>CM024612.1:13768832-15239543 GCA_014182575.1 Eucalyptus decipiens | reverse complement strand
TTTCACGGAAATATACTCATCGACAGAGGTAAAAATAGTTGACGTAGGTACAACGCTTTCTCTACTTATCCCTTCAATCCTATCATCTTACACCTTCTTCCTCTCCTTCGTACAATACTTCGTGTTGCTGTCCCACCTCCATTTCTTCAACCACCCCTTACCCCGCGTTCTCGTGCTAACTCGCTTCTTAGACCAAGGTCCCTGATCTGATTTTGAGGTCCTTCTTGCGCAGTTTCTTGAGGTTTAGCTTTGTTCACCTGTGCCGTTGTAATATGTTGAACTCAAAAGGAGTGAAGGACTGGCGAGTTTAAGAGAGGAAGGAGTTGATTTTGGAAGTAAAGAGAGATAGAAAAGAGATGGATTTGACCGAGATTTGAAGAGATAGGATGGAGGGGCTCCTCTCTTGCTGAATAAAAGAGTGACTCAGCGAAGATTGAATGGGTTCTCGTGGATTGGCGGGTAAAGGCAGAGGAAAACCCGAAAAGTAAAAAATCCGAGAGATAGACACAGGAGGGATTCATTGACCATCTAGATTTATTTCTTCACATAACGTCATTCATTAAGGAAAAAAAAATTACTTAGATACATATATAGGCGTTTTCTCCTATTTCGTGCTAAGATTTGTGGCGGCTCTAATCTCACTTGATTCATAATAAATGAGAAACCAAATTATAGGCTCTGGAATTCGGGAGAGAGGGCTTTCGATGTCTTTGAAAATCAGAGGCGATATGTAGAATTGGAAAATCCAAGTTCTCGCCTTTGGCAACTTTTTCTTTTTCTTTTGTAGCGTATAAGGATTTAGGCCCGATGTATAGAGCTCATGTTACTCAATATCAGCACATGTAATCCTCGTCCATTTTCCATTTTCCCTACTTCTAAGAGGCCTAATGTCCTTATCCTTCACAAGGGCTTCCCCGTATAAAAGAAACACCAATGTTTCTTGCCAAAAATTCAATTGATAAAACGAGCTTACTGCTTGTGAAGATCAATGTTACTCATCTAAACCATACTTGTATTGCAGCCATACTTGCCTTTAATTGATGGGTAACACTCATAATTTTCCACTAATGCAATCTCCGTCAACTTCGCCTCCAATTGACCATTCACACGTGACGTGATTTTTTTTTTTTTGAGCATTATTAGGTTAAAGTCAAATCACTATGATTCCGAGTGTGTAGTCCACCATCAAAATGTTAATTAACTGGAAAGTAATTGCTCCAGAGTAATTTGAAGGTAAGTGTACAAGAACTCACTTGTGGTTATGCACAGTGCCGTTAGGCACGCAAGTGTTGCAATGGATCTTTCACCCACCCTCGTTCATTCTAGACGCAAGAAACTATTATACTTGTCTATCCGATGATAATCAGAATATAATCCTAACGTGGTTTTTATCTTTACTTATTGTGAGGTCTCATAATTCCTCGTTTATCTTTATTTTCGATAGAGAGGGATATGAGGTGACATTACGGGATCTCCCACCCCTATGCTTTATTTTCTCCATGTAGAGAGGGAATACGAGGTGACATTACGGGATCTCCCACCCCTGGGCAAATCTCCGCCTATTTCTTCCCTTCGAGCCTTTTAAGATCCTACTCAAATCCAAAGTAGTAGTACATATAGATAGCTCGAAACATTATTTTACAAGCAGTGGACCTGCACAAGCAATGGTTGGCTCATAAGAAGGCCTCCGTGACCTTTTCTCTTTAGGATGACTTTAAATTTTATATACGTGGTCTTTTGTCCGTCACCAAATTTCACTGAATTCTCTCGGTCTCTCTTTTGTTCTTGGCTTTTAGCAATTCTGAATCTGAAAAAGTTATTTACGAAAAAATAGAGATTGAAAACTGAGCCGTCGCGGACAGTCTTAACTTGACATTATCGAAGGGAAGACCTCCCCGCAAGCTGACAATCAACTTCAGATTTTTTACTTTTCAAATTCGGAGGTACGCACGTAGAGACAACTTAATTTTAGAATTTGAAGTATGAATTTAGCAAATCCACCTTCCTCGAGGAGAGCTGCGATATCCAAAGCTAAATGACGTAAAATACGACAACATACTCACGCAACCCATTTAGGCTTTTCAATTAACCGGTATAATTTTTTGTGATTCAATTTCGAAACGTTATATTGATCCCACAAATTCTAGACTACTTCATTTTCCTTAGAAATAAATATTAAAATGTTATTTTCACATTCCTTGACAATGGTCTTATATACTCTTTATATTAATACGATCTTATTAAGCTTAATTTTTGAATTAATTTTTTCAATAAATAATGATTAATCATTAATAGAGTTGATCGACTGAACACTTAGTAAAATACATTTAGTCAACATTAAATATTTTCATATACTATTACGGACTAAATTGAACATTTACAACCGTTCGGATTCACATCAATAAATTAAAAATTATTAAGCGACATTACAAATTGAATCAAAATTCATGAATCATTTATGTCATTTTCCCAATCAAACTTTAAGAGAATATATGTTTACCTAATTCCATATATTATTACTTTTCTATTTTGATTGCTGGATTACACAAACAATTTATTTATTACTCTCTCTCTCTCCCCCGTCCATACATGTTACTTTTCAATTTTCATTGCTATTTTATCTACAGTTAGTTTATTATTTGTTCTCTCTTTCTCAAATGAGTGTTTTTCATTACAATTTGAAGAAAACTCGATGATTTTACAAACGATTTGATAAATAATAAATTGTCCCATTATGTATGATCAAAAGAGAAATTGTCAGTTTCCTTCTTCTTTTTGTATGATTCTCTTGAAAATCACAAAAAGTATCCTTTCCGTAATAGCACTCAAACAAAGAATCCACAAAATCATGTTTAATTATATTTGATTTATATATCTGTCAAGAACATATGCTGTCTTAACACCTTTGACGTACATATATTGTCTTAACACGTGGTGCACGTGACATTCTACTAATTAAGATGAAATGAGTGTACAATAAATAGGTGATGTGTGGCTCCTTGAGGAACTTATAATGGTTCTCCTCGTTGATCTTTGCACAGTTGATGGAACCATGAATTGTCTCAATTCAACCTCATAATTTCTCGGATGCTTCTTCATATTAAGCTTTCATGAATTATTTATCGGTCATGAATTGTGGTTCACCAACTCTCGAGATCAAGCCCTTGGAACTTAATCTGTCTCTTTGTGTGCGCGCGCTCTTTTGCGTGCGCATGTGGGCGGCCGAAAAGGGGAGGATTCCCTTCCCACCCACCAGAAATATAAATTATTTTTGTCATTTTCTTTTTTTTTCTTTATTTATTTTCTCAAGATGTATTCAATCATATCACGTAAGATGGCTACCAACTTCTGTTTCCTCTTCACAATACATGTTTTCGTACTACTTTACGACGACAAATGTTCCTCAATTCTTTTTCAACAAATATGTAAGAACATCGTAAACACAAATTTAAATTCTTTAGTAATGATTAGTTATGTGATCTAACTATTTGCTTTTATTTTGCTTTGGATGCGACTAAGCATGCGTCAATATTACAGTATTCTTCTCATGCTGAAACCGATCTATAAGGCCACGCTCTTCACTGTGTGGTCGAGACTACCTTGATACGTGTGAACGAAGCTTTTGCCCACATCCAAATGGATTAATTAGTCCAAGTGAAAGTTGGATTATCTCTTATTATCCAAAAAATGTATGAATATTAGCTCCTTATGCTGAGATGAAAATAAGAACTTAATGGAGTTGCTAATGTAATAACTGCAGGAGTTGCTATCAGTAACGTTGTGCCTGGACCGCTCTCTATGTCATTCACTAACGGAGAAGTAATAGGAAAATCAATCAAATGCCATCGCCCTATGAGAAATTAGTTAAAGCAGAGAGTCGTAACATATCACGACGAAGACCATAAAGTCAAATGCTATTGGTGGTGAGAAACAGGGTCTTCTAAAGCTCACGAAGACCTGCAACTCATTTTCCTGGTAACTTCCTGCGTCTGAGCTAGCCATAGTCGCTTTGCTTGCTATCTCTCTCTTCCTCTGGTAATGCTGAAGGAAGATGCTTTTGGTCGTAATATAATAATATCAAAGATCCAACACCATGTGTGAAAAGGAGAAGAATGGCTCTCTGCCTTTTCTAAAAGTTGAAATTATCATGTTGATCCTCGGAAGACCGAAAAGCAAAGTGCCGGTAGTCGATGAGAACGACCCCATTGCCGTAGGACCGACAATCAAAAGTGAAGTTGGTTGACAGAAAGCCCTGAATTAGGAAAATACCAAAACAAATCTTAGGATCCCTTTTTTCGCCATGGTTGACGTATAAATTTTCATCAAAAGAAGATTTCTTCGCATTTCGTGAACATAAGGGATTGAATCTGTCGGTAACATCACAATTTAACCCCTAAACAAAATTATTAATGCTGCATGGTCTTGCAATCTCATTCTTTACTGCATTCATCTACATTTAGAAATTAGGGACGTTCTTGTTTAAAAGTAGCACCGCATCGGGCGTCAATTTAGAAAACATATGCGACTCTACCCGAAACCCAAGAGGAAAGGGAGAGAGGGATATGGTCAACTCAAAGGAATGAAGGACTGGCGAGTTTAAGAGAGGAAGGTGTTGATTTTGGAAGTAAAGAAAGAAAAGAGAGAGATTTGGCCTAGATTTGGAGAGAGAGGATGGAGGGGCTCCTCTTTCTTGCTGAATAAAAGAGGGTCTCAGCGAAGATTGAATGGGGATTCTCGTGAATTGGCAAGTAAAGGCAGAGGAAACACCGAAAAGTAAATTGTCCGAGAGATAGACACAGGAGGGACTCATTTCCTTATCTTATTTTCGTTCTTGAGCATATAGATTTATTTCTTGACATAACGCCATTCGTTAAAGGAAAAAATATTACTGAATCTGAAAAAGTTAATTACGAAAAAACAGATATTGAAAACTGAGCTGTCGCCGACAATCTAACTTGACAGTATCGAAGAGAATATCCCTACAAGCTGACAATCAACTTTAGAATTTTTTTTTCTTTTCAAATCCGGAGGTACGGACGTAGAAACAATTTAATTTTAGAATTTGAACTATGAATTTAGCAAATCCACCTTCCTCGTTGAGAGCTGCTGTCTCCAAAGCTAAATGACATGAAATACGACAACATACACATGCGACCCATTTAGGTTTTTAATTAACCCCGGTCTAATTTCTTTTGATTTACACGAAATATTATATTGATCCCACAAATTCCAAACTTTTTCATCTTCCTTAGAAATAAATATTAAAATATCATTTCACGTCACTTGACAATGGCCATATATACTTTTTATATTGATACAATATACTTTCATTAATAAGCCTAAACTTTGGATTAAACTTTCTTTCAATATATATCAATTAATTATTAATAGAGTCAATCAATTGAACTTTTGAAATACTCGATTTCCAATAGTCCTTCCAACATTAACCAATTTTAATATATATATATATATATATGACTAAATTAAACATCTGCCAACCGTTCAAAAAATCGCATTGAATAGATTAAAAACTTATGGATGATATTACACATTAGACCAAAATTCATAAATAATTTATGTCATTTTCCCAATCGAACTTTAATAATTTATACGTTTACTTGATTCCATAAATTATTACTTTTCAATTTTCATTGCTATTTTATCTATGGTTAGTTTGTTATTTGTTCTCTTTTTTTCCAAAGAGTGTTTTTAATTTCATTTTGAAGAAAATCCGATGATTTTACAAATGATTTGATAAATAATAAATTGTCTCGTTATGTATGATTAACAAGAGAAATTGTCAGTTTCCTTCTTCTTTTTAATTTTTATTTTAGATTATTCTCTTGAAGATAACAAAAGTATCCTTTACTCAATAACACTCAAACAAAAAGAATCCACAAATCATGTTTAATCATATTTAATTTATGTACCTGTTAGCAAATGTTGTCTTAACACTTGTGCATTCTACTAATTAAGATGAAGTGAGCGTATAATAAATATGTGATGTGTGGCTCTTTGAGGAGTTTACGATAATTCTCTTCGTTGATCTCGGCACACTTAATGGACCACGAATTGTCTCAATTCAACCTCGTCAAGCTCACCAAACTAAAGTGCTCCCTCAAAATTGGATGTCTTTTCTTCCTTTATCTCTCTCGGAAATTTTATGTTCGGAAATTTATTTATCGTTTTCTTGTAATCCTCGTTGTTTATGAATGAATGGAAGCATCATATTAGACCAAAAAAAAAAAAAAAAAAAAAAAAACCTCGTCATTTCTCGGATTCTTCTTCACGTCAAGCTTTCACGAATTGTTTCTCGGTCTATGGCGGTAGCGGAGGTCTCGGGCAGAAGGGCCCGGGAAATGTGAATATTTTTGTCCCTTTCTTCCTTTTTTCTGATTTTGTCATCTCAAGATGTATTCAATTATTTCATTCTAGATGCTTTCGCACTTCCGTTTTCTTTCTACAATAAATGTTTTCTTATTACTATATGAAAATCTATGTTCTTCGATTTTTTTTTTAAATAACTTGTAGAACAATGTGAATGCAAATTTAAATCCTCAAGTAATGATAGCTAAGGGATAACATTTCTATTCGCGAGAGTAATTTCTTTTTAATAAATAATATTTTTTATTTTTATTCTTTGAAATAATTTTTGAGTAAAAAAAACGCGTTTGCAGAACTATATAAAATTTATACTATCATTAAAAAAAGAATGCACTTGATACAGTCCATAATTTTTTTGCAAAGTAAATTTTTTTAATTTTTAAAACTTTTCTTTTGTTCTTTGTCCTTGTCGTTGCTGCCCGTTGGCAACAAAAGAAGGTGGCGGCTGGTGACAGCAAGTGGTAGCGAGCAACGAAAAAGAAGAAAAAAATTATTTTCTAAAAATTATTTTCGTGAATTCTATTTCTTATTTATGTTAAATCTACTTTCTAAATACTTATTTATTTCTATGAAAATTAATCGACATTATCAAATATATTTATGTTCTTTCTTTTTTTTTATTTCGGAGAGCAAAAGAGTAGAAAAACAAAATAATAGAAGTGTTGCGATACATGCCCTGAGTGATCAACCATTTGGTTATTATATTGGTTTGGATACAACAACATATGTGTTAAAATTACATAATTCTTCTCATGCCGAAATTGATCTATAAGGCCACCTTCTTCGTGGTGTGATGGAGACTGCCTTGATACGTGTGGACGACACTATTACACACATCGGTATGGATTGATTAGTCCAAGTGAAAGTTTGATTGTCTTTGCATTGTCTAGAAAAATGTATGAATTTGGCTCCTGATGCTGAGATGAAACTAAGAACTCATTCAATTTTCCAATGTGACAACTGCAGGAGATCCTATCAGTAACGCTGGTGCTTGGGTTGGACCTCTCTCTATCATTCATTAAATGGAGTAGTAATAAGAAACCAATCCAAGATGAAATTCGCATCATATCACGACGAAGACCATAAAGTCAAATTCTATTGGTGGATGGGAATGGTGTCCTCTAAAGCTGAGGAACGCCTTCTACTCTGTCTTCCTGGCAACTTCCTGCGTCTAAGCTAGCCATCGTTGCTTTGATTGGTCGATCGGTCGCTCTCTCACTTCCAACATCATGTGTGAAAAGGAGAAGAATGGCACTCTTTCTTTTCTAAAAGTTGAAATTATTGTACTACTCCTTGGAAGACCGAAAAGCAAAGTCCTGTAGTCGATGAGGACGACCCCATTGCTATATGACGCTGATTGCTCTGCTCGGGCAATGACTTTTTCCTCGACAGTACTCAACTAATTAATCTCTGGAGTTTTATATTTTCTTTTTAAGGAAACTTTTATGTTTTGGTCCGGTTTGATTTTCCTTGTGTTTGAATCATCACATCCACTTTTCCTTTAATCTTTGAGAAGCGCAAAATCGAAATTAAGAAACAATTTAAATTGAGACAATTTGAGCCAATGTTTATATCTGCTTCTCAACTTATGAACATCAAGTTCCAAATTGCAAATGCTCGTGTTGGCATCTGAAAGTGCAAATATGAAAGTTCGGGTCGCTTGTTCACGAATATTGATCAAACTGGAAAGAGGGATGAGTGACTATGAGGACTTTGTGTCGCCACTACTCGGTTTTAGCATTGTCTCGAACTCGTCGGTGCCAAAGTTGCTGGCTTCACAATGATCTTTTGGTTTAGAGTCGTTTATCAGCCTGGGGCGGACCATTTGGACTTTTGGTTTGAAGTCGGACCTCAAGACTCAAGACTCAAGACTTAAAGATTTTCTCATTGACAGTTTTCTAATCCAGTGTCGAAAGGCTATCCAGGACCTAGGTGTTTGGTTAAGGGGTTAGTCCTATTCTCTGGAGAAGATATCTTGGCTGGGTTAAGCTAACGGATTCTTTCTGTTCAAAATCCGATGATTGACGAATTAATCTTGGAAAGTTCTATTCTTGGAAACCAAGATCGTGGTTGTATGGGCGAACATGATTGATTGGGCTATCGTCAAGTTCCTTTAATAGCTCGAAAGATCTCCTTAATTGATTCCGTCCAACGGGTAGATTGGAGGAATTCCTTTGGTAAGTGCCAACGGGTATGATGGCATGAAGGAGTATAAAAGGAAGTCGTTCAAGTTATTTCAGTGCATGCTCGATAGACGAATTTCAGAGTGTGAAGTTCCTTGATATTCAGTCGATTCATTCTGAGCAAAAACTGTATACACAAAAGAGTGTTTATACTTAGTGATATCTTGAGCAAGTGAGGTAGATCACCTACACCACTGAATCAAGGAAGATCAACACTATAACACTTCTTTGTTCATAGTGGAATCCAGCCAATAGGCTGTCAGTGCAGAAGAGTGGACGTAGGCTTAAACAAAAGCCGAACCACTATAAACTCTTGTGTTCAATTCTCTTTACCCTTCTCTCGCCTTTCGATTATTGTTTATATCCATCAATTGTCTAGTGTTGCATGATTTAAGTGAAAAATCGTTTTATACCTATTCACCCCCCTCTAGGTACTCGTTCTAGTTATATCAATTGGTATCGGAGCCTGTGTACTCACTTTATTTGAAGTGTTTTACTTGAGTAAAAGATCCATGGCTAGTATGTTAGCACCAGGGCTGGTGGAAGGGCAAAGCAATACCAGACCACCCTACTTTGATGGAAAAGATTACAACATCTGGAAGAACAAGATGAAAGCTTTTCTACGATCAAAGGATCCTCTGGAATGGGACGTTGTAGAAAGAGGAATCATTCCTAAAATTGTAGTTGTCTCAGAAAGAGGAAAAGAAACTGTGGAAGCTAGCGGAATGTCTCAGGAAGAAATAACCAAGAGACAAACTCTTGATGCAAAAGCAATATATTCTTTATATTGTGCTTTATCACCTACTGAATATAATAGAATATCTTCTTGTGATACAGCAAAAGAAGTCTGGGATAGGTTACATATTACCTTATGAAGGAACTGATCGAGTGAAAGAGACAAGAATCAATATTCTTCTCGATCAATATGAAGCTTTCAAAATGAGATCTGGAGAATCAATAACTAACATGTTTAGTCGTTTTACAGAAATTGTGAATGGTCTTCAAAATCAAGGACAACCAATTTCTGATTTCATGAAGGTTAACAAGCTTCGTGGACTCTCCAAGGATTTGAATCACATAAAGACTTCAATTAGAGAGACACAAAGAATCATGCCACTGTCTGTCGATGAGCTGGTTGGAACTCTTCAGTCTTATGGAGTGGAACGAATAAACGAAGACGAAGACCCAAAAGGTAAGAAATCCATTGCATTAAAATCAAATGATGATTCGATGTTACTGATTACGAAGACGATATGAACGATGAGGAGCTTGCCTAATGATAAGAAGATTCAGAAAGTTGAATAGAAAAGGAAGAAGATTCAACTCTAAGAGACAAGGCTTTCAAAGACAACATACCGAGACCGTTGATGATGATGAAGCAAACAAAGATGTAGTTTGCTTTGAATGTAAGAAAAATGGACACATCAGACCCAACTGTCCTCTTCTAAAGAAGAAGAAAGGAAAGGCTGAAAAGTCTCGAAAGGCTCTCAAAGCTGAAACCTGGAGTGATACAGAGTGTGAAGAAAGTGATGATGAATATGCCAACTTGTGTCTGATGGCGCAATCAGACTCAGACTCAAACTCTGAATCAGACTTAGACAGCGAATTTGAAGTAAGTGATTTCAAAATTCCTGTCAAGGTTTCTAAGTATATTGATGAGCTTTGTTTAAGTCTAAAGACCTCTCTTAAAAGGATTTACGAACTTAAAAGGGAAAACTAAGTTTTAAAACAGCAGGAAAATATTTTGAAAGAAAAAGTTAAATGTTTAGACATGGATGTTTCTACTCTTAAAGAAAATGAAGAAAATCTTTTGAAAGAAAATTCTCGTTTAAAAATTGACACATTGAATATTTCAAAGAAATTTTCAATAGGATCGAGAAACTTGAAAAAATTCTTTCAAGTGCGAGACCTTATTTCAATAAGTCTGGTTTAGGTATGACAAAGAAACTATTCCCTTAATTGACTTTCCTAAAGTAAAAGAAAGAATTAAGCAAAGACCTTCAAAAGAAGCTTATAAAAATCATTTCAAAAAGATTTTTGTAAAGCCCAGTAGGTTGAAATGCTCTCGGTGTTCTAAGTGGAAAAGTCCGATCATTTTGAAAAAGAATGTCCTATGGTTTGGAAACCCGTTAAGAAAACTTGGGCTAGTACTTTGTTTATTTTACTAACACAAAAGGACCCAAGAAAATGTGGGTACCAAAGAAAGCTTGAGATATTTCTTTGAATGCGGTATCTATCAAGAAAAAGGTAAAGTGGTATCTAGACAAAGGATGTTCAAGACATATGACATGAGACTCAAAATGCTTTATAAAGCTTGTTCAAGTAAATGGTGGAAAAGTCTCATTTGGAGGAAATAGCAAAGGAAGAATTGTGGGTTTTGGAACTGTGAAAATTGGAAATATCACAATAAGCAATGTTTCTCTAGTAGAAGGACTTAATTACAATCTTCTTAGCATCAGTCAACTATGTGATACTGGTTTCAAGATCTTCTTTCAAGAAGGAATATGTTCCAGAACCAATAAAGACTCTACTCAGTCTTTCTTGGGAAGAAGGCATGGAAATATCTATCTCCCGGATGTGAAACCGGAAGAATCGCAATGCTTGATTTCAATACAAGACGAAGCAAATCTGTGGCACGTAAAAGCTTGGGCATATTAATATGAAGCAATTAGCCAAAATCTCATCAAAGCAGCTTGTTCGTGGTCTACCCAAATTGTCTTATCAAAAGACTGAACTGTGTACTCCATGTATTCTGGGAAAGCAGGTAAAGAATTCATACAAGTCTATAAATCATGTCTCAACTAATCATGTACTGCAGTTATTACATATGGATCTCTTCGGACCAACCAGAACCCAGAGTATTGGAGGTAAGAAATATTGCTTGGTAATCGTGGATGACTACTCTCGTTTTACTTGGGTATTTTTCCTAGCAAGTAAATCCGAAACCTTTTCGTATTTTGAAAAATTTGCTAAAAAGGTACAAAATGAAAAGGGATGTGTTATTTCAAGTATAAGAACATATCATGGTGGTGAATTTGAAAATCAAGATTTTACAAAATTCTGTGATGAATCTGGCTTTAAGCATATGTTCTCTTCTCCATATACTCCTCAAAAAATGGAGTTGTGGAAAGGAAGAATAGATCTCTTCAAGAAATGGCAAGAACTCTTTTAATTGAAAGCAAAATTTCTTCTCGATTTTGGGCTGAAGTCATTTCAACAGCTTGCTATATCATTAATAGAGTCTTTTTAAGACCTATTTTAAAGAAAACCCCTATGAATTATTCAAAGGTAAGAAGCCCATTGTTTCATACTTTCATGTATTCGGTTGCAAATGCTTTATATTGAAAAATGCAAAAGTTTATGTTGGTAAGTTTGAAGAAAGATCAGATGAAGGCATCTTCGTTGGATATTCTTCATCAAGCAAAGCATACAGAGTCTATAACAAGAAGAGTCGACCGTGGAGGAGTCAATGAATGTCAAATTTCAAGACTCGAGTTCAAGATGAATCCAATCGACTCATCATGAAGAGTCGATCTTGCTCCAACCTCTCCAAAGTCTTCAACTCAAGAGGCGTCACGGACTCGGGAAGACCAAAGATCAAACCGTTATTGAAGATTCGAGGTAAAGAAAGGGATCATCAGCCAGATAAATCAATCAGCAACTGTAAGCATAAGTCCAGTCATCCCAAAGATCTAATTATTGGCGAACTAAATGAAGGAATTCGCACCAGATCCAAAAGGCATGAAGAGTCTAGTGCCGTAGCTCTCATTTCTGAAATAGAACCAAAAAGCATAGAAGAAGCTTTGTCTGACGAAAGCTGGATTGAAGCTATGCAAGATGAGCTCGAGACAATTTAACATTAATGATGTCCGGGAATTGACACCAAAACCAAAAGGTAAAACTGTTATTGGTGCCAAATGGGTGTTCAGAAACAAGATGAATGAGAAAGGTAAAGTCGTACGAAACAAGGCCAGACTCGTAGCCAAAGGATACACGCAAGAAGAAGGGATAGACTTACGCACCAGTAGCAAGGTTAGAAGCTATTCGATTATTGCTTGCTTTTGCTTGTTATAAAGATTTCAGGTTATTCCAAATGGACGTCAAAAGTGCCTTCCTAAATGGATTTATCCATGAGGAAGTCTATGTGAAACAACCACTTGGGTTTGAAGACCCAAAGAAGCCGACTCGCTTCGGACGAAAAGGCCTTGTATGGTTTGAAGCAAGCACCTCGAGCGTGGTATGACAGACTCGGTAAGTTTTTAATACAAAATGGTTTTGTTAAAGGTAAAGTTGATACTACTTTATTTATCAAAAAGGAAAACAAAATTTTTTACTTGTTCAAATATATGTAGATGATATTATTTTTGGATCATCTAATGAAAGTCTACAAGAAATTCTCTAAGTCTATGCGGGATGAGTTTGAAATGAGTATGATGGGAGAGTTAACATTCTTTCTTGGACTTCAAATTAAACAATTGAAGGAAGGAACTTTCATTTATCAAGAAAAATATGCTAATGATCTTGTCAAAAGATTTGTGCTTGAAAAGTGCAAACAGACCGACATATCAATGTTTTGTTCCTTGAAGATAGACAAAGATGAAGAAGGGAAGAAAGTTGATCAAAAATTATACAGAGTATCATCGGTTCACTTCTCTATCTTACCGCTTCTAGACCTGATATTTTGTTAAATGTTTGCATCTCGTGCTAGGTTTCAATTAGATCCTAGAGAGTCTCATCTCAGTGCTGCGAAACGTATTATCAAATACGTTGCTTCATCTTCAAGTATTGGTCTCTGGTATCCAAAGAAGGGGGACTTTAATCTCTTGGGATATTCAGACGCTGATCTAGCAGGTTGCAGAGTTGATAGAAAGAGTACATCAGGTACGTGCCAGTTGCTTGGAAATAGGACAGTATCTTGGTTTTCAAGGAAGCAGAGTACTGTGGCTCTTTCAACAACAGAAGCAGAGTATGTAGCTCTTGGCAGTTGCTGTTCGCAAATTCTATGGATTAAGCAACAACTTCAAGACTTCGGAATTGAAGACTCATGCACAGAAATTAGATGCGACAGCACTAGTGCAATAAATTTCACCAAAAATCCAATTCTTCACTCAAGAGCAAAGCATATAGAGATTCGACATCATTTCATCAGTGATCATGTTCAAAATGGAGAAATCTCAATTCAATTTGTTAACTCAAAGAGTCAACTGGCGGATATATTTACAAAGCCTTTGGAGAAACATCAATTCGATTTTATTCGCTCCAGACTCAACATCTTGAAGCTTGAGGAAGTTAAAATCTAGAGACTCTATCTCTCAGACTCATGACTCTCAATCATTCAGACTCAGATTTTCAGACTCAGTCTTTCAGACTCAGAATCAGACTCATGGCTATAAACTGTAAGTCGTTATTTTATCTCGAAAAGGTATGATTATTTTACTAATTTATAATTACCGAGAAAAAGGGAATCGTGTCTTTTCAAAAATATAACTTCCATTAAAAATGGCAATTATTGATTTTAAAAGAATTCGTTGGTTCATCTTCCTTCGTACCGATTGGTTTTTTCCTTTTTAAAACAGAGCTATATATATACAGTTTTTTTTTCTTCTTTAACTTCTAAACCCTCGAAAAGCATTTTTCTCTCATTCTCGCTTCTATTTCGTGTTCAATCTTGAGAAAGTTGTCAACTTTTCTTGGGAAAACGATTAAAGAAATCTCTCAGTGTCAAAGAAAGATGTCTTCTTCAAGGAAGTCCTCAAGAATCGCAAGCGGGGACCACAAAGAGCACGAGAGGGTCCTACCCATGTTGATCTCACCGAAGAAGATGACTTATCAAGTCAGCAACAGAGCCCGATTCGCTCTCCAGCGCGTGATTCTTCTCCATCTACCCCACAAAGTGCGGGTCACCATCGAGAGGATGAGATAATCGAGGATGCGAGCCCGTAAGAATACAAAACCCTATTTTATCTATAAACTCTATCGTGCTTTAAAAAGCATAGAAACTCCGTTGAACCACGTGAATGAGTTTCTCAAAAGTAAGGACTATGGGAATGAGTATCTTTTTCTACGTAAAATGGAGGAGTTGGGAATTGCTCCTAGAGGAAGGGCTGAGGAAGCACTTGCTAGTATTCCTAGTGATCCTTGTGTGTCTGGACAGACTCCTACCGATGGGAATAACGATGATAAAATGTTCTATGATTTTCAACCGAGATTGGGTTTTGCTGCAAAGGTGAAAAGAAAGAAGATGGATTTGTTTAAATCCAAAGAATAGGAGAATTTGTTTTTCAGGCTGTTGAAGAGAGGGGTGATAAACCCTAGAAGTGTTGATTTTGATTTTCTGGATGCTATTCGTGTGAACTTAAGGGAAAAGTTCGATCTTCTGCAACTAGAGCAATTTTGCTCTGACTCTACTGAAGGATACGCACAACTGACTGCATACTTCTATTCGAAACTTAGCTTTTTGGATGCGAATAGAATGTCTTTTAGTATCCGAGACCAAGATTACATAGTCGATGTTGACATGTTGGCTGATATCATTGGAGTAGAGAGAGGATCATATCAACCGATTAAAGTTTCCAATACTCGTCTTATATTGGATCTTGTGAAAGGTAACAGTACAGAAGGGAAAATTGTCTACACGAGAATGCGTGCCTTCAACATTTTGCTGCACAAAATTGTCATCAACTGTCTTAGATCGAAATCGACGTCAAAGACAGTGTCAAATTCGGAGGCTAAATTGATGTATGCAATCATCAAAGGGAAGAAATTCTCTCTTCCTCACATCATTCTCTTTCACATGTATCGAGCAATGGTGAAGGACAAGGGACAACCGCCTTACGCAAGTCTTGTGACCAAGATCTTCGACATTTGAACATTGAGCCCCCACAATCTCTCGTGTGTTCGACCATGCGATAAAATGGTGGTGGGTCTGCAAATGGTGACTAAAATGCGTCCGAAAGAGCTTGAAAAGGAAATGGAGCAATTCAAAGTGAAATCTCCAAAGTACCTTCGGCATCCAAAAGGAAAGGAAAAGAGAAAATCATTCCTCCATCCAAAAAGCAAAAGAGGAGACTCTTGCTCGATGATGAAAAAGAGGAAGAAGAGGAGGATTGCACCATTTCTGCATTGGTAAGAAGAAGACGTTCTGTATCTGAATCAACGAAACGTCAGGAGAAGGAAAAAGAAGATAAGGAAAAACAGAGAGAATAAGAGAGACAAGAAAAGGCAAGAAAAGAAGATAAAGAGCAAGAAGAGAAAGAGAGAGAAGAGAAAGAGCGAGAAGAGAAAGAAAGAGAAGAGAAAGAGAGAGCAGAGACAGAGAAAGAAGCAGAAGAAGAAGAGGAGGTAGCCAAAGAAAAGTCTGCACATGATGATGAAGATATTCAAGTCATTGCTGATATTGACCTTCATTCTATCCCATCCGAGGCTTTCGAAATAGGGGGAGAAGCATTAGAAACAGGGGGAGGAGTTGAGCACAGGACGACTGCATCTGTTCCAGAAGATGTGCAAATGCCTGGAGAAGGTCATGATACATCAACATCGAAACTGCGCGATTTCACAGAAGATCCATCGTCTGCGTTTACTCCATCAGACCGGGCAAATGTCAGTACACAGACGGATAATTCGCAGATTTTCGTCGCATTCTTGATATCCTTCTGGAAATGCGTGGTCAGATCTATGCTTTGGATTGTGAAATTCAAGTCTTGAAAAATGCTGGGAAAGCATCTTCTGTTTCCCTTCAAGATCAAATCAAAGATCTCTCTCTTCAAATTCAAGCCAATGCCAAAGGAGAAGAGGTAGCTCATCTAAGTGAAGACTTGAAGAGGCTGGAAGGATTGGTTCAGTCCATGGGAGATTTCCAAATCGTTCGCATTCCCAAGCAGACTTGACTACTTTCTCACCTTTTTAATGTTGACAAAAAGGGGGAGAAATTGCCAACTTTGAATCTTTTTTGAACTCTAATCTTTAAATTTTTATGTGTTTATTTGGTTTTGTTTTGGGTGTGAGCTTGAACTTGAACCTTAGTCTGTTTTAAGTGTGGATTTTGATATTTGTATGCTTGCAGTTACTTCTTCAAGTATTTTTATATGGTTTTAACTTGTGAAGGACTAACCAATTTTTCTGTGGATGCAGAGTCTGGTAGTTCTTTAATAATTTTTATGAGATAGCCATATTGCTTGAGTAATATTTTGCAGGTCAAAGTTATTCAAATCTACAAGAAAGTTTTGTCACCATCAAAAATGGGGAGATTGTTGGAGAAATCTTGCCAGAATGTTTTGAAGCTGACAAAACGTTTCTATCAGTCTAGTCTGGACCATTACAGACTTTTGGTTTAGAGTCTGAAGACAGTCGGACCTTAAGACTCAAGACTCAAGACTTAAGACTCAAGACTTTATTCTCATTGACAGTTTTCTAATCTAGTGTCGAAAGGCTATCCATGACCTAGGTGTTTGGTTAAGGAGTTAGTCCTATTCTCTGGAGAAGATATCTTGGCTGGGTTAAGCTAACGGATTCTTTCTGTTCAAGATCCGATGATTGACGAAGTAATCTTGGAAAGTTCTATTCTTGGAAACCAAGATCCTGGTTGTATGGGCGAACAGGATTGATTGGGCTATCGTCAAGTTTCTTTAATAGCTCGATAGATTTCCTTAATTGATTCCATCCAACGGGTAGATTGGAGGAATTCCTTTGGTAAGTGCCAACGGGTATGATGGCATAAAGGAGTATAAAAGGAAGTCGTTCAAGTTATTTCAGTGCATGCTCGATAGACGAATTCCAGAGTCTGAAGTTCCTTGATATTCAGTTGATTCATTTTTAGCAAAAACTGTATACACAAAAGAGTGTTTATACTTAGTGATATCTTGAGCAAGTGAGGTAGATCACCTACACCACTGAATCAAGGAAGATCAACACTGTAACACTTCTTTGTTCATAGTGGAATCCAGCCAATAGGCTGTCAGTGCAGAAGAGTGGATGTAGGCTTAAATAAAAGCCGAACCACTATAAACTTTGTATTCAATTCTCTTTACCCTTCTCTCAGTCTTTCGATTATTGTTTATATCCATCAATTGTCTAGTGTTACATGATTTAAGTGAAAAATCGTTTTATACCTATTCACCCCCCTCTAGGTACTCGTTCTAGCTATATCATGTTTGATCTTGATGGGCCGCCAATTTTCTCAACCTCGTCATTGCTGAGTGGTTCTAAAACAAGGATTAAAACCAAAACAAATAAGTTACCCAACCAAAAGTAAAACTAACCCGTAATTTAAATTACCTTTGAGATATGCATTACACATACCCCTTAACTACCCGTAATATGTGGAAATGTCGACGTAATTTCATAGAGTCATTCGGTCATTTTGTACCAGAAAAGCCCATGTATGAACAATGATTAATTTTACTTCCCCACTTAGCTACTCTAGGTCTTGTTTTGATCTTTGGTGACAGAGAACTGGCAATTTGTTACACGGATTAACACGTTCATACATAATTACATGGCAAACCCGAAGGTGACATTAATTGATGCGAATTTAATAGACCTTTTTCGCAATTCATCTCGTTTTTTTCTTTTGACGTCATAGACATGTTTGTCATTCATAAAGAACGGGTTCAATTACATGTAAAAAGGGCATCAAAGCAGATGAGATCCCACAGTGCCAGTGGGGGATTGGAAATCCAGTTAGGTGGGAGATAATTACATCTACGGGCCTTTGCGGCCCAATCCGTGAGCCTGTCTATTCCTCTAGGACAATGGACTATCCTCAGGTTTGGAAAGAAGGGCAAGAGAGGCTTGCCTTATGTGACGGGTGCCGAGGCTTCCCACGGGCATATCACTTCTTCCACGAGAGAGGTTTTCCAACTTAAGTAGACTGATTGAAGCTCGTAGATTAGATCGGTTCGTTTGTAGAAGTACCTGAGGGTTTGAAGATAAGTTAGGGTTTCAGCTTGTAGTGCTGAAGATACCTGTGCTTTATTCGCAGACCCATCAATTAATTTCACGTCAAAATCACGGCATAAGCACACTATGGAACATTATCGATTGTTGACGACTTTTCTCAAACATTATCAACGCGGCAGCAACACTTCTCAAATTGGGTAGAAAGTTGATGAAGATGACCTTGGGCAAGAGCGCTTTTATCAATACTCCTGTGCCATGAATCTGAAAGAGATTCTCACCGCCGGAGTCAACGTCTAATGATTCTTTTACTACTACAACTCAATCACTAATCCCAATTGATTGTTCAGTCCATAGACTTATGTTTATTTTAAACTTACTGTAGCCATCTCAATGACCCAACTTGATTAGTTCATCTTGGCTATCATAATGGAATCTCATTTCAATAGGGTAAATTGCAAAATAACGATCCAATCGTAACTTTCATTCACGATACAATTCCATCATACCGTGACACAGTCTCATCTTTTTTGTTTGTTTCCTAGGAGTGATGTTATTTTATTGCGGCTGCCTAACTATAGAATCGTCAGATAACTAATGGGACATCAACAATCGAGAAGTGTCTTCTCAAATGCTCATATTCAATTTAAGGTTTTCATAGTTATTGCTTTTGATAACTTAACATTAGTCATATCATTTGTTGTGCGACAAAAGATGTGGCCAAAACCAAAAGTTGGTTGGCAAATTCTACCAAGGTTTGGTCTTCTTCCACGAGGTGTTTTACTTGAACACGGACGAACATAATGGCCGGTGTATTCAAGTGTAACATTTGCTTTTTGGATGCCTATAAGGACAAACTATGAGAACAATGTTGCTTGTCTTCAAGTGCTTGAAAGAGAAACTGAAAGCATATTGAGCATTCTTGAGGTCTTCGCTTGTGCGTTGCGGTCAATTGAGTGTTGATCCAAAGAGTTGGCAAGATTGATATACCGATTATACTTAAAGGGAAGGCATTTGTTTATGTGAGAGACAGTGTGTGAATGACTCTTTGTGAACACTTAGAGGTGTGATTTATACAATTATAGCCACTTTGCATCCTTTTAGCTTTCTTTTTAATGAAATACCTAATCTTAGAATTCCCGTAGACTTCAAAATATGGAACTTCCTCATATATGAAAGAAGGAAAGAAAAGGGGAAAAACAAAAGAAATGAGAAAACACGAGCAGAAAATGAAATAAACTTACGTGGAGTAGTGGATTTTAAAATTAGTGAGACCAAATTTAATTTATGTTTGTTTGATTGTGTTTCAATTTCCCACAATCGTTACAAAACTGTCTAGAAGTTAAGTTGAATTTATTATTGTTGATGGTTGTCATCCATGGCCGCTCAGCCTGGCCAACAGCCACCGTGGTGCGGGCATGGTGATGGCTAGAAGATTTCCCTTCCTCTTTCAGAAAAGAAGACGACAAACGGTAACCAGAAATGAAAAAGAAAATTTCACATGGCATCGAAGATTATCGACAAATAAAGGGAGAAAAAGGTCTGAATTCGCAGTATTTTCCTGGTATATCTCCCGAACCTGGAAATCCCTTGACAGAGACAATGGCCTCCTTGTCGAAGGAGCTAGATCTATGGAAAGAATTTTAAATAATTATAAAATGGACTGAGCTACCCAATGCTGGGACTTCTATAAGAAGAAAAAAAACTATGTCATGTATATCGGTTTCTCGTTTCCAGTGCATCTTCCTGAACTGCCTAAGATCATTGTTGTAAAGTGTCATCTTAATGACATCCTCCTCGTCAATGATTGACAATCGGAAGAGTAGAAAAAGAAAAGAAGGGGAAAAAAAGTAAGGTAAAACGAGAGAAAAGAAACTAAGAAAAAACCAGAAAATTCATAAAATTACTCAAAACAAAATCATTTTGAGCAAATTTATCTATGTTAGATTGTTGGTGTGTAAGATGGTTGACAATGACTAGATTGTCATGTTAGTAATTTCATGTCAAATTTATGTACGAAATGGGAAAAAGCTTTTAGAAAGCTTACTTGAATCTTATTTACTTTATTAGTTCAAATTTGAATCATATTTTTTAGAGAAAGTTCTAATTAGGGGTCCGAAGTGGAGTCATTTTTTCAAAAGATGGCCTAAAGTGTATTATGTTTCAAAAAATGGTCTAAAGTGGCCAAGTCAATCCCAAATAAGGGCCTAGGCTCATCGGAGGGCCACTTCTAGCGATTTGAACAAGGGTAATTTAATCAAAATTTGCGATTGGATAAAAAATTGAAGAAGATTCCCAAATGAGTTTCTATTTTTCACGTTTTCTTCCTTCCTCTCTCCCGTTGCTCTCGCCTGATCCTTGGTCGAGCCACTCTCGGTCTTTGCCGCTCACCTGATCCTCATCACTCCTCGCCCACTCCTCATGGGCTTTAGTCCGCCTTTTGCCATTCACCATCGGCTCTTCTTTGCTAGATTCATCATCCACAATCTTTAAGTCGTCCACGAGCTTCAAGGCCGTTGTCTCGCCTACAAGCTTCACTCACTTTCAATCAAGGTCAATGTCGTTCATATCGGTGCAGTCAATTAAAGGGAAAGCTATTTTAACTTGTTGAAACAACACGTCACCTAGGTATGGGCATGTCGTGGAACATCACACCAATGGCAATGAGGCTCTCTTCCCAAACCCGAATGTCTGCTCCAATCATAGCAATCTGGCCTTTGCCATGATTGTAGTTGGGGGATTCATTAGGAAGTTGGCGATTAGAACTGATGGTGGGGCGTTCACCCATTTGATCAAAATTCATCATGAGGATCATCACAAGCTTATAGCTAATGGAATCTATTGGTTCATCCGTCATCCTGGATGTTGAGCATTCGTCATTGGGTTGATCGGGACTCAAATAATACCTTGCAATCCCGTATCGATGTTTGCGTTCGCAACACAAGTTTGCCACTTATTTGCATTACGGTCACCTTATGAAGAGTTTTTGCTGAGACAATTCTTCGAGCAAGATTATGAGGAATATGAGCCAACTGTCTTTTGGGGTTTCCATTTATGAAGTGAGTTCCGCATCTTAAGGTCTCTGGAAAGAGTGCAGCATCCTAGATTCAGTTCATATTGTGTATTGGAGGCCTCAATGCAGCTACTTGGATTGGATTTAACAATATTAATGCATCTATTTCAAAGATGAAACTCTGTGAGCCCTCCATCTACAGATTGGACTATTTATAAGTTGTACAGCACAATTTTACAAATTGAGAAATCATCTTCGCTCAGCATGTTTCTTTTGAAAATTTTTGTGCAGATTTAACTTTCTGCATGAAGGCTTGTCATTCTTGTCCCTAGTTGTCTCCTTTGTTATGTTTGTGCTGCATTCACAACATGCTTTATATTGATTTATCACGATGGCAAGCTGATGGAATGGTTGAGTGGTACATGTTCTAATTTTCCAAACAAAATCTTTTGTTGCTGTTCAGTGATGTCTGTTAACTCTACGATATTCGCATGGTTGTTATTTTTTGTTTTCTCTTGGTTTTCTTGCTTATTCGGAGCAAGTAAAACTATGTGGCAAGTTTATCATATTTGATCTGTTAATCACTAAATGAAGTTCCATAATTTGCTTTAGTGGCGTTATTCCAAGTTTCAAGCGATTGTCGTCACTTCTTTGAAAGCTCGATGGGATGCCAATCTATACTCATTGGTCAGTATACTATGCCGTATATTAATGACATAGCCCCGGATGAACAACTAACCAGTAGACAAGTGCTGGCAACTTTGTAAATTTTACTCTGAGCTGTTTGATCGTTTCCCGTCCTGAACCAGCAAATATTCCATTGTTCACTCAATTCAAATCAATTTTGTCTCGAGAAAGGGCGAGATCTAAAATCTGGTTCCTGTATGAGGTAAGGTGATCAGTCTATAAGGAAGTTTATCTTATGAATCTTTTAGTCTCAATGTGAGAGATCTGTCTTTGATTGAGAAAGCAGACAAAGTATGCACATGAGAGCTGACCAAAAAGAACGAAAAAGAAAATCTCTTTTAAAGTAGCTTTCAAACCAGTAAAAGCCTGAAACCCAACAGCCGGAGATCACGCAAGATGCCCCCACCTCACACTAGACTGGGGTTCAGAACTACTTATCCATCCGCATTCAAAAGTTGAGTTCACTTCTGTTCGATGGCCTTCTGAATCATTTCATTTAGATTCCATAAGATGCCAAATCTCTCTTTCCAGTTCATTAAATTAGAATAAGTTATTAGATGGAGAGACACTACATGTATCATAGACAAGCAATATCAGATTATATTGACATATCAAATGTTTACTATGTGTAAGTGATATAGACAAGGGAGTAAGCAAACAGGGGTACAATTAAGAAATTGTTGCTATCCATCAAGAAAAAAGGTGGGAAAAGAAAAAGAAAGAAAGAGGAAGGTTCAAACTCACCTTATAGTGCTTGCAAGACTGGATGGAGCCATCGGATTGTTTCATAGCCTCAGCTAATTTCCCATGGTCGAAGATATCTACGTTGCAATCCTTTGGCAATTCTGTTAGTAATACATCTACCTTTCTACTGATCTGCATCGACAAATGGTTAATTGATTTAAAAGCTCTAATTTGTCAAGGTCCTTGACAACCTGTAGCCCATCGCAGTTAGGGATGTATAAATACTCGAGCTTTTTTAAGTTTGATAAACCATGAGCGCTTCCCTGAGAAAAATAATCCAAGGTGTCAGACACTTCCCTGATTCTGATGTACCTAGTAGTTGAATTTGGAGTATCTTCGGGCAACCCCTAAGCAGAAACTTTTAAGCTTATTTAATACTCGTAACAGAGAAATTAGTCTCCTCCACAAATAATCGACTCATTGGCAGACTCTACTTCACCCGTATAAGCTAACCTTTCCCAAGGACTCACAACAGATTGATAGAAAATGCTTCCAATGATTCGTACAGCCTTGCAAGTCGGATCTCAACTAGCTTTGAGCACTATCATACTCAGACAAGTTTTGAGCTTCCTCATTTTTGATAGCATGAATATCTCGAGGGGTTGACAGCTTTTCAAAACCAACTCTGTTAAATTTTGAAGTTGAACGCTGTTGAGTTGAATTTCTTTCACTTGAGACCGTGAGAGCTCTATACTTCACAAATTTTCTAATTTTGATGAGAGTGATACAGTTGAATGGAAGTTATCAAGGCCAATTTTAACAAAGATGGAGGAAGTGGTGCAAGTTTTCTCACGTCCAACCTTGACAAATGAAGTTTCTTTAACTGAGAAAAGGAACCTACTCAGTAGGAGTAGGGACATCGAGAAGATTCAAGCTCAGCTTATTCAGTCTGAATAACCTCTCAATCCACCATACTAACTGGCGAATATTGCTTCCTTCTCTCCAACCAGAGCCATTAGATAGGTCCAACTGAACCAAGTTAGTCAAATTCGAGAGAACTCATACTACTTGCAATGACATAGATAACACTTGTAGATTGTTTATATTTGGAGGAAGCGTTGGCAATTCTTGAATCTTATCGCATTCTTTTAACTCAAGTTTCTGCAGGTAAGGAAGCATACTGTCTGTCGCTGGAACTTCGCTGATGCAAGGGCACGACAAGTATAGGATTCTTAAGAAAGGGGCAGACTTTCCATTCTGGAGAAGTTGACCCTTCAAATTTCCAGTATGACTTCGAGCATTTCCATTGCACTAGGCAACTGCCATCCATTGTTTGGAGATGAATTTGATTCGAAATACTCAGATGAAAACTACAACTTACGTAACGATTTCAACTTCCATATGGAATCTTGTAGTTTCTTTACTCAAAACACACCCTAAAGTCAAGCATTGAAGATTCATGAGGCCTCCGATTTCTTTGGGCAAATCTTCAAGATGACAGCAACCATTGATATTCAAGTTGATCAGATACTTTAATTCCCAACAAGCTGTCAATTTTCCTCAAATTGGGACAATGTCGGAAAGTAAGCCTCTCTAAAGTTGAGCATCCAAAGGAGTCGCAAGTTGTGATTATGTGAGAACAACGTAAAACAAAGAGAACTTTCACTTTCATTGCCATTTGTAAAAAATGAATGCCCCCATTCATTGGATGAATGATCACATATTAGTTAAATAGAATAGAGAAAAGTATGACACCCCTTCATTAAGCTCTATAATTTCGAATCATCCATGAAGAAAGACCACATTCTATTAAGTGCACATCGGTTGAAGGCCAAGGCCCGAGCTTAAAAGGAAATACGAATTGAAAGAAACGAACGCCTTCCAGGCAAAAAAGAAAGGCCACATATACAGTACGGACAAGAGGGCCTTTATTCCCGGCCAAAGGTGACATCTTCTAGGTTTGCTTTGCTAGATGCTACTGGCTTTGATCACTCAAATAGACATGTACGCCCTCCATTGCATTTTCGAGTGTTCCTGTACACGCTAGCTCTGCTTTCAGCCAACATCGTTCTGACTTGATGGCATGCGTCCTCTGACTTCTTTGAGAAAGTGGCCTCTCCAGTTCCGCTGTCAAATAATCGGCCAGTTTCCCATCTCTAACCACAATCAACATCACAATCTGCTGAAGCTCTGGCATTGGAAAGACACTCTCCCCAGCCTACTCCTCTACTTTAATTCCTGTTTAAAGTGGCTTTTAAACAGAGGAGAAAAAACAGGAGAAAAAACAAGGCGACCCAATGCAGCAACCTCCTGAAGCGGCTTTCCCGTTCCTGTTTGAAGCGGCTTTTAATCAAACTGTAAAATCTTAAATAAGTATTTGAGGTGCTTTTGGAACACACCTCCTACTTGGCCAACCTTATCCACATGCAAGTTCAAGAAACACTCATTTCAAGCAGGGACATAAGTCACCTGATCAGTGGATAAGTGGACCATATAAATGTTCTTGTAACGCCTCTGTTAGCTAAATTGTTTTGAGTTTTGCAATGAGTATCTGATTCTTTTAATGTTCTATCTTTCTGGTAGAAATTGCAAGTTGCCAAACTCATCTTCATAATGAATAGTATTAAGTAAGAAGTGGACAATAAAGTGGAGTATATTATGTACAACCTGCGGTAAACTAAATAATCCATTCTATATATAATGAAAAGAGCAATTTAATAAGAAAATCTGAGCTATTTAATTTTTGGGAAATTTTCAAATAAGAGTCTAAAGTGCCACTGTTTTCTCAAATAAGGGTCAATTGAACATTGTTTTTAACAAGCAATTGAACATTGTTTTTAATAAGGACCCAAAGTGCTTTCATTTTCTCAAATAAAAGCTTAAAGTGCCTTCATTTCCTATTTTCCAATCATTTGTGATGAAAGCTGGCCGTGTCCCATTGAATTGTGCATGTATATAAATTTCTAATATACAAAATAGGAAAGAAAATGGAAAACAAAAAACAAAAACAAAAAAGAAGAAGAAAAAACACGAGCGCAAAACAAAACAAACCTGTGTTGAATGGGTTTAAAATAAATGAGGCCAGATTTAACTTATTTTGCTTTTCAATTTCGCATAATTATTATAAATCTGCTTGAAAGGTTGAATTCATGTTTGGGCATGGCCGCGTCAAGACCGAAGAGAAAAGAGAGAGAGAATGGTCTAGACTCACCTTAGCACGTTTGTAAGTCTGGAGGGAACACAGACCTGTCTCAGACCCACATAATTTTTTGCAATTGGTGATGTATAAGGCGCAATCATCTGGCAATTTGGTGGTTGACAGGTCAATCAACCTTTCCAAAGATTCGCAATTGCAAACCATTAACCCCTTCAAACACTCTACCTGGTCGAGGCCCTCCACATCCTGTAGGCCACTGCACTCGGAGAATGATAAAGACTCAAGGTTCTTTAAGTTTGGTAAACCACGAACACTTCGCAGCGAACCGCACTCGAAGAATGATAAAGACTCAAGGTTCTTTAAGTTTGGTAAACCACGAACACTTCGCAGCGAACTGCACTCGGAGAATGATAAAGACCGAAGGTTCTTTAAGTGTGGTAAACCACGAACACTTCGCAGCGAACTGCACTCGGAGAATGATAGAGACCGAAGGTTCTTTAAGTTTGGTAAACCACGAACATTTTGCAGCGAAGGACAATTGTAAGCACTGAAGACTTCCCACGATGCCGAGCTACCAACAACGTGAATCTCGAATATCGCATTGTTGCCTGACCATGTGAAACTTTGCAACTTCTTCAAGCCTCTCGTTGAAAGGATTAGTCTCCCTTCATAACCAATCACCTCATCAGCGAACTTATTGTTATCATGCCCCTCTTCCCCCGTGCAAAATAGCATTTTCAAGGACGTACAATCATGAATAGACAAATTCTCAAGTGATTCGGATGCCCAAAAAAAAATGATATCAACTAGCTTTCCGCAATCACACACCTCGACATCTTTTAGCTCTTCCATGCTTGATACCCAGATTCTCTCAAGGGCTTCACAGTACATCACATGCAACTGCCTTAGATATGGCAATTGAGACCCATTAATTTGAATTATTTGCCTTGGTGACTCGCAAAGGCAGAAAAAAGACAAATTTCTCAAGTTTGACAGAGTTGGAATGGTAGTATTAAGACTTAGCTTTTCCAGAGACAAGGGAAGTTGCAGACAGGTTTGTAAGTCCAATCCAGACAAAAAATAAAGTACGTTAAGTTGAGTTAGGGAAGCTAGCTCCGCAGGAGCATGGACATTGTTAAGTCTTAAGTTCAGTTTTTTCAGTCTGGATAACTTCCCAATCCACGACAACTCACCGGTACAAAGTTCATCTTCTCTTCCTCCTCCATGTAGAGCTAACTCAACCAAATTAGTTAAGTTCGAGAGATCGGGGACTACCCGCAATGATTTAGATGACACATGTAGACGGGTCAAACTTATTGGGAGCATGGGCAACTCTTGAATCATATCACAAGACCACAACTCCAATCTTTGTAGGCAACGAAGCATGCTAACGGTCTTTGGAACTTCACTAACATTAGTACCCGATAGATTTAGGATTCTGAGATTGGACAATCTTCCAATTCCAGAGGGAATTTGACCTTTTAAATAAGGATTATCCACTTCGAGCACTTCCAGATTCTGAAGTTCTATGATATCTCTAGGTAACTCCCACGGTACACCCAATGCCTCATTGCCTTTCAGAAAAGACACCTCACATAATGAACTCAACTTCCACATGGAATTTGGTAAATTACGCACTGCACAATGTTGTACAACGAAGTGCTTCAAATTCACTAGGTCACCAATTTCTTCCGGCAAATATTCAATACTTTTGCAACAATAAATCTTTAGGTCAATCAGACACTTCAACTTTCCAATAGAGCTGTCAATTTTCCTCAAATTGTTACAACCTTGGAAAGCAAGCCTCTCTAAATTAAGGCATCTGGAGAAGTCTAGTGTTCCATTTATTTTAGGACAACCAGCAAGAGAAAGAACTTTCAATTTTCTTGCCATCTGTCAAAGTTAATGCAACATTTAATGTATGAACAATCATATATTACTTTCAAATAAATAGAATAGAATACATACCTGGATTAAGTACTGTAATCTCGAGTCATCTAAGGAACCATCGGCTGAAACTTCTAGAAATACCATGTTCTTCGGGTGCAAATTAGTCCATTTATTTTCTCCCAGAGGAAATATCCAAGACAACCATCTTAATTTAGTAAGATAATCCTCAAAGTTGCCAACAAAGATTCCTCTTCCGAACTTGAGGAACCTTAGATTTTCAAACCTACCAATCTCTTCACTTTGAAAAGTGGTCTTAGGGAGATCTCGTTCATGTATTGTATCAAGATATAGTGCTTGAACATTCTTTTTTATCTGCATACAACAACGGGAAATGAGTGATATCAGCATTCTATTTCATAAAGGAAAATGAAAGAAAAACAAGAAGAAGATAGAGCATCCTAAGTCAATGCGGAGCTATTATTGTCAGAAACTATTAGTTCCTCTAGAATTGCCTTACCTCTTTTGTCTGTAGTGCATCAAGAACCTCGTTACAAGTCCATATTCGACTACGCTCTCCAGGATTCACTGGATTTTCCTTGCGAACAATAGTCCTACCAAGATCTCTGAGTTGATCGTGCATCCAGAACACATTTTTCTCCAAAATCTTTACCAAACACAAGTTAATGAGTTTCTCAACTCCAGAGTGTGGGAAAAACTTACAATCTTCCCACATGTAAATTGCATTTGTTTTATCCTTATCAATGAGGAAACATGCGATATCAAGGAAAATTTGTTGTTGCTCGAAATTTAAGGCATCATAACTGATCTTTAACTTTTCATAAACATCCTCGAAACTTCCTTTTCTCAACCGGTCCAATGTCTCTTTCCATTGTCCTATTGTCTTTTTGCGGCGAAGGAACGAGCCAATCACTTCAAGAGTCAAAGGAAGTCTCCCAGTAGCTACTACAATTTCCATTAAAGGATAATTGCAATCATTTGGAGGAGAGAAATTGCCAAATGCATGCCTACTGAAAAGCTCAAGCGCTCTATCTATATTCATTACCTCCATTTCATAATCTAAAATTTGATAGTTTGGTGGGTTGATATCCTTATTTCTAGTTGTAATCAATATTCTTGATCCTGGATACAAATTTCTCACTCCAACTAATTTCTCTACTTGTCGTCTATTATCAACGTCATCAAGTACGATGAAGACTTTCTTATTCCAAAGTATGTCTTCAGCCCTCTTCTTTCCATATTCACTTTCATCAATGCCCCTTGTTCCTGCACAATGGCTGATTTCCGATAATAACTTTTTTTGCAACTTAACTAAACCGTCATTTTTTGATAACTTCTCTCGAACATTTTCAAGGAAACAACACCACTTTCCAAAATGAGAAGAGAGTTCATTGAATACAATTTTCGCGAGAATCGTTTTACCGATACCGCCCATACCATAAATTTTAATCAATCGCACATCGTCAGATGCGATGTCTAACAATTCACTTACTGCTACTACTTGATCATCATCTCTAACCAACTCTTCAGTCACCGGTTTATGCTTTATCTTCAGCTTTTTCACGACCTCCTCAACTACCAATTGGATCAGCTGGCCGTGGCTGCCACAGTGAAAAGCCATTTTTGTTGGAAAAAAAATGCGAAATTGCGATTGCCTAGCTAGAAGTGATCGTACACCGAATAAAAAAAAAAAGCAGTCAGACAGATAATGGGACCTTAAAGATCTAGAAATGATCTTCTAAGAGTCCATACTGGACATTAACATCACTCCAAAACACACATTTTTTGCACTTCGCAACGTTTGCACCATTTCAAAACCCAAAACTTGATTTGATTTTAACACGAGAACTTAGCAATCTTGGGATTATTTTAATAACGTTCATGCAAAATAAAAATATTTATGAATTTGAAATTGACATTTTGTGATTGATGTTCAAGCAACGACTATAAAAAGTTAACACCGTGTATTCAAGAGGAGAAATGTCTACTGTATTGCAAGATTAACTGATTAGATAGCAATGAGCATGGCATTTCAGTATCCCATTCTTTTTCTCCCACTACCCATAATCAAATATTAATATAGCTACGTAGCTATTAGTATCATTATCCACCCACTTCAAGCATACTGGAATTTATACATCTATAATTCAAGTGTTGACGAAAACTAGGGAAACAAGTATCTGGAAAACAAGTGGCTTACCCGGTGTCCATTTTCACTTCCCACCCTTTTATCTTGCCAACCTCCATGAGAGCATTTCTCCACTCTTCTACTTCCTCATTGCTCAAATTCTTCTCGTGCGCCAATTTGAGCATGGCATTGCCATACAACGGAGTTTTCAACTTAATATCGTTAAGCTCCACATCAAAGAAAATAGGTAAGATCTCTTTACTACCTTTTGATCTAGATGTGTTTGTCATGATCTGAGCAAGTTCGCGGAGGCACCATTGGCTCGAAGCATAGGTCCGAGAGAAAATGGGTATGTATATGCTGGAGTTGTCGATTGCTCGCTGAAGCGACCCATCAATCCTTTCACCAACACGGAGCTCTTCATTATCTCGAAAGACGACAATTCCAGCATCATTTAAGCCATAATAGAGGCAGTCGGTGAATCCAATATGAGTATCCGGTCCTCTAAAACTCAAAAACACCTGATATTCGCTTCCCAACGACTTTCCTTCATCTGAGCTGGCCATAATAGTAGTGTGCTCAGCTTAACAGATCTCTCTCTCTGCGCCAATGTTCTTAACAAAGAAAGAGGCACGGTGTGAGGAAATAATGGAGTAGATATAGGAAAATTAATCAAAGGCTTTGGGTGGAAGAGAAACGGTTGAAATAGAAAGTCGTAATTTTTTAAACAAAAAAGAAGACCATAAAAAAGAAATAATAATAATAAACCAAATAGGTGACAGAACGTAGTTAGCAAACTTGCATACAGTTGCTGGCCTCATGTGCGTATGTCATGGCTGGATATTTGCAATATGTTTTTATATATGACATAGCTGGCTTGTCCAAACGTGCTTGAAGTTGCAGGCCCCGTGTGAATTCTCTCTCTCCCCCTCTCTCTATCCTCTTCACCATTTCCCAGTTGCAGGCCCCGTGTGCAAGGGGTCGAAAGGACAGTGATTATGCCATGCGATGCGCCGAAGCCAAGGAATCAACCTTTCTTAATTCACACATTTGCTTTTTTCCATGTATTATTACTTCTTTGTTATCATGGTTCTTCTGCACACATAATTTATTTATTACTCTCTCTCATGACCTAACCCGGGGTGCACTATCTTGATTTGGCTAATGGATTATGAAACCGGGCTCTTCCAAGAGCATACTAATTCATTAGGAGTCATTTTTGGTGGGTTGATTAAAAACTCAAGTAATCTTTGTGAACAAAAGATTGTGAGTTCGGTACTTTCTCTTTTATTTTGAAAAAATATTACATGTGTTTTCTTAAATAAGCATGCAATCTATTCTAGAGAAAGAAATTAATTTATTTTAAGACAATTTTTTTTGGTATTTTACGTAAAATTCGAAATTAGAAAATAGCAAAAATTGTCCTCTAGATTAGGATATTATCCAACTTATATTAGGAATCAGATTAGGCCAAATCCTAATTTAAACTAGAATGTTATATTAACTAGATAATCCCTAACCTAAAATGCAATCTATTTAGGAAAAATATCAAAACTTATAATTAATTAGAAAGATTATATATAATTAAATTAAACATGCAATCTTATCCTAAAAAGCAATGACTAGATAATGTGCAAAGAATGCCCTAATTTGAGGTTTTCTTTTTCTTTTTTCTTTTTTTATAAAATTCGAAATTAAAATTGTCCAATAATTAAACGTGCAATTTAAATTAATGAAAAGAGAATCTAACATCATAAATTAATGTTTTTGGTATTTTTTATTTAGAAAATTCAAAATAAATAAATTTCCTAATCTTAAACATGCAAACTACCCTCAAACAAGCAATGAATCTAATCCAACTCAAATATATATATTTTTTTCTTTGAAAGAAAAAAAAAATCGATTTAAACAACATGACAACAAGCAATGATAGATATCTATCTAATAAATTGACGAATTATATTTCACACATGAGATCGGATTGACCAAATGAATCATATCTCGAGAGATCGGATTAGTGATTTTTTCGTGCGATTGCGAGTAATGGTGTGTGCGTGGCTATTCGAGATTATAATAACATTGTTCGAGAGTTCAATCAAGAATGCAACAATTCAAGCAAGGCAATGAAATATATGAATCAGATAAAATTATTACCTTGTTCAAACACTTGCCTGTCCAAATTGGACAGACTCGATAAGACCGCGAACAGTACCAGTGATGTCTCTTTATGATGGCTCGGCTTGCACTAGTTCTCAGTCGAGGAAGGAATATCGTGATGTCTTTCGACAATGGCTCGTGATGCTCGACGATGTAACTCCACAAGGATTACCAACACAACTCGATGAAGTTTGCAGTTTAGTGCTTGCGGTGGTATTGCTTCGTTGGGATTTAAGTCTATTGGAGTGATTCACTAGAAAGCCCACGAACTCCAAGAATGTTAGAATGAGATGAGTGCAGCTGCAAAGGACAGAGTAACGGGTCCCAAAACCAGCAGGAGTAGCCACCTGGAATCACTAAACAAATCAAAGAATTCTTGAACTATGAAGAGGCTTGGCAAATAAGATGCGAACCCAACGATGGCCAGAACAACGACTTAGGAATCTTGGGTGGCCATCGTCAACAAAGATCGGTCAGCAATAGAGCGGCAAAAGACTGGTCAAGGTGGCCCCTTCGTCGTCCAGTATATGCAACGAAAAAGGCAACTTGTGGAGTTTGGTGAAGCAACTGATCGTCGTCGGGGGTGGGACACAGTAGCAGCGATGATGCCGTCTCAGTCAGGTGGCCGAGCGGATAGCCACGAAGCTCCACAGCAGTAAACTTCAGGGTCAGCTTGCTGCGTCACAGGTGTCACGATGATGACGCAGGCAGACGGCGTCGTCGACAGTCGAGCAGCAAGGGCCGTTGAAGTAGGAGGAACTCGGTAAGGACAGCTGTTGGTGGCGGGCGGCGTCGCAGGGCGGAGCCCGTGTGGTGGCACTTGGGGCAGCAGCGATGGTGGCGTTCGGGTAACGGTCGGAACAGCAGCTATGAGGGGCGGAGTGGCAGTAACGTCGTCGATGAAGGGGCTGCGATGGCGTCGTCAAGCGGTCGAGTAGCACCTCAATAGGGTAGCAACCCGTTGACGATGTACCGCGGACGGTGAAAGCACTGCTGTAGAGACGTCAGCGTGGGTCCTAGCCAAGACTCGGCCAAGAAGACTCACGCTCTCTCCTCTTTCACGTGTATCTCTCTGGTGTTAAGAATTGCCCCTCTCATCAACGTCTGCCCCCCTTCTTTTATAGGCAGGTGATGGGACCCTTCCATGAAATAAACAATATTCCTTCATATATCTTTTTGCTTGAGTATATTCTATTCATTGATAAAATTGTTTCTACTTTCCTTTTTTCTTGCCAAAAACATATATTCATTTGGCCCATATCCCCTCTTCAACAAGATGTCTTCTTCTTTATTCAAGATATATCGCGAAATATACCCAAAAAATCATGCAACCTCCTATCCCACTTCTTTCCTTGTGTTGGTACCTCTTGAACATCACCAAATATATGTCCTACGTGCAATATTCGCTCTTATTATTTTAATATTTCATCCGAAATGTTCAATTTTGCTGCAAAATATATTCGTCAGTGTGTATGTTGCATGGATATATGAAAAATTTACCAAATATATCGTTATTCCTTTCAACCCGATTCTTGACCATTAGAGAATAACGGGCTTGGGCCAATTCCTTCTTATCGCGGGCTTAATCCAACTCACTAAATTAAAGCTCAGAATCAACGATTCAAACTCATCCGTCGAAAGTTCAATGCAAATGTAATAAAAAAAATGCTCATAAAATATCCAATTTAATTTTACTATTTTTGTCTGGGGTTAAAAATTAATCTCTAATTTTTAACGCAATAAGTGAATGATCGGATCGTCAAAATTTAGATGTCAAAACTCTCTCTCTCTCTCTCTCTCTCTCTTCTCTCTCCTTGAATTTACAATGGTTTGGTGATCTTCGCACACTTGATGGACCATGAACGGTCTCAGTTTAACCATGTCATTTCACGGAAATATACTTCATCGACAGAGGTAAAAATAGTTGACGTAGGTACAACGCTTTCTCTACTTATCCCTTCAATCCTATCATCTTACACCTTCTTCCTCTCCTTCGTACAATACTTCGTGTTGCTGTCCCACCTCCATTTCTTCAACCACCCCTTACCCCGCGTTCTCGTGCTAACTCGCTTCTTGGACCAAGGTCCCTGATCTGATTTTTGAGGTCCTTCTTGCGCAGTTTCTTGAGGTTTAGCTTTGTTCACCTGTGCCGTTGTAATATGTTGAACTCAAAAGGAGTGAAGGACTGGCGAGTTTAAGAGAGGAAGGAGTTGATTTTGGAAGTAAAGAGAGATAGAAAAGAGATGGATTTGACCGAGATTTGAAGAGATAGGATGGAGGGGCTCCTCTCTCTTGCTGAATAAAAGAGTGACTCAGCGAAGATTGAATGGGTTCTCGTGGATTGGCGGGTAAAGGCAGAGGAAAACCCGAAAAGTAAAAAATCCGAGAGATAGACACAGGAGGGATTCATTGACCATCTAGATTTATTTCTTCACATAACGTCATTCATTAAGGAAAAAAAATTACTTAGATACATATATAGGCGTTTTCTCCTATTTCGTGCTAAGATTTGTGGCGGCTCTAATCTCACTTGATTCATAATAAATGAGAAACCAAATTATAGGCTCTGGAATTCGGGAGAGAGGGCTTTCGATGTCTTTGAAAATCAGAGGCGATATGTAGAATTGGAAAATCCAAGTTCTCGCCTTTGGCAACTTTTCTTTTTCTTTTGTAGCGTATAAGGATTTAGGCCCGATGTATAGAGCTCATGTTACTCAATATCAGCACATGTAATCCTCGTCCATTTTCCATTTTCCTACTTCTAAGAGGCCTAATGTCCTTATCCTTCACAAGGGCTTCCCCGTATAAAAGAAACACCAATGTTTCTTGCCAAAAATTCAATTGATAAAACGAGCTTACTGCTTGTGAAGATCAATGTTACTCATCTAAACCATACTTGTATTGCAGCCATACTTGCCTTTAATTGATGGGTAACACTCATAATTTTCCACTAATGCAATCTCCGTCAACTTCGCCTCCAATTGACCATTCACACGTGACGTGATTTTTTTTTTTTTTTTTTGAGCATTATTAGGTTAAAGTCAAATCACTATGATTCCGAGTGTGTAGTCCACCATCAAAATGTTAATTAACTGGAAAGTAATTGCTCCAGAGTAATTTGAAGGTAAGTGTACAAGAACTCACTTGTGGTTATGCACAGTGCCGTTAGGCACGCAAGTGTTGCAATGGATCTTTCACCCACCCTCGTTCATTCTAGACGCAAGAAACTATTATACTTGTCTATCCGATGATAATCAGAATATAATCCTAACGTGGTTTTTATCTTTACTATTGTGAGGTCTCATAATTCCCTGTTTATCTTTATTTTCTCGATAGAGAGGGAATATGAGGGTGACATTACGGGATCTCCCACCCCTATGCTTTATTTTCTCCATAGAGAGGGAATACGAGGGTGACATTACGGGATCTCCCACCCCTGGGCAAATCTCCCGCCTATTTCTTCCCTTCGAGCCTTTTAAGATCCTACTCAAATCCAAAGTAGTAGTACATATAGATAGCTCGAAACATTATTTTACAAGCAGTGGACCTGCACAAGCAATGGTTGGCTCATAAGAAGGCCTCCGTGACCTTTTCTCTTTAGGATGACTTTAAATTTTATATACGTGGTCTTTTGTCCGTCACCAAATTTCACTGAATTCTCTCGGTCTCTCTTTTGTTCTTGGCTTTTAGCAATTCTGAATCTGAAAAAGTTATTTACGAAAAAATAGAGATTGAAAACTGAGCCGTCGCGGACAGTCTTAACTTGACATTATCGAAGGGAAGACCTCCCCCGCAAGCTGACAATCAACTTCAGATTTTTTTTTACTTTTCAAATTCGGAGGTACGCACGTAGAGACAACTTAATTTTAGAATTTGAAGTATGAATTTAGCAAATCCACCTTCCTCGAGGAGAGCTGCGATATCCAAAGCTAAATGACGTAAAATACGACAACATACTCACGCAACCCATTTAGGCTTTTCAATTAACCGGTATAATTTTTTGTGATTCAATTTCGAAACGTTATATTGATCCCACAAATTCTAGACTACTTCATTTTCCTTAGAAATAAATATTAAAATGTTATTTTCACATTCCTTGACAATGGTCTTATATACTCTTTATATTAATACGATCTTATTAAGCTTAATTTTTTGAATTAATTTTTTTTCAATAAATAATGATTAATCATTAATAGAGTTGATCGACTGAACACTTAGTAAAATACACGATTTAGTCAACATTAAATATTTTCATATCTATTACGGACTAAATTGAACATTTACAAACTGTTCAGATTCACATTGAATAAATTAAAAATTATTAAGCGACATTACAAATTGAATCAAAATTCATGAATCATTTATGTCATTTTCCCAATCAAACTTTAAGAGAATATATGTTTACCTAATTCCATATATTATTACTTTTCTATTTTGATTGCTGGATTACACAAACAATTTATTTATTACTCTCTCTCTCTCCCCCCGTCCATACATGTTACTTTTCAATTTTCATTGCTATTTTATCTACAGTTAGTTTATTATTTGTTCTCTCTTTCTCAAATGAGTGTTTTTCATTACAATTTGAAGAAAACTCGATGATTTTACAAACGATTTGATAAATAATAAATTGTCCCATTATGTATGATCAAAAGAGAAATTGTCAGTTTCCTTCTTCTTTTTGTATGATTCTCTTGAAAATCACAAAAGTATCCTTTCCGTAATAGCACTCAAACAAAGAATCCACAAAATCATGTTTAATTATATTTGATTTATATATCTGTCAAGAACATATGCTGTCTTAACACCTTTGACGTACATATATTGTCTTAACACGTGTGGTGCACGTGACATTCTACTAATTAAGATGAAATGAGTGTACAATAAATAGGTGATGTGTGGCTCCTTGAGGAACTTATAATGGTTCTCCTCGTTGATCTTTGCACAGTTGATGGAACCATGAATTGTCTCAATTCAACCTCATAATTTCTCGGATGCTTCTTCATATTAAGCTTTCATGAATTATTTATCGGTCATGAATTGTGGTTCACCAACTCTCGAGATCAAGCCCTTGGAACTTAATCTGTCTCTTTGTGTGCGCGCGCGCTTTTTTGCGTGCGCATGTGGGCGGCCGAAAAGGGGAGGATTCCCTTCCCACCCACCAGAAATATAAATTATTTTTGTCATTTTCTTTTTTTTTCTTTATTTATTTTCTCAAGATGTATTCAATCATATCACGTAAGATTTTCTACCAACTTCGCTTTTCCTCTTCACAATACATGTTTTCGTACTACTTTACGACGAAAAATGTTCCTCAATTCTTTTTCAACAAATATGTAAGAACATCGTAAACACAAATTTAAATTCTTTAGTAATGATTAGTTATGTGATCTAACTATTTGCTTTTTATTTTGCTTTGGATGCGACTAAGCATGCGTCAATATTACAGTATTCTTCTCATGCTGAAACCGATCTATAAGGCCACGCTCTTCACTGTGTGGTCGAGACTACCTTGATACGTGTGAACGAAGCTTTTGCCCACATCCAAATGGATTAATTAGTCCAAGTGAAAGTTGGATTATCTCTTATTATCCAAAAAATGTATGAATATTAGCTCCTTATGCTGAGATGAAAATAAGAACTTAATGGAGTTGCTAATGTAATAACTGCAGGAGTTGCTATCAGTAACGTTGTGCCTGGACCGCTCTCTATGTCATTCACTAACGGAGAAGTAATAGGAAAATCAATCAAATGCCATCGCCCTATGAGAAATTAGTTAAAGCAGAGAGTCGTAACATATCACGACGAAGACCATAAAGTCAAATGCTATTGGTGGTGAGAAACAGGGTCTTCTAAAGCTCACGAAGACCTGCAACTCATTTTCCTGGTAACTTCCTGCGTCTGAGCTAGCCATAGTCGCTTTGCTTGCTATCTCTCTCTTCCTCTGGTAATGCTGAAGGAAGATGCTTTTGGTCGTAATATAATAATATCAAAGATCCAACACCATGTGTGAAAAGGAGAAGAATGGCTCTCTGCCTTTTCTAAAAGTTGAAATTATCATGTTGATCCTCGGAAGACCGAAAAGCAAAGTGCCGGTAGTCGATGAGAACGACCCCATTGCCGTAGGACCGACAATCAAAAGTGAAGTTGGTTGACAGAAAGCCCCGAATTAGGAAAATACCAAAACAAATCTTAGGATCCCTTTTTTCGCCATGGTTGACGTATAAATTTTCATCAAAAAGAAGATTTCTTCGCATTTCGTGAACATAAGGGATTGAATCTGTCGGTAACATCACAATTTAACCCCTAAACAAAATTATTAATGCTGCATGGTCTTGCAATCTCATTCTTTACTGCATTCATCTACATTTAGAAATTAGGGACGTTCTTGTTTAAAAGTAGCACCGCATCGGGCGTCAATTTAGAAAACATATGCGACTCTACCCGAAACCCAAGAGGAAAGGGAGAGAGGGATATGGTCAACTCAAAGGAATGAAGGACTGGCGAGTTTAAGAGAGGAAGGTGTTGATTTTGGAAGTAAAGAAAGAAAAGAGAGAGATTTGGCCTAGATTTGGAGAGAGAGGATGGAGGGGCTCCTCTTTCTTGCTGAATAAAAGAGGGTCTCAGCGAAGATTGAATGGGGATTCTCGTGAATTGGCAAGTAAAGGCAGAGGAAACACCGAAAAGTAAATTGTCCGAGAGATAGACACAGGAGGGACTCATTTCCTTATCTTATTTTCGTTCTTGAGCATATAGATTTATTTCTTGACATAACGCCATTCGTTAAAGGAAAAAATATTACTGAATCTGAAAAAGTTAATTACGAAAAAACAGATATTGAAAACTGAGCTGTCGCCGACAATCTAACTTGACAGTATCGAAGAGAATATCCCTACAAGCTGACAATCAACTTTAGAATTTTTTTCTTTTCAAATCCGGAGGTACGGACGTAGAAACAATTTAATTTTAGAATTTGAACTATGAATTTAGCAAATCCACCTTCCTCGTTGAGAGCTGCTGTCTCCAAAGCTAAATGACATGAAATACGACAACATACACATGCGACCCATTTAGGTTTTTAATTAACCCCGGTCTAATTTCTTTTGATTTACACGAAATATTATATTGATCCCACAAATTCCAAACTTTTTCATCTTCCTTAGAAATAAATATTAAAATATCATTTCACGTCACTTGACAATGGCCATATATACTTTTTATATTGATACAATATACTTTCATTAATAAGCCTAAACTTTGGATTAAACTTTCTTTCAATATATATCAATTAATTATTAATAGAGTCAATCAATTGAACTTTTTGAAATACTCGATTTCCAATAGTCCTTCCAACATTAACCAATTTTAATATATATATATATATGACTAAATTAAACATCCGCCAACCGTTCAAAAATCGCATTGAATAGATTAAAAACTTATGGATGATATTACACATTAGACCAAAATTCATAAATAATTTATGTCATTTTCCCAATCGAACTTTAATAATTTATACGTTTACTTGATTCCATAAATTATTACTTTTCAATTTTCATTGCTATTTTATCTATGGTTAGTTTGTTATATGTTCTCTTTTTTTCCAAAGAGTGTTTTTAATTTCATTTTGAAGAAAATCCGATGATTTTACAAATGATTTGATAAATAATAAATTGTCTCGTTATGTATGATTAACAAGAGAAATTGTCAGTTTCCTTCTTCTTTTTAATTTTTATTTTAGATTATTCTCTTGAAGATAACAAAAGTATCCTTTACTCAATAACACTCAAACAAAAAGAATCCACAAATCATGTTTAATCATATTTAATTTATGTACCTGTTAACAAATGTTGTCTTAACACTTGTGCATTCTACTAATTAAGATGAAGTGAGCGTATAATAAATATGTGATGTGTGGCTCTTTGAGGAGTTTACGATAATTCTCTTCGTTGATCTCGGCACACTTAATGGACCACGAATTGTCTCAATTCAACCTCGTCAAGCTCACCAAACTAAAGTGCTCCCTCAAAATTGGATGTCTTTTCTTCCTTTATCTCTCTCGGAAATTTTATGTTTGGAAATTTATTTATCGTTTTCTTGTAATCCTCGTTGTTTATGAATGAATGGAAGCATCATATTAGACCAAAAAAAAAAAAAAAAAAAACCTCGTCATTTCTCGGATTCTTCTTCACGTCAAGCTTTCATGAATTGTTTCTCGGTCTATGGCGGTAGCGGAGGTCTCGGGCAGAAGGGCCCGGGAAATGTGAATATTTTTGTCCCTTTCTTCCTTTTTCTGATTTTGTCATCTCAAGATGTATTCAATTATTTCATTCTAGATGCTTTCGGACTTCCGTTTTCTTTCTACAATAAATGTTTTCTTATTACTTTATGAAAAATCTATGGTCTTCGAATTTTTTTCTTTAAAGACTTGTAGAACAATGTGAACACAAATTTAAATCCACAAGTAGTGATAGCTTAGGGATAACATTTCTATTTGGGAGAGTAATTTCTTTTAAGAAATAATATTTTTTTTTAATTTTCTAGAATAATTTTGAGTAAAAAATGTATTTGATAACTATATAAAATTTCTATTATCAGAATAAATAAATAAATAAATAAAGAGAGAAGGAATGCACTTGATACAGTCAGTATAATTTCTTTTAATTTTTAATATTTTTCTTTTCATTTTTGTCCTTGTTGCTGCTTGCCTGCCGCTGTCGCCCGCCACTCATTGCCCGCCAATGATAGAAGAAGGTGGCAGTCAGCGACAGGAAGGGGTAGCAAGCAGCAAAAAGAAGAAAAAAATGAAAAAAATGATTTATCTCTAAAAATTATTTTCTTAAATAAGAAGTTATATATTTTTATTTTTTATTTCTGTTCCAATCTATTCTCCTTTACTTATCTATTTTGGGAAATAAAAAAATTAATTGACATTATCAAATAAATTTATATTCTTTCTTTTTATTTCGGAGAGCAAAAGAGTAAAAAAGCAAAATAATAGAAGTGTTGCACTGAGTGATCAACCGTTTGGTTATTATATTGGTTTGGATACAACAACATATGTGTTAAAATTATAGAATTCTTCTCATGCCGAAATTGATTTATAAGACCACCTTCTTCATCATGTGATGGAGACTGCCTTGATACGTGTGGATGACGCTATTACACAAATCGGTATGGATTGATTAGTCCAAGTGAAAGAAAGTTGGATTGTCTTTGCATTGTCTAGAAAAATTATGAATTTGGCTCCTGATGCTGAGATGAAACTAAGAACTCATTCAATTTTCCAACGTGACAACTGCAGGAGATCCTATCAGTAACGTGGTGCTTGGGTTGGACCTCTCTCTGTCATTCATTAAATGGAGTAGTAATAAGAAACCAATCCAAGATGAAATTCGCATCATATCACGACGAAGACCATAAAGTAAAATGCTATTGGTGGATGGGAATGGTGTCCTCTAAAGCTGAGGAACGCCTTATACTCTGTCTTCCTGGCAACTTCCTGCGTCTAAGCCAGCCATAGTCGCTTTGCTTGGTCGGTCAGTCGCCCTCTCACTTCCAACATCATGTGTGAAAAGGAGAAGAATGGCTCTCTTTCTTTTCTAAAAGTTGAAATTATTGTACTACTCCTTGGAAGACCGAAAAGCAAAGTGCTGTAGTCGATGAGGACGACCCCATTGCTATACGGCCGACAAAGAAACGTGAAGTCTGCTGACAAAAATCCCCAAATTACGCTGATTGCTCTGCTCGGTCAACGACTTTTTACTCGACAGTACTCAATTGATTAATCTCTGGAGTTTTGTATTTTCTTTTTTAAGGAAACTTTTATGTTTTGGTCCAGTTTGATTTTCCTTGCGTTTGAATCATGACATCCACTTTTCCTTTAATCTTTGAGGAGCAAAAAATCGAAATTAAGAAACAATTTAAATTGAGACAATTCGAGACAATTCGAGCTAACATTTATCTCTGCTTCTCAACTTATGAATATCCAGTTACAAATTGCAAATGGTCATGTTGGAATTTAAAATTGTAAATATGAAAGTTACGGTCGCTTTTTCATGGATACTGATAAAACTGGAAAGAGGGATGAGTGACTATGAGGACTCTTGTCGCCACTACTTGGTTTTAGCTTTGTCTCGAACTCGTCGGTGCTGAAGTTGCTGGCATTCTGGGCTTCACAATGATCCCCTGTTTGACCTTAATGGGCCGCCAATTATCTCAACCTTGTCATTGCTGAGTGGTTCCAAAACAAGGATTAAAACCAAAACAAATAAGTTACCCAACGAAAAGTAAAACTGACCTGTAATTTAAATTACCCTTGAGATATGTGTTAGCTATGTTTGAATGTATAATCCATACCCCTTAACTTGTTTTGGTCATTAGTGACAGAGAACTGGCAATTTCTAACACGGATTAACACGTTCATACATAATTACATGGCAACCCCGAAGGTGACATTAATTGATGCGAATTTAATAGACCTTTTTCGCAATTCATCTCGTTTTTTTTTTCTTTTGTTGTTGTCATAGACATGCTTGTCATTCATAAAGAGCGGGTCCAATTACATGTAAAAAGGGCATCAAAGCAGATGAGCTCCCACAGTGCAGGTGGGGGATTGGAAATCCAGTTAGGCGGGAGATAATTACATCTACGGGCCTTTGCGGCCCAATCCGCGAGCCTGTTTATTCCTCTAGGACAATGGACTATCCTCAGGCTTGGAAAGAAGGCCAAGAGAGGCTTGCCTTATGTGACAGGTGTCGAGGCTTCCCACGGGCATATCACTTCTTCCACGAGAGAGGTAACCTAACTTAAGTAGACTGACTGAAGCTCGTAGATTAGATCGGTTCGTTTGGAGAAGTACTTCAGGGTTTGAAGATAAGTTAGGGTTTCATCTTGTAGCGCTGAAGATACCCGTGCTTTATGCGCAGACCCATCAATTAATTTCACGTCAAAATCACGGCATAAGCGCACTATGGAACATTATCGCTTGTTGACAACTTTTCTCAAACATTATCAAGGAGGCAGCAACACTTCTCAAATTGGGTAGAAAGTTGATGAAGACAACCTTGGGCAAGAGAGCTTTTATCGGTACTCCTGTGCCATGAATCTGAATGAGATGCTCACCGCTAGAGTCAACGTCTAATGATTCTTTTACTACTACAACTCAATCACTAATCCCAATTGATTGTTCAGTCAATAAACTTATTTTTATCTTAAACTTATCCGCAACCACCTCAATGACCCAACTTGATTAGTTCACATTGGCTATCATGATGGAATCTCATTTCAATAGGGTAAATTGCAAAATAACGATACGATTTCATCATGACTTTCATTCACGATACAATTTCACCCTACTGTGACACAGTCTCATCTTTTCTTTTTGTTTCCTAGGAGTGATCTTATTCTATTGCAGCTGCCTAACTACAAAATCATCAGATAATTAATGGAACATCAACAATTGAGAATCGTCTTCTCAAAGGCTTATAATCAATTTAAGGTTTTCATAGTTATTGCTTTTGATAACTTAACATTAGTCATCTGATTTGTTGTGCGACAAAAGATGTGGCTAAAATCAAAAGTTGGTTGGCAAATTCTACCAAGGTTTGGTCTTCTTCCACGAGGTTTTTTACTTGAACACGGACGAACATAATGGCCGGTGTATTCAAGTGTAACATTTGCTTTTTGGATGCCTATAAGGACAAACTATGAGAACAATGTTTTTACCAAAAAAAAGAAAAAAACTATGAGAACAATGTTGCTTGTCATCGAGTGCTTGAATAAGAGAAACTAAAAGCATATTGAGCATTCTTGAGGTCTTCGCTTGTGCATTGCGGTCAACTGAGTGTTGATCCAAAGAGTTAGCAAGATTGATATACCGATTATACTTAAAGGGAAGGCATTTGTTTATGTGAGAGACAAAGTGTGTGAATGACTCTTTGGGAACACTTAGAGGTGTAATTTATAATCGGTATACCCATTATAGCTACTTTGCATCCTTTTAGCTTTCTTTTTAATGAAATACCTAATCTTAGAATTCCCGTAGACTTCTGCAAAATATGGAACTTCCTCATATATGAAAGAAGGAAAGAAAAGGGGAAAAACGAAAGAAAATGAATAAACACAAGCAGAAAATGAAATGAACTTACGTGGAGTAGTGGATTTTAAAATAGGTGAGACCAAATTTAATTTATGTTCATTTGATTGTTTTTCAATTTCCCACAATCGTTACAAAACTGTCTAGAAGTTAAGTTGAATTTATTATTGTCGATGGTTGTCGTCCATGGCCGCTCAGCCTGGCCAACAGCCACCGTGGTGCGGGCATGGTGATGGCTTGAAGTTCCCTTCCTCTTTCAGAAAAGAAGACAACAAACGGTAACCAGAAAAGAAAAGGAAAATTTCACATGGCATGGAAGATTATCGACAAATAAAGGGAGAAGAACGTCTGAATTCGCAATATGTTCCTGGTATTGTGGACAATGAATCTGGGAAAGAAGAGCCAACAATGAACGGTGAATGACGGACTGTAGCTCATGAGGACCGGGTGAGGAGTGACGAGGACTGGGCGAGCGGCGAAGACCGGAAGTTGCGCAACCGAGGATTAGGCGAGCGGCGAAGACCAGGAGTGGCATGGCCAAGGATCAGGCGAGAGCAACAAGGGGAGAAAGGAAGAAAACGTGAAAAATAGAAAATCGTTGGGGGATTTCTTCAATTTTTTATCCAATCGCATATTTTGACCAAATTGCCCCTATCAAGTTGTCGGAAATGGTCCTCCAGTGAGCCTAGGCTCTTATTTGAGACTAATTTGGCTACTTCAAACCCTTCTTTGAAACATTATCCATTTTAGGTTTTTATGCCCTTAATTAGAAATTTCCCTATTTTTGACAATCATAGAAGTCAAGACTAAGAAAGTGATTATTTTCTCACATGCCCTACCTCTGAATTGGCCATTGCAAATCTCTCTTTACTAGATTGCTTTTGGGATCACTGTAAGATCATTGGCCCAAAATATCGTCCACTCAAAGATGTTTCTCATGATCTGGTTTATTATTATTATTTTTTTTTTCAGATTTGTCAACATGATTATTAGTTTACGTGCTTATAAACTCAAGGGTGTTGATTCGTGATACGATTCAAAATGACATGGTTTGATACTTACTAACTTGTTTTTATTAAGAAAGATTATATAGAAATATTTTGATAGTGATCATGAACAATACAAGTAATAAGTACAAGTAGAATGACACAAAACAAAGAGATGCCAAACAAATGTAAAACCATGAGTATATAGGAAACGGAATTTACACATGCATGTGATTATTTAACAAAGATGATTCTCATTCCATAAAAGATGGCCGGGTTTGCAATATAGAATTTTTTAGTTGAATGATCTCAAATACAATTACATTATGAAAAAAGAAAATAAACTAATCTGTAACAACCGACAATTGCACCTTTTGATCCAAGAGCTACATCCCTTCTATTCTATGTCCAATAATGAATGTTCCATACCCTTCTCCTTTAGAAGCATGGCATCGTTTCCAATTCAGACAGTATAGCCTACAATCTTAACTTTCTTCGGTTGAGGAGGAGCATTATTAGAAGTCGAAGTTGAAAATGCAATTGTTCCTCTCACATGGCCCATGTCCTACACCCGAACTGGCCATTGCAAATTGCCAAATCGCTTTTAGGATCACTCTTAGATCAACGCCCAAAGCATCATCAACTAAAAAATGTTTCCAATTGAGCTCAAGAATGCTGATTCTTGATAGGACGCTAGCATTAAAATTCGAAACCAATATGGCTTCACACTTTTTAAGCTTTTTTAATTTAAAATGATTTGCATTGAAACAATTTGATAGTGATAGCAAACATGGTCCAATAATAAGTACAAATAGAATGACACAAAATGAAGAGACAACATTATCAAGAAAGAGATGGAAATCAAAATTGAAATGGTGAATATATTAGAAGAGAACACACAAATTTGTGTGTATATTTATTTAAATAAAGATGATTCTCATTCCATCTAACTTGTGATGTATGAGTTCACCGCATCTTCTTCCTCCACATACATTAAACTAAGAGGTTTTCCCCCTAACGATGAAGGAGGATTCCAAGGATAACAAATATCAAACTGTCCGGTAGACCAATTGGCGAGATCTTCCACTTACACAGGGTGCAAAAATTCTGGTCCCTTCCTTGCACATATATATTGAAGCTTTGAAATTGACCTGGCCACGCAAAACTGCAAAAGAACGAAGTTCTTCCAGAGATACTAGGTTGAAACGGGAATCCCCAGCTACTCGTTATATGCTGGATTCCGAGATCGTCATCCTTGGATTTGCAATGAACTGTTAAAGTAGTTCCACCTAGCAAATCATTAATGATCTCAACATGTGTCTTTGCCCAAATATTTCCTGCATAACTAGTCAGGTATAATGAAATGACAAGTACGAGCTTAGCTATCGAACTCATGATTGAGACGTATCATTTCTCCAACATCAACATCATTACGCTATTTAAGGACAAAGGATGAAGGATATCGGATACTACCTTTTAAGAGTATCGGATATTACCTTTTAATTTTCTTCCTTACTTTTGGATACTAAAAGCCATGTAAGATCAGATACGATCAAGAATAGTATTTAATGTACAGCTTAATTAAAGGAAAGAAAATTAAAACAACTTTCAGAATAGGAAACAACTAGACTTTGCAGATGCCACGCATTCACTGATCATTTTTTATTAATCATGAAATATTAGGCAATGCTAGAAATATTGAGAACCTATGCTAGCTTGATGTATCAAAACTTTAAGGGACTATTTTGGAAAAAGTGAGATTGATAAATAGTAATTGGCTTGTTTAAACCCCAAAAGGTAACTATTGCACGATCCCATTGTGAAAAAAATTGACAAAATAACTTTTGTGGTTCTTCTCATTATCTCCAGAATAATTTTTTTAAGTTATATGCCGAATCTTTGGTAACCAGGGAATTCACCGGCCATTTCTCTACATCCTGCAAATGGAGTAGGTTTTATCGTATTTCATGGTGCATTAGTATATTCTTTCTATCGCTTCTTGACAATGTAGATGATAATTTGCAAATTAAAAAACAGCCGTAAATGATATGGCTGGTGGCCATTCGATTTTCGTATAAATATAATACTTCTAAGAAAATAGTTTTATTTGGCAGTAGGATTATTATGTGATTTATAAGTAGTCAACAACTAAAAGATTTCGACCAAACAATAAAGAAATATTGGATAGTCGCACCAAGTACAATGAAATCAGATATTGCCACATCACCAATGGTCAACCATAAATCAATTAAAATGTCTAATTTATAGCTTGAATATAGGGAAAATGAAAACAATCTTATTATAGGTGTAATATTCATATGTGAAGATAAAATGGTTGAAACAGAAAGTTGGTAGTTTTGATGATGAAGACCATAAAACCAAATGCTATTGGTCCATGTAAAAAACCTAATGTGGCTATATAAAAGAGCTTAATTCCCAAAAAAATCCTCAAATTTAGCTGCAATCCTAATTCTATTCAAAATTCTTGTTTGCCTTATAGAAAACCCCAACTTTAATAAGTCCAGTCCAAATTCTTTCCTAAATTTTATTTATCTCATAAAAAACCACTAACTCTTACTTAAGTCTCATATCCGTGTCCGTTCACTCAACATCCGAAATTGTCCTTAGTGATCGTATGTGGTATTTGCGTGTAATTATTCTCGTTTTGTCAAATCTCGAATCCAAGAAGATGTTTTTTGCATATGAATTTTCACGTCAGTCCAGACAATGTCTTCTTGGATTTGAAATTCGGATAAAGGCTAGACCAATTAGCGCTAGTCTTTTACAATTGCTCTTATTTTTAAGAGAGTATTCATTCCATCTCACTTAGGGATCTTTGATTTTGCGCTCAATCTTCAATCTCTAGTGGTTTAAGCTTGCGCTTGGAGAGCTCACACTCAGGACACTCAAATAACTCGTGCTTGGAAGTTTTCCATCTATCCTATTATGAAAATTTTTTGGACGAACAGTTAGCATGGGCAGATTAAGAACTCAAGTAAAAATTAGTGGTTCTTAATGAGACCAAAAAAAAGTTCATGGTAGAATTGAGATAAGATCTAAAGTCTGAAGTTTTTTATGGGACAAAAAATAGTTTAAGGTAAAATTAGAACATGACCTAAAGTTAGGAGTTTTTTGGGGAATTAGGCCAATATAATTGGCCGAGGGATTGGAAATATATAGCAAAAGACTAGAAAGACCTAGCTTTTTAGTAGTTCTATCCTACTTTTGTCACGACCTCCCTTTTCCGTCACCAATAATGAGAAAAGAAATAGGTTTAGAGGTAATGCCCAAAGGCAAACTAAATGGGCTATCAATTAAGCATAGGCTCTCTCAAATTTGAATCTCACACCACATTGGATTTTCATTTTAAGTTCTTTTTAGCCTAAGTGATTTTAGGCTGTTAGGATGCATTCCTTATTTTAACGTGTCGATATCCACATGCCTCACACCCCCTCCTTGACCAGCATTTTTATTAAATCCCAAGCCCGACTCTACCCCCTAGTTGCTTTACATCCGAGGGATCCTAAGATCCAGACAAGGTCTCAAGCATAGCCTTCTAACAGCATGCTAAGGACATGCCATTAGCCATTTGAGGTGGGCTAAAAACCAAATGAGACACGAGAGATTTGTCTCTTTTCCCACGCAACCAAAAAATCTAGTTCGAGGACTTGATTATGCTAATGTCTATAAGTGCAATTACGGTACCATTAACTTGAAAGGTTATTTATCTAAATGATTATATATTCTTGATTACAAATTATGTCATAAGGTATCAAAGTTGTTAGGTGATCATACATATGTTTTTTAAGGGTTCATTATGGTCATAGACTAGTCCTAACCATTCTAGAAAAGGAGATTAACAAGCAATTTATTGAAGTGCGAGGTGATTATTTAAACATCCAAGTAATGAAAACTCCAATTAAAGGTGTGGAAATGACAACCCTATACAAGTCTGGCAAAATGAATTACATGGTATTGTTATTACACCTTGAAACAAGATGCTCACGAGTGAAATTGAAATTTAAACATGCATGAAATTACTCTAAATGCATGGAATTATACTAAACAATTCTAATTTAAGCAAAGTAGATTTTTTACATAACTTATTATCTCCATAAAACGCTTGAAAATAGCACAAAATTAGGAATGCGACTTTAAAAAATTAGGAAAATCCCGCAAATTTCTTTTTTTTTTTGCCCTAATTTAATGATATCTTACATTTCTTCTTCTTTTTCCTTTTTTTGGGGAAAATTCCATATTTTTCGTTTTTTAAATTTATTTTGTATTATATTTTTAGAAGTTGACAAATAAATTTAAATTCATCAAACTGACCTATGATTGATCTACATGCACATGGACTAACTCAGAACACAAAAATCACCTTAAATCTCGCTCGAATCGACCATTCAAGAATGAAACTTGGTTTATGCATTTGGTCGAACAGTTGGTACACATTAGATTGCCCAAACCAGTTTCTTCAAACCATGTTCATAGCTCTCGATCCAAACCAGCAGACACTCCGGCTTATCTGCTGTTGAGAAGCAAATGGATGTTCAAGTAAAGCAATTGCTTTATTTTATATAAACAATATTACAAACTCTCTACACACACCACTCTCATACACCTCTCACACCTCACATGAACACAATTTCTTGCACACACCCACTTACTCTCTATTTCTCTACACTTCACGCCACCTACTCCACCCACACACTCACGTACTCAAGTACACACCCCACACTTTACGTACACACTCCACTCACGCTTCACACACTCCTCACACTTCACACACTTAAGGGGCAAGAGCCCCTATTTATAGGGGACAAAGTCGGCACATCCACCGACTCTCCTCTCCCACTATCTCTTCTACTTATTATTATTTTATTGCAACTTGTTGGGTCAACAATTGTGGCTGAAGCTGAAGAATTATCTAGAAAGAAAAGTCTGGAGAAGTGGAGAGAGATCTGGATGAGTAAAGAGAGAGATCTGGAGAGTTCTAGGAGAGAGAGGCGGTGATCTTCTCAACACTCCCCCTCACCGACTACTCTCTCTCAATTTAGATATAGTAGCCATGCCAATATTGCTTTTGGACTCTTCAACTGTCTTCCTCCATTCAGCATATTGCGAAGCTTCCTCATACGTGGACGGCTCAACTACTCTGACATCTTCAGTTAGCGCCGCATTTGCATATTTCAGATTTGGTCTTCTTTGTCTTATTGATCTCCTTAGTTGAGATTCCTCCTCTTCAGGTTCTTCCATCTAACTTGGTCGGAACTCTTCTATAGTTCTTGGATGTACACCAGTTTCATTTTCATTCTTCTCACTCAACTTGGTCGTTGTATTCGACATATCTCCTATAAGAATTGTGAGATTGGAACTCATTCGATCAAGCCTCTCATTTGTGATTTTCATTTCGTGCTTTAACCGATTCAATCCCATTCGAAGCACTTCAATGTAGACCTCTTGATCCTTTTCCTCATAAAATTTCTTCCCCTCGATTTTATTCCACCGATTCTTACACGGGATGTAAGGTGTAGATGGCCTCCTTTCCTCAAAGAAACCTTTCTTCTTCTCCTTCATGTGTTTGATATCTCTCTCAGTATGACCAATTGGGAACATCATAGCGGGCTTGAGATCCTGAAGCTTCTGCAGCTTCTTGAACTCACATCGGAACTTCTCTAGCTCCCTTTCTTTTGCCTCGATCTCTCGATCCTTCTGCCTTATCATCTCATCCCTTTTCTTCAACATATTCTCCATCTTTGTCTTCTCAACTTTTAGCTTCTTTATCATCTCCTGCATCTCTTGCAATTTCCTTTCATGATTGCTTGTTGGCAATGTTAGTTGTTTCTTCAAGTTCTCCCTTGGCTTGCTCTTATTCAGGGTCGTGATAGAACCTGTCGAATTATCCAACTCAATTATACAAGCTGTTGTAAGTGATATAGCTAGAACAAGTACCTAGAGGGGGGGTGAATAGGTATACAACGAATTTTCACTTAAATCACACAATACTAGACAATTGATGGATATAAACAGCAATCGAAAGACTGAGAGAAGGGAAAGGAGAATTGAACACAATGTTTATAGTGGTTCGGCTTTTGTTTAAGCCTACGTCCACTCTTCTGCATTGACAGCCTATTGGCTGGATTCCACTATGAACAAAGAAGTGTTACAGCGTTGTTCTTCCTTGATTCAGTGGTGTAGATGATCTACCACACTTGCTCAATATATCACTAAGTATAAACACTCTTTTGTGTATACAATTTTGCTCTGAATGAATCGACTGAATATCAAGGAACTTCAGACTCTGGAATTCGTCTATCGAGTATGCACTAAAATAACTTGAACGACTTCCTTTTATACTCTTTCATGCCATCATACCCGTTGGCACTTACCAAAGGAATTCCTCCAATCTACCCGTTGGACGGAATCAATTAAGGAGATCTTTCGAGCTATTAAAGGAACTTGACGATAGCCCAATCAATCCTGTTCGCCCATACAACCGGGATCTTAGTTTCCAAGAATAGAACTTTCCAAGATTACTTTGTCAATCATCGGATCTTGAATAGAAAGAATCCGTTAGCTTAACCCAGCCAAGATATCTTCTCCAGAGAATAGGACTAACTCATTAACCAAACACATAGGTTCTGGATAGCCTTTCGACACTGGATTAGAAAACTGTCAATGAGAATATCTTTAAGTCTTGATCCTTGAGTCTTGATGTCCGACTGTCTTCAGACTTTAAACCAAAAGTCTGTAATGGTCCAGACTAGACTGATAGAAACGTTTTGTTAGCTTCAAAATATTCTGGCAAGATTTCTCCAACAATCTCCCCCTTTTTGATGGTGACAAAACTTTCTTGTAGATTTGAACAACTTTGACCTGCAAAATGTTACTCAAGTAATATGGCTATCTCATATAAACAAATAAATAACAACCAGACTCTGCATCCACAGAAAAATTGGTTAGTCCTTCACAAGTAAAACCATATAACAATACTTGATGTAACTGCAAGCATTCAAATATAAAAAACCACACTTAAAACAGTCCAAGTTCAAGTTCAAGCTCACACCCAAATCAAAACCAAATATAAACACATAAAATTAAGAGTTCAGAGTAAAAAAGATTTAGAGAAGAGTTCAAAGTTGGCAATTTCTCCCCCTTTTTGTCATCATTAAAAAGGTGAGAAAGTAGTCAATTCTGCTTGGGAATGCGAACGATCTGGAAATCTCCCATGGATTGAACTAAACTTTCCAGCCTCTTCAAGTCTTCCCTTAGATGAGCTACTTCTTCTCCTTTGGCATTGGCTTGAATTTGAGAAGAGAGATCTTTGATCTGATCCTGCAGGGAAACAGAAGATGCTTTCCCAGCATTCTTCAGAACTTGAATTTCACAGTCCAAAGCATAGATTTGACCACGCATTTCCAGAAGGATATCAAGAATGTGACGAAAATCTGCCGAATTATCCGTCTGTGTACTGACATTTGCTCGATCTGATGGAGTAAACGCAGGCGATGGATCTTCTGTGTAATCGCGCAGTTTTGATGTTGAAGTATCATGACCTTCTCCAGATATTTGAACATCTTTTGGATTTGCTTTAGAGCGACTCACATCTTCACAAGGAACAGATGTAGTCTTCCCGTGCTCAACTCCTCCCCCTGTTTCTAATGCTTCTCCCCTTGCTTCTAAAGCTTCTCCCCCTGCTTCGAAAGCCTCGGATGGGAAAGAAGGAGGGTCAATCTCTGCAGCGTGTTGAAAATCTTCATCTTCATGTGCAGACTTTTCTTTGGCTGCCTCTTCTTCTGCTTCTTCTTTCTCTGTCTCGTCTCTCTCTTTCTCTTCTTGCTCTGCTCTTTCTTTCTCTTCTTCTCTTGCCTTTTCTTGTCTCTCTTCTTCTCTCTGTTTTTCCTCTGCTTCTTTTTCCTTCTCCTGACGTTCTGTTGATTCAGATACAGGACGTCTTCTCCTTATCAATGCATAAATTGTGCAATCTTCCTCTTCTTCTTCTTCTTCTTCTTCATCCACCAAGAGTCTCCTCTTTTGCTTTTTGGATGGTAGACCGATTTGCTCCTTTCCTTTTCTTTTGGATGCTGAAGGTACTGGAGATTTCATTTTGAACTGCTCCATTGCCTTTTCAAGCTCTTTCAGACGCATTTTTGTCACCATTCGCAGACCCACCACCATTTTATCGCATGGTCGAACACACGAGAGATTGTGGGGCTCAATGTTTAAGTGTCTCAAGATCTTGGTCACAAGACGGCATAAGGCGGTTGTCCCTTGTCCTTCACCATTGCTTTATACATGTGAAAGAGAATGATGTGAGGAAGAGAGAATTTCTTCCCTTTGCTGATTGCATACATCAATTTTGCCTCCGAATTTGACACATCTGTCTTTGATGTCGATTTTGGCCGAAGACAGTTGATGACAATTTTGTGTAGCAAAATGTTAATGGCCCGCATTCTCGTGTAGACAATTTTCCCTTCTGTATTGTTGCCTTTCACAAGATCTAGCATAAGACGAGCACTGGAAACTTTAATCGGTCGATATGATCCTCTCTCTACTCCAACGATATCAGCCAACATGTCCACATCTACTATGTAATCTTGGTCTCGGACACTAAAGGACATTCTATTCGCATCCAAAAAGCTAAGATTCGAATAGAAGTACGCAGTCAGTTGAGTGTATCCTTCAATAGTGTCAGAGCAAAATTGCTCAAGTTGCAGTAGATCGAACTTCTCCCTTAAGTTCACATGAATCGCATCCAGAAAATCAAAATCAACGCTTCTAGGGTTTATCACCCCTCTCTTCAACAGCCTGAAAAACAAATTCTCTTGTTCTTTGGATTTAAACAAATCCATCCTTTTTCCTTTCACCTTTGCAGCAACACCCAATCTCGGTTGAAAATCATATAACATTTTATCATTGTTATTTCCATCAGTAGGAGTCTGCCCAGACACACAAGGATCACTAGGAATACTAGCAAGTGCTTCCTCAGCCCTTCCTCTAGGAGCAATTCCCAACTCCTCCATTTGTCGCAGAAAAAGATACTCATTCCCATAGTTCTTACTTTTGAGAAACTCATTCACGTGGTTCAACGGAGTTCCTATGCTTTTCAAAGCACGATAGAGTTTATAGATAAAAGAGGGTTTTTGTATTCTTACAGGCTCTGCATCCTCGATTATCTCATCCTTTCGATGGTGACCCGCACTTTGTGGGGTAGATGGAGAAGAATCACGTGCTGGAGAATGAATAGGGCTCTGTTGCTGACTTGATAACTCATCTTCTTCGGTGAGATCAACATGTGTAGGACCCTCTCTTGCTCTTTGTGGTCCCCGCGCTTTGCGATTCTTGAGGACTTCCTTGAAGAAGACATCTTTCTTTGACACTGAGAGATTTCTTTAGTCGTTTTCCCAAGAAAAGTTGACAACTTTCTCGAGTTTGAACATGAAATGGAAGCGAGATCGAGAGAAAAAAAAATGCTTTTCGAGGGTTTAGAAGATAGAGAAGAAAAAACTGTATATATTTAGCTCTGTTTCAAAAAGGAAAAACCAATCGGTACGAAGGAAAATGATCCGTCGTATTCTTTTAAAATCAATAACTTCCATTTTTTTAATAGAAGTTATAATTTTTGAAAAGACACGATTCCCTTTTTCTCGGTAATTATTAATCATACCTTTTCGAGACAGAATAAAATAACAACTTACAGTTAATAGCCATGAGTCTGAGTCTGAGTCTGAAAGACTGAGTCTGGAAGTCATGAGACTGAATGCGAGAGTCTCTAGACTTTAACTTCCTCAAGCTTCAAGATGTTGAGTCTGGAGCGAATATAATTGAATTGATTTTTCTCCAAAGGCTTTGTGAATATATCCGCCGCTGACTCTTTGAATCAACAAATTGAATCGAGATTTCTCCATTTTGAACATGATCTCTGATGAAGTGATGTCGAATCTCTATATGCTTTGCTCTTGAGTGAAGAATTGGATTTTTAGTGAGATTTATTGCACTGGTGCTGTCGCATCTTATTTCTGTGCATGAGTCTTCAATTCCGAAGTCTTGAAGCCGTTGCTTAATCCACAAAATTTGCGAACAGCGAATAAGAGCTACATACTCGCTTCGTTGTTGAAAGAGCCACAAGTACTCGCTTCCTTGAAAACCAAGATACCGGCCCCGTTTCCAAGCAACCGGCACGTACTGAAGTACTCTTTCTATCAACTCTGCAACCTGCTAGATCTGCGTCTGAATATCCCAGAAGATTAAAGTCTCCCTTCTTAGAATACCATAGCCCAGTGCTTGAAGATGAAGCAACATATTTAATAATACGTTTCGCAGCACTGAGATGAGATTCTCTAGGGTCTGATTGAAACCTAGCACAAATGCAAACACTTAACAAAATGTCAGGTCTAGAAGTAGTAAGATAAAGAAGTGAACCGATGATACTCCTATATAATTTTTGATCAACTTTCTTCCCTTCTTCATCATTGTCTATCTTCAAGGAACAAGACATTGGTATGTTGGTCTTTTTGCACTTTTCAAGCCCAAATCTTTTGACAAGATCATTAGCATATTTTTCTTGATAAATGAAAGTTCCTTCCTTCAATTGTTTAATTTGAAGTCCAAGAAAGAAAGTTAACTCTCCCATCATACTCATCTCAAACTCATCCTGCATAGACTTAGAAAATTTCTTGCATAGACTTTCATTAGATGATCCAAAAATAATGTCATCCACACATATTTGAACAAGTAAAAGCTTTTGTTTTCCTTTTTGATAAATAAAGTAGTATCAACTTTACCTTTAACAAATCCATTATGTATTAAAAACTTACTAAGTCTGTCGTACCACGCTCGAGGTGCTTGCTTTAAACCATACAAGACCTTTTTCAGTCTGAAGACTGAGTCTGGCTTCTTTGGGTCTTCAAACCCAGGTGGTTGTTCCACATAGACTTCCTCATGGATAAATCCATTTAGGAAGGCACTTTTGACGTCCATTTGGAATAACTTGAAATCTTTATAACAAGCAAAAGCAAGCAATAATTGAATAGCTTCTAACCTTGCTACCGGTGCGTAAGTCTCATCATAGTCTATCCCTTCTTCTTACGAATATCCTTTGGTTACTAGTCTGGCCTTGTTTCGTACGACTTTACCTTTCTCATTCATCTTGTTTCTGAACACCCATTTAGCTCCAATAACAGTTTTACCTTTTGGTTTAGATGTTAATTCCCAGACATCATTAATGTTAAACTGTCTGAGCTCATCTTGCATAGTTTCAATCCAGCTTTCATCAGACAAAGCTTCTTCTATGCTTTTTGGTTCAATTTCAGAAATGAGAGCTACGGCACTAGACTCTTCACGCATTTTGGATCTGGTGCGAATTCCTTCATCAAGTTCGCCAATAATTAGATCTTTGGGATGACTGGACTTATGCTTCCAGTTGCTGATTGATTTGTCTGGCTGATGATCCCTTTCTTTGCCTGAATCTTCAAAGATGGCTTGATGCTGGTCTTCCTGAATTTGTGACGCCTCTTGAGTTGAAGGCATTGGAGAGGTTTGAGCAAGATCAGACTCTTCATGATGAGTCTGATTGGATTCATCTTGAACTGAGTCTTGAAATTTAACATTCATTGACTCATCCACAGTCTGACTCTTCTTGTTAAAGACTCTGTAGGCTTTGCTTGAAGAAGAATATCCAGGGAAGATGCCTTCATCTAATCTTTCTTCAAATTTACCAATATAATCTTTTGCATTTTTCAATATAAAGCATTTGCAACCGAACACATGAAAGTATGAAACAATAGGCTTCTTACCTTTGAATAATTCATAGGGGGTTTTCTTTAAAATAGGTCTTAGAAAGACTCTATTAATGATATAGCAAGCTCTTGAAACAGCTTCAACCCAAAATCGAGAAGAAATTTTGCTTTCAATTAAAAGAGTCCTTGCCATTTCTTGAAGAGATCTATTCTTCCTTTCCACAACTCCATTTTGCTGAGGAGTATATGGAGAAGAAAACATATGCTTAAAGCCAGATTCATCATAGGATTTTGTAAAATCTTGATTTTCAAATTCACCACCATGATCTGTTCTTATGCTTGAAATAACACATCCCTTTTCATTTTGAACCTTTTAGCAAATTTTTCAAAATATGAAAAGGTTTTGATTTACTTGATAGGAAAATACCCAAGTAAAGCGAGAGTAATCATCCACGATTACTAAGCAATATTTCTTCCCTCCAATACTCTGGGTTTTGGTTGGTCCGAAGAGATCCATATGAAGTAACTGCAGTACATGATTTGTAGACTTATATGAATTTCTTACCTGCTTTCCTAGAATACATGGAGTACACAGTTCAGACTTTTGATAAGGCAATTTGGGTAGACCGCGAACAAGCTGCTTTGATGAGATTTTGGCTAATTACTTCATATTAATATGCCCAAGCTTTCTATGCCACAGACTTGCTTCGTCTTGTATTGAAATCAAGCATTGCGATTCTTCTGGTTTCATATCCAGGAGATAGATATTTCCATGCCTTCTACCCAAGAAAGACTGAGTAGAGCCTTTACTAGTTCCGAAACATATTCCTTCTTGAAAGAAGATCTTAAAACCAATATCACATAGTTGACTGATGCTGAGAAGATTGTAATTGAGTCCTTCCACTAGAGAAACATTGCTTATTGTGAGATTTCCAATTTTCACAGTTCCAAAACCCACAATTCTTCCTTTGCTATTTCCTCCAAATGAGACTTTTCCACCATTTACTTGAACAAGCTTTAAAAAGCATTTTGAGTCTCCTGTCATATGTTTTGAACATCCACTGTCTAGATACCATTTTACCTTTCTCTTGATAGATTCCTGCATTTAAAGAAATATCTCAAGCTTTCTTTGGTACCCACATTTTCTTGGGTCCTTTTATGTTAGTAAGATAAACAATACTAGCCCAAGTTTTCTTAATGTGTTTCCAAACCATAGGACATTCTTTTCCAAAATGATCTGACTTTTACACTTAGAACACCTGAGAGCATTTCGACCTACGGGCTTCACAAAAAACCTTTTTGAAATGATTTTTATAAGCTTCTTTTGAAGGTCTTTGCTTAATTCTTTCTTTTACTTTAGGAAAATCAATTAAGGGAATAGTTTCTTCATCATACCTAAACCAGGACTTATTGAAATAAGGTCTCTATACTTGAAAGAATTTTTTCAAGTTTCTCGGACCCTATTGAAAACTTCTTTGAAATATTCGATGAGTCAATCTTTAAACGAGAATTTTCTTTCAAAAGATTTTCTTCATTTTCTTTAAGAGTAGAAACATTCATGTCTAAACATTTAACTTTTTCTTTCAAAATATTTTCCTGCTGTTTTAAAATTGAGTTTTCCCTTTTAAGTTCAAAAATCCTTTTAAGAGAAGTCTTAAGACTTAAACACAGCTCATCAATATACTTAGAAACCTTGACAGGAATTTTGAGATTACTTACTTCAACTTCGCTGTCTAAGTCTGATTCAGAGTTTGAGTCTGAGTCTGATTGCGCCATCAGACACAAGTTGGCATATTCATCATCACTTTCTTCACATTCTCAGATCACTCCAGGTTTCAGCTTTGAGAGCCTTTCGAGACTTTTCAGCCTTTCCTTTCTTCTTCTTTAGAAGAGGACAGTTGGGTCTGATGTGTCCCTTTTTCTTACATTCAAAGCAAACTACATCTTTGTTTGCTTCATCATCATCAATAGTCTTGTTCTGTTGTCTTTGAAAGCTTTGTCTCTTAGAGTTGAATCTTCTTCCTTTTCTATTCAACTTTCTGAATCTTCTTATCATAAGGGCAAGCTCCTCATCATTCATATCGTCTTCAGAATCTGTAACATCAGAATCATCATTTGATTTTAATGCAATGGATTTCTTATCTTTTGGATCTTCGTCTTCGTTTATTCGTTCCACTTCATAAGACTGAAGAGTCCCAACCAGCTCATCGATAGATAGTGGCATGATTCTTTGTGTCTCTCTTATTGAAGTCTTTATGTGATTCTAGTCCTTGGAGAGTCCACGCAGAAGCTTGTTAACCTTCATGGAATCAGAAATTGGTTGACCTTGATTTTGAAGACCATTCACAATTTCTGTAAAACGACCGAACATGTCGCTTATTGATTCTCCGGATCTCATTTTGAAGGCTTCATATTGACCGAGAAGAATATTGATTCGGTCTCTTTCACTCGATCGTTCCTTCGTAGGTGATATGTAATCTATCCTGCACTTCTTTTGTTGTATCACAAGAAGATATTCTGTTATATTCGTAGGTGATAAAGCACAATATAAAGAATATATTGCTTTTGCATCAAGAGTTTGTCTCTTGATTATTTCTTCCTAAGACATTCCGCTAGCTTCCACAGCTTCTTTTCCTCTTTCTGAGACAGCTGCAACTTTAGGAATGATTCCTTTTTTCTACAACGTCCCATTCCAGAGGATCATTTGATCGTAGAAAAGCTTTCATCTTATTCTTCCAGGTGTTGTAATCCTTTCCATCAAAGTAGGGTGGTCTGGTATTGCTTTGCCCTTCCACCAGCCCTGGTGCTAACATACTAGCCATGGATCTTTTACTCTAAAGTAAAACACTTCAAATAAAGTGAGTACACAAGCTCTGATACCAATTGATATAGCTAGAACAAGTACCTAGAGGGGGGTGAATAGGTATACAACGAATTTTCACTTAAATCACACAATACTAGACAATTGATGGATATAAACAGCAATCAAAAGACTGAGAGAAGGGAAAAGAGAATTGAACACAATGTTTATAGTGGTTCGGCTTTTGTTTAAGCCTACGTCCACTCTTCTGCACCGACAGCCTATTGGCTGGATTCCACTATGAACAAAGAAGTGTTACAAATTGTTCTTCCTTGATTCAGTGGTGTAGATGATCTACCACACTTGCTCAAGATATCACTAAGTACAAACACTCTTTTGTGTATACAATTTTGCTCAATGAATCGATCGAATATCAAGGAATTTCGGACTGGAATTCGTCTATCGAGCATGCACTAAAATAACTTGAACGACTTCCTTTATACTCCTTCATGCCATCATACCCATTGGCACTTACCAAAGGAATTCCTCCAATCTACCCGTTGACGGAATCAATTAAGGAGATCTTTCGAGCTATTAAAGGAACTTGACGATAGCCCAATCAATCCTGTTCGCCCATACAACCAGGATCTTGGTTTCCAAGAATAGAACTTTCCAAGATTACTTTGTCAATCATCGGATCTTGAATAGAAAGAATCCGTTAGCTTAACCCAACCAAGATATCTTCTCCAGAGAATAGGACTAACTCCTTAACCAAACACATAGGTTCTGGATAGCCTTTCGACACTGGATTAGAAAACTGTCAATGAGAATATCTTTAAGTCTTGAGTCTTGAGTCTTGATCCTTGAGTCTTGATGTCCGACTGTCTTCAGACTCTAAACCAAAAGTCTGTAATGGTCCAGACTATACTGATAGAAACGTTTTGTCAGCTTCAAAATATTCTGGCAAGATTTCTCCAACAGTAAGCTCTTCTCGTTCCTTCATTGCAACAGGCGCTTGAAAGTCCCATTCTTCTTCACTTTCAATCTCCTTCTTACAGGAAGTAACGACATTTCCTTCTTCATGCCTATACCAACAAAATCTGGCAATATGTCCTACCTTGCCACAAACGTAGCACCGTTTGCTACGCCTTTTGTTGCTCTTATCTTCACCATCATCATCATCGCAATCTTGACGAGCTCCCCCTGACTGATAACCCTTCTCTTTTGGTTGCCTTCTCCAATCTCCATGACTTTTCCATGGTTTGCCATCTCTTGCACCTGCTCTATTTCTATTATGGCCCTTGAACCTTCTTTTTTATTATCAAGAGGGAACTTTCATCTTCCTTGATTGAGACCTTAGGGATTTGTTTATCTAAGGCCTCTTGGTTGGCCAATATATTCTCCAACTCTGTTAGAGTTGGCTCATTTGCCCATCCACGGGTGGTCGTAACAATACTGTTATACTCTGGCCTTAACTCATGAATTATTATTCTTCTTATTCTTGTCTCAGAGATGGCATTCTGAGGATCTAATTTTGAAATTTCTTCACAAATAGATTTAACTTTAGAAAAGTATTGACTTACCGTCATACTTTGTTGCGAGATTGAGAGGAGCTCGTTCTCCAAGCATTGTAACTTGGCATCGTTTGTCCTCGCAAACAGCGTTGCCAAGTTATCCCAAGCCTCCTTCGGGGTCTTTGCACTCTTTACGTGTTGCAATAATTCATCATCAACAGTCATGGCAAGAACGTAAAGAGCCTTACCTGACTTGATGTTCCACTTTCTTAAATCACTATCATTTGTGGGTGGGGTGGTGTTGTTGCCGCCAACAATATCCCATAAATCTTGTCCAAGCAAATAATACTGCATGCGAGTACTCCAATTATTATAATTAAAGTCGTTGAGTTTCTCCATACCGTTCACTGGACTCGAGAAATCCACCATGGTGACTTGAGTATAATGCCCTGCACTATACCAAGTAAGCCTGGTCCCAGACCAACCGACTTCACAATCCTAGATTGTGCACTGGCAGAACTCCGACGTCCTTCGCTTCTTCGCTCCTTGGCTCGATGATCCTTGACCGCCTTACTCACTTACAATGGTCCTCGACCACTATCTTCACACGGCCTTCGACGACCTGCTCTGATATCACTTGTTGAGAAGCAAATGGATGTTCAAGTAAAGCAATTGCTTTATTTTATATAAACAATATTACAAACTCTCTACACACACCACTCTCATACACCTCTCACACCTCACATGAACACAATTTCTTGCACACACCCACTTACTCTCTATTTCTCTACACTTCACGCCACCTACTCCACCCACACACTCACGTACTCAAGTACACACCCCACACTTTACGTACACACTCCACTCACGCTTCACACATTCCTCACACTTCACACACTTAAGCTAGGTAGCATGGACACCGCGACACGACATGCGACACGACACGACACGACCCATGACATGTTATTTTTTAAAAAATAGAGAATTCCGACACGTTCCGACACGTTATTTATTAAATAAATATTTTTATTTTTAATTAATTTAATTCAAATTCAGTATTTTTATTTTTTGAAATTATATTTTAATCTCTTTTATTTATTTTTCCATTAAAAAGAGTATCTACTAAGGTCCACCCCACCCCCTTCTAGTTCTTTCCCTCGTCCATTTTCCCCTTCCCCAAAATTTATTTTTCTTTCCCTCCCTACTATCGTCCGTTCCCCCCCCATTTATTTTTCTTTCCCTCCCCTTCACCGTCGACAGGCTGTCCCTGTCTCTTCCCCTCCCCCAATATGCAACCCCTGCGTCTCTTCCCCTTCCCCAATACGCGATGGCCCTCAAAACCCTAGCTCGCACGACCCTTCCTTTTCTCGTTCTCACCACTCGCCACTCGCCGCTGCACGACCCCTTCCTCACCGCTCGCCGCTCGCCGCTCGTCGCCTCTCGCCGCTCGCCGCTCGCTGCTCGCCGCACGACCCCTTTCCTCGCCGCTCGCCGCTCGTCGCCTCTCGCCGCTTGCCGCACGACCGCCTTCCTCTCCTCTTCCCCTCGCCTTTGGCCCTTTCTCCTCACAGCTGCAACCTCGTCGGCTCCGTCGCAGCATCACAAGGCAGCCGTCTCTCGCCGTTGCGTCCTCGTCTCTACTCCCTCGCCGTCGCTTCCACCCTCCATCATCTTCCGGACACGCGTGTCGGAACGTGTCGGGCACGCGTTGACCGCGCGTCGGATCTTTGACACGCGTTGACCGCGTGTCCCGACCGTGTCCGAGCGTGTCGACGTGTCCGACACGTATCGAACACGACACGGAAGTACGGACAACATGTTCATGCTACCTAGCACTTAAGGGGCAAGAGCCCCTATTTATAGGGGACAAAGTCGGCACATCCCCCGACTCTCCTCTCCCACTATCTCTTCTACTTATTATTATTTTATTGCAACTTGTTGGGTCAACAATTGCGGCTGAAGCTGAAGAATTATCTAGAAAGAAAAGTCTGGAGAAGTGGAGAGAGATCTGGACGAGTAAAGAGAGAGATCTGGAGAGTTCTAGGAGAGAGAGGCGGTGATCTTCTCAACATCTGCGACTCCGGAGCTGAGATGGGCGCGCGAATCGTCGGTTGGAGCTCCTAGTGCCGTCCACGAACGAAGCTAGTTCTGACGGATGAAGCTCAGGCCAGGATTGACCTCTTCGGTCCTTCTGGCCGAGAGGCAGGGGAGAACAGAGCAATCAAAGGCACGGTTTGGGAAGACTGGGGACGGCGGTGATGAGGCCTTTCGAGGGGTCCCGCGGTGGCTAGTGGACAACGGGACTCGCCAATGACATGAAAGCTGCTGGGTCTTCGCCGGAGATGCAGGTGGGGCGTTCGGGTATTGCCGCTTGGTGCGGTTCTGGGACAGCTGCAGGTCTCGGCTCGATGGAGGAGTTGCGGAGAGGCCGGGACTTCCTGAGGACGTCACCAGGAGCTAGTCATGGACGCCGAAATCACCGGAAAGCAGCGAAGATCACGGTCTGGGTAGCGATGGGCCCGGGATGGTCGCGTGTGAATGTCTTCTAACTACCCACCGCCACAAACCCCACTACCCACCGCCACAAACCCCATCCCCCTCCCCCCCACATAACCCGCCGCACCAAATCCTCTTTATCCTTTGATTTTCTCCCTTCCTCACGCCACGCCCACGTCTTCTTATCTTCTTATTCCTCGGCTTCTGCCATGTCCTGTGGGTGGCCCGTGCTTGTTTCCTTCTTTCTATTTTCTTTTCTTTTCTTTTCTTTTCTTCTTGTATTATTCACCTCACCGACTGGTTTCATTTCTTCTTTGTTCTTCTTCTTGTTTATTTGTTGAGCTCCTCCAAAGAGACTCTTTTCTTTTGCTCTTGAAGATGACAATGTCGATTGACGGTGTGGCCGTGCTCGAAGAGAATACATGCTTAATATTATGCAGTCAGATAAGTAGTGATGCTTATCAACTAATGTCTGTCGTGTTTGATCTCTTTGTCAATGTATACTATATATCAGAAAATAGTTAAAAGATGTTCCAAATTCCTCAAAAGATACCGATGAAAGTCAAACGTATAAGTATTATATGGATTTGATTAGATTGAAATACAACGAAGGATCTATATATAAGAGGAAACGATCTCATTTAAAAATGTATCTTGAATCATGTGGGATACATGTAGCGATTAAGGAACGGAATTGTGCACAGATTATTCACATCGCATGAGTTCCATTTTTCTACGTCACCAAATGCAAACAATTTCACGTGAGGCTATCCACCAGTCTTTAGCTCATAGCGAACCTGATCCACAAGTGCTCTCTCGCCACTGCGAGGTTCTCTCTCAACCTGGTTGAGTTTGTTTCCCTATCCTGAGGTGATAGCAATCCATCTACCCCTTTCAACCCACGAATAAACCCTAAATTTCCCCAATCATGTATGAACATCATCATCTTCCACCAGATTAGAAGCCTCTTCCCTCTCTCATCCACCGCATTGCTATTCTTCGGGCTGTCTCTTTGATGGGCACTAGTGTGAAAACCCAGATCTGCTGGTCTCTGCTTGTATAGCATTGATTTCGTAGCTCTCCTTCTACGGGTAGAATATTTGATGGAAAATGGCGTGAAAACCCAGATCTGTTGGTTTCTGGTCATATAGCTGGCTTCTGTTCCCATAGTATGGATCTTGTATCTTTGAACCTCGGCCCCACTATCCAAGGTTAGTCCAAGCCCCCCTGTAATATAGCCACATCTGATCTCTCATTACTTGACTGGATTGCTGCTTAAGATCACTTGATCTGTAGTCTCCTTTGCTGCTATTGTGTCAATCGCACAGTAAATCCAGAGCTCCCTTCATTCTAAGGCCAAAGCATATTTTAGTATCTTGCCCCCAGGATATGGCAGAAAACAAGGAAACTCACCTTCGCTTAGCAGCTCTCTGTCGTAGAATGGGTGATCTATGGTCGATGATGATGTCACGGATCTCGGTGATGACCTTCCAGAGGCTACAAAAAAACAGAGTGAGCTAACCATATATGGCAAACTCTATTCGAGACCTAACGTCAACTTTTAGGCATTTCTCTCTACTATGACAAACGCCTGGAAAATTGATACTGTTCATTGCGAACAGATTGAAACGGGCTTCTTCTCCTTTACCTTTACTTCACAGGCAGAGAAAAAAAGAGTTTTACAATATGGACCATGGTGTTTCTCGGGTAATCTATTAGTCTTAAAAGAAGGCGATCCAAACATACCGAGCATTGTTATGAATTTACGCACTCTGCGTTTTGGGTCCATTTCATCGGTCTACCCCGAGCCAGGATAACTGTAGATGCCATAAGACTTTTAGCCACTAAACTGGGGCAAGTAGAGGAGATAAAAATTGAGGCCAGAAGTCTAAATGGTGCAAAATATGGGAGAGCCAAAGTGTTACTAGACCTATCTAGCCCTCTCAAAACAGAAATGTTATATCATGTGGGGGAAAACAATGGTGGATCGATTATAAATATGAAAGGCTGCCTTATTATTGTTACTCTTGTGGCCGAATTGGTCACTATGCTACTGCTTGTTCTGAAATACCCTATGAAGAAATCGGCTTACCTCATGATCAACCAGGCCGCTATGGTTCTTGGTTAAAGGCGAAGTGAAGGAGAATAGCCCTTCGGAAGACTTTTTATAGCAACCTTGATCTATTGGAACAGGATGATGAGGTGGTAATGGAGACTCAGACAGAGATCCTGGAAACACCTACTGCAACACCACAGGCAGACTCATTAGCGTTGGCGATTGTTCCTGCACAACCTGAACAAACAACACCTCTGAGCTTCAGTCAAACTCACATATCAGCAGAACAGCAGACCCTTCTCCTATGTCCAGCCAACAGTGAGATGTTGCCACAGAATACAAAGAAAGGAAAGGCAATCTACAAAACTCCTGCATCAAAGAAACAAAAAAGGGTAAGTTCCTATGAAAAAAAACTGAATCAAGAGTATGGGTTGGATGAAACCTTGTTGTTGGATACCCTTCGATCTGGGAAGGAGCAAGCACAAGGGCTTTGGTGGCTGGCCCGAAAAAGCCACCTCGGAAAGATGAAACTCCTCGTCTGAAACTGTCAAGGGCTGGGCAACCCTTGACAATCCAGCATTTTCGGCCCTTGTGGCCTAAGAACGGCCCAACCCGGTGTTCATTATGGAAACAAAAATCAGAACCGTGTTGTGGAGAGAGTAAGGCAAAAGACTCAATTACAGCATTCCTATATCATTGATCCAAATCGGTATAGCTGGAGGTTTAGCACCGATGTGGGATGCGAGCTTCAAGTGGAAGTGGAAGGGACTTCTAAGGAGCTTATTAATCTTAAATGTACGAGATATGCAAAGTGGTAATCTCATGCGTATATCCTTTCTACATGCACCTACCAATTTTCAGGAGAGACTCAGACTATAGCGTATAGTGAAAGAATGCAATTCCTCTAACCCGCTACCATGGCTATGCATTGGGGATTTTAATGAAACTCTTTACCATTGGGAAAAGGTTGGATGCGGGAGGTGGACCGCAACCGTATTGCAGCTTTCCGGAGTTCCTAGACGATTGTTCTCTAATGGATGTTGAAAGTAAGGGCTGCGCCTATACCTGGTCCAATAAAAGAGAAGGGAATGCATTAGTTAAAAAACGGTTAGACAGGGTGCTCTGTACTATGGACTGGAGAGTACAATATCCAAATGCCCAAGCCTTCGCTCTACCAGCCATAGGCTCGGACCACAGCCCAATCATCTTATCCCTCTCTCCAATAGGCAAGAAATCCCGATGCAGTTCGGGTTTAAGCCATTCGGCTTGAAGATCCCGATTTTGTGAAAGTCATGCAATGAGTTTGGAAAATACAACATCCCGATACTAATACCCTGCTTCAAAAACTACAGAAACTGAAAGCAGATTTACACAAATGGAGCAGAGGAAAATTCCAGAATGCTCAAAAACAGATCAACACCCTCAAATTTCGTCTTATGGAATTGACTAACAGCAACAATGGAGAACAATACAGGGAGGAAACCAGTAGTATTACTCAGAAAATCGAAGAGCTCTGAAGATAGGAAGAAATTTATTGGTGTATGAAATCAAGAATTGCGTGGCTAAAATGGGGCGATCAGAATACTAAGTACTTCCAGGCCACCACCATTCAACGCAGACAACAAAATAGAATATCTATGCTTCGAATACATGATAATACCTGGTGCAGGGATCCTGGAACCATTACTTCTCACATCACCAACTTCTATCAAGCTTTATTCACTTTTGTTGGGGACCGAAATTATTTACCTGTATTGGATCAGTGTCAACCAGTTATAACTGAGGAGATAAATGCAGATTTAACAAAGCCAGTCACTCATGAAGAAATTAAAGTAGCAGTTTTTCAGTTAGGGGCTTCAAAGGCTCCGGGTCCGGATGGCCTAACTGGCCTATTTTATCAAAGTCAATGGACCACCCTCAAAGATGATATTTTCAACATGGTTCATTCTTTCCTCAGCCTAGGTACATTGGAACCAGATATAAACAGAACCCACATCACCCTTATCCCAAAAGTATCAAACCCAGAACACATAACCCAATTCAGACCCATTAGCCTGTGTAACTTTACCTATAAAATCATAGCCAAACTGTTAGCCAACAAGCTTAAACCATGGTTGCCAATGTTCATTGCAGAAGAACAAACAGCTTTTATGAGCAACCGGTTGATCCAAGACAATATCTGCATTGTTCAAGAAGTGATTCATCAATTAAGGGTGAGGAAGAGGACTCGCAAGCAGCAAGTGATTCTTAAATTAGATATGCAAAAAGCATATGACAGAGTGGAATAGGACTTTCTTTGCAATTACATGCTCAAGTTGGGCTTTCATGCGAGATGGGTTCAATGGATTAAAATATGCATCTCTTCCGTATCTTTCAATATCCTTATTAATGGCGAGCCATTAGCTGAGTTTAAACCTACAAGAGGTATTCGACAGGGTGATCCCCTCTCACCCTATCTCTTCATCATCATGACAAACCTTCTATCATCACTAATGCGCACAGCTGTTCTAGATGGAACTATAAAGGGCATTCGTTTAAATCCTACCTGTCACATCCTATCTCATCTCTTATTTGCAAACGATGCCATTTTCTTTCTAGATGGCACAATCAGAGAAGCCAAAAATGTTTCAAATGTTCTGAACCAGTACTGCTATGTTACAGGCCAGGCGATTAATCTCAACAAGTCTGGCATCTATGTGGGGAAGAGCTGCCCTCCTCAACTTCGACAGAACCTAGCCTCAGAGTTGAGAGTAGCTATTACAGAACATTTAGGGAAGTATCTTGGAATTCCAGCTGATTGGGGGAAAACAAAAAAGCAAATGTTTGCTTGGCTGTTGACAAGAGTTGAACGGAAATTGGAAGGGTGGAAAGAGAAATTAATTTCGAAAGCTAGGAAGGAGATCCTTATAAAAACAGTTATCCAGGCCATTCCTCAGTATGTGATGTCCATATTCAAAATTCCGACTTCCATATGTAAAACTATAGAGAAAAAAACAGCTTTATTCTGGTGGAAACAGCATGCTGATAAAAGAGGAATCCATTGGGAAAAATGGGAAGATTTGAAAGTCAGGAAAGACAATGGTGGTTTGGGTTTTAAAGATTTGCAAAATTTTAACTTGGCCATGTTGGGAAAACAGGCTTGGAGAATTATAAACCAACCTGATGCTCTCTGGTGCAAAGTACTGAAAAGCATTTATTTTCCTAAAAGTGACTTTTGGGCAGCAAGAAATGGAAATCGACCATCTTGGAGTTGGAAAAGTATTTTACAAGGGAGAGCAATCATTGAACCAGCTACCAGGTGGGAGATTGGGGATGGCAAACGGATCGAGTCCGAGAAGACCTATGGCTACCCTCTCTTTGGAAGACTTATTGGTCCAAAGAAATAAAGATAAACCACGTTTTGTGGCTGATCTCATCGACAGTGAAAGTAAGACGTGGAATGAAAACAAGGTTACAGCTTTGTTTCAGGAAGAAATTGCAAATGAGATACTAGCCCAACCTCTCTGTTTACATCCTCGACAGGATAAAATTGTATGGACAACCAACAAGTCTGGTAGCTACACAGTCAAGAGCGGTTACAACCGTAAGCAAAACTCAGATCCGAACCCCAGCAACAAACCCCCATCCACATCATACCAGATACCCAAATCACTCTGGCCTACAATATGGACACTTCCCACACCTCCAAAAATTCGAATCCTCATATGGCAGATATGCAATAACTCACTCCCAACAAAAGAAAATATTCATCGCAGGAAACTATTACCTGACCCATCGTGCCAGATATGCGGCCAAGCCCCTGAAACCATGGAGCATCTCTTCATCCTCTGTTCCTGGACAAAAGCCATATGGTCAGATCCTCAAAACCAAGCCGACACTAACCCAAACCACATAACCAGAATAGATAAATGGCTTTTCGAGAATCTCACCTCCAGAACTGATGCTGGATCAAAAGCCCTCTTCGCAGCTCTTCTATGGAATATCTGGGTGACCCGCAACTCTGCAATCTTCAGGGGAACCAAGCCAATCCCCTCCCGCACCAAAGAAAACGCTCGGATTTTAGCAGATCTATACCTGAAATGGGGAAAACAGGGGAAGAAATTGTCAAAGCGGAATGCGGTAGACACAAGTAGCTGTAAATCTTGGTTACCTCCCGACCCTCTCTCGTTGAAGCTTAATATTGATGCAGCTTGGAGCAGTTCGAATCATGCAGGATCAGTGGCAGGGATCTGTCGAACTGCTGCAGGAAGCCTCGCTGCTGGTTTTGCTGAATCGATCTTCGCCCCATCAGCCCTAATTGCGGAAACCCTAGCACTGCGTCTAGCTTTGAGATGGATAAAGGAGAAGCACACCCTAGCCGCACGAACTGAAGTCTCTCTCGACTCTATCTCCCTTGATCTGCCCATTCACGTATCAACTGATTGCTTATCCGTAGTTGAGGGTGTTCTGGGCCGAGAAGACCCCCCTTGGCAGGCCCAACCGTTCATTCTGGACTGCAAACTCCTCCTAGCCCAAATGGAAGACATAACTCTTATCTATGAGCCCAGGCAGAATAACATGGCAGCAAACTGGGTAGCACGTGCGCATCGAGCTAATTCACTTCCATGTAATTGGGTTAATTATCCTCCTATGCCTCTTCTTTCTATTTTATGTCTAGATGTACCTGCTTATGGTGCCCATGTTATGGGTTAGTAATGAATTTCATCTCCTTTCGACAAAAAAAAAAAAAAAAAAAACCTGATCCATGATATGAATAAGATATTTGATTAGCCTGACATGTTATCTGCATAAGATATTAGTTTCTCTCAAGAAATAATATGTTATTATCAGAAAATGATCAGGGCTATCAACTAAATAAAGCCTTTCCTCCTGCTTTATTGGACCTTTCTATCTAGCGGAGTTATAAGCACAGCTTGATTAAAATCTCATCTTTGTGGAATTCGCTTACACATAAATATAATTTGTATTGTCAGGTGCATCGAAACTTTGATGAAAACTGGTGGTGTTCCATATCTAGATAAATTAAGAAGCTTTCACGTACATAATGGACTAAATTGTAGCACAAGTTAAAAACCAAGACTCAAGTAGCAGAACTTGACTGTACCGTCTACCTGAAATGAAATCTTGATTCAAAAAATTAAATGCCTAAAAAAATCGACAGCTTTAATTCCTGTTTGAAGGGGCCTTCAAGCAAACTGTAAAAGATAGGAGAGGATGCAGAAACATATCATCTATCAATTAGAATTCAGTTTTTCAGAAGGAAAAGATATTACATAAGCATTTTAGGTACGTTTGGAACACACTTCCCAGTTGGCCGACCCCAACTAGGTGTGTCAACGCTTTGGTTTAGTTTAGTTTTTCGGTTTTCCTTTTTTCGCTTTGCGTATAGGAACAGAGCTGAATAAGAGGTGAGAAAGAAGAGAAATTTTAAGTTGGGTGTTCAATTTTTGTTGAGAATTTTGGTTTGGCTCAGTTTATCAAATCAAACCTAAACCGGAAAAAATGATTATTTTTTTTATTATCTGAATTGAAAACCGAACAGAATAAAAAATGCACGAAATTTCTGTTCAGTTTCTATTTGCTTTTGGCACCCGTAACCCCAACCACATGCAAATTCAAGTAACACTCAACCACTGATCAAATGCTTCACTTGATTATTGGATAGTGGACCATGTAAGTGGCGTTCTTGAAACATTTCCGTTAGCAAAAACTGTTTGTGCTCTATAATGAATATCTTATTCTTTTGATGTTTTGTCTTCACCTTAGAAATCGCAAATCATCAAACTCATCTCCGCAATCAATAGTATTGAGTAAGAATGGACATCATAAGTGGAGTATACTGCGTAAAAATGCTCTAAATTAAACAACTTGCTCCATATAAAATAAAAAGAACATTTTAACAAGTGACTTTGAGCTATTTCATATATTTCTTCTAGGTATAGAAGTTTTTCCAATCATTTGTGGTAAAAATTGACTTTATCCCGCTGACTTCTGCAAAATATGGAACTTCGCCATGTACAAAAGAAGGAAATAAAAGGGGGAAAGCAAAAGAAAATGAGGAAACACCAGCAAAAACTGAAACAAACTTATGTCGAATGGGTTTTGAGAATACGTATGTCGCAATCATTTGGCAATTTAGTGCATGATACATCAATCAACCTTTCCAATAATTCTTATAGGATGGATTCCTTAAATAAATGAGGAGATGGAACCTCATGACCAACAGTAGGCTTCAACCTACTGTATATGTATCTGTTAGGTGAGAGTCGAGACGCCACTTTTCTTTAGCTTTTTAAAATACAATTAATTTCATCCTTGATCATTGCACTGAATTGAATTTTTAGTCATAACTCCCTCAGCTCTGATCGTTATTATATATACATCCAATCGAGTGGAGCTCGTAGACCGGTTTTGCTTATACAGGAAATATGGAATGTTAACTACATAATACGATTATATACATTCCATATTTCCTGTATAAGCAAAACCGGTCTACAGCACCACTCGATTGGATGTATATATATAAGGATCAGAGCTGAAGTTATGACTGAAAATTCAATTCAGTGCAATGATCTAGATTATTCAACAAAAAGTAAATTCTGGACTTGTGAAGACTTCGTACCACAAATGACTTGTAAAGTAATAGTTGTGATTGGATGTTTAAATATGACCCATTAACTTAAGTATTCGCTAGCCATTCGTCGAATTTGCAAAGTCTACATGTGTACCCATCTTAGTCTAGAAAATTAGAGCGCACATAATAATCATTTTATTTTTTTTTCTAGAACTATTTTTCTATTTCCAAAATTAGATTTGGAACAAAAATCCGTTTAATAACGTAATTTTTTTTTTTTTTTAATTTCTAGAACAAATTTTGGTGCAAAAATAGATTTAAAATAGAAATGAAAAGTAAATTTTTTTTACTTTTTTTTTAATTTTTAAAATAAAAATAAGAAATAAAAACTCTTCCATTGCTCTTCCTCACTACTAGTCATCTGCCCACCTATCGCCACTCGCCATCTATCACCACTAGTCATTGGTCACCATCCACCAACCGCTGTCCATCAGCCACCATTCGCTGTCGCTATTTGCCATTGCCGCCACTCAAGAAGGAGAAATTTTGTAGGGATAATACCCTAAAAAAACCCCAAACTGGTACATTTGTAATAAATTTACCCCAAACTATTTTTTTGACCACAAAAAACCCCAAACTGGTATACTTTTGACAAATTTATCCAAAACTGGTACACTTGTGACAAATTTACCCAGTGTTAGTTTTTGTTAAATTTTATTCTCAAATTATTAAGTTAAATGACACGTGACAGTTAACCAGTATACCAATTTAGGATTTTACGTTCCGTTTGTCACAGTTTATAATTTTTGTGATTTTTTTGTGATATTAATCCAATTTAGTATAGGGTATATTTGTCACAAATTTACCAGTTTAGGGTTTTTTGCAGTCGAATAAATTAGTTTGGGATAAATTTGTCATAAATGTACCAGTTTAGGGTTTTTTTATAATCAGTCGGGGTAAATTTGTCACAAGTTTACCAGTTTGGGGTTTTTCATGGTCAAAAAAATAGTTTGGGGTAAATTTGTCACAAGTGTACCAGTTTGGGATTTTTTAAGGTATTAGCTCAATTTTGTATCGTTATTAAATATGTATTTTTGTTCAAAAACTCGTTGAGGGAATAAATATAAAAAAATCTTTCTCTGAAACGGAATTTGATTAATAAAACAAGTTGTCTCTCGCGCTTATAATCTGCAATGCATTGTCTCTTCCTTCCGTCATTGCAAGTCCATGGAAGGAAGTGGTCCCCACTGCCGGCGTCATTCGTGTGCATGAGCAGATTTTCTATTATCATCATTTGTAAGGTGAGGCAGGTGGTCGCCTCCTTCTTCCTCTCGCATGGCCTCAGTGTGGCCATCGAGACTGCTGCCGCAAAAGCCATCACCGGTAAATTCCGTCCATTGAGGACGGTGCCGGGACCAATGAATTTGCATCTTGAATTCAGCCACCCTTACAATAAAGACACATCGGCAGCCCAATTGAGGGCTTAGATCAGTCCACATCTCCCAAAAATGCTCTCCTTTACCAAAATTAAAGAAAACTTGAGCATGATTTCTTCTTTAAAAGAAAAAGACGTTTCTCATTTTATGAGGATTTTATATTTAAGAACATGCGCTGCTTTCTCTATATATCCTGTAATAGCCCTCAAATTTGATATTTGAATTTGGAAGTGGCTCGTTGGTGGGTTTTATTTTTTTTTTTTTTTCCAGAAAATTTTAGCAGCTCTAGCATGATTCTTATGCCTTTGATTTGTCTCCTCTTATCTACATCTAGTGTGTCCCTTTCTTTTTATAAATTGCTTAGTCTTTGCAAACAGGAAAGAAAATGTTTAGGGAAGTAAAGATCTTAAAAGGGATTTTTTTTTTTTTTTTTTTGTGTATCTTTAAAATGCTTAGAAATTATTCCCGGATTAGAATCAAGAAAGATCATTTTGAGTAAAAATTATTTTCGGAACAAAATAATTACTAAATGCACCTTAAATCTCATTTTACTTTTAGACTTTTGCTGTATCTCTTTGTAAAATGTGAGTCTTAGAAAATTAGAATGTAGCTATTTCACCCATTGAATTTCTTGGCTTCCCACCCCCTACATCAACCTTCATCAGAGCCTCTCTGCAGAAATCTACCTGTTCAGTGCTCAAGCGTTCGTACTTTGACCGTACAGGAGACTCTATATGGCACAAAAGTACAACGACATAAAATGATTCATGCAGCCGACCGAACTTAGCCGGATGAGGCTTAGTAGTTTTTCTTTTGTTAGTTTGAATGGTTTTTGTAGAGGAGTTGCTTTTTTTGGGACTCCTCTAAATATGTGGGAATATTTCAAAAGGTGCAATCACACTAGCTATGATCTCTCTAAAAGAAAGCTCCCCACCTTCATAAGATGACCGAAAATTCGTGTCTCGATAAAGGGCGAGGTCTATGGCTCCTGTATGTGGCAAGGTGTTCAGTCTATGAGGAGGTTTATCTTATGAGTCTTGTAGTCTCAATATGAAAGATCTCTTTTTGCTTGAGAAAGCGGACTTCTAATACAAAAAAGGAAGAATCTCTTTCAAAGGAGGAGCTTTCATAGCGAACTTTGGCTGAGGGAATCCGTCTGTCCGGTTCTTCACTGTCAGTAGTGTCTGTTTCTACATATCACGCCGGATGGTAGAGGACAGACTTGTGTTGTGGCTTTCTGCTTGTCATAATTTTTATTGAACACAAATTTCTCTCGAGTCCCAATTGGCCGTCATTGCTGTTACAAAGTTGTTTATATTTTTCTGAGTGTTGTTTCCACATATTGAATCAAAGCTGAGATGAACTTTTTCTTGATGTCTTTAGCAAATTGAATGATGGCCTTGTAACTGCATATCTCTGGTTGATCCACAGCTCGAATGACGACTTGATTCAGTCAGTGATTGTGAATTCCTTATCTTCTAATGGGGATCCTCAATTGTCACTTATCATTTTCTTCTCATCATTACTTCACAATACTGGAACCAGATGTCAAGATTGTGGGCATTGCAGTAGTATCTCCCTGCTCACCTGATATACTACTGCGAATTCCTGAAAATGGAAAACCCAAAGGCTTGAGGTTTACTTTGAAAGAGCGCAGCCGTTAAAGCCTCAAGTTCAGGTTCCAGGCTCACAACAAAATCGCGTCAGGTCTCAAATACAGCAAGATGTGAAAGCGGTGTTAAAGGTAGCACCACGTCCGTCCATCTCAACCCTGCAAGTTTATGTTCCTTAAATTAAACTCTGCTTTCTTTTCACCTTGCATTGTCTTATTTTGCGGTGGACAGCACAAAAGAGATTATTAGAACTTTCAATCCACAGTAGGAAAGGTGAGAAAAGCAATCTTGGGATTATATCAACACATCAAGTGTTTACTACGTAATAAGTGATATAGAGATGGGAGTACTAAGCAAACAGAGACAGACTAATGCAATAGTAGCTATTTATAAAGAAAAAAGGTGAGTAAAAAAGAGAGGAGAAGGTTCAAACTCACCTCATAATGCTTGTAACTTTGGAAGGAGCCAACGGATCGTTTCTTAGGCTTAGCCCCGCAGCGGAGGATATCTATGTTGCAATCCTTCAGCAATTATGTTCTTGATATCTCAATCAGCCTTTCCATTGATCTGCATCAATGAGTTTTTAACTGATTCAAAAATTCTAACTCGTCGAGGTCCTCAACAACCCTTATCCCCATCACAGTCACAGATATATAAATACTCGAGATTTTTAAGTTTGATAAACCACCAACACTTTGCAGAAACGACAATCTGATGCCCCAAACCCTTCCTGTGATTCCTACGTACAGAATACTTGAAATTAGCAAACAAATAATCAATTCATTAGCAAACGCTACTCATCCGCACAACCTTCCAAAGGACTCGCACCAGATTATAGACAATGCCTCCAATGATTCAAAGATCCGGCAAATTGGATCTCAACTAGCTTTGGGCAATATTCTACTCGGACGGTTTTGAGCTTCATCATGCTTGATAGCATGAATCTGTCGAAGTGTTCACAGCTTTTCAGAACCAACTTGGTTAAATTTTGAAGCCGAGGCCTGTTGAGCTGAATTTCTTGCACTTGGCTCAAAACTTGACATTCTATTTTGGATGAGAGTGGCACAGTTAGATTGAAGTTATTAAGGCTTAAATTTAACAGATACGATGGAAGTTGCACCATTGATTGCCAGTCCAACCAACCTAGACAAATGAAATCCCTTTAACTGAGAAATCAGTAGGAGCCGGGACATTGAGAAGTTTCAAGCTCAATTTATTCAGTTTGTTTAACCTCCTAATTCACCCGAAGTCACCGGCACAAATTTTATCTCCTTCTCGCCAACTGAGCCATCATATAGGTCCAACTGGATCCCATGAGCAGTAACCGCAACAATTAAATAACACTTGTAGATTGTTTAAACTTGCTGGAAGCGTCATCAGTTCTTGAGCCTCATCACATTCCATTAACTCGAGCATTTGCAGCCAATCATTCTGTCTCTGGAACTTCACTGATGTAAGTGTAGGACAAGCATAAGATTCTTGGAAAGGGCAAACTTCTGATTCCGGAAGGAAGTCAACCTTTCAATTATCAAGTCATGCCTTCAAGCATTCCAAGATTCCCAAGCATTCCCATGGCCCTAGGCAACTCCCGTGCTTTGTATGGAGATGAAATTGATTCGAAGTACTCAGTTGAAAAATGCAAGTTATGTGCCGATATCAACTTCCATATGAAATCTGGTTGTTTCTTCACTCGACGACACCACCCTAATGTGAAGCACCGAAGATTCACGAGGCCTCTGATTTCATTGGCCAAATCTTCAAGATGACAGGCAACCATTGATATTCAAGTCGATTAGATCATTTTACTTCTCAATAGAGCTGTCAATTTTCCTCAAAATAGAATGATTTTGGAAAGTAAGCCATTCTACAGTCAAGCATCCAAAGAAGGCCAGTGCTGTGATTATGTGAGAACAACGCAGAAAAAAATGGATTTTTAATTTCACTGCCATCTGTAAAATGTGAACGTGATTATTCATCAGATAAACGATCGCATATTTGTTAAAAAGAACAAAAAAAGAATGACACACCTTGGTTGAGCTCCTTAGTCTCTGATCATTGCTGGAGTCATTGTCCGAAAATTAAAGAACGATCATATTCTTTAAGAGCATATTGCTTGTGTTAAATGGTCGAGGAGGATGACTCCAAAAAAACCCATCTTAATTTGGTCAGATGATTCGCTAAGTTGAAAATACGAAGGTTCCCCCATTTAGAAGAAGGTACAGAAGGAAGAAACTCGATTAGGGCCATATCCTCTAGAGAGAACTTTCAAATCCAAGTCAAGAAACTACAAGTAACGTTAAAAAACTGACAATAAAAACTCCCTAATGAACAACATAAGCCAATGATCGAGGGCCTTGGTTTTGACCCCTTAGGCCATGAGTACTCTCAACTTTTGGGAGCTAAAGCCCGAGCTCAAAAGCACGGACTAATAAAGAAACAAATGCCTTGTAGGGCAACACAGATAAGGCGGCCTTTCTCGGCCAACGGTGATATCTTCTGGATCCGTTTTGCTAGACGCCATTGGCGTTAATTTCCTTGACGAGCAGAGTATAGCCTCCTATGCATTTCTGAGTGTTCTATACTCTATAGCTCTGCTTCTAGCCAACTTCATTCTGACTTGATGGCGAGCGTCCTCCGACTCCGTTCAAAGAGGGCCCTTTCCGGTTCCTTTATGGAAGGAGCAGCGACTCAAACTGTTAAAGCTCAGGCATTTGAACGACACTCCCCCCAGCCTTCTCCTCGGCTTTAATTCCTCTTCCTGTTCCTGCTTAAAGTGCCTTTCCTGTTCCTGCTCTTCCTGTTTGGAGTGACTTTCCTGTTTCTGTTTGAAGTGCCTTTCCGGTTCCTCTTCCTGTTTGGAGAGGCTTTTCTGTTCCTGTTCCTGTCCCTGTTCCTGTTCCTGTTTGAAGTGGTTTTTAATCAAACTATAAAATCTTAAGCAAGTATTTTAGGCGTTTTTGAAACACACATCCTAGATGGCCGACCCCCACCACATGCAAATTCAAGTCACTCTTAATTCCATCAAGGGCATAAGTCACTTGATTGGTGGATCAGGAGGACCATGGAAGCTGTGTTCTTGAAATACCTCAGTTACCAGGAACGTTTCGAGATGTTCGATCGGTATCTGATTCTTTTAATGTTTCATTTTCACAGCAGAAATCGCAAAATCACCGAATTCATCTCCATAATTAACATTATCAAGGAAAAAATGCACAATAAAGTGGAGTTTAATATTTAAAAAGTTATCACGCAATACAATTCGCTCCATATAAAATAAAAAGAGCATTTCAACAAGAGACTCTGAGCTATTCTGTATTTCTCCTAGACATTGAAGATTTTTCAATCATTTGTAATGAAAACTGACCTTCTCCCCTAGACTTGCTGCAAATATAGAATAGTCTCATATATAAAAAAGGAAAAACAACGGAAAATAAGAAAATAAGAAAGCACAACCTGTGTCAACTGAGTTTTAAAATAAGTGAGACCAAATTCAATTCATGTTGCTTTGATTGCTTTTCAATTCCCCACGACTATCGCAAATCTGCCTAAAAGCTGAATTCATGTTTTTTAATAGTTGTGTCAAGAAAACCGAAAAAACATAAAGAGAATGTTCGGTTCACCTTATAATTCTTGAAAGATTGGATGGAGCCCTCAAATCCTCCCTCAACCTCACGTAATTTCCTGCAACTGGAGATCTCTAATTGGCAAAAGTTTGGCAAATTGGTGGTTGATACATCAATCAACCATTCCAACGATTGGCAATCGCTAAGTACTAACCGGCGCAAAACCTCCAACTCGTCGAGGCCCTCGACAACTTGTAGCCTTTTGCAGTAATTGATGATTAAAGACCGTAGGTTCTTTAAGTTTGGTAAGCCCCAAAGACTTTGCAACAAAGGACAACTCCAAACTTTGAAGACTTCCCACGATTCCACTGCATCGACAATTTGAATCTCGCGTATCTTATCAGAACCCTGCAGCTCGAAGCTTTTCAACTTATTTAAGGCTCTCGATGGAAGGATTAGTCTTCCTTCACAATTAATCATCTCATTAGCAGACTCACTATTATCACTCCCTACTTCTCCCACATAAACTAACCTTTGAAAGGACTTGCACCATTCAATAGTCAAATCCTCCAGTGACTCGAAAATCCCAGAAAATTGGATCTGAACTAGCTTTGGACTTCTTCCGGCCACTACATCTTTCAACTTCTTCATGCTTGATAGCGTCAATCTCTAGAGGGATACACAGAGTTGCACAATCAACTGCCTTAGATGTGGAAGTTGAACCCATCAAGTTGAAATTCTTGCATTGGTGACCTATAGAGCTCGAAACATGACAAATTTCTCAAGTTCGGAAAGATTGACACAATAGGACTAAAATTATCGAGGCCTAGCTTTTGCAAAGACAAGGGAAGTCGCAGACAGGTTTGCATGTCCATTCCAAACATATCAAGTTGGCTAAGCAGAGGAAGGGAAGCTAACTCAGCAGGAGCAGGGACATTCTGAAGTCTTAAGCTCAATTTAGTTAATTTGGATAACCTCCCAATCCACCATAACTCACCGGTACAAAGTTTATCTCCTCCTTCTCCATTGTTATTTAGATCTAGCTCAACCAAATTAATCAAGTTTGAGAGATCCGGGACTACCCGCAATGATTTAGATGACACACATAGATGGGTTACACTTATTGGGAGTGCTGGCAACTCTTGAATCTCATCACAATCCATTAACTCCAACCTTTTCAGGCAGCAAAGCATGCTAACGGTCTTTAGAACTTCATTAACATGAGTATGTGACAGATTTAGGATTCTTAGACAAGACAAACTTCCGATTCCAAGAGGAATTTGACCTTTTAATTCAGGACAATTGACTAGAAGCACTTCCAGTTTTTGAAGCATTCCAATAGCACTAGGTAACTCCCATGAATATGTGGAGTTTGATCTGTCAAAGTGGTCTAAAAAGTACACCTCACGTAATGCTTTCGACTTCCATATGGAATCTAGGAGTTTCTTCATTTCACACCTTTGTGCAAAGAAGTGCTTTAGATTCTCTAGGTCCCCAATTTCTTCAGGCAAACCTTCAAGAGAACAACAACTATGAATCTTTAGGTCAATCAGATGCCTCAACTTCCCAATAGAGCCATCAATTTCCCTTAATCTAGAACAATCATCAAAAGTAAGCCTCTCTAAATTTGGCCAACTAGAAAAGTCTGGTGTTCTGGATATATTATGACAACTTTCAAGAGAAAGAACTTTCAAATGGCTTGCCATCTGTCAAAATGAATGCAATATTCAATGATTCAACAATTAGATATTACTTTGAAAAAAGAAATATACATATTTCATAACTGGATTAAACTTTGTAGTTTTGAATGATCTATGAAGTCATTGTGTGAAAGTACAAGAACAACCACATTCTTCAAGTGCAAATTGGTTGACTTAGATTTTTGAGGAGGATCGCTCCAAAAAATCCATCTTAAGTTAGTAAGAGAATTCGCTAAGTCACCAACAAAGGTTCCCCCTTTTAATTTGAGGCACCTTAGATCTTCAAATTTTCCAATCTCTTCACTTGTTATGTCCTTAAGATTGCTTTTGCGTAGATCAAGATCAAGTACTTGAACGCTCTTCTTCATCTGAAAATGAGAGTAGGGAATGATGCCATTTAGTTTTCTTTTTCAGAGGAAAAGAATGGAAATGGAAAAAAAAAAAAAAGGAAAAAAAAAAAAAAAGAGCATCCTGGTGCTGCATTAAGGATTTTCTAGCAGAGAAACTATTGGTCTCCTCTAAGGTACTTTACCTCCTTTTTTTTATTGCACCAAGGACCTCCTTGTGAATCCATAACCTGCTACGATTTCCGGGATTCATTCGGTCTTCTTCACGAACAATTTCTCTTCCAAGAACTCTAAGTTGATCATGCATTCGAAACATATTATTCTCTGCAATTTTTATCAAACACCTATTGTTGAGGACATCAACCCCATCCTTTCGGAGAAGTCCACAATCTTCCCACATGTAAATTGCATTCATCTTATCCTCATGAATGAAAAAGCAAGCAATATCGAGGAAAATTTGTTGTTGCTCGAAACTTAAGGCATCATAGCTAATCTTCAACTTTTTATAAACATTAGTGTGAGGTGCTTTTCTCAACTCCTCCAATGTCTTTTCCCATTCCTCTTGTGGTTTTTGATAGAGGAGTGAACCAATTACTTCAAGAGCCAACGGAAGTGTCCCCTAGTAAATACGATTTCCCTAGAGAGATCACTATAATCTTTTGGAGGAGAGTTTCTATGAAAAGCATGCTTGCTAAAAGACTGAAGAGCATGATCAACACTCATCACCTCCATTTCATACTCTAAAATATGATACTCTAATTTATAGCTTTGCAAAACATCTTTATCTCTAGTTGTAATTAATAGTCTTGATCCTAGATATAGAGTACCATTTCCAATTAGTTTCTTCACTTGCTCACTATTATCAACATCATCAAGTACAATGAGTACTTTCTTATTGTGAAGTACTTCTCCAATCCTCTTCATTCAAAAATCAATTTCGTCAATGCTTCTTGTTCCTCCACTAACGCCAATTTCTGTCAATAACTTTTTCTGCAACTCAACTAAGCCAATACTTGATGACTTTGCTCGAACATCTTCAAGAAAACAGCAATACTTTCCAAAATGAGAAGAGAATTGGTTGAAGACAATCCCGGCAATAGTTGTTTGACCAATACCCCCCATGCCATGAATTTGAATGAACCGTACATCACCAGAGTAGATGTCAAACAATTTGCTTACAGCTACCACTCGATCATCAATTCCAACTAAATGTTCAGTTACCAATCTATGTTTTGTCTTCAACTTTTCCACGACCTCCTTGACTATTAATTTGATCAGTTTGCCATGACTGCCATAATGGAAAAACATATCATTGGGGGAAAAATGCCAACTCATTATTACCTAGCTAGAAGTGATGCAATTCAAGCACCGGGTATGGTATATTCAAGAGGAGAAATGTTTAACCTTTTGAAAGATTAAATGATTAGATAAAAAGAACATGGCATTTCATTATCCTGTTCTTTTTCCTCCCATTGGCCACAATCAAATATTAATTCAGCTACCTAGCTATTCATATCATTATTCACCCATCATAAGACGACCTTGGGAAGCGGTTATACTTTTGTTTATTTTTTGACATCGTAGCTATTAATATAATCGTTTGCCCACAATCATTTAGCATTACCGTAATAAAAGTCAGGTCTCAATCATGCCGAAATTTTTACGTCTATGATCAAGTTTTAATATCACTGGGAAAACAGGCATCTGTAAAGTAGCTAGCTTACCCGTTGTACTTCTTCACTTCCCACCCCTTTATTGCACCAACCTCCCTGAGAGCCTTTCTCCATGCATCCACTTCCTCATTGCTCCACTCCTTCTCGCACTGCAAACTTAGGATGACATCACTATACAGTGCAGTTTTTAGCTTAATATCATCAGGTTCCACATCGAAAAAAATAGGTAAGATCTTTTTATTATCTTTTGATCTAGAGGTGTTTGCCAAAATCTGCGTGAGCTCGCGGAGACACCATTGACTCGAAACGTAGTTCCGAGAGAAAATGGGTATATAGATCCGAGAGTTGTCGATTGCTTGCTGAAGCAATCCACCGATCCTTTCACCCACACGGAGCTCTTCATCGTCTCGGAAGACGCATATTCCAGCATCAGTCAAGTAATGGAAGAGGACGTCGGTAAATCCCTCACGAGTGTCGGGTCCTCTGAAGCTCAAGAACACTTTGTACTTGCTTCTAGATGATGTTCCTTCAAATGAGTTTTCCATGGCAGTAGATTGTTGAACTTAGCAAATCTCTCTCTCTCTCTCTCTCTCTCTCTCTCTCTCTCTCTCTCTCTCTGCAGGCCGATGTTCTTAACAAAGAAAAAGGTCGCGATAACTCATAATGAGGAAATAATAAAGCAGTCATAGGAAAACCAATCAAATGGTTGTAAAGTCGTCATGACCAAGACCATCTGTTGGTTGATGAGGAAAAGAAAAACCGAAGATGTGGCCACAATTGCAGGCCCAATGTGCGGAAGCCAAGGAATCAAACGTGATCGTCTCTCTACCCTCTTCACCACTGCCATCTACCATCTTATTTTATTTATATCAACTGTCGTACATCCAGTTGCTGGCCGCATGTGCAACGGGTCGAAAGAACAGTGAATATGGCATGACATGAGCGGAAGTCAAGGAATCACAATTTCATAATTCATACATTTATCCCATTCCACATATTATTGCTTTTCTCTATTCATTGCTCTTTTTGCTCAGATAATTTATTTCATTACCCTCTTTCTCACCTATTTACACCAACAAATGATTAAGCCCTCGATATGTATGCACTTCATTAGATCATGAATATTGTCGAGAACATTACCATCATTGACGACTGCAAAGATTGATATTGATATCGATGCACATTTATGATTATTGCCAATCAATTGTCAATATGGTGATGTATAGCGAACGATGAAAGACAAATATATCAATTGATGAGATTGTTGAGCTATTAGGCATCGAAGGGAAAGTTAGGCATATACCAAGTATCAAGTTGCAATTACAAGAGGAAATAGTTGAAAAACGAAGTGATAGAGATGATGGAGCAATGGGCACACATTTTCAAAGGGTCAACTATTTAAGGAAGAGATGACATTGTGGGACTATGGGCACAGAACTTTGGCTCGTGCAAATCAAACAAAAATTCAATGTTTCAATTATCTTTACTTTCCTATACTATACTTTTAATTTTCAAACTTGTGTCATTGATTAAATTTCGATGTGTATCTCTATCTTGGGAGTTGCATTATCGATTAAATTTCGATGTAGCATCTTTGTGTTCTCAAGTTTTATCTTTGATTAAATTCTAACATGGTTTGTTTCTATTTTGTTCCATTGTAGTGTCTGTATACTCCAAGCTTTGTCATCAATTGAATTCGGCAAAATTTGTGTATGTACAATTTTGTTTGAAATGAGGCATGCAGTTATTTCTTGTCTACCTGTGATATTTTCTGTTCGGAGTCACCACAGAACCTATCTTCTTTAATAAAAACTGAAGAATGATTTTTGGTGAAAGATACTTCATTATAGGATCGATTCCGGTGAAACATCTTTTTGGCACGCATGGTAGAACTAATGTAGTTAATTGGAGGAGATATGATGGTGAGAAGAAGGAATCAACTCAATTTTGACAATGCTGACAGTAACAACTTGTCACGGCAACCGTAAAATGATAGAGTAGGATGCTCTAAATCATTGCCTACGCAACCGATGGCAGAGTAACAACAAGGTGGAGATATCGATATTTCAAGACAACTCACCGATTAGTAAAGAAGGGAGTCAGAGCCAAATCCTGTAATGTTGGCTATTATGAGGAGGATTCTTAACGAGCATCACAATGAAACAACTAATCAACTGATGAAATACTTCATCAACATGATCGAGCCAATGATCGTCAACACCTTACGAGAAGTTGTGTATGGATTCGGAGCATTGAGCCATTCAGTTCATATACAAGAAATCCCACTAATCTTGCACCATATGGTTATGTTCATCTTATACTACTTAAGTTTCTTTTGGTATTGTTGGACAAATTGTACCACCTTCACCAACAATTAGAATTTTACAAAAGGGTGAAATTGTTGGTATGATCTAGACCAGTGGGACATTGCCAATCGGCAAAAGTGATATGCCTAATCTTATTCAAAGGAACCTAAGTGATAGCAATAATGGCAACTTGGTGAATCAAAATGCTCAGCAAAATATACCGTTGCCAAATGTGGAAAACATAGAGCTAGTTGGGCCACTACCCTTGGTCGACTATGCGAGATCAATTGGGTAGTTCCCTAGTTCAACATAGCACCTGTCCAATACGAGCCTAATGTTGTTATTGATAACCAAGCTAGACCACCGTCTCCACCTAGGGGTAGAATGGCCAAAGACCTGTAGTGGAAAGGTCGTGATGCCTAAACCAGTATACTTTCCTCTAGGACTAAACATGGGATTCGACAACCAAGTTAGACCACCACCTCTACCCGGAAGGCAACGCCCCCAAGTAATTCCTGGTCAAGATCCTGCTGATAGTAGATCAAGCAATGCAACATGTGCGGTATTATTAGGGGAATATCAAGCCATACATAGGAAGCTCTATCTAGAATGGGTGGACGAGATACCTTATCCAAGTGGTTTCAAAATGCCTGAGTTCAACCTTTTTTTTCCAATTTTCGTCAAAAAAAAAAAAAAAAAAAACCTTTTTTCCGATGAAGATGACCAATCGACAGTGGAACATGTTAGTCAGTTCAAGATGTAATGTGGCAATGCATCTCATGCCGATTGTTCGAAGTTAAGGTCAGTTCCCCTATTGTTGTCCATGATCGCCTTCACGTGGTATACGTCTCTACTTACCAACCCTGCATTTTTTAGAGTAGATGGAGACACAATTCTATAACCAATTCTGTCTATTAGTTCCCACTGTGTCTATTGCTGACTTGGCTGCTATTAAACAATATAAAATGAGTCAGTAGACCAATTCATGACAAGGTTCAAGAAAGTGAGAAATTAATGTCTTGCATATATTGGAGAAACATCTCCAAATGATTTTGATGATTTCTAAACCATCCTTAGTATAATATTTACTATGGTAAAGATAGATGGTTGCGACAAATATTAAAGACTATATAATGTCCATTGTATGTTACAGATGGTAAAAGATCACAATATGTCTTAATATGGCTTTTCCACAAATAGCACCAATATACCTAAAGATCAATGGATATCGACATTTGTATTCGAGACTTTACATATCGGGTAAATGGTACCGTGGTAACAACATTCGATTGATGATATTTGTTGGTTTAACAAACTAGCCATTTTGGTAGTGGATTCATACAACAATAGAATCCAGGTGATAACATAAATCAAGTTAGGTTGTTTGATAGGTCTATCAAAAACTATAGCAAAGTGACAATAGTAGAAGCTATTTGTAGGTAGCCTGCAAGTGTTTGGGAAAAGGATTGTGTCACGTCCCGATCCTCCGAGTACGTGCCCATCCCTCAACGGTCGATTAAGTAACGAAGTCCTAGGACGCATTACCGACCTATTCATTTTAATATGCACATATGGAAGCAAATAATAAATCCCAAAACAACAATAAGATGGGATAGAAAAGTAGGGCTATAAATTTTTTAAACTACAACACACTTATATATATACATATATACATATATCAAGCCATGTCATATATACAATACTAGTCTATAAAAACAACGTCTGCAAAATGGGGGTTTCATAAAACTACAGATCATCATCCTCATCCTCATCTTCATCCTCTTTGGAGCCTCCAGCTGAGTATACCGGGGTCCTTGGATCTAAGAGATCCAAGTCTACCATCGAACCACCGAGAGGATCTACTGTGCCTTTCCCAAAAGCAACCTCCAGCACATACAAATATATCTCAGATTTCGGTATGGGACCCTCTCTTTGTCCATTATGATCCTGACGATACATGATCTGTATCGATGGGTACCTTATGAGGAAGACCCGCATCAACCCAAACCATGGACCTCACAAGTTCGTACTCCCATCCCTTAGGGTCCCCATGAAGCAGAATGTAACACCTATGTTCTATGACTTTCTTCAGTTGTCCAAAATGCTCAGGAGAAGTTGTCATCTAAGGACTTGAAAATATTATCCCACAACGGAGTGAGATGACGTCTCAGCAAGTTCAACCCCCTAAGCCCCGATTAGAAAGAAAATACGCCCAAATGGCTACCTAAGCACAAGCATAAGTTAGAGGACTTACCTTTACCTCAGTTCCTTTTTGCAAGTTAATACAATTCAAATATTCACAAATCACCTCAACCAATCAAATCAGATCGAGTTATCGGTCAATCGAACCATTCTATTCCATTTATGAACCCATTGACCCAAATACAAAGTATTTTTTTTTATAGTAAAGTCTCCATTTTTTGAAAAAAAAAATACAAGAGTTGTTATATCAAATTTTCTAAATTTTCACACAAAATTCTTTAGCATCCACCTAGATAGGCAATGACGGTCAAATAATATACTTATCAATAGACTCCATACAATAGAAAAAAGAGATCAATATGCATTACTCATGAGCATGATAGAAGGTTCCCAAAACTCTAGTAGAATGAAGGTGGGCAACCATATTCTAATCCCCTTCATGCTATATATCACGTCAATCGCCGCCACAGTTTATGATATCGAGCAATCATTTTAGAAAGAAACACAAAGAAGTGTAATAGGCAATTTGCGGCAAATTTTACAAAATAAGCGAATTTTACAAAGTGTAATAGAGCTTGTCATAAAGGACCATTACAAATAAGGGAAATCCTCAAGTAGAACATCACATTACAAGAATTGAGATAGGAATCATCAAATACAATATCACATTACAAAAGCAAAGATTGGAAACCCCCAAATACAAAATAATATAAATATATTACAAAAGTTGAAAACACGATTTCATGGAATCTCCGGCATATTATGATCCCTTGCCATCTTATTGGCAATACTTTTCCTAAGCATATTCATCTCAGTTTCCTCCTCGGTTGATGTATCGCCTATAACCTCATCTTGTGTAGGTTCAAATGAGTACTCCGGATCTCCATATAAGGAAAAGTTTCTATCCCTTCTGTCTTGATCATGGATGTAATTATGGATAGCATAACATGCAATAACATGTATTTAAACAATCTATCAATCCAGTCATTCAATACTATCTATCAAGTTCAATCATATAGCTCACCCAGAGTTGATAATAAATATAGCTCGCCAAGAGCTGACAACAAAATATACTGATCGCCCAAAGCTAACATATCAAGGCCCGTAGGCTACTATAGTATACTAAAAATGCTCACCAGAAGCTACTAAGGTATACTACTAACCCAAAGTTGATATATCATGGCTCTCAGGCGGATATAGTATATCGATATACTACTCACCCAAAGCTGACATATCAAAGCCCGTAGGCTGACATAGTATACCATCCTAATCATCTAAAAAGTTCTCCATTTTTATCATACCCGATAAAAATAATCGTATATGGGTACATAGTTGGCCTTAGCCAAAATATAATATTTTCCCCTTTGAAAATCTCACTAATTTCGATAGTCCAAAAACACATTTTTGGCGTTGTAAACCGATGCTCGGTAATTTTCTAATTAATTATCAAAATTATTAATTTTTGGGATAAATACCAATAATCACAAATCACACTCAAATTTGCACAAAATAGCAATCAATTAAATAAATCAACAACACCATTGAAATAAGCATGAAATTCCGGTAATCGGCTATCTCAGTTTAATTTTAGGAAAATAATTAATTATTAAATAGCAATAAATAACAAAAATGCACAGTTAGGCCAAAAGGCCTAATTAAATACCGATTCAGGTTTGGCAAATTTTCGAACCTATCTAAATAAATGATACAACCTATTTACTTGTTAATTGCACTAATCTAACCACTTAACATGCATCAAGGATTAACTAAATCACTAATCCATTCTAACTAACCACATAATCTTAGCTTAGCCTGAACTAATAAACTCTTAAACATCATTAACTTACTAAGCAAAGATTAGTGAGTTAAACTCACTTGGTTTGCAATTTGCTTGTACCAAAACGACGGTGAGGCGAAGAGGGTCAATAAACTCCAAAGTGGGTGCACTTTTCGAGGTCCGAAAGGGCACCAAAGCGGGCCAAATAGTGTGGGTGAGACCCACTCTGTTCGGTTCTTCTCTTGGCCAAGAAAGTTGGAACCGGTGGCTAGTTCGATGAGACAAGAGCAGCGGAGGCAACAACGGTGCTCAACGGGCGACTTCGATGGTAGGTGGTGGCTGAACGGTGGCGGTGTGGCTTCCAGGCCGAGCTACAGAGGTCGAACGGCAAGGAACACGATGAGAGGAGCTCGAACACAAGCGGTGCAACGGTTGAATCGACAGGAGCTCGGGCGTGCGATGAGTGGCGTTCCGACAATCTGAGGGGTGGCAAGCGGCGTCAACGGGGGAAGGAAAGGTGCCGGACAAGTTCTCTGGTTTTCAGGGGACTTCAAGGTTGCAAGGAAAGGAGAAGGGGGTCGACTAGATGGGAGGAAGAAGAGGGGGGAACCAGTTGGCCTTGAGGGGGCCACATTGGTCTCCTCTCTATCTTCTTGTCCCCTTGGTGAGGCCTACCATTCCCAGCTAGTTTCCACAACAATTTGCAGCACAAGACTTCCTCTAAAAGCAAATGAAATGGTCCAAATGTAGTGTTCAAGGGGGGCTACGGATTTGGTGTGATTTCCCTCAAATTGGATTAAAACCTCACTTGAATTCACTCAATTAAGCTTCTAAAAATTCAACCATCGAGTCCTCGATCAAATTGATATTTTTCGTCACCAATAGAACCAACATGAATCCCAAATTCACGATCAAAAACAGTCATCTGAATTTTCTAGACAAAAACGGTTTTATCTCAACTTTTCACCAAAAAACTCGATTTGCATAAAAATATTCGGAAGATGAGTCGATGTTCCTAAAATGACTTCTGACATGACAAAATTTTCAATTTCTGAAATCATATTCAAATTCGTAGTTAATTTCAATCTGGCGCAATTTTAGCGTGACCTAAGCAATCAAGTAGCTTTCAAAAAAATTTAGCGCAATTAATTTGTGGTCGATTTTCTTCGAGCCACAATGTACCTCTTCGACACATTGGCAACTCTCGGTGATCATGAAAATTCGAGATTTCAAATACGGACATAGGGCACCAAAACGACAAAAAAATCAGTCTAGTGCCGATTGATGAGAATTTTGAAATTTGGTGGAACCACCCACGTTTAGCATCACATCTTAGTCGAACCAATCTATCTTTAATCTCCGGTTGATCTTACTGTGTCGTAATGATCTCTACAGATAAGCATGGTCGAATAGTCGTTTCCTAGTCGAATTTTCAAGTCTATTGCAATAAAAATGCTCTTAATGGCTTCCCCAGATAGTCTAGTTAGCTCATGAATAATCAGCTCAGAAAATAACACTATAGGTGCATCAATGAAAAGCCAATTTATTCAATTGAAAGCAAAATGAAATTTCAGGATGTCACATATTGTATAGATTATTTTATCTTTGGATAGTACCATCAACGATGACTCTAACGACTCTTTACTTCTTCAATCCATCCCCAATGGATAGATTGAAGATGATTGTAAAAGAGAATATCTTAGAAGCCAAATATTACAGAAAGACAAGACACTTGCAAAAGTCTAAAAATCTACTATAAATTGTGTTCCAACTGAAAAACGCTTTCTTTCACCTATTTATCTAAATGTTGTATCCTTGTTGTCTTAGTAATTGTGCTAAAAATTAAGTGTACAAGAGTAAGAGCAACAACTGAGTTCTAATAGTGTGATCAATCGTGTAAAAAGATTAGTGTTTGCCAATGTAACTTTATGAGCAAATTACTAGCGTGCAGTCCCACCCAACTTGTGGCTCTTAGTTCAAGGAGTGGTTGTAGGCTTGGAGATAAAACTAAACCATTATGCATCTTTGTGTGCTACTATTATTTATCTCTTATTACTTCCACAAGCACGTAATACGCTCACCGAATTTTGAAACATCACATTGACCAGATCTTTACTTAGCATTAGCTATTTTTCTGCAAATGATTGTCAAGATTTCTAAAACAACATATTTGCCCCCACTAGGTTGTATTGTTAGCCCCCAACAAATCTTTAATCTAGCCATTAAGTTTGAAACTGTTTCAGATAATTGATTTGGCTATTGATTATGAACTCACTTCAGATCATTAATACAGCTATTAATTATTAACTCACTTTAGATCATTAATTTTGTCACTGAATCTGAACACGCTTTAGATTTTGATTCACTGCAAAGTCTAAAACCTACTTCAGACTTTGTAAACTCTAAAGCCCCTTCATCAGAATTTTTGTTTCTAGTCCGACTCAATATGATTGGCTCAATTGTAAACACATTTGCAATATTATCTCTCTCTTCAAACGTTATTCTAATTGGTTATGGTATAAAACATCTCTAAGTTTATCACTGAGTTGACAGCAAAACTTGTATTAACACATTAGCACAACCAAGAAAACCGATTATCTAGATCAATTTCATGTTCCTGCAAACTATGAGTAACATCTAGCAATATATCATAAATACCAAATAGTGTGAAATATTTTCATAACATAATGAAACTACCAGCTTTGAACCATGTAATTCAATCCTTCCATCTCATCATGTCTTGATTGAACAAAGGCCATGAAACTATTGGTCAAGCCACCAATTTAATCATATGCACAAATCTAATTAACATGTATTTCTTTGAGATATGAACCATTCATTCTCGATTACAATCCCAGCCAAGGATTTCAATACAATGTCACGATTAGATAGCATAGGACATAAATCTTGTATATATATATAACAAGAAGACAGTTGATAACAACTTCTTTTAACTTTTTGGCATCGTCAAATCTCATGCCCACAGACAGAACAGGTTTATCAACAATCGGATCATAGTAATGGTACTTACTTTTTCTTCCACGAGCAAGTTCTTCATTATTATTGCCAAGCCCATTCTCCGAACCAACAATTTCATCATCGCATCTTTTTTCATCTTCACTTCTATTACCTTCAATTAAAGCTCCATCCCTATTAACTAATTTACGCCTCTTTCCTGAAGCTGCAAAAAAATTTCTAAGAAATTCCTTTGCTTTTGTCTTAACTATGCGAGTTCATCATCATCTTCGTCACTTAGGAAACTTACTGAAGCCAAATATTCATATTTCAATTCACTAGATAAAGCAACTTTCCATTCTAATCTAGTGAAGTCTTCATCGCTCACATCTTCACCCAAGATTTCTAGACATCTCCCTATTTGTTCATCTCTATCAATATGACTTCTCTTCCTCTCATTTTGCCTTTATCTAACCTAAACTCATCCCCAATCTGATTACTTGCTTGAGTAGGATCCTTCACTTCTCCTCTTTCGATGGTGGTCTGCTCATCCACATCCTCATCCTCATCATCACTATAATACTCAACATATACCCTAACTTCGTCGATATGAAGATAATAGTAAATAATATCCTTAATACTATTATTGTCATTAAAAAATCTCAAGCCATCCATTAATTCATTCTTAAGAACATAGTAATGTAGTTTTTGCACTTTGTATCATAAAAAATACACCAAATCACTCACAAAATCAATATATGATGGCTTCCGAACATCAACATAGATAGTACCTTAATTTCCATCAGTATATTCTCAATCCTCGGCACCAATAACAAACTCTCCACCATAACAAACAATGACACCTACCTAATTCTTGTCCATGTCAATACTGCACCTAAGGAAAAAAAAGGGGGGGATAAATGCATTGGAAGCCCGAAAACTTGTTATGAAAGTGCAATTGAGTCCTAAAACTTTCAAAAAGTACAATTAAGTCCTAAAACTTGTCACAAAGTGCAATTTAGTCCTAAAACTTTTAAAAAGTGTAATCAAGTCCTAAAATTTATCAATTTGGTCCAATTTAAGTCTTTCCATTGATTGCACATTTTAAATTTTTAGAACTTAATTGCACTTTCATGACAAATTTTAAGACTTAATCGGATCTTTTGAAAGTTTTAGGACTCAATTAAACTTTTGTGATAACTTTTAAAACTTGATTACTCTTTTTGAAAATTTGAGAACTCAATTGCATTTTCGTGACAAGTTTTAGGACTTCTAATACACTTATCCAAAAAAAAAATCATTAGTTTTTGGGACCACATGACAGAATCAGCAACTTCACATGCAAGTTCTTATCGTTTTGTGGAAAGAAACAAATGCAGCCAATTTATTCAATTCGGTCCCTTTATAGAAACAAAGGAAGCCAAATTGAATAAACAAAGTAAGGACCACACCACCCATTTTTCAGTTCAATCACATTCGGTCCTCCACAGAAATAGTCCAACTAATTAAACAAAGTAAGGTCTCACTACGGTTTCCCTCCGAGTCAAGCCCATATTTTCCTTTCCACGCCCTATTTTTCTATTCGGTCCCCACAAAAGAAAGTGAACGACAGAACTCTAAATTTTTCTATTCAATTCCCATAAAAGTGAGATCCGCACCACTTTTCCCACCACTTTCCCCACTTTCTCTTTGAGCCAAGCCCTCAATTTGCCCTCCACGACCTAACTTGCCCTTGAAACCCTAAATTTTAAAATTAACCCACTTAGAGAACATGACAAACTTGGGTGAGTGAGAGTTGGGGACATGGCAATGACAATGAAACTATGGTAACGGCCGAGTGATGGTGGGTGAGCGACAGTGGGCGAGCGAACGATGGTGGGTGAGCGAGCTATGGCCCGCATCTAGTGAGAATCGTAGTTCGTATGCTGCCATTGTCTGGCTATAGAGCAATGTGGTGTCGTTTTGTAAGTGAGTTCATGTGGAATGGTATAAAACGAAGTCATTTCTTACAAAGAAAGGAAAATGGCATCATTTTATGCCATTCCACGTGGACAATCTTCTTCAATTTTTGCCACGTCGATTTTTTTTTTTTAAATATAAAGGTCACATAATTATTTTGGCTGGAATGTCTCACCGATGGCACCAAAGTGTTCATTTTTTCTCCGATTTGGCACTTAAGTGATCCAACGGAAACTTTTGGCATTAAAGTAAGCGTCGTACACAACTTTTGGCACTAATAGTGTACTTACCCCGAGGAAGTTGAGTTTCAAAAATCTTGGTTTCATCACTAAGAGACCTCATAAAGATAGTCAATCTTAGAAACACTTGACACATGAAAGTCTAAAAGAGATGAGGAAAATTGGGAAGGAAGCAAGAGTAACTTAGGCTTCTAGTATCTCAAGGTCAGTCATGGTATGGAAAAGATTTTCTCAATACTAGATTTACCTATTGAGTGAATGGAACATATCATGTTATAAATGAAACCATGGCTCTAATACCATTGAATGGGCTATGCTTAGAACTAGGGAAAACAGAGGCAGTTTTTCTGCAGATATGCCTTCCCATAATAGGTGAACCTCTTGTTCAAGCCCTTCAAGGATAACTTTTTAGCAGCAAACTACACGGACTTTTAGTTCAAAGCATATAGACACTCAGGTGTGCTAGGATGGTAACATTTCTAATTATCTGAGCTGCATTTCTGAGAGGATTCTACTAGGCTGGAGATAATAGGTGTCTTAGGAAGACATTGAGAATTTTCACTAGGCCTATGCTTAGAACCAAAATGACAGTCTCACTAAAAATCTAGAAAATCTCATGTGACAATGCCACACAAATCTTTTTAGATTTCATGGAGGCTCAATTCTTTACCCCATTAGATTAAACTTCGACTATCCATTCATACATCATTTAATTTGAAAGGAATATGATTTTCTCAATAAACTCCGATAATTGTTATGGTATTTAACTAATAAGTACTTAATAGTTATTGAGATTCCAACTAAAAGATTCATTACCAACCTAACCAAGATATTCATGCTCGGCCAAAACATTGAGAAAGAGAGTGACAAGAATCTCTTGGTTGTTCTAAACTAGTTCTATCCTCCCACTTATTAGAAGCATCTCTTACAACAAGAGCTAAGAACTGTCCGACCAGACCTAAAATCCACACCATTATGTTTCTTCAACGTTGATAGGCTTTTGTGCCAAAATAATGGCACCATTGCCGATGCAACAAAAAGTATAGGAACCACATCCTATAAACCTCAACCACATCTTACGGAAGCCCATATTGACAAGTCTTTTCCAGCTATGTTGGTTATTATGAGCACCAGTACCAAGAACTCCAAAGAGTCTTATGCCAAGAAAACAAAACCATCCCTGAAGACGTATGGAATTATACTATCCCTATTGCATGAGATCATTATAACTTAGCACCAGAAGCTAAAGAAGCACTTAAAGAATTTGAGCAAACAAGGACACCTCTATCACAAGAGCAAGAAATGGCATAAATAGATGATCTTATACAATCATTGTAAGATTCCTATGCCCAATGAGGGGCCCTCTTTCTCAAGATCCCTATGATCAAGGACTTTTATCCTTATCTTTGAACTAGACACATCTCACTATGCTTAACCATCAAATTGGTCTCAACCAAACATGCTTGCCAACACTCCAAGATCCTCCAGGACTCATGAAGAAGCATTCTCATCGAGTAACATAAACATGTGTAATACCTTGACAACACAAGTCACCCAAAGATATCAGACTCTCCAAACTTGAGCAAAAATATGAAGAACATCTTCTTACAAAAATGCATAGTTATGATGATTTAGATTATGACCACAATGCCCATGATAGAAGAGATTATTAACTTTGATTATTCCGACTACAAAGACAATGCCCATGAAAAGAAATAAGCCTGTAGTTAGGTCACTATTGTAGCAAGGTACTATAGCAATAAACTAGGGAAATCACTATTCCAATCATTGTTCATACCACCTCGAATAATTCCCGATTGGATTTTCTAGAGCCTCTATTTGTTTTCGGACCCATGAGCTTCTTTGTTTGTTTGTGACATCTTAATGCCTATAAAAGACAAAATGAGGATGTAATATGTTAGGCATAGTCCCTTGAAATAAAGTGAATGTTTGTGAAAATTCTCGATGTCTCCCTAAAACACCTATTCTTTTACAGCCCGGTAGGATCATTTAAGAAATGTAGCTCAAATAGTTAGAAATTTTACCATCCTGGCACACCCGAGTGTCTCTATGCTCGAAACTAAAAGTTTGAGTAGTTTGCTACCTAAAAATTGTCCTTGAAGGGCTTGAACAAGAGATTCGCCTATTGTGGGAAGGCATACATGCAAAAACTAACTTCATCTTCCCTAGTTCTAAGCATAAGCATATTCAAATAGTTTGGTGTAAATTTGTCACATGTGTATCTGTTTAAAGTTTTTGAGGATATTAACCCTTAAATATATCATTCTCTTCAAATTCTAAAAAATCAATATTGTAGCATATGCAGTTAAGCCACATGAGCAAAAGACGAATGATTATCTTGAATGAATGTCGTTTACCTTACGGGGATCACACTATCTCACTTGACTTTTATGAACATTGTGTTTTCGAGATGCAACACAAAGTTAATTTCAATACTAGGTGCACTCGATGAATGACACAATTGGCTATATCCACTCCAATTTATGGGGTCGGCATAGGTTACATTTAAGAGTGGTGCAGTTTATCTTATGACATTTATTGATAACTTTTCTAGGAAAGTCTAGGTTTATTTCTTGAAGTGTAAAATGACGTTTTTGATACATTCAAGAAGTGGAAGATATTGATAGAAAATCAAACTAAGAAGAAGATCAAATGTCTTAGAACGAACAATGGTCTCGAATTTTAGGAAGGTGATTTCAATAAATACTATGAAGAGTTGGGGATTGTTTGACATTGAACAGTCAAGTACACACCTCAACAAAATTGGGTGGTAGAGCGCATGAACCAAACACTTTTAGAGAAAGCTAAGTGTATGCTCTCTAATGCTAGACTTGGAAAAGATTTTCCGGCTAAAGTCATGAATATGTCATGTTATTTGGTGAATTGTTCTCCTTCAAATGTGATTGAATGTAAGACTCCTAATGAGGTATGGTCAAGTAAACCTTATGATTATTTTGATTTTAAAATATTTGGATGTCCCACTTATTATCATGAAAAAGAGGATAAGCTTGAACATAAGGCCAAGAAGTGTATTTTCATTGGATATGCATATGAGGTTAAAAGATATAGGTTATGGTATTCTAACCCTCAGTTATCAAAGTTTATAATTAGTAGGGATATTACTTTTGGTGAAAATTTCATGCTTGAAAAGAGAAAGGTTATTATTGAATCTACAAGTATCCAAGAGGAGGACATTAAAAAAGAGGTGGAGTTTCATGTAGACCATCCATGGAATATAGTTAAAGATGTTCCTATACAGCCAAAAAGTGACAATGAGCAATAAAACTTAGATTCTATTAAAGAAAAAGTAGAAGAACTTGAGCAACATCAAATTTTGGTTGCAAGAAGGGCTAAATGACAAATTAAGCCTCCTTACAAGTATGGTTCCGTTGATTTGGTAGTATACTTTTATAGTTACTAAAGAGCCTAGTATTAAAGAATCTTTTACATTCTATGAAGTTACTATTTATTCTAAATTTGAAAAGTGACTTGTTGCGATAAATGAAAAGATGAAGTCTCTTCATAAGAACCAAACTTGGGATCTTATGAAATTGCTGAGGGCAAAAGAGCTATTGGGTGCAAGTGGGTTTAAAAAAAAAAAAAAAAATCTATGGATTGAAGACGAAAGATTCAAGGCACGTTTGGTAGAAAGGGTTTTAGTCAGAAAGAGGGGATCGACTTAAATGAAGTGTTCTCTCCAGTTGTGAAATATGATTCCATTTTTGTTTTTACATTAGTAGCTCTTTATAATCTAGAACTTGAGCAATTTGATGTCAAGATCGCTTTTCTACATGGCGAGCTTGGAAAGATAATCTATATGTCTCAACCCAAGGGATTTGTTATTGAGAGTAAAAAAGATCACGTTTGTAGGTTAAAAAATTTTTTGTATGGTCTCAAGCAATTTCCACGGCAATGGTGTAAGAGGTTAGATAGCTTGTTGAGTCATGGCTACTTACGAAATGTGTATGACAATTGTGTGTACTAGTGTACTATAAAGATTGCATGATAATTCTTTTATTTATTTGCTATTTTATGTGGATGATATGCTTATTGCAGCAAAGAACATATTAGAGATACAAAATTTGAAGAGGCAACTTAATAGGGAATTTAAGATGAAAGATCTTGGAGTTGTCAAGAAAATTCTAAGTATGGAAATTAGTAGAGACAAACAAATTGGAAAACTATACCTCTCACAAAAGAAGTATATTGAAAAAGTGCTTGAGCACTTTAGCATGAAGAATACTAAACCAATAAGTACTCATTTAGCATCCCATTTTAAGCTTTCGGCTTCTTTGTCGCCTAAAACTAAAGAAGGGGAAAATGAGATGTTTCAACTTCCATATTCTAGTACTATGGGTAGTCTCATGTATGCTATGATTTGTACTAGTCTAGATATTTCACAAGTTGCTAGTGTTGTAAATAGGTATATGGCACATCCGGGTAAAGCTCACTGGCAAGCCATGAAATGGATTCTTTGGTATATCTAGGGTACCTTAGATGTGGGTTTGGTCTTTAATAGAAGTTGTGATGTAGAACATTCAATTGTTGGCTTTGTTGATTCTGACTATGTAGGCAATCTCAACAAAAGAAGATCTTTAACAGGTTATATTTTTATACTTGGTAGTTTCGTGGTTAGTTAGAGGGCAATTTTGCATGACATAATTACCTTGTCTACCACCGAGATAGAGTATATGGCAGTAGTAGAAGCAATAAAAGAAGCTATTTGGTTGAAGTGTTTGGTTATAAAACTTGGGGTGAAGTAGGAGAAAGCCTCCATTATCTTTTACGATAATCGAAGTGCAATTTAGTTTATCAAGAACATGATGTATCATAAGAGGACAATATATACGGTATCACTTTGTACATAATAAGATTGTTAAGGGTACAATTACGATGAAGAAAGTTTCCACAATGGATAATACAATAGATATGTTGATCAAATAAGTTTCTTTGACCAAGTCCAAGCATGGACTTGATTGATGTTTTCACCATTTTAGTTGCCTAGGCAAAGTTGATGGCATTTCATCACTTGTTTCCTAGGCAAAGTTGATGGCATTTCATCACTTGTTTCCTACACCGAGTATGTTCACGTAGGCTTAGGGGTAGGCATTGTCGATTCCACCATTTTAGAGGTGGCCTTGCGTGGTCACTTTTGGTGATGAGGGAGAGAGGTTTTGTGATATTTGGCATAATACTCTTTTGGAGATTTGAAGTCAATGTGAAGATTTGTTAGGTTTTGGCTTTCAAATTAGATATAAGTGTATATTAGATCATGCACTTTTGTTTTAGGGTTTTTTGAAGGGAGAATATAAAAAGAATGCATTTAATAACACATCTCCAACCATAGCCTCCATATTTCTTTTTTTTCTTTTTTTTTTTTTTTTTTTGTTTTCCAATCTTGTAATTAGATCTTTAGATCTTTTGGCCCACCAAGTGGTTTTTAAAGCTTTTGGATCATACTCTCATATGCTTTGTTGAAGATAGTGAAACCCTTTTTTCTTCCCGTGATTTTTCAAGCTTTGGGTTTTTTACATAAATCTTGTGTCTTGTATAATTTCATTTTGCTTTCATCCTTCACTTCTTATGCTTCGACTTGTGCATCTTTTGACATTTTTTCCGCAACATTCATTAATAAAAAATATTCTTAAGGATCTTATTAGATAATATGGATTTTCTATTAAATTACATTATTTTCTTTGCTATGCATATTGTTTAGATATAAATATCCTTATCTAATAAAGTGTAAATTGGAAAAGGCCAATTAAGTAAAGATGTATTTTTAATGATCTTCGTTTCTTTTTTCTTGATGATATTAACAATTTACATTATTTGTTACTCTTTCTCTTATAAGAGAAAAAGGCCGCGTGAACACATGACGAGGAAATGATGGAGTACTTATAGGAAAACCAATCAAATGCGAATGGCTCTATGAGAAAAAGGTTGAACCAGAAAGTCGAAAAATTTTATGACCAAGACCATAAAAATCAAATGCTATTGGTTGATGATTTAAAAAAAAAAAAAAAAAGGAAGATGTGGCTAAACAAGCGGCCGGCGACACAATAGTTAGCAAACGCACATGCGGTTGCAGGCCATTGTACCATCGATCCATCTTATATTGCTTATACCACCCCTGCACTCAGTTGCGGGCCCCATGTGCAAATTGGTCAAAAGAACGGTGATAAATGACTATGGCATGACATGCGCGTAAGCCGAGGAATCAAACTCTCTCATTTCATACAGTTACCTCTTCCCATATATTATTGTCTAGATAGAATCAACATGGATATGGGACACACAAACAAAACATAACATGATATGTCATTTCTTCAAAATTAAAAAAAAAAGAATGGAAAAGAAAAACTAAATTAAAAATCAAAAAATTAGAAAATTACCACATTAGCATCAACCAGATAGTCAATGTTAACTAGGGTCTATATTAGTGCCAACCAACTAAAATTGGCTAGATAGATTAAATTAATACAAATACAAAAAATATAGACTGAATTAACCAAAAAAATTAGATTTGAATTTGCACAATTACAATAAATTTAATATAGTTTTAGTAATTTTCCATCTGTTTGTGTTTTTGCGTGCGCATGTGGGTGCGCGTGGCAGAAATGGTGAGGATTCCCTTCCCACTCACCAAGATTATGAACTATTTTGTCCTTTTCTTCCTTTTTCTTGTTTTATTTTCTCAAGACGCATTCAATTATATCATTTTAGAAGCTCGCCTGCTTCCGTTTTCTTCCTACATTACGTGTTTTTGTATTACTTTACAACGATAAATGTCCATTGAATTTCTTTCAACAAATACGTAGAACAACATAAGCACAAATTTAAATCCTCGAGTAATGATTCGTTAAGTGATCAATTGTTTGGTCTATATTTTGATTTATATGCGACTGAGTATGTGTTAATTTTGGAGTATTCTTCTTATGTTCAAACCGATTTGTAAGGCCACGTTCTTCATCGTGTGGTGGAGGCTACCTCGATACATGCAAACTAAGCTTTTACACACATCTGTATGGATTAGTTAGTCCAAGTGAAAGTTGGATTGTCTCCTATTGTCCAGAAAAATGCATGAATTTGGCTTTTGATGCTGAGATTAAAATAAGAACATCGTGTGGTGGAGACTACCTCGATAACTGCGGGAGTTTCTCTCGGTAACCTTTTCCTTGGACCTCTTTTCCGTCATTCATTAACAGAGTAGTGAGAGGACACTAATCAAACGCCATGGATCTATGAGAAAATAGCCAAAGCAAAAGGTCGTAATATATCACGACGAAGACCATAAAGTCAAATGCTATTGATGGATGAGAACAGAATCCTCTAAAGCTAAGGAGCACCTACTGCTCTATCTTCGTGGTAACATCCTGCGTCTGAGCTAGCCATAGTCGTTTTTCTTGGTCTATCGATAGTTCCCTCTCTTTCAACGCCATGTGTGAAAAGAAGAAGAATGGCTCTCTTTCTTTTAGAAAACTTGTAACTACTAACATGACTCCTTAGAAGACCGAAAAGCAAAGTGCTGGAAGTCGATGGAAACGAGCAAATCGCTATATGGCCGACCATAAAAAGTAAAGTTGGTTGACAAAAAGCCCCCAATGTTACGCTGATTGCCTTGCCGTGCACGGGCAATGGCTTTTCCCCAACACTAATTTTGATCCGTTCGTTTCGTAGAAAATGACTTTCGAAAAACGTTTTCTGAATTTTCTAGCGTTCGTATCATGAAAAATGAATTAATTAAGGAAAATATTTTCAATCATTAGAAAAAACAACCTTTAAAAGTGAGAAAAGGATTTTCACTCATGAAAAGTGGAAAACATTTTTCATAACCTTCTTCCATCTTGCTTCTTTCTACCAATATATTTTTGTTTTATTTTTATGCTTTCTTTTTCTTTCTTTCTTTTTTTTTCTTTCCTTTTCATCTTCTTCTTTGGCGAAGGCCGGCGATTGGCCACGGCGGCATCTAGCGACCAGCTGCAAGCCAGCTCAAGCCTCGCCCAAGACCGACAAGGCTCTGCCTAGCTCGATCTATAGCAAAGCTAAGCTTTGGCCTCGCCAAATCGGTGAGGCGAACCTCTTGCCAGCCTGAGTGGAGCTCGTGGCTCGTTAGAGCCCGGCGAAACTATGGCGAGCTCGAGCGAGATTAGCCGAGCCTCGAGCTCGCCGAATCTAGCGACCGGGTCTTAGTCGGCTACCAGGCAGCCGGCCATCGTTAGGCATGTGGCGGCGAAGGAAGAAGGAGGAAGGAGAAGGAGGAAGGAGGAAGGAAAAGAAAAAGGGAAAAAGAAAAAGAAAAAAAAAAATAATAAAAATTTCGATTTTTTAAAAATAAAAATAATTAAAAATTCATTTTTTAAAAAATATTTTAAAAAAATTTTGTCAATTAAAAATATGAAAATTCAATTTTTGATAAGTTTTCCTAAACAATTAAATTAGCTACTAAACGGTGGGAAATATTTTCCACTCAAAGTTTAGGTTTCGATCAAATATCAAAAAATAAAATTATTTTCCTAAAAAATGACTTTTAGGAAAATGTTTTTCGGAAATATAATATTTTCTGCAAAATGAATAGACCCTTAATTGATGTATGTACTTTTATATTGGTTTTTCTTTTTTAAAAGGGGACTTTTATGTTTTGGTCCAGTTTCATTTTCCTTTGTGTTTGAATCATGGCCTCTACTTTCTCTAATTCTTTAGAAGCAAAAAACCAAAATTAGAAAACTATTTATAGTGAGACAACTTGAGCCAACGTTTCTCTTTGCTTGTCGACTTGTGAACATTGGATTACCGATTACACATGTTCATGCTGCCATTTGAAATCGCGAGTATGAATGTCTGGGTCGCTTTTTCACGAGTACCGATAAAAATCGAAAGAGGGATAAGCGACTCTACGGACTCTGCTTTGTAGCTTCTCGGTTGTAGCTTTGTCTTGAGCTCGTCGGTGCTGAAGTTGCTGGCACTCTAGGCTTCACAATGATCTCCTGTTTGATCTTAATTGGCCGCCAACTCTCTCAACCTTGTCACTGCTGAGCGGTTCCAAAACAAGGATTAAAACCAAAACAAATAAGTTACCCAACAAAAAGTAAAACTAACCTGTTATTCAAATTACCCTTGAGATATGTGTTACCCATCGTTGAACTATAATCCATACCCTTTAACTTGTTTTGGTCATTGGTGACTGAGAACTGGCAATTTCTTACACGAATTAACACGTTCATACACAATTACATGCCAAATCCGAAGGTAACATTAAGTTGTCTGATTCAAGCTCTAAGATCAGATCAGTTCGCTTGGAAAAGTAGTTGAGGGTCTGAAAACAAGCTAGGGATTCAGCTTGTACTGCTGACACCCGTGCTTTTCGTGCAGAGCCATTCATTTAAGGACAAAGAACAATGGATATCAGATATTACCTTTTAATTTTCTTTCTTACTTTTGGATAAGAATAGCCATATGAGATCAGATACAATCAACTACAATATTTAATGTACATCTTAAATAAAGGAAAGAAAATTAAAACAACTTTCAGAATAGGAAACAATTAGACTTCGCAGATGCCACGCAGTCACTGATCATTTTTTATTAAAAAGAGGGAAAATGAAAACAATCTTATTAGAGGTGTAATATTGATATGTGAAGATAAAATGGTTGAAACAGAAAGTTGGTAGTTTTGACGACGAAGACCATAAAACCAAATGCTATTGGTCCAGGTGAAAAACCAAATGCGGCCATATAAATGGGCTTAATTCTCAAAAAAAAAAAAAAAAAAAATCTTCAACTTTAACTCCAATCCTAATTCTACTCTAAACTCCTTTTTGTCTTATGAAAAAACCCCAACTTTAGGTTCAGTACAAATTCTATTCTCAACTTTTTTTATCTCATAAAAAACCACTTGCTCTTACTTAAGTCACCATATTACGTTACCATGTGTCATCTAGATTGGCAAATTTAACCTTAAATTTGACGGAAGCTAATGAAAGGTAAATTTGTCACAAATATACCATTTTGAGATTTTTTATGGTTAAAAAATTAATTTTGAATAAACTTGTCACAAGTATATCAGCTTGAGAATTTTTATGGTCAAAAAATCAGTTTTGGATATATTTGTCACGAGTATGCTAGTTTGGGATTTATGTGGTCAAAAAATTTATTTAAAGTAAATTTATCACAAGTATACTAGTTTAGGATTTTTTTAGGGCATTAACCCTAAAATAAAAGAATATTTTAATAAGAGATTTTGAGCTATTTCATATATTTTCTTCTAGAAATTGAAGTTTTTTCAATCATTTGTGATAAAAATTGACTTTATCCTGCTGACATCTGCAAAATGTGGAATTTCTCATATACAAAAGAAGGAAGGAAAAGGGGGAAAGCAAAAGAAAATGAGGAAAGACGAGCAAGAAATGAAATAAACTTATGTTGAGTGGGTTTTCAAATGAGTAAGATCAAATATAATTCATGTTTGTTTTTCAATTTCCCACAATCATTACAAATCTGTCCAAAAGTTGAATTTATTATTGTGGATGTGTCCGTCAAGAATATCATTAAGAAAGAGAGAGAAAAAGAATGGTTTTGGACACAGCTTATCATGCTAAAAAGGTGGATGGGGGGCCGTCCACACCTTTCTTAGACCCTCGTATCTCAGAAGATACGTATGTCACAATCATCTGGCAATCTAGCGTATGATACATCAATTGACCTCTCCAATAATTCTTATAGGATGGATTCCTTAAATAAATGATTTTAAAATATGATAAAATAATAGTAAGGCCACGAAACAAGCAAGATTTTTCCCGCCCAATCAACTTAAAAAAGGGAAAAAATGATAAAAAGTTACACCCACATTTTGAATTTCTCTCATAAGTATACCATTTTGAATTGCCATGTCAATGTTCGCCAATTGGCATCCACATCAATGCCGGCAAGCCAAAATTGATCAGAATGACTAAATTTGTATCAATATGAAAAAGTTTATGACTAAATTGATCAAATTAAAAGGTTTAGGACTGAATTAGTACCGATAACATAGATTGATGACTTTTTTAATAATCTTCCCGCCACAGCTGCAACTTCAAGCCCATTGTTTCAATGCATTGAAACTATGAATGGTGGACCAAGGCACTTACGTGGAATGCCTAAATCATCTCCATGCTTGTTTTCTCCAAGATTCAGTGGTTAAATTGCATCGTGAGCAATTCTAATTACTTATATGTCAGCTCATGAATATGCCTCAATGACTCTTTTCTTTTCTATCAACATCACTTGAAATATGCAGACAATCTTAGTCTGTCGCCAAATTTGACTGGAAGTCTCTAAATTCCGCTTCTGTTCTTAGATTTTTGTGTTCGATGTTGAAAAATTGACCCCACGAATTCCAGACTCCTTCATTTTAATTAATCATCGATGGAGCCAATCAACCAGACCCTCAACGAAATCCATAATTTCCACTTGTGATGTGAGGAGGTTGATATTAATACTCGACAAGGGAGTTTTCTCTGAAGCTGATTAAATTTGATTGCACGCACATATGATAGCAAAGCAACGTATTTTTTACTACCAAGTCTAATAATACTCGGTACTATGCAATTTCTATTCAAAACTGATGGCTCCCTTTCGCCTCACACCACATTAGCAAAAACAAACGGTCAACCTTGCGGTTCCACAACCTTTTTCCTTCCTCAGTAGGACCGACATTGACTAAGAAACAGGTGTGGCTGGACCGCCATTGTTCACGCGAATTTCGTACGTAAAATTTAGTTGGCCGAGTCTCCGAGACAAGCCCCAAGGGCCACGCCTGCCCTACCAACGACTCCTATAAATGCGAATTTAACGTCTTTGTCTCAAGCTAGAGAGACACAGAGACAGAGAGACAGAGAGACAGAGAGCTACAGCATAGTTCTATGACCCTACTTCACTCATACGACTTTAACTATTTATGCAAGCTTCGCTATTCTAGTCTGTGCCAAGTAACCAAACATGGAGGGAGAGATCAGCAACTTCATGACGGTCTGGGCCTTGGTGGTTATCTCGCTCACCTACTGCCACACCATCTCTAAGACCGTCCCTGCCGGAACGAGGAGGCTGTTGGCCATTTCGCCGGTCATCGTCCTCTTCTTCATCCTCCCTCTTAGCCTCACCACCATCTCCCTCGGAGGCCTCACCTCGTTCTTCATCGCTTGGCTCTGCAACTTCAAGCTCATCCTCTTTGCCTTCGGCAAAGGACCGTTGTCACCTAGCCGGTCTTGCTCTTTGGCATACTTCATTCCCGTCGCCTGCCTTCCCATCAAGATTCACAACCCAGTTGAGAGCACCAAAAAGGAAGAGGGCCCGTGTTCGGAGATCAAGGAGAGAGGACTCAAATCGCCCATGAATTACGTCGTCAAGTGCCTGGTGATAGTTGCCATTTTGCCTGCCTATGAGAGGAAGGTTCGAGTTCATCCGGTGATCCTCAACTTGATGTATTTGGTGCACGTATACGTCGGGCTGGAGGTGTCCCTGGCCGTGGTTGGAGCCATGGTCCGAGCACTTACCGGCATTGGGCTTGAGCCACAATTCGAAGAGCCGTACCTCTCGACCTCACTGCAGGACTTCTGGGGAAGGAGATGGAACCTCATGGTCACCAATATACTCCACCCTGCCGTGTATTTACCTGTTAGGTGAGACCTATTTACTTTGCTTTTTAAAGATACAAAGAGATGCATCGTCACTCATTGTACTGAGTTGAATTTTGTTATCATTTTGATGTGGATCAATTTGCGTTCATTGTTTATGTGTAAGACTTCATTGCACGCATAAAAATATAATATGACAGACATGAAGGTAAAGCACATAGTGTCAAAATTTCTCTGCACTACCACAGATTTATTTCTGTCATATCTATGTTATATTTTCATACCTAAATGAAGTCTTGTACATGAAAAAGAATGTCAGCTGCATAATATAAATGTATACTGTCAATTTGACCATTAAAAAAAAGTTCAAGAAATGTTAGACATAAAGAAAAAATTACTGGACATGATAAGACAAAATAAAAAAAACAAAAGGCTCGCAGAGTAGTAATTCTCATTGAATGCATCGTTCTCTTCCGTGTCTCAAACCAGGTCCATTTCCAGCCGTGTGATCGGGAGGAGGTGGGCCGCCCTGCCAGCATCATTTGCGTGCTTCCTGGTCTCGGCGCTCATGCACGAGCTCATTTTCTACTACATCGGACGTAAGGAGCCGAGGTGGGAGGTCACCTCCTTCTTCCTCTTGCACGGCCTCTGCGTGGCCGCCGAGATCGCAGCCAAGAAAGCACTCGCCAGCAGATTCCACCTGCCGAGGGCGATGTCGGGAGCGATGGCGGTCGGTTTCATCCTCGCGACAGCATTATGGCTGTTCCTGCCGGCCCTATTGTGGTGCGACGCGGAGGACAAGGCGCGTAGAGAGGCCACGGCGGTCGTGGACTTTGTGAAGAGGACTTGGAGCGTCGTGGGATACAGCTCCATCATGAAAGCGAGTAGGTGATGGTATTGATCGTAGACTTGACGTGCATCTGATGTATAATTGATGTTGATTAATTGCGACATAAATGGTTGGCTTAGCTAATTGTCGTCAATGGAGGTCAAACTGTCATGTAGGATGGTCAACGTTGACGTGGACATTTTAGTCACTGGCCATGATGGAGGAAAAAAAGGAAAGAAGGAAAAGAGGGGAAAAAAAAGGGAAAAGTAAAAAGGAAAGAAGAAATAAATAAAAATGAAGAAAAAATATCCACATCAATGCCAGTCTTGCTACATAAAACGATCGGCATCTATGTCACCAATTTCCGGAAAAAAAAATTAGCCCAATAGACTAAATCGATGCCAATGTAAAAGTATCTAGGACTAAATTGGTGCCATGTAAGGATGACTGGCGTTTACATCATCAATTTCCAAAAAAATTTAGCTCGATGGACTAAATTGGTGCTAATGTAAAAGTATCTAGGACTAAAAAGGTTTAAAACTAAATTATTACTAACGCAATAAGTTTAGGATTATTTTTATACTTTTTTTCGAATTTTCAAGCGGTCACTTCTCAATTAACCTTTTGAATTAGGATAATCCGAATGTAGAAGTATCTTAAATTCAACCCTCCTACACCTCAGCAACCCAATTGAGAGCTTAAATCAGTCCGCATCTCCCAAAAATGCCCTCCATTACCAAAACTCCCACCACATTCTCTGAAAATACATGCCCACAAAGTAAGACCTTCACCCCCAGCTTCTGTCTCCTCTCCCTCTCCGCCAACTCCGCCACCATCCTCATTACTCATTGCCATCCCAACTGCAAAGACAAGCCTAGCAGCCCTGAAATGGCCACAGCTGCGCCCCTCAGCCCGTCCTCTCCACCGCGTCACCTGTTAGTCTCATCTCCAAGTTGGAGGCCACGATTTCCGGCATAGGCTCAATGGTGGTCTCACAGCCACAGATCTATGGTCACACCCGGTCCAAACAAGGGCAGGGAATAGGTAACCGTCAAATGATGGCGAATTGAATGAGGAGTTACTTTTAAAAGACTTATAGGACAGTGAGAGTCTGTTTGTTTGTGTTCTTTCTTTCTGTTCATGAACATAATTTGTGTTTTTTTTTTCGGAAAAAAAAAAGAATAAAAACGCGTTTGTTTGCATTTTTGTTCCAAATCTATTTTTTTGCTCACGGGAACAAATTTGGAACAGAAACAAGAAATAAAAATAAAAAATAAAAAAAAAAGCTTGTTTCATGTTTCAAGAACACTTTCAAGAAAAAAAATTTCTCTCCTATTTTTTTCTTCTCTTTTCTTCTTATTCTTTTCTTCTTCTTTTTTCTTTGGCCGGTCGCCAACCTCGGCCATGGCCGATGACCGGCTGTTGAGGGCCGGTGACGTTGTCAAGGGCCAGCAATCTCGCCGGAGCATCGCCGGCCCCTAGTGAGGCTGAGCTCACCCAGCCACAGGTGAGGCTCGGCCTCGCTGGGCCACCAACAAGCAACGTCAACCTAGCGGTGGCCCGGCGAGGCCGCCAACCCTCATCGGCCAGTCGCCGGCCATGGCCGAGGCTAGTGGCTGGCCAAAAGGAAGAAAAAAAAAAAATAAAAATAAAAATAAAAATATTAAAAAATTAAAAGAAACAAAAATAGAATACAAATTTATCAAACGTGTTTTACGTTCTTTTTTTTTATTCCAAGAACAAGTTTACTAAACGCATTCTTCCGGTCAAAAATTGTTCTCCGGAACAGAAATAATTTTTTCTATTTTAAAGCTGAAACATTTTTGGATTTTAAATAGGAGAATGACACTAGAAGTGTCAAATATTGAATACGACGCTCACTTTAGTGTCAAAATTTTTTTCGGATATTTTAAGTGCCACTTTATTAAAAAAAAAATTGATTTTTTAAGTGTCAACTTTGAGTTAGGTCACCGGACACTTAAATTATGTCGTTTAAAAGTTGTAAATAATAATCATTTAAGTGTCCAATTTTGTTTAAAATTATCTCTTCGATGCCAATCATTGTTAAAACGCGGAGAATTACCAAAAAAGTCCTAAACCTATTGTAATTGTGCCAATTCAGTCCTAAACTTTTTTTTTTTAGCCAATTTAGTCCTAAACCTTTTACAGTTGTGTCAATTCAGTCCATCCGGCCAAAATTGGCGGCCGGCGCTGACGTGGCATTTTTAAATATTTTTTTATTTTTTTCGAATTTTTAATATTTTTTTGGAATTTTTAATTCTTTTTTTTTTCTTTTTTTTTTTCCATCATCTTCTTCACCTCCTGGCCGGGCCGGCGCCGGCCGGAGGCGAGGGCGGCGAGGTCGCCTCGCCGGCCAATGGCGAGGCTCGCCCCCGGCCGGAGGTAAGGGCCGGCGAGGGCGAGGCCCCGCCAGATCTGCGAGGTCGGCCTCGCCGGCCGGGCGAGGGCGAGGCCCCGCCCGGATCCGGCGAGCTCGGCCCTCGCCAAGGTCTGGGCGGAGACGGGGAGGGAGAGAGAGACCTGGAAGAGAAGAAGCGGCGGAGCGGGGGAGGCGGTCGACCGGGTGGGGAGAGGGAATCGAGGGAGGCGGAGCCGAGTTGAGGGGACGACCGGACGCCCTCGCGCGCCGCGACGAAGAAGACGAGTCCCTCCGCCGAATTCCCCCCGATTCGCCCCACCGGAACGAACGGCTCGGCTTGATTCCGACCGCCGCGAAGCTCTTAGATTCCGTCGCCCGAACCTCGGCGTCAATGGCGGCGCCCGCTTGCAACCGAGCGATGCAACGAGCCGACGTCCCTCGGACCGGCCCTCGATCGGGCGTCCGATCGTCTCCTCAGCTCGGCTTCGCCTCCCCCCGATTCCCTCTCCCCGCCCGGTCGACCGCCTCCCCGCCTCCGCCCCAGCCTTGGCGAGGGCCGAGCTCGCCGGATCTGGCGAGGCCTCGCCCTCGCCGGCCGACCGGCGAGGCCGGGCGACTCGCCAGATCCGCGGGGCCTCGCCCTCGCCGGCGGCCGGCGAGGCCGACCTCGCGATCGGCGAGGCCTCGCCCTCGCCGGCTCTTGCCTCCGGCGGCGGGGGCGAGCCTCGCATTGACCGGCGAGGCTGACCTCGCCGCCCTCGCCTCCAGCCGGCGCCGGCCGGCCGAGGCGAAGAAGATGATGGAAAAAAAAATTAAAAAATTCCAAAAAAATTAAAAAATTCCAAAAAAAATTAAAAATTCCAAAAAAAAAAAAAAAATATTTAAAAATGCCACGTCAGCGTTCGCCGATCCACGTCAACGCCGGCCAGTTAATTTTGGTCGGATGGACTGAATTGATACAACTGTAAAAGGTTTAGGACTAAATTGGCCAAAAAAAAAAAGTTTAGGACTGAATTAGCACAATTGCAATAGGTTTAGGACTTTTTTGGTAATTCTCCCGTTAAAACGCTATCACTTTAATACCAAGCACGTCACATGAAAATGCCATGTGGACTGGAAATTTAAAAAAAATTGTCAAATCAATTATAAGTGTCATGTAATCAATTTGGTCGGAATTTCTTGTCATTGGCGCTTAAATTATCGTTTTTTTCTCCGATTTGATACTTAAGTGAGCTGGCAAAAAATTTTCATATTAAAGTAAGTGTTGTACATTACTTTTTACACTTTCTAGTGTTCTTCTATCTAAATACTAAAACATTGGAAGCTAAAGGAAAAACTGTGAGGCTTTAAATGGATCGATCAAAATAGACAATATCTCAACTCATGGGTATTGGGGAGGCTCTCGGGGAAATTCTTAGTGTCGAGCCACCGGCGGCTCGAGGCGCAATGGCGAGGGCTCATAGTGGTGACGGAAGACAACGGCTTGGCGACAACGTACTTGACCTTCAACCATGGTGGTTTGCTCGAAAGGACGGAGAAGAAAAGATGAAGGAAGAAGAGAAAGAAGGACAGAAAGAAAAAGAGCGCGGAAAAAAAATGGACAAATGTCAACCATTGAATTATCTAGATGCGATGTGTCCTTATCCGTGGATTTCCTTTCTCCTTTCTTAAACCAATTTAGAATCATCTAAGACATATTTTTGTAGATCTCTATGTAAAAATACATTCTTGACATCCAGTTAATGAAGCTTCTGATCATAGCTTGCAATAGCTAATGCTAATCTTACAGTTTCAACCTTTACAATTGAGCTGAAGGTTTCTTCATAATCTAATCAAATTGTTGATTATAACATTTTTCACTATTCATCTTGTTTTCTATCTTTCAATTGTGCCATCCAATTTATACTTAATTTGAAAAACCCACTTACTCCCAATCACATATTTTTTAAAATCAAAATAATATTGTAAATTTTGATGGGAAATTAGAAAGTTATTTTTAATTAATGACAAACAAGCATGGCTATAATAATCCATAGTCCATACGCGATAACACTTGATAATAATTTCGGTTAGGTGGTGAGGCTGGTTTGGCTATCAGCCGTTTGTAGAAAGCTAGGTACTTCAGATACAATGAATAGCCAACGGGAAAAGTAGTTAATATATATATTTACACCCATTACAATTAGATGGATTAATTTAGTGCCAAACATTTTTCACATTTATTCTGTCAATTAAGTCCATCCAATTAATTTTGCTCAGAAATCGCTAATATAAATATCAATCATCCTATATGGCATGTGATGTGAATATTTTTAATAATATTTTTATTTTTTTCTTTTCTTTTTTTCTTTATTTTTCTCCTTTCATTTTGACAAATGACCCTCTAGCCACTGGGCGAGGGTCACCACCCTTGTCCAAGTCCTTGCCAAATCTAGCCTCCCCCAAAGTTGGTGGGGCCACAATGGCTCTAGGCAAGGCCATTACGGCTACGTCGGCCATGGGCATGGTAACCCTTGCCTAGATTTGTGTGAGGCCATGATGGCCTTGGGCAAGGGCAACAACCCTCATTGGCCAACAAAAGATTCAAATATATTTGTAGAAAGTTTGTAAAGATTGTGGATATTAGTCATGATCGTATTACGTAAGATAACAAGCATCCATGTAAGTAATTGCTAGCCAAATTTGACAAAAATAACTCAATTGGGAAATTGTGAAAAGGTTTAGGACTAAATTGACATATTTAAATGATTTATGATTGAATTGGCATAAATACAATAAATTTAAAACTTTTTTTTTAACTTTTTCTAATACCTAACTAGGAGCCTAAACCGGAGGAAAAGTAAATATTCGTGCATGGATAGCTAAGAAGTGAGCTATGTTTCCGGGCGATGGTCGAGTAGCTCATCAAATTCAATAACTATTTAGGTATTACAAAGTATCAAATGATACTATTCTTAACCTAATAAAAATTCAACCCACTCTTTGATGTGGTCCACGAGTCACTACTGACCTTCTTTTTTAATTAGTTGCACGCCTTCCATTTATCTAGTTCGAAGGTTTCAATACTCGATGACGAGTTGAGCCACGCTCGGACTTGGCACTATAACTCGACTCAAATGAATGCGCCCCTTAAGCTACATAGTAACTACATAATGGCTAGCACATAATTCTCAAAATCTAGTGGACTTAAATCAGTCATTAGAGTTCGGGGTAATCGAAGTTTCTCCGAAAAAGAAAAAAAATGCCGCTTACACCATGCACTTCTCTTGACCATAGTTCTAATTTCGTAATTTGCATTGATTGAATAATTACAAACTTGAAGACAAAATAGAAGAACCTACAAGATTCAAGAACGGATAAGAACACGAGTATATAGATCTATTGCCACGAGTCACAAACCATAAAAAAATAAGGAAACGAACAGAAAAAGTGATTTTGTAAGAGGAAGAACAAGAGCGGCCAAACTTAAGGATGCCATAAAAATTGACAAAGAAGAAGAATTTCCACCTCATTTTCTGCAATGTCCAAAATCCGCAACTCAAGCTTTTGTCCTCACAGCTCCAAAACATTAGAAGTCACTAATCTTACTGTTAAATTCACCAATGAGCACATCTGCCGCATGAACAAACAGTTCATAGATCACAACGAGAAAAGCCAGCCATTGATGTCAGAGGACAGAACAAAAGCTTTTGCTAGAGCAACGCTGGTGGGAGGCAATCCCAAATTTGCTCCGAAGGAGAAGCCCCCTCGTCAGGTTAGATAAATTTTTTGGAGAAGGGCATTAGGGGGAATGAAAATTCCTTTCTTTTGGGATTGCAGTGGTATGAATAGACCGAGAAGCATCGAAGAGAGGATCGGAACTCGGGTCTTTCACAAGAGTTACTCGCGAAAGAGGAGCAGGCTTTGTGACTGTAATTTGAACAGACATTCGGGCTTGGGACTAGAGCCTCAGTCCCGTTGGTGAACATGCCTAGGCCACGTGTCGTTTCAACAAGCTAATTCCCTTAAACCGACTGCACCAATATGAACGGCATCGACCTCAATTGAAAGTGAGTGAAGCTTGCCGACAAGATGACAGACGTGAAGCTCGTGGACGACTTAAAGATTGTGGACAATGAATTTGGGAAAGAAGAGCCGACGGTGAATGGTGAACGACGGACTGTAGCTCGCGAGGACTGGGCGAAGAGTGACGAGGACCGGGCGAGCGGCGAAGACTGGAAGCTGTGCGGCCGAGGATCGGGTGAGCGGCGAAGACCGGGAGCAGCATGGCCAAGGATCAAGCAAGAGCAACGGGGAGAGGAAGGAAGAAAACGTGAAAAATACAAATCATTTGGGGATTTCTTCAATTTTTTATCCAATTGCATCTTTTGACCAAAACAAGAAAAGCAAGAGCAACGGGGAGAGGAAGGAGAAAATGTGAAAGATGATTCTCATTCCATCTAACTTGTGATGTATGAGTTCACCGCATCTTCTTCCTCCACATACATTAAATTAAGAGGTGTTCCCCCTAACGGCGAAGGAGGATTCCAAGGATAACAAATATCGAACTGTCCAGTAGACCAATTGAGCATACAAGGACCATTTGGCGAGATCTTCCACTTACACTGGGTGCAAAAATTCTGGTCCCTGCCTTGCACGTATTTATTGAACCTTTGAAACTGACCTGGCCATGTAAAACTGCAAAAGAACAAAGTCCGTCCAGAGATACTAGGTTGAAATGAGAATCCCCAGCTAGTCGTTATATGCTGGATTCCGAGATCGTCATCCTTGAATTTGCAATGAACTGTTAAAGTAGTTCTACCTGGCAAATTGTTAATGATCTCAACATGTGTCTTCCACCAAATATTTCCTGCATAACTAGTCAGGTATAAAGAAATGACAAGCACAAGCTTAGCTGTCGAACTCATGATTGAGGCATATCGTTTCTCCAATATCAACATCATTAAGCTATTTAAGGACGAAGGATGAAGGATACTGGATATTACCTTTTAAGGATATCGGATATTTATCTTTTAATTTTCTTCTTTACTTTTGGATATTAAAAGCCATATAAGATCTAATGCGGTCAAGAATAATATTTAATGTGCAGCTTAATTAAAGGAAAGAAAATTAAAACAACTTTCAGAATAGGAAACAACGGAACTTTACAGATGCCACGCATTCACTAATTGGTTTTTTATAATCATGAAATGCTAGGCAATGCTAGAAATATTGAGAACTTAAGCTAGCTTGATGTATGAAGACTTTAAGGGACTTTTTTGGAAAAAAGTGAGATTGACAAATAGTAATTGGGTTGTTTAAACCCCCAAAAGGTAATTATTACACAATCCCATTGTTAAAAAAAATTGACAAAATAACTTTTGCGAATCTTCTGATTATCTCCAGAATAATTTTTTTTTAAAAGTTATATGCCGAATCTTTGGCAACTAGGGAATTCACCTGCGATTTCGCTAGATACCACAAATGGAGTAGGTTTTGTCGTATTTTATGTTGCATTATTATATTCTTTCTATCGCTTCTTGACAATGTAGATGATAATTGCAAATTAAAAAACGGCTGTAAATGATATGGCTGGTGGCCACTCGATTTTCGTATAAGTATAATACTTCTAAGAAAATAATTTTATTTGGGAGTAGGATTATTATGTGATCTATAAGTAGTCAACAACTAAAAGATTTCGACAAATATATATATATTGGATGTTCGCACCCAGGCACGATAAAATCAGTTATTGCCACATCACTCATTATCAAGCATAAATCAAGTATAACGTCTAATTTATAGCTTAAATATAGGGAAAATGAAAACAATCTTATTATAGGTGCAATATTGATATGTGAAGATAAAATAATTGAAACAAAAAGTTGGTAGTTTTAACGACGAAGACCATAAAACCAAAAGCTATTGGTCCATGTAAAAAAACCTAATGTGGTTATATAAATTAGCTTAATTCCCAAAAAATCCTCAACTTTAGCTACAGTCTCAATTCTATTCTAAACTCTTGTTTGTTTTATGGAAAACCCCAACTTTAAGTCCAATCCAAATGCTATCCTAAATTTTGTTTATCTCATAAAAAATCACTGTGCGTTTGATAACATTTCTGTTTAAAAATTGTTTTAAGGAACAGAAATAGAATAAAGTGTTTTATTCCAAGGAACAATTTTTGAACAAAAAAATACGTTTGATAAACTCGTTCCGGGAATAAAAAATGAATAGAAACACGTTTGTTTTATTTTTTTCTTTTTTTTCTTTTTTTTTCTTTTTTCTTTTTTTCTTCTTTTGGCCGATCATCGGCCTCGGCCATGGCCGGCGACCGGCCGACGAGGGCCGGCGGCCTTGCCCAGCCATGGCAAGGTTCGCCGGCCCTCAGTGAGGCAAAGCCTCGCCGTGGTTGGGCAAGGCTCAGCCTCGCCTTGTCTGGGCGAGCTCGGCCTGGCGGTGGCCCGGCAAGGTTGCCAGCCCTCAACGGCATCGCTGGCCCTCGACGGTCGATCGCCGGCCATGGCCGAGGCTAGCGACCGACCAAAGAAAAAAGAAAAAGAAAAGAAGAAAAAAAAAGAGAAGAAAAAGAGAGGAAAGAGAAATTTGTTCTTAAAAATTGTTCCAGAATCAAGAAACACGTTTTTCTTGTTTCTTGTTTTTGTTCCAAATGTGTTCATGGGAACAAAAAAAATAGATTTGGAACAAAAACGCAAACAAATGTATTTCTATTCTTTTTTTTGGTTTCCTTGTACAAAAAAACAGAAATTTTGTTTATAAATAGAAAAAAAGAACATTAACAAACAGACCCTAAGTCTTAGTCAACTCTCATATCTATAACTATTTACTCAACTCTCATATCCATAACTGTTTACTCAACATCTAAAATTGTCCTTGGTGATCGTATGTGTTATTTCCATATTATTGCTCTAGTTTTCTCAAATCTCTAATCCAAGAAGACATTTTTTTGCATATGAATTTTCACGTCAATCCAAATGATGTCTTCTTGGATTTGAATTTCGGATAAAAACTAGACCAATTAGGGTTAGCTTTTTACAATTGCTCTTATTTTTAAGAGAGTATTCATTCCATCTCACTAGGGCATCTTTGATTTTGTGCTCAATCTTCAATTTCTCGTGGTTTGAGCATGCGTTTGGAGAGCTCACACTCAGGACACTCAAATAACTCATGCTTGGGAGTTTTCCATCTACCCTATTACAAAAAACTTTGGACGGATGGTTGGCGGGGGCAGATTTGGGACTCAAGGAAAAAATTAGTGGTTCTTTATGAGACCAAAAGAAAGTTCTGGGTAGAATTGAGATAAGACTCAAAGTCTGAAGTTTTTTATGAGACAAAAAATAATTTAGGGTAAAATTAGAACATGACCTTAAGGTGGGAGTTTTTTGGGGAATAGGCCTATCTAAATGGCCGAGGGAGTGGAAATATATAGCAGAACACTAAAAAGGCCCAGCTTTTTACTAGTTCTATCCTACTTTCATCACAACCTTCCTTTTTTGTCACCGACAACAGACAAAGAATTAGGTTTAGAGATAATGCCCAAAGGCGAACTAAATGGGCTATCAATTAAGCATAGGCTCTCCCAAACCTATATTTCGTACAAAGTTGGATTTTCATTTTAAGTTCTTTTTAGCCTAAGTGATTTTAGATAGGCTGCTAGGATGCACTCCTTATTTTAACGTGCCGATGCCCACATGTCTCACACCCCCTCATTGACCAACATTTTTATCGAGTCTTGAGCCCAACTCTACCCTCTAGTTTCTTTACATCTAAGGGATCCCGAGATCCAAATGAGGTCTCAAACATAGCCTTTTAATGCCATGTTAAGGACATGCCGTTAGCCATTTGAAGTGGGCTGAAAACCAAACGAGACACGGGAGACTTGTCTCATTTCCCACGCAATCAAAAATTCTAGTTCGGGGACTTGATTATGCTAATATTTGTAAGCGCACTTACAATATCACTAACTTGGAAGATTATTTATCTAAATGGTCATACATTCTTGATTACAAATTATGTCATAAGGTATCGAATTGGCTAGGTGATCATGCATATGTTTTTTAAGGGTTCATTATGGTCATAGGCTAGTCCTAACCATTCTAGAAAAGGAGATAAACAAGCAATTTATTGAAGTGGGAAGCAATTATTTAAACATCCAAGTAATCAAAACTCTAAATAAAGGTGCAAAAATGAAAACCTGATACAAGTTAGGCAAAAAGAATTACATGGCATTGTTATTATGCCTTGGTACAAGACCCTCATGAATGGAATGGAAATTTAAACATGCATGAAATTGCACTAAATAATTCTAATTTAAGCAAAATAGATTATTTACATAACTGATTATCTCCATAAAACGCTTGAAAATAGCACATTTTACAGAATTAGGCAAATCCCACAAATTTCAATTTTTTTTTTTTGCCCTAATTTAATGCTATCTTACATTTCTTTTTCTTTTTTTGGGGGAAAATTTTCAGATTTTTGTTTTTAAATTTATTTTGTATTATATTATTAAAAATTGAAAAATAATTTAAATTCATCAAACTGACCTATGATTGATCTACATGCACATGGACAAACTCAGAACACAAAAATCACCTAATCATCCTCGAATCAACCATTCAAGATTGAAACTTGGTTTATGCATTTGGTTGAATGGTGTGGTTTGCACATTTCTGTTCCCAGGAACAGAAATTTCTGTTTTTTTTTGTTCCTGGGAACAAAAAAGGAACAGAAACGTTTGGGTGCGTTTCTGTTCCTTTTTTTGTTCTTTTGTTCCCAGGAACAAAAAAGAAAAAAACAAGAAACACAAATTTTGTGTTTCTTGTTTTAAAACACTTTTGAGAAACACTTTTTTTTTCTTATTTTCTTGTTCTTTTTCTTTTGGCCGGTCGCCGGCCTCGGCCATGGCCGGCGACCGGCCGACGAGGGCCGGCGGCCTCGCCCACCACGGCGAGGCTCGCCGCCCCGGCGAGGCCGACGCTCGCCATAGCTGGGCGAGGCCAACCTCGCGCCGCCCGGGCGAGCTCGAGCTCGCCCAACCATGGCGAGGCCGACCTCGCGCCGGCCCGGGCGAGCTCGATCTCGCCCGGATCCGGCAAGGCCGAGCCGCCCGGCGGCGGCGAGCCTCGGCCTCGCCCGCGGTGGCCGGCAAGGCCATGCCTCGCCGCCGGCCGGGCGAGCTCGGCCTCGCCGGATCAAGGCAAGGCCGACCCTCGCCGGCCGGTCGCCGGCCAAAAGAAGAAAAAAAAATAAAAAAGAAAAAAGAAAAAAAGGAAAAATAAGAAAAAAATAGAAAAAATAAAAGAAATAAAAAAATTATCCAAATTTACCAAACATGTTTCTGTTTATTTTTTATTCCCGAACAAGTTTTTACTAAACGCGTTTTTTTGTTCAAAAATTGTTCCCCTAACAGAAACATTTTTTTCTATTTTTGTTCCCCTGGAACAATTTTTAAACAAAAACACAAACAAACGCGCCCTAAATTGTCCAAACAAGTTTCTTCAAACCATGTTCATAGCTCTCGATACAAACCTGCAGATGCTTCGGTCCTTCTGGCCGAGAGGCAGGGGAGAACAGAGCAATCAAACGCGAGCTTCGGGAAGACTGGGGACGAAGGTGATGAGGGCTTCAAGGGGTCGCGGCGGTGGCTAGTGGACACCAGGGACTTGCCGATGACACGAAAGCTGCTGGGTCTTCGCCGAAGATGCAGGTCGGGCGCTCGGGTGTTGCCGCTGGGTGCGGTTCTGGGACGGCTGCAGGTCTGGGCTCGATGGAGGAGTTGCCGAGACGCCGGGACTTGCTGAGGACGTTACCGGGAACTAGTCATGGACGCTGGAATCACCGGAAAGCAGCGGAGATCGCGGTCTGGTAGCGATGGGTCTGGGATGGTCGCGTGTGAATATCTTCCACCCCCATGCGCTGCCAGGCCAAATCCTCTTTATCCTCTGATCTTCTCCCTTCCTCACGCCACGGCCCACGTCTTCTTATCTTCTTATCCCTCGACTTCTGCCATGTCCTGTGGGTGGCCCGTGCTTGTTTCCTTCTTTCTATTTTCTCTTCTTTTCTTTTCTTCTTGTATTATTCACCTCACCGACTGGTTTCATTTCTTCTTTGTTCTCTTCTTGTTTATTTGTTGAGCTCCTCCAGCAGACTCTTTTCTTTTGCTCTTGAAGATGACAATGTCGATTGACGGTGTGGCCGTGCTCGAAGATCTGCAGCTTATCCATCTTTTGCGCTTTTGGTCATCCATCGCAGTTTACTTCATTCATGACCAGAGACCTTGATTAAACATTCGATCATGAGTGCGACCTCATTCACGAGCACGAAGAATTGTTTGCAAAATGGGCTTAAGCTTCGAAAGTTCGCAGTCTCACCATAAGTCAATGTTTTATGTCGACACGCCCCCTAATTTCTAAATGTGTTAGTGCAAGACCATGAAATTTTCGTTTAGGGGTCAAGTTTGATCCATAATTTTCTTATACAACGAAATGCTTAAATGGGTCGTTAAAATTTAGAAGTCAATATCTTTGTGTCTCAAGTATAAATCATTCGTCAATGCATATCTCTGTTCCAGAGTTTGATCGACACTAAAAAATAAATCATCAATGCTCAATGGAATATCTGGAACACGTACAAGTCCAATGAAAACGTAATTCCTAGACTATAAAATCAAAGGAAGTTTCAGAAAAAGAATGCATGCTTAATCCTATGCAGTCAAATAAAGTAGTGATGCATATCAACTAATGTCTCTGGTGTTTGATCTCTTTGTCAATGTATACTATATATCAGAAAATAAATAGAAGATGTTCCAAATTCCTCAAAAGATACCGATGAAAGTCAACATATAAGTTTTAGATGGATTTGACTAGATTGAAATACAACAAAGGATCTATATATAAGAAGAAACAATCTCATATAAAAATATATCTTGAATCATGTGGGATACATGTAGTGATTAAAGAACAGAATCGTGTGCAGATTCTCCACATCGCATGAGTTCCATTTTTCTACGTCACCAAATGCAAACAATTTCGCATGAAGCCTTCCACCAATCTTTGGCTCATAGCAAACCTGACCCATGATATCACTAAGATATTTGATTAGCCTGACATGTTATCTACATAAAATATAAGTTTTTCTCGAGAAATAATGTTATTATCAGAAAATGATCGGGGCTATCAAGTAAATAGAGCCTTTTCTCCTCCTTTATTCCCCCATTCTATCTAGCGTAGTTATAGAAGCAGCTTGATTAAAATCTCGTCTTTGTGGAATTCGCTTACACATAAATATAATTTGTCTTGTCAGGTACATCAAAACTTTGATGAAAACTGGTGGTGTTCCCTATCTAGATAAATTAAGAAGCTTTCACGTACATAATGGACTAAATTGCAGCACAAGTTAAAAACCAAGACATAACCTATAAGTCAAAAGTTAAAGGAGCAGCAGAACTTGGTTGTACACTCTACCTGAAATGAAATCTTGACTTAAATTAAATGCCTAAAAAATCGATAGCTTTAATTCCTGTTTGAAGGGGCCTTCAATCAAACTGTAAAAGATAGGAGAGGATGTGGAAATATATCATCTATCAAGTAGAATTTCAGTTTTTTAGAAGGAAAAATATTACATAAGTATTTTAGGTACTTTTGGAACACTCTTCTCACTTGTCCAATCCCAACTAGGGGTGTGAATACTTCGGTTCAGTTTGGTTTTTCGATTTTCTTTTCTTTGCTTTACTTATTGGAACTGAGCTGAATAAGGGGTGAGAAATAAGAGAAATTTTAAGTTGGGTGTTTAGTTCTTATTGAGAATGTCGGTTCGGCTAAGTTAACCAAACCAAACCGAAATAACCCAAATCCAAAAAAAAAAAAAAAAAAAAAAAAAAAAAAGATTATTCTTCAATTTTTCAAATCGAAAACCGAACCAAATCAAAAATACACGAAATTTCATTTTGCTGTCGGTTTGCTTCTGACGCCCCTAACCCCAACCACATGCAAATTCAAGTAACACTCAACCACTAAACAATCGCTCCATATAAAATGACAAAAACATTTTAATAAGAGATGTTAAGCTATTTTATATATTTCTTCTAGACAATGAAGTTTTTCCAATCATTTGCCATAAAAACTGACTTCGTCCCGTACAGTTCTGCAAAATATTGAACTTTCTCATATACAAAAGAAGGAAAGAAATGGGGAAAAACGAAAGAGAACGAGGAAACATGAGCCAAAAATGAAACAAACTTATGTCGAGCGGGTTTTAAAATAAGTGAAATCAAATTTAATTCATGTTTGTTAGATCATTTTCCAACCTCCCACAATCATTACAAATCTCTCCAAAAGTTGAATTTATTATCGTGGATGGCTCCATCAAGAAAATAAAAAAAGAAAGAGAGAGAAAGAGAATGGTTTCGGACACAACTTATCATGCTGAAAAGGCTGCATGGGGGGCCATCCACACCTGTCTCAGACTCACGTAATCTCGGAAGATATGTATGTCGCAATCATTTGGCAATTTGATGCTCGATACATCAATCAACCTCTCCAATAATTCTTATAGCATGGATTCCTTAAATAAATGATTTAAAAATATGAAAAAAAAATAGTAATAAGGCGAAGAAACATAGGCCCAAAAAAAAGAAATGGGAGAGATTTTTCCTGCCCATCCAGCCTAAAGAAAAAAGAAAAATGATAAAGAGTCACACTCACATTTTCAATTTCACTCTCGCACGTGTGCACACACACAAACTCTCTCCCTCTCTCTCTCTCCCCGCCACGGCCTGCCTTACCGGCCATCATCTTTGCGCTCGTCCTTACCGACCATCATCTTTTAGGCCTCCAAGTCATGGCCACAGCTGCGACCCCCAAGCCCATTGTTTCAATGCATTGAAACTGTGAATGGTGGACTAGTATGAAAAAGGCACTTATGTGGAATGCCTAAAACCTCTTCATGCTTATTTTCTTCGAGATTTAATAGTTACAATGCATCTGTGAGCAATTCTTCTGGAACATAAATAGTAAATTACTTAAATGTCGGCTCATGAATATGCTTCAATGACTCTTTTTTTCCTTTTCTTTCAGGATGACTTGAAAATATGCATGCGGGTCTTCGTCTGTCACCAAATTTGACTTGAAGTCTCCAAATTCCGCTTCTTTTCTTAGATTTTTGTGGTTTGATCTTAGAATAATCGACCCCACAAATTCCAGACTCCTTCATTTTTCCTAAGAAATTGTTGGGAATAACGGATCCCCAAAAACCGGATTCGACACTAAATCGAACCCCTAAATCAATGCGGAAGACGAAACCCAGGAAAACACGTATCACCGATCGTAAAGCACACCACGGATTCGAGCGTACCTTGTTAACCACAGATTAAACACCAATGCTGAAGAAGATGAAGAAATTTGGCCCGGTTCAATCTGGGATCCGAAATTGGAGAAAAACACTTATGTTTTTCTTTTCTTTTCTTTTCTTTTGGAGAGGGAGAAAACGCGCGGGAGAGGAGAGCGTACGTTGATTGTGCCAAAGGGTGCGTCTCTCTCTCTCTCTCCTCCCTTTTATACCTTCCCCCATCCACGGGCCCTATTCCCGTGGGCCGGGCTTTTTGGGCCCAGCATGGGCGGACGGGCCTTAAGCCCATCACCAATTAAATCCATCATCTCCCACTCGCACATGGTGGTACAAAACCAACATGGGCGGACAAGCCCTACTCATCCCCATCAGAGAAAAATCCATCATAGACTCTCACTTAACATGGTGGGCCGAACAGAATCCTCTTTTCCTCTCTTCAACATTCATACCGGTGAATAATCCATGCGACCAACATACTTTGAGAGCTCATTGCTATACATCTGTTAGGAATATATAGCAACTCATAATGGGCATCACACTCCGAGTAGATTTAGTATGCAGTACCCTAGATCGATCGATCACATTTATATCTCTCTTGATCTCTTTTAAACAATGATATATATATTGTATTCACAATTATGATTATCCCAAAGACAGTCATAATTGGTTAACCGGTGAATACAAAACTATAATGTGATTCACCAAAATCGATCTTCCTCTTTCCTTCAAACTCTCAATTTCAGTTCAGCTTGCTTTTCTAGAAATGCCCCATTAGATCGAATCACTCATGACCATTGGCAACATCCTAAGATAGCAAACACTAAATAGAAATCTTGAAAATAAGTAAGAGTCATAAGGGGACTAAGAAATTTAGGAACTCTTTTCCTCAAGAGTCTCACACGACATAAAAAGTTGAGATCAAACTTTTGCCACTCTTATTGGTCGTCTCATGCATACGTAGTATGAAATACGTATTACGGTATTAACTCCTTTCCCATGGAGCGTATGTCTACACTTTCAATACCGTACAGATGATAGTTCAGACATACCCAATGTCTAACTTGAGTTCACGTATCTACTCATTCACAAAATTCATCAGAACTCACATCTGGCATTTTAGACAGATAAAGTAAAATATGTGGGTTATTTTACTTTCACATATTTTACTTTCGGACATCGTAATAATTATGTCCTCATCTTAACACTCAGTTAAGGCGACATACGTGTTTTAAGCTTGAGCTCTCGATTATCACCTAGATAATAAGCTTAAAAACAGTATCATCTATATTTATCACACAGTAAACAAAGGCGATTACCCGTGTGAGTGGGCTAATCTTATATCTGTCCGACATACTTCTTAACTTAAAGCAATGCACTGAGCATTAAGATGCATAAAGATCAAACAAAGATTCATAGGCATTAATGATGAAAACACAAATTCATCAAATTGTGAACACTTAGGGAAATTACAATATTCAGTACATCACCCTCTACGCAACCCTAGAGATTTCATATGGCCACAAAACACATCTCTAGGTATTGGCTTTGTCATAGGATCTGCTACCATTCTATGCGTAGTATGTACTCTAAGTTCACATCTTTTCGTGCAACCATATACTTGACAAAGTTATACTTGGTATCTATATGTTTGGTCTTGCCATGATATTTTGGATCTTTGGTGTACACTTTTGCTGCTTGGCTATCATCGTTAACCAATAACGAATCTGCAGCACTTCCAATAACACCTAAATGATCCAATAATCTCTTAAGCCAAACATCTTCTCATATACTGCTGCTGATAATGCCACGGACTCAGTTTCCATCGTGGACAAGGCTATACACTTTTGTTTCTTACTGCTCCAACATATGGTGCAATTATTCGGTAAGAAAACAAACCCAGAGGTAGATTTCCTTTCATTTAAATCTCCTTCCCAATCAGTATCAAAATAGCCTTTGAGTTGCAAATCCTTTCCTTAATAACTCATCGTATAATCAGCAGTTCCCTTTAGATACCTCAGTATACTCTTAACGGCTTTCCAATGTGCTTGACCTGGATTGGATTGGTACCTACTCACCATTCCAACTGCTAAACATATGTCAGGTCTTGTACACATCATAGTGTACATAAAGCTTCCAACAAAGACTAACATAAGGAACATGTTTCATTTGTTCCTTCTCTTGTGGAGTCCTTGGACACGTCTATAGCTCAATCCTTCACCTTTTGTAATAGGAGTGTCTATGGGTTTGCAATCTTGAAATCTTAACTTCAAGAATGTATGCAACCTCACCCATATCCTTCATCTCAAAGTTGGAAGACAACAAATTCTTCACAGTATTAACAAACTCCATATTACTTCCGACAATTAGTATATCATTAACATATAATGATATGATCACAAATTGATCCTTGGATCTCTTGATATATACACAATGATCCTCGTCTATCATTGTAAAGTCATATGCCATTATGGCATTATGAAAACGTATACATACCATTGTCTCGACGATCGCTTAAGGCCATATATCGACCCCCAAAGTCGACATACCTTTTCTTCTTGGCCTTTCACTATGAAACCAGCAAAGGTTGTTCCATATATATTTCTTCCTCTAATTCTCCATTGAGAAAAGCAGTCTTTACATCCATCTGATGTAACTCAAGATCCATACTAACCACTATTGCCAGAACTATGCGAATCAAGGTAAATCATACTACAGGAGAAAATGTACTTTCATAATCAATTCCTTCCTGTTGATTATACCCTTTCGCCACAAGGCGAACCTTATGCCTTTCTATCGAGCCATCAACCTTTTGCTTTATTTTGAGAACCCATTTGTTCCCAATAGCTCAAGCGTCATTTTGGAAGATCAACCGGTTCCCAAACTTGGTTTGATTTCATTGACTTCATTTCCTCTTCTATTGCATAAATCCATTTTTCCTTATTAGGGCAACTCAGAGCCTCATTAACATTTCTTGGCTCATCCTCATCTTGCGGAGCAATCATAAAAGTTTCCCCTTCAATGTTAAAACGTCGACGGGGAATACTTTGGCAACTTGTTCGCCGTATGGGAGATTGTACACTTAGCACATCATTACCCATCATGCTCCCACTTGGATTAGGTAATGATGATGTCGTCACATCAGGTGGTTGCAATTGAGAATGAGTTGAATTCAATTCATTACATCTCATATTACTCCCACTTGGACGAACTCCACTGACATCATTATTTTGATCCAAGGTTTCAAATAGGGAGTAATCTTCCCCTATTTCGCCCTTCTTAGGAAATTCATTCACTAAGAATGTGACATCCGTGATTCAAATTCACTTATACTCCCACTTTCCTGCTCACCTATGAACACATACTCTTTCGAGTGTTCGGAGTATCTCATGAAAATACTCTTATTTCCTTTGGGACCCAATTTCCCAAATTTGTGAGAGGACTCATGTGTATAGGCAGCACAACCCCATGACTCAAGAAAACTTAAGTCCGATTTTCTACCTGTCCATAACTTATATGGAGTGGAAGCAACTGATTTGGAAGGCATCCGGTTAAGTATATAGGCTGCAGCTAACAACGCATCACTCCAAAAAATGATAAGTAAGTTAACATGTGCCATTATGGACCTAACCATTTCCAGTAGGGTTCTGTTTCTTCTCTCTGCAACACCATTTTGTTGAGGAGTATATGGAATAGACAACTGTCTTTCTATTCCTTTTTCATCACATAATTTTCTGAACTCATCAGATAAATATTCTCAACCTCGATCGGATCTAAATACTTTTATTTTCTTATCTAATTGATTCTCTACTAAGTTCATAAACCTTTTGAAACAACTTATGCTTCGGATTTATGAGAAATCAAATAGACATATCCAAATCGAGTAGAATCATCTATAAAAGTGATAAAATAAACAGCCCATTGCCTTCCTCTCACATTCATTGAACCACAGACATCATAATAGATTAAATGCAAAGAGGAAATTCAGCTCTTTTTATCTTTTCCAAATGGTTTCCTTGTCGTTTTCCCTACTAGGCAATGCTCACATATTGGCAAATCGACTTTTCAATGTTGCCCAATAAGCCCTCTTTGGCTAGTCTTTTCATATGTTGTTGGCCCATATGACCAAGTCTAGCATGCCACCATATTCACATCATTATCATATAAAGTAGAAGACGTGAAACAAGGGAACAAATATTGACATCACCACAATCAACATCTAGTACAATAAAACCATCCAGAAAGTGACCACAACTATAGTAGTTTGTATCCAAATACAAATCTACACCTCTATTATGAAAGTTCATACTAAAACCAAGCTTAACCAACGCCAAAACAGATACTAAATTTCGACGAATCTCCGGAGCATATAGGACATCATGTAGGAACAAGGTGCGTCCACCACGCATATTCAATTGGCAGGTGCCAATCCCTTTAACTTCAACTTTGAAATTATTTCCCACATAGATCCACATAGTTCCAGTTGGTATTCGTCGGAATTCCACGAAGGATCCTCTATCCTTCCTTATATAGTCTATCTTATCTGAATCTACAGTCCACAAAGGATTGGATTCAGTCAATAATACAAAACTTAGCACATAAGCAAAGTTCTCAAATGTACAGGAGGTGTATATCTTCTTTGGCTCACGATGTCGCGAGCATAGTGACCCTTTTATCACAATTGTAACACCTCACCCTTGACATTTTCTTTACTTGAGGACGTTTTCTTCTCTTGTGTTGGTTAACTCTTGATTTCTTGCAATATGGACTTGATCCTTTGCATGTCCACATATTGAACGAATCAATATGCTTGCGCTTAGAGCTCATAGCATTTTCGAGCTAGAACCAGCATTGCAAATGTCTATTCTCAGCTCAAATGCCGTTAGGCGGTCCTCTACTAGCTCAAGATGGCGCACAAAGCATCCTCAAGATTTTCCATAATATGGTCAAGAGCTTCTAGTGCTTCTTGCTTTTCCAGCACATATTGAATCTTCATATTCAATATTTCACAATTGTTGCCGTTCATATCAGCAATTGCGTTCTTAGTTGCTTTGAAACCATCGGTCCCGAACACATCGACATACATGCACGAATAATTAATGCCTATCACTTATGCATCTACTTTTGCATGAGACCCATTATATCAATGAATAATTTCAAGTAAGGTTTCAGAATCAAAAGGTCACTATGTTTCCAATCATCCTCCAAAATCCTAACTCAAAATTGTTATTAATATAATTGTCATATGCAAAATAAGTCCTATGAAGTTACAAAAACTTCTATAACTACCCACACTAACTACCCACAAGAATCGCGAATAAATGAAAAATCAAATACTAATTGACATACAATAGATCAATTATACTTCCACATAATACAACTAACATATTACACTAAGTAATATATACAAAGAAAGCATAGAAAGAGATATTCATCATAAAAACATCTCAAAAAAAAAATTTAATATATCAGTCAAAATATTTTAGAAAATTGAAAGCACAATTTTCAACCAGGGAAAAAAAAACTTTTGGAGAGCTTTCATGTCGCCACCAAGGCGCATTTACTTTGGCGCCATGTGGCGCTTAAACTAAGGGTTGAAGTTTTAGTTTTAACTCAATCCTATAGTACTCTCTTACAAAAGCTTCCACTAGCTCCATATAACCCGGGACCATGTTGACCTCCCATAGCCGATCTAACACTGCTTGCCATTCAGGTGGAAGAGTGTTCATCATAGCCGGCACCTTCTCAAAATCCGGCATAAGATAACCATTACAAATGATTTCATGTATCATCTGATTGACCCTGACCACATGTGATACTAAATCACCGTCATGCCACCGATAATCGCTAAATCTTTCATCAGCCTTTTAAGTCTTGCATTTCCCTCGTCCGTTCTCGGGATTGCGGTATCCGTGCATGACGCATCATAGTTCCTGCAACAAATGCAGAACTAAAATTGGATCACTTATAATCCATAATGCACATTAGGGAAAATACATAAATTTCCATAATTCATGCAACACATGCATAATAAAAAAAAGAGTTACATATAAACCACATAGGCATATATGAAAAAGGACCAAATGCCTTTTTCTTTTTTTTTTTTTTTTTTTTTTTTTCGGGTCAACGGTCAAAGTCAACGGTCAACGCGGGTCAACGGGTCAGCGGGTCGGGTCAACGGGCGTGCGGGTCGTCGGACCGGGCGGACCGGTTGAGCCGGTCGGACCGGTCGCGCCGTCGGGCCGGTTCGGGCGAACCGTCGGCACGTGCCGCGCACGTGCACGGGATGACGTCACGCAGACGTCATCCGGCACGTGCCTCGCGCGTGCCGGCGTCTGCGGGTCGGGCCGGGTCGTACCGGTTGGACCGGTCAGGCCGGTCGAACCGCTCGCGCGGACCAACCGCATGTGCCTCGCGCGTGCGGGGGATGACGTCACGCAGACGTCATCCGGCACGTGCCGGGCGCGTGCGGGGGATGACGTCACGCAGACGTCATCCGGCACGTGCCGGGGGCGTGCCTGCGTCCGCGAGTCGGGTCGGGTCGGGTCGCCGGCCGGTGACCGCCCGGCGTAACGTCGCCGGCGATGACGTCATCCGGTGACGTCATCCGGTTACCGACCGTTGGATGACGTCACGATGACGTCATCGCATGACGCGGCACACGTCGGTCCGCGGACCGGCGCGTGCCGTTCGCCGGTCGCCGGCGCGCACGTGCCTGTTCGTCGCCGGCGCGTGTGGCGCACTCGCTGGCCATTGCCAGCGCTTCCGGGCGCGTCGCGCCCACGCGCAGCGCCTCCCGGCCGCGCGTGTGGGCACGTGCAGCGTCGCCCGGCGGCGGTCGACCACTCCCCGGACTCGTCTCGACGTCGCCATTCACCCAGTGCTTTCAGATTTCGATTTCGACAGACGTAAACACAGAAAAAACGATGTACAGTGCTCGGGTGTCGGGATTTCACGCCCAATCCGTACGGCCGAACGTTTTTTTGCGAAAATTCAATCAAAAACATCAAAACCAGATCGGGAAAACGTGAACTAGGGCTCTGATACCAATGTTGGGAATAACGGATCCCCGAAAACCGGATTTGACACTAAATCGAACCCCTAAATCAATGCGGAAGACGAAACCCGGGAAAACACGTATCACCGATCGTAAAGCACACCACGGATTCGAGCATACCTTGTTAGCCACGCATTAAACACCAATGCTGAAGAAGATGAAGAAATTTGGCCCGGTTCAATCTGTTCGATCCGACGAGGGAGAAAAACACTTACTGTTTTTCTTTTCTTTTCTTTTGGAGAGGGAGAAAACGCGCGGGAGAGGAGAGCGTACGTTGATTGTGCCAAAGGGTGCGTCTCTCTCTCTCTCTCTCCTCCCTTTTATACCTTCCCCCATCCACGGGCCCTATTCCCGTGGGCCGGGCTTTTTTGGGCCCAGCATGGGCGGACGGGCCTTAAGCCCATCACCAATTAAATCCATAAGAAATAAACAATAATTAATCACTGATAGAGCCGATCAACCGGACACTCGACAAAATACACAATATTCACCTGTGGTGTGAGGAGGTTAATATTCATAATCAACATGGGATTTTTCTCTTAAGCTGAGAAAATTCAATTGCGCACACAAATGATAACAAAGCATATTTTTTACTACCAAGTCTGATATTAGTCAGTACTATGCAATTTCTATTCAAAACTGATGACTCCCTTTCACCACGCTCCACATCAGCAAAATCAAACGGTCAATCTTGCAGTTCCACACGAATAGAAATTGCATAGTACTGACTAATATGACAATGGCGGTCCAGCCATGCCTGTTTCTCTTCCTCAGTACGATTGACCGTTCGTGTGGAACTAGTATGACAATGGCGGTCCAGCCATTCGTGTGGACATTCGTGCGGACTAGTATGACAATGGCGGTCCAGCCATGCCTGTTTCTCTTCCTCAGTACGAGCGACATTGACTAAGAAACAGGCATGTATGGACCGCCATTGTCCACACGAATTTCGCACGTGAAATTTATTTGACCGAGTGTTCAAGACAAGCCCCACGGGCCACGCCCGCGCTACCAACGGCTCCTATAATTTCGAATTTAAGGCCTTCGTCTCAAGCTACAGAGAGAGAGAGAGAGAGAGAGCGCTACAGCATAATTCTATGACCCTACTTCACCCTACTTCACTTCTACGACGCTAACTATTTATGCAAGCTTCGCTATTCTAGCCTGTGCCAAGGGACCAAACATGGAGGGAGAGATCAGCAACTTCATGACGGTCTGGACCTTGGTGGTGATCTCGCTCACCTACTGCCACACCATCTCTAAAACCGTCCCTGTCGGAACGAAGAGGTTGTTGGCCATTTCGCCGGTCATCGTCCTCTTCTTCATCCTCCCTCTTAGCCTCACCACCATCTCCCTCGGAGGCCTCACCTCGTTCTTCATCGCTTGGCTCTGCAACTTCAAGCTCATTCTCTTTGCCTTCAGCAAAGGACCGTTGTCACCTAGCCGGTCTTGCTCTTTGGCATACTTCATTCCCGTCGCCTGCCTTCCCATCAAGATTCACAACCCAGTTAAGAGCCCCAAAAATGAAGAGGGCCCGTGTTCGGAGATCAAGGAGAGAGGACTCAAATCGCCCATGAATTACGTCGTCAAGTGCCTGGTGATAGTTGCCTTTTCGCCTGCCTATGAGAGGAAGGTTCAAGTTCATCCGGTGATCATCAATTTGATGTATTTGGTGCACATATACGTCGGGCTGGAGGTGTCCCTGGCCGTGGTTGGAGCCATGGTCCGAGCACTTACCGGCATTGGGCTTGAGCCGCAATTCGAAGAGTCATACCTCTTGATATAGCTAGTATAAGCACCTAGAGGGAGGTGAATAGGTGTAAAAATAATTTCTTGAGATATGAAAGCAATACTAGGCAGACAATAGAAAGGAAGCTCTCGTTTAGTTAATGAAACGAACTATGATCAAAGTAAAACAGAGAGTAAGGAAGAGAAAATTCAACACAAAGTTTATAGTGTATCGGCTTATTCCAAGCCTACGTCCACTGTTTCGCACCGATGCCCCACCTGGCTGGATTTCACTATGAACAAAAGAGATGTTACAAAGAATGCTCTCCCTTGATTCCACAGTATGGATATTTTACCACACTTCCTCAAGGTATCTCAAAATATAAACTTTCTTTTGCATACAAGGTTTCGCTCAGCAAATGAATTGACTACGAATCAAGGAGCTTCAGACTTTGGAATTCTTCTATCGCGCACACACTCGAACAACTGAAACGTCTTTCTTTTATACTCCTTTATGCCATCATACCCGTTGACACTTACCAAATGAATTCTTCCAATCTTCCCGTTGGACAGAATCAATTAGGAAGATCATTCGAGCTATTAAAGGAACATGTCGATAGCCCATCAATCATGCTCGCCCATACAATCAAGATCTTGGTTTCATAAGTAGAACTTTTCAAGAATACTTCGCCAATCATCGGATCCTTAATCAATCTTGATTTGAATAAAGGAATCAGTTATGTCATATCCAGCCAAGAGATCTTTTCCAGTTGATAAGGCTAAACCCTTAAAGAAGCACTCAGCTCTGGATAGCCTTTCTTCAACGGATTAGAAACTGTCAGTGAGAATAGACTTTAAGTCTTGAGTCTGGCAGTCCGGAAGTCTTCAGATTTTGAATAGAAGAGTCTGCAAATCTTCAAACTAGACTGATAAAAACGTTTTGTCAGCTTCAAAATATTCCAGAAAGATTTCTCCAACACCTCTCGACCTCATTGCAGGACTTCTGGAGGAGGAGAAGGAACCTCATGGTCACCAATATACTCCGCCCTGCCGTGTATTTACCTGTTAGGTGAGACACTATTTACTTTGTTTTTCTAAAGATACAAACAGAAGCATCGTCACTCATTGTAGTGAGTTGAATTTTGTTATCATTTTGATGTGGATCAATTTGCGTTCATTGTTTATGTGTAAGACTTCATTGCATGTGTGAAAATATAATATGACAGACGTGAAGGTAAAGCACATAGTGTCAAAATTTCTCTGCACTACCACAGATTCATTTCTGTCATATCTATGTTATATTTGCATACCTAAATTGAAGTCTTGTACATGAAAAAGAATGTCAGCTGCATAATATAAATGTATACTGTCAATTTGACCATTAAAAAGGTTCAAGAAATGCTAGACATAAAGAAAAAATTACTTGACATGATAAGACCCAAAAAAAACAAAAGGCTTGCAGAGTAGTAATTCTCGTTGAATGCATCGTTCTCTTCCGTATCGCAAACCAGGTCCATTTCCAGCCGTGTGATCGGGAGGAGATGGGCCGCCCTGCCAGCATCATTTGCGTGCTTCCTGGTCTCGGCGCTCATGCACGAGCTCATTTTCTACTACATCGGACGTAAGGAGCCGAGGTGGGTGGTCACCTCCTTCTTCCTCTTGCACGGCCTCTGTGTGGCCGCCGAGATCGCAGCCAAGAAAGCGCTCGCTGGCAGATTCCGCCTGCCGAGGGCGGTGTCGGGAGTGATGGCGGTCGGTTTTATCCTCGCGACGGCATTATGGCCGTTCCTGCCGGCCCTATTGTGGTGCGACGCGGAGGACAAGGCGCGTAGAGAGGCCACGGCGGTCGTGGACTTTGTGAAGAGGACTTGGAGCGTCGTGGGATACAGCTCCATCATGAAAGCGAGTAGGTGATGGTATTGATTGTAGACTTGACGTACATCCGAGATATAATTGATGTTGATTAATAGTGACATAAATGGTTCGCTTAGCTAATTGTCCTCGATGGATGTCAGCTATATCAGGTAGGATTTTAGTCATTGGCCACAACAGAGGAAAAAAAGGAAAGGAAAATGAAAAATGAAAGAAGAAATAAATAAAAATGAAGAAAAAGATATCCATATTAATGCCGGTCGTACCATGTAGGACGACAGGTATCTACATTATCAAGTTCCCATCTAAATTAGCCCAATGGACTGAATTGGTGCCAATGTAAAAGTATCTAGGACTAAAATGGTTTAAAACTAAATTGCTACTAATGTAATAAGTTCGGGATTTGTTTTATACTTTTTTCAAATTTTCAAGCGGTCACTTCTCAATTAACCTTGAATTAGGATAATCCGAATGTAGAAGTAAAGTTACATCTTAAATTCAACCCGCTTACACCTCAGCAACCCAATTGAGAGCTTAGATCAGTCCACATCTCCCAAAAATGCCCTCCATTACCTAAACTCCCACCACATTCTCTGAAAATACATGCCCACAAAGTAAGACCTTCACCCCCAGTTTCTGTCTTCTCTCCCTCTCCGCCAACTCCGCCACGCTCCGCCACCATCCTCATTACTCATTGCCATCCCAACTGCAAAGACAAGCCTAGCAGCCCCTGAAACGGCCACAGCTGCGCCCCTCAGCCCGTCCTCTCCACCGCGTCACCTGTTAGTCTCATCTCCAAGTTGGAGGCCACGATTTCCGGCATAGGCTCAATGGTGGTCTCACAGCCACAGATCTATGGTCACACCCGGTCCAAACAAGGGCAGGGAGTAGGTAACCGTCAAATGATGGGGAATTGAATGAGGAGTTACTTTTAAAAGACTCCTAGGACAGTAAAAGGACCATGCCTAAAGCTGAAACATTTTTGGATTTTAAATAGGAGAAGGACATTAGAAATGTCAAATATTGAGTACCGCATTTATTTTAGTGTCAAAAGTTTTTTCGGATCTTTTAAGTGCCACTTTATAATAAAAAAAATAATTATTTAAGTGTCAACTCCAAGTTAGGTTGCAGACCCCTAAATTATGTCGTTTAAAAATTGTAAATAATAATATTTAAGTGCCAAATTTTATTTAAAATTATCACTTCGGTGCCAATCATTGTTAAAACACTATCACTTTAATACCAAGCACGCCACATGAAAATGCCACGTGGATTGGAATTTTTAAAAAATTTGTCAAGTCAATTATAAGTGTCACGTAATTAATTTGGTCAGAATTTCTTGTCATTGGCACTTAAATGATCATTTTTTCTTTCTCTGATTCGATACTTAAGTGAGTCGGCAAAAAATTTTCATATGAGCGTTATACATAACTTTTTACACTTTCTAATGCTCTTCTATCTAAATACTCAAACATCGGACGCTAAAGGAAAAACTGTGAGGCTTTAAATGGATCGATCAAAATAGACAATATCTCAACTCAAGGGTATTGGGGAGGGTCTTGGGGAAATTCTTAGTGTTGAGCCACCGGCGGCTCGAGGCGCAATGGCGAGGGCTCCTAGTGGTGACGGAAGACAACGGCTTGGCGACAACGTGCTTGGACCTTCAACCATGGTGGTTTGCTCGAAAGGACGGAGAAGAAAAGATAAAGGAAGAAGAGAAAGAAGGATAGAAAGAAAAAGGGCACGGAAAAAAAATGGACAAATGTCAACCATTGGATTATCTAGATGCGATGTGTCCTTATCCGTGGATTTCCTTTCTCCTTTTTCAAACCAATTTAGGACATAAATCATTGGGGTTCCACCCTTCCAACATAGAAGGGAGATGTGGGAGATTCGAATCCCCACCTTCTTAAGGGGGTTGGGGTGAGGACGATATAGTTTCAAGTGTGGGTTTCGACTCTCATGCCCTACAAGGAGGTAGAGCAAAGGTTTGAGAGCGAGAGTTAGAATAGAAATAAGAGTAAGACCGATAAATAAAAATAAAAAAATCTAAAACATAATATTCTAATGGTTGGCCCACCTATATTTAATGTACAGCTTAATTAAAGGAAATAAAATTAAAACAACTTTCAGAGTAGGAAACAATTAGCCTTTGCAGATGCCACGCAGCCACTGATCATTTTTTATTACTCATGAAATGTTAGGCAATGCTAGAAATATTGAGAACTTATGCTAGCTTAATGTATCAAGACTTTAAGGGACTTTTTTGGAAAAAAAAATGATTGATAAATAGTAATTGTCTTGTTTAAACCCCAAAAGGTAACCGTTACACAATCCTCTTGTGAAAAAATTTGACAAAATAACTTTTGTGGTACTTCTGATTATCTCCAGAATAATTTTTTTTTAGTTATATGCCGAATCTTCGGCAACAAGGGAATTCACCTGCCATCTCGCTAGATACCACAAATGGAGTAGGTTTTATCGTATTTCATGGTGCATTAGTATGTCCTTTCTATCGCTTCTCGACAATGTAGATGATAATTTGCAATTAAAAAACGGCTGTAAATGATATGGCAGGTGGCCATTCCATTTTCTTATAAATATAATATTTACAACAATTTATTTGGCAATAGGATTATTATGTGATTTATGAGAAGTCAGGATTTCGACTTAAAAAAAAAAAAAAAAAAACAACTATTGGATGTACGCACCCAAGCACAATGAAATCAGATATTGCCACATCACTCATGATCAACCATAACTCAAGTATAAAGTCTAATAATGCGGCCATATAAATGGGCTTAATTCTCAAAAAAAAAAAAATCCTCAACTTTAACTCCAATCTTAATTCTACACTAAACTCCTTTTTTGTCTTATGAAAAACCCCAATTTTAGGTCAAGTACAAATTCTATCCTTAACTTTTTTTATCTCATAAAAAACCACTTGCTCTTATTTAAGTCACTATACTACGTCATCATGTGTCATCTAGATCGGCAAATTTAACATTCAATTTGATAGAAATTAACGGAAGATAAATTTGTCACAAGTATACCATTTTGAGATTTTTGGTGATTAAAAAATTAGTTTTTAATAAATTTGTCACAAGTATATCAACTTAAGATTTTTTATGGTCAAAAAATCAATTTGGGGTATATTTGTCACGTGTATACTGATTTGGGATTTTTATGGTCAAAAAATTAGTTTTTGATAAATCTATCACATGTATATTAGTTTGAAATTTTTCAAGATATTAACTATAGAATGAAAGTTTTTTACCAAAAAAAAAAAAAAAAACTATAAAATGAAAGTATATTTTAATAAGAGATTTTGAGCTATTTCATGTATTTCTTCTAGAAATAAGTTTTTCAATCATTTGTGATAAAAATTGACTTTATCCTGCTGACATATGCAAAATGTGGAATTTCTCATATACAAAAGAAGGAAGGAACCTTTTTACCAAAAAAAAAAAAAGGAAGGAACCACCTGCCGTGGTGGCTCAGCTAGGTAGGCGCTAGACTTCCATCGAAGAGGTCTAGTGTTCGAAGCTCCTACAATGTAAGTTGTAGGAAGGCTAGCTTTGAGTCTCTTGGCGACTTTCTCGGTAGCACATGTGTGATGGCTAGCACGTGTCGCCCCTAGTGGTTTACCTCCGACTGCCGGTCGTGCGGGTTCTCTAGGTCACAAAAAAAAAAAAAAAGAAGGAAGGAAAACCATCGACGGTGGTGGTTTCGCTGAGTAGGCTTCAGTCAAAGAGAGAAGGTCAGGAGTTCGAAACCCTTGCAACGCAAGTTGCAAAGAGGCTCCTTGAAGGGTTTGAAACCCAGCAGAGCGCTTGGTGCCTTAACCGCTTGCATGGGGTTGTGGTTCCCTCGTGCGGCCCTAGAGTTTACCCGCCAACCGCCGGCTGCCGGCTATACGATTTCCCGGGTCATCATAAAAAAAAAAAAAATAATAATAATAATAATAATAATAATAATAAAATAAAAAAAGGAAAAGGAGGAAAGCAAAAGAAACTGAGGAAACACGAGCAAGAAATGAAATGAACTTATGTTGAGTGGGTTTTAAAATGAGTAAGATCAAATATAATTCATGTTTGTTTTTCAATTTCCCACAATCATTACAAATCTGTCCAAAAGTTGAATTTATTATTGTGGATGTCTCCGTCAAGAATATCATTAAGGAAGAGAAAAAGAATGGTTTTGGACACAGCTTATCATGCTAAAAAGGTGGATGGGGGGCCGTCCACGCCTTTCTTAGACCCTCGTATTCTTAGAAGATACGTACGTCACAATCATCTGGCAATCTGGCGTATGATACATCAATTGACCTCTCCGATAATTCTTATTGGATGGATTCCTTAAATAAATGATTTTAAAATATGAAAAAATAATAGTAAGGCCACGAAACAGGCAAGATTTTTCCCGTCCAATCAACTTTTTTTTTTTGTCAGTCCTACTCTATTCCTACTCTACACTCACTCTCAGACTTTTGTCCTGCCTCTTGTAGGGCGTGGGAGTCGAAACCCACTCCTGAAACTTACGCGTCCCCACCTCATCTCCCCCTGAGAAGGTGGGGATTTGAACCCCTCACCTCCCCCTTTGATGGCCACTAGGGCAAATCCCAGTGGTTCGCCCGATCAACTTTAAAAAGGGAAAAAATGATAAAAAGTCACACCCACATTTTGAATTTCTCTCTCGCGCACATGCACACAAACTCTCTCTCTCCACCACTTACCGCCCACCACCCATCATCTTTGCACTCATCATCACCGCCGCCCCTCGGTGAGTTTTCCAAGCCCATTGTTTTCGTAATATTTTAGGCCTCCAAGTCATGGCCACAGAAAAGGAAAAGTGTCAAAAAAGCCATAAACTTATATAAATATTTATATATATTATACCCAGAGAACCCCATACAACTAGCAGACCGACGGAAAACCCTAGAACGGCGCTAATGGAAAACCCACCACCCCGACGTCGTGCTTAAGATCCCGTTCGACCCGCGAGATTTGAACTCATCCGTCCTAGGTAGACATCATGGGAACGCTTATCCAACTAAGCCATTGCAGGCTGGTAACTTATACATTGATATCAATTCAGTCATAAATTTTTCATTTCGATTAATTTATTCATAAATCTTTTTACAATTATACCAATTCAATCTTTTCGAATAGTTTTAGTCGATGCTAATGTGGATGCCGGTTGGCCGATGTACGCTGAAGTGATAATTTTTAAATAATTTTTATTTTTTCCAATTTTTTATTATTTTTTATTATTTTTTCCCCTTTCCTCCCTTTTCCTCTTCTTCTTCATGACCTTTTCTCCTACAGTGGCCAATGAGCCTCTAGTGACTCGCAAGCCACTAGGCAAGGGCCACAAAGCCCTGATTAGCTAGGGGCGAGGGCCGCAAAGGCTTGCCAGCAGAGGCTTGCCGGCAGAGGCTTGCCGGCCACTACAAGAGAAGAAACCATGAGGAAGAAGAGGAAAAAGAAAAAAAAAAAAAAAAAAAAGAGGATAAATTAATAAAATATTGTTTAAAAATTGCCATGTCAATGTTCGCCAATTGGCATCTACATTAATGTCGGCAAGCCAAAATTGGTCAGAATGACTAAATTTGTATTAATATGAAAAATTTCATGATTAAATTGGACAAATTAAAAGGTTTATAACTGAATTAATACCGATAACATATATTGATGGCTTTTTTAATACTCTTCCTACCACAACTGCGACTTCAAGCCCATTGTTTCAATGCATTGAAACTATGAATGGTGGACAAAGGCACTTACGTGGAATGCCTAAATCATCTCCATGCTTGTTTTCTCCAAGATTCAGTGGTTAAATTGCATCGTGAGCAATTTTTCTGGAACATATGGAGTAAATTACTTATATGTCAGCTCATGAATATGCCTCAATGACTCTTTTCTTTTCTATCAACATCACTTGAAAATATGCAGACAATCTTAGTCTGTCGCCAAATTTGACTGGAAGTCTCTAAATTCCGCTTCTGTTCTTAGATTCTTGTGGTTCGATCTTGAAAAATTGACCCCACGAATTCCAGACTCCTTCATTTTAATTAATCATCGATGGAGCCAATCAACCAGACCCTTAACGAAATCCATAATTTCCGCTTGTGATGTGAGGAGGTTGATATTCATACTCGACAGGGGAGTTTTCTCTGAAGCCGATTAAATTTGATTGCACGCACATTTGATAACAAAGCAACATATTTTTTACTACCAAGTCTAATAATAGTCGGTACTATGCAATTTCTATTCAAAACTGATGGCTCCCTTTCGCCACACACCACATTAGCGAAAACAAACGGTCAACCTTGCGGTTCCACAATCTTTTTCCTTCTCAGTAGGACCGACATTGACTAAGAAACAGGTGTGGCTGGACCGCCATTGTCCACACGAATTTCATACGTGAAATTTAGTTGGCCTAGTCTTCGAGACAAGCCCCAAGGGCCACGCCTGCCCTCCCAACGACTCCTATAAATGCGTATATAACGTCTTTGTCTCAAGCTAGAGAGAGAGAGATGCGAATTTAACGTCTTTGTCTCAAGCTAGAGAGAGAGAGAGAGAGAGAGCTACAGCATAGTTCTATGACCCTACTTCACTCATACGACTTTTAACTATTTATGCAAGCTTCGCTATTCTAGTCTGTGCCAAGTAACCAAACATGGAGGGAGAGATCAGCAACTTCATGACGGTCTGGGCCTTGGTGGTTATCTCGCTCACCTACTGCCACACCATCTCTAAGACCGTCCCTGCCGGAACGAGGAGGCTGTTGGCCATTTCGCCAGTCATCGTCCTCTTCTTCATCCTCCCTCTTAGCCTCACCACCATCTCCCTCGGAGGCCTCACCTCGTTCTTCATCGCTTGGCTCTGCAACTTCAAGCTCATCCTCTTTGCCTTCGGCAAAGGACCGTTGTCACCTAGCCGGTCTTGCTCTTTGGCATACTTCATTCCCGTCGCCTGCCTTCCCATCAAGATTCACAACCCAGTTCAGAGCACCAAAAAGGAAGAGGGCCCCTGTTCGGAGATCAACGAGAGAGGACTCAAATCGCCCATGAATTACGTCGTCAAGTGCCTGGTGATAGTTGCCTTTTTGCCTGCCTATGAGAGGAAGGTTCGAGTTCATCCGGTGATCATCAACTTGATGTATTTGGTGCACGTATACGTCGGGCTGGAGGTGTCCCTGGCCGTGGTTGGAGCCATGGTCCGAGCACTTACCGGCATTGGGCTTGAGCCGCAATTCGAAGAGCCGTACCTATCGACCTCACTGCAGGACTTCTGGGGAAGGAGATGGAACCTCATGGTCACCAATATACTCCACCCTGCCGTGTATTTACCTGTTAGGTGAGACACTATTTACTTTGTTTTTTAAAGATACAAAGAGATGCATCGTCACTCATTCTACTGAGTTAAATTTTGTTATCATTTTGATGTGGATCAATTTGCGTTCATTGTTTATGCGTAGACTTCATTGCATGCATGAACATATAATATGACAGACATGAAGGTAAAGCACATAGTGTCAAAATTTCTTTGCACTACCACAGATTCATTTCTGTCATATCTATGTTATATTTTCATACCTAAAATGAAGTCTTGTACATGAAAAGGAATGTCAGCTGCATAATATAAAAGTATACTGTCAATTTGACCATTAAAAAAAGTTCAAGAAATGCTAGACATAAAGAAAAAATTACTGGACATGATAAGACAAAAAAAAAAAAAACACAGAAGGCTCGCAGAGTAGTAATTCTCGTTGAATGCATCGTTCTCTTCCGTGTCTCAAACCAGGTCCATTTCCAGCCGTGTGATCGGGAGGAGGTGGGCCGCCCTGCCAGCATCATTTGCGTGCTTCCTGGTCTCGGCGCTCATGCACGAGCTCATTTTCTACTACATCGGACGTAAGGAGCCGAGGTGGGAGGTCACCTCCTTCTTCCTCTTGCACGGCCTCTGCGTGGCCGCCGAGATCGCAGCCAAGAAAGCGCTCGCCGGCAGATTCCACCTGCCGAGGGCGGTTTCAGGAGCGATGGCAGTCGGTTTTATCCTCGCGACGGCATTATGGCTGTTCCTGCCGGCCCTATTGTGGTGCGACGCGGAGGACAAGGCGCGTAGAGAGGCCACGGCGGTCGTGGACTTTGTGAAGAGGACTTGGAGCGTCGTGGGATACACATACAGCTCCATCATGAAATCGAGTAGGTGATGGTATTGATTGTAGACTTGACGTGCATCCGAGATATAATTGATGTTGATTGATAGCGACATAAATGGTTTGCTTAGCTAATTGTCATAAATAAATACCAACCGTGTCACGTAGAATGGTCAATGTTGATGTAGATATTTTAGTCACTGGCCATAGAGGAAAAAAAGGAAAAAATGAAAAGAGGGAAAAAAAAAAATAAAAATGAAGAAAAAACATCCACATCAATGCCAATCGTGCTATGTAGGACGACCGGTATTTACGTTACCAATTTCCGAAAAGAAATTAGCCTAATGGATTGAATTGGTGTCAATATAAAAGTATCTAAGACTAAAAAAGTTTAAAATTGAATTGTTACTAATGCAATAAGTTTATGACTTTTTTTATACTTTTTTTTGAATTTTCAAGCGGTGACTTCTCTATAAACCTTTTGAATTAGGATAATCCGAATGTAGAAGTAAAGTAACATCTTAAATTCAACCCTCTTACACCTCAGCAACGCAATTGAGAGCTTAGATCAGTCCACATCTCCCAAAAATGCCCTCCATTACCAAAACTCCCACCACGTTCTCTAAAAAAACATGCCCACAAAGTAAGACCTTCACCCCCAGTTTCTGTCTCCTCTCCCTCTCCGCCAACTCCGCCGCGCTCCGCCACCATCCTCATTACTCATTGCCATCCCAACTGCAAAGACAAGCCTAGCAGCCCCTGAAACGGCCACAGCTGCGCCCCTCAGCCCGTCCTCTCCACCGCGTCACCTGTTAGTCTCATCTCCGAGCTGGAGGCCACGATTTCCGACATAGGCTCAATGGTGGTCTCACAGCCACAGATCTATGGTCACACCCGGTCCAAACAAGGGCAGGGAGCAGGTAACCGTCAGATGATGGGGAATTGAATGAGGAGTTACTTTTAAAGGACTTCTAGGACAGTGAAAGGACCATGCCTAAAGCTGAAACATGTTTGGATTTTAAATAGGAGAAGGACACAAGAATGTCAAATATTAAGTATGGTGCTTATTATAATAGCAAAAGTTTTTTCGGATATCTTAAGTGACATTTAAAAAATAAAAATGATTATTTAAGTGTCAACTTCAAATTAGGTTGCCAGACCCCTAAACTATGTTGTTTAAAAGTTGTAAATAATAATCATTTAAGTGCTAAATTTTATTTAAAATTATCACTTCAGTGCCAAATATTGTTAAAACGCTATTACTTTAATATCAAGCACGCCATGTCAAAATGCCACATGGACTGGAATTTTAAAAAAATTTGTCAAGTCAATTATAAGTGGCACGTAATCAATTTGGTCGGAATTTGTTATCATTGGTACTTACATTATCATTTTTTCTCCGATTCAATACTTAAGTGAGCCGGCAAAAAATTTTCATATTAAAGTGAGCGTTATACATAAATTTTTGCACTTTCTAGTGTTCTTCTATCGAAATACTCACAAAAAGTGTCTTTTAATATCGGACACTAAAGGAAAAATTGTGGGGCTTTAAATGGATGGATCAAAATAGACAATATCTGAACTCAGGGGTATGGGGAGGCTCTTAGGGAAATTCTTAGTGTCGAGCCACCGGTGGCTCGAGGCGCAATGGCGAGGGCTCGTAGTGGTGACGGAAGACAACGGCTTGGCGACAACGTGCTTGGACCTTTAACCATGGAGGTTTGCTCGAAAGGACGGAGAAGAAAAGAGAAAGAAGGATAGAAAGAAAAAGGGCACGGAAAAAAAATGGACAGATGTCAACCATTGGATTATCTAGATGCGATGTATCCTTATCCGTGGATTTCCTTTCTACTTTGTCAAACCAATTTAGAATCATCTAAGACATAATATTCTAATGGTTGTCCCACCTATATTTTTGTAGATCTCTATGCAAAAATGCATTCTTGACATCTGGTTAATGAAGCTTCTGGTCATAATAGCTTGCAATAGCTAATGCTAATCTTACAGTTCCGACCTTCACAACTGAACTGAAGGTTTCTTCATAGTCTAATCCATATTGTTGATTATAGCCTTTCGCTACTAGTCTCGCTTTCAATCTTTCAATTGTGCCATCCGGTTTATACTTGATTTTAGAAACCCACTTACTTCCAATCACATATTTTTTAAAATCAAAATAATATTGTAAATTTTGATGGGAAAATTAGAAAGTTGTTTTTAATTAATGACAAACAAGCATGGCTATAATAATCCATAGCCCATACGCGATAACACGTGATAATAATTTCGGTTAGGTGGTGAGGCTGGTTTTGGGCTATCAGCCGTTTGTAGAAAGCTAGGTACTTTAGATTCAATGAATAGCCAACGGGAAAAGTAGTTAAAAAAAAAAATTAAAACGAATTACAATTAGATGGGTTAATTTAGTGCCAAACGTTTTTTGCATTTTATCAATAGAGTCCATTATTCTGTCAATTAAGTCCATCCGATCAATTTTACTCGGAAATTGCTGACATAAATATCAATCATCCTACATGGCATATAATGTGAATATTTTTTAATAATATTTTAATATCTTTTTTTTTTAATTTTTTCCTTTCATTTTGATGGACGACCCTCTAGCCACTAGGTGAGGATCACCACCCTTGCCCAGGTCCTCACCAAATCTAGCCTCTCCCAAAGTTGGTGGGGGCAACAATGGCTCTAGGCGAGGCCATTATGGCTACGTCGGCCATGGGCAAGGTAGCCCTTGCCTAGATCTATGTGAGACCATGATGGCCTTGGGCAAGGGCAACAACCCTTGCTCACCAATAAAAGATTCAAATATATTTGTAAAAAAATTGTAAAGATTATGGATATTAGTCATGATCGTATTACGTAATAGAGCAAGCATCCATGTAAACAATTGTTAGCCAAAATTGACAAAAATAACTTAATTGGGAAATTGTGAAAGTGTTTAAGATTAAATTGTCATATTTGAATAATTTACGAATGAATTAGCACAAATACAATAAATTTAAAACTTTTTTTTTTCATTTTCTAATACCTAACTAGGAGCCTAAACCGGAGGAAAAGTAAATATTCGTGCATGGGTAGCTAAGAAGTGACAAAAGCTCATACGTTTCCGGGCAATGGTCGAGTAGCTCATCAAATTCAATAACTAATTAGGTATTACAAAGTATCAAATGATACTATTCTTTACCTAAGAAAAACTCAACCCACTCTTTGATGTGGTCCACGAGTCACTACTGACCTTCTTTTTTAATTAGTTGCATGCCTTCCATTTATCTAGTTCGAAGGTTTCAATACTCGATCGCACATTGAGCCTAGCTCAGACTTGGCACTACATATCAACTCGACTTAAATGAATGCGCCCCTTAAGCTACATAGAAACTACATAGTGGCTAGCACATAATTCTCAAAATCTAATGGACTTAAATTAGTCATTACAGTTCGGGGTAATCAAAGTTTCTCCAAAAAAAATGCCGCTTACACTATGCACTTCTCTTGACCATGGTTCTAATTTCGTGATTTGCATTGATTGAATAATTACAAACTTGAAGACAAAATATAAGAACCTACAAGATTCAAGAACGGATAAGAACACGAGTGTATAGATCTATTGCCACAAGTCACAAACCATAAAAAAAAAAAAAAAAAAAAAAAAAAAAAAAAAAAGGGAAACGATCAGAAAAGTGATATTGTAAGAGGAAGAACAAGAGCAGCGAAACTCAGGGCTCGTGAAGAAATCTCTCCAAGCAACGAAAACCCTAGTAGTTGGCGCAGTACCTCTCTTGGAGCGTCGTGGGATTTATCTTTATCATGAAAGCGAGGTGGTGATGGTATTGATTGTAGACTTGACGTGCATTTGGTATATAATTGATGTTGATTGATAGCGACATAAATGGTTGGCTTAGCTAATTGTTGTCAATGTAAGTAATGAATTTTTGGGAAAAGTATTTAAAAAATCCTAAGTATATTACATTAAAATCAATTCAATCTCAAACCTTTCAATTAGACCAATTTAATTACAAACATTTTCATATTAATACAAATTCAATTTATTAGGGTAATTTATATCAGAAATTATTGACATGGACATCTACCGTGCCATGTATAGAATGGTCTGGTGCTATGTGAACATTTAGTCGTTGGCCATAATAAAAAAATAAAAAATGAAAAATGAACAAAAAAAAGGAAAATGAAATAGAAAAGAGAAAATTAATAAATAAATAAAAGTAGGAAAAAAATGTCTACATCAATATTAGCCGTGCCATTAAGACAGTTAGTGTCCATGTTATCAATTTTTGACCTAAATTAGCTAGATGGACTAGATTAGTACCAATATGAAATTTATGACTAAATTTGTTCAATTAAAATATTTAGAACTGAATTGGAATTTATGCAATAAATTTAGGAATTTTTTTCATACTTTTCTCGAATTTTTGAGCCGTCCTTTTCCAATTAACCTTTTGAATTAGGATAATCCAAAGTTAGAAGTAAAGTTACATCTTAAATTCAACCCTCTTAAGATGCATTTGATTCGGCATTTTGAAAGTTCATTGGGAAAATGCAAAACAATTTAACTTAAAGGACTTTAGGTAAATGCAAAGACCATTTGATAAATTATTCTTTGAGAAACGATTTTGAAAGAAATGTCTTTTGATAGAAAATACATTTGAAAAGCCCTTTGGGTGAGTAATATTAGGATTTTTAATTTTTATTTGTTTAAAATTGAAAAAAATAACATATGCAATTTTTTAAACATAATTTTTGACAATAATGCTAAAAGAATCATATATATATATAATATTATATATATATAATAAAATATTATATAATAATAAAAAAAAGACCAAGGCAGCGAGTGTTCAATATAAAAAAATAATTAAGCTCCATGATTTTTGTTTACACAAGTGTCAGATGTTCTTGGCTCATGAGTGCATGATTGAAGGGAGAGTGCAATTTGTGTTTTGAGAATTAATGCCACTAAGGTCACTATCATTTGGGATGCACAACCTGCTTTACACGTAACCAGCTTTACACGTGGTGTGATTGAAATTATAAGAATCTTTCTCTTTATAAGTTGAAGGATTGTCATTTCCAATAAAAAGAAAAAAGTTGAAGGCTTGTTAGCCAAAGAAGAAAAGGCTGAAAAATTGGTTCATGACCTTTCCCTTACAATGGGTTAGAAATTTTTAGAGCCAAACATCACCGAGTAAAAGTGTCATAAAGATCATGACTTCCAATAAACCAGTAATCATGTGCTGGTCCAAAAGTCAACACACACGAAACCCCAAAATATCTTGACCTCTTGATAAATGTTCGCAAGATCCATCCTTACATGATTTAAATCCTTTTCTTTCAACTAGTATGCTTGTTTAAATTCTAATCATATAATAAAACTGTGAAATTTAGAGATTACCATGTTTACTCTAAAATTGGTGGCATAACTTCTAAAAAATAAATTCCTAAAATTACATCGATGATATTCCTTACTCAAAAATCCATTGTGGTATTAATTTAATATTAAATCACCAATGTGATTTGCCAGGAATCAATGTCACATAGGAATTTGCAATAAAAAAAAAAAAAACACTATGTAACTTAAGTGATTTATTTTTAAAATATATAATACTTAAGTGCTTGCTTTAAAAGTTTTAACATTATTTGTGTCTTTATATAGTCCAATTTTATCAAGCAAGCAATGGTGACCAACGGCTACCGTCGCACGACCCTCGCCAAAGTCGCACAACCCTCACTCAAGTGACCTCGACCGATGGCCGCCGGCGCCAAATTTGGCTCGCCAGCGACCATAGCCCTTTGCCAATCCGGCGAAGGGTTGGTCTATTTAGACAAATATATATTTGATTTTTTTAGCATTTAAAAAAATAATAACAAGGGTAAAATTGGAAATTTGAAGAATGGGTGAGGGTAGTTTTAGAAGAAGAAAAAAGTGAGTCTTGACATTTGGCCAAATGCTAAAAGCTCAGTGCTAGTTACTAGTATTGGGCTTTCGGCCTTCTCAATACCGACTTTCACTTGAAAGTTACTTCAAAATAGTTACTAAACAATCATTTCCCCAAAAGCTTTGAATGCCAAAAGTTCATTGGGAATGCTGAATCAAATGTACCCTTACACCTTAGCAACCCAATTGAAAGCTTAGATCAGTCCACATCTCCCAAAAATGCTCTCCATTATCAAAACTCCCACCACATTCTCTGAAAATACATGCCACAAAGTAAAACCTTCAGCCCCGATTTCTGTCTCCTCTCCCTCTCCGCCAACTCCGCCGCGCTTCGCCAGCATCCTCATTGCTCATTGTTATCCCAACTCCAAAGACAAGCCCAGCAGCCCCTGAAATGGCCACAGCTGCGCCCTTCAGCCCATCCTCTCCACCACGTCACTTGTTCGTCCCGTCTCCAAGTTGTTCACAAGCCATGCGAGGTGGAGGCCACAATCTCCGGCATAGGCTCAACGGTGGTCTCGCAACCACAGATCTATGGTCACATCTGGTCCAACAAGGGCAAGGAGTAACCTTCAAATGAGGGGAATTGAATAAGGAGTAACTTTTAAAAGACTTCCTAGAACATTGAAAGGACCATGCCTAAAGCTGAAACATTTTTGGATTTTATATGTGAAACTAGAATAAATGGGAGAAGGATGATAGAAGTGCGAAATGTATATACGGCGCTCACTTTAGCGCAAATTTTTTTTTTGGATCTCTTAAGTGCCACTTTAAAATAAATAAATAAAAAACGATCACTTAAATGCCAACTCCAAACTGAGTTGCTAGATCCCTAAACGATGTTATTTAAAAGTTGTAAATAGTGATCATTTTAGTGCTAAATTTTATTTAAAGTTATCATTTCAATAGCAATCATTGTTAAAATGATGTCGCTTTAGGCCCTGTTTGGTTTGGCTTTCCCAAGGGGCCCAAAGCCCCTTGGGAAAAATTTTTGGTGTTTGGTTTTGCGTTTGCAACTCCCCTTGGCCAAATGCTCCCCTTTGAAATGCTAAAAGCCCAAAGTAGGTGGGGACCTGCTTTGGGCTTTTAGCATTTTCGGCATGCTGGAGCTATTATTAATGAATTTTTGCTAATTGTCTATTTTACCCTCAAAATTTTATTGAAAGTCCAATTTTACCCAATACTAAACAAAACCCTAACTCTTTCAACGCTTTCCTCTATTCTGCACAGCTCTCTTCTTCGTCTCTCTCTCCTAGCAACTCACACCACTCCATCACGAGATCTGGATCTTCTACCCTCTTGACGAGCAAGTGAATCCGAGATCCGAGGTTGGTTTTGTTTCTCTTTGATCGTTTGCTTCCTCTCGCAGATCGGCGACGGCTCTGCTTCTTGCTCCTACGACGACAAAACCCTAGGGACGAAATGGGGGGTTATCTTGTCTTGTGTTGCTGACTTGAACTTACCCTTTCGATTTGAATCGGTGGCAGCGAAGATCAAGGTGCACGAGCTGAGGCAGAAGTCGAAGGCCGACCTTCTGACCCAGCTAAAGGAACTCAAGGCCGAGCTCGGCCTCCTCCGCGTTGCCAAGGTCACCGGTGGCGCCTCGAACAAGCTCTCCAAACTGTACGTCACTGTTCTTACTTGATTTTCGCGATTTCGATAGTCTACATTGGAGCTTTTTTATGTTTTTGGTAGATGGTAATGTTGGGTTTGGGATGACCATGAGCTTTGGTTATGGTGGTTAAATTGGGTTTTCGGCACATATTGGATTTCTTGTTTGTGGAAGTCAGAGCATGCTGTATTTGTTGCTGTTTATATGATGGATGATCAATGTTTTGGTGATGGGTACTTTCTGGTAATGGGTGGCTAGAAGCATGGGATGGTTATATTCTATAAGGCATTGGAAATTCGGAAAAACTCGATTGGTTGATGAATCTTGAGTGGATAAAATGCAAAGAGCTGGCTTTTTGCAAGTAACTTACTGAGATTTCTTAGTGCAGTTATGGTAGCTTAATGGGCATAATTCCCTGCCGGGCAGTTTTTCCAATTGAACATATGGAAATTAGTGCTTTTTTTTTAATGGGTTTCTGATCTTCAATTGTTGCAAAAAGGTGGTGAGGCTGTCGATTGCACAAGTCTTGACTGTGATTTCTCAGAAACAAAAGGCTACTTTGAGGGAGGTTTACAAGAAAAAGAAGTATTTGCCCCTTGATCTCCGTCCCAGGAAGACCAGAGCTATTCGGAGAAGGCTTACAAAATACCAGGTAGTGATTTGCTCCTTATTTCGAAGTCTTGTCTCTAATTGTTAAAAGCATCTTCCTTCTGGAATTGCTAGCGAACTTGTAAGATTTTTCGCTTGGATATTCTAAAAATGGCCAGTATTGTTTTTTTTTTTTTTAATCTAATAAGCGAATCGTTGAGGTGTGTGATCGCCGCTTGTCGCTAGCTGCGTAAGATGCTTGACTGATTGCTAAGAGTCGTTCACGCCGCTTTTGGTGTTTTTTTTAATCTAATGAGCGAGTTGAATGCGCCGAGACGCCGCTTGCTTTGATTTCTTCACCTTTGGAGTTTGTCTTGTCTTTACGGACGTGATACGCCGGGCTCTGAGATCCTATTTCCAAACCCCAACTCTGTTTGCTAAGTTTCATCGTGTTGATCGTTTCTTTTCTAGGCTTGTTTCATCGTGTTGGTACTCCTTGTAGGTAAAACTATTAAATGCTCATGAGCTTGGTCTTAGGGCCTCCATCCAATACACATTTGCCAAAGTTAGAAGGTCATTCACCTACGGGATATTGAGAAGTATTCAACCGTGTCCATTCCTTGCTACAGTCGACAATTGAGCGAGCCACCTTTGGTGTATTAAAATAGAAGTGGAGGATTTTAACTCATATGCCAAGTTTTCCATATGGAAAATAAGTGCAAATTGTGGTAACGGCAATGACTTTGCACAATTATATACGGAGAAGGAGAAATAACGTGACTGATACAAATTTTAAACAAGCAGAATTGGATTCAAATTATGGATATTCAGTTGACTATAATGATGCAAATGAAGGGGTGGGTGCTTCAAATTCGTATGCATCTCCGGACATGGCACATTTACATAATGAAATAACCATAAGATTACAAAGTCGTTGAGATTTGTAATACTAAGTATAACGTATTTCTTTTTTCCGGACATATATTACCATGTTTACTATCATTAAATGACTCTTTCTAGTCAAATTTGTATGAGAGAAACTTGGTTTTATTTTTCTTAATGAAAACCTCCATTTTTATATACAATGCTTACTCAAAAAAATTAGCATCCATAGTCAGTCGCTTCACCATCTACTAAATAAGTTCACATTTTTTTTTTCTATATCATTTTTATCTTTTGACAATCAATAGCCCAACTTTTTATCAATACATTAGAATGATCAAAGTTGATCAAAGCTCAACTTTTTATTAACGAAGATGATTAATACTACAATAATAAAAAAAATTATTCAAAGTTGAAAAAAAAAAAAACAAAAGAACCCTAGGCCAAAAGTTGAGCTTTGCATCTAATCTATAATCAAATTCGTTTAATATAATTTTTAAATAAATTTATTAATATGTACATTTTTCATTACTATCAACATGAAAATGTAAAATGTTATATAGTCATTGTTTCTTTTTTACAATTTTAAAAATACTAAAGCTAAAAAACTTAATTTGGTTGCACCAAAGGACTTTTCAAATATATGTTTACCAAACAGTCTTGCATTTCCTTAAATCACTTTTTAGTTATAATTTACCAAACAGTCTAGCATTTTAGAAAACATATTTACCTCAAAGGTATTTACATTCTCTCAATAGCATTTCCCCAAACCGAACCAAATGGGCCCTTAGTGTCAAGCATGGACTGGAGTTTTAAAAAATTTATCAAATCATACTATAATCTTAATTATAAATGTCACAAAATTAATTTGGTTGATATTTCTTGTAATTGGTACTTAAGCGATTTTTTTCTCTGATTTGACACTTAAGTGAACCAAAAAAAAATCTTGCATTAAAACGAGCATCGTATACAACTTTTTACACTTTCTAGTGTCCTTTTGTCTAAATACTCACAAAATGCGTCTTTTAACATTGGGCACCAAAGGAAAAACTGTTAAGGCTTTAAATGGATGGGTCAAAATAGACAATACCTCAACTCAGGGGTATTGGGGAGGCTCTCGGGAAATTCTTAGCATCGAGCCACCGGCAGCTCAAGGCGCAATGGCGAGGGATCGTAGCGGTGATGGAAGACAACGGCTTGGCGACAACATGCTTGGACCTTCAACCATGGTGGTTTGCTCGAAAGGACAGAGAAGAAAAGATGGCAGGAAGAAGAGAAAGAAGGATGGAAAGAAAAAGGACACTAGAAGAAAAAAGAAAGAACAAATGTCGACCATTGGATAAACAAGATGCGATGCGTCCTTATCCATGGATTTCCTTTCTCCATTTTCAAACCCATTTAGAATCATCTAATACATGATATCCTGGTGGTTGCTCCATATATACTTTTGTAGGTCTCCATGCAAAAATGCATTTTTGACATCTAGTTGATGAAGCTTCCAACCATAGCAGTTTGCAATAGCTAATGCTAATCTTACAGTTCCGACCTTCACAACTGAACTGAAGGTTTCTCCGTAATAATCAATATTGTCAATTATGATTTTTTCACTGCTAGTCTCACTTTTAATCATTCAATTTTGCCACTAGTTTATACTTAATTTTAGGGATCCATGTACTTCCAATCACATTTTTAAAAAAAAATCCAAATAATATTGTAAATTTTGATGGGAAAATTAGAAAATTGCTTGTAATTATGACAAACAAGCAGGCCTACAATTATTCAGTCCCTATGTGATGACACTTGATAATAACTTCGGTTTGGTGGTGAGACTGGGTTGGCTATCAGCTGTTTGTAGAAAGCTAGGTCCTTCGGATACAATGAATAACTAACGGAAAAGTGTTTAAAAAAAAAAAATTAAACCTATTGCAGTGGTGTGTGTTAATTTAATGCTAATTTTTTTTTTCACATTTTGTCAATTTAATTCATTAATTTACCAATTTAGTATATCCAATCAATTGTAACCGAAAATCACTAAAGTTAATGCTGTGGATATTTTTTAATAATATTTCTTTCTTTTTTTTCTTTTTTGCCTCTTTATTTTGGTCAACGACCCTCTGACCACTAGGTGAGGGTTGTCACCCTGGCCTAGGCCTTGCCCTCACCAATTCTAGCCTCCTGAAGTTGGTGGGGCCACAATGGCTGGAGGCAAGGGCCACGACTGTCGCCAACTAATAAAAAATTCAAATGTTTTTTTTTTTTTTTATCAATTTTGTGCACATTAACTCTGGCCATATTACATAGAATGGTCAACATCCGCGTCAATGATTTTTGGTCAAAATTGATAGAAATGACTCAATTGAGAAATTATGAAAAGATTTATAACTAAATTAGCATAACTGAAAATTTTAAGATTAGATTGGCTAGGTTTAGTACTTTTTTTTGTACTTTTCTTAATCCCTAACAAGGTGCCTAAAAGAAAAATTAGATACCTAAACTGAAGTAAAATTAAATATTCGTGCATGGGTAGCTAAGAATTGACAAAAGCTCATACGTTTCTGGACGATGGTCGAATATAGCTCATCAAATTCAACAATTAATTAGGTACTTTAAAGCAACAAACGACACTACTCTTTACCCAATAAAAATCAATCCCCTCTTTGATATAGTTCGCGACGCACTACGTACCTTCTTTTTATTTAGTCGCACAACTTCCATTTATCTAGTTCAAAGGTTTCTACACTCGATCACACTCACTGAACATGTGATTCGACGCCAAGCTCGGACATGGCACTATATATCAACTCGACTCAAATTGAATACACCCCTTGAGCTACGTAGCAACTACATAATGGCTAGCACATGATTCTCAAGATCCAATGGACTTAAATCAGCCATTAGACTTCGGCTGAATTCAAAGTTTCAAAAAAGAGAAAAGAAAGAAAATTGCTGGTTACCCTATGCTCTTTTCTTGAACATAGTTCTAACTTCTGAATATACGTTGATTGAATAGTTTACAAACTTGAAGACAAAATAGAAGAACCTACAAGATTCAAGAACGGATAAGAACACGAGTGTATAGATCTATTGCCACGAGTCACAAACCATTAAAAAAAAAAAGGAAACGAACAGAAAAAGTGATACTGTAAGAGGAAGAAATCTCAGGGCTCGTGAAGAAATCTCTCCAAGCAACGAAACCCCAAGTAGTTGGCGCAGTACCTCTCCAGCTCCTCCCCTCCTCTCTCCCTACACACCTCCTCCTCCACCCTCTCGCACCACCCCCACCAATTGTCGCCGCCGCCGCCCTCCACCGCCGCCCCCCCGCCGCAGCACACCCCGTCGACGATCTCCTGCAGCCCCACGATCCGGCGGCTCACCTTCCTCCTCCCCTCCCTCAACACCTGATCGATCCCGCCCGGCACCGAGTCCAGCCTCAGCAGCAGCCTCATCAGCTCCTCCTCTATCCTCGCCCTCTCGAGGGGGCTGCCCCGGAGGGCGTCGACGGTGTCCTGCTACTGGATCCGGCGCTGGAGGCGGTCGGCGGCGGAGTCGACGGTGGAGATGGTCTTGTAGAGGGTGCGGATCAGGTGGGCGCGGTAGGCGGACTGGATCTTGGTGGCGGCCCGGGAATGGGCTTGGTTGGGTTGGAGGTGGAGGGTGATGTTGGGCGGCGGAGGGGGGATGAATTGCTCATCTGGGGAGGTGAATGTGACGGTGGCGGTGGCGGTGGGCGAGGAGGCGGAGGAGGAGAAGCTGAGCTTGCGAGCTGATTTCATGGCAGAGACGGGGGGAGAGACAGATAGGGAGACAGAGAGAGGAAAGTGAGGGAGTAAGTTGCTTTCTTGAATGCTTTTTGGCGCATAATGGGAAGAAGATTTGAGAACGGACCGTCCCGTTGGCAACGGACCATTTTCGTCCTTCTTGTGGGCTAGTGGGCCATGCATGCTATTCAGCTCACGTGGGCCCATCTGCTTTTTCTCTACCCAGAAATTTGTCTAATACATGCCAAACCCCATTGTTAGAGAATTCACTGTATTAGGATTTAGTTCGAAAAGGCAACGAAGTCCCAGAACCTCCATCAAAGCCAATTGATTGAAACTTAAGCCTCAGCCTGTATGAATATCCAATGCGCGTGCGCGAGAGCGAGAGAGATAGAGAGAGAGAGAGCACTTTCTATTAGCCAAAGTGTACATTATTGGAGTTCCACAAATAGGATACAACTGGACAGTTCAGTGACTCCATAAGGGACTCTCACTCTAGCACTAATAAGAACAACAATGCCCTCTGTCGCCGCTGCTGATGGACTCACTGAGGTGCCGGAACAACCTTTCCAGAGCATGTCCCAAATCCGACGGTGTATCCATCTCCCTGCATGGGGATCAGAAATTAGAACGTTCACAGACTAACCCGGCAGCAAGACCATCAATATGTCATCTTAAATTTCAGACGCAGTTTCAAGCCGAAAATTGAAAAAACAATGTGATCTTTGGAATTGGAAACCGAAGGAAAAAAGAAGCTGAGAAGCTTACTTTGCAAAGGCCAGTAATGGTTACTTCATCTCCATCTTCAAGAAATTTGCGCGGTGTACCATTCAGTGACAGGGGTTTCTGTCCATTCCAAGTCAGCTCCAGCAAGCATCCGAGAGATTCTGGTTCCTACACAAATTAGTAGACCAAAACAGAGAATTGTTTAACACACATTCCGGGTACGCTATAATTCAACTGAATAAGACTAGAAGCAATGGGTTTGACACTAAACGGAAGTTCTAGAAAGATATATAGATAAATAAAACAATACCGGTCCACTAATTGTTCCTGTCCCAAGGATATCGCCTGGCCTTAAGTTGCAGCCATTGATTGTATGGTGTGCAAGTTGTTGCGTCACTGTCCAATATCTGTACAACATAAGGAAATCATGAATTATGGAGGCAGATAAGGATATACAGAATAAATTCACAGAGAGCATTATACTTGCCATCGTAAACATGAAAAGCTCACTGTTACAATTTTCTAAACACCAGGTACGTAATTCAAGATAGATGAGCTCACACAAACACAGCACCGAAAATTGCACGTAAAACTTGGGATACTTTCTTCATAGGGTACTAATTTGTAGAAATTCCGTCATGTTACGACAAGCTTACTAGGTTCTTTAGGGTGATGCCTAGCTTACTAGGTTCGTTAGGGTGTCATTAATTCGAGCAATAAATTCCACACTTGCTCATTCAGCTGAAAATTGAGCAATGAAGTCCATGCGCTCCATATGCAAGAGTCAAGAGTCTATAAGAAGGAAAGCCATTTGTCTTGAGGAAGAAGGAAAAATAAAGTTTAAAGAGGGTGTCTAAAGAGAAGTGCAGGGAAATAAAGGAAGAGGGCCAGCCTATATGATTCTGCCGATAACATGCATAGAAAGAAATAAGGCATGCTAATCAAATATTTTGACTTGTCCAGTTTGTCAGTCCCTCATACAATTTTTTAAAGTGGAAGATTTATTATTTTGAGATGATAGCACCGCTTTTCAAGGAACCAGTGGCATTGCAGCTGATGAACATGGAATGATAATAAAATGCTTAGGGGTAGCTGCTAGAACCGTTATAACCCTATTAAACAGTGTCCAAAAATTCTCAGAGCATTATTTTTCACCAGCTGAAACTTGAGATGACTTACAAGTTCTTGAAATTACTCTTCGTGACAGTACAGGAATCTTTTTGTCCAGCAGGTTTGATCTGAACCTGTTAGCAGTAATAAAAGTTTCCATTGAACACAGGAATGCATCAGACTGCCCAGTATGGAAGATGTAGAACAATTAATACAAGTTATTACTGGCAGATAGGAATGGTGTTAGGGTATCACCTCCAAAGATATGTCATAATTATTGGATACTTTTTCCGCCAGATACGGCAATGGCTTTGGCTCCTGAAATCACAAAGGATATAATGCAGCATACTGCCCAAGACCAGCAAAGTTTGATGCCAGAATAGAGAACTTACTGAAGCAATAAGGAATGTTTTTACCTGTTTGGGTGCCTCGCATGCAAAAGCTTCTAGAGCTTCTAGGGTCACAATCCAAGGGGATATTGTGGTACCTAGAAACATTTACAACAAAAACCAAAGACTAGGTTTAATATCCACCCTTTCATGCCATCTCCACACATATAATATGACCTTCACAGATTACTGTCAAATTTTGGCACAAGTACAATTTGGGCGACTGTAGTGTGCAGCTTAGCCATCACTTTTAATTACATAATGAAATGTTAGCATCTGAAAATACAGATCATTTACCGAAACTTTTTCCAAGAAAAGGCCCAAGAGGCACATATTCCCAAGCTTGAATGTCTCTAGCTGCAAAACCAAACTTCTTCTAAATAAAACACAAATACAATAACTGGAAATACATAAAAACATGAAGAAGTTGCACATACCACTCCAATCATTCATTAACACAAGTCCAAATATGTGATCAGCAGCATTGTTAACATCAACAGGCTTCCCCAATTCATTTCCAGGACCAACTACAGCAGCCTGCCATCAAAAACGACAGAGACAGAGGATAAGAGGTGCAATTATGTGCTAAAATACTTGGGTACACGGTAAATCAGTTTATTGGATTAAAAGCAAGCCATAAGCGCTTACATTTGTTTCTTCAATTTATATAACCATTGGCAAGAAATGACAGTTCTAATATTCAGAGAATGAAACTTACCATTTCTAGCTCAAAGTCTAGCTTCAAGGAAGGTCCAAAATAAGGCGGAGAGTCACCGCTCGGGTAACCTTGACCTCTGTGATGGAGAGGGAAATGCATAAAGATGTGGTGAATCTAATCATAAACAATGGGAGCTCCAACAATGCAACTGAGGTATCAAATTGACATCCCAATAGATTCTTATATAAAAGACACTAGGTGCAGAACCAGCAGGCCCCAATTATCTAGGAAAGAGTCCTGGCATGTGGAATTACACTCGAATAAAGATGGTTCATTTTACAGCCCAGAGGTGTGAATTCAACACACACCATACTTTTGCTCTGTCTTTTCTCCTGTGAATAGGCAGAGAGAACCATGACTAATCACTTAAGTACCTTGGTCGAAAGATGTTTGTTCCGGATATAACAATGGATGATGCCCGTCCATGATAAGCAATGGGAAGATGGAACCTGAAAACCGGCAAATAGAAGCATTGTTTTACTACTTTTCTGAGGCTGAATTGGGAATGAAAAGAGAGAGAACCTTTCCAATCGAATGAACATACCAATTCTGAGGAATTGGATTCTGTGGCCCGCGAAACATGGTCCCACAGTTCTTTGCATGATGCATCGATGAAAAGAAGTCCGTGTAGTCACCAATGGCAATAGGAAGAACCATCTCCACCTTGTCCTGAAAATTCAAATATAAACTTCATCAGAGACATTGTAATCTATCAATACAAAAATGAATTCTAGCTAAAAGCATGTCTCACCATGGGGAAAAGTGATTTTTTCCTCAACTCGGCGTTGTCACGCAGCACAGGTTCAGTCGCTGAGTAAAATTTAAAAATTTCCATCACTTCATACAAAACAAACAATATGCCTCAAGGGGTGCCAGGAGCTCCCTTCTTGAAGGACCATAGGCACATAAATAATCTACTGGAAATTAAACAAGTTCCTTCCTGAGGTTTTCCGCCTTTATGGGGATGACCCATCAGAAAGTGCACTCCACCAAATGTAGATGACATACATGACAGTATCTTTTGCAGCGTGGCGCGAGCTTCCCTCCATGCAGGCCGCCCCAATGCCAAGAACTTGTTAAGGTTGGGCTGGCAACAAAACCAGGCCAAGATCAATCATTCAACTTCTACTACCCTTTTCCAAATTCAGTTCACCCAACATAAAGAGATCCCAAGAGTTCTTATTTAGTAACAGGACGAGCGAGCCCACAGAACACGCCTAAAACCTTCAGAAAACGAAGACTTCGGCAAATTTCACGCAATTGACCAACTAATTATCGATCATTACGAAGGGATAGACTTCACATTGGCTTCATGAGCAGAAAAACCATCCGGAAACAGAGCATTTCCGATTCTTCAGCAAGTCAAAAAGCTACAAAATTCAATTTTTTAACAGAAAAACAGCACGCCAAGGAGTAATCACAGTCCTGCTAAACAATCAGAAGCAAAAAAAAAGCAAAATTGTCTGAAGACTCGCAGCAGTTCCCGCGGGAAGCAGACGAGGCGCGAGACGGGCTCGCGGAAAAACCCGAACCTGGTGGAAGCAGTCGGACCCGGCGAGGGCCGCGCCGGCGAACAGGCCGGCGGAGGCGACGGCGGAGAGGTCCAGGACTTGGTCCCCGATCGCGACGCCGGGCCGGGCCGGCGAGCCGCCGTCCGGCCGGAAGACGCCGAACGGGAGGTTCTGGATCGGGAAGTGGGAGGCGGGGCCGACGTCGATGAAGGACTTGAGGGCCATCGAGAGGAGCGCGGTGTCGCCGGAGCTCCGACGGAAGGCGGCCGCGGCGGTGGTTATGGCGGAGAGTATTTTTGGGAGTGGTGGGAGAGTGAGGAAAGGAGGAGAAGTGATATAAGCAACGGAATTAGAGTCACTTTCTTTATGTTTGGTGAATTGTTTACGGAGCAATCTAAAGCGGTACAATAATATCGGCCTGCAAAATTATTTTAATATGCAAAATAATAATATGACAAATTTTATCACCCCAACGAATCACAAGCCGACGCGTATCAGATTAATGTTCATTTTCCAAAATCTCTAAATTGATGGAAACACACGTGGTAAATAACTCGAATGATATATTGAGATGTAATGTGAAATCGATGTGGAAATTTGACATAAATGGCTCTTCTAAACAACATCGCTCTGGGGAAGTGTGATATGAAGAAAATAATCTAAGATTGGCAAATCTAATAATTTTTCCCTAAAATTTCTTCACCAATAGAAAATATGTTGAAATCTCTAATTTTGCTTCTATTTTGATAAATTTGTCGTTGGCGTATTAGTTTAAGATTTCTTATTATACAAAAATTATTCTAAGATGGATTTATCGCGGATATACCAATGCAGGATTTAATGTGATACAAAAATGAATTCGGATTAAATGTGACATGGAGATATTAATTAATGATTTTTTTTTGTGGTATGAACTTTTTTATAGATTAACCCACACCGCTATGGACACGTTAGTTCGGGTGTTCCCCCTCTTCCGGTAGGTTTGCGAGACTTAAGTGCAGTGTCGTGAGAGGTAGGTCTTGGCACTAGCATCACCTCGGATTTACGTCACCAGCTGCCGGCTGACTGTATGGCAATTCTCGTATCATCAAAAAAAGAAAACTTTTTCATAGATTAGGTTTTAGCCATATTGTAATTGGGTTTTCTATAGGGAGGAGGTTAAAAAATAATAGGGAGTAGGGGGACCGGTGAGGGTAGTTGGGATCAACGGCCGGAATGTGACACACGTGGTGATCTGACCGCTCCAGCCATCTCTCCTTCAACGGACCATCCTCTAAGCCAACGTAATTTTTGAATCTTTTTTTAAATCTGTTTTAATTTAATGTACGGGATGGTGTGGATTTTTTAAGACAACGTAGGATTGGCGTGACTAGGTGGGTCCCGCGGATTTAGCGGATGATCGTTGGAGCGGGTGACGAAAGTGTGACACGGCCGCACCCCGGTCTTGTCCCCATCAGCTCAGTTGCTGGTCAAAACCGGTTCGCTTTGGGTCGTCCCCTTCGGTTTGGGCTCCGAACCGTTCAAGGCGACGGAGCTGAGGGATCACGGCTCTTCTGCGAGCCACGAACAGGATCGCAAGCACGGCGGATAGGGACAAAATGCTGCCCTCCTCTTCGCCCGACAGCGAAGGATAGGCCTCCCCGGCCGGGTCAACTTCGATGATTTTTAATGTGAAGGTCAATTGGCATTCTCTTAATCGTGACACGATTTAGAATAATGATTCTAGAGTTAGTATCCATTCAGGTATGTGTGGCGATTTAGTATAGAATGAGATAATCGTGATAGCTTATAAAAATAACTTTGATTAGAGGTAAATAGTCAAGTCAATTTGATATAGGAACTTAATTGAATTGGCCTTACTTTTGGTTCACGTGAGGGGCAATTCATTTTTCAAGTAAAAAGAAATTGGAAATTAGCCTCACTGGTTCATTCAAGTGGTTTTGAACCAATTCAAAACAAAAACCCTACAAGTCTATTTATTGAGAACTTTTACGAATAAAAAAGAAAAATAAATTAAATTTATTAAATAAATAAATGAGAGCCAAACCGGCAAACCGGCGAGGGCCTGCAGGGCCTGCACCAGAAGCGTGCTGCTGTAAAAGGGAAAGTCCAAAATTGCTTTTTTTCTTTTTAATGCAGAGTGAAAATAATTTTTAATAAGGAAAAAGAAAACCAATATTCTCTCCACTCCCTAATGTCTCTCCAACTAATATCATGTTTTTCTTCTTATCATGTTCTTCTCGTTTGAATAAAAATAACTTGATTAAAACAGGGGGATTAATCAGTGAGGAATCACTGTACACACGACAACCTAGTCTTCTGTCTCTCTGACTCCATCACAACAACATTCGGATCCCACGTGAAAGGAAAACAAAAACCTTGAAGGAAAAATAACCAGGCTGAGCAATGCCTACATAAGTAAGGCCATTGTCCGAATTGTTAACTTTTGCAAAAATAATGTATACGATAGAATAATTACGAAAATAAAAAGAAAAAGTGAATAAAAAAGGGTAAATTTAACGGGTCAGGTTCCACTACTTGCCTATCTCGAAATCAATCTCCCATACTATAATAGAGTACGATAAATCTAGAAGGTAATTGGTAATGCAAAAGATTATCATGTGTGTAAGTAGAGTTTGGCAGTAGCTTCAAGGGGTGTTGTACAACCAATCTTACTACATTCAGTCAATCTCGCTCTCAAGAGAGACAAATATTCGAGTGGCGCAATCAGCCTGCGATAGGCAGTAGCTGTCCAAGCCACGTTAGCAAGAGTAGCTAAGAAGGTTGCATACAAAACTCTACAGAGGAGACAAGGAGACTGGTCCCCCTCATTTGCTTGATAAGAATGTTGCCATGTTCTTTTCTTTAAAAAAAAAAAAAAAAAATCAGACCTTGGACACAATATTTGAGTACATACAAGATCTACATAATATACCATCATGGCAAGATTTCCATAAGTGATGGAACTCCTGTGTTTGAAATGGATTTACGCGTTATTCATTGATATGATATACTTGAAACAAGACAGTTTCCCGTCCCTCAGGGCAAGATTTGCAGATAAAGTTGTAAATTGAATTGGATAAATCTATACTGAGGTACTTCTGCTAATACAAAACACTACATCATTCCACGGAAAAAGGAAGTGAGAACAGAATAGAAACAGCAATTGTCCTAAAGACCTTCACAAGCTTAAAACCCCAAAAAATAAAAGGGGCCCAAATCGATAGGCTTGGCCTTACATGATTCGGCCCAGACGATGACATATTTTGGGCCGGGCCTAAACATCCTTCCTAGCATACTAAAATAGCCCTACAACAAAGAGCCCCAGTCCGGCGGCCACGACCGCGGCGAGCCAGCCGCCGCGACCGGCCGGTGCGGCGGACGGCGTCGCGGGCGCGTCGGCCGCGAGCACGGCCGCCTCGGAGGTGGCCACCTTGGTGGCGTCGGGGGCCCCACTCGGCTGGACCTCCACGTGGAGCTTCAGGCCATGCTTGCAGCTCTCCTCCCGGCTGCTCGCGAAGTAGCGTGCGCCGCGATCCTCCAGCGGGATGCCGTCGAGGCCGTCGGTGTACATCCGGATCGGGTTGCGCACGTCGCACGACTCGTACTCGGCCCTGCTCGTCAGCTCCACGATGCTCTCCTGCGCTGCCGAGTAGGCGAACCCTGCCCAAGCAGACAACACCCCCTTTCATCTCTTTTCTTTCCCCTGTTTATCGTCAGTCGCAATAAAGAAAAGGGAGCCCAAACTCCAAGAACCCCGTAGCGTCTTAATTTCAGTAGCTTGACGAGATAAAAAGTACTTGAATAGTCGAGGGAATGTGATAATATATCTTTCTTTTTATAAAATATGAATTACTGTTCATTCCCAGGAGAGTCAGAAAACAGAGCAGAACATCCATGGGTAAGCGGTCTGCAGTTGCCGATGATGTGTCTAAACCTGCCGGTGTTCTTCTTGTTAACTCAGAAAAAGACATGATATTTGTTGCTAACTAAACCTCCCACGGAATACCCACATCCTACTTTCGGCACAATGAGCCAGAAAGTCAAGCAGAATAGGATAGAGAGGAAGGGACGAAATGCCAGCACGTGAACAAGCGCGCCGCGATCGTGACTGCTTTTAAAACGTTTGGAATATTTTGGGCTCTCTGTTTATCTCTTTTTCTCTTCCGGATTCTGGAAAAAGTAAAAGGGGGAGGAGGAGGGAGGAGAAGAGAGGCTTGAGGGTGTTACAAACAGAGCTTGTCTCCGACCCTGAAGACCGGAGAGCCAGAAAACAGAGCAAAACATTCATGGACAAGCAGTCGGCAGTTGCAGACGATGCATCTGAACCTGCTAGCGTTCTTCTCGTTAAATCAGAGAAAGACACAATCTTTGTTGCTAACTAAACCTCCCACGTAATACCCACATCCTACTTTCGGCACAATGAGCCTAGAAAGTACGCAGCTAAAGAGGAACGGACGAAATGCCAGCACGTGAACGAGCGCGCTTTGTGATTTACACTGCTTTGGAGCGTTCGGAATATTTGCGGCTCTCTATTTAACTTTTTCTTTTCCGCATTCTGGAAAAAGTAAGAGGAGGAGGGAGGAAGGGAGAAGACAGGGTTGAGAGTGTTACGTACAGAGCTTGTCTCCTACCCTGAAGACCCTGCCGGCGGACCAGGACCCGACGCCGCTCAAGGCGTCCCAGCCGCGGTCGCCGCCGACCACGTGGTGCACCTGAGCTCCCACCCACCCCGCGTTGAGGCTGACCAGGACGAGAACCGCCGCCGATACCGCCGCCACCCTCGCCGCCATCGCCGTTCCGATTGGCCTCTGTCGCTTAACCCAGAAGCAAGAAGAACAGAAAAAATCTCTCTCTCCCTCTCTGCCCTCTCTCTCTCTCTTTCTCTCTCTTTCTCGGGAGTTAAAAAGCAACGGGCGATGGCGGTCGTAATTAAAGCGAGCTTCGGGGCACTTTCCCCTGTGGGGAAGACCGTCTGTGACGTTCTTGAAAGGTAGTTGGCGCGGACAGCTGGGGCCCCACGCCCCGCTCGCCTCCAATGCCAACGAAGCTGCGTTTATGGCGCGCTTCAAGCGAGGAGCACTTCCCGCCATTGGCCAGCCTCGCCTGTGGCCAAGAGGGCCGTCGCCTCTTATCTTGCGGAAATTTCCAGCGGATTTTCCCAACACTGAAATTCAATAATCGTTACTTCGCCAAGTGCAATCTGTCTTATTAAGTTGTCCTCATGTTTGATCTTGGAAACGGTAGGTTATTTAGGTAGTGTTGCCATTTATTTCGTGTTGATATGCGGTGGTTTATCAAAAGCATTCGTGTCTGATTTCTATGTTGAATGATTCTCACCAAAAGAGTCTATTGGGCTCCGAATTTTCACTTGTCGTGATTAGGACAACTTTTTTGCCCTTTTTGAAAAACTTGTCCTGAGATTAGGACACGTTTGACATGGGTATCATGGGTTTGGACTAATAGCAAATGGTTCGACATGGATTAATCTCACCACTGATTCAAAATCACATAAAAAATTATCTCATCCATCTTTAGTGTGGAAGCAAGTGCTCATTGCTTATGTCATGAGATAAAACTTTCCTCCAAGAACAAGCCTATCCTTTGCTTCGTAAGCCGGAATATAAGGCCAATCTTTTCGCGATAAATTGTTCTAGTCAATCGTATCTTCATCATCGATTCTACTATGCCCAAATAACTCCGGCATCCAATTCTTTGAGTAAAACATATAGATCATTTTAACACAATTACTAATTTCAACTTATTGTGCCTATGATCAGTAGAGCAGCATGAGTTCCCAATCAATTTACATGGCCAGTGTTGCCTTAGATATCCTCCGAAAATGATAATCATGCCATCCCTAATTCCTAGAAATACACCTTGAAGTTACTTCCGTGACTTAGTAATATGAATCCTTCAGCATCTCTCACGCTTTGCTATGATGCCACAAATCGCCACTTTTCCATCCAGATGGATATGGAAGAAATTGGACTTTGACCTTCTCCCCCACCCAAATTCCAATTGCCATCATTGTGGGCCATTTTATCCTTTCCTTTCATTGTTGAGCCATCACTGCCACTCCCATGGATATGGATGGCAAACACTTGCCCAATAGAACGTGGCCCTCCACTTCATCGGTGGCTTCCCTGCAATTAAAGTGGTTTGCTAATCTCCAGCCATTTGTGCTTTAGTTGCCAAGTGTGGCATCGTAAGCTAATTGCACTACCTCAGTAGCACTTTCTCTCGCCTATTAAGCTTCTCCTAATCTTAGCAAACGAACAACTTTTTTTTTCTTCTTGTTGAGAATGTGGTAATGAATCTATTCTCGGCATTTGCTCATACAATTTGGGAAATTTGCTTTGATGTCATTTGTTATAAATTGAAACTTTCTTGGCCAAGGAGAAGCTCATGCAATACTTGATGAGCCGAAATAATAGGCCACCCTTTTCTCGTTACATCAATTCTAAGGAGAATATGGCAAACCACATTCTCATCATTGATCACGCAACATCCAATTTAGCTAAAACATTTAGTCCCTTAAGTAAGTCACGAAAATCGCTTTAACATTATAAATAGTTTTTGTGTGCTATGGTCATCATTAAGAGACCGGCACCAACTCTCAATTTGTGCATAGGAGGCCAACTCTGCTTTTAGAGGTACTTTGAGATAATAATCATTCCATTCTCATATTCTTAAAACAAACACGCTAATGCTTCACTCTTGAACCAGTTGTATGAACCCATATGCATCTCTCACACTTACCCCTAATGCCGTAAAACTCCACTTTACAACCATCATGAGTATGGAAGGAATTGGATGTGTCAAACATTCTGGCCTTCCCTTTCTTTTGTAGTACTCTATATTTACCTATGGAAAAGATAAAAATGCTTCTTGTGTTTCTTTTGGGTTGGTAGGAGGTAGCTTTCAGAGCATTTTTTTTCTTGTTATATTCATTTGATCCAAAATTATAACAAAACTAAATTTGCGTAAATGAAACTAATGTATTGAACAAATTCCACAAAAAAACAGAAGATCGAAAATGGGGGAAAACAAAATCTCATGAATGATTTTGATCCCTAGTTCTTCCTTTTTCGCCTGTTCGATGCAAAACCATGTTTGGCATGTTAAACGGCGTCATAAAAATGTGTGTCCATTCAAAATTTCAAACAAGCGCGGCGTAAGTATTTCAATAAGAGCTTGTCAAATCACTTTGACATATAAATATTAGAAATTAACTTTGATATCTGTAACACTTTTCAAAAGAAAGAGGCTTCGAACAACCCCTCTCAAAAACCTTTTAATAGGACTCTCTTTCATCTTTATAATCGCTCGGGATGAAAGGCTAGGAGAAAAAGGAAACGCTTACTATGGTATATGCCAACCTACCCGCATACCCAGCTAACCCGCCTACCCAGCTATGCGTTTAGCCCACTTATTGAAACGCAATAAATTCACCGGCGCACCTTTCTTTCGACTTCATCGTCCATCCCTTTCTATCGCTGAACCTAATTCATTCTGTGGACTCGAGGACAACGGGTAGTATCAAATGTTGTTGGTGGTGTTTCCTCGAATACATGCATGATTTAGATTTGGGGTCCATTTTTTACTGGAAAAAGTATTTAAAAAGTTATAAATCTATTGTATTTATGCCAATTTAATTCTAAACCTTTCAGTTGAATTAATTTAGTCCTAAACATTTTCATTCAATCATAAATATTTCAATTGAATTAATTTAATATTAAACATCTTCACATTTGTATTAATTCAGTCCATCTTACCAATTTTGCCAGCTGATGCTGAAGTGGACACCGGCCGATGTTGATGTGGATGTCAGCCAGTGATCGGGCGATGATGTTATAATTTTTAAATATTTTTTTTTTCAAAATTTTTACTATTTTTTCTTTTCTTTTCTTTTTCTTTTTTCTTTTTTTTCCTTCTTCTTCCTCCTTGAACTTTCTCATAGTGGCCGACGAGCCTTCGGCGAGGTTGGCTACCCTCACCTAGCTCACCCAGGGCCGCAAGTGAGGTGGCTTTGCCTTAGCCTTGCCTGCGGCTAGCAAGGCCGTGGCGGCTTTCGTCCAAGCCCTGGCAATGGCCACCATGGCCTTGCTAGTCGTGGCCGAGGCCGCCTTCGTCTGTAGTAAGGCCAGGGCAAAGCTGGCCTTGCCTGCAACCTTGGGTAAGGCTGAGCGAGGGTTGCAACCCTCGTTGGCGACGACCCTTGTCGGAGGTATGCTAGCCACTATGAGAAAGTGTGAGGAGGAAGAAGAAGGAAAAGAAAAGAAAAAAGGAAAAGAAAAAAGAAAAAAAAAAAAAGGAAAAAAAAGGAAAAAAAGAAAAATAAAATAAAAAAAATTCAAAAAAATAAATAAAATTATTTAAAAATTGTCACGTCGCATTCGACCATTGGCTGGTGTCCACGTCAATGCCATCTGACCAAAAAAATTGGCTGGATGGACTAAATTGGTACCAATATAAAAATGTTTAAAATTAAATTAGTCCAACTTAAAAGTTTATGATTGAATTGATATCAATGTGAAAAGGTTGGAGACTAAATTAATTCAATTAAAAGTTTATGACTAAATTGGTACCGATATAATAGGTTTGGGACTTTTTTGGTACTTTTCCCATTTTTTACTATTTTACAAATCCATTTTACTAAGAAAAAAAATAGCAATCATTTTCCTAAAAATAATTGCTTGTATTACTTAAAATAATTAATTAATAGAAATTACTTCAGTATCGGCAACAATTCATACCTAATCATTTTCATGAACGATAAAAAAAATTTCAATCATTCATTTTGTAAGAGATATAAATAGTCATTTTCAAGAAAAATGTTTTCTAGTTTTTCATCTTCTACGAAGCAAACAGAGTACACAAATATTAAACATGAGCAACTATATGCCTAATGTTTACCGAAATCATGCTGAGTTCAACCAACAATCAAGTGGGGGATGCGAGTTGGATGTTGGTTTTGCATCGTTTATCAGCATACACGCATGCTATGATCATATTGAGTCGATTATATGCATTATGCGTGGAAACCGCCAACCAACGCCCAATCAAAGGTTTGCTCGTCAGAAAGAAGAAATCAGGGACTTGAGCGGCATGGCTCCGCTTGCATGTCGATCTTTTTCTGCTTTAGTCATATATCTTAGCCTCTAAGGATGTTCTCGTAAAGATATATGCTTGTTTCAAGTTAAAGCGACTCCTCAATAACACACCATGTCTTCTTTCTCGAAGATGTCGATCCCTGGTCACAGGCAGCGACTTCAAGGGGCATTATTGGATCTAGCGATAGCAACTTTTCATTCGAGTCCACCTAAGGTCTCAAGGGCAAAGTTTTCCATCAACGGTGCACCATTGGAACCGGAAGTTTCATCAAAGTCCGTGGCAAGAACTAAGATATGAGACAAGACAATGGACCTAATTTTGCGACACAGACAATCCATTCCGTTTATTTATAGAAATTACTTCCTCGATTGCTTTGTAGGTGTTGTCGTGTAGTTGGCTAGCTTGTTGCCTTAGCCACTAAGTTTCCTTCGCAAGAATGTATGGCGAAAAGGACAAATGGATCATTATATTCCATTTTGATTTTGAAACGCAAGTCTCGTCCCTCACATTTGACAGTTTGTCCTCATTTTAGACATTCGTCCAATATCGATACGTTGATCATTTCCAAGTCCGATTGTCATTATCGTAACTGCAATTGCTTTGGTGGAGGATGAGATGGTTCTTCAAGAGGACCTAACCAAAATAAACTTAAAGACATGTAATTACTTAAACTAACCTCGGCATCTCCATTGTAGAGGTGATCATTGAGAGTGCATTTGTTTCGTGAAAAATAAATAATTTAAAAATATTTTTCTAAAAATTAATTGTCTCTATCGCTTACAGAAATATATAAAAACGAAATATATTTTCACAATCTATGAAAATATTTTAGACACAAATTTTTATCAATAATAAAAAAGATTTCATTGACTAATTATTTTAAGCAATATAAACTTTCATTATTATGAGAACATTTTTCAAATCATTCATTTTTTATGAAATAAATGAGTTTAAGTAAAGACGGACTAGCTAGGTCCTAAGGTCATGCCTAATCTGTAATGTTTGGGCTTGTCGATGAACAAAAGGTAGTAACTATTTTCTGATTGTGTGAGCTTAGCTTAAGTTCAATCGGGCTGAATTTCAACTTACCCTTCACTCATACCCATCTAAAAAATGTCCAAAAAGTCTTAAACTTATTGTATTTTTGCCAATTCAGTCTAAACCCTTTTAATTGAGTTCTAAATATTTTCATTTTTTATCAATTGAGTCGATCCAACTAATTTTGATCGGAATTCGCTGACGTGAATGCCAACGTCCATGTCAATATTGACTATTCTACATGGCACCGCCGATATTTACATCATCAATTTTCACATAAAATTAGTTGGATAGACTCAATTAACAAAAAGTGAAAAGTTCATGACTCGATTGGTAAAATTAGAAAGTTTATGATTGAATGACAAAAATATAATAGATTTAGGACTTTTTAAAATAAATTTTCTAATCTAAACTTGTCTTTTGGGCCCTTGTGGCGTTGCGTTTGCCTAAGGGTCCATGGCATAGGTCTACAAAAAGGCATCTCGAGGTTCCACTTGTCGAAAGATTGAGTTCTTTCTTCAATCCTTGGACTTCATAGAAAAGTAAAGACAACCTTTTTCAATACTAGTACTCCGTTTGGGAGAGTTGAGGTCTATGGAGCGAGAATTTTAGATCTCCCTCCTTTCCTCACAAAAACTAAAAATACGACCATTTTTGGTTGGAAGGAAAGGTTTTTATTTATTTATTTATTTATTTATTGTAAGGGATTGATCGGATCAATTTCATATAAGGATGAGCTCAGGTTGGGCAGGTCGATCCTCAATGCTTCTTTTGGCATGGCCCGGCCCAAATTTAAATAAATAAGCCCAAAACAAACTAGATGGGCTAATTCGGACTTGCGCTAAATTTTAAAATTTTTTTTTTTCTGGAAACATTAAAATTAAATTAGTTATTACATTGTCGGCCTCAAAAATCACTTCTATTATAAGTTTGGCCATTTGGGGCCTAAGCATCTCAGGCCCGAAGGCTTGGACCAGCCCAAAAAGAAAAATAACGAAAGCTTTCAAGGTGATAATGCACTCATTTCTTTTCCTTTTCGAGCCAAAAAGAAAAAAATCCGAGTCGGGCCTTTTCAAGTCCAAGAATTTGGGTCGGATAAGTCCCGAGCTTTTGAGGTCACTAACTTTTGTGCTCACCCCTAATTTGATGCACACTTTAAAAGCCTCTGAATCTGTCCAAATATGGAGGATTTGAATGGATTTGTGTAATAACAAATTAATATATTCTTCTTCCTCATTTATACCCTTGGTTTACATCTATCTATCAATACACGAAAAGAAATTTATGTCATAATAAACTCTTTCCTTTTCTTTATCCTTAGTAGGATCCAAACAACATCGTATCTCAATCTCTTCAAATCATTTCATTTTCCTTTTCCTTTCCCTCATAATCTTTCAAATTCCTTCTTTTACTTCCTAATCACCCGTCCAAACTGAGTGTACAAGTAGAGGCCGATAAGCCATTTCAAAGTAAAAATAGTTTATTTAAATTTAGAAAATTACGAATAAATTGAAGGCGATTTTAAATTATAATATCCAGATAGTAAGAGAAATTGGGTGTTTTGACACAAAAAAAAACTATCGCACTATTACATAAAAACTAAAACAAAATGTCGAAAATCAAATTAAAACGAAATTGCTACTTTTCTTTCATAAGAGGAGAATACAAACGAAATTATGTATGGAAAATATAGGACGTCTCATTGCAGTAGTATTGCACATTAGATCAGTCCCATTATGAGGCATATGACACAAGATATTAAGATGTTTTCTAGCTCACTCTAATTTAATCAAACCAATCACAAAAGAAAAATAGCAAGAATCCAAGTAATTCCTGCAAAGTGATTGATTCTATTCATCGTATCTCATCAATAAGAAATGAGTTGTAAGTAATTTCTTGAGACATGATTTCGCCATTTTCTTAGGTCATTAATCTTTGATTCATCGCTTCATGGTCATCATTGGCATCATCAAATTCAGTACTCATCCCTTGGAGAGTAAAAGATGGTGATATCAGCCTCTTCAGGCAACCTGAAGCTCACTTTCTTCTTAGTCCTCCCACTTTCAGTCCTGCAAATGGAAGCCGAAGACACCGCACCTTCTTCTCGCTCTTCTTCTCCATCATCTTCTCCACTAATCTTCAATGGCCTCTCCAACGAAAAACTGTCCCTGGCCTTACACGGCATAGCTGTCATTGATATTGAAGTTTCATCGACCTCCGGAGAAGATGGAAACACCCTCTTGAAGATTGAGAGAGAACACAAAGGGCTCACGTCCGCTGATGCATTCCGGTTCTCTACCAGGAGAAGACAAAATCCATTCCCTCAAAGTCAAACTTTTGACCATTGTCGTGATTTTCTGATCAGGTGGCGGCGATTTACATCGCGGTTCTCGGTGAATCCTCTTCTTTTTCCATCGGAACTTCTTCACGCTTAAGCACTCCTGTCCCGCAATCGAACTGTTGTCATCATCAGGGCTGGCCTTCTCAAAATTCGGATGCCTTCTCCTCGGATTGTTAGTGCTCAGCACTGAACCCATGGTCGGACTTCCGCCCCGCCTCTCCAAACGAACGGCACCAATAATTAAGGGAAGAATAGAGAATAGTAATGCATCGATGAATGGTGGCATGAGAAACAGATCGAATCAAGTGTTCTCGAGCGGATTATGTAGGGTTCCGGAGGCGGAGGTATCTACTGGTTGACTTAGCAATAATCTCTATCTGTCCGTTCTTATCAGGAGGTGTCATCATTATCTTGTAGGAGTTTCGCTCTTGTGCTTTTGTATCTTTTTGCATGGGAGTATCATCATATGACAGCTAACTAGGTTAAGTTCTCGTCTTGGGATATGGCATATTTACGTGAGGATTCCTTGCTTCATGGTATATGCCACGACGGGTTCCAAGGTGGATGCCGTTTGGACAAATTCGGTGATAATAACAAAGTCAGGGTTGATATAATTGTAATGCGCAGGGTTCGTCGAGACAAGAACAAGATCAATCATTAAGAATCCACAGGTTTCTCCCAGGCCTTTTCTATGTAGCTTCTTTCGTTTGCTTTGATAAAACAAATGCAGCCATCTTTCTTGTTTTGGCTCTCTGAGTAGGTCACTTAGAATGTCAACCATATTTGTTGTTGCTTGGCTAGATTCAATGCTTTTGGCTTTAGGATATCCAATTATAAAAGAATGATTGGAGATTTGTTTGGTTTGGTTGTCTACGAAACCTTGGATCGAGCCGCCTTTTCGACATGTCCATTGGAGCAAACAAGAAACAGACGAACGAAGTGCTTGGAGCCAAGTTGGACATTTCATGCTTCTAGAGGAGAGAATATTACAGCACGGTGCTTCCAGGGAAATTCAAATTTTCGAATATAAGAAAAAAGACGAATAAAATCGGATTTATCACATACTATTACTACTCTTTTATTTCTTGAGAACGTTCTGTTAAAATTTGCAATTGCCAAGACGTGCATGTCATACGTGCAAGACCCTTTAGTGTACCCAAGCGCTTCCCGACAGGGAGAGTGAGAACAGGTCTCTAATGCAGTGTACCCATCTCTTGTCGAATCTTTAAATAGTCAAATCTTAATAAATTCGATGACTATGAAGTTACCCTTCAGTACTAAAACAGTTCTCTCTTTTAGTCATCGCCTGGCTAAATGCAATGCCCTTTTAGTCTATAGCTTTCAGAATATCCAATTGCACAAGAATGATTTCAACATATGTCGGTTTCTTTGTCTATAAAACTTTGAGTTGAGCTGCTTTTTCGATTTGTACATTTGTGTGCTTGCCAGCGCACCGGTTCCCGACCAAGCAAAGCATGCAAGAACTTTGGTCAACGTTGTGCGTTTCGGTTCCTACTGGTTTATAAAACGTGTGTATGGTTGTATACACAAAAACTGCCCTGCATAAAATAGTGGCGGTAGATATAAAATCAAACATCTTATCTCTCATCTCGTTAGTTCAATACATTCTCTTTTTTCCAAATATTTGCCATTAAAGAAAACTAAAGAACACCTCATACCATAGAGTCCAGACTCTGCTGCCCTGTACAAACTTGCCGAAAAGCAAATCAAAATTTACACGCAAATGAGTATCACCAGGAAAACTGCCTAGATTATGGATTCCATCTACGTAAACTAGACAGAATAATTCTGATTAGTAGGTGCAGATTAAATTGAATGAAAGCAGAATCATAAAGCAAACTTTACCTGTAGACTGCAATTTTGTCTCTTTGTTGCTCGGACCAGAAATGGATATGAATTCAGCGCCAGGAGTAACCAATTCTGCATATCCTTTCCCAGCATTTTGGGATGTTGAGAATGCAAATTTTCTAGCCTCCAAAAAGACTAGCTAAAATTGCACTATGGCAATCAGAACTAATGAAGCAGAGTTTTGAGAGAGTCAGAGAAGAGAAGAATCGGCACAGGAGAGAGATGAGGAGGAAATCCATACTTAGACCATTGCTTAAGAACACTTTGCAGATGATTGATTACAGATTCGGCTCATTGGTTACAACATTAAGCACAAGACCTGACAAATTGACACTGCAACTTCTTTTGCACTAACTATTTACAGCCATAAAATACCAGCTCTCAACTTGGTAAACCAACTAGAGCAACAGAACTTACAAAAAGAGGATAGAAAAGATGGCAAGACATATTTTATCTTGAGTTGTATCTGATTACGCAAATCAAATCAATGTCCTCATCGCAGCCTCTTGTGTAAATTGGTTTGATTTGTCTCGTGTAATTAAATATGCCTGAAGACAACATGTCTTTACATCTTTTCCATCTTTTTTGTAACTCCTGTTGATTAACCAAGTTCCATGACTATACTGTTTTATAACGTTTTGGAAATACCCACACTTCACAGTTGGACTGGCTATGTTATTGACCGTCACTTCCCTAGATTAACTGTTTTGCTCCCCCTTTTTGACGTTCTCTTCATTGTATGTCTATCCACTAAAATCTCTGAAGACCGTCATCTTCTTGTTCTTCTGTTCCTTTCTTCCTTTTATCCTGTAGGAAAAATTCTCCACAAGACTTCAGGCACGAAATGTTGCTCATCAGAGGGAATTTGTCTCTGTTTTAAGGGGTTTGTCTTCAGCCTTCTGGAAATAGAGCGGCTCTGTTTTGGACATCATCCCTTGTGACCGGAGTAAGATGTATCCGCACCAGCTAGAGGGCTTCGGTTTATGTGGAAGAACCTAGTAGGGTCTACTGATCTAAATGAGTTGACCAACTCTGAGCCTAAGGACGTTGTTGGGTGCATCATATCTCACGCTCCAGGCACCGTAAAGACTTGCTTGCCATACTTTTCTCCACGTGTATCTTGAGCTCTTCCATGATTCCTGCCCGAAGTTTATTCGAGCTTGCTTCTCACTTGGGAAGAAGAGTCCAAGAAGGGGAACAAGAAATGGAGCACCAGCATTCCATGCCACAATTTGCTTAATCCGGAGATCTCCAAGGCAAAAAAAAAATCGAAAGTTGTGAGAATGGGAAGGCAAATAGGCACCCCTAGCAATGTAAAGATTTGAAGCTGAGAAGAAGATGGACGTGATGTGGGGCAAGTGGAAATTCGATCGTAGGGCTGGTGAAATTGGTTCTTCTGAATCCAGGCAAGCTTCACGACACCTGCTAGCTACCTAAAGACATATCAAAGTCGAGTAGGTTGTCTAAAGAACTGACCGAACATAGATTTTTATCTCATCTACTGAGTGTTTGTCGGCAGCGGCAAGTGAAAGAGGCGGAATAGTGTGGAACCCACTTCTAATTTTGACTTGCTTTACGGTTTTTCTTTTTTACTTTTTCAGTCCAGTTGTCACAATTGAATGGGCCAACCCCATGGTGATATTGAGCGACCGGCCTACGCAATATTTCTCGTTGATCCGCCCTAAATTATTTTGTGTATTTTAAAAACTCACTTATGATCACTGCTCTAAGCGGAATTTTTGACATTTTTGCAAGATGTATTTCAAGAAGTCATTTTTTGAAGGAAATCGCAATATTTTCTGAGAAAATCTTAGCATTCATATTCTATTTGTGTTGCGGAAAATTTCACAATTCTGAAAAATATTTTCCAAAGAATCGGAATTCGGCTAAATCTGGAAATGAACCAGAAATTATTGTCCATCATTTGAAAATAAAAATTTTCTTTTATTTTCTTAAAGAAACATGTAGGATTCATATAATATAAGGGTTAACATGTTATATCATTAAATTTTAGATATGGTTTTATCGAATTATATTTTCACAATATAAATATTATTATAGGTTGTAAACAATTCAACTTTTTTCTCTAATGGTTTTTCATCAGAATTTGTTTTTCTTAAATATATCTGCCTATACACAGAAAGAGGACATTACCAATTGTTAAAATACAAAATAAAAAATATTTGTATAAACATTGTACCTGACATTTTGGGAGCTGTCCTAGGGGAGAATGAGCCAGAAGTGAGAGGAGAGAGACGGGGTGATAGGTGGTATTGCCAGACGAAATGAAAGGGGGCTTCTTTACTTCAGCCGTTGAAGTAAGCTCTCTCTCTCTCTCCCGAGTTTTTTTTTTTTTTTTTTTTTTTTGCTGGTTCTACTCTAATCATATTCTAACATTCACTCTCAGACTTTTGACATACTTCCTCAGAGGGCGTGGGAGTAAAACCTACTCCCACCTTCGACCCATCTCAATCCCCCCTGGAAGATTTCGAGTGGGTTTCGATTCTTAACCCCTACCTTCTCCTTCCAAGTTGAAAGAGTGTAGGACCACCAAAAAAAAAAAAAAAAAAAGGTTCTCTCTCTCCGAGTTGGAAGAGAGACTTCAATGCACTCATTATGACGTTGGTGCTCCAAGAACTGTTTATTTCAGCAGGGACTTCATGATCTCATATGAAGAAGACGTCCTTGTTCTGGACCCCCCCTCCTCCTCTTCTCCTTTCAAAATGATATTCAATGCAAAATATCCGTCATCATACGAACTATGACATGGAGAAGTTCTACTCGCAGCCTCGAAATTCTGCGAACCCTGCAATTTTGTGCTTGTGTATACCATATGTATCGTGCTTTTTCTTACTAATACCCCAATTTAAGTTGTAGACAAACGCAGATCTTTGGCTCGATTCTGCCACCGTTCCGAGCCAAAGATTAAAAAAAAAAAAAAAAAATACACGTCATTATGTTACAATCTAGATTTATTTATTCACTGATTTATATTTATTTTTCTCATCGAGTCCAAAGTGATGCAAACTCATTATGTTTTTAATCGTATTTAACTAGTGTCTTATTAGCATTGTGGTGGATGAGATCATAATTTGCACTATCAGCTTTTGGTTGTCACGCATATTGGTATATCGTACTAAATTTTGTTTTTAATTGTACCAATAATAATTATTACTCTTTGATTTTCTTGTAATGTTTAATTTTCAAGTTTAAATCAGTGCTGCCTTACATACTAAGATCGATGGTTCTCTTACAAGGTTGAAAATTATGCCGCTTTGGCATAAAGTCAAAGCTACTACTATTTTTCATAAAATAAAAGCTAATTCTTTGTTTCTATATATAGTATAATTACTTTTAACGTAGAAAGCATATTTTCTTCAAAAACATATTAAGGGTGTTGTGGAAAACGAACGATCGAATAATAAAATAGACAACAACAAAAAAAATCGGACGCCAAATTTACATGATTTATGTTTATGGGGAGAGCAATAATGAATTTCATTATAACTTAAACAATACACGGATATTATAATAAAACTTAAGTCCCTCAAGCATTTATGGTGTTTCTCAAGCTCCAATTACATCAAATAACTCACCTAATGTTTAGCTTCACAATTTCTTACGAAATAATCTCTCAATCTCACAAAAAATTAAATAAATTTTCATCTCACAAGATTTAATTGGCTTAAACACTATTACTCCTTGGATGTCATTCATGAATAAGATTCGCCGCATGAACAACACGAAGATAGCCCACGTTTCTCAAGCAATCTCTCGACGCTCCAAGACTTCGTATCAACAATAAAGACTTGCTCTCTTGCAATTAAAGAATAGCCCACATATATGTTCTGTTTCAAACAAGATCGGGATAACCCTTCCTAAAGCAAACTTCAACACGGAAAGGAAAGTTTAAAAAGCGTCAGGTCCACTTTCCTTTTTTATCTATTTTCTTTCATTGACTCCGTGGAAGCAAACTTGTGAGTCCTTTCCGTTTTATTTTTATTTTCCTTGCTCAATGAACATTGATAATTAACTCCATGCTGATAAAAGAAAATTGTCATAATATGCATTACAAGATTTCAAATGTTTACAAAATATCCAATTTGAAATATTCAAATTTTCATTTTGGGTTCAAACTCAAGGCATATTTTAACAAATGGTGCGTTTGGTAACATTTCTGTTATCGAGAAAAATTTATTTTCAAAGATTTTTTTTTCTATTTTTATTCATTGGACAAGTTTGTGATAAGATTGCACAAAATTTCTTTTTCTGAAATAGAAAAAGAGCATAAATGCGTTCCGTATGACCTTAACAATTTATATTCCCAATTTTGTTATTTTAATTAGAAATATTTTAATAGAGACTTAATAATTCATGTTTGAATAAAATTGGACTTTTGGAAGGATTTAATTGATCAAGACATTTTAATATGGCCTTACAAAATTCAACGTAATAGTTAGTCAAAGATGGATGGCTAGAAATGACATGAATAATCCCATTGGTTTATAACTCATAATGTTAGCAGGTTGATAGTAAATATTTGGGCATTACAATAAACAAGTGCATAAACATTTTGAGTATTTTTAGTTGCAAGAAGGAAATCAAATGTTGCTTGGTAGAATGGGCAATAATGGAACAATTGAGGATGGAGGTGATCTTGGTGCATTTATTTGCATAAACTCATCAAACCTTCAAGCAAATGACATTGGAAATTCATGGAGAACAAGTTTATTCAAAGCCATCTAATTTATTAAAACAGAATTGCAAACAATCATAAAGGATGTTTCTAGTAGAATCTTAAGGGAAGAAAACCGGAGTCACCATGCTTTCTAAACCCGGTATTGTCTCTAAAAGAAAATGGCATTCAAAAATCCATGTGGTAAAATCCTAAAATTTTATACAATTTTGAATCCAATTTCATAAAAAAAAATTCACATTTTTTAATGCTAAACTAATTGTAAATTAGAATTAACTCTAAAATTTGGTAAAACTACTCAAAAGCTAATTTCTAATTTTTTTTCCTAAATTTCTATTTTTTTTTTAATTTTTATTTTGAAAAATGGGGACTCGGATCAGGTTAGGAGATTGGATATTATGTTGATTGTGTAAAGACAAGTATTAAGTTACGTTGAGTTTGTTTTTATAGGAAAATTACTAAAAAAGTCATAAAATTGTTGCAATTTTTCTAATTTAGTTTAACCAATTTTTTTTTTTTTGCCAATTTAATCTTGAACCTTTGCAATTATGCCAATTCAATCAATTTGCTCAATTATGACTGTTTGACTTACGTTGATGTGGATAATTTTTTAAACAACATTTTATTTAATTCTATTTTATTATTAAAAAAAATTCTTTTGTTTCTCTTTTTTTTTTCTTCACTTCCTTCTCCTTCCTCCAAATGATCGCTGACCTCAACGAAGGTTGGCTATCGCTGGGTGACCTCGCCAAGGCCGCCTATTGGGCTGATGAGGCTCGACCCTCACCGGACTTGAGGGCTGCTAGTGGTTGGTGAGGGTTGAGCCTTGCTGGCCATGGGCGATACCCGACCTTGCCAAATCCAGTTAGATCGTGCCTTGCTAGAGGCTGCGAGGTCGAAGGGCGTGACCTCACACGACCTTTAGCTTGGGAGAGCCTCATCGGCCATGGATAGGTCCCAATCTCACTATCATTAAGCAAGGGTCGCCTTAGCCCGTGCTCACCTCTGGTTAGTTGTCGCTAGCCAAAAGAAGGAGGAAGAAAGAAGGGGAGAAAAGGAAAAAGTAAAAGAAATTTTAAAAAAATCATTAAAAATTTTCCACGTTAATGTTAGCTAGATGAATTGAATTAACATAATTACAAAAGGGTTTAGAATTGAATTAACAAAAAAAATTATGATTGAATTAGAAAAAATATAATATATTTTCAACTATTTTGATAATTTTCCCTATTTTTATAAAATTGTCTTATTTCTCTTTTTATTTTTGGGAATAAAGAAATACTTCTTGTTTCTATTTTAAATCTATTCCTTGACTATTGATTTATTTGGAGAATTAAAAATTAGCTGATGTTACTAAACGTTGTTTATTTTCTATTCAAGAGAATAAATGAACAAAAAAGTGAAGATATAGAAAGATTATCAAACAAGCCATATACACATCTTTTCTCTTTTAAATGTTAATTTGTAGTACATGTATAGCCCTTTGTCATATCTAGACGTTAGTCTACCTCATTAAATAAGCACGCGTGCTTTTAAATAGTTTATTTTATTAAACTAATACCTCTATTTATACCTATCTCGTCCCATCGAATTGTAATTTAGGTCATATCTGTCTTATGCTTCTTCCAAATTTCTTGTTCCTCCGGTCTAAGACAAATGGCCCACCAATCGAGGTATTATTATTTACTTTACAATCACGTACTATCACATGAAAGGTTGAATTCTTTATCAAGGTTAGTGACCAGTTAAATAGCTCCAATCATTAGAGCCCTATGATGAACTTCGAACTAGCATTGACTTTTAATTTTCCCTAGGCTTCGCTGTCATGATACACGAGAAGAGAGAGTCCCCAACATCTTATCCTAAAAGTTCAGGCGGCGGGTACATCCAGACCAGCGTTTTCCAGATGTGTCACACCATAGAAACGTGTCTAAATTGGACGTGGGGGTCCACGTTTGCAAATAGTTTCTGGACCGATTCACACCTAACTAGGTTTGAACTCGTAGACCATGAATAATAGAAGTGGAGAATAGTAGTGATCGGTTTTCGAGTTGAGCCGATTCCACCCTAGAATTAGGGAATGGACCACGTTCCTGAGTTGGACCAGTCCGATTTAAGATCTTGATAATTTTTTTTTCTTTACTCTTTAAAAGAAAAGAAAAAGTTACAATAAAAAAAAAACACATAAATCCAGTTCGAGCGATTTAATTTGGCACTTGAAATAAAAAACTAAACCGATTATTCTCAATTCCAAAAACATGAAATTGGCAATTGTCTAAAATCGATCGATTCAATTTAATCTAGTATGGTTCTTGAGTTGGACCGATTCTAGTGCACCCGCCTCCTTCCTTGTGGAGATGTAATTAAGCCTAAATAACATTAACTTTAGATTTTCGAGAATCGAGATTTTATAATGGGTGCGCTCGTTTTGTGAAAAATGAATAATTTGAAAAATATTTTCCGAAAAAAATCACTTACAAAAATAATTGAATAATTTTTTTTTCATCACCCATGAAAATAGTTAAACATAAATAATTATCGATGATGAAAATATTTTTCATTGACTAATTTTTCTAAACAAGATAAACAATAATTTTTGGGAAAAATGTTTTCCAAATGGCTCATTTTTTGCAAAACAAATGTACTTAATAGTCATCTATATCAAGAAAACAAAGTCCTAGCCTAAATACGCACTTTTTTTTTTTAAATGAATGATGCCGTTGGCATAAGCTTTGATAAAGATCAATGAGTGTAAAGCTCGACAACGTTTTATTACATTAGGTCACTTTTTTTTATTCGGTACTCACCGAATATATTCTTTAATATTAGATATGTCCTAGGATTACTGGCCACCGTTCTTTTCTCCATTGTCCGATTCCTGGCCTTTTCTCCTAAAACACTGTTTTATCTTATATTCCATTAGACTAAACTTTGTGATGAACGCAAATTCTTCCGTGCGGAGATTCTCCTCATAATGGGACAGCTCTTCATTGAAACTTTAAAGCCCCATTCGTTTCGCTTAAAAATAATCAATAAATATTTTTCTAAAATATTCTCATCATCAACAATAATTTAGATCTAAACATTTTCGTGAACGATACTTCACTTTTGTAAATAATAAATGCAATTATTTTTACAATTTTTTTTTCAAATCAGTTGTTTTTCACGAATCGAATGCACTCTAAATAAATCTTATATCAAATTTTAATTTGATTTTGCTCTTTACGCATCTACACCTTTCTCAATTTCAATTTTAATACTGCCAAAGCCAGCCTGAGACTGCACGACCTCCACGTGTGATGCCCTCTCCATCTTCCACGTGTTAGGTCCCGTCCTCCTCTCTCTCCTCCCTCCTTCTCTCTCCTGCGAGATGCAGAACTTCTTACTGCAGCAGAATAAGAAAATCGAAAGTTGAAAAAATAAAAAAGGGCCAAAAAGGAAAGATTTTTTTTTTTTTTTCCGAGCACCGTTTTCGATTCTTTCGGGTTTTTCCTCCACAAAATTAGAAACGAAAGGAGAGAGAGCCGAAAAAGAAAATTCCCACTTCCGTTCCCTCTCTCCCTCTCTCTCTCTCTCTGTGGCGTCGCTTCTTGTCCCTCCATTATTCGCCCCGGCTCCTCTCGCGGGATCTCTTGTTCTGGAAGCAAGAACCGGGTTATAATTCACTCCTCCCCACTTTCCATTACGTGGGTTCGTGGGTGTTTTTCGCGGCACTTTCTTGGTAGCGGTTCTTGGGTACGTTCGAACGCGCGTGATTTGGATGCAAATCAAGCTCCTTTTCGTTCTTTCTCGTGGTTTTCTTTGTTGGGTTTGGCTTGTTTTCGTGCCGTGAGGTTTCTTTCCTGGTGTTCTCTGGCGTGGGGGCGTGATTTCGATGGAATTCGTGTTGGATTTTGGTCGTGTCGTGTTGGGTTGGTGTGTTCTTGAGCTAATGTTGCTCTGTTTTTAGAATCTGTACTTGCCCGAGATGGGGAGAAATCATGAGGAGATAAATTGTTGTTAGTGACTGAAGATGGTAGTAGTGATTAGCTGAGTTGCTTTCGAAAGGAGTGAGGTAAGTTGCATCTCAGTTGTTGGAGACAAGTTAATCCGGCTCGGAATTGTTTTGAATCGGTTTATACTCCAGTTTGTGCATTTGTTCTTTTTCTTGTTGACATATCATTCTCTATCTGATTGTGTTATTGTAATGAGCTGTATTAAGTAATTTGCATTCATTTGACTGGTATTATTAGGTAGCAGCTCATTACGTGAAATTAGCCAGAATCACTTCGAGAGTATATGCGTTTGCCATTGAGCGATAATCGCAAAGTAGAGCTATGCAGAACAGTGGTCCTCAAACGCCTCGGGTTCGGCATCGCAAGCGTTCCAGTGAGGTTTGTAAATAGAAGCTTTCTTTATCAGCTGTTGCTGCGTTTGAATGCTGCCGTTGTCTAATAAGGGTATCATTTATTTTCATGTTGTCCAGGGTTTTCAAGAAGCTAGTAAAGCAAATGGATCCCATTTGCTTGTTCACGATCAAAATAAGTACCGATCGATGTTGATCCGGACTTACTCAACTATGTGGATGATTGGGGGATTTGCGTTAGTTATTTACATGGGTCACCTATACATCGCTGCCATGATTGTCGTCATACAAATTTTTATGGCAAAAGAACTTTTCAATCTACTAAGGAGATCCCATGAAGACAGACAACTCCCAGGATTTAGGATGTTGAACTGGTATTGCATAGATTAAAATCTACACATACTGATTCATTTGTAGGGTTACTATGCAAGTAATCAGCATTGGTGAGGCTTATTATGAGAACCGGTTCTTATTCACATGTCTTTGTTCAGGCACTTTTTCTTCACTGCGATGTTATTTGTATATGGACGCATTCTCAGTCAACAACTAGTCAACACTGTAACAACGGATATGGTTTTATATAAGCTCGTCAGCAAACTTGTCAAGTATCATATGATTGCCTGTTACGCCTTGTACATTGCAGGTACGTATTAAATGTTCAAAATGACTTGAACAAATGTGATGGCTGTACTTTACTGTATATATGCCTGTGTGGATGATCTGATGTAGCCTGTCTGACTGTCATGTTCTGCATGATGTCAGTGTGTAGTTTACAGTTAATTGAGGAAATTGAGATTGGTCGTTGTGAACTAAGTTCTTTCTTCAAATTCCATAGTTGTCCACAGAAAAGTATTTTGCTAGGGAAGAATGGAAGGTAATTCATAGGTACTAAATGTTAGTATAAGGGTGGTTTCAAACACACTTCCTTAACCATGTTGATTCTATTAATGCCACGCTCCAATCAACAACATTACGCATGTGAAAACATTACAAGCATTCTAATGTACGCTAACTCCGTTTGTTAATCCGAGTGAATCCTCTTAAATTCACTTCAATTATTGAGATGTTGCTCAAATCTGTAATGGAATTATCGTTTTTTCCTGTGTTGCCACATGGATGGCTTTTCATATTGCACACATGTATTGGACATGCTATCATGGAAATGGATAATATTGATGTACAAATGGCTGGTGTTCTTGTCTGCAGCTTTTGGCTATGAAAAATTGCTGATATAGGTAATCCTTGTTAACTTGACTCAGGCTTCGTGTGGTTCATTGTTACTTTGAAGAAGAAGATGTACAAGTATCAATTTAGCCAGTATGCTTGGACACACATGATTCTCATTGTGGTGTTTACTCAGTCTGCTTTTACTGTTGCCAACATCTTTGAGGGAATATTCTGGTAAGTCACTGCATCGAGAAAAGGAAAGATCTTTTCCGATCCTTTCGTCTATTTGAAAGCATGTAAAGATGCATGTCAAACTCGAATTTGTACTCTGAGCCCAATGTGTTGTCATTCGTGTCCTTGAGCCCTGCACTTCTCCTATATTTAAGTTCATGTGACTTATTCATCTGTGCTTGTTATGTCCACTTCCCATCCTAGGTTCGATATCGTATTCTTGTGGGCCTGGAACTGTCATGTATTCTTTTTATTTATTTATTTATTTGTCATTATCTCTCCTTCATGATTAAAGTGTCGGCTTTACATCAAAAGAAAAGATTGAAGTGTCTGCTCTCAGGTTTTTCTCTTAGAGTTCTGCAAGGTACATGGTTAAGCGATTATGTCCTCATTTCTTCATCTTGGATTATCACTGCATTGTGGAACTTATGCATAGTCAAAAGAAGTATTACAAAAATGTTGGATATAACTCCTCGGTAGCTCCTCCATTCGTTGAAATCTTTGCTTTGCACAATCGATGTTCCATGAAAACAAAAGCAAGCTATTTTTGGTGTTATGGTTTTTTGAGATTGAAAATGATACTTTAACATGCCTTCAGGATTTCTTGTATGTCTCTATGTTTGCGTCCCTTCTCTTGTTTACACCCCTTCTGTTTACTCACAGCTATGAATAATTTTTCAAGATCATCTTCCATTTTAATTTGGAGAGACTGGACATAAATTTGATGGAACTCTTCGGTAAGCGTGGATAGATATCCTACGACTGTATCATGAAGGGCTTTGATAGATATCTTGAAGAAATAGGCGATATTCATTTTTGAAAATCACTAGCTGGGATTCACCCTTGATTTGTTTCCCATGTAAGGATATTTGACATATTCTATCCTTGTAGAGATTTTTTTGCCAACATCTGACATTTGATGCCTTATTCACAATTTTCATGTGGTTTAACATCAGTGGAGTGGTCTAAAGATTTTGATTTATCTGTCAAGTATCCTTGCTGTGTAGAGTAATCTGTCACGAGAAGTATTTGAGTGTATACTTGAAGCTGTCACTCTTTCATGATAAAACTTTCAGTTTCTAGTTGCCTATTCGGTAATCAATGGCATGAAATTATACGTCATTGTCGCAATAGTGTTATTGGTCCTGCAGGTTTCTTCTTCCAGCAACGCTTATAGTGATCAATGACATCGCCGCATATATCTTTGGCTTCTTTTTTGGAAGAACCCCATTGATCAAGTTGTCTCCAAAGAAAACTTGGGAGGGATTTATAGGAGCATCTTTTACTACTATGATTTCTGCATTTCTGGTGAGTTGTCAAGATGTCTCACTGTACCTATGTTTTGTGTTGTTTTGGTTTGCATTTGTGCACGTAATAGTACCCAAATGCTTCCCTGTGTTTTGGTTTGGGGTGATGGAAGAAGACCTTAACTCAATTCATGCTCTTCACAATACTGTTTATGTCATGGTAGGATATGAGGTCTATTTTGGTTTTCGTCAGATTGGTATTTATGGCATTGCTCTTTGTGCATTTCCAAATTCGTATGTGTAATTTGTGTTTCATATAGATGAATAAACCAATAAAGGACGTCTATTTTGGATTTTATATGTGTTATAGTGGACCCGTGCTGACTCCATTCCAATGAGTTTCTAGGGATGGACTGGAATTTCCTTTAAACTCCTCGGTGGGACACTTTTTGCAACTTTGATCTTAAATATCTGTTGAAATAATATTGTCGGTTCCTGGAAGGAACTGTTTGCCATATCCTTCAGACTTTATTGAGGCACCTCACTTTGATTTTAAGATATTTTTTGCATTTGAACCTGTCTGGAGAGGTCCTAACTTCTCCTTTTGAGATATTCATGCTTTGAGGGTATCTGGTCCCATAGTGGCCTATGTATAATCTTTTTGCTGGTAACCATGACCAGATTCAGTTTTATGGTGGTAATCATGGTATGTGTTCATGTATATGCAGCTAGCTAGTATTATGGGCCGTTTCCAGTGGCTAACATGTCCGAGGAAGGTAATCATTACTATAAACTTTTATTTGAATCAGGTTCTGCTTCAGAATCACCTCAGTTCTTCATTATCTTGTCTGGATCATTGCAGGATTTATCTACTGGTTGGCTTCAGTGTGATCCTGATCCATTTTTCAGGCCAGAGTATTACACTCTACCCAGATGGTTTGCTCAACTGGTGAATCAATTGCTCTCAATCTTATTGCTTTTTTTAATAAGTTGATGCTTGAACTAGAGATGTCCTTTGTGATTTTGATTTTTGGGATGCACGATGTCTTTCCCTGCTTAAATTCCGATTGTCAATTCAGTTTACTAATGAGTGTCCTCAGCAGCTTGTAAAATCTGGCCTGATTAGTCCTTTCCTTATATGTTTGAGCTGTTTGAGCAATTGGTTTGCCTAAAAGAAACTTGTGAGAAACGGATCTAAGAGAGTTGGCATTATACTCAAGAAATGTTTAGATTGAGTGACTTAGTTTGTTGTTAATGATCAGTTTCCATGGAAAGAGGTGGCAATAATGCCAGTCCAATGGCATGCTCTCTGTCTTGGTCTATTTGCGTCGATTATAGCACCTTTTGGAGGCTTCTTTGCAAGCGGGTTTAAACGTGCCTTCAAGATCAAGGTTTGTAATTTAGAACAATCCTAATTGGTCCGACATGTATTGTACTCATGTCTTGACACCCATTTTGCTCCTTTATGCCACAGGATTTTGGTGACAGTATTCCAGGACATGGTGGAATAACAGATAGAATGGATTGTCAGGTGACATAATAATTAACTCAGAACATTCTCTTGTATCATTTCTAGTTGCATAGGTTCAGCGATTTCTTGTTCTCTGTTATGTTTCTGAGTTTCACCATTTCAGTTGGCTAGTGTGCATTGTCTGAGAAATATGTTTTGTATTGCGTGCCTCTTCTGCTTTACTAAGTCAACTTCTCTACTTTAGATGGTGATGGCTGTGTTTGCATATATCTACCATCAGTCCTTTGTAGTGGCTATGAACTTGTCAGTCGAGACGATCTTAGGGCAGGTATGACGACATGTATATATCTTTTATTACTCTATCGAACATATTCTGTTGAAACTCAGTTTCCCATTGAGAATGTCTCTGCTTGTTGATATCTTGCAGATTCTAATGAACCTTACTCTCGAGGAGCAGCAATCCCTGTTCATGAAGCTTGGGCAAATTATCAACGAGACGATGACTGCTCAATCATAAGTAAGCATTGCAGTATGCACGGACTTTGCTTTGTTGACTTATCGTCAGCCATCGGCACTGAGCATAGTATGTCTGCAGGAGCTCAGTGACAAAAGAACACTGTATATGGTGTCGTTTCTGTCTAGCATTTGCAGTGTTCAAGACTGCAAATGGAGGCTTTTTGTCAGATGAATGTTCTGTACAGTGTATGCTAACCAATCATGTAGGTGAAGTCTCGATTAGCTATATTGTCTGTGAAACTTGAGTCTGCTTCTTTTGTCCTCTTTTACTCTATTCGTCCCCTTTGGAGGGACCGCACTTAGCACCACTTTGTCTGAATTCTGATAATCGAGGAGCATCAGATGCCCGATTATTGGACTACATGAGATTTATGTTTAGCGAGGGAAAAGATTTAGGTTGTTCCACCGGATGATTGCCCCTTTCCCTTATCACTCAGCGAATCCTTCTTTCTGTTCTCATTACAGAGTTTCATCTTTCTTCTTGTGCGGGCTAATGGAGTCGTTATTAATTACTTTCACTTTTTGGGTAAGAGGGAGTGAGATGGGAATGGAATGGGTATGCTTTGCTCTCATATCTTTCGTTCTGTGTTGGCTTTTTCTATTGGTGCCAAAATGAGCATCGTAATGGTTCGAGTTTGCTTGCAGAAAAGATAAGCGACTACTGTTGTCACTGAGGAAAAATTTAACATGCTTTTTCTTTATAGTATACTTAATGCCCCCCTTACGCGATGATGCAATTTGAGCCTTTGACACATTCCTTAAACGTATGCTTCAGTCTTGACCCACATAAAACCACTGGGGAATAGCACACTCATGTCATGTGTTTTATATGATTGAAAAAACTGGAACTTACTCGGGTTTGGAACACAACAGAATCAACACAAGCTAAGATCTGTGTCACTTTGGCATTCGAACAAACATCCATGTCCATTGTTTATTCATCAGATCATTCAGCTCACAAATCACTCTCTGCGCCAGGGTATATGCCTCTGCTTGCGCATGCGTTCATCTTTTTATGGTGATTCAAGGAATTCAGGCTTTACCTGCTTCAACAGAACAGAAGTACGGGGACTTCACAATAGCTCATTTAAGTGCAAAAAATAGGAAGTGGCAACCAAGAGCTTGCAAAATTCCAGTACAAAAACTCCGATCCCTTCAACGCGGGTAGTCCTATGTAGTCATTGAAAACAAAATCTTGCTTCAGTATTAGCCCGACTGTTCTCCAGCATTAAAAAGCAGTCAAAGACTCAAACTAACAACACACTAATAACCAAAAAAGATGGGAGTCTGAATCCACAGCTTTTACATAAGACATGCTTGGTTTGCGAGCAGAGCAGTTGCATCCTACAAACAGAAATGCAAATTGAATTTGGTACACGTTCCCTGTTTTCAAGCAAAAGCCAGTAGATGACATAGTGTAACCAAATAAATACCAAGAACAGGAGCAAAAGTAAACCGTGCAATTGCTCGCCTGCCCCCGTCTCTGTTTCAAAACTCTCAAACTATCCCCGAGAACATAAAAGTTGATCCTCCTTTCTGATATATCTCATTGGACTTTAGGCTTCTCAATCTTCACATAGGGCAAAATCCCCATGAAATAAACCACCTTTGGTGACCAATCCAGTTGCCGAGCTCGGCAAAACATCAAGAACGTATTTGCATAGTACGAATTGAAACCCATGAAGACATGCCATAGTGCGTGACCCTGAGGATTGATGGGCCAAGAAGATATTTGCTTGCAGAAGAAGCGATCACACAGCCCGCATATGCTACCGAGAACAAGGGTTGCTACATACAGCTTGGCAAGTTGTTTAGCTGAGGCATCAGCAGTGTGTATATAATACTTGTACGTTCGGGGAATGCACAGTAGACAGAGGGCCACATAGTGAATCTTGAAGCCAATGCCAAAATTGAAGAATGAATGTCCAATGGCAAAGAGAGCACCATAGAGGAAGAGGAATGTGGGCATTGTACTGCGATAGTGCCAATCCGGAGAATAGAGGATGTACATATACAGCAAGATTTCCCATACCATTGGAGTTTCATCGCTTTGTTGTTGCCTGATAAAGATTTAACAAATCGCATCCACATATCTATTAAGCTTACAAAACAAAATATTTTCTAATGATAGTCATCTGACCAACTTGAAGACTGATACCATTAACAGGCTATCAGGATGCAAACCAATCTATGATAAATCAAGCAGGAAGCCCATGCCACAACACATTTCAAGCCTATCAAACAAAAATAAAAGAATCGGTGCCATCCACAACTCCTGTAACATGCAAAACCATGCACTTCATACTAGTGTGTACGTAAGAATGATGATTGCAATTATAATAAAGCCAACAATATGAGACAAGCCAAGATCTATCCGCAGTTGTTCTAAATGTGATTCCATTTATCAAAACTGGGCTATTTAATGTGTCAGATACTTCTTTTGTCCTTAACATTTCAAAGTTATAGGGACATAATACAGGTTACTCTGCTGAAGTCACAAAATAGACACAAGGCAGGGGACAATAATTGTGGAAGCTAAACCCATGCCTAATGCCCAGGTAAATCACTATCCAACAAGCAAGACATCCTTGATCTCAGGAAAAGAATAAACACTTTAAGGGCTACTCTGTCAGAAATTCAATATTCCCTCCAAAATTATGCCCTGGATGTTTATGGGGCAAAAGTATTGGATTCATTTATGAGGAACCAGTTAATCTGATTTGGTGGTTTTAACATCTCATCTACTACATGATGCACAAAATCTAACCATGGAATGATTCTCATAGGCAACAGATTGATTCAATGTAATGCAGGATTAAGAAAGTTACTTACACTCGTTGCAGGGTAGCATGATATAGCATGCTTCCCATAGCAAGTACCATATTCGAAATGTGAAGGACACTGAATCTCTTCTCAAATCGTTGTCTTAGGGCATTGATCAGACCAATCAGTGCCAAAACAATGCAGGGAATGTTCGATGCTGTGTTGAAAAATTCAGCGATATACGAAGAATAGGCATAATTCTGCTCACAACACTCTTTAGTGGATGTCACTGGGCCCCAGAAACTTGAATTTCCATCCGCCATTCTCCCACAGCTAGGATGAATTTATATATAGATCCAACTAAATGCACACGGAAAATTAACTCGATCTCAAAATAAAACTGTCCCTGCATATAACAAGATAATGTCGAGAATAAATTTGACACTTACACAATACTCCAATGCATTGAGTTTCAAATTATCGACAGATGATAAGATTACAGTAGTTGTATGTTAGAATAAGATCCAATATGGAGAAAAACATCCTAGAAGATTATCATGTAAAAAAAAAATGCTCAATTCAACTTTCTATAGGCAGGCAAAAAATCCTCCGCTGAAGTCCTCCAATACAAAGTAGCTCATTCCAATTGTCATAAAACAGGCATCGGCAAGATGGTCCAAAAAACACATGACACAAGTATCAAAAGACATTTCATTGTTCATTAGATCATAATCTCACTGAGAGAGTTGCAACTTCCATAAGCCACAAAGATACTATGCGTGTGCATGCATGTGCATTTGTCACAGACAGGAGGTTGTATCAGCCATGAGACATTATGCTACAACACAACATCTACATATATGTACATTTCGTGTGTGTTCAAAATTTCAAGCTATTACAGCAAGTAGTGAGAACAAGCCCACAAATCCTTAAAAAATGATTTATCTACTAATGTAAAACCCTAAAAGTTCTCTCTCTAATAAGCAGGAATATTTTTTTGATGCAATGGAAATAACCATGGGAAACAACAGGAAATCGGCTCAACATATAAAAACACCCAACTACCCAGAAACTAGCAAGGAATCACCAGCACCTATATCGGTGCTGAAAGTTGTCATTCTATCAGACTGGGCAGACTACAAGACTAGAGCACAACAAAAGCAACTCCGATGCCCATAACCACATTAAAATTGAGAGAGAGTACATTAAAAAAGAACCGCTGCTTTTATTGACCATATGCCACGGGAAGTCAAAAAAAGAAATCCGCGGTTTATTAGAAACAAGAAATGCTGACAAATTAGAACATCACGTGAAGCTCCATCAACAACAAACTCTACACTTACAGGGATTTCCGCTTTTGCTCAATCCACAAAACTAAAGCAGCAAAACTCCAGAATGCCACAAACTTCAGGTTTTGCTGAATCCACAAAACTGAAGCCTGATTTCCCACTAACAACATTCAAAATGAAGTCCTCTGCCTCAATAACCACCCAAAGAGTCCATCTCAAAACCTAATACAGAACAAAACCTAGGATCTAGTGCCAAGGCATCCTCACAAGTTTGACCCATCCAAATATTCACAAACAATAGGCACTGCCAAAGTTCGGATCTCATGTAACATGGACCAGGACAAACAATTCGCTCTCAAAATGCAGTTCCAACACGGGCTACGAACGGGCTACGAAGGGATCCAAGTTAAACCCTCCGAAAAAAAATCAAAACTTTAGGAGATACAAGAATTCAAACACGAATCCAAGAGAAACCCAACAACGAACAGCACGAATTGGAGCAGCAAACCTTGGTGGGTCATGTAAGAACACGTCAAAGTTCGCCGCTTTGACCCTTGTTTTGCCCTATTCTGCGTTCGTTCGCGTTCCTGCCGTCGAGATCGAGAGGGAGAGGGAGGAAGGGAGGGATGGAGAGGAGGGAGGCGATTGAAAGAAGCTGCAATAGAATCTCCTTTTCAACCATCGAGGGAGGGAGAAGGGAGAGAGCCACAGGAGTAGTGGCATATTATTAGAAAATTAAAAAGAAAAAAATTCGATTTCATTAAGGTTTTCCCTAAATAGAAAACCATTGCTATTAATCGCATCTAATGCTGTTCTTTTTTTTTATTACAAGAATTCCCATTTTGCTCCCCCAGTTCCCATTTTATACCCCAAAATTTCATAGAACCAGTCCTATTATGCTCCAAACCGTCCGAAACGGAACTTGCTTGACTTTTTTTTTTTTTTTTTGGGTACAATAGAAGTCATAAAGTTTGTTATAGAAATGCAATTGAGATCTAAAATTTGTAAAAAGTGTAATTAAGTACTAAAGTTTATCAAATTAGTTGATTGAGTCTTTAATACCGTTGACTTACTAACGGAAAATCTTACGTGGCGCGAACGTGACATTTTAATGATTTTTTTTTTTATTGTCCATATGACTTTTTAAAATTATTTTTTATTCATTTTTTAAAAATAGATTTAAAAACTAAATTTTATTTTAAAATAATTGTTAAAAAAAAAGAATAGAATGACAGCTTTGCTATCTCCGCCACCGCCACCGATGACGTTGTCGGCCTTGGGCGAGGTCGGCCGGCAACTTGCCCAACCAGGAGGGCCTCGCCAGCCCCAAGCGGGCGGCGACCCTCGACCCCCTAGCGCGGGCAAGGGCACCTAGATCTGGGTACGCCAGCCTTAACCTGGATTTGAGCAAGTCTCACCTAGGCGGCGACGATCGCTGGCCTCGATCGAGGGCCGGCGAGGCCTCGCCCAAGGCAGGTGACGGTTGCCAACCTCCATGAGGTTGACGTGCCCCGGATCTCGGGCGCCCTTGCCCTAGTCGGGCGGCAGTCGGCGATCGTTGCCGCCCCCTCCAATGATGGTGGCGGCAGTGGAGGAGCTTGCCATTTTCTCTTCTTTTTTTTTTTTTTTTTAATAGTTTTTTTTTTATAAATTTTAAATTTTTTTTCTTTTTAGTTTTTAAATCTAATTTTGAATAAAAAATAATTTTAAAAAGCCACATGGAAAATAAAAATCATTTAAAATGTTACGTTCGCGCCATGTTAGCATTTTTCGTTAGCAAATTTGACAGTGTTAATTTTAGGATTCAATTGAACTAATTTGATAAGTTTTAGGACTTAATTGTACTTTTTGTAAATTTTAGAACTCAATTACATTTTCGTAATAAGTTTTAGGACTTTTATTGCATTTATTTCTTTTTTTTTTCTTATCTTTTTGTGAGGCGAGCAAGATCTATCTAGCTTCTCTCTTGAATGAGTGATCATGGATTTGGCAATTCAGTCAAACCACCTCAAATCTCTTTGAAGGGTAAAAATGGCATGATATAGAAAATATGACCCTTCTTAGTTCAGCTTGCCCGAGCATGATAATTTTTGCATAGCATAATTTGATCTTTTTCACTCATGAGCAAGTCAAGCATCGAAATCATTATTTTGACCAATCTATCATGGACTATAAAATTTATAATCATTAGATGTTATGGGCTCCAAATAGGATAATCATTGGTAATGACTGAGATTCACCTATTCCATTGGAGATCGAACTCTAGTAATAATTCTTTTTGCTCAAGAGATCAAATATTTCTATAACCAATATCCTCGAAAGCTGCGAAAAACCGTTGACAAATTTGGATTAAATTGACACAAGCTATAGTCCTTAGGTTTAAGGGGTGACCCAAGATCAAGTTCTGGGGTTGATACAAAGAATATAATTCAAGGGTTAAAATGAGATGGAGACCATTCTATTGGGGGACAAAATGCAAATTGGCCTCACGCGGTTCGAAGCCTTGGAAAGGGTCCCCTTTAGTCAAACTTCTTGGACGGGTTCGCCATTAAGGGTATAACGGGCATAGAAAAATTGATTAGTGCTTAATTAAAAAGGAGGAGAAAAAAGCATAATTAAAACACGATGGTCAACTTTACACGTTAGAAGAGACCTGAAGAAGGAAGCATATGCTAAAGACAATGCTTATTTCTGGATCACAGCTAAAGCTTAGCCAAGCCGCTTTAATTAATGGAGTGACCGTGTAAAGATGGAACCCAGATTTATGCTCGCAGCATATTATATTTTCAATTCAAAACAGGACCCTTTTTCACAGGGATGGGCCGTGAACCCATGCACTGTTCGATGGAAGATTCCTGAGAAAAGTGTATCAAATATTCTAAAACTTATTAAGAAAGTACAATAGAATTCTAGGACTTTCAAAATGTATAATTAGATGCTAAATTTTATCATATTTGTGCAATCAAATCATTTCATTCACTTCACCCAATTAGATTGACGAAAAAAGCTGATGTGGTTTTTATTTTATTATTTTCTCTCCCACATGGCCTTTTTGAATCATTTTAGTCTATGTAAGTAATGTAGGCCATGTAGAAAAGAGAAAATAATTTTAGAAGCCATGTAGGAGAGAAAATAATTAAAAAAAAAAAAAAAGTCGCATTGGCATCTTCTATTGACTTAATTAATTGGATAGAGCTAATAAAATAACTCGATTGCAACAAGTTTTAGGCTCTGTTTGTTTCTTAGAAAATGAATGATTTGAAATATATTTTTATAAAAATAATCACTATATTACTCAAAGTAAATAGTAATGAAAAACATTTTCATTATTGACGACAATTTATAAATGAAAATATTTTTTATGCATTCATTTTTTTAAATAACGAATGATTATTATTAGGAAAATATTCTTCAAATTATTTATTTTCCGCAAAATGCATCATTAGCACTTGATTGTACTTTTTTAAAGTTTTAATACTTAATCATACTTTTATGATAAATTTTAAGACTTTGAGTGCACTTATCCCAAAATTCTTTTGGATAGAAATGGGCTTAGCTATCTTGGATGGAGATTCGCATTATGTATATGAAAATTACGGTTTGAATTTTATTTTATTTTTATCTAGTCTTATCCTATATCTATTTTATAAGTCATTGTATGTATTATATGCTGTGTGCAAGTTCTGAAATCTTGTTTCTTCACTCATGCGTTTCCACCCAAGTCCCGAGAATATGGGCAATGGAACTCCCCATCTCCCCTCCTAAGTGGAACACTGACATCGCCTGTCCCAGGCTCTCAAAGGAAGAAATGTCGGTGGCGTTGCATGCATAAGAAAGGAGAAAGAAAACAATAAAGATGGAACGCAGAGAAGGTATGGGGAGAGAACCATTGTTATTAATTGTATTTAAAGCCTCTTTCGACTTGGTTCTTATTTTATTTAGGGAATCTTCCATTTTGCCACCCTCAATCCGATTTTTTCTTTTATTTTGCAACCTCGTGGATCACTTTCTATCATCTTGTACCCTAAATATCATATGATCAGTCCTATTGTGCTCCAAACCGTAAAATACATGGCTTGTTTTTCTCTTCTCCATTCTCCTTTTCGACGCAAAAAAGAGCCATCTAGCTTCTCTCTTACACGAGTGATCGTGGTTGTGGCAATTTAGCAAACCCATCTTGATTCAATCGACTCAAAGGGTAATACGGAAATGGTCTTTAAAAACCAACCTTTCTTGGGTTCAACTTGCCAAAGCATAATAAATTTTGCTTAGCAGTTAGCATATTTGTTCTTTTTAGCTTATGAGCACGTTGAGGCTCGAAGTCACTATTTCGACCAATCCATCATGGACCATCCAAATCATAACTGCTAAATGATATGGGCCCCGAATAGGACCCTCGTTATTAACCACCGCGGTCCCAATGGAGATCAGGTTCTAGCAATAACTGGCTTTGCCTGGAAGTTCATATTGCTATAACCAATGTCCATAAAACTGCAAAAAATTGTTGACAATTTGAATTAAATTGACACAAGCTGGAGTTCTCAGGTTTAGGTGACATTAGGATCAAGTTCTGGGGTTTTGAGTGGTACAATAATATCATTTAGGGGTTAAAATGAGATTGAGACCATTCGTTGAGGGGCAAAATGCAACTTGACCTCACGTGCTTTGAAGCCTTGGAAAAGTCCGTAAGAAGAGGTCCTCTTCTTCGGTCAAAGGGTATGGGCGAGTTCACCATGGCGGGCATAAAGGGCAAAGAAAATGGTCAATTAATTAAAAAGATGAAGACAGAAGCATAAATAAGACTAGATGGTCAAGTTTACACATTGTAAACCTAAGAAAGCGACGCCAAAGATATGCTTATTTCCGTATCACGACAAAAGTAGCTTGAATTTTGTCTGACCCGATGATGATTTGACTCTATATAAGAAGTATTAAGGCGCATAAAATCAGGTTAATTTTACAGCCAATACCATTAAATATTCCAAACCGGTAGTACTCATGACACATTTATCCCAAACTAACTTTTGTCTCATAAAAAATTTCAAATTGGTACTACCATAACACAGTTAGCCTAAACTAATATTTGTATTATAAAAAATCTCAAACTTGTATCACATGACATATTTATCTTAAAGTGATAAAATCGAAATATGCTGATATAGCTAGAATAAGTACCTAGAGGGGAGTGAATAGGTATATAAACGATTTTTCTCAATAATTGCACAATACTAGACAGTTAAAGGATTTGAGACAAACAATAATCGAAGTAAGACTGAGAGAAGAGAAAATTGAATACGCGGTTAATAGTGGTTCGCTTATTTCAAGCCTACATCCACTCTTACCGATGCACCGACAGCCTATTGGCTGGATTCCACTATGAACAAAGAGATGTTACGGCGTTGTTCTTCCTTGATTTCTCGGTGTAGGTGATCTACCACACTCGCTCAAGGTATCACTAAATATAGACACTCTTTGTGTATTACAACTTCGCTCAAAATGTATTGACTAATAATCAAGGTGTTTCAGACTCTGGAATTTGTCTATCGATCATATTCTAAAGCAACTAGAACGTCTTCCTTTTATATTCCTTTATGCCATCATACCGTTGGCACTTACCAAAGGAATTCCTCCAATCTACCCGTTGGACGGAATCAATTAAGAAGATCATTCGAGCTATTAAAGGAACCTGACGATAGCCGATCAATCCTGTTCGCCCATACAATCAGGATCTTGGTTTCCAAGAATAGAACCTTCCAAGAATATTTCGTCAACCATCAGATCTTCAAACGATCTTGATTACGAATAAAAGAATCCGTTATAATTATCCAGCCAAGAGATCTTCTCCAGAGGATAGGACTAAATCCTTAACCAAATACTTCGGCTCTGGATTGCATTGGATTAAAAAAACTGTTAATGAGAATAGTCTTGAGTCTTGAGTCTTGAGTCTTGAGTTTGATGATCTGAAAGTCTTCAGACTCTAAACAGAAGGTCTGCATTTATCCAGAATAGACTGATAGAGACGTTTTGTCAGCTTCAAAATATTCTGGAAAGATTTCTCCAACAATCTCCCCCTTTTTGATGGTGACAAAATTTTCTTGTAGATTTGAACAACTTTGACCTGCAAAATATTACTTAAGAAATATGGCTATCTCATAAAGATTAATAAAATAACCAGACTCTGCATCCACAGAAAATCGGTTAGTCTTTCATGAGTAATACCATATAACAACACTTTGATATAATAGTAAACGGTCAAGCATCAATCAAAATCCACACTCAAGTCAGTCAAATTCAAGTTCACATCCAAGTTCACTCATGTCATACTCAAAAACAAACATATTCAAACATAAAAGAAATTTAGAGTTCAAATTGCAATTCTCCCCTTTTTGTCATCATTAAAAAGGTGAGAAAAGAGTCAAGTCTTCTTGGGAATGCGCACAATCTGAAATCTCCCATCGACTGTACGATCCCTTCCAGCCTCTTCAAGTCTTCCCGTAGATGAGCTACTTCTTCTCCTTTGGCATTGGCTTGAATTTGAAGAGCGAGGTCTTTCAATTGATCCGCTAGGGTAACAGAAGATGCTTGTCCAGCATTCTTCATGACTTGAAGTTCACAGTCCAGAGCATAAATTTGACCCTTCATTTCCAGAAGAACATCAAGAATACGACGAAAATCTGCTGTATTGTCCGTCTGTGTGCTCGCATTTGCTTTCTCGGATGGAGTGAAGTTAGACAATGGACCTTTTGTGTAATCTTGCAGATTTGATGTTGATGTATCATGTCCTTCCTCAGGCATTTGAGAAGCCTGAAGATCTTCTGGATTTGCTGGTGAGCGACTCACACCTTTACTATTGACAGCATGTGGTGTAGTCCTTCCTTGCTCGCCATCTCCCCCTGTCTCTAGGACCTCCAATGGGGAAGAGTGATGGTCATGCTCTTCAGCATCTGCAGACTTTTCTTTTTCTGCTTCTCCTTCTTCTTCAGCTTCTTTCTCTTTTTCTTTGACTTGTTGCTCCTCTGCTGCTCTGTTCTTTGCTTGCTTCTCCTCTTCTCTCTGTTCTTTTTCCTCTGATTCTTTTTCTTTCATATGTCGTTCTGTTGATTCAGGTACAAAACGTCTAGTTCTTATCAATGCAGAGATAGTGAGATCTTCCTCTTCTTCTACATCCTCCAAGATAAGAGTTCTTTTCTTTTTGGATGGAGCACTCATGGGCTCCTTCCCTTTTCTCTTAGATGCGAAGAAGATCTTTGGAGTCTTCACTTTGAACTTCTCCATTGCCTTATCAAGCTCTTTCAAACGTATTTTTGTCAGCATTTTTAGACCTACCACCATTTTGTCGCATGGTCGAACACAAAGAGTGTGTGGAGGTTCAATGTTCAAGTGTCTGAAGATTTTGGTCACAAGACCTGGGTAAGGCAATTGGCCATTGTCCTTCGCCATTGCTCTGTACATGTGAAAGAGAATTGTGTGAGGGAGAGAGAACTTCTTCCCTGTATTGATCACATACATCAATTTTGCCTCGGAGTTAGACACGTCAGTCTTGGATGTAGACTTTGGCCTGATACAATTGATCACAATTTTGTGAAGCAAGATGTTGATGGCACGCATTCTTGTGTAGGTAATTCTCCCCTCTGTAAACCTGTCTTTGACAAGATCCAATGTGGCACGAGCAATCGAAACTTTGATCAGTTGATAGCGTTCTCTTTCAACTCCAATTATGTCAGCCAACATGTCCACATCTATGACATGGTCTTGGTCTCGAACACTGAAAGATATTCTATTTGCATCTAAAAAGCTAAGATTCGAATAGAAGTATGCTGTCAATTGCGCGTAACCGTCTGTGGTATCGGAGCAAAATTGCTCAAGTTGAAGCAGATTGAACTTCTCCCTTAAGTTCACATTAATGGCATCCAAGAAATCGAAATCAACACTCCGAGGGTTTATCGTTTTAACAGTCTGAAGAACAGATTCTCCTGTTCCTTTGATTTAAACAAATCCATCCTTTTTCCCTTCACCTTCGCAGCAATACCCATTCTAGGTTGAAATTCACTGAACATTTTATCATCATCATTCCCGTCGGTCGGATTCGGTCCCGATACACGAGGGTCACTTGGAATGTTCGCAAGTGCTTCCTCGGCCTTTCCTTTGGGAGCAATTCCCAAATCCTCCATTTTCGCGAAAGATATACTCATTCCCATAATTTTTATCTTTAAGGAAATCATCTATATAGTTCAGCGGAGTCCCGATGCTTTTTAACGCACGATAGAGCTTGTAAATAAAATAAGATTTTTGGACTCTTACAGGGTCTGCATCCTCGATTATTTCTTCCTCCGGTTGATGACCCGCACCTTGTGGGGTAGATGGTGAAGAGTGATGTGGTGGAGAGTGAATCGGGTTACATTGCGACTCGGTAAAACTTCCTCTTCGGTGAGATCGAAATGGGTAGGCCCCTCCCTCTTTCTCTGTGGTCCCCGTTCGCGATTCTTGAAGACTTCCTCGAGGAAGACATCCTTCCTTGTCGTTGAAAGATTCCTTTACTCGCTTTCCCAAGAAAAGATGACAATTTTCTCGAAGATGAATACGTAGAGACGGGATTGGGAGGAGAATGCCTTCTAGGGTTTTGAAGTGTAAGCGAAAAGAAAACTATATATAACTCAGTTTTAAAAAGGAAAAATCAATCGGCACAAAGGAAAGTGAACATACACCTCGTTTTAAAATTAATAACTGCCAAATAGAGGTTAATCGTTTTTGAAAAGACAAGATTCCGTTTTTCATGGAAATCATAAATTAACTGAACTAAAGATCGTACCTTTTCGAGTTTGAATAAAACAACTTATAGTCTATAACCATGAATGTCTGAGTCTGAGGGTTGGAGAGTCTCTAGACTTTAACTTCCTCAAGCTTCAAAATGTTGAGTCTGGAGCGGATATGATCGAATTGATTCTTCTCCAAAAGCTTTGTGAAAATATCTGCTAGTTGGCTCTTTGAATCAACAAATTGAATCGAGATTTCTCCATTTTGAACATGATCTCTAATGAAATGATGTTGAATCTCTATATGCTTTGCTCTTGAATGAAGGATTGGATTCTTAGTGAGATTGATTGCGCTGGTGTTGTCACATCTAATCTCTGTGCATGAGTCTTCAATTCCAAAGTCTTGTAGCTGTTGTTTTATCCATAGAATTTGCAAACAGCAACTTGCAAGAGCTACATACTCAGCTTCTGTTGTTGAGAGAGACACAGTGCTTTGTTTCCTTGAAAACCAAGACACTGTCCTGCTTCCAGGCAACTGGCAAGTTCCCAAAGTGCTCTTTCTATCAACTCTGCAACCGGCCAGCTCTGCGTCTAAGTATCCTAGAAGATTAAAGTCTCCTTTCTTAGGATACCAAAGACCGATGCTTGAAGATGAAGCAACGTATTTGATAATACGTTTTGCAGCACTGAGATGGGATTCTTTAGGATCTGATTGAAACCTAGCACAGATGCAAACACTCAACAAAATGTCAGGTCTAGAAGCGGTAAGATAAAGAAGTGAACCGATGATGTTCCTGTACAGCTTTTGATCAACTTTCTTCCCTTCTTCATCTTTGTCTATCTTCAAAGAACATGACATTGGTATGTCAGTCTTTTTGCACTTTTCTAGTCCAAACCTTTTGACAAGATCATTAGCATATTTTTCTTGATGAATAAAAGTTCATTCCTTCAATTGTTTTATTTGAAGACCAAGAAAGAATGTTAACTCTCCCATCATACTCATTTCAAACTCATCCCGCATAGACTTTGAAAATTTCTTGCCTGAGACTTTCATTAGAGGATCTAAAAATAATATCGTCCACATATATTTGAACAAGTAAAAAGCTTTTGCTTTCCTTTTTGATAAATAAAGTAGTATCTACTTTACCTTTGACAAAACAATTCTATATTAAAAACTTACTTAGTCTGTCGTACCAAGCTCGAGGTGCTTGCTTTAAACCATACAAGGCCTTTTTCAGTCTGAAGACTGAGTCTGGCTTCTTTGGGTCTTCAAACCCTGGAGGTTGTTCCACGTAAACTTCCTCATGGATAAATCCATTTAGGAAGACACTTTTGACGTCCATTTGAAATAACCTGAAATTTTTATAACAAGCAAACGCAAGTAATAGATGTATAGCTTCTAACCTTGCTACTGGAGCGTAAGTCTCATCATAGTCTATTCCTTCTTCTTGCGTATATCCCTTGGCCACGAGTCTTGCTTTGTTTCGTACGACTTTTCCTTTCTCATTCATCTTGTTCCTGAACACCCATTTAGCTCCAATAACAGTTTTGCCTTTTGGTTTAGATGTTAATTCCCAGACATCATTAATGTTGAACTGTCCGAGCTCTTCTTGCATAGCTTCAATCCAACTTTCATCAGATAAAGCTTCTTCTATGCTTTTTGGTTCAATTTCAGAAATGAGAGCCACTACACTAGACTCTTCACGCCTTTTGGATCTGGTACGAATTCCTTCATTAATTTCGCCGATAATGAGATCTTTAGGATGACTGGACTTATGCTTCCAGTTACTGGTTGATTTGTCTGGTTGATGATCTTTTTCTTTATTTGAATCTTCACGATCAGCTTGATTCTGGTCTTCCAGAGTCTGAGAAGCTTCTTGAGTTGTAAGCTTTGGAGAGTCTGGAGCAGGTTCAGGCTCTTCATGATGAGTCTGCGATGGATTCATCTTGCGTAGAGTCTTGAAATTTGACATTCATTAACTCCTCCACAGACTGACTCTTCTTGTTGTAGACTCTGCAGGCTTTGCTTGATGTAGAATATCCAAGGAAGATGCCTTCATCTGATCTTTCTTCAAACTTACCAACTCGATCTTTAGCATTTTTCAATATAAAGCATTTGCAACTAAACACATGAAAGTATGAAATAATAGGCTTCTTACCTTTGAATAACTCATAAGGGGTTTTCTCTAGAATAGGTCTTAAGAAAACTCTATTGATGATATAGCATTCTGTTGAAATAGCTTCAGCCCAAAATCGTGAAGAAATCTTACTTTCAATTAAAAGAGTTCTAGCCATTTCTTGAAGAGATCTATTCTTTCTTTCCACAACTCCATTTTGCTCTGGAGTATATGGCGAAGAGAACACATGATTAAATCCAGATTTATCACAAAATTTTGTAAAATCTTGATTTTCAAATTCACCTCCATGATCTGTTCTTATACTTGAGATAACACACCATTTTTCATTTTGAACCTTTTTAGCAATTTTTTCAAAATACGAGAAGGTTTCGGACTTACTTGCAAGGAAATATACCCAAGTAAAGCGGGAGTAATCGTCCACAATTACTAGGCAATATTTCTTACCTCCAAAGCTCTGAGTTCTGGTTGGTCCGAAGAGATCCATATGCAAAGAATCTGCAGTACATGATTAGTGGAGACATAATTTATTGGCTTAGATGAATTTCTTACCCTTTCCCGAATGCATGGAGTGCATGGATCGGACTTTTGGTATGGTAATTTTGGTAGACCTCGAACAAGCTGCTTTGATGAGATTTTGGCTAATTGCTTCATGTTGACATGACCAAGCTTTCTGTGCCATAAGCTTGCTTCTTCTTGAATTGAGATTAGGCATTGCGATTCATTTGGTTTCACATCCAAGAGATAGATGTTTCCATGCCTTCAACCCATGAAAGACTGAGTAGAGTCTTTACTAGTTCCAGAACATATTCCTTCTTGAAAGAAGATCTTAAAACCAGTATCACACAATTGACTGATGTTGAGAAGATTGTAATTGAGTCCTTCCACTAAGGAAACGTTACTTATTGTGAGATTTCCAATTTTCACAGTTCCAAATCCCACAATACTTCCTTTGCTGCTTCCTCCAAATGAAACATTTCCACCATTTACTTGGACAAGCTTTATGAAGCAATTTGAGTCTCCTGTCATGTGTCTTGAGCATCCACTGTCAAGATACCATTTTACCTTTTTCTTGACGGAGACCTGCATTTAAAAGAGAGTCTCAAGCTTTCTTTGGTACCCAAATTTTCTTGGGTCCTTTGGTGTTAGTATGATAAACAATATTAGCCCATGTTTTCTTAACATGTTTCCAAACCATAGGATACTCTTTTTCAAAGTGATCCGGACTGTTGCACTTTGAACACCTGAGGGCTTTTCGACCTATAGACTTTACAAAAACTTTCTTGAAATGATTTTTGTAAGCCTCTCTCGAGGGTCTTTGCTTGATTCTTTCTTTTACTTTAGGAAAATCAATCAAGGGAATAGTTTCTGTTGTCATACCTAGACCAGACTTATTGAAGTAAGGTCTTTGAGCTGAAAGAATTTTTTCAAGTTTTTCGGACCCTATTGAAAATTTCTTTGAAATATTTGATAAGTCAGTTTTTAAAAGAGCATTTTCTTTCAAAAGACTATTTTCATTTTCTTTAAGAGTGGAAATATTCAAGTTTAAACTTTTAACTCTTTCTTCTAAAACGTTTTCCTTTTGTTTTAGAGCTGAGTTTTCCTTTTTAAGTTCGGAAATTCTTTTGAGAGAAGTCTTAAGACTAAGACACAGTTCATCAATGTATTTAGAAACTTTGACAGGAATTTTGAAATCACTTAACTCAAATTCACTGTCTGAGTCTGATCCAGAATCTGAGTCCGAGTTTGAGTCCGATTGTGCCATTAGACATAGATTGGCATACTCATGATCACTTTCTTCACACTCCGTATCACTCCAAGTTTCGGCTTTGAGAGCTTTTGGAAACTTTTCAGCTTTTCCTCTCTTCTTCTTCAGAAGAGGACAGTTGGGTCTGATGTGTCCCTTTTTCTTACATTCAAAGCAAACTACATCTTTGTTTGGTTCCTCATCATCAACAGACTTGGTCTGCTGTCTTTGAAAACTTTGTTTCTTTGAATTGAACCTTCTTCCTTTTCTATTCGGTTTTCGAATCTTCTTATCATGAGAGCAAGCTTCTCATCGTCCATATCATCTTTAGAATCTGCATCATCAGAATCATCATTTGATTTTAATGCAATGGATTTCTTACCTCTTGGATCTTCGTCTTTATTGATTCGTTCGACTTCATAAGACTGAAGAGTTCCAATTAGCTCGTCGACGAGATAGTGGCATGATTCTTTGCGTCTCCCTTATTGAAGTCTTTATATGATTCTAATCCTTGGAGAGTCCACGCAACAGCTTGTTCACCTTCATGGGATCAGAAATTTTTTGTCCTTGATTCTCAAGACCATTGACAATATCTGTAAAACGGCTAAACATGTCAGTTATAGATTCTCGTGGTTTCATCTTAAACGCTTCATATTGACCGAGGAGAATGTTAATTCTAGTTTCCTTCACTAGATCTGTTCCTTCATAGGTGATATGTAATATGTCCCAAACTTCTTTTGCTGTAACACAAGAAGATATTATGTTATATTCAGTTGGTGACAAAGCATAATATAAAGAATAAATTGCTTTTGCATCGAGTGCTTGTCTCTTGAATATCTCTTCCTGAGTCATTCCGTTGGTCTCAACAGTTTCTTTCCCTCTTTCAGAGACTGATGCAGCTGTAGGAGTATTTCTTTTTTCTACAACGTCCCATTCCAGAGGATCCTTTGATCGTAAGAAGGCTTTCATCTTGTTTTTTCCAGATGTTGTAATCATTCTCATCAAAGTAGGGTGGTTTGGTATTGCTTTGCCCTTTCACCAGCCCTGGTGCTAGCATACTAGCCATGGATCTTTTACTCTGAAGTAAAACACTTCAAATAAAGTGAGTACACGAGCTCTGATACCAATTGATATAGCTAGAATAAGTACCTAGAGGGGGGTGAATAGGTATATAAACGATTTTTCTCAATAATTGCACAATACTAGACAGTTAAAGGATTTGAGACAAACAATAATCGAAGTAAGACTGAGAGAAGAGAAAATTGAACACGTGGTTTATAGTGGTTCGGCTTATTTCAAGCCTACATCCACTCTTCTGCACTGACAACCTATTGGCTGGATTCCACTATGAACAAAGAGATGTTACAAATTGTTCTTCCTTGATTTCTCGGTGTAGGTGATTTACCACACTCGCTCAAGGTATCACTAAATATAGACACTCTTTGTGTATTACAACTTCGCTCAAAATGTATTGACTAATAATCAAGGTGCTTCAGACTCTGGAATTTGTCTATCGATCATATTCTAAAGCAACTAGAACGTCTTCCTTTTATACTCCTTTATGCCATCATACCGTTGGCACTTACCAAAGAAATTCCTCCAATCTACCCGTTGGACGGAATCAATTAAGAAGATCATTCGAGCTATTAAAGGAACCTGACGATAGCCTATCAATCCTGTTCGCCCATACAATCAGGATCTTGGTTTCCAAGAATAGAACCTTCCAAGAATATTTCGTCGACCATCGGATCTTCAAACGATCTTGATTACGAATAAAAGAATCCGTTATAATTATCCAACCAAGAGATATTCTCCAAAGGATAGGACTAAATCCTTAACCAAATACTTCGGCTCTGGATTGCCTTCGTCACTGGATTAAAAAGACTGTCAATGAGAACAGTTTTGAGTCTTGAGTCTTGAGTCTGGTGATCTGAAAGTCTTCAGACTCTAAACAGAAGGTCTGCATTTATCCAGACTAGATTGATAGAGACGTTTTGTCAGCTTCAAAATATTCTGGAAAGATTTCTCCAACATATGCAACTTTAGCTCTTCAAAAATGTCGAATGGCTCTTCTAGACACAAGGTTTCTTGATTATTAACATGTCTGTATTGGGACAGTCAAGACAATCTTGCATGTGCCTTTCTGGAATAGACAATTTACCATTCGTTTAGATGCATATAGGTGAATATCTGTGAATTTTTCACGTCGAATCCTATTGTCCTTTATAAAGAATCTATATTATAATTATCTCTCATGTACGCCTTTTAACGATATTATCGGACCATATGGTAATAGAGGGTACATTTGGGTCGGGGTGTTAATTTGCGTTTTTTAGTGATACTAAAATTAGCTAGGGTGAATATGTCATTGTGTATCATTTTGAGATTTTTTATTTGTGAGACGAAAATTAATTTGAATTTAATTGTGGTAGGAGTACTGATCGTTACATAAGTATCTTGTCCATATCATGATGAATTCGAGTCTCTCATTTCACGTTGTGTTTGCAAATTGTAATTGACAATTGTCGTAGTTTAGTTCGGTTAAGATAAGTTTAGTTGTGTAATTACATTAAGATGCTTTTAAATCCTCATATAGTACATAAAGAAGAAATTATTAGAAAGGCACTGTGGAAAGTGGATCTTCTGCATGCCCTTATATTTGGCACAGGCTGACGCGGGCTCAAAAATCATATTGCTGCACATAGATAATCTCAATATTGAATTTTATCGATTGGGGGTAAGAATCGAAAAATCGCCATTGAACAGAATCCGAACACTCCCAAAACGGTAAGTCCTTGCTCTTAGATAAGAATATCCGAATTTTGCATGCCACAATAGATGCTTTGTGGCCGGAACGACCATCTAGAGATTGAAACAAGATTTATGCTCGCAGCATTTTGGCTTTTCAATTTAGGGTCCGTTTGTTTCATGGAAAATGACTTTCAGGAAAACGTTTTCCGGATTTTCCGGTTTTTCGTTTCACAGAAAATAAACTACTCAAGGAAAATATTTTCCATCATTGGAAAAAACAACATTCAAAGATGAGGAAAATGTTTTTCACTTTTTAAAAGTGGAAAACATTTTCCGTAACTTCTTCCACCTTGCTTCTTTTCACCAACACAATTTTGTTTTATTTTTATGCTTTCTTTTTCTTTTATATTATTTGTTTTTTTCCTTTTTTTTTCTTTCCATTTCATCTTTCTTCCTTAGCCTTGACCGATTGCCGGTCACGACGGCGGCGGCAACTAGCCGCGGCCGTAGCTGCGAGCCGACTTGAGGTTCGCCCAGTGCTGGCGGGGCTTTGCCTAGCCCAATCTAGGGAAGCTAAGCTCGCCCGATCGGGCGAGGCCGAGCCTCACCGGCTGGGTGGAGCTCTAGCCTCGCTAGATTTGGTGAGTTGGGCGAGGCTTGGGCCTAGCCCGAGCTCGTCGGATCTAGCAATGGAGCTTGAGCTCCCGATCCAAGCAAGCTCGGGGGAGATCGGCCAAGCCTCGAGCTCGTCAGATCTGGCGACCAAGTCTTAGTCAGCCGCTGGGCAACTGGCCATCGTTAGGCGTGCAGCGACGGAGGAAGGAGGAAGGAGGGGGAAGAAGGAGGAGGAAGGAGGGAGGAAAAGAAAAAGGAAAAAATAAAAAGAAAGAAAAATAAAAAATAACAAAAATTTCAATTTTTAAACATACAAATAATTAAAAATTCATTTAAAAATATAAAAAATAAAATTAATTTTTTGATAATTTTTCCCAAACAATTAAATTAGCTAACAAACAAATGGTGGAAAATATTTTCCACTCAAAGTTCAGGTTCCAACCGAACACCGGAAAATATAGTCATTTTCCTGAAAATGACTTCCGAGAAAATATTTTCCGGAAATGGTTCATTTTCCATGAAACGAACAGACCCTTAAAAACGAATTCAAGCCCCGTTTGACAGACAATTCTTTAGATACATGTGGCATATCAATTTCAGACGGAGTTTCACGTTATATATTATTAAAGACCACAGTTTGTGTCTAATCAATGCATCGGGACAGAATAATGGGAAGATTTTCTTAACACGAAACTCCATCTAAGATTGATACGTCACATGTATAAAAACCTATTGGACTTTTGCCAATCTAGTTTTAAACCTTTCAATTTTGTCAATTGAATTCTAAATATGTTCATGTCTTACCAATTGAGTTTATTCGGCTACTTTTGACTAGAAATTGTTGATGTAGATAGTAATTATCCCATGGGCATGGTTAGTGCTGATGTAGACAATATTTTAATACTTTTTTGAATTTTTTTCCCTTTTTCTTTCTTGAAGGCTAGCCTAGCCTACTATAAGCAAGGGTCGGTATTACCGGGCCTCACTTGGGTAAGGGTGAGCCTTGCCAGATTTGACAAGGCCAATCATTGACTAGGCCTAGGCGAGGTCAAGAAAGCCTCACCCAAGCCAAATTTGGCAAGGCCGACCCATGACCTCTATCGCATGGCTCGCGACCTTTGCACATGGTGGCAAAGAGAGCAATGGAGGGACATAGTGACAACTCAAGCCGGCGAGGGACTGGTGTTGATATTGGATGGAGGTGTGATGGTGAGGCATTATGGTGGCCTTGATGTTAGCCTCGTTCTCACCAAGGCGATGCTCGGCAAGCTTGGCGCTTGCCCAGGTGAGGCTAGCCTTCCTTGCCAGTGATTGCTTGCTAGCCACCAAAAAAGAAAGGAAAAGAAAAAAAGAAGAAAAAATTATGAAAATATTCAAAATATTATTAAAGTATTATTTAAAATATTAACATAAGACATAAGTGTTGGATGTGCCATGTAGGATGATTAATGTCAATGTCTATAATTTCTAATCAAAATTAATCGAATGGACTCAGTTAGCAAATTGTCAAAAGGTGTAATACTCAATAGGCAAAATTGAAAAATTTTGGATCAAATTGACAAAAGTGCAATAGATTTAAGATTTTTTGGACAATTTCTCCATAGAATAATCATTCGTGCAAACGTGGGTATTTAAGCTGACAAAAAGTACGAGGACCTACACTTGAAAAATTGATACAAAGGCATTGGATTCCAACCTTGGATCTTAACACAGACGATCTTCTTTTGAAAAGACAACACAAATGTCAATGACGTATTGCTTTATTTTTGGCATATGATGCTAAAGCATTCCATTCAATCTTCTTTTGTGATTAGTGGATTTTCTAGAAAACTTCCGCCCACAAATAAGTGTTGCTGACAAAAACCGTAATAGAACCATACCAAGTGGCCAATCCTTTTCTTTCAAGAAAAAGAAAAAGAATTGAAGAATATTTACTCATTTGACATGTCTTGAATTGAGTTTGCATTGACCGCTAATGTACATGAAAACCTCATGTCAAAATGAGGAACAAACTATTTAAGCTTCATGTTGTGACTCAAATGATCAAAAGTTCTCACAAGGGCAAACAGCTCCTTATCATAAGTGGAATCATTCTTCCTTAACCCTATCAACTTCTCACTGAAATAAATTAGAGGTTTTTAGGAAAGCTTTGTTTGATGACTTTAAAAGTATTGTGGGTAGCATTGAATCATTCAGAAGATCCCGTCTTCATGCATTTGATAGGAGCCGTGATAGTGGTCAAATTCTTCACAAATTTGCAATAGGAAGAGGGAAGACCATGATTGATTTACAAAAATCCCATATTTGGAAACCACTAGCCAATGAAAACGATGCTTGGAGACAACAGCCGGCACTTTTTTTTTTTTTTCAATCTTGGCTTGGAGCTTTTTTTCCTTCAGACTTCGAAGACTTATTTTAAGTGAGACAAATATTCTATCTCGCTCTTACTATAACAAAAATATCATTACGATAAACTACCATAAAGCAACCAGTAAAAGGACAAAGGATTTCACTCATAATCCTCATGAAGATGTTCGGAGCATTGGAAAAGACTGAATGACATAACTAGCCACTCCTAAATATTCCCTTTGATTTTGAAAGCCATTTTCCACTCGCTTCCTTTTCTTATCCTAAATTGATGGGGAATATTATCCAATTTTTTTTTAACCCTACTGAATAACAGCTAATTTAATGCTAAACTTTTCGATTGTGCCAATTTGGTCTTAAATTTTTTATCAATTTGCTAATTTAGTCCTAAATCTCTTGACGATTTGTAATTTAAATCATCTTGGCCAATTTCGCTAGAGATTGCTAACATGTCAGTCTAGGAAGCACCAACTGTCCTATGTGGTATGACTAATACTAAAGTAGACAATTTTTTTTTTTTTAATTTTCTGAATTTTTTCTTTTTTTCCCTCCACTAGTCATCGTTGGGCCTCAGTGATTGCTAGCAGAGGTCACTGGCCTTAGGTTTCGACCGCCCTTGTCAACCCTCGCATGTGGCAGGTCATCACCTTGGCAACTGCCACGTAGGACAACTAGGGTCCACGTTAGCAATTTCCAATCAAAATTGATTGGAAAACTAAATTGGCTAATTATCAAAAGATTTATGATTAAATTGACTAATTGTTAAAAGATTTAGAATTAAATCATCAAAAGATTTAGGTCGTTTTTGTGGATTAGACGGGCTTAAAGGTGTAAGGGTAATGTATTTCCGCTCCTCGTGGAACAAGTCGATGTTCCTATGGCCATCATGCTCAGCGTCCCCATCAATTTGCCAATTTAACTCCCGGAGCAAAAGGCATGCATACGCAATAATAGCATCACATAGAACCTAATCTTGCTAACTTTTGTTGGGATAACCTTCAATAATATTTTGAAGTTGAAAAAAATCATCTATTTACCATTATTATTTGATGAATGTATATGTTGTCTCACTTCAAGTAATGTTCATATGAGAGATGCTCTATCGCCATTAATGACATCCCAAGTACAAAGTGAGAAGACTCATAGAAGCTAGATAAACCTCGGTAAAATGAGAGTTAGGGAGGACGAGAAATTCATGAAGAATTGGAGATGTCGTGACAAGGTGATTAGCTAAGTAAAGTTATGATCACTAATGTAATTAAGAAGACCAAATAGATATCAGTAAGTCAATTACCAAGCAATCTCATCTTCATTATTCCACAATCTCATCTTGCTCCTTGGCTCCGAACTCAACTTAATTTGATTCTTACTAGCCTCTTGAGATTCCAAATCAATTTTCTTAATTTCTTGCAGGTCATAACTCTCCAATTAGGACAATTAATTCACAAATGCCTATGCTTAAAGTAGTTTCTACCTTCAATTCTAATCCTTTTTTTCTTAATCTTTTGAACTCTTTAATGAACTAAGTTAACTTCTCGTTTGTCGAAATAATCTTTGCCTTGCTAGAAGAAGCACCCATTAATGAGGATGTTCTTGTAGACGGAAACCTCCCGCCACACCATTATCTTTTCTCCACTTCTAGCTAATGTCTTCAAAAGACCAATGTGATTGAAGCTCAAGCAAATGGGTGATATCATTGTTCAATTTTTTGAGGAGGCAAATACTGGTGTTTGGTGGGAGAATAGTAACAATTTGAATGATATCGAATTAATGCAGCGGAATAAAAATAATCTCCCCTCTTGTGTAAACCTAATAGGAATAGAATAAAATAAATACCAAACACGTGAACATAAGACGATTTTTTTTTATGTGGAAAACCTTCTCAATGTAAGGAGATCAAAAACCACAGGATTGGAGTCCATCCAAAAATTTTCACTATCAATAAAATTGGATGAACAATGTTTTTTTCTAACAAATACTAGAGGTATATAGCAGTAAAGACTTCAAGAACATTGCCAATACACATGAATTTCACAAGAGATCAATAATAAATCTGATAAAAAACGTAAGTTTTGATAAATCCACGAAAAACCTGATGTAGCGAGTTTCAAATGAAAATCAAACTGTTTAGATTTGAGAAGATTGCGCCACGAATATGTTGATAAAATTTCAGCTCAATTGGACCACGAATCAACCTCCGATGCTAACTTGATGTAAATCAGACTTTGCCCCAACTCCAGATTTTTGCTTTCTCATTTTCTCTTGGTACTACGTCTTTTTGCGACTACCACCTAAAAGATAATAAGAAACCATATTTCTCCATATAACTTATCATATGGGCTCAAGCTCTTTTTGGGCTTACATTTCATTGGGTTTCCTTCACATAGGAGTGAACCCAGCTAACAAATCTCCCCCTCACGACAATGTAGAGGGATTCACCATCCCTGCTATCAATTGGCAATGTTCAAGTTTCTCTCTTGGTAGTCTTTGTCATCATATCAGAGCCATTATGATCCGTATAAATTTTCTCAAGTTCCAATAACTTTTCATCTAAAACATCACTTATCCAATGATATTTAACATCAATATGTTTTGATCTAGAATGAAAAGATGAATTCTTATCAAGATGAATTGCGTTTTGATTATCACAAAATAGCATATACCTCTTTTGCTTAAACCCAAGTTCTTTTAAGAACTTCTTCATCCATAGCATCTTTTACTAGCTTCAGTCGCTGCAATAAATTCGACTTCGGTTGTAGAAAGTACAACACGCTTTTGCAATCTTGACTTCCATGACATAGCTCTACCTGCAAAAGAAATCAAATAACCAGAAGTAGATTTACAAGTATCACTATCTCTTGCCAAGTCGGAATTTGAGTATCCAACTAACTCAAGTTTTCCAGTCCCGAAACTGAGTTTCAAATTTGAAATCTCCAAAAAATACCTCATAATCCACTTCACTACATTCTAGTGCTCTCTGCCTAGATTTGACAAATAGAGACTAACAACGCCAACTACGTGTGCCAAGTCTGGGCGTGTACATACCATCGCATATATTAAGCTTTCTACAGCTAAGGCATATGGAACACCTTCCATATTTTTCTTCTCTTTATCAGTCGTAGGACTTTACTTCATATTTAATTTAAAGTAGGCAACAAGAGGAGTACTAACTACTTTAGCCTTATCCATGTAAAATTTTTGAAGGATCTTCTCGATATATTTCTCTTGCGACAAAAACTTCTTAGTATCTCTATCTCGGGTAATTCTAATGCTAAGAATCTACTTCACCGAGCCCAAGTCTTTCATGGCAAAAGACTTGCTCAACTGTTTCTTCAATAACTCAATTTTTGAAGCATTCCTGCCAACAATCAACATATCATCAACATAAAACAAGAGAATAATAAAGTCATAATTAGAAAATTTTTGGACAAACACACAGTTATTCGAGGAAGTCTTCTTATAGCTATATTTTGTTATAATTGACGCAAACTTTTTGTACCATTGCCTCAGTGCTTGTTTTAGACCATAGAGACTTTTCTTCAATTTGCACACATAATTCTTTTTTCCTCTTACTTTAAAATCCTCAGGTTGTTTCATGTATATCTCTTCCTTCAAGTCACCATGTTGGAAGGTTGTTTTGATATCCATTTGCACAATTTCCAAATTTAAGGTAGCTATCAAGCCTAGTACCATATGGATAAAAGACATTTTCACTACCGGAGAAAATATATTATCAAAATCAATACCCTTTCTCTGACCAAATCCCTTAACAACCAATCTAACTTTGTACCGTGGTTGTGAAGAATGTTCATCTTGCTTCAACCTATATACCCACTTGTTCTTCAAAGCTCTTTTACCTTTAGGTAATTTCACCAATTCAAAAGTATGATTATTATAAAGTGATTGCATCTCATCTCGCATAGCATCAAACTAATTGTTTTTGTACTCATCTTCTATTGCTTCTGCATAGCACTCTGATTCATCTGCATTAATCAATAATACATACTCATCTTAAGAATACCTGGTGGAAGGTTGCCGGTCTCTAACGTATCTTCGGACTGGAATATCCAGTGTAACATCTAATTGAGTCTTTAGTTCATGAATAGTATATATGTTTTAACATGTTCAGAAACATGTGCGTTATTTGGAACATTGACTTCCTAGCGCTCTTCATCAACTTGTGTAGGAATATTTGTAAGAAGAACTGGATCCAAATCAATCAAATTATCACTAACTTGTGGTGCTGAAATCATTTATGCTTTCTCAATATCCTCTATTGTTTGACTTTCCATAAATAAAACGTCTCTGCTTCTTACAATTTTCTTTTCAATCGGATCATAAAATTTGTAGTTAAGCATATCCTATCCATAACCAATAAATATGCACTGTCGTATTTTCACATCAAGTTTAGACCCCTCATCTTTAGAAATATGCACAAATGTTTTGCACTCAAAGACACACAAATAATCATAAGAAATATCTTTGCATATGCAAACTCTATTAGGAACATCAAACTCTAAAGGAACGCATGGAGTAAGATTTAATACATGCACAACTGTACTTAAAGCATCACCTCAAAAGGATCCAGGTAGCTTTGATTGTAAAAGTAAGCATCTTACCCTTTCAACCAGTGTTCTGTTCATTCTCTCAACTAAACCATTTAACTGAGGCGTCTTGGGAGGTGTCTTTTGATGTCGAATACCTTATTGTTTGCAATATTTATCAAAAGGTCCAATATACTCTCCCCCATTATCAGTTCTGATGCATTTCAATTTCTTTCCAATCTGTCTCTCAACTGAAGCCTGAAATTGCTTAAAAACATATAATACTTGATCTTTAATTTTCAAGGTATGAATATGAATTTTCTTTGAAAATCATCTATGAAGGTAAAAAAATAAAGAGAGTCACAAAGTGATTTTGTTTTCATAAGACCGCAAACATTAGAATGCATTAAATCTAGTATACCTGACTTTTTTGAAGGATGGAAGCTTTTAAATGCAACTCTGTTATATTTTCCTGCTAAACGGTGAGCACACTTCTTTAGCACCGAACTTTTTAATCTTGAAAGAAGCTTTTTCTTGGCCAATATTGATAAACCCTTCTCACTAATGTGACCGAGCCTCTTATGCCATAATTCAGTTGCATCTTTGTTGTCTACTGCATTAATTTTGTCTGTAGACAACTTTTCCTGCATAATATACAACGAAGAACTTTTCATACATCTTTGTTGTCTACTGCATTAATTTTGTCTATAGACAACTTTTCCTGCATAATATACAACGAAGAATATTTTTCACCTCTAGCCACAACAAGAGAACCTTTGGTGAGCTTCCATTGACCATTACTGAATGTGCTGCAATACCCCCCATCATCCAACTTGCCTGTAGAAATCAAATTCAAGCGGATATCAGGTATATGTTTAACACTATTCAATATTAACCTTATGCCATTGCTGGTTTTTAGGCATACATTATCGATGTCTACAGCTTGAGCTAGCCCATTGTTTCTCATCTTCACAAATTCGAAGTCACCTGACCTGTATGATGTAAAAAAATCCCTACAAGACATAGCATGAATAGATGCACCACTATCAATTACCCAACTAGTCTCATGAGATACAAAATTCACCACATCACCATAAAAAATGATGAAAAAGTATTCTTTAAGTGCAGCAACACGATTGTCATCACTGTCATTATCACTTTTCTTCTTTTTACCTTTTTCCTTTTGTTTCTCCTTTTTTAACTGGCGACAAAACCTCTGAATATATCTCTTATGATGACAACAATGGCACTCAATAGTAGCAAATTTATTATACTTATCTCTACTTTTATTTCGACTTTTATCTCTATTTATCGGATCTCGAGACTCACTTCTTCCTCTTTTCTCAACCACCAAGTTATCTTAATGTGAAGAGGACGATTCTTGTGTCTTTCTTCTCATCTCTTCATTAAAAATACTACTCTTGGTCAAATCTATGGTAATCGTATCATCCGGGGTAGAATTAGATAAAGATGTTCGGAACGTCTCCCATGAGTCCGACAAAGTACCAAGCAACTATAGTGCTTGTATTTCATCATCAAACTCAATTCCCATCGCAGCCAACTAATTTATAATTCCTTGAAAAGAATTTAAATGATCAGTCAAATGAGTACCATTTTGATATCTCAGAGCCATCATTTGTTTTATAAAAAATAACTTATTATTTCCAGTCTTTCGAGCATATAACTGTTCGAGCTTATCCCATAAATTGTGTGCATGTGTTTCCTCAATAATATGGTTCAAAACATTATCATCCACCCATTGTCTAATATAACCACACACTTGACAATGAAATATAGACCATTCAGCATCGGTTTTATTCTTCGGTTTCTCCTCGGCAAATACGGGCAAATAAAAATCTTTCACATATAAAAGGTCTTCCATCTTCCCTTTCCAAATATGATAATTCGAACAATTTAGTGTAACAATTCTACTCGTATTTGTTTCCATTGTTTAACACAAGGCAGAAAAATCAAGCAATAACCAAAAGTTCTGATACCACTTTAATAGGAGAACAGTAACAATTTGAACAATATTAAATTAACATAGTGAAATAAAATAATCTATATTTTTATGTAAACCTAATATAAATCGATATAGTAGAGTAAAATAAATACCAAACACACGAATACAAGACGATTTTTTTTTTTTTTTTACGTGGAAAACCTCCTCGATGTGAGGAGATCAAAAACCACGGGTGTGATGCCCAAATTCTAATCTCTTCACTTGTTAGTTAGAATGGGCATGTTTGAGGCTAACTAAAATTTATTCCGGTAAAGACCTACTTTGTACATAAGAGAGTGGAAGGGGGAGGGATTATTTTAAGAAGAAAATTTTCTTTTTCCCTCACATGGCAGCCAAGTGGAGTTGAGAAGGAAGGGGGAGGCAACACTTGTACATCTTTTTTTATTTTTTATTTTTATCATTCTCCTTCCTTGAAACGTTCAATACCTTTTCCCCAACAAACCAGCGTCTTCTCTTCTTCTCTCTATCGAAACACCCACTTCTTTTCTCCCATGTTCTTGCTTCATTCCACCAAAAACCCGATCTCATCTCGATCTGTCACGACCGGTGCCTCCATCTAGCAGCGAAATCTTCTGTTCAGAGCTCCATCGCCGGCCGTGGAACCCTAACTCGCCCGATGCCTCATCCCTTCCCCACCGATGAAAGATCCAGGCAAGTGGGGTTGTTTTAGAGTTTCGGGTCCATGAAAAGGCTGCTTCTAGTTGTATATGTGAGAATCGGGGTAGATTTTGAAGTTGGGTGCGATAAATTTGGGAACCAAAGCTCTGTTTGGGAGCTAAAATTTGGGGGACTCGAAGTTCTATTCCTTTGCGCTAGACATTGGTTGCTAGATGAGGTATTATCGCATGTTATCTAGAGTATTTTCCTCTTCTCTGGCTCTGTTGTGGTTCGGCCTCACTAATGGTGTGCCGTTTGCAAGTTGTCTGTCCAGTTAATGGCCATCATGGGAGTAGGAAGTCTGCAAGAAAGTTGAGAAATATTGCTTTGCTTGGTAGAAGGCCATGAGTGTTGTGAACATTTGCTTTGTACCGAGTTGTAGAATGTTTCTTGTGGGTAAAGACCTACTGTGATTAATTTTAGATGCTGTGGAAGAGTCTTGAGGTGTTGTAAAAGAGATTGGTAGAGAAATTTGCAGTTTGATTGAACTAAAAACAAAAGAAAACAGTATAAGATGCTTATGTTTTAGAGAATTAGAGATGGAAAACCTTTTGTTTTGGTGTTGCCTTAAATTCTGATGATATAGATAAGGAAAAGAACAAGTTTACTTGAGAGAACATCCATTGGATTAGGTTCGACATCTAGTTATAGTAAGATTGTTGAGCAAATGTGTTGGTAAGAGCATTTACTTTGAACTAGTAAGCTGTACCTTAGGAAACAACAATACCTTAAGTGATTCCACGAATTTTCTGTAATTTTCTAGAAAGAATTGGACCTTAAACTTTTAATGAAAGTTTTAGGAAACATCCTTAGGAATTACATATCAAAATTTGAGAGCAAATGGTCAATGTTAAGGTGGTGAAACGATATTTCTTCTGTAGGTACTAAATCTGAGGGTTATTGTAGAATTTTGAGGAGAAGACAGCAAATTACTGCTCTTAATACAATGAGATTTAGGCTTAAGTTTCTTCACAGAAAATGTTAATCTATGTCTCTTCTATAACATATTGAAATTTCATAACATTTCGATAAGGTAAGATATACTTTCTGTGTCTGTGATTGAAACTACTCATTTCAGTCTATAGACTGCTTTGATCCGAGAATGTGCAGTAGTTGTTGTGTTGCCTTTAATGAGAGTTCCTATATACTTTAAAGTATTTAATGATGTGTGTTTATACCTATTTGTGGTTGTTCATATGCTGAGGTTATTAATGCTGCAACAAGAGAATTGTGAATATATAAAATTGCCTAAGAGCCAATGTGAGACTCCGAGTGTCAGGATGCCTGGAGAGGGGTGATGAAGAGTAACAGTATTCTCTCCAGAGGTTCGAGAAGGGCTGAATAGTTTCTCAAGGGACCTCGTAATGCCAGGTTGGGTGCGAGGGGGTTCAGGGCGGAGTGTCGTCTCCCCCTAGGTGATTGTTATAGCTAGATTTATGTGGATTCAACAAATTGACAGTTTGTTTACCTATTTGCCGTGCTATTGACCAAATCCAAGTTAGGATTAACCGTTCACTTGCTGAGTTTTTATTTTAAAAACTCACACTTGTATTTTTTGTGTCTTTCCTTTAGAGTAGGAGGTGGTTGAGGAGCGCTCGATGTGTGGGAGAATTTTGTTTTTGGTTGTCTGACAGCATATACATACTCGACGGGAGGTGGGATGTTTAGTGTTTGTGATTCCTAGTTTTTTTTTTTTTGTAGAAATCCTCCTCTTAACCTCAACTCCCTACGTGTAAAGAAACAAAGTTTTATGATAAATAGAGCTGAGTGCAGTTCAATTTCTTATGATTCAGCTTGATTGGAATTTATTTTATAATTCTTGAAATTCAAGTAAGTCATGTGACTTGATATGAGATAATGGGTGTCACAATGAGATCGGAGTCCATTCGAAAATCTTCACTATCAACAAAATTGGATGAACAATGTTCTTCTCTAGCAAATACTAGCTGTACATAGCAACAAAGAATTCAAGAACATACTTCTTGGCAATACACATGAATTTCACAAGAGATCAATGATAAATCTAACAAAAAACGTAGGTTTTGATCAATCTATGAAAAACCTGATGTAGGGAGCTTCAAACGAAAATCAAATCGTTTAGATTTGAGAAGATTGCGCCACGAACATGCTGAAATTTCAGCTCAATCGGACCACGAATCGACCTTCGATGTTAGCTTGATGTAAATCAGACTTTACCCAAACTCCAGATTTTTTGCTTTCTCTTTTTTTCTTGATTAACGTCTTTTTACGATTACCATTTAAAAGATAGTGATAAACCCTATTTCTCCATATAACTTATTATATGGGCTCAAGCCCTTTTTGGGCTTGCATCTCATTGGGCTTTCTCCACATAGGAGTGAACCTAGTTAATAGTATTCTCTCGCATTTCTTGTGCATCAAACCTCATCAGGAGTTGTTTGAACTTGCTAATATTCTCATCAATGCTCATACCATGTTAATTGAGAGAGTTTAACTTTACAAATAAGTCGGGCTCATAGCTGTAAGGCAAATACCTCTACTTCATAAATTCCTTTAATTTTTCTAAAATTTGACCCTACATTTTTTTATCTTGATTCACTAATTTGTCAGGTTTTCCCACCGAAGTAAGCATACTTATAAATTTAAGAACGAAAATCTTGCTCTTATTCTTATTTTCATTCAAGTATGACTTGAAGTTAAGTACCCGTTCAATAGCATACAACTAATTAACAAAGTCATCTAGATCGAGGCTACCTTCAAATTCATGTGATTTCATTCTAATTTCGCGGTCATTCTCCTGGTGCCTGCTTGGAAGGCAGTATTCCAATATGTCGTGGACAGTACACCAAAGGTCTTCGCGGCTGTCCATGTCTCGCTTGATGTTGAGGACTTGCTCCACTCATACCATATTTTTTTCTAGAATGGAATGGTTCGCCCAAAACTTGTTAAATCTAGAAGTTCTGATACCGACTTGATGCATCCTGAGTTTGTGAGAAGCTGCTGAATGCGTTTGATGGCGTGAGTGAAAGTGTTTGGTGTGCTTGAGGGAACAAGACTAGGGGGCGTAAGAGTTCACCACCAAAGCAGAAAAGAATGTTCCATAGCGAAGAATAAATAAATTTAAGTTCGCCGCCAAAGAATTGAGACTTTCTAACATGGATCAAGAATTGAAAAAAATCACTCACTTAAGAAAAATTCTCATATATTATCAAATTCAATTGTGAATTCTTACAATTGAGAATGCACCTCCTATTTATAGACAGTCTAAGACATATGAAATATGAAATATTAAATTAAGAAATCTTCTCAAATTAAGAAACCTGCTTAAATTGGAATATCTACGCAAATTAAGAAATAACAGCCTTTACTCTTCAACTTTTATAGCCTCCATCCTGGGCGTCTTTTCTTCATTGGACCCGCTGGGTCATGCAATGGCCGAAATCCCCCTTCGCTTCAGCTGATTGATGAGATTTGAAGTGGGATTGTGAGTTAATTATCTTCGATAAAATTCGAGGTTCCCGCAACGTAATTGAAGTGAGGACCTCCAGTCAACTTTCGAACGATTGGAGCAACATGATTAAAGATTAAAGGCACATGATAATTTGAGTAAACTTGACCTGGTTCATTCTCGACAAACCAACCCACGAATGTACGTGGACGTGAACAAGAGCAGATGCGTCTGAATCTCCCCTCAATCTCGGCTACATACATCTCTTCCAATTGTCATGCATAGAACTCTCGTTATTTTGTCTTTCTTCTTCTTTTAACAAAAATAAAATAAAATTCCACGCCCTTCCAAATCTTCCAAAAGCCGCTTCACACATTAGTATCTCTATAACACCTGTGATTGAAGAATCGCACTCCATCTTCTTCGCTCTCTCAGTCACTCTCTCCCAAAAAGAGCGAAAGAAAAAGAGAAGTGACGTCGGCAACGGGGCCAGTCTCATGTTCATTTGAAGATATGGCCAAAGTATTGCCTATCAGGTTCAAGAGGATAGCTGCCGCGTTCGACGAAGCGGCTCGGCTCTGTGAGAGCAGCGGGAGCGAGCATTCGGCGCCGTCAGAGAGCTTTGCCAATCTCTCTGATCTCGTGACGTCGTTCATGGAGAGAGAAGGAAGGGTCGAAGTCGGAGAGGAGGATGATGATAATGATGAGAAGTTGAGCAAGGAGGAGTGCGAGGGCAACAACTTCGATGATTGCTGGTCCGATTCCGATGAGTCATCGGCGAGGGTGACGTTGGAGGAGATTTTCGCAAGGGATTACAATGGTGACGAAGTGAAGGCGAAGATTGGAGCTGAAGTAGAGCTCGCTCACGAGTTCATAGGGAGGGATCGAGCGAATATGTCGTCGCATGATTTTAAGCGACGGCTGATGGCTCGTCTTCGCGACAGAGGCTTCGACGCCGGTTAGTATATTTCTTAAACAGATTAATTATGTTTTCTTGTACTTGATTTGATCCGCTCCATTGCTTTAATAATAAGAACTAGTAGAATAATCCTGTTGGAGTAGCTATACTCAGTAGATCCAATGACCCTATTTTGAACGACTTCCTTCAAACGTTGTATCCACCATAGGACAGTTTGATGTTGGTGTCTAATTCCTACATCGTTATACACCAGGTCTATGCAAATCTAAATGGGAGAAGACCAGCCGAATACCAGCTGGAGATTATCAATACATCGACGTTAATGTAAACAATACTCGTTACATTGCCGAGGTCTCCCTAGCAGGAGAATTCGAAATTGCTCGACCGACCGATCGCATCACTTCATTGCTCAAATCATTTCCTCCAATATTCGTCGGCCAGCCCGAGGAGTTGAAGCAAGTGGTGAGGATAATGAGCACAGCAATAAGGCAGTCCTTGAAGAAGAGGGACTTGCTTGTTCCTCCATGGAGGAAGAATGGCTACATGCAGAACAAATGGTTCGGCTCCTACAAGCGAACTACTAACAGGGTTTCAGAAGCCAGCAGCATGGCCAAATCTCAGGACAGACAAATTACGAAACATCTCATCGGATTCGAGGCCTCTAGAATGAAGGATTGTTTTTGTCGCGAAGATTTTACAAGGAAGCCGGCAGCATGGTCAAGAATGACTGGGAATTTAACCGCCGTTTTCGACGACCACAACACCAGTTTGCATCTCTAGTTTGAGTCGCAGCATAGGTTAAGGCTTTGCTTGGTCAGATGATTGAAGTTTCTTTCCATTTATACCATTTATATGTGATTGTTTATAGGGCGAGATTTGTCGTCAACTCTTTACTTTTCAAGATCTCCTCAGAACTCTCGATCAGAAGTGGAACTTTATCGTGCTGCCAGAGGATGGACCTTTGTTGTTTCAAGAACTTCAATTGGAATCCTAAGCAAAAGGAGTCGAGACTCTATGTCTATAATTGAAATTTCGTTCCGACGATGGGTCGACCCGCTTTATTTCAAGACGCCAATCTCGGACCCTTGGAAACATAGAGGGTCGACCTCTACACCGACGGGATCAACTTCATTTGCTAGGGGCTCCATTGGAGTTCTTGACTAAAATATGAATCGATCTTCTCAGAAACGACATCAGGCTCCAACTCGAATGAGGGAGAGGAAGGAGATAAAAGTAGGAAGAGTGAGACATGTTTTTGTACAAACATATTCATCAGGATGATCTGTTGCCATGCGTTATGTAATATATTGCTACAAGAAAAGGGTAGGATTGGCAAATTAGATTAAATGCAGGGTCTTGATTGAAAATTTGAATCAGATTATTTTCCTTTTCCTGGTCACAATCTTGGTCCAATAACAAGTCAAGCATGGCTTCCGGTGCTTCTTTTATACCCTGAATTTCATTTTCCTTAATTTACAAAAGAGTGAATCAGCTTCTGAAATTCCTAATTGAAACCACAAAAAAATTAGTGCTTTTTAACAGAATCTGGTCGAGCTCGGCAACATCGAAAAGAACGAAAAAAAATTAGATTTCGAGTGATTATAGCCACCGATAGACATAGAACTGCTGGAAAATTTGAAGCAGCTTTGCTTGGAAGGTGACCGGAACGATTCGACGTAAGAGAAGGGCCTAAAAAAAAAGGGAACATCTCTACAGAAAAAAAATCGAATTTTGAAGGTAAAACTCGTGAAAAGGAAAGGAATGCGAGAAGTTCGGTAAGCAGAATTGTCGACGGAGGTTTGACAACAACGGACCAGTTAAAATTCTGAGGCGTTGGATCTGGTCACAGCCGCTTTGGAAGATTCAAGATCGCGTCGAATCGATCGCACGTCCTCCTCATCCCCGTACAATGTAACCTCGGATCGCAGATGGGTCAGAGCAATCCGTATAAGAAAAGAAGCCGAACCAGAGAAGAAGGCAAAATGCAAGAACCGGGGGAAGTGGGGCGGGGGGCACGGGAGAGAGGGGAGCGGGGAGGAAGAGGATATGGAGCAGTCGTAAATTAAGGGTAAACGAAAAGAATCCATAAACCGCCCGGACTGACCAAACTGACTTACAAACGTTCAGTCCCCAAAGACGCCGATCCGATTCCTGGTTTCATAAAATTGGAACCGGTGATTTTTTATCCGGTTCCCCATTCTAGGCACATAAACCAACCAATTGGATCAGACTGGGTCTTCAGCACCTAGGCCTTGGTCCATCTAAGCCATGACCGGGTCTATTGAGGTTGGGCCCAGTAATTTTGAGGCCGAGGCTGACTCTTCACACTCATGCTCTAATCCATCAAGGTCTGGCCTTGAACCATGATGCCTATGCTCGAATCCCTGAGTTCCAAGCCAAGATCCATCGAGGCCTGGTCTAGGACTCTCGTGCCTGGGTCCCCTATGGCTGCATTCCAGTTCATTTATGCTAGGCTTAGTCCCAAGCCTAGGTATTGGACCAGGCATTGATGGACTCGGGAATGGGTGCTAGGTCTTGGGCCCGATCTCGATGGACCTTGATTGGGTGTAGAGATCTAGCCCAATCTCGATGGATTTGAGCACAGGCACTGATATTGAGCACTGGGCCGGCCTTGATTGACTTAAACCTAGGCGTTGGGATTGAGGGTTCGCCTCGTGGACCCAAGCCTGAGCACCAAGACATAGGCCTTGCCTCTAAAGACCCAAGCTAAGGCATCAAGGAATTGAGCATGGGCATGGAGTTCTTGGGCTTGGTTTTGCTGTGAAATTTTTCCTAACCAAACAACTAGAATTTTTTTCGGTTCATTTTCAGATATCAACCAAACATCATAAAATATTATCATTTTCCCGAAAAAATGACTTTTCGAAAAATATTATTCAGAAATATAACATTTTCCCCCAAACAAATGAAGCCTGATTAAATTGATTTCACTAGGAACCTCACAAAGATGGTTTTTGTTCAGCCAAACAAGATGGCATAACCAAGAAGATCATGCGAAGACTGAGATTGTTAGGGCTAGAGCCATCACCTAGAGAGAGGCAAATATGTGAATATGTGGAAATTTTTTTTTTTTTTTAAAAAAAAATCGAAACTAATATTGCAATAGAACAACATTTGTTGACAAAGCATGCAATGTTCAAATCTTACGAGTGTGCAGTATTTTATCTCAAGAAATAAAAATGAGTTTAAGGGATAGAAAAAAAGCACACAACAATTATAGTAGTTTGACTTGTGATAAGCCTACGTTCACTCTCCCGTGCTAACAATCTATAGACTAAATTCCACTAAATGAATCAATCAAAGTTTACAAGAACCAAGTTTTCCTACTCAAATACTTGTGAACAATTCTTCTAAACTCACACTTCAACTTCTAAAAGATTACAGAAATTATGCTCATGAAGACAAACGTGTAAGAATGAAGCTCTCTTTTAACTTTGGAATTTTGGACTTCGAAAAATTTTAAATCCCCTCAACATCATGATGTCCTTTAATACTCCTCAACGTCCAAGCTAATTGTTGGACAGAAATTCTGAAAATCATTCATCAAATCAACCCATTGGACCTGAATGTTGCTAGAAGATATGATTGCTTCAAGATTGCCAAGACTGAAGTCTCCGTTTTGATTCTACCGCCCATACAGCAGACCAGTTTTCCATAAGTTGAGTCCTTCGTTTGGAAAGAATATTTCGTCCCCAATTGATTGATTATTCCAATGATTGCGATAATCCAACTTTGAAGAGATTGTATTCGACATATTTTCCTTTTGGACAATCAATATATATTGCAAGGAATCCACGCCAGTCTACTAACCATTGCATGAGAGTTAAACATCTGATCAATATTCTTATTCCATTAATTATGATTATTAAGGATATGATCTTCACCATGTCTGATGAATAACATCTTATCATACATCCCAGAATTTTCACTTGGAAAAACTTATCATCAGAAACAAAAGTCACTTAAAAAAAGTTTTGTCCATTTTCAAAATCATCTAAGAGTGTTTTCACAATGGAGATGACCTTTGGAAAGAGCAAAATATGAATCATATGGGAGGCAAGTCGAGCTTCGGATGCTGCTTTCACTTCAGCGAGCTTATGTTATATTGTTATGCATCAACAAAAGCTTTCGACTCTTGACATGTAAACTCCATGGCATCGTATATCAGCTCATCAATCAGAACTACGGCAGATTATCTCGTAAGACGCCATTTACTTGACAATAATCTGTGTCAAAACGAGAAAAGTAAAGAGACAAACCGCAAGCGGATGCGTACAGAGAGCAATCAAAGATCTGCATTGCCGCAGTCAATTCTCAATGGATGTTACAAATAGAAATGGATCATTAATTATTTGGGAAGGGAAAAAGGAGGGATCCACCGGTCTGCTAAAATGCTAAATTTTATGAATGCATAGTGCGATGAGAACGAGAGACATAAGGTAGACCTCAAAACCACACAAACAAAAACAAGTTCATCAAAGTGGAGATGATCTTGCAAAAAACAAGGCAAGAAAGCAGTATTCTCCCAATCACCAGCCCTCTCAACAAATTTTTCGTCATCATTCTTTAGCGGTGGCTGGTTCAGCATCCGAGAAGTAGTCATGCCTGAAAACACAGTAAATAAGAAGCTCAGGAGAAGTTCATAATCTCATTTGGCGGGCCATGAACCACAAAGCAGCTGGACTGAATGCCCAGCACTCATGCAATTCCATGATCATTACTTTAAAGGGATAAGTGCAATAAAAGTCCTAAAACTTGCGACGAAAATGCAATTGAGTCATAAAACTTGTAAAAAGTACAATTAAGTCTTAAAACTCATCAAATTGGTTTAATTGAGTCCTAAAGTTAACACCGTCTAAGTTTTTAACATAAAATGCTAATGTGGCATTTAAAATTAATTTTTATTTTCCATGTAGCTTTTTTAAATCATTTTTTATTAAAATTAGATTTAAAAATTATAAAAGAAAAAGCTAAAATTTATTTAAAAAACAAAAAAATTCAAAAAAAAAAAAAAAAAAAAAAAAGGGCCGGCAACCCAGGCGGGGTGGTCGCCCTCGCCCGGGGCTTGACGACTCACCCAAGGTGGGCGATGGTCACCGGCCCCTCGTGAGGGCGGTGTGCCTAGATGCGGGCACCCTTGCCTGAGCTTGGGAGGACCGGCGACTATTGCCTCACCCCTCCGGCAATGGGCGGTGGCAAAGGAAGCCAACCATTTTTTTTTTTTTTTTTTTTGAATTTTTTTATTAAATAAATTTTATTTTTCTTTTTCTAATTTTAAATCTAATTTGAATAAAAATAATTTTAAAAAGCCACATGTAAAATAAAAATAATTTTAAATGCCACGTTTGCGCCACATCAGCATTTTCCGTTAAAAAGGTTGACTATGTTAATTTTATGACTCAATTTAACAAATTTGACAAGTTTTAGAACTTGATTGCATTTTTTACAGGTTTTAAGATTTTCGTTATAAGTTTTAGGACTTATATTACACTTACCCTTACTTTAAATATGATTAACATATGAACTAGACCACTAAGCTATTAAGGGTTTACTGATATGGCTCGGATGTTTTTACATCTTTTAATGACTGGCTATCTAAATTGAAGAACTCCTAAGTGATTCAAGTGAAGTATAGATAAAAGAACATTACCAAGCTAGGTACATATGGGAGAGCTGAGAAGTAGAAGTAGAGCCGTGACGAGATGATGACAAACATCAACACAATTTTTTCCTCTAGCTGACATATATAACATGAGTGTGAAAAGGACGGCTGTGCAGGATTCCAGATCAGTAAACATACGAGGTCTTCACACCACATATCTGGTGATAGACGTGGAAAGGATCCCATTCAATGTATAGAAACCAAAGATTAGAAAGTTAATGAGTTCTTTTTGCTAATTAAAAAGCTAATGATTTGTTAATCTATTCCCATCTTCCAAATTGATAGATGAAAAACGTTACCAGAAAATTCAGCATAGTCAAGGTTTCTACTCCTAAAAATGATAAGATAATCACAAAAGCTGACTTATATCTGAACTTTCCGACTTACTTCTATTCTATAAAAAGTATAGACTCACCGAATTTTGCATCCTAATTGATAGAGGCCTGCCCAGCCATAGCAACATTTACACTCAAGAGATTCCAATTTTGCTGTAATTCAGTAGGACAAACCCTGGTCAGAACTACGGAGGATTTTCTCCAAGGAAAATAAGAACATTGAGAGCTGACAGATATGAGGCAAGCAATAATAACCTCTGCAATTCAGCGACGGCTTCTCATTCTGTTATCGGTGTTTGAGAGCATGAATTTGAAACGCCCTACTCAAGCTAACGAAGAGAGCTTCAATCATCTTAACCTTGATATTGCTATTTAGGTTTAGAGACTTATCTATGTATTACTTCCTATCCTTATACACAGCTTCATTTTGCCACTTGATGAAAAGAAGATCCATCCAAAATCTAAGTCGCCAGTATTCTACAGCATACAGTCAGCATATCCAGAAAAAGCAACTCATTTTTTTTGTAGATGCTTACAGGAGTAATCACTGTGCTGTAGCGTGAGAAGATAATACCAGTGGCGGCCACCGCTGTACAAAATGCGGCATTTACATGAGACAAAAGCTACAATTATCAATGTGCGTCATAATGATAGCCGCAATTGGAAAGCAACTTATTATCATTTCTCCTAGCGCTAGTCAAATCAGCTAATTTATCATTTCTCCTCAGTGAAAGCACGCGTAAAAACAAGCGCAAATGAACAGAGTCATGACAGACGAATATTACTTGCTCAAAAAAAAAATGACAGACGAATGGGAGCTAAAGCAGAAACACGACAAAAGAATCATGGGCCTCGATCGAATCGCACACCGAAGATTAAACACAACGGTGTTGTCGTTGAAGCTTGAAGCTTAGAAGCAGACATGGGTGGATTCAGCCTCCTTCCGCTTCTTCTCCCTGAGAGTCTCGTTCCGGTTCCAGAGGGGGACGAGCATCACCCCGAATATTCGTTGATCGGAATCGTTGACCAGTGAGAGCACGCCACGAGTACGAGCTCGAGCTCATTGATTTACTGAAGGACATTTCTACCGAATATTCGTTGATCGGACGAATGTACGTGGACATGAACATGAGCACATGCGTCTGAATCTCACCTCATTCACGGCTACATACATCTCTTCATTTCTCATTCATAGAACCCTCGTTAATTTGTCTTTTCTTCTCCATTTAACCTAAAAGTGAAGTGACATCGGCAGCGAGGCCAATCTCATCTTCGTTTCAAGATATGGCCAAGGTATTGCCCATCAAGTTCAAGAGGGTAGCCGCGGCGTTCGACGAAGCGGCTCGGCTCTGCGAGAGCAGCGGGAGCGAGCATTCGGTGTCATCGGAGAGCTTTCCCGATCTCTCTGATCTCGTGACGTCGTTCATGGAGAAGGAAGGAAGGGTTGAAGCCGAAGAGGAAAATGATGATGAGAAGCTGAGCAAGGAGGAGTGTGAGGGCAACGACTTCGATGATTGCTGGTCCGATTCTGATGAGTCATCGACGAGGGAGACGTTGGAGGATATTTTCGTAAGGGATTACAATGGTGACGAAGTGAAGGCGAAGATTGGAGCTGAAGTCGAGCTTGCTTGCGAGTTCATCGGGAGGGGTCGAGTGAATATGTCGTCGCATGATTTTAAGCGACGATTGATGGCTCGTCTTCGCGACAGAGGCTTTGACGCCGGTTAGTATATTTCTTAAACAAATTAATTATGTTTTCTTGTACTTGATTTGATCGGCTCCATTGCTTTATTAATCAGAACTAGTTGAGTAATACTGTTGGAGTAGCTATACTCCATAGATCTAATGACCTTATTTTGAACGACTTCATTCAAAAACTATATCCACCATAGGACATCGTTTAATGTTGGTGTCTAATTCCTAAATCGATATACACCAGGTCTCTGCAAATCTAGATGGGAGAAGAACCCGGCCGGAGATTACCAATACATCGACGTAAATGTAAACAATACTCGCTACATCGCTGAGGTCTCCCTAGCAGGAGAATTTGAAATTGCTCGCCCGACTGATCGCATCACTTCATTGCTCAAAATATTTCCGGCTATATTTGTCGGCCGGCCTGAGGAGTTGAGGCAAGTGGTGAGGATAATGAGCACAGCGATAAGGCAGTCCTTGAAGAAGAAGGACTTGCTTGTGCCTCCATGGAGGAAGAATAGCTACATGCAAAACAAATGGTTCAGCTCGTACAAGCGAACCACTAACAGGGTTTCAGAAGCCAGCAGCATGGCCAAACCTCGGGACAGACAGATTACAAAACATCTCATCGGATTCAAGGCCTCTAGAGTTAAGGATTGTTTTTGCCGTGAGGATTTCGCGAGGAAGACTAGGTCGAGAATGACTGGCAATTTAAGCGCGGTCTTCGACGGCCACGATACCAGCTTGCATCTCTAGTTTGAGTCGCAGCATAAGTCAAGGCTTGCTTCGTCAGATGATTGGAGTTTCTCTCCATTTATATGATTGTTTATAGGGTGAGATTTTTCGTCAACTCCTTACTTCTCAAGATCTCCGAATTAGAAGTGGAGCTTGATCTTGTTGCAGGAGGGTGGACCTTCGTTGTTTCAAGAACTTCAATTGGAATCCTAATAAAAAGGAGTCGACACCCTATGTCTATAATTTGAACCTTCGTGCCGATGGGTCGACCTGTTCTATTTCAAGAAGCCAATCTCGGACCCTTGAAGCATAGTGAGTCAGACTCGACACCGACGGGATCAACCTCTTCTGTTAAGGGCTCCATTTGGAGTTCTTGACGCAAAAACGAGTCGATCTTCTCAGAAACGTATCAGTCCCCACTCGAACGAGGGAGAGAGAGGAAGGAGAAGAGTGAGACATGTTTATATATATATATACATACATATACAGGATAGTCTGTGGCCATGCGTAATGCAATGTACTGCTAAAAGAGAAGGGAAGGATATGTAAATTACATCAAATGCAGGATCTTGATTGGGAATTTTAATCGGATTATTTTCCTTTTTCTGGTCATAATGTTAGTCCAATGACAAGTGGACCATAGCTTCCGGTACTTCTTTTATACCCTGAATTTTGTTTTCACTTTTTCGCCTTTTCCTTAATTTACAAAAGAGTGAATCAGCTTCCCAAATTCCTAATCTTGGCAATTTCACTAACTAGTATTTAAAAACACTTTTTAAAGATAAAATCTTTAAACTTTCATATGATTTCAGCAATTTAGTTCCCAAAATAGCAGTAATAGGAGGCATTTGTCAACTCAATAACACTATCCCTCACATGAATTCTCTGATTTAGATGGCTGAGATTCTTGTTTTCGTCTACCTCTTCAAAAAAGAAATTTTGGTCCAGAGTTGAAACCGCTTAAAAATTAGTGCTTTTTAAGATAATTAGTCGAGCTCGACAACTTCAAAAAGAACGAAAAAAATTTAGATTTCGAATGATTATAGCCACCGATAGACACAAAACTGCTGGGGAATTTGAAGCCGCTCTGCTTGGAAGGTGACCCGCACAAGAATGCAAACTCGGTGTAAGAGAAGGGCCTCTAAAAAAGGCTAAATCCTATGCCCTTTTCCTCTTCTCCCCCTTCTCTAATCACGCAGACCAAAAAAGGGAACACTTTTACGGGAAAAAAAAAAAATCGAATATTGAGGGAATACGAGAAATCAAACACAAATCCCAGAAAAACCCAACGACGAACAGCACGAATCGGGGTCGTGTGGGAACGCATTCAAAGTCGCCGCTTTGGCCCTTTTGCGTTTCTGCTTTCGGGAGGGAGGGAGGGAGGGAGGGAGGAGGAGGAGGAGGAGGAGGAGGAGGAGGAGGAGGGAGGCCATCGACAAAGTTTCAATGGCATCTGCCAGCTGTGACGCGTAATGTCAGTTTGCTTAGCAAGAGAAGGAATCTTGTTCTCGCCCTTGGGCCAAGAAGTGGAAAGCTCTTCTGTCTTCAACCCACGAAAGCACGTTCACTCTTCAGATGAACGAAGTTCTTCTCCATTCACATTTATAGGAAGATTTCCGTGGAAAATCTCTCTATACTTTGTCGAGATCTCCTCCGAACTCTCGATCAGAAGTGGAGCTTGCTCGTGTTGCTGTAGGGGGGGACCTTTGTTGTTTCAAGAACTTCAATTCGAATCCTAAGCAAAAGGGAGTCGACACACTGTCTATAATTTGAACTTTCGAGCTGACGGTCAACCCGCTCTATTTCTTTTTTTTTTTTTTTTTTGGTCGGAAATGATAATTTCATTACTAACCCGCTAAAGGGGTACCATAAGTAGGCATGTCTAAACATAAGATCAAACATAAAGAGAGAGGAGGATTAGCCGTCCAATTGTTAGGAAGGGAGTTGGTTCGGTGGGCCTTGGCAACCCAGTCCGCGGCTTTGTTGGTGTCTCGTGGCTCATAGGTGATGGAAACTCCATTTAGTTGGCCCAGAATTCCTCTGCAGTCTGTTATAATGGGCCGGCCCAGCCATGGGGGTTCTTCTAGGCCTGATAAGCTCTTTGTGAGAGATAAGTTGTCTGATGAAACAACCACGTGCAGATCAGTTCCTTGAGGTTGTAAGTCTTCCCCTGTTCGTGCGTGTCTTCTTTTTCTCACCCACAGAACCGCTTCTCTTAGGGCTAGGGCTTCGGCGACCCACACGGACGGAGCAAGAATCGGCTTCGCGAATCCATGGATGAGAGTTCCGGCGCTGTTTCTGCAGACGCCTGCAATCGAACCCGCCTTGGTCGACTCGCACCAGGAGCAGTCGACGTTGATTTTTATTTCCGTTGCTGCAGGTGGTCGCCATTTCAGCTCTGGATGGTGGGTATTCGGTGAGTTTCTACCATTTTCCTTCCCCGGTTTGTTCCATTTCAGGAAGAGATCTGCTGTGAGGCTCATTTCAGCTTTAACTTCCGTAGGGTTTGGTTGGCGTCCTTGGAAGACCGCTCTGTTTCGGCACTTCCAGATCTGCCAGAGCGCTCCCGCGAACAGGGCTTTCGTGTGGTGGTCGGTTCGTGAGGTAAGATTTTCAACAATCCACTTGTCTATGCGGGTGATTCGCTCTGGAGATGTATCGGCATGGAGAGAAGGATCTGACCATATGTTCTTCGTCCAGGCGCAGAGAGTAAAGAGGTGCTCTGCTGATTCCGGGGCTTGTCTGCACACCGGACAGGTAGGATCGTTGAGCATTTGCCTTCTATACAGATTTTCCTTCGTAGGCAGTGTATTGGTGCATAGATTCCAAAGGAAGAAACGAATTTTGGGAAATGTTTGAATGTGCCATATTTCATGCCATAGCGCCTTGGGTATTTGGTAAGAGGATGATGGTATATTTGGATTGGTGGTGTTAGTCTTGGTGTGTATTCTGTTGTAGCCACTTTTCACAGTGTAGGTTCCATCACTGTTTGCAATCCATACTAGCTTGTCTGAAGAGGGTGTGATGCTGATAGGAATGGTTAGGATCTCTGTAGCAATCTCTTCCTCAAATAGGTTGTTCACTTTTTGGATATCCCATTCTCGGGCCTCCTGATCAATTAAATCAGCCACCATCCTTGGCTCATGTCGATTTGCAGGGCCATATAGTTTTCCAGACGGTAGCCAGGTATCCTGTCGTATTCTTATGTGTTGCCCATTCCCTACTACCCATCTAGAATCAGGTTCAATCACATCTCTTCCCATCAATAGACTTTGCCACCCGCACGAAGGTCGACAGCCTTTGTTTGCTGACCAGAAATCTCCTCTAGGGAAATAAATGCTTTTGAGCACTTTGCACCATAATGCATCCGGTGTTTGAACAAATCTCCAAGCTTGCTTCCCCAGCATTGCTTTGTTAAAGGCCATTAAATCTTTAAAACCGAGGCCCCCACAATCTTTCCTTCTTTTCAGATCTTCCCACTTTTTCCAGTATATGCCTCTTCTAGCTGCATTATGTTTCCACCAAAAGGAGGCTATTCTTTGCTCAATAGTCCTGCAAATAGATGCTGGAAGCTTGAATATGGACATAGCATATTGAGGTAGGGCTTGAATAACTGTCTTGATAAGAACATCCTTCCCTGCTTTGGAAATCAGCCTCTCTTTCCATCCTTCGAGTTTCTGTTCAACTTTAGTGAGGATCCATGCAAACATTTGCTTTTTGGTTTGACCCCATTCAGTTGGAATACCCAAGTATTTTCCTGTTTTATCTATAAGTGGGACTCTCAATTCAGCTGCTAGGTTCTGCTTCAATCTCTGTGGGCAGTCTCTTCCCGTGAACAGCCCAGATTTGTTTAGATTTATTGCTTGTCCTGACACATAGCAATACTGATTTAGCACATTAGCTACATTCTGAGCTTCTCCAATCGTTCCATTTAGGAAAAAAATTGCATCATCAGCAAAGAGAAGATGTGAGAGAGTTGGGCATGTATTGTTCAAGCGGATACCCCTAATGCTTCCATCTGAGACTGCTTTTCCCATAAGAGTTGATAGGACATTGGCTAGAATAATAAATAGGTAGGGGGAGAGAGGATCGCCTTGTCGAATTCCTCGGGTGGGTTGAAAAACAGCAGAGGGTTCTCCATTAACAAGGATGCTAAAAGACACCGATGAGATGCAATACTTTATCCAGCCTACCCACTTAGCATTAAACCCCAATTTCAGCATATAATCACATAAGAAATCCCACTCAACCCTGTCATAAGCCTTCTGCATATCGAGTTTTAGGATGGCCTGAAAGTTTCGTCTTCTCCTTCGCACCTTAAGTTGATGTATTACCTCCTGGACTATGAAAATATTGTCCTGTATCTGACGGTTTTTTAAGAATGCACTTTGCTCCACTGAAATAAGGTTTGGAAGCCATGGTTTCAGTCTATTGGCCAACACCATTGCTATGATCTTGTAATTAAAATTACACAGACTTATAGGCCTAAATTGGGTGATCTCTTCTGGATTTGTGACTTTAGGGATAAGGGTAATATGCGTTCTATTAAGCATAAGATCAAAAGTACCTTGCTCAAAGAAAGAATGAACCATGTTGTATATGTCTTCATGTATAATAGGCCAGTGATTCTGATAAAATACTCCATTAAGTCCGTCTGGGCCCGGTGCTTTTGTAGCCCCTAGTTGGAAAACTGCTGCTTTTACTTCTTCTCGTGTAACTGTTTTGATTAGGTCAGCATTCATATCCTCATGCACCATCGCTGAACATTGATCTAAGACCGGTTGGTAGTTCCTTTCTCCCACCGAGCTAAAAAGGGAGTGATAGAAACCACAAATATGTTGCTTAAGGGTAGATAGGTCCCTACACCAGGTCTGATCAGTGAGACGTAGCATGGAGATTTTGTTGCGTTGTCTCCTTTGCACTGTTGTAGCATGAAAAAACTTGGAATTTTGGTCTCCCCACTTTAACCATTGAATTCGCGACCTCATACACCAATACATCTCTTCTTGTCGCCATAGTTCTTCAATTTTCCTTGTAATGTGGTTGATTTCCTCTTTGTTTTGGTCCCTTGCAGTACTGTTCATCAATGTTTGGAGCCTGCATCTGAGAGGATGAATCTGTTTTTGAGCATTCTGGAAGATCCTCCTACTCCATTTACTCAATTCAGCTGCCAAACGCCTTGTTTTACCTGCCATAGTAAGTGTATCTATGTGGTTTCCATTCCAAGCTTGCTTAACCACATTCTCACATTCTGGATGTTCTAACCAGTATGTCTCGAAGCGAAAAAGTTTCTTCCTCTGCAACTCTGGTGGATTTAAAGATAAAAGGATAGGACTGTGGTCGGACCCTATTGCCGGGAAAGCAAAGGCCTCCGCATTAGGGTAAGTTGTTCTCCATGCCATATTGCATATTGCCCTGTCGAGTCTCTTTTTTACTAGTTCATTACCTTCCCTGTTGTTTGACCAGGTAAAGGAGCAACCCTTGCTTTCAATATCCATCAGCGAACAAGCATCTAAGAAGCTTCGGAAAGCTGCCATTCTGTAACGGTCTGCCTCTCGCCTCCCTACCTTCTCCCAATGGTAAAGAACTTCATTAAAATCCCCTATGCACAACCATGGCCATGTGTTATTATAGCTGCTGTCTTGCAAGGAGTTCCAAAGCCGTAATCGCTCTTGGAAATTAGTTGATGCATGTAGAAAAGATATCCACATAGAGTCGCCACCAATTACATCTTGACATTTGACATGAATGACCTCGTTTGAGCTGCTATGCACATTCACTTTCACTTCATCATCCCATAGTAAGGCTAGACCTCCCGCAATACCAACTGGTTCAATAATCAAAGAGTGTGGGAGCTGAATCCTTCTCTGCACTCTATTGATCACATATGATTTATTCTTGGTTTCCATGAGGAAAACCATGTTGGGCCTTTCCCGAGCCACTAGGGCTCTCAGGTGCTGAACTGTCAAGGGTGTACCCAACCCCTGACAGTTCCAGCTTAGTAGTTTCATCTTTGATCGGGTGGCTTATTAGGGCCAGCCACCAAGGCCCATGCATTAGCCCCTTCCCATGACAAAACTGGGGCATCTAGGAGTTGTTTTTCATCCATTGAGAAATCCGGTGAGGTCTTCTTCTCATACGGACAGCCTCGCTTCTGTTTTTTAACCACTGGAGCCTTATACACAGCCTTTCCTTTCTTTGCCTTCGTGTTTTCCTCATCAATTCCGGTAGAAGAGAGCATGAACAGGTTGTTTTGCTGTAGTCTTTTGCTGCTGTTTGGTGCTGCTAAGTCTGTCTTTGGAGTTTCAAATTGGTTCTCCTTCACAGTAGGGTGGACCAGGACAATAGCTAATTCATTCGTTTCTATTGGCTCTGTTCTCAGGGGTGTATCAGTAGCCATATTTGGAGTTTCTGGCACAACCTCCTCATCCATGACAGAGAGTTCTATTTTCCCATAGAAGGTCTTCCAAAGAGGGGCTAACATCTCGGACCTCTGCCTTCAACCACGCCCCATAACGCCCTGGCTGATCTTGAGCTAAGCCGGTTTCCTCATAAGGTATTTCTGGGCAATAGGTAGCATAATGTCCGATACGTCCGCAAGAAAAACAGAAATGTGGAAGCCTTTCATACTTAAATTCAATCCACCATTTTTTGTCCCCTACAGTGATTATGGTACCTGTTTTGAGTGGATTTGACAAATTCAGCAACACCTTTGCTTTACCAGTCTTCCGAGCTGTTTTATTCCGTGCTTCTATTTTGATTTCTTCAACTTGCCCCAGTTTGGATGCTAATCGCCGGATGGAATCTTCAGTTACCCTAGCTCGAGGAAGGCCTATAATGTGCACCCAGAATGCATAGTGCGAGAATTCATAGCAATGCTCAGGTACGTTCGGATCTCCTTCCTTAAGAACTAGCAAATTACTTGAAAAAGACCACGGCCCCGATGCTAATACCCTTTTTTTCTCTTCAATGGAGTTGAATAGGAAAGAGAAGAACCCTGTTTCAATCTGCTCACATTTAACTGAGTCAACTTTCCAAGCTTTTGTCATAGTGTCTAGAAAAGCCGGGAAATTAACGTTTGGCTTGGAGTAAAGCTTGCCATAGAGAGTTCGTTCACTTTCTTGCCGTTCTTGCTCTGGGATTTCTGCCCCTAGATCAGTTATATCCTCTTCAGACCATAAATCACCCATTCTCCTACATAGTGCAACCATTCGTAGATGATTTTCATCCCCCCCGCCATTTTCTACCAAACTTAATGGGTATAACAGGTTAAAAATTCTGGAATGAAGGGAGCTCGATGGCTGGTTTGTGTTTGCATTGGGATTTTTGTGGGTTTATCGGTTCCGGTAATAGAGGCAAAGGGAATCCTGTAGATGAATGCTTTTGGTTTGGTTTTTGGGGCTTCTGGATCTAAATAGGGTTTCGGTGCTTGTATGTTGCAGGGATTCTCTTCAAATGGATAGGATGCACAGAATTAGACTATGGAACTACAGAGGCACGCACCTTAGCAACTGCTATCAGCGAAAGGGGAGTAGCATTTTCCTTGAAGTTGCAGCAAGGAAGATTTCGCTGAGAGCAGCAGGGGATCTTCCTCAGACCTCCGTAGAAGTTGAACGAGAGGCCATTCGAATCTCCAGCCCTGTCTCTATGGGTAGATGCAGCGAAGATTGAAGGTTGGGGATGGTTGATCTGGAGGAAACAGTCGAGGATCGTCCATGGGAGTGGATTTTAGGGTTCTATCGGGTGGGTTTTTGGGAAAAAAAGGGGTTGTCTATCACGCTCCGGATAGAGAGAAACTCAACATTTGTTGAGAGGTATCGGGTTCGAAGAGTGACCCGCTCTATTTCAAGAAGCCAATCTCGGACCCCTTCAAACATAGAGGGTCGACCTCTACACCGATGGGTTCGACTTCTTCTGCTAAGGGCTCCATTTGGAGTTCTTGAAATGAAAACGAGTCGATCTTCCCAAAAGAGAGATCGGTCTCTCCCCACCTCGAACATGGGAGAGGTAGTGGACGAAGTAGGAAGAGTGAATCGATGTGCTAGTACATCTATGTGTTGCTATACTTAATGTGGACTTCTTTACGAATTAGGCCAAGGGATGCTGAATCTTTTGCTACACGAAAAGGGTACAAATTGTAACTTAGATCAAGTGTGGAGTCCGAGTGGAAATTTTAATCAGATTATTTTTTAGCATGACTTTTGGCACTTCTTGTATACACCCCAAATTGCATTTTAACTTCTTTTATCCCTTTTTCTTAATTTACTAAAGACTGAATGAACTTCTTAGAATTTTCAATAACCCAAAATTACGATAAACTTTCAAAAAATTACAAGAAAAATTAAAAAAAGCAACACTTTTGGACTTGTTCTTTAAACTCTCGTGTGATTTTGGTAATTTAGTTCCCCAAATAGTCGAAACAGGAGGTACCATCAACTAAACTAGACTATTTCTCAAACGGATTCGCTAATTTAAATAGTTGAGATTCTTCTTTTTGTTCATGCTGCCTAGCCTTTCTAAATGAGAAAATTGTCTAAAAAGCCATAAACCTATCGTTCATTTGCCAATTCAGTCTTAAATATTTCGGTTTTTTCAATTGAGTCTTAAACATATTCAAATTGTGTCAATTGAGTCTATCAAGCCAAAGCCAATTTTGGTTAGAAGTTGATGACGTTGACATCGGCTAGCTGTCCTATATGGCACAATCAGTGCTAACATTGATATTTTAATAATAATTTATTAATTATTTTCTATTTTCTTTGGTTGTTTCTTTTTTCTTCTTTTTCTTTACTTTTTTTTTTCTTGGATTGAGGACCGGCAAGGGCTCATGACCCTCACCGACATTGGGCTAGCATGTCGTGACCACTATGGTCGGGCAAGGGCCACCAAAGTTGACCAAGCCTTTTGTTATGTTTGAGAGCTATCTATGTATCTCTAAAATATTATTCTTCTGCTTTGTGAATTGTATCTTTCTTTCAAATAGTAAAAAAAAAAAAAAAAAAAACAAGAAGAAGAAGAAGAAGATCCCAATATGTATTTGATGGGATTAGATTTGGTTACAAAAGAAAGGTGGACAATTCATTCAAAATAGATTTAAGAGTTCAGGTCTGAACTGACATGATTGCAATAAATTTATAATTTTTTTTGGTAAATCTCCCCGATCCAACTATTTTTTTCTCCCCATTTTGCACCCTCAAGGATTGCTTCCTGTCATTTTGGACCCTAAATTTCATAGAATCAGTCCCACTATGCTCCGAACCGCCGAAAACTAGACTTGCTTTTTCGTTTGTTCTTCATATTTTTGACGCAAACGAGATCTATCTAGCTCCACTCTTGCACGAGCCACTATGGATTTGGCGAACTTAATATAACAGCCCCAAAACTCAGTATAAAATTAGCTTCTCGGAAAGCTAGAATCCTCACAAAAATCAACGATGCCCATGTCAAGTATGGTGTCGGCTCTTTTGCATTATGCTCCTTTGCGACCACCGATGTGGTCATCGACACGAGGACGATCACCTACTGCGGCCTAAGGAAAGGGGGCAGGGCATATCGCAAGGCACACGCTGTTTGCCACTTCCGTCCAATCATCACGAACATGATTGCGCAAAGTTTGAGAGAAAAACTACCAAAAAAGAAAGTCATAAACTCGTTGCATTTGTGCTAATTCAGCTTTAAATTTTTTAATTTAGCAAGTTTAGTCATAAACCTTTTGAAATATAGGACATCCGGTCAATTTTGATCGGAAATTGCTGACTTAAATATCATGTAGTCCTATATCGCACAATTGGCACCGACATGAACAATTATTGCAAACAAATAAGCATCGCCAAAATTCGGATCTTATGTAACATGGAGCTGGGCAAATCATTCGCTCTCAAAATGTAGTCACAACATGGACTACGAAGAGGCTATGAAGGGAACCGAGTTGAACTCTCCGGAAAAAATTTGAAACTTTAGGAGACACGAGAATTCAAACCCAAATCCAAGAAAGACGCAACAACGAACAGCACGAATTGGAGGAGCAAACCTTGGTGGGTCATATGAGAACGCATCAAAGTTCGCCGAGTTGGCCCATTTTTGGCCCTATTCTGCGTTCGTTCCCGTTCCAGCTGTCGAGGGAAGGGAAAACTATTGATGTTAATCGTATCGTTATCCAAAGCGTCTTTCGACTTGGTTCTTTTACTATGAAGGAAGTTAACATTTCGCCATTTGAAATCCAGCTGTTCTTTTCCACTAAATCGCATGCTTAGACTTAGAAAGGCGCGAGCGGACGTGTCATGGCGGTTTAGTTAGGAAGAGGACGAATCTTTTCCTGACTTTTGGGCCAAGAGCTGGAAAGTTTTTACTGTCTCCAACCCACGAATGCACGTTCATTCCTCAGATGATCGAAGTTTCTGTCCATTTTATAAGATTGTTTGTAGGGAGATTTCCATGGACAATCTCTCTCTCTCTCTCTCTCTAGGTAGCAAAATCCGTCGATAACTATTTACTTTTCAAGATCTCCTCCGAATTCTCGGTCAGAAGTGGAGCTTCATCGTGTTGCAGGAGGGTGGACTCTTGTTGTTTCAAGAACTTCAATTCGAATCCTAAGCAGAAAGGAGTCGACACCTTATGTCTATAATTTGTACCTTTGAGCCGATGGGTCGATCCGTTCTATTTCGAGAACCCAATCTCGGACGCTTGAAACATAGAGGGTCGACCTCTACACCGACGGGATCGACTTCTTTTGCTAAGGGCTCCATTTGGAGTTCCTAACATGAAAATGAGTCGATCTCCTCGGAAAAGAGATCCGTCCTCCACCTCAAACGAGGGAGAGGAAGTAGACGAAATAGGAGGAGCGAGTCGATGTACTTGTACATATACGGTTGCTATACATACTGTGGACTTCTGTTCAACTGAAGGCCAAGGGATGCTGAATCTTTTGCTGCAAGAAAAGGATAGAAATTGTAAATCAGATAAAGTGCAGGGTCCGATTAGAAATTTTAATCAGATTATTTTCGAGCACGACTTCTGGCACTTCTTCTGTGCCCCGAATTGCATTTTAACTTTTCTTTATCCCTTTTCCTTAACTTACTAAAAAATGAATGAACACCCCTGAATTTTCAATAACCCAAAATTACGATACACTTTCAAAATTACAAGGAAATTACAAGGAAAATAAAAAAGCAACACTTTTGGACTTGTTCTTTAAAATTTCACGTGATTTCGGCAATTTATTTTCCCAAATAGCAGAAACAGGAGGTACCATCAACTAAACTAAACTATTTCTCATACGGATTCACTAATTTAAATAGTTGAGATTCTTGTTTTTGTTTGTGCTGCCTAGCATTTCTAAACAGGAAAATTGTCCAAAAAGTCCAAAATTTATATTTTTTTTACTGATTCAGTCTTAGACATTTTGATTTTATCAATTGAATCCTAAACATATTTATATTTTGTCAATTGAGTCCATTTAACCAATTTTCGTTGGAAATTGACAACATTGACGCCAGCCAGCTATCCCATGCGACACATTCAACGCTAACATTGATATTTTAATAATATTTTAGTAATTTTATTGAATTTTTCTATTCTCTTTGGTTTTTTTTTTTTCTTCTTTTTCTTTACTTCTTTTTTTGTGGATTGAGGACTGACAAGGGCTCACGATCCCCACCGAGACTCGGCTAGGGCATTAACCAAGCCCTTTGCTATGCTTGAAAGCTATCTATGTACCTCTAAAGTATTATTCTAATATGTGAATGATACATTTCTTTCGACCAAGAAGATCTGAATGTGTATTTGACGGGATTAGATTTGGCTACAAAAGAAAGGTGGACAATTCATTTAGAAAAGATTTAGGAGTTAAGGACTTAATTGACATGATTGCAATAAATTTAGGTCTTTTTTTTTTTGGCAAATCTCCCCAAATCCAACTGTTTTTTCCTCCCCATTTCGCACCCTCAAGAATTACTTTCGAACATTTTGGACCCTAAATTTCATAGAATCAGTCCTATTATGCTCCAAAGCGCCGAAAACTAAACTTGTTTTTTTTTTTTTTCTGTTCTTTGTCTTTTCTATGCAAAAAGTATCTATCTGGCCATCTAGCTCCGTTCTTATACAAGCGATCATGGATTTGGCGATTCCGTCAAAACACCCTATTTCGATCGACTCGAAAGGGTAAAAATACCGTGATCTAGAAAAGCCAACGATTCTCAGTTCAGCTTGCTCGAGCAAAATAATTTTTTGCACTACATATTTGATCATTTTCACTAACGAGCAAGTTAAGCGTCGAAGTCATTATTTAGATCAATCCATCATCGACCGTAAAAATCATGATAAACAGATATTGTGGGCCCCAAAAAAGGACCATCATTATTAGAAAACTACAAACGAAAATTTGATTTCATCAATGTTTTCTTTAGATAGAAAATTATAGACATTGATCAAATGTAAAAGTGTCTTTTGACTTGGTTGTTATACAACGAAGGTAGCTTCCCAGGCTGCCACCTCAGAATCCAACTATTTCTAGGAGTTAACTGGGGCGAGCTGTCAATGGGCGCAGTTGACGAAATGTCCTGGGAGGTTACTAACCTATTCCTTCTCCCTATATATACGATCGTCGCACGTTGCTAAATCCCCAAGTCCAACCATCTCACTGGAACAAAAAAGCTCTTTAATTCTGTACTTTCCGGCGATTCCACTTTGGCTACATTCTCTGCCATCACAATGTCGAAACTAGTTCGTTTCCTTTGGATCATTGCCTTGTTGGTGTTCTCGTCCACGACGCATGATGCGGTCGTCGACGCTAGAATGATCCGCTACGACAGCATGAGGAGGGGCCGTGCGTACTGCAGGGATCCACACTGTTTTCCTCTTCCGTCCAACCCCTACGACCGTGGTTGCGAGAAGGTCATGGGGTGCCGCGGAGGGCCATGAATTAAGTTCTTGGAAAAACCTTGAACGGGGTTTCGAGGACATGTGATCGATCCAGAGAGTTAACCATTATCATAATAGCATACGTGAAATTAGTAATTTGTTTATTTATTTTTTGTCATATCCATGGATGGCCATGTCTGTGTTTAATAATACATCTCAATCAAAGGTTCTGTCTTGTTTCTTGTATGTGAGATTAGTAAGTTGTTTATTTATTTTTGTCATATTGATTGATGGCCTTGTCTATGTTTCTTGAAGCAGATCTTTCTGTCTATCACGATTCAATTGCTTTTTCTTTTCCTTTTTTGCGATAAATAAATAAATAAGGATAGAGTTTGACTTGATTTCGGTCCAACATGCAAAATCCACAAGAAGGGCGGGGTCCAATTAGCTGTTAGCTAAATCGGCGAGGGCGGGTCCCACCGGCCCAGGCGCAGCGATCCCTTGCCCAAGGCTCGGCTTGCACCGGCGGATGAGGGAGGGGGGCGGAACAGAAAAAGGAAAAGAAGGAAAAGGAAATGAAAAAAAAAAAAAAGGTAGGAATTGTAAATTAGATCAAGTGCGGGGTCCGATTGGAAATTTTATTTAGATGTGACGAAAGTCGAGTATGGCTTCTGGTACTTCTCCTTTAATACCCTGAATTTCATTTTTCTCTTTTTTCTTCTTCCCATTAATTCACGAAAAGAAGGAATGAGCTTCCCAAGTTACATGGAAATTCCATGGAAGAGAAGGGCCTCTAAATAAGAGCCCCCAAAAAATAAAAATTAGACCCAAAAAAAGAGAAAAAAAGAAAAAAGAAGAGGGGTAAACCCTCTGGCCCTTTCCTTTCCTCTTCTCCCCTTCTCTAATCACACAAACCCGAAAAAAGAAAAAAGAAAAAGGGAATCCTTTTTTACAGGAAGAAATCGATCATTGATGATACAGTTTCCACAAAATGGAAAGGAACATGAGAAGCTCGGCGAGCAGAAGTGTCCTCGGCGATTTGAACGGCGGCCGGCCAGTTAGGCAACTTCTGAGGCGTTGGATATGGCTGCAGCCGCCTCGGCAGATTCGAGATCGAGGGCACCGGGTCGAATCGATCGCGCGCACGCCCTTATCTCGGATCTCAGATGGATCGGATCGAGCAATCGGTATCCGAAAGGAGCAAAAACCTGAGAAGATAGGCAAAGGATAGAACAGAGAGAGAGAGAGAGAGAGAGAGAGAGAGAGAGAGAGAACATGACAGATCGCACATCCGTGAACTCTAGCAATGGTTTTGAATTTTAAATGGTCGAGGAAGAACAGATCGCGGCCGTTCATCTCACGCCGTTCGTTCCCGTCCTTGTCCCACGCGGGCCGCGTCAGGTCCGGCCCTGCCCCCATCTCGTAAATTATTATCAACTTATGTGATTCCGCTCCAAAAAAGTCAAGACAGCAAATGGCCTGCTGAGTCCTTCCAAAATAAATTGAAGAACGAATTAAAATCAACTAATTGTACCCAAACAACACAAATTAATCGCTGTGATTTCCATTTTCTGCCAATTTATTGTCCAAACCCGCCTAGCCAATTTGCACTTTGGACTCGCGCTCATTGAACGGGATCAAGACTATACGCGATCATCTCTAGGATGATTAAGGTTCCCAATTACGAATTTCAAAACTTATCATATCAGAGTCATATTCAAATTTTTGGAATTGAAAAGCAAACCGATTAATCCCATATAAGTTCCAAATCGATTCCAGAATTGTCTTCGGTCACTTCATTACTTCTAACAATAGTTCTCCGTCTATCATGCACCAAAAATGTGCTTATGTCTGTATTACAATTAGAGCTTAGACCACCCTTGTTTTAGGAACAGAATGACCATATAAGGATCAAAACGCAAATTTATGCTCGCAGCCTGTTGGATTTCAATTCAAACGGGACCCTTTTCACAGAGATTGGTCGTGTAAACCAACACAACAGTCCGATAGAAAATTCTCTCGATAGATGTGGGGTTATCTATCTCGGAGGCGATTAACGAAGCTTCGACGGCATTTCCTTTCAACCATCGTGAAAGAGGAGAGACAGGAGGGAGATAGAGAAGCAAGAGTGGCATATTATTAGAAAATTGAAAAGGAAAATTCGATTTCATTAAGGTTTTCCTTTAATACAAAACTATTGCTATCTGTCGTATTTACAGCGCCTTTCTTGCCAACCCAAATCCAGCTATTCTTTTTTTTCCCCATTTTGCACCCTCAGGGATTAGTTTCTATCACTTTGGACCCCAAATTTCTTAGAATCGTTCCTATTATGCTCCAAACCGTCAAAAAAAGTAACTCGTTTTTCTTTTGTTCTTCATCTTTGTTATGCGAACAAAATCTATCTAGCACCCCCTCTTGCACGAGTGATCATGAATTTGGCCATTCAGTCAAAATACCCTAGTCCAATCAACTCGAAGGGTAAAAATGATGTGATCTAGAAAAGCCAGCCCTTCTTAGTTCAGCTTGCTCCAGCTCGATACATTATGCGTAGCGTATAGCGTATTTGAACCTTTTCACTTATAAGCTAATCAATCATCGAAATCATTATTTAGACCAGTCCATCATAGACCATAAAAATCATAGTAATTAGATATTGTGGGCTCAAATAGGACCATCATTACTAACGATCGAGATTCACCTGGTTCATTGAAGATCATTTTCAGTAATAATTCCCATTGCGTCATATAAAATGTCCTCAAAAACTGCAAAATAGTGGCGACAAATGTGGATTAATTGACACGAGCCGGAGTTCTTAGGTTAAGGGGTGACGCAAGATCAACTTCTGGGGTTTTGAGTGGTACAAGAATATCATTTCGACGGTCAAAATGAGATTGAGACCATTCTTTGGTCAGATTTGATGGACGAGGTTGCCAACTTGCCATTACGGATATATTAAGAAAAAGGGAAAGGAAAGGAAAGAAGAGGAGGAGAGAGGAGGGGGGCGCGGCGCAAAGAAAATGGTTAATGCTTAATTAAAAGAGGAGGAGATAAAAGCATAAAATTAAACGAGATGGTCCACTTTACCCATCACAGACCTAACCTAGCGAATGCCAAAGACATACTTATTTCTGTATCATTGCTAAAGCTTAGACAAGCCTTTCCACATGAATGGAAAATGGTTAATGCTTAATTAAAGAGGAGGAGACAAAAGCATAAAATTAATCGAGATGGTCCACTTTACCCATTAGAGACCAAACCTATCGAATGCCAAAGACATCCTTATTTCTGTATCATTGCTAAAGCTTAGACAAGCCTTTCCACATGAATGGAAAATGGTTAATGCTTAATTAAAGAGGAGGAGACAAAAGCATAAAATTAAACGAGATGGTCCACTTTACCCATTAGAGACCTTACCTAGCGAATGCCAAAGACATACTTATTTCTGTATCATTGCTAAAGCTTAGACAAGCCTTTCCACATGAATGGAATGACCATATAAGGATCAAATCACGATTTATGCTCGCTTCCTATTGGATTTTCAATTCAAACGGGACCATTGTCACAAGGATTGGTTGGGCACCACTACACCGTTCGATAGAAAATTCTTTTCTATGGATGCGGGGTTATCCATCTGGAATGGAGTTTCCCACTATGTTTGAGAGATTGGGGTTTGAATTCATTCGATGCATGTGGAGAAGATGATCACACTGCGTAGGCGAGTACTTAAGTTGAATAATTCAGGCCTACATTAGAAGAAATTAATCCCAAGGCATGGATACACATATTCCCGACTTTGGATCTAACAGTCAAAATCTTCTTTTTGAGTAGGCGACACAAAATCAAATTGAGGTAATGTATTGCTTCACTTTTAGCACATAATGCAACAGCACTCCATCAATGAGATCGAAACCTTTTTTCAAGAAACGTTTCTATCTGAATTCTCCATTTATATTGCGAAACATTTTACACCACAAAATATTTTTCTCATTTTTTAGTGTTTGATTGCTTATAGTCAATAGAAAACCTACACTTATATTCGGAAAAATAAAAAAAGATTTCCTCTTTTTGAAATGAAAAATTATTTTACAAAATATGATTAGAGATCGATACTCAGAACGGGAACCTCAACACTCATGGCCTGAGTTCTCGGTGGCTGAGCCAAAGTCCTAGAGACTGGCTTAGTTCCTTCGTAGCCGAGCTCGGGTCCGTAAATGCTTTTTACAAGACCTTGGTGCCTGCGATTGAGTGCCTAGCTCCCTCACCCAATCACCAGTGCTAGTGCCAGAGTCCATCAAGGTTGAGCCCACATCCCCGGAGGTTAGGCTCAAGACTTCGGTGCCATTCCTAGATCTCAAACTACCATGCCCATATATCTAGCTCTTATGCCCCAATTACTGGCGCTCGGGCCCCAACCTCTCAAGGCCATGCCAGAATCCCTGACCCCCATGCCCAAGTCACTAGCGCCTAGGCCCAAATTCACAAACAAAAGGGATGAAATTTGGGTGGTCGTGCTAAGGTACCCAACTCCCACACCCAAGTTATTAGCGCCTAGGCCCGGATTCACAAACAAAAAGGATGAAATATGGGTGGTCGTGCTAAGGTACCCAACTCCCACACCCAAGTCACTAGCGCCTAGGCCCAGATTCACAAACAAAAAGGATGAAATATGGGTGGTCGTGCTCAAGTACCCAATTCCCACGCCCAAATCACTAGCGCTAGGCCCGGATTCACAAACAAAAGGGATGAAATATGGGTGGTGGCGTTGCATGCATAAGAAAGGAAAAAAGAGATGATACAAGGGAGAAAATGATAGTATGAATTTATTCGATGCATGAGCAGAGGATGATCGGCCATGCATACGTGAGTATTTAAGATGAAAAAGTCAGACCTACATTAGAAGAAATTAATCCAATGGGATAGCTACACAGATTCCTAACTTTGGATCCGGACAGACACAATCTTCTTTTTGAGTAGGCAACAGAAATGGCAGTGATGCATTGCTTCACTTTTGGCATATAATGTGAAAGCACTCCATCAATGTGATCGTAGCTTTCTTGAAGGAATGTTTTTGTCTCGATTCTCCATATATTTTGCGAAAAATTTCATCTCGGAAAACATTTTTCCCATATTTTAGCGTTTATACATTTAAGAAAATAGTCAAGGGAAATTCTTTTCCTAGTCGATGGAAAACCTACACTTAAATTTAAAAATGCACTTTCATCGTTTTGAAATGAAAATTTCATTTCCAAAATAAAACTATATATTGGCAATTGGAACAAAAACCCTAACACTCTTGGCCTGAGTTCTCGACAGCTGAGCCCAAGTCCCAGAGACCGGCCAAGTTCCTTGGCAGCTGAGCTGGGGTCTATAAATGCTGTGCCCAAGGCCTCAGTGCCTATGCCCGGGTGACTGGCTCTTGCATCTACTAATACTGGAGCCCGGGTCCACTGAGGTCAAGCGCCTGTCCCCAGAGACTAGGCTCAGGACTTCAGTCCCATGCTTAGATCTCTAACTGTCATGCCCAGATACTCGGCTCCCACGCCCCCAACCACTAGCACTCAGGCCCGGGTATCTCAAGGCCGTGCCCAAATCTCTGACAACCATGCTCGGGTGCCCAACTTGTACACCCAAGTCACTAGCGCCCCTATGCCCAGATTCCCAAACAAAGGAAGGAAATATCGGTGGCGTTGCATGCATAAGAAAGGAAAAAGAAAATAGTACAAGATAGAATACGAAGAAGTTTTGGGAAGAAAAGGATTTCGACTTGGTTCTTATTTCTTATCAATCGGCATCCGCAATCAGATTCGTGCGCGTAGTCGGCGGCGCTCCGGAGCGAGTTCCCCTTCCCAGATTAAATCACATGCTTGGGCATACACGCACGAACGCGTCCATCGGATGACAGGGTGGCTGGTGAACCGAGGAACCTTCGTCCTCCCTTTATCAGTTAACGACCCCAAACATTCAGAACCCTCGCGTAAAGGACTTGGAAGAAAGCTTTCATAAATACCACCGCGCGTTTCCAAGCTCCAACCATTCTGAAAGTGTCCTCGGAACCATCTCGTTGTCCTCAACCGGGGAAACTAGGTCAATCTGTGGTTGAGAACAATGCCATAAAGCGTGTTAACCTAGCTGTGAGCTTTTAACTTACCATCACTCACTCCAAGCGCGGGAGGCTACTATACCTGCCTACCCGGTAGTAGTTAGAACCGAAGTCCTGACGTGATGTCTACCTTTACCACCATGAGACTTCCTAATCCTCTATATATCTTTGTTTTTCCTACAGAGAGGGAATAGGAGGACAGCGCAGGATCTCTCACCCCATGGCGATTCTCTCACCCGTTTCCTCCATGAGCCTTTTAAGGACTTGCTCAGGTCCACTGTTTCATCTTTATTATTAAATTGCTCTATATCATGCACTTTTCTTCTCGTAAAAGTTCTCAATCACTTCATTATTTTTAACAAGAGTTCTCCATCAAGAGATTTGTAGGGCTTGGTTTTTAATCAAGTGCCAAGAATGGGGAACCAAACCATCAAGGCTCGTACCTATATCTTTCATGAAAGGGAGCCGAATCAGCTGAACAGACTTGGCTGGTTATTTCATCAAATGCCATTTACTTAATCAATAATCTGTGTCAAAGCCGCAAATACTAAGGAGAACAAATCCGAATGCATACACAGAACCGATGTTGCAAACGGAAATGGATCAATTCTCTATGTATTCCATTAATTATTAGACAAAAGAGTTCCCTCTATGCTGCTAAGTGCAGCGAGAATGAGAGACATGCCGCAGAACTCGAAACCACACAAGCAAAGGCAAAGGCATTAAACTGGAGACGATCTTGCAAAAGCAAGGCAATGAAGGTCTTGAAGAGTCTTCCCACATTTTCATTGAGGGCCACAGAAGAGCTCTCATCCGCCTTCGAAGTATTGCCTTTGTGAGATAGCTTTGGTCGGCGCTTTTGTTAAGGTAGACAGCTAGATTGCATTCCTCCACGCCGCAAGGCTTCCCCGGACATGACTGGTGGTGAATAGGAGGATCACAAAATGACAAAGGAAAATGATTAATGCTTAACTAAATAGGATGAGACAAAGCATAAAATTAAAAATGACGTTGTCAACTTTACCCATTCGAGACCTAAAGCAAGCGTACGCTAAAGACATGCTTATTTCTGTAGGACAGCTAAAGCTTAGAAAAACCTTGCTTTTGTGAATGGAATGACCATGTAAGGATAGAACCAAGATTTATGCTCGCAGCATATTGGCTTTCAATTCAAAACAGGACCTTTTTCACAGAAATTGATCGTGCCCCAATAGACCGTTCGATAGAAAATTCTTTTGATAGATGTGGGGTTATCCATTTCGGTTGGAGTTTCCTGTTATGTTTGAGAAAACCATGGTTTGAATTTATTCGATGCATGTGGAGAGAATGATAACACATGCATACAAGAGTATTTAAGCTGAAAAATTCAAACCCACATTAGAAGAAATTATTCCAAATGCATAAGTACACAAATTCCTGACTTTGAGTCCTAACTAGAGGTGTTAAATGGGTCCACAAACATTTAGAAGAATTAAATGGGTCGTTATTTTTATTTCTCAAGGCAATGGGTTTTAAACATAAAAGGACTAAATTACATAAATGGGTCTATTATGTATCCATTTAAGACCCATTCCCAACCCATTGAAGATGAAGCTAGTAAGACTCCTAACAGACACTATCTTCTTTTTGAGTAGGCAACACAAATGACAATGATGCGTTGCCTCGCTTTTAGCATCTAATGCAAAAGCACTCCATCAATGAGATTAGAGCTTTTTTTCAAGGAATGTTTCTATCTCGATTCTCCATTTATTTTGCAAAAATTTTACATCAAAATTTTTTTTTCTCATCTTCTAACATTTCGATTGCTTTAAAAAATAATCGATGGAGAATCTTTTCATAATTAACTGAAAACTTAAACTTAAATTCGGAAAAATAGGATTTCCGTTTTTTTGAAATGAAAAATTATTATGCAAAATATAATTAGAGATCGGCGCTCAAAACAGGAACCCTGACACTCGTGGCCCAAGTTCTTGGTGGCTGGGCCTCAGTCCCAAAGGCCTAATTCCTTGGCAATCAAGCTTGGATCCATAAATGTCGTGCTGAAGATCTCTATGCTTGGCTCCTTCACCCAAATCCATCAAGGTCAAGCCCTCATCCCCAAAGGCCAGGCCCGGGACTCCAATGCCATTCCTAGAGCTCCAATTGCCATGCCCAAATAATCGACTCCCATGCCCCCAATCATTGACACTTGGGCCCGAGTCTCTCAAGGCCATGTCAGAATCCCCAGTAGCCATGCTCAGGTACTCAACTCCCACACCCAAAAGTCACTAGGGCCCGGGCCCAAAATTCATAAACAAAGGAAAGAGATATCGGTGGCGTCGCACGCATGAGAAAGGAAAAAGGAAATAATAAAGATAGAATGCGAAGAAGTTGTGGGAAGGAAAATATATTTATTCATTGTATCTAAAGAGCATCTTTCGCAATCTAATTGGTACGTGGAGTCCACTGCCCACCAAATGAATCCACCTTCCTCGGATTAAATTACGAGGCATCAACTCATCTATTACTCATCCTCGGATTAAATCCCGAGGCATGGACTCAACTCATCCATTACTTGTCCTCCGATTAAATCAAGGGCATGGACTCATCCATCACGAGTCATCCATTACTTGTCCTCCGATTAAATCACGAGACATGAACTCATCCATCACGAGTAAACCTGTTAAACGGGTGGATTGGGTTGGATTAAATCACGAGACATGAACTCATCCATCACGAGTAAACCTGTTAAACAGGTGGATTGGGTTGAATTTGCAGAATATCATAAATGATCCGACTTAAATTAATTTATTTAATTCGTTTATGAGCCATTTATTATAGTGCAAAATTTTCACCCATACCCGACCAAATAATCTCACGTGTCGACTTGTATTTGTTGACTTGTATTAACTTTTATGGTTGGTATAGAGTATGTGTCAAACTTGTATTAACTTTTATGGCATGTCCTCAGAGTGAACTCAATTCAATTTCATGTCCTCAGAGTGCCTTATAGGTAGGCCCTGCCCCTTCTCATGCTATGTTAGCCGATCATCCTAGCCTCGACGACCGTATGGTTTTGGTTTGTCGTGAACGAACACACAACAGAGAGACGATCCAAAGAGCCCCATGCCTTATTCGACATTTCTTGGGATCAGTAAAAATAACACCCAAAAAAAAAAAAAAAATCGAAGTTTGAAAAAAAAAACAAACGAACTATCAAAGAGATTTTATTTTCAAATGGTTGGAGCTTGGAAGCGGCGCGGGTATTTATGGAAAGCTTACTTGAGATTTGGGATAGGGTCAACTGAACAAGGGAGGACCAAGATTTCGCCTTGCATTAGCAACCAACCTGTCGTCCAATAGACAAGGAATCAAATTGCTCGCGAGTAGAGATGGTAAAATGATGGTAAAATGGGTCTTAAGACTCTTATATGACCCATTTAAATTAAAATGGGTCATAGATCACTTATTTTGAAACTAGATTTAAAATTATAGTCACCGATAGACACAAAACTGCTGGGGAATTTGAAGCAGCTCTGCTTGGAAGGTGACCCGCACAAGAATGCAAACTCGGTGTAAGAGAAGGGCCTCTAAAAAAGGCTAAATCCTATGCCCTTTTCCTCTTCTCCCCCTTCTCTAATCACGCAGACCCAAAAAAGGGAACATTTTTACGGAAAAAAAAATCGAATATTGACAGTAGAATTTCAGGAAATGGAAAGGAATGTGAGAAGTTCGGTAAGCAGATTTGTCGACGGGAAATTGACAACAACCGGCCAGTTAACTTCTACGGAGTTGGATCTGGCTACAGCCGCTTTGGCAGATTCAAGATCGAGGACACCGTGCAGAATCGATCGCACGCCCTCATCTCGGTACAATGTAGCCTCGGATCTCAGATGGGTCAGAGCAAATTCGTATAAGAAAAGGACCAGAACCGGAGAAGAAAGCATAATGATAGAACAGAGAGGAACAGAGAAGAGCGAGGAGGAAGAGGATATGGAAAGTCGTAAACCCTAGCAGTGGCTCTTATAGACGAGGCAGAGAGATCGCAGCCGTTCGTTTCATGCCGCTCCTGATGGACCATCCGAGTTTGCTCGGGCCTTGCGTCTGAAAATTCATGCCCAAATAGCGTCTAACTGTTGGTACAATTTGTAATATCGTCGTTCAACTTCCCTAGGCTTTTCATTTATTTAATGTAATCTCTGAATTATTAATAAATATTCGATGTAATCATTAAATTATATAAAAATATATAAAAGTTCAAGGATGACATTATACGTTAAATTGATGTTTATAAATCATATTAAATAAATTAAAAGTGTGGAAACAATATTATATATTGGATCAAAGTTCAAAAGCCAACTATGTCATTTTCCCTAATTATGAACTAATGTTGCTTTTTTTTATTGGATAAGTATTAGTGAATTCAGTTGAAGGAAGGAAGGCTAATAACCTTCTATATGCTCAAACATAAAGGACAGAATGAATCCAATCTAATCTATGATTTTCCATTTTCTGCAAATTTATTGTCCAAAATCCGCCGAGGAACTTGCACTTCTTGAGATACAAAATAATCTCCATATGCATTTGTTTTGTGGAAAATCTTTTATGAGAAAATATTTTACTCATTTTTTGACGTTTGAATCGCTTAAGAAAGAGAGTCAATAAAAAATGTTTTCTTAATTAACGAAAAAAAAAAAAGATTTTCCTTGCTAAAGCTTAAATTTAGGAAATTTTATTTCTTTTTAAAAAATCAGAAATCATTAGGTATTGAGGCTTAGATAAGAAACTCTATCCTTGGGCACAGGAACTCTAGTGCTCATTCTCGAGCCCCTAGCAACAAGGTTGGGTCCTCGATGCCTTGGCCTTAGTCCATCAAAACCGCGCCCGGGTCCATTGAGGTTGGGCCCAAGATCTCGATGCCCATGCTTAGGTCCATCAAGGTCAAGCCCTAGACCATGAGCCCATGTTCACGTCCCCAACTTCTAAGCCCAGGTCCATCGAGGTCAAACTCAGGAATCCTATGCCTCGATCCCTTGCGCTTGCACCTTGGTCCATCAATGCTAGGCCTAGACCTAGACATCGAATAGACTCGAGTGTTGGTGTCAAGGTCCCAAGCCCAACCTCGATGGACCTAAGTTTGGGGTAGGGGGCCTAGCCTAGCCTTGATGGACATGGGTGTGAGCACCACTATTGAAGCACCAAGGTCCCAATCTCAAGTGTTGAGGTTTGAGGCTCAACCCGATGGACCTAGGCTCAAGCACCAATGATCTGGCCTAGCCTATGCAAACTTAGGCTCAGGCACCAAGGACCAAGCACGGATATCAAGTTATTGAGCTTAGTTTCACTAGACCCAAAACCAGTATGTGCTCATGCCTAGGAGTCGAGGATCTGAGGTTGATGCCCTAATGTCTATGTTGGATTCCTTAGTTACCCATGTACAAGTAACTAGCGCCCAAATGTCTATTTAATTGATTTTCCTTACCAAACAATAAAAAATATTTTCCAATTTATTTTTAAATTTCAACAAAACACTGAGAAAGACACTTTCTTGAAATGACTCCTTGAAAAGCAATCTTTAGAAATATAACATTTTCCTCCAAACAAATGAAGCCTTATATTAATTTCACTAGGATCTTCACAAAGAAGGCATTCGTCCAGCCAAACAAGATGGCATAACCAAGATCATACGAAGACTGAGATGGCCTCTTGCAAAGATCAAAATATGAATCATATGGTAGGCGAGTCGAGCTTCGCATGCTGCTTTCACTTCAAGGGACTTTTGTTATATGGTTATGCATCAGCAAAAGCTTTCAACTCTTGACATGTAAACTCCATGGCAATGTACATAAGCTCATCAATCAGAACTATGGCAGATTATTTCATAAGACGCCATTTACTTGATCAATAATCTGTGTCAAAGCAGGAAAAGTAAAGAGACAAACCAAATGCGGATGCGTACAGAGAGCAATCAAAGATCTGTACTGCTGCAGATTGTTCTCAATGGATGTTACAGATCGAAATGGATCGTTAATAATTTGGGAAGGGAAAAAGGTCATTGATCAAAGAGGGATCCACTGGTCTGCCAAAATGCTAAATTTTATGAATGCATAGTGCAAAGAGAACAAGAGACATATGGCAGAGACCTCATAACCACACAAACAAAAATAAAGGCATCAAAGTGGAGATGATCTTGCAAAAGCAAGGCAAGAAAGAAGCATTCGCCCGACCACCAGCCCCTTCAACAAATTTTTCATCATCATTCTTTAGCGATGGCTGGTTCAGCATCTGAGAAGTAGTCATGCCTGGAAACACAGGAAATAAGAAGCTCAGGAGAAGTTCTTTATCTCATTTGGTGGGCCTGAACCACAAAGCAGCCAGACTGAATGCCCAGCACTCATGCAATTCCATAATCATTACTGTAAATATGATTAACATAGGAACTAGACCACTAAGCTATTTAGGGTTTACTCATATGGCTCGGTTGTCTTTACATCCTCCATGACTGGCTATCTAAATTGAAGAACTCTTAAATGATTCACCTGAAGTAGCTAGGTACATATGGGAGAAGTAGAAGAAGAGCTGTGACAAGATGATGACAAACATCAACACAATTCTTTCCTCTAATTGGCATATATAACAGGTGTGAAAAGATGGCTGTGCAGGATTCCAGATCAGTAAACATACGAGGTCTTCACACCATATATCTGGTGATAGACAGGGAAAGGATCCTATTCAATGTATAGAAACCAAGGATTAGAAAGTTAATGATCTCTTTTTGCTAATTGAAAAGCTAATGATTTGTTAGTCTATTCCTTCTTCCAAATTGACAGAAAATTTGGCATAGTCAAGGTATCTACTTCTAAAAAGATAAAATAATCACAAAAGCTTACTTATATCTGAACCTTCAGACTAACTTCTATACTATAGAAAGTATAAACTCACCGAATTTTGCGCCCTAATTGATAGAGGCCTGTCCCAGCCATAGCAACATTTACACTGAAGAGATTCCAATTTTTCTGTAATTCAGTAGGACAAACCCTGGTCAGTACCACGGAGGATTTTCTCCAAGGAAAATGAGAACAACATTGAGAGCTGACAGAAGCAAGGCAAGCAACAATAATCTCTGCAACCAGCGACGGCTTCTCATTCTGTTATCAGTGTTTGAGAGCTTGAATTTGAAACACCCTACTCAAGCTAATGAAGAGAGCTTCAATTATCTTAACCTTAGTATTGCCATTTAGGTTTAGAGACTTATCTATGTTTTACTTTCTATCCTCATGCTCATCTTCATGGATACAAATGAACCCAGAATACAGAGCTTCATTTTCCTTCTTGAGGAAAAGAAGAAGATCCATCCTCAATCTGAGTGGCCAGTATTCTACAGCAAACAATCAGCATATCTGTAGATGCTTACAGGAGTAATCACTGTGCTGTAGCGTGACCAGACAATACCAGTGGCGGCAACCGCTGCACAAAATGCGGCATTTACATGAGACAAAAGCTGCAATTATCAATGTGCGTCATAATGATACCAGCAATTGGAAAGCCACTCACAAGGCTAAAACGCAAAAGATTGTATACATATAAAAGTTTCAAGGACATACCAATTTGCTGAGGATAAGAGAGCTTTTCTGGCGGTTTAGAGAAGTCAGCAATGTTGGCTATGCTGATGCCCCATTTAAATGTCGGTGCCCAGAAGTGAACTGCATTGACAGGGCAATGAACATAATAAGTCCTTTGCATTAGAGATGCAACACAACACAACCAAATATCAACCAGAACAGCACAAACAAGTACCAGTAACCGGCAAAGCACCAACTCAACTCTGACAATTCTAATCATATCCGAATGTATAAAACCCATATTCAATTCCTTCAGTAAGGCTGAAAATACCTCAACAGATGTTATTTAACATTTCCAAAGAGAGTCGAATTCTACCTCCAGCACCACAAAACCAAAACTTTCTCAGAACTGCACCTACTGATCTGACGAATTTCGCATCAATCCACTCTAGCGCTAGTCAAATCAATTCATTATCATCTCTCCTCAGCCAAAGCACGCGTAAAACAAGCGCAAGTGAACAGAATCATCACAGACGAATGCACAGCACGAACAAGTACCATCAACCGACGAAGCACCAAAACTCAAACCGACCGTCTCCAACAATTCTAATCAAATCCAAATGTCCAAAACCCATATTCAATTCCCTCAGTAAGGCTGAAAATACCTCAATCAGACGCTACTCAACGTTTCCAGATAGAGCCGAATACTACCATCAGCACCACCAAAACCAAAACTTTTCTCGGAACTACACCTACCCACTTGCCCAATTTCGCATCTATCCACTCCAGCGCTAGTCAAATCAATTCATCATCATCATCTCTCCTCAGCGAAAGCACGTGCAAAACAAGCGCAAAAGAACAGAACCATCGCAGACGGACGCGAGCCAAAGCAGGAACGCGACAAAAGAATCATGGGTCTCGATAGAATCGCCGACCCAAGATTCAAAGACAACCCACAAACTGCCCGAACGGTCAAACAGCAAGGCGATCGATGGGTTCCGAGCGATGACGGGAACGAGTCGACTCACTGGTTTTGGGACCGGCCGGGTGGTTCCAGAGAGCTTGAAGCTTCGAAGAAGACATGGGTTGGATTCAGAGCCTCTCCCTTCCTCTTCGTCTCCCCGGGCGCCTTTCCGGTTGCAGAGGGAAGGGGGTAGATCGATGGCGATGGTGGGTTGGTAGGTCGCACGGGGAGGGGACGAGTTTCACCCGAATTCTCGTTGATCAGAATCGTTGACCAGTGAGAGCGCGCCACGTGGGGGGAGAACGTGCTCGAGCTCACTGATCTTACTGTAGGACGTCTGCACCGCATAATTACCAAATTCTCTCTCCCTCTCTCTCTTTTTTGCCCAAAACATTTTCTACTAATGCTCTGTCTGTCAATGTTGCCGAGCTTGAAATATCCGCCAGTGGGACCCGGGGAAAAAAAAACATGTATTATGACGAATAATTGCATTTTCTTATGTTTTTCTTAACGAGTGTGATATCATATAATTGATTTATAGAAAAGAGAGAAGTAGCATCTGGTCATTTGTACGGAGGAAATTTAGTCATAAAGTTTTTAATTATATCAATTTAATCATAATTTTTTTTACATCAATACCAATTTAATCCATTCAATCAACTTAGGTTGGAAATGAGCGACGTGAGATGTTTAACCACGTAAATATAATAATTTTTATATTATATATTTTAAAATAATTTTTTGAATTTTTTCCTTTCATTTTCCATTTGTTAGTACCTGTGGCCAACGAGGGTTGGGCAAGGGTTGCCCTTATCGCCCATAAGCAAGGGTCAGCATTAGCGAAGTCAAACCTTGCTTAGGTCATGGCCTATGGCTAATGCCAAATTGGCCACTAGCACTGACAAAAAGAAAACGAAAAGGAAAAAAGAAAAAAATTTCAAAAATTTATTTAAAAAATAAAATTATAAACAAAAAATTGTCCACATCACGTGCACAAGTCTTGCGCTAAACGTGAAACGATTAGTGTCTACGTTAATAATTTCAGACCTAAATTGACTAGACAAATTAAATTATTATCAACGTGAAAGTGTTTATAACTAAATTGATCAAATTAAAAAGTTTAGGATCAAATTAATATCAATATAATAGGTTTAAGATTTTTTTCATTTCCCTTTGTACGATGTGATCAAGTAAATTAGAGGTAATTGTCATTGATTAATGAAGTGGAACAAATGTAAGCAATTAACCTGACAATAGGAGTGAATTATGATAATCTACTTCTTACAAATAAATAGTCGATTAGAAAATTAGCCATGCGACCTGCTCTAGAGTCACTCCTAAAGAAGGATAAACACGAATTCAACCGACAAATCCTATAATATGTCGCGGTAAGCAGATCAAGCAAATTCAAGATGTCAATTGCAGTAAGGCAAATGCGAAATGATTCACAAAGAACACAATCGATTATTTCACATTTAAACTCGCATAGGCCGTTCCAATCAGGATGACTTTTTTAGTTTCCACGTTCCTAGAAACGCCCAGTTTTCACTTTACTTGAGAAATCATTTCCACTTCTTCTGATGACATCTATTGGCCTTCTAGTAACCACGATTGTAAGGGTTGCACGGAGCGGGAAAGCAGTTGAAGATCACCATTGATGATTTCTATGTTGATTCCCGATAGGAATTAGTGATCTCCAAGGTGGTGATTATATACTTAATTAGTGGTTTTTGGGTTGTTAATTAAGAGTTGGCATTGATGGTCCGGGACAATGTTCTTCTTCTTCTTTTTTTTTTTTTTTTTAATCTCTTTATTAAAAATGGATTTTCTGTTGAAATATCGGTAAAGCTTAGAAGTAGAGAAACCAGGCCAGAACAGATGCTTTAAAATAGGTTTGCTCTTGAATTTCTGGTCGAACTTAAAGGTAGTAGTTTCCTAATTAAATTACTATTGTTGATTGATTCTAGATACATAAATGTTCCAGCAAAAATTCAACGCATTAGTCTATGTAAATTTGGGTCCTTTTGGATAAATTTAACCGTCCTCAAATGTTAATTCACATGATCTTAATGTCAGTGGTAACGATTTTTTGCAAACACAATGAATTTTTTCAATGTCACGAAAATGGACTTTCGAGTATAGATTCTGAATAGTTTACATGATAAATATTTTTTAGGATTTATTTATAGTTTATGACTTATAGAGGAAATTGATTTAATGTTTTAGTAAAATGCAGAAAAATCCCTACTGCTATCTTTCATAAGTTGGACGGATAAAGTTTAATCTGATTTCATTTTGTACAAAATTCAATCGAATTTAGGAATAACCGTTGTACAATTGCCAACGTGAAAGCAAAGAGTAGTCATCTAAACTAAAATCATTCAACACAGATTCAAGCACGAAAGCCAAAAGATGAATTCTGAATTTTCCTTTTGTGACTATTGCTTATGAATGATTTTTGACATAATAGTTTTTCCTTCATTAGGGAGGAACAAACCTAATGATATAAAAAACGCAGTAATTTTTACCGGCTCATTTTAATTATATGTCTGGAAATTGGACCATTTGCTGGAAATTTATGAATTTAATCATTAAAACTAAGTTTATAATCATATTTGATACTTGGCAAGTTGATAAAAGTCACGATTAAGAAAGAGAAAGATCTGCCACAAAAAGCACAATAAAGCCACACCACAAATTAATCAATTCATCATAAATTGCGAAACCACTGGGGGTTCGCCCCAGTGGCCACCCTTCCAACATGGAAGGGGGAGGTGAGGGGTTCAAATCCCCACCTCCTCAGGAAGGGATGGGGGTAGGGATGCGTAAGTTTCGAGAGTGGGTTGCGACTCCCACGCCCTGCAAGAGGCCGGGCACAAGTCTGCGAATGAGTGTAGAGTAGAAATAGAGTAGGACTGACCAAAAAAAAAAAATCATAAATTGCGATGGCATTAATCAATTTGGCCTAGGAACAAAAGATCAATAATCTCTCATATCCATAGTAGGGTGATTACATGGTCTTGAAATCACCCTTCTATCTTCTTTTTTTCCCCAAGAAGCTAATTCACCGCCCACCACGGCAATCGTTGGATTTCTCGCAACCGTGTTGGTAACCGTTGGACGGAGCAAGCACACAGTTTGCGCCCTTGCAATGTGCTCAGTCCCCTTTGTCCATGCCGCCGTAGGAGATCGGCATCGTGTCGACGAGCACATCATCCGCTACGAACGAGCATATCTCTATAGCAATGATGCAGAGGGCCGGCGCCTTATTTGACATTGCCATTGCTGATTTTGGCGAGGATTCTAGCTCTCCAAGAAGCTCATTTTATACTCGTTAGCATCATTTTGGGGCCGGTTATCTTGAGTTGGCCTTGCTAGGGTTTCAATTTTAGTTCCAGTGTGCTGGCCCACCCATTGAAAAAGTAAAAACTGACTTCCATGACAATTGAGGGGTATTTTCCTCTCTTTTTTGGGTTGGGAAAATTAGATTCATTGATTATAAGGGAACTGAGCTCATGTTCAGAGACAACATATTAGAACATATTATGGTCCACAAGGCCGAACGTGGTGAAAAAACCCAATTTGGCTAACAGCTGGAGCAACGCTGAGTTCTAACGGCCCAGTCTGCGGCCCGGTTTGCTTCTCTTGCGCAATAAACGACATCCAAATACACATGTGCCTCCCAGTTAGCAAGTCCCAAATCTTCTCCAAATACACATGTGTCTCCCAGTCAAATTGATCTTATGCCCTGTTTGGTTCAGCATTCCCAAGGGACTTTCAACCCCGAAAGCTCATTGGAAAAAAATTTAGGTGTTTGGTTCAGCATTTAGAGGGGTCTTTGGCTAAATGCTGGCCTTTGAAATGCTAAAAGCCCAAAGCAAGTGGGGACCTGCTTTGGGCTTTCAGCATTTTGAAAATGCAAGCCCACCTCTACTATTCATCCGTTAACTTCTTTTTCTTTTTCTTTTTTTAACCGATCATCTTCCCCACGTCCTAACCGCCGATGATCGACGATGAAGTTTCATCAGATTTTATTTTTATATTTTAAAAATAATAAAAACTCTTTGCAAATGTTGGGTTTGCCTTTTTTGTTGTCATTTTTATCTTTTGAAAATCAATAGCCCAACTTTTTGTCAATATAGTAGAATGATCATTAATTAACGAAGATGATTAATACTACAATAATTTAAAAAAAATTATTCAAAGTTGAAAACAAACCTAAAAGAACCCTATGTCAAAAGTTGAGCTTTGCATTCAATCTATAATCAAATTCTTTTAATATAATTTTTATATAAATTTACTAATATATATCTTTTACATTACTCTCAACATGAAAATGTAAAATGTTATATAATCATTGTATCTTTTTTGCAATTTTAAAAATACTAAAACTAAAAAACTTAATTTGGTTACACTAAAGGGTTTTTAAAATATATGTTTACCAAATAGTCTTGCATTTCCCTAAAGCACTTTTTAGTTATAGTTTACCAAACAGTCTAGCATTTCGGAAAACTCATTTACCTCAAAGATATTTGCATTCTCCCAAGGGCATTTCCCCAAAACCAAACCAAATGGGCCCTTACCAGTCCAAACAATTATACTCAAGTACAAGTGGCAGCGTTCTTCATATGGAGACATGTTTTAGGGTTTGAATGACGGTGATGGCCTCTCAGTGGATTGTCGACATTTTTATTTTTTATCTTTATTTTTTATTGTTAAGTTTTTAAATAATTTTTTGAATTGTTTTCCTCCCTCTTTTCTTTTTACTAGTGTCAATGGCCAGTGAGGGCTGGCCTTGCCTAGGTGAGGATTGCCCTTGCTAGCTACAAGCAAGAGTGGGCCTTGCAAGGCTATGCTTGGGTGAGTGTGAGCACTAGCAATGCCAACCCTTGCTTAGGCTACAACAGCCTCGCCCGGTGACCCTCGCCAGCCTGGCTTATGGTTGATGCCCAATCGGCCTTCCACATTGGCAAAAAGAAACGGGAAAGGAAAAAATTCATAAATTTATTTTAAAAATAAAATATTTCAAAATAGTATAAACAATTATAAACAAAAATTGTTAAAACTAGCGCCGCCTACATCACGTAAACGATGAGTGTCCACATTAGCAATTTCGAAACTAAATTGGCCAGATGAATTAAATTGGTACAAATGTAAAAATATTTATAAATAAATTGATTCAATTAAAAAGTTTAAGACTGAATTAATATTAATACAATAGGTTTATAATTTTTTTTTGTACGTTTCCCTTTGTACGGTCTTATCAAGTAAGTTGGAGGTAATTTTTATTGATCAATAAAACTGAACAAATGTAAGCAATAAACCTGACAATGAGAGTGAATTATGATCATCTATTTTTTTTTTCAAATAAATAGTCGATTAGAAAATTAGCCATGCAACCTATTCTAAAGTCATTCCTGAAGAAGGATGAACACAAATTCAACCGACAAAATTTATAATACGCCACGGTAAGTAGATCGAGCAAATTCAAGATGTCCATGATTTTTTAGAGAACTAAATCGATTATTTCACATTTAATCTTGGATCGACCGTCACAATCAAGAGGGTTTAGTTTTTCGCGTTCTAGAAACGCCTAATTTTTACTTTACTCGAGAAATCATTTTCACTTCTTCGGATGACATTCATTGGCCTTCTCTCAACCACGATTTTAAGGGTTGGACAGAGCGTCCTTGTCAACGATCTCGAGATCGCCATTGCTGACTTTTGTGTTGATTCCTAATAGGAATTAGTGATCTCTAAGGGGGTGATTAGATACTAATTAGTGGGTTTTAGGTTGTTAATTAAGAGTTGGCATTGATAGGGACAATGTTCGTTTTTTCTAATCTCTTTTAAAAAAAAATATAGATTTTCTGTTGAAATACTGGTAAAGCTAAAATGTAGAGAAACTAGGCCAGAACAGATGCTTTAAAATAGGTTTGCTCTTGAATTTCTGGTCGAACTTAAAAGTAGTAGTTTCCTAATCACAATCACTATTGTTAATTGATTCTAGATGCTTAAATGTTCCAGTTAAATTTTCACACATTATCTACATAAATTTGGGTCCTTTTGGATAAATTTAACCGTCCTCGAATGTTAAACCATGGAATATTAATGTCAGCGGTAATGATTTTTTTTGCAAACGCAAGGAATTTTTCCATGTCAACAAAATGGACTTTCGAATATAGATTCTGGATAGTCCACATGATACATACTTTTTTAGGATTTATTTATAGTTTATGACTTATAAAGGAAAATGATTTAAGGTTTTAGTAAAATGCAGAAAAATCCTTACTACTATTTTTCATACGTTGGACGGACAAAGTTTAATATGATTCATTTTGTAAGAAATTCAATCGAATTTAGGAATAAATGTTTGTGCAATTGCCAACGTGAAAGCAAAGAGTAGTTGTCTAAACTAAAATCATTCAGCACAGATTAAAGCACGAAAGCCAAAAGATGAATTTGGAAAATTCCTTTTGCGACTGTTGTTTATGAATGATTTTTGACATAATAGTTTTTCTTCATTGGGGAGGAACCTAATGATGTAAAAAATGCGGTAATTTTTACCAACGCATTTTAATTATATGTCTGGAAGTCGGACCATTTGCTGAAAATTTATGAATTTAATCGTTAAAACTAAGTTTATAATCATATTCGATATTTGGCGAGTTGATAAAAGTCATGATTAAGAAAGATAAAAGATCTACCACGAAAAGCACAATAAGACCACACTAAATGAATCGATCAATTCATCATAAATTATCATAAATTGCAGTGACATCAATAAATTTGGCCAAAGAATAAAAGATCAATAATCTCCCACATCCATAGTAGGGTGTTTCATTAGACCAAATAGTAAGAAGACAGTAGGGTGTTTTAGATTACACGGTCTTGAAATCACCCTTCTAGTGTTTCTTTTTCCCAGAAGGCGGACCACCACGGCAATCGTTGAACTTCTCGCAACCGTGGTTGTAACCGTTAGACGGAGGAGGCAGTCTGGCACACTTTGGGCCCTTGCAATAAACACCGTTTCTACGCATGCCGCCGTAGGAGATTGGCGTCGCGTCGACGAGCACATCATCCACCGCGAACGAGCATATCACTATAGCCATGATGCATACAGCCAACGCCTTATTTGACATCGCCATTGCTGACTTTGGTGAGAATTCTAGCTCTCCGAGAAGCTCATTTTATACTCGTTAGCATCGTTTTGGAGCCGGTTATTTTGAGTTGGCATCGCTGGTTGGAGGGTTTCAATTTTAGTTCCACCGTGCTGGCCACCCTTTGAAAAAGTAAAAACTGACTTCCATGACAATTGAGGTGTATTTTCCATTTAAGGACTTGTCTTTCGTGCAAATCCTTTCTAGAAATTATGTCTTTTTTTTTTCTTCTAAATTTGGTATCAAAGTCAAGATTCTCGGATTCGCTTCCTTGTGCCATGCTTTCGGTCATCACGCCGTGGATTCAACAATGCATTGCCTATCCCACATTTTGAATCCGCCATTAAAGCCTTCGTCATCAAACCGCACGAAGGGTAGAGATATACGATATATTTTGTGTTGTAATTTCCTAAATTTTAATTGGGTTTAGGGTTTACATTTGAGTTCTCATTATAAGGAAATGTATCCACATGAGAATAGATCTCCAGCTATTATTCATTTAGATACATTGTAATTGATGTACAAGGAAGCTTAATTTGAGTAAATAGTTAACATATTTCTCACTGAAAAAGCAATATAAGTGATACCGATAAATTTATAATTACAGATAGTGCAATAAATAATCTTTTTTTTTCCAAATAGTGTACAATATAATTAATATACAGTTTAACTTTGAACTGGCAAAAGTATAGTTAAATTAGACGACTTAAATTTGCCTAGACACTTATTTAAAATTCATAAAATGGATGGCATTACATGGACATCCAAGTGTAAACTTATACACAAATCGTTTTAATTGAATTTCTACACATTTCGCAGAGTCGATTGACAGGAAGGCAAAGGTAGAGCTAGAGCGAAGCTACAGAAGCCGAATCAACCGAAATCTGGAGTGTCGATTGAGGGAAGAAACCTCGGAAATGGGCAATTGTAGCCATGGGGTTAGGGCATCGATGAGGAAGAAATCGACTAGGCGAAGCTCTACCTAGTCAGGTGAAAGAAGCGGCATTGAAGACCAGCGTAGATAGCATCAAGGAAGGAGGGGATTGAGATTACAGGGGATACGAGAGAGCCATGGATGATGGATAAGATGCAGGTAGAGTGGAAGGGGAAGATTAGGGTTTAGGAAATTGTGCTACCATTAAGGTAGAGAGGGCTCTGCATATCGAGAGACATCTGAGAAAGTAGTTCCTCGAATGTTAAACCACGGAATGTTAATGTCAGCGGTAATGATTTTTTTTTGCAAACGCAAGGAATTTTTCCATGTCAACAAAATGGACTTTCGAATATAGATTATGGATAGTCCACATGATAAATACTTTTTGAATATTTATTTATAGTTTATGACTTATAAAGGAAATTGATTTAAAATTTTAGAAAAATGCAGAAAAATCCTTACTACTATTTTTCATACGTTGGACGGACAAAGTTTAATCTGATTCATTTTGTAGAAAATTCAATCGAATTTAGGAATAAATGTTTGTGCAATTGCCAACGTGAAAGTAAAGAGTAGTTGTCCAAACTAAAATCATTCAGCACAGATTCGAGCACAAAAGCCAAAAGATGAATTCTGAAAATTCCTTTTGCGACTATTGTTTATGAATGATTTTTGACATAGTAGTTTTTCTTCATTGGGGAGGAACCTAATGATGTAAAAAATGCGGTAATTTTTACCAACGCATTTTAATCATATGTCTGGAAATCGGACCATTTGCTGGAAATTTATGAATCTAGTCATTAAAACTAAGTTTATAATCATATCCGATATTTGATGAGTTGATAAAAGTCACAATTAAGAAAGAGAGAATCTATTACGAAAAGCACAATAAAACCGCACTAAACAAATCAATCAATTCGTCATAAATTGAGATGACATTAATCAATTTAGTCAAAGAATAAAAGATCAATAATCTCCAACATCCATAGTAGGGTGTTTCATTAGACCAATAAATAAATAAAAACAGTAGGGTGTTTTAGACTACATGGTCTTGAAATCACCGTTCTAGTGATTTTTTTTCCCAGAAGCTAAGTCACCGCCTACCACCACGGCATTCCTGGGACTTCTCGCAACCGTGGTTGTAACTGTTGGACGGAGGAGGCAGTCTGGGACAGTTTGGGCCATTGCAAGGAACACCGTTTCCACGCATGGCGCCGTTGGAGATCGGCACCGCGTTGACGAGCACATCATCCGCCGCGAACGAGCATATCACTATAGCGATAATGCATACAGCCAACGCCTTATTTGACATCGCCATAGCTGACTTTGGTGAGAACTCTAGCTCTCCGAGAAGCTCATTTTATATTCGTTAGCATCGTTTTGGAGCCGGTTATTTTGAGTTGGCATTGCTGGTTGTAGGGTTTCAGTTTTTACTTCCACCGTGCTGGCCACCCTTTGAAAAACTACAAACTGATTTCCATGACAATTGGGGTGTTTTTTCCAGTTAAGGACTTGTCTTTTGTGCAAATCCTTTCTAGAAATTATTGTCTTTTGTGCAAATCCTTTCTAGAAATTATGTTCTTTTTTTTATTTGGTATCAAAGTCAAGAATCTCGGATTCGCTTCCTTGCGCCATGCTTTCGGCCATCACGCCGTGGATTCAACAATGCATTGCCTATCCCACATTTTGAATCCACCATTAAAGCCTTTGTCATCAAACCGCACGAATGGTATATATATATTTTGATATCCATGATCCGCTAGAACCCCATTTCGCTTAAGCTAATCGGGTTCACACTACTCGGCAGTGCTCGGTCCTCGCTGCAAGCCGCTATTTAGACGTTAGTACCTAAAGTGGGGTAGCCTAGGACCCCAACAACAAGACCCCCATTTAAGACACTTTAACAACAAGAGGGTTTGAACCCTCGACCTCGGCAATAAGGAAGAAAACACACACCAATTGCACTGCCCGTAATTGGGTGAGATAATACGATATATTTCGTGCTGTAATTTCCTAAATTTTAATTGGGTTTAGGGTTTAAATTTGAGTTCCCATTATAAGGAAATGGATCCACGTGAGAATAGATCTCTAGCTATTATTCAATCAGATACATTGTAATTGATGCACAAGGAAGCTTAATTTGAGTAAAGAGTTAACATAATTCTCACAGAAAATGCAATATAAGTGATACTGATAAATTTATAATTACAGATAGTGCAATAAATAATCTTTTTTTTTCCAAATAGTGTACAATATAATTAATATATAGTTCAACTTTGAACCTGCAGTATAGTTAGATTAGATGACTTAAATTTGCCTAGACACATATTTAAAATTCATAAAATGGATGGCATTACATGGATATCCAAGTGTAAACGTATCCACAATCATTTTAATTGAATTTCTACACATTTCACAACCATACATAATCTAATTTCTGTGCAGTGTAATTAATTATTTGGTCAAATGAATTTTGGCGAACTTATGCTTGGCCTCCTCCATTATGAAAAATCACCATTTAACAATTGATTTTAAAAAAAATATAATAATGATAGGTGTTGACTTGGCAAAAAAAAAAAAAAAAAACGCACGAAAATCACAAAAGCAATGGAAAAAACAAAGTAGTAAGTGAGAGCTCACAAAAAAAAGAAGAAGAAGGGATAAGTGCAATAGAAGTCCTAAAACTTGTCTCGAAAATTCAATTAAGTTCTAAAACTTGCAAAAAGTGTAATCAAGTCCTAAAACTTGTCAAATTGTTTCAATCGAGTCCTAGTCTTTTTAACGGAAAAAGTTGATGTGGCGAGGATGTGGCATTTTAATTAATTTTTCATTTTCCACATGGCTTTTTTAATTATTTTTTAAACTTTTTTTAAAAAATAGATTTAAAAACTAAAAATAAAAGTTAAAATTTATTTTTAAAAATTCTTTAAAAAAAAAAAAAGACAAAATTAGTAGCTCCTCCCCGCCGCAACCGCCCATCGCCAACCCCTTCGGCGATGGGTGGCGGCGAACGAAGCCGGCCATTTTTTAAAAATTGTTTTTAAAAAAATAAAATTTAGCTTTTCTTTTCTAATTTTTAAATCTAATTTAAATAAAAAAATTTTAAAAAAAAGCCGCACAAAAATTTAAAAAAAAAATCATTTTAAACGTCACATTCGCCCCTCGTCAGCATTTTCCGTTAAAAAGCTGATGGTGTTAACTTTAGGATTTAATTGAAACAATTTAACAAGTTTTAAGATTTCATTGCACTTTTTATTAGTTTTAGAACTCAATTCCATATTTTTGATAAGTTTTTGGACTTCTATTGCACTTATCCCAAAAAAACTTATAGAAAAAGTGCCTGAACTAACTTCAACTTTCATTTTTACTTACTCACTCTAAATTTTGTGACGCGGGACACTGATTTTTTTCAATTCGAAACACTCGAAACTTTAAAAAAAACAAATGAATATTGACCCGTTAGTTGACATAAGTATTTTTCATTATTTTTAAAAGATTATAATTACAGAATAGATTTTGGCTGGAAAATAATGATTATAAAAAAAAAAAAAAAAAAAGAGAGTGTTTTTTCTCCTTTTGTTGAAGTATAAAACCAACCTACTCAATTATATCAGCAGCACGAAGGCGAACAAGCGATGACAGTGCAGATAGAAGCTCGCCGGAGAAGCGATTGTTATTAAGGCTCGAGATCGGCGGTTCTTGAACTTGGCCACTTGAGATGGGACTACGTCAATAGGCTTGGTGTCGGCCGAAGCCATCTCCTTGAGCTTGGAGTTCCGTTCAATTGACGAAGAGAAGGACCCCTCGAGGACAGGCCGCACAATCCTGAGGAGAATGGAGCCCCCCTGGGTCGAGAGCCTCTGCTGGCAAATGATGCAGCGGCAGAAATCGTGAGGATTGGTGGTTGCCGAAGAAGAGTGATTTTGCACTCGGAACTTGCAAGACCGGCGGTTGCTAGAGACTGATTTGAACGGTCGAGACTCAATACAGTGTGGGTGGAGAGGAGGAGGCGGCAGAGGACGGCGAGGAGGTCGTCGATGCCTAGCGAGGTGCTTGCGCATGTTGTTGCCCGCAACCTTACTTTGGCTGCAGTGCATGGCTAGATCTGCCAGCATTGTGCTTGCGCTGCGAACACTCAACTTGGATGGTATATATCGATATCCATATTATATCAGGGCATTTGCCAAACATTTTGTAAGACATTAAAAATCCCATCTTTACCAAACATTTGGTAAATTGGATGACAATTATTTTTGTGGTCCTCTCTCTCTCTCCGGTCTCAGGCTATCCTCTTCTTAGTTGTGTATCTAATTTTCTGGAACTTTAGATCCTTATTGAGGTATGCCAAAGACGTCATTACGTTTATTTTATTTTATTTTATTTTTTTATTTGGCATCGAAGCCAGAAGCTCGGGTTCGCTTGAGTCGGCCTTTGTGCGAGTGGAAGGGCAGAGACATACGATAATATTTCGTGTCGCACTCTAATTTCCGAGGTTTTAATTGATGCACAAGGAAGCTTAATTTGAGTAGGGTGTGATTGGCTTGGTTTTGCAAATAAGCTTTGGGGAAATACAAATACCTTTGACTTAAAGCCCATTAGAGAAATGCAAATTGCATTTGCTAAAAAATCCTTTACAATACTACTTTGTCCTAAATGGTATTTGGCAGATATATTTTTAGAAAGCGCTTTTGGTCTTTTTTTAAAAAATAAAAATAAAAATAAAAACCCTTTAGGGAAGGGTTGGTTGTTGATGAGATTGGATTGGCGCTAGCGAGATCTTATTGGTGCCAGTGACCATCGCCCAAGATCACAGAAACCCCGGTGAGGATCGTGCGTCCCTAGGTGTTGAGACCTAGGTGGCTGTCACACGACTTCGCTGGCCCCTCACAGGCCTCTCGCTGACCCGTTGCCAACCCAATCTAGCCTTACTAGTCGCCCTCACTGGCTACCCTTTCTCAAAAGAAAAAGAAAAAAAAAAGACGAACAGTAATGAGGGCAAAACTAGAATATTAAAAAAATTAGTGAGGATAGTTTTGGAATAAGAAATTTAGTTTTAGCATTTGGTTAAATGCAAAGAGCCCAATGTTAGTTCTCATTAGCATTGGGCTTTCCGCTTTCTCAATGCCAGTATTTGGCCGAAAGCCTCTTGGGATGGATTGCCAAACACCCCAATATTTTCCTAAAGGGCTTTCAAGGTCAAAAACCGTTAGAAAAGCTAAATCAAGTGCAACCATAAAAAGTTAACATAATTCTCACAAAAAATGCAATATGAGTGATACTGATTGTTGACACCTAATTTTAGCAAATCTAGGAAAATAAAGAAAATAAAAATTGCATTGGAACAAATAAAAGGAACAAAAATGAAAAAATGGGGGAAATTGATTTGATTGATTATGCATGGAAAATTGGAATTCTGATGGATATTCAAATTTTGTTAAATGCATAAGCAATTTAGAAATCAAGTGAATCCAAGGGGCAAGAATTTTCCCAAAACGGAATAAATCGAAGCAAAATCGAGCTGGTTGCCAAATCACGCTCTGATTTACAGTTTTGATTTAATGAGATAGAAGATGGAAACTCAGGAAATGCCATGTAAAGAGACCGTTCCAAATCACTATAAAAGAGAGGCTCATTTTTCATGACAAAGGGGGGCGAACTTTTTGAAAAAATTGAGAGTCGAGAGAAAGAATTCGTGAGAAAAAAAATAGAGAAGAAAGAAGGCTTCGAGAGAAAATAAAAGTCAGCGGAAGCCTTTTTTTTTCTTTCTTCGGTCGAAAAGCGAAAAAGAGACAGAGAGGGATTGTTGAAAAGCAGGAAAAGGAGGCAGAGAAGGAAGTGATGCGAGGGAGACGTGAGGAGAGAGAGAGAGAAAAAAAAAACAAGGGGTTGCTGTTCGTCTTCTTCGCGGGGCGCTTGACCTCTGCTGCTCATCGCGTCTCCGCCACTGCTGCCCCGCTTGCCCGACGACCCGCCGTCGCAATGCCTCCGTCTGCTGTCGCCATTGCTGCTCTCCGCCCCACGAGCAACGCCCGCGACCCAACGCTGCACCAACAGCACTAAATGCTAGAGCACCGTCGTCGTCACGCTTACCGTCGTTGCATCACTCGCGCCCAGCAACCTGGCGGTTCGCCTTTGCAACCAACGCCGCCCTTGCCTTCACCGGTGGTCTGCCCCCACTCGCCAGCAGTTGCGCCTGAGTCCTCCGGGACACTTCCCCCGTAGCATTCGAGCCTTTGTCAGTCATCGCCTTCGCGAGCCTGCATCGCCGGTCTCCGAGCAATACCGCCGCACCATCAGCAGCCCCGTCGTCGCTCGCCTGCCTTCCGCTGTGCTCTGCCCTTTGCTGACTGGCGTCGTTGATCCCCCTTTTCAAGTCTTCCTTAGGTGGTTTTTGTTATCTTGATTTTTCTTTTATTTTATGTTATTTTATTGTTTTTTTTTAAAATTTATTATTATTGTTTAAATTAGAATATGGTTTGTCAATGTTAATATTTGTGCATTTTGTAGGCATTACCCGCTAGGATTTTCTCCGGAATTATTGTAATTACTAATTTGATCCAAGAGACATCGGATCATTTTTTTTTAATTATATTAATTTTGGGCTTCTTGGTAGAATTTTAATTGTTAAATCATTATAATTATTAATTTGATCCGTAAGACTTCGGATCAGATTTTTAATTATTTTGATCTCTTTGTCAAGATAATTAGGGTTAGGATAATCATTAATTTGACCTGTGAGACAACAGGTTATTTTTTTTATTATTTTAATCCTTTATTTTGTTGATAACTTAGATTTAATATTTATTTAATAATTAATTATCTTTTATAAAAAATAAAAAATCAGAAAATCAAAAATCCAAATTTTGCATGAACAGATAGGTTTAGTAAATCAAACAGGTAGGGTTAATAAATTAGAATTTTTTTTAGGATTACATTTTTAGGATTGCATTGGTAAAAATAAGTTAGGGTTGAACCTAAATAACTTTTTTTTTTTTAAATAGGGTTTTAGATAATGTTCACACATCTCAAATATCATTTTTCTAAAAAATGTTTTTCTAAGATAGGATAGGGTTTAAGTCAAATTAATCCCTAGAATAAATTATAAAATTGTCCTTTTTAGATAGTTTAATTAGGGTTTTTATTAATTCTGAATTTCAATAAAAAAAAAATACAAATATACTAGGTGCATGTTAACTAGTTCGCATAATAGGATCATTTAATCATAATTTGTTCATTAGTAAAGTTAGGTCATGAGGTGCATAATAACTAGTTTGCATAATAGGCCCATTTAACTAGAATTTGCATATTAATAAGATTGAGTCATTTAATTAAAAAATGCATTTTTATAAAAGAATTCTAATTTTCAAGAAAACCCAAAAAAATTGTTTATTTTGTGTGATGCAATTTATTTATTGAATGTTTGAGCATCGGTGTGGTCACATTTTTGCATAATAGTAATTTAGGTTAAAATAAATCCAAGCTGCCTGAAAAACATTTTTGAAATTAAAAAGAAATGGTACCGAAAGGGCATTAGAGAAATCTAGTGTAACCAAGTCCTCGTACCCTTACTCTTTGGTTCGTAAGAGTAAAATAATCCTCTCATTATTTTACTTAGGTGTCTAATCGACCTACCATAAACCTATTAATGACGACTCCTAGTTAATAACCTTTTGCATATTAAATGTTTGAACCTTAAGTCGCGAATTGGTACGGGCTTGGGAGAGCCCGAGCTAAGTTTAAAGATTTAGTAGTCCATTAACCTAGTTTTAGGTGGTGCACCCGAAATTTAGGTCGTGACAGCTTGGCGACTCTGCTGGGGATTAGTGTTAAAACACTTACTAGACATAGGCCAATTTTTCTTTTTCTTTTAAAAATATTTTTGTTTGGCAGCGAGGATCCCAGGTACGTCCCTAACATTTCTAAGGTGTTAAATGTTCTTGCAGATGGGAGGTATAAGGGGAGTAGTCCATGCTAACCTTTGTCTTATAAGTTGGAGTGTGGGATAATTGATTTATTTTTCCCTGATTAGAAGTGTTGTTTGTATTTAAACTGTTGTGTATGTTTTATTGTCTTTAGCACTTCACTATTGCAGACACAACCTGTGGCCGGACATAGGTTGTGATAGGATTTCTAAGATGGTGTTGAGAATGATACCTCCTCCAAAGCGAGACTGCCATATGGAGGTTGACCTTCTCTTCCCCAAAATTTCTTTCATGGTATTGAACGTGTTTGTCCATATCCGCGAGATTGCGTGATTATTGGGTATTCCATTCGACTGAGTCGGGGTTAGGAGGACCTGACACGTTAATGCGAGACTGCAACGGTCAGATCATCCTCTTAGCTCCACTTTGTTAAGCCGTATAGATAGAAATCAAGCCTCACACTTCATGCGTGTGTCTATGTGATTGTCATCCATTTCAGGTAAAAAGTAAGATGTTTAAATTCTTTGCAATTTACTTATTTTATTGCAATTTTGTCGATCCATGACAATAGGTTTCGTCATCAGTCTTGTTTTATATGCGATGGGGAAAACCGACGTACAAGTCATTTCCACTCCCAAAAAAGAGCTCAAGATGTGCCTGGATCAATTAGATCAAGAAGGCCAGAGGTATGTGAAGACTAGGATTGCCCGACTTCTCCCACTATTGGGGATCAACATCCACTCTAGTGTGATACAAGCACTCCCTCACTTCTGGTGTCCACAAACTTCCACCTTCATATTTGGTGAGTACGAATTGACTCCAACTCTTGAAGAATATAGTGTTGCCATTAGAATGCCCCTGGAAAAGGAACTTGTTAGACTGCCTATCAGTATATATTCTATTTCTGAATTATCACGGTTTTTAGAAATCGAAGCCGAAAGAGTAAGGAAATTTGTCAAGGCCAATTGTTTTGCATGCCCATTTTCATTTTTGGAAGACTGTTTTGCAAGTCAATCAATGGTGTCAAAAGCTAGGATCTTCATGTTAGCATTTTTCGGGCTAATTGTTTTTCCTTATCGAAGAAATGCCATTAATCCTTCAATTTCATGGGTGGTTAATCGTGTTTGTGACGGGTTAAATTATGTCAATATGATTTTAGCTGAAACATTTTTGTCATTAAACCGTTTCAAACAAAATAAAGAAAAGACCATGCGTGGCCTCCCTGAACTTTTGCAAATATGGTTTTTCTCCCACATAAGAAGATTTGGGCACCTCATGAAAAAATTTAAGATTGACGATTTTAGGCACCCCATACAAAAATTTGCGGTCTTAGAACGTTTTTCTCCAAATAAACAGTACGCTCGTTGGATTAATTTTTTGAAAGATCCTAATCCTAAGGCATTCCTATGGTATACTAAATGGTTCCGAGTTGAGGAGGCTCATTTCTCACACAAGCATGATGAGCCAATCCCGTTGCTGAGTCTTTCTGGTATGAATTCTTGTTACCCATATAGGGTGGCCCGTCAGTACAAAGCTCTTTAGGAAGTTCCTCCACCACTCAAGACAGAGATGTTCCAAGTTTGTTTTAATTGAACAAACTATAACTACTTCAACGAGATCCGGATGATCATTGCCGCATGGAATGAATGCCACCCAGAAAAGATTTTGGTGCCCAAAAGACTGAAGAGCGAAGAGGAAGTCCACCATGTGTCGGCATTCTAAATTCAACAACACCAAATTCCTGCGGCCTTACGTCCAATGGTCCCTGATGTGACTGAGAAGCCCACTCAGCGAGCGCAAATTGAGCATCTTAAGCGGAAAGTGGAAATGATTGAAGCTAAAAATAAGAAGCTTCGCAAGGCGTTGGAATCCCGAAAGCATATAAAATGAGATCTTTTGAATTTTGATTCTTAGTCCAATGTCTAGGGAGCTTTCCATCGAAAGCTCGCACCGAAGTCTTCGCGACATGTATCCTCGACGGGTCCATCTTAAGGCGGTGAAGAGTGACCAACAGACAAATTTTCAGAGTAGACCCATTATCGATGAGCACTCGGGACACATGGGAAGACTTGTGCTTAACGGATATGTAGAGTGCTTTGTTATGTCCCCTGCCTTCGAGAGGGAATTCCTCATCAGAGAAGGCAATCAAATCCTTAAGAAGGACCCACAAATTCTTCCAACTTGTCTGCTTCCACGGTCTCTGGCACACAAATTTCACTTAGTACCTTCATTAGCGACTTTTGATGCACGGGAGACGTCATTAGGAGCTCGAGTAAGGAGACTTGAGCGGGCATCTTTCGTAGTTGGTCAACCACGTTATACTCGATTGCTTTGATTACGGCAAGAAACTCCTTAACTTCTTCATCAGTGACCGGCTTTGTAGGTTGAGCATTGGCTTGACCATAGGTCCGACCAGACCTTGTAACAAGGTCCACATCCAGGTCATAGGACCAAGACATTGCCTTGTCATTGACATACTCATACGGCTAAGGCACCTCTATCACTATCTCTTCGTCGGATGCATCCTCTAATGGGGGCATGTCCACGAGCGAAGGATCGACCTCTTTCTTGATAGCATCAAGTGCAGCCTACTCCTCCTCCCAATCGATGATGAAGTGGGAGATAGTAGAAACTATGCAATTACGATAAGCATACACAATGATGCCGTCATCCACCATTTCGGCAACTCTTTCTCTCATCACCGATAGAGGGACATCTTCCTGATCTCAGTAATACCCAGCTCTCACTAGCCCGTTGTAGGCATTTGCCACGTGCACTTTTGAGTTCCCAATCCGTCTGGCTTCAGGTTCTAGGATAGCATTCGTTGTACCCTCATGCTCTAATAGCGAATTTTTCTGGACGTTTGGCCGACCAATTTGGAATGAAAAGGCTTTTGTGTCCAGGAGATTTTGGATCTTGTGCTTGAGGGTGAAACATTCATCAGTTGAATGCCCCAGTTCACCATTATGGTAGTCACATTTCTTCGTCGGGTCGTAACCGCGAATGCCTTCGCGGTTAGGGCGCTTTGGTTCACTAGTAAGCAAACCCTTCTTTCGGAGGATTGTCAGCACTTGGGATGGAGACCCGGGGAGAGCGGAGAACTGCCTTCTATTATTCGCTTGGGCGAATGATTGACGGCCAATGGGTTGTTGCTGTCTTGGGTTCACCTGTATAGCCGGGGCACGTTTGGCACTTTCTTGGCTATAAGCCATGTTCACATCCACGGCCACTTCCTTCTCCTTCTTGGTAGAGAACCTTTTAGTAGATGGCTCAGAAAACCATCCTTCCATTATCCCCATCTCGATCTGTTCTCCTACAGGAATAAGCTGGTTGAAGCTCTCGACATACGTATTGGCCATTCGGTTACGGAACTCAGATGGAAGGGTCTTCACAAACAACTTCATCAACTCCCTGTTGGTAGGCTCAGGAGTAATTTGAGCCGTCGGGTTTCTCCATCTATCAACATATTCTTTAAATGACTCACTCATTTTCTTTTCCATTCGCTCCAGGTCTTCTCGGGAAGGCGCGATGTCCATGTTGAACTTGTATTGTTTGAGGAACGCGTATGCCACTTCGTTCTAGGTTTCGAGGAGGTTTACGTTATTCATCACGTACTAGTTTAGTGCAGGCCCGGTCAAACTCACATGAAACGATTAGATCATAAGGGGCTCATTTTTGACGTGCTGGGCCATGCACACGTGATACATCTGCAAATGAGCCTGGCCCTCCAAGAATGATGCAGGATGAAGCGGAAGTGATAGACACTCTGGGACAACCTAGTGGCAAGTTTGATTACCTGGTGAAGTACTCAACCCCTCCCAACTACTACATTGATCCTAGTGAGATAGTCCCAGATGGACGGGGTGGCATGGATGATCCGACGCCCCCGAAGATAGAGAACCCTGATGATGAGCTTGAAGGAGTTGCAAACTTATTCGACAACCTCATCATAGGAGCCATTGATGAAGGACCCCCTGAAGAGATGGGCCTTGGCCCACAAAGGTAACTCTTCTACTGTTTTTGCACATTCCTCTGTGTGGGAATTTTTATTTTCTGAATGATGTTTTCAGTTTCTTCTTTTAGTTATTGAGTGTTGCATTTTTTTCCATCCAATAAATGTAATTGATTGATGAATTTCAATGAAATTACAAGTTTTATTTTGAGGGCATGATGAGGTACATCAAACCAGCCCGGTGATGATATCCAACCGAAAAAAGAAAAGAAAAATCCAAGGAAAATTCTGAAGCCTGGGCTTCATCATGCTTTCTCATGTTAAAATGTTTCAAAAAATGCTTTTCCAAATGCTTTTCAAAAAATTTCAAAAAAATAAAACTTGATTTACTCTGTTTGTCTTTTTAACCCATCTACTTTTTATTTCAAAGACGGTCTTATAGCATGTAGAGGCGGAATGGTCACAACAAAGATTCGAGCAGTTGAACTTGATCGCCGAGAAAAGATTGAAGGCTCTCTGCCATGGCCAAGCATATCAACAGAGAGTAGCTAAATCTTTCAACCGAAAGGTGCGGCCAAGACATTTCGAGGTAAATGACCTAGTCCTAAGGAAGTTGTTGCCGATCTTTCCGGATCCTGGAGGCAAGTTTGCTCCAAACTACAGCGGCCCATATGTGGTAAAGAAGGTTCTTCCTGGCGATGCCTTGATCTTGGTAGAAATGGATGGTCGTAAATTTTCCACTCCTATTAATTCAGATGCTGTCAAGAAGTATTACTCATGATAGAATTTTCCATGTCATGTTTTGAACTGCAAGCATTTCAATGATCAATAAATTGCTTCAATAAGTTCAATTGTTCAAATTTGTTGCAAATCTTGCATTGTTCTTCCTTGATGAATTGTGTGAGATAAATTGAATGTGTCAAATGTAATACTTTGGAATGATGAAAGGCAGACCTTGTTCATACACTGTTTCATACACCAATCCCTAGTGAGTCGTGTGAAAAATTCCGTGCTTGCAAGGAAAAGTGGATCTCGCAAAGGGTACGTTAACTGAAGTGATGAGAGGCTTTCTTTTTACTATCCCAAACACTACAAGTGATCCATTGCTTAACCCCTTTGAGCCCCATATGCTTATGGAGATTCTTTTTAAATTATCTCTGTCAAGAATCATCCTACATTGGGACAAATTTGAAATGAATGGTAGGAATCTCCTTGCTCCCACTTGCATCAATCTTTGAATATTGCTTTTGCAGTGTAACTCGTACGGTAATTTGAAGTGCCCTAGGATGATGAAGAGCAGTTCTTTATTTAACCTATACACTTTCATCCATTGCATAGCCCACTTGAGCCTATGAATTTGTTTCATATTAAACTCAGTTGGTGATCATCCCCCACACTGGGGCAAGGCAAAAAGAACCATTCAAGTAACATGGCTTAGAATGCTGACAAAGGATGGTAGTGCAAGTTCAAAAAATAAGTGCAAAATAATGGGGCATGAAAAAGCAGTGTGCCTGGTAAAAGCAAGGCCAATGCCAAGAAAAGAGAAAAAAAAATCAAACTCTTGATATAGTAAGTCGTATCCCCAACAAGGCGGTACCAAAAAAACTCTCAAATGTTGTTGCAATCAATGGAGTTGTGATAAAAAAATCTTCGACGGTGGAGAAGGAAAGTGGTGGAAATGTCAAGATGATCACCAACTTTGACTCTCCCCTAAACACTTTTTGAGCCTAATGATCCTTTCATTTATCAACCCATGAACCAAGCCTACGTTACGTCCCTTGCAAAGTCTCTTCTGATTAGGGCACTTGAATTAACCTAGGAGTTCACATGTTTTAAGCATCGCTCGAAGAAGTGCGAGCAAGATTATTTCTTTCTCATTTTGCAGGGTTCTTGACTTGTAAACCCAGAGACGATTACAGAATATCACTCATTCTTTCAAAAGCCTCGACTCAAATAGTCCCTTTTGTTAAACCGTTGACCAGGCTCACATTACGGTCCCTGTTAAAGACCTCAGATTGGTAAGATCGTACCACTTGCGAAATTGCACAAAACCTTGTTTGGCATGACGACAGTGAGATAGAGGGATTGCCAAAATTCTGCGTCAAAGGTCAGGATGAAACAACCTTTTTGATAAGGATGAGAGAAAAGTTCGTTCAAACCAAAAGATCCCTCATTTGACACATCCATGACACTCATGTGTTTAGATTGGAATATTCTTTTGAGATATTTCCCAATGGAAATTAGGTAATGCAAGATTGATAGAAATCATCACGCATGAACCTCATTTGAATTAATGCATGTCTATGAATGCATATTGTCTTTCCTACAACTGTGTTTTGTAGGAAACGTATCCCCAAGGAACAGAGATTTCACCAGGTAAGTCTATCTCTATCCATACCTTAAATACTTGTCATTGTACATGTATTCCTTTTCAAGCACTAGCGCTTGATGGAGTCGCCCCCCAAAGATTTTTCCCAGATTCATCAGGCGACCATAGAATGGTAGGGGTCCTGGAAAATGAATTTCAATTTAGGCGACCGTAGAATGGTACGGATCTTGGAAAATCATTTTTTCGTCAAGGTGACCGTAGAATGGTACGGGTCCTGGAAAATCATTTTTTTCGTTCAGGCGACCGTAGAATGGTACGAGTCCTGGAAAATCATTTTTTCGTCAAGGCGACCATAGAATGATACGGGTCCTAGACAACACTCAGGCGACCGTAGAATGGTACGGGTCCTAGACACAATCAAACAATGCCATACTAGACGACTGTAGAATGATACGGGTCCTAGAAAAGCAGTCACTTTGCGAAGTCATGTTACTATTCTGGGCGACCGTAGAATAGTACGGGTCCATGGAAAGCAGTCACTTTGCGAAGTCATGTTACTATTCTAGGCGACCGTAGAATGGTACGGGTCTTTGACATGTAACACTAATCTATCTTGAGTTACTTCACCATCCCCAAAGGTAAGTAATTCCAGGTAAGTTCATTTATCATTTGCATTAGCATTTTCATGTATCATATAAATTTCATTTCAAAATGGGATTGATTTTCCCAAAAAAAAAAAAAAAAAAAAGGAGTCACTCAGTACATGTGCATGATTAACATTTATGTTTCAACTTGTCTTTGAAGGCAACCTCTACGAGCTCACCTTCAAAGAGGGGCAGCTCTTGACCCCTAATTTTAGCAAATCTAGGAAAATAAAGAAAATAAAAATTGCATTGGAACAAATGAAAGGAAAAAAATGAAAAAAAATGGGGGAAATTAATTTGATTGATTATGCATGGAAAATTGGAATTCTTATGGATATTCAAATTTTGTTAAATGCAGAAGCAATTTAAAAATCAAGTGAATAAGGGGCAAGAATTTTCACAAAATGGAATAAATTAGAGCAAAATCGAGCTGATTGCAAAATCACGCTCTGATTTGCAGCTTTGATTTAATGCGATAGAAGATGGAAACTCGGGAAATACCATGTAAAGAGACCATTTCGAATCACTATAAAAGAGAGGCTCATTTTTCCTGACAAAGGGGGGCGAATTTTCGAAAAAATTGAGAGTCGAGAGAAAGAATTCGTGAGAAAAAAAAAGAGAAGAAAGAAGGCTTCGAGAGAAAATAAAAGTCAGCATAAGCCTTTTTTTCTTTCTTTAGTCGAAAAGCAGAAAAAGAGACAGAGAGGGATTGTTGAAAAGCAGGAAAAGGAGACAGAGAAGGAAGTGACTCGAGGGAGACGTGAGGAGAGAGAGAGAGAGAGAGAGAGAGAGAAAAAAAAAAAAAAAAAAAAAAAAAACAAGGGGTTGTTGTTCGTCTTCTTCGCGGGGCGCTTGACCTCTACTGCTCATCGCGTCTCCGCCACCACTGCCCCGCTCGCCCGACGACCCGCCGTCGCAACGCCTCTGTTCGCCATCGCCACTGCTACTTTCTGCCCCACCATTGTTGTCACGCTCACCGTCGCTGCATCACTCGCGCCCAGCAACCTGGCAGTCCGCCTCTACAACCAACGCCGCCCTTGCCTTCATCGGTGGTTTGCCCCCACTCGCCAGCAGTCGCACCTGAGTCCTCCGCGACACTCCCCCCGTAGCATTCGAGCCTTCGCCGGTCATCGCCTCCGCGAGTCTGTACCGCCGATCTCCGAGCAATACTACCGCACCATCAGCAGCCCAATCGTCGCCCGCCTGCCTTCCGCTGTGCTCTGCCCTTCGCTGACCGGCATCGTTGATCCCCCTTTTCAAGTCTTCCTTAGGTGGTTTTTGTTATCTTTATTTTTCTTTTATTTTATGTTATTTTATTTTTTAAAATTTTTGTTATTTTTGTTTAAATTAGAATATGGTTTGTCAATGTTAATATTTGTGCATTTTGTAGGCATTACCCGCTGGGATTTTCTCCGGAATTATTGTAATTACTAATTTGATCCAAGAGACTTCGGATCGATTTTTAATTATTTTGATCTCTTTGTCATGATCATTAGGGTCAAGATAATCGTTAATTTGACCTGTGAGACAACATGTTATTTTTTCGATTATTTTAATCATTTATTTTGTTGATAGCTTAGATTTAATATTTATTTAATAATTAATTATCTTTTATAAAAATTAAAAAATTAAAAAATCAAAAATCAAAATTCTGCATGAGATATGTTTATTAAATCAAACATGTAGGTTTAATAAATTAGATTTTTTTTTTTTTTTAGGATTGCATTGGTAAAAATAAGTTAGGGTTGAACCTAAATAACTTTTTTTTTTAAATTTTTAAATAGGGTTTTAGATAATGTTCGCACATCTCAAATATCATTTTTCTAAATTTTTTTTTTCTAAGATAGGATAGGGTTTAAGTCAAATTAATCCCTAGAATAAATTAAAATTATCCTTTTTAGATATTTAATTAGGGTTTTTATTAATTCTGAATTTCAATAAAAAAAATACAAATATACTAGGTGCATGTTAACTAGTTCGCATAATAGGATCATTTAATCAGAATTTGTTCATTAGTAAAGTTAGGTCATGAGGTGCATAATAACTAGTTTGCATAATAGGCCCATTTAACTAGAATTTGCATATTAATAAGATTGAGTCATTTAATTAAAAAATGCATTTTTATAAAAGAATTCTAATTTTCAAGAAAACCCAAAAAATAAAAAATTTGTTTACTTTGTGTGATGCAATTTATTTATTGAATGTTTGAGCATCCGTGTGGTCATCTTTTTACATTAAAGTAATTTAGGTTAAAATAAATCCAAGCCGCCTGAAAAATCATTTTTGAAATTAAAAAGAAATGGTACCGAAAGGGCATTAGAGAAATCTAGTATAACCAAGTCCCCGTATTAGTCTCTGGTTCATAGGAGTAAAATAATCGTCTCATTATTTTACTTAGGTGTCTAATCGACCTACCATAAACCGATTAGTGGCGACTCCTAGTTAATAACATTTTGCATGTTAAATGTTTGAACCTTAAGTTGCGAATTGGTATGGGCTTGGGAGAGCCCGAGCTAAGTTTAAAGACTTAGTAGTCCATTAACCTAGTTTTAAGTGGTGCACCCGAAATTTAGGTCGCGACACTGATAGATTGATAACTATGCATAGTGCAATACTGAAGAAGAACTTATGCGAACCTAAAGCATTTTATTGAAGGAGCAATCTTGCTCCTAATATAATCACATTGAGTATCACCTTACAAATATGACTCGCTTCTAAAAATCCTTTTTTTTTTTTTTTTTAGTAGTGTACGATATAATCGATATACAATTCAACTTTTAAGTGGAATTATAGTTAGTTTAATCTGATTCATTTTGTACAAAATTCAATCGAATTTAGGAATAAATGTTTGAGCAATTGCCAACGTGAAAGCAAAGAGTAGTTGTCTAAACTAAAATCATTCAATACAGATTCGAGCACGAAAGCCAAAAGATGAATTCTGAAAATTCCTTTTGCGACTATTGTTTATGAATAATTTTTGACATAATAATTTTTCTTCATTGGGGAGGAACCTAATGATGTCAAAAATGCGGTAATTTTTACCAACGCATTTTAATCATATGTCTGGAAATCGGATCATTTGCTGGAAATTTATGAATCTAGTCATTAAAACTAAGTTTATAATCATATCCGATATTTGACAACTTGACAAAGTCACGATTAAGAAAGAGAAAATCTATTACGAAAAGCAGAATAAGACCGCACTAAACAAATCAATCAATTCGTCATAAATTGCGATGACATTAATCAATTTGGTCAAAAAATAAAAGATCAATAATCTCCCACATTCATAGTAGGGTGTTTCATTAGATTAATAAATAAATAAAAACAGTAGGGTGTTTTAGACTACATGGTCCTGAAATCACCGTTCTAGTGATTTTTTTTCCCAGATGCTAAGTCACCGCCTACCACCACGGCATTCCTGGGACTTCTCGCAACCATGGTTGTAACTGTTGGACGGAGGAGGCAGTCTGGGACAGTTTGGGCCATTGCAAGGAACACCGTTTCCACGCATGGCGCCGTAGGAGATCGGCACCGCGTTGACGAGCACATCATCCGCCGCGAACGAGCATATCACTATAGCGATAATGCATACAGCCAACGCCTTATTTGACATCGCCATTGCTGACTTTGGTGAGAACTCTAGCTCTCCGAGAAGCTCATTTTATACTCGTTAGCATCGTTTTGGAGCCGGTTATTTTGAGTTGGCATTGCTGGTTGTAGGGTTTCAGTTTTTACTTCCACCGTGCTGGCCACCCTTTGAAAAGGTACAAACTGACTTCCATGACAATTGGGGTGTATTTTCCATTAAAGGACTTGTCTTTTGTGCAAATCCTTTCTAGAAATTATGTTCTCTTTTTTTTTTTTTTTTTTTTTTTATTGGTATCAAAGTCAAGAATCTTGGATTCGCTTCCTTGCGCCATGCTTTCGGCCATCACGCCGTGGATTCAACAATGCATTGCCTATCCCACATTTTGAATCCGCCATTAAAGCCTTCATCATCAAACCGCACAAAGGGTAGAGATATACGATATATTGAGTTTAGGGTTTACATTTGAGTTCCCATTATAAGGAAATGGATCCACGTGAGAATAGATCTCTAGCTATTATTCAATCAGATACATTGTAATTGATGCACAAGGAAGCTTAATTTGAGTAAAGAGTTAACATAATTCTCATAGAAAATGCAATATAAGTCATACTGATAAAATTATAATTACATATAGTGCAATAAATAATTTTTTTTTTTTTTGCAAATAGTGTACAATATAATTAATATACAGTTCAACTTTGAACTGGAAGTATAGTTAGATTAGATGACTTAAATTTGCCTTCATACTTATTTAAAATTCATAAAATGGATGGCATTACATGGATATCCAAGTGTAAACTTATTCACCGTCGTCTTAATCGAATTTCTACACATTTCACAACCATACATAAATCTAATTTTTGTGCAGGGTAATTAATTATTTGGTGAAATGAATTATGGCGAACTTATGCTTGGCCTCCTCCATTCTGAAAATCACCATTTAACAATTGATTTAAAAAATATAATAGTGACAGGTGTTGACTTGGCCAAAAAAAAAAAAACCACACGAAAATCACTAAAGCAAGGGAAAAAACAAAGTAGTAAGCTAGAGGTCACAAAATATATATATAGAAAAAAGTGCCTGACTTTTACTTTCATTTTTACTTACTCATTCTAAATTTTGTGACGCGGGCACTGACTTTTTTCAATTCGAAACACTCAAACTTTTATAAAAACAAATGAATATTGACCCGTTAGTTGACATAAGTATTTTTAATTATTTTTAAAAGATTATAATTACAGTATAGATTTTGGCTGGAAAATAATCATAAAAAAAAGAAGAGAGTATTTTTTCTCCTTCTTTTTGAAGTATAAAACCAACATACTCAATTATATCAGTAGCACGAAGGCGAACAAGCGATGACAGTGCACATAGAAGCTCGCGCGAGAAGCGATTGTTATTGAGGCTCGAGATCTGCGGTTCTTGAACTTGGCCATTTGAGATGGGACTACGTCGACGGGCTCGGTGTCGGCCATCTCCTTGAGCTTGGAAACCCGTTCAATTGACGGGGAGAAGGACCCCTTGAGGACAGGCCGCACAATCCTGAAGAGATTGGAGCCCCCCTCGCTCGAAAGCCTCTGCTGGCAAATGATGCAGCAGCAGAAATCGTGAGGACCGGTGGTTGCCGAAGAAGAGTGATTTTGCACTCGGAACTTGCAGGACCGGCGGTTGCTGGAGACTGATCTGAACGGTCGAGACTCAATGCGGCGTGGGTGGAGAGGAGGAGGCAGCGGCAGAGGACAGCGAGGAGGTCGTCGATGCCTAGCGAGGTGCTTGCGCATGTTGTTGCCCGCGACCTTACTTTGGCTGCAGTGCATGGCCAGATCTGCCAGCATTGTGCTTGCGGTGCGAACACTCAACTTGGATGGTATATATCGATATCCATATTATATCAGGGCATTTACCAAATTTTTCGTAAGATATTAAAAATCCCATCTTTACCAAACATTTGGTAAATTGGATGACAATTATTTTTGTGGTCCTCTCTCTCTCTCTCTCCGGTCTCAGGCTATCCTCTTCTTAGTTGTGTATCCAATTTTCTGGAACTTTAGATCATTATTGAGGTATGCCAAAAACGTCATTACGTTTTTTTATTTTATTTCATTTTATTTTTTTATTTGGCATTGAAGCAGAAGCTTGGGTTCACTCGAGTCGGCCTTTGTGCGAGTGGAAGGGCAGAGACATACGATAATATTTCGTGTCACACTCTAATTTCCGAGGTTTTAATTGATGCACAAGGAAGCTTAATTTGAGTAGGGTGTGATTGGCTTGGTTTTGCAAATAAGCTTTGAGGAAATACAAATACCTTTGACTTAAAGTCCATTAGAGAAATGCAAATTGCATTTGCTAAAAAATCATTTACAATACTACTTTGTCCTAAATGGTATTTGGCAAATATTTTCTTAGAAAGTGCTTTTGGGTCCTTTTCTTTTAAATAAAAATAAAAATAAAAACCCTTTAGGGAAGGGTTGGTTGTTGATGAGATTGGATTGGCGCTTGCGAGATCTTATTGGTGCCGGTGACCATCGCCCAAGGTCACACAAACCCCGGTGAGGATCGTGCGTCCCTAGGTGTCGAGACCTAGGTGGCTGTCACACGACTTTGCTGGCCCCTCACAGGCCTCTTGTTGACCCGTTGCCAACCCAATCTAGCCTTATTGGTCGCCCTCGCTAGCTACCCTTTCTCAAAAGGAAAAAAAAAAAAGAAAAAAAAAGATGAAGAGTAATGAGGGCAAAACTAGAATTTTAAAAAAGTGGTGATGGTAGTTTTGGAATAAGAAATTTAGTTTTAGCATTTGGTTAAATGCAGAGATTCCAATGTTAGTTCTCATTAGCATAGGGCTTTCCGCTTTTTCAATACCAGTATTTGGCCGAAAGCCTCTTAGGATGGATTGCCAAACACCCCAATATTTTCCTAAAGGGCTTTCAAGGTCAAAAACCGTTAGAAAAGCTAAATCAAATGTACCCATAAAAAGTTAACATAATTCTCACAGAAAATGCAATATGAGTGATACTCATAGATTGATAACTATGCATAGTGCAATACTGAAGAAGAACTTATGCGAACCTAAAGCATTTTATTGAAGGAGCAATCTTGCTCCTAATATAATCACACTGAGTATCACCTTACAAATATGACTCGCTTCTAATAATCCTTTTTTTTTTTTTTTAGTAGTGTACGATATAATCGATATACAATTCAACTTTTAAGTGGAATTATAGTTAGTTTGATCTGATTCATTTTGTACAAAATTCAATCGAATTTAGGAATAAATGTTTGAGCAATTGCCAACGTGAAAGCAAAGAGTAGTTGTCTAAAGTAAAATCATTCTGCACAGATTCGAGCACAAAAGCCAAAAGATGAATTCTGAAAATTCTTTTTGCGACTATTGTTTATGAATGATTTTTGACATAATAGTTTTTCTTCATTGGGGAAGAACCTAATGATGTAAAAAATGCGGTAATTTTTACCAACGCATTTTAATTATATGTCTGGAAGTGGGACCATTTGCTGGAAATTTATGAATTTAATCGTTAAAACTAAGTTTATAATCATTTTCGATATTTGGCGAGTTGATAAAAATCACGATTAAGAAAGATAGAGATCTACCACGAAAAGCACAATAAGACCACACTAAATGAATCAATCAATTCATCATAAATTGCAGTGACATCAATAAATTTGGCCAAAGAATAAAAGATCAATAATCTCCCACATCCATAGTAGGGTGTTTCATTAGACCAAATAGTAAGAAGACAGTAGGGTGTTTTAGATTACACGGTCTTGAAATCACGCTTTCCAGTGTTTTCTTTTCCCAGAAGGCGGACCACCACGGCAATCGTTGAACTTCTCGCAACCGTGGTTGTAACCGTTAGACGGAGGAGGCAGTCTGGCACACTTTGGGCCCCTGCAAGGAACACCGTTTCTACGCATGCCGCCGTAGGAGATTGGCGTCGCGTCGACGAGCACATCATCCACCGCGAACGAGCAAATCACTATAGCCATGATGCATACAGCCAACGCCTTATTTGACATCGCCATTGCTGACTTTGGTGAGAATTCTAGCTCTCCGAGAAGCTCATTTTATACTCGTTAGCATCGTTTTGGAGCCGGTTATTTTGAGTTGTTATCGCTGGTTGGAGGGTTTCAATTTTAGTTCCACCGTGCTGGCCACCCTTTGAAAAAGTAAAAACTGACTTCCATGACAATTGAGGTGTATTTTCCATTTAAGGACTTGTCTTTCGTGCAAATCCTTTCTAGAAATTATTATTATTATTTTTTTAATTTGGTATCAAAGTCAAGATTCTCGGATTCGCTTCCTTGTGCCATGCTTTCGGTCATCACGTCGTGGATTCAACAATGCATTGCCTATCCCACATTTTGAATCCGCCATTAAAGCCTTTGTCATCAAACCGCACGAAGGGTAGAGATATACGATATATTTTGTGTTGTAATTTCCTAAATTTTAATTGGGTTTAGGGTTTACATTTGAGTTCTCATTATAAGGAAATGTATCCACATGAGAATAGATCTCCAGCTATTATTCAATTAGATACATTGTAATTGATGCACAAGGAAGCTTAATTTGAGTAAAGAGTTAACATATTTCTCACAGAAAAAGCAATATAAGTGATACCGATAAATTTATAATTACAGATAGTGCAATAAATAATCTTTCTTTTTTCCAAATAGTGTACAATATAATTAATATACAGTTTAACTTTGAACTGGCAGTATAGTTAAATTAGACGACTTAAATTTGCCTAGACACTTATTTAAAATTCATAAAATGGATGGCATTACATGGATATCCAAGTGTAAACTTATACACAGTCGTTTTAATTGAATTTCTACACATTTCGCAGAGTCGATTGATAGGAAGACAAAGGCGAGCTAGAGCGAAGCTGCAGAAGCCGAATCAACCGAAATCTAGAGTGTCGATTGAGGGAAGAAACCTCGGAAATGGGCAATTGTAGCCATGGGGTTAGGGCATCGATGAGGAAGAAATCGACTAGGTGAAGCTCTACCTAGTCAGGTGAAAGAAGCGGCATTGAAGACCAGTGTAGATAGCATCGAGGAAGGAGGGGATTGAGATTACAGGGGATACGAGAGAGCCATGGATGATGGATAAGATGCAGGTAGAGTGGAAGGGGAAGATTAGGGTTTAGGAAATTGTGCTACCATTAAGGTAGAGAGGGCTCTGCATATCGAGAGACATCTGAGAAAGTAGTTCCTCGAATGTTAAACCACGGAATGTTAATGTCAGCGGTAATGATTTTTTTTGCAAACGCAAGGAATTTTTCCATGTCAACAAAATGGACTTTCCAATATAGATTCTGGATAGCCCACATGATAAATACTTTTTGAATATTTATTTATAGTTTATGACTTATAAAGGAAATTGATTTAAAATTTTAGAAAAATGCAGAAAAATCCTTACTACTATTTTTCATACGTTGGACGGACAAAGTTTAATCTGATTCATTTTGTACAAAATTCAATCGAATTTAGGAATAAATGTTTGTGCAATTGCCAACGTGAAAGTAAAGAGTAGTTGTCCAAACTAAAATCATTCAGCACAGATTCGAGCACGAAAGCCAAAAGATGAATTCTGAAAATTCCTTTTGTGATTATTGTTTATGAATGATTTTTGACATAATAGTTTTTCTTCATTGGTGAGGAACCTAATGATGTAAAAAATGCGGTAATTTTTACCAACGCATTTTAATCATATGTCTGGAAATCGGACCATTTGCTGGAAATTTATGAATCTAGTCATTAAAACTAAGTTTATAATCATATCCGATATTTGATGAGTTGATAAAAGTCACAATTAAGAAAGAGAAAATCTATTACGAAAAGCACAATAAGACCGCACTAAACAAATCAATCAATTAGTCATAAATTGAGATGACATTAATCAATTTAGTCAAAGAATAAAAGATCAATAATCTCCCACATCCATAGTAGGGTGTTTCATTAGACCAATAAATAAATAAAAACAGTAGGGTGTTTTAGACTACATGGTCTTGAAATCACCGTTCTAGTGTTTTTTTTTTCCCAGAAGCTAAGTCACCGCCTACCACCACGGCATTCCTGGGACTTCTCGCAACCATGGTTGTAACTGTTGGACGGAGGAGGCAGTCTGGGACAGTTTGGGCCATTGCAAGGAACACCGTTTCCACGCATGGCGCCGTAGGAGATCGGCACCGCGTTGACGAGCACATCATCCGCCGCGAACGAGCATATCACTATAGCGATAATGCATACAGCCAACGCCTTATTTGACATCGCCATTGCTGACTTTGGTGAGAACTCTAGCTCTCCGAGAAGCTCATTTTATACTCGTTAGCATCGTTTTGGAGCCGGTTATTTTGAGTTGGCATTGCTGGTGGTAGGGTTTCAGTTTTTACTTCCACCGTGCTGGCCACCCTTTGAAAACTACAAACTGATTTCCATGACAATTGGGGTGCATTTTCCATTTAAGGACTTGTCTTTTGTGCAAATCCTTTCTAGAAATTATTGTCTTTTGTGCAAATCCTTTCTAGAAATTATGTTCTTTTTTTTATTTGGTATCAAAGTCAAGAATCTCGGATTCGCTTCTTTGCGCCATGCTTTCGGCCATCACGCCGTGGATTCAACAATGCATTGCCTATCCCACATTTTGAATCCACCATTAAAGCCTTCGTCATCAAACCGCACGAATGGTATATATATATTTTGATATCCATGATCCGCTAGAACCCCATTTCGCTTAAGCTAATCGGGTTCACACTACCCGGCAGTGCTCGGTCCTCGCTGCAAGCCGCTATTTAGACGTTAGTACCTAAAGTGGGGTAGCCTAAGACCCCAACAACAAGACCCCAATTTAAGACACTTTAGCAACAACAGGGTTTGAACCCTCAACCTCGGCAATAAAGGAGAAAACACACACCAATTGCACTGCCCGTAATTGGGTGAGATAATACGATATATTTCGTGTTGTAATTTCCTAAATTTTAATTGGGTTTAGGGTTTACATTTGAGTTCCCATTATAAGGAAATGGATCCACGTGAGAATAGATCTCTAGCTATTATTCAATCACATACATTGTAATTGATGCACAAGGAAGCTTAATTTGAGTAAAGAGTTAACATAATTCTCACAGAAAATGCAATATAAGTGATACTGATAAATTTATAATTACAGATAGTGCAATAAATAATCTTTTTTTCCAAATAGTGTACAATATAATTAATATATAGTTCAACTTTGAACCTGCAGTATAGTTAGATTAGATGACTTAAATTTGCCTAGACACTTATTTAAAATTCATAAAATGGATGGCATTACATGGATATCCAAGTGTAAACATATGCACAATCATTTTAATTGAATTTCTACACATTCCACAACCATACATAAATCTAATTTCTGTGCAATGTAATTAATTATTTGGTCAAATGAATTATGGCGAACTTATGCTTGGCCTCCTCCATTATGAAAAATCACCATTTAACAATTGATTTTAAAAAAAATATAATAATGATAGGTGTTGACTTGGCAAAAAAAAAAAAAAAAAAAACACGAAAATCACAAAAGCAAGGGAAAAAACACAGTAGTAAGTGAGAGCTCACAAAAAAAAAAAAGGATAAGTGCAATAAAAGTCCTAAAACTTGTCTCGAAAATGCAATTAAGTTATAAAACTTGCAAAAAGTGTAATCAAGTCCTAAAACTTGTCAAATTATTTCAATCGAGTCCTAGTCTTTTTAACGGAAAGAGTTGATGTGGCGCGGATGTGGCATTTTAATTAATTTTTCATTTTCCACATGGCTTTTTTTAATTATTTTTTATTTAATTTTTTAAAAAAAATTGATTTAAAAACTAAAAAGAAAAGTTAAAATTTATTTTTAAAAATTCTTTAAAAAAAAAAAGACAAAATTAGTAGCTCCTCCCCGCCGCAACCACCCATCGCTAGCCCCTTCGGCGATGGGTGGCGGCGAACGAAGCCGGCCATTTTTTTTAAAATTGTTTTTTTTTTAAATTAAAATTTAGCTTTTCTTTTATAGTTTTTAAATCTAATTTAAATAAAAAAAATTTAAAAAAAAGCCGCACAAAAATAAAAATAAAAAATCATTTTAAACGTCACATTCGTGCCTCTTCAGCATTTTCCATTAAAAAGCTGATGGTGTTAACTTTAGGATTTAATTGAAACAATTTAACAAGTTTTAAGACTTCATTGCACTTTTTACAAGTTTTAGAACTCAATTCCATATTTTTGGTAAGTTTTTGGACTTCTATTGCACTTATCCCAAAAAAACTTATAGAAAAAAGTGTCTAAACTAACTTCAACTTTCATTTTTACTTACTCACTCTAAATTTTGTGACGCGGGGCACTGACTTTTTTCAATTCGAAACACTCGAAACTTTAAAAAGAACAAATGAATATTGACCCGTTAGTTGACATAAGTATTTTTAATTATGTTTAAAAGATTATAATTACAGTATAGATTTTGGCTGGAAAATAATGATAAAAAAAAAAGAGAGAGAGTATTTTTTCTCCTTCTTTTTGAAGTATAAAACCAACATACTCAATTATATCAGCAGCACGAAGGTGAACAAGCGATGACAGTGCAGATAGAAGCTCGCCGGAGAAGCGATTGTTATTGAGGCTCGAGATCGGCGGTTCTTGAACTTGGCCACTTGAGATGGGACTACGTCCACAGGCTCGGTGTCGGCCGAAGCCATCTCCTTGAGCTTGGAGTTCCGTTCAATTGACGGAGAGAAGGACCCCTTGAGGACAGGCCGCACAATCCCGAGGAGAATGGAGCCCCCCTGGCTCGAGAGCCTCTGCTGGCAAATGATGCAGCGGCAGAAATCGTGAGGACCGGTGGTTGCCGAAGAAGAGTGATTTTGCACTCGGAACTTGCAGGACTGGCGGTTGCTGGAGACTGATCTGAACGGTCGAGACTCAATACAGCGTGGGTGGAGAGGAGGAGGCAGCAGAGGACGGCGAGGAGGTCGTCGATGCCTAGCGAGGTGCTTGCGCATGTTGTTGCCCGCGACCTTACTTTGGTTGCAGTGCATGGCTAGATCTGCCAGCATTGTGCTTGCACTGCGAATGCTCAACTTGGATGGTATATATCGATATCCATATTATATCAGGGCATTTGCCAAACATTTTGTAAGACATTAAAAATCCCATCTTTACCAAACATTTGGTAAATTGGATGACAATTATTTTTGTGGTCCCCTCTCTCTCTCTCGGTCTCAGGCTATCCTCTTCTTAGTTGTGTATCTAATTTTCTGGAACTTTAGATCCTTATTGAGGTATGCCAAAGACGTCATTACGTTTTTTTATTTTATTTCGTTTTATTTTTTTATTTGGCATCGAAGCAAAAGCTTGGGTTCACTCGAGTCGGCCTTTGTGCGAGTGGAAGGGCAAAGACATACGATAATATTTCGTGTCGCACTCTAATTTCCGAGGTTTTAATTGATGCACAAGGAAGCTTAATTTGAGTAGGGTGTGAATGGCTTGGTTTTGCAAATAAGCTTTGAGGAAATACAAATACCTTTGACTTAAAGCCCATTAGAGAAATGCAAATTGCATTTGCTAAAAAATCCTTTACAATACTACTTTGTCCTAAATGGTATTTGGCAAATATTTTCTTATAAAGTGCTTTTGGGTCTTTTTTTTTTAAAATAAAAATAAAAATAAAAACCCTTTAGGGAAGGGTTGGTTGTTGATGAGATTGGATTGGCGCTAGTGAGATCTTATTGGTGCCGGTGACCATTGCCCAAGATCACACAAACCCCGGTGAGGATCGTGCGTCCCTAGGTGTCGAGACCTAGGTGGCTGTCACACGACTTCGCTGGCCCCTCACAGGCCTCTTGCTGACCCGTTGCCAACCCAATCTAGCCTTATTGGTCGCCCTCGCTAGCTACCCTTTCTCAAAAGAAAGAAAAAAAAAAAAAAAATGAAGAGTAATGAGGGCAAAACTAGAATATTAAAAAAGTGGTGATGGTAGTTTTGGAATAAGAAATTTAGTTTTAGCATTTAGTTAAATGCAGAGATTCCAATGTTAGTTCTCATTAGCATAGGGCTTTCTGCTTTCTCAATACCAGTATTTGGCCGAAAGCCTCTTAGGATGGATTGCCAAACACCCCAATATTTTCCTAAAGGGCTTTCAAGGTCAAAAACCGTTAGAAAAGCTAAATCAAATGCACCCATAAAAAGTTAACATAATTCTCACAGAAAATGCAATATGAGTGATACTCATAGATTCATAACTATGCATAGTGAATACTGAAGAAGAACTTATGCGAACCTAAAGCATTTTATTGAAGGAGCAATCTTGCTCCTAATATAATCACACTGAGTATCACCTTACAAATATGACTCGCTTCTAATAATCCTTTTCTTTTTTTTTTTTTAGTAGTGTACGATATAATCGATATACAATTCAACTTTTAAGTGGAATTATAGTTAGTTTGATCTGATTCATTTTGTACAAAATTCAATCGAATTTAGGAATAAATGTTTGAGCAATTGCCAACGTGAAAGCAAAGAGTAGTTGTCTAAAGTAAAATCATTCTGCACAGATTCGAGCACAAAAGCCAAAAGATGAATTCTGAAAATTCTTTTTGCGACTATTGTTTATGAATGATTTTTGACATAATAGTTTTTCTTCATTGGGGAAGAACCTAATGATGTAAAAAATGCGGTAATTTTTACCAACGCATTTTAATTATATGTCTGGAAGTGGGACCATTTGCTGGAAATTTATGAATTTAATCGTTAAAACTAAGTTTATAATCATATTCGATATTTGGCGAGTTGATAAAAATCACGATTAAGAAAGATAGAGATCTACCACGAAAAGCACAATAAGACCACACTAAATGAATCAATCAATTCATCATAAATTGCAGTGACATCAATAAATTTGGCCAAAGAATAAAAGATCAATAATCTCCCACATCCATAGTAGGGTGTTTCATTAGACCAAATAGTAAGAAGACAGTAGGGTGTTTTAGATTACACGGTCTTGAAATCACGCTTCCAGTGTTTTCTTTTCCCAGAAGGCGGACCACCACGGCAATCGTTGAACTTCTCGCAACCGTGGTTGTAACCGTTAGACGGAGGAGGCAGTCTGGGACACTTTGGGCCCCTGCAAGGAACACCGTTTCTACGCATGCCGCCGTAGGAGATTGGCGTCGCGTCGACGAGCACATCATCCACCGCGAACGAGCAAATCACTATAGCCATGATGCATACAGCCAACGCCTTATTTGACATCGCCATTGCTGACTTTGGTGAGAATTCTAGCTCTCCGAGAAGCTCATTTTATACTCGTTAGCATCGTTTTGGAGCCGGTTATTTTGAGTTGTTATCGCTGGTTGGAGGGTTTCAATTTTAGTTCCACCGTGCTGGCCACCCTTTGAAAAAGTAAAAACTGACTTCCATGACAATTGAGGTGTATTTTCCATTTAAGGACTTGTCTTTCGTGCAAATCCTTTCTAGAAATTATGTTTTTTTTTTTTTTTTTAATTTGGTATCAAAGTCAAGATTCTCGGATTCGCTTCCTTGTGCCATGCTTTCGGTCATCACGTCGTGGATTCAACAATGCATTGCCTATCCCACATTTTGAATCCGCCATTAAAGCCTTTGTCATCAAACCGCACGAAGGGTAGAGATATACGATATATTTCGTGTTGTAATTTCCTAAATTTTAATTGGGTTTAGGGTTTACATTTGAGTTCTCATTATAAGGAAATGTATCCACATGAGAATAGATCTCCAGCTATTATTCAATTAGATACATTGTAATTGATGTACAAGGAAGCTTAATTTGAGTAAAAGGTTAACATATTTCTCACTGAAAAAGCAATATAAGTGATACCGATAAATTTATAATTACAGATAGTGCAATAAATAATCTTTGTTTTTTCCAAATAGTATACAATATAATTAATATACAGTTTAACTTTGAACTGGCAGTATAGTTAAATTAGACGACTTAAATTTGCCTAGACACTTATTTAAAATTCATAAAATGGATGGCATTACATGGATATCCAAGTGTAAACTTATACACAGTCGTTTTAATTGAATTTCTACACATTTCGCAGAGTCGATTGACAGGAAGGCAAAGGCAGAGCAAGAGCGAAGCTGCAGAAGCCGAATCAACCGAAATCTGGAGTGTCGATTGAGGGAAGAAACCTCGGAAATGGGCAATTCTAGCCATGCAGAGACCGAAAAAGTAAACTAGCGACCAGAATTGAGAACAAAGCTGAGCCCAAGGGGTTAGGGCATCGATGAGGAAGAAATCAACTGGGCGAAGCTCTACCTAGTCAGGTGAAAGAAGCGGCATTGAAGACCAGCGTAGATAGCGTCGAGGAAGGAGGGGATTGAGATTACAGGGGATACGAGAGAGCCATGGATGATGGATAAGATGCAGGTAGAGTGGCAGGGGAAGATTAGGGTTTAGGAAATTGTGCTACCATTAAGGTTGAGAGGGCTCTGCATATCGAGAGACATCTGAGAAAGTAGTTCCTCGAATGTTAAACCACGGAATGTTAATGTCAGCGGTAATGATTTTTTTTGCAAACGCAAGGAATTTTTCCATGTCAACAAAATGGACTTTCGAATATCGATTCTGGATAGTCCACATGATAAATACTTTTTGAATATTTATTTATAGTTTATGACTTATAAAGGAAATTGATTTAAAATTTTAGAAAAATGCAGAAAAATCCTTATAACTATTTTTCATACGTTGGACGGACAAAGTTTAATCTAATTCATTTTGTACAAAATTCAATCAAATTTAGGAATAAATGTTTGTGCAATTGCCAACGTGAAAGTAAAGAGTAGTTGTCTAAACTAAAATCATTCAGCATAGATTCGAGCACGAAAGCCAAAAGATGAATTTTGAAAATTCCTTTTGCGACTATTGTTTATGAATGATTTTTGACATAATAGTTTTTCTTCATTGGGGAGGAACCTAATGACGTAAAAAATGCAGTAATTTTTACCAACGCATTTTAATCATATGTCTGGAGATTGGACCATTTGCTGGAAATTTATGAATCTAGTCATTAAAACTAAGTTTATAATCATATCCGATATTTGAAGAGTTGATAAAAGTCACAATTAAGAAAGATAAAATCTATTACGAAAAGCATAATAAGACCGCACTAAACAAATCAATCAATTCATCATAAATTGAGATGACATTAATCAATTTAGTCAAAGAATAAAAGATCAATAATCTCCCATATCCATAGTAGGGTGTTTCATTAGACCAATAAATAAATAAAAACAGTAGGGTGTTTTAGACTACATGGTCTTGAAATCACCGTTCTAGTGTTTTTTTTCCCAGAAGCTATGTCACCGCCTACCACCACGGCATTCCTGGGACTTCTCGCAACCATGGTTGTAACTGTTGGACGGAGGAGGCAGTCTGGGACAGTTTGGGCCATTGCAAGGAACACAGTTTCCACGCATGGCGCCGTTGGAGATCGGCACCGCGTTGACGAGCACATCATCCGCCGCGAACGAGCATATCACTATAGCGATAATGCATACAGCCAACGCCTTATTTGACATCGCCATTGCTGACTTTGGTGAGAACTCTAGCTCTCCGAGAAGCTCATTTTATACTCGTTAGCATCGTTTTGGAGCCGGTTATTTTGAGTTGGCATTGCTGGTGGTAGGGTTTCAGTTTTTACTTCCACCGTGCTGGCCACCCTTTGAAAAACTACAAACTGATTTCCATGACAATTGGGGTGCATTTTCCATTTAAGGACTTGTCTTTTGTGCAAATCCTTTCTAGAAATTATTGTCTTTTGTGCAAATCCTTTCTAGAAATTATGTTCTTTTTTTTATTTGGTATCAAAGTCAAGAATCTCGGATTCGCTTCCTAGCGCCATGCTTTCGGCCATCACGCCGTGGATTCAACAATGCATTGCCTATCCCACATTTTGAATCCACCATTAAAGCCTTCGTCATCAAACCGCACGAATGGTATATATATATTTTGATATCCATGATCCGCTAGAACCCCATTTCGCTTAAGCTAATCGGGTTCACACTACCCGGCAGTGCTCGGTCCTCGCTGCAAGCCGCTATTTAGACGTTAGTACCTAAAGTGGGGTAGCCTAGGACCCCAACAACAAGACCCCCATTTAAGACACTTTAGCAACAAGAGGGTTTGAACCCTCGACCTCGGCGATAAGGGAGAAAACACACACCAATTGCACTGCCCGTAATTGGGTGAGATAATACGATATATTTCGTGCTGTAATTTCCTAAATTTTAATTGGGTTTAGGGTTTACATTTGAGTTCCCATTATAAGGAAATAGATCCACGTGAGAATAGATCTCTAGCTATTATTCAATCAGATACATTGTAATTGATGCACAAGGAAGCTTAATTTGAGTAAAGAGTTAACATAATTCTCACAGAAAATGCAATATAAGTGATACCGATAAATTTATAATTACAGATAGTGCAATAAATAATCTTTTTTTTTTTTTTCCAAATAGTGTACAATATAATTAATATATAGTTCAACTTTGAACCTGCAGTATAGTTAGATTAGATGACTTAAATTTGCCTAGACACCTATTTAAAATTCATAAAATGGATGGCATTACATGGATATCCAAGTGTAAACGTATACACAATCGTTTTAATTGAATTTCTACACATTTCACAACCATACATAAATCTAATTTCTGTGCAATGTAATTAATTATTTGGTCAAATGAATTATGGCGAACTTATGCTTGGCCTCCTCCATTATGAAAAATCACCATTTAAAAATTGATTTAAAAAAATATAATAATGATAGGTGTCGACTTGGCCAAAAAAAAAAACGCACGAAAATCACAAAAGCAAGGGAAAAAACAAAGTAGTAAGTGAGAGCTCACAAAAAAAAAATGGGATAAGTGTAATAGAAGTCTTAAAACTTGTCACGAAAATGCAATTAAGTTCTAAATCTTGCAAAAAGTGTAATCAAATCCTAAAACTTGTCAAATTGTTTCAATCATTTTAATTAATTTTTCATTTTCCAGGCTTTTTAATTATTTTTTATTCAACTAGTTTTTTTTTAAAAAAAGACGGAAAATCACCAACCCCTCCTGATGTGGCGCGGATGTGGCATTTTAATTAATTTTTTTTGTTCCCCGAAACATTTTCCACATGGCTTTTTTTTCTTTTAATTATTTTTTATTCAACTTTTTTTAAAAAAATAGATTTAAAAACTAAAAAGAAAATTTAAATTTATTTTTAAAAATTCTTTTAAAAAAGACAAAATTAGCAGCTCCTCCCCCGCCGCAACCACCCATCACCAACCCCTCCGGCGATGGGTGGCAGCAAATGAAGCTGGCCATTTTTTAAAAAATTGTTTTGTTTTTTAAATAAATTTTAGCTTTTCTTTTCTAATTTTTAAATCTAATTTAAATAAAAAAATTTTTAAATCAATTTAAAAAAAAAATTTAAAAAAAGCCGCACAGAAATAAAAAATCATTTCAAACGTCACGTTCTCGCCACGTCAGCATTTTCCGTTAAAAAGCTTACGATGTTAACTTTAGGATTCAATTGAAACAATTTAATAAGTTTTAAGACTTGATTGCACTTTTTACAAATTTTAGAACTCAATTCCATATTTTTGATAAGTTTTAGAACTTCTATTGCACTTATCCCAAAAAAACTTATAGAAAAAAGTGCCTGAACTAACTTCAACTTTCATTTTTACTTACTCACTCTAAATTTTGTGACGCGGGGCACTGACTTTTTTCAATTCAAAACACTCAAAACTTAAAAAAAAACAAATGAATATTGACCCGTTAGTTGACATAAGTATTTTTCATTATTTTTAAAAGATTATGATTACAGTATAGAGTTTGGCTGGAAAATAATGATTATAAAAAAAAAAAATAAAAAGAGTATTTTTTCTCCTTTTGTTGAAGTATAAAACCAACCTACTCAATTATATCAGCAGCACGAAGGCGAACAAGCGATGACAGTGCAGATAGAAGCTCGCCGGAGAAGCGATTGTTATTGAGGCTCGAGATCGGCGGTTCTTGAACTTGGCCACTTGAGATGGGACTAAGTCGACAGGCTCGGTGTCGACCGAAGCCATCTCCTTGAGCTTGGAGTTCCGTTCAATTGACGGAGAGAAGGACCCCTTGAGGACAGGCCGCACAATCCTAAGGAGATTAGAGCCCCCCTGGCTCGAGAGCCTCTGCTGGCAAATGATGCAGCGGCAGAAATCGTGAGGACTGGTGGTTGCCGAAGAAGAGTGATTTTGCACTCGGAACTTGCAGGACCGGCGGTTGCTGGAGACTGATCTGAACGGTCGAGACTCAATGCGGCGTGGGTGGAGAGGAGGAGGCAGTGGCAGAGGACAACGAGGAGGTCGTCGATGCCTAGCGAGGTGCTTGCGCATGTTGTTGCCCGCGACCCTACTTTGGCTGCAGTGCATGGCCAGATCTGCCAGCATTGTGCTTGCGCTGCGAACACTCAACTTGGATGGTATATATCGATATCCATATTATATCAGGGCATTTACCAAATTTTTTGTAAGATATTAAAAATCCCATCTTTACCAAACATTTGGTAAACTGGATGACAATTATTTTTATGGTCCTCTCTCTCTCTCTCTGGTCTCAAGCTATCCTCTTCTTAGTTATGTATCTAATTTTCTGGAACTTTAGATCCTTATTGAGGTATGCCAAAGACATCATTACGTTTTTTTTTTTTTTTTTTATTTGGCATCGAAGCCAGAAGCTTGGGTTCACTCGAGTCGGCCTTTGTGCGAGTGGAAGGGTAGAGACATACGATAATATTTCGTGTCGAACTCTAATTTCTGAGGTTTTAATTGATGCACGATGAAGCTTAATTTGAGTAGGGTGTGATTGGCTTGGTTTTGCAAATAAGCTTTGGGGAAATACAAATACCTTTGACTTAAAGCCCATTAGAGAAATACAAATTGCATTTGCTAAAAAATCCTTTACAATACTACTTTGTCCTAAATCGTATTTGGCAAATACTTTTTTAGAAAGCGCTTTTGGGTCTTTTCAAAAAAAATAAAAATAAAAATAAAAATCCTTTAGGGAAGGGTTGGTTGTTGATGAGATTGGATTGGCGCTAGCGAGATCTTATTGGTGCCGGTGGCCATCGCCCAAGGTCACACAAACCCCGGTGAGGATCGTGTGTCCTTAGGTGTCAAGACCTAGGTGGCTGTCACATGACTTAGCTGGCCCCTCACAGGCCTCTCGCTGACCCATTGCTAACCCAATCTAGTCTTACTGGTCGCCCTCGCTAGCAACCTTTTCTCAAAAAAAAAAAAAAAAAAAGATGAACTGTAATGAGAGCAAAACTAGAATATTAAAAAAGTGGTGATGGTAGTTTTGGAATAAGAAATTTAGTTTTAGCATTTGGTTAAATGCGAAGATTCCAATGTTAGTTCCCATTAGCATTGAGCTTTCCGCTTTCTCAATGCCAGTATTTGGCCAAAAGCCTTTTAGGATGGATTGCCAAACACCCCAATATTTTCCTAAAGGGCTTTCAAGGTCAAAAATCGTTAGAAAAGCTTAATCAAGCGCACCCATAAAAAGTTAACATAATTCTCACAGACAATGCAATATGAGTGATACTGATAGATTCATAACTATGCATAGTGCAATATTGAAGAAGAACTTATGCGAACCTAAAGCATTTTATTGAAGGAGCAATCTTGCTCCTAATATAATCACACTGAGTATCACCTTACAAATATGACTTGCTTCTAATAATACTTTTTTTTTTTAGTAGTGTACGATATAATCAATATACAGTTCAACTTTTAAGTGGAATTATAGTTAGTTTAATCTGATTCATTTTGTACAAAATTCAATTGAATTTAGGAATAAATGTTTGAGCAATTGCCAACGTGAAAGCAAAGAGTAGTTGTCTAAACTAAAATCATTCAGCACAGATTTGAGCACGAAAGCCAAAAGATGAATTCTGAAAATTTCTTTTGCGACTATTGTTTATGAATGATTTTTGACATAATAGTTTTTCTTCATTGGGGAGGAACCTAATGTTGTCAAAAATGCGGTAATTTTTACCAACGCATTTTAATCATATGTCTGGAAATCGGACCATTTGCTGGAAATTTATGAATCTAGTCATTAAAACTAATTTTATAATCATATCCGATATTTGATGAGTTGACAAAAGTCACGATTAAAAAAGAGAAAATCTATTACGAAAAGCACAATAAGACCGCACTAAACAAATCAATCAATTCGTCATAAATTGCGATGACATTAATCAATTTGGTCAAAGAATAAAAGATCAATAATCTCCCACATCCATAGTAGGGTGTTTCATTAGACCAATAAATAAATAAAAACAGTAGGGTGTTTTAGACTACATGGTCTTGAAATCACCGTTCTAGTGTTTTTTTTTCCCAGAAGCTAAGTCACCGCCTACCACCACGGCATTCCTGGGACTTCTCGCAACCATGGTTGTAACTGTTGGACGGAGGAGGCAGTCTGGGACAGTTTGGGCCTTTGCAAGGAACACCGTTTCCACGCATGGCGCCGTAGGAGAGCGGCACCGCGTTGACGAGCACATCATCCGCCGCGAACGAGCATATCACTATAGCGATAATGCATACAGCCAACGCCTTATTTGACATCGCCATTGCTGACTTTGGTGAGAATTCTAGCTCTCCGAGAAGCTCATTTTATACTCGTTAGCATCGTTTTGGAGCCGGTTATTTTGAGTTGGCATTGCTGGTTGTAGGGTTTCAGTTTTTACTTCCACCGTGCTGGCCACCCTTTGAAAAGGTACAAACTGACTTCCATGACAATTGGGGTGTATTTTCCATTTAAGGACTTGTCTTTTGTGCAAATCCTTTCTAGAAATTATTGTCTTTTGTGCAAATCCTTTCTAGAAATTATGTTCTTTTTTCTTATTTGGTATCAAAGTCAAGAATCTTGGATTCGCTTCCTTGCACCATGCTTTCAGCCATCACGCCGTGGATTCAACAATGCATTGCCTATCCCACATTTTGAATCCACCATTAAAGCCTTCATCATGAAATCGCACGAATGGTATATATATATTTTGATATCCATGATCCGCCAGAACCCCATTTCCCTTAAGCTAATTGGGTTCACACGACCCGCCAGTGCTCGGTGGCACTAGCAAGCCTCATTGCAAGCCGCTATTTAGACATCAGTACCTAAAGGGGGGCTAGCCTAGGACCTCAACAGCAAGACCCCCATTTAAGACACTTTAACAACAAGAGGGTTTGAACGCTCGAGCTCGGCGATAAGGGAGAAAACACACACCAATTGCACTGCCAGTGATTGGGTGAGATAATACAATATATTTCGCGCTGTAATTTCCTAAATTTTAATTGGGTTTAGGGTTTACATTTGAGTTCCCGTCATAAGGAAATGGATCCACGTGAGAATAGATCTCCGGCTATTATTTAATCAGATACATTGTAATTGATGCACAAGGAAGCTTAATTTGAGTAAAGAGTTAACATAATTCTCATAGAAAAAGCAATATAAGCGATACTGATAAATTTATAATTATAGATAGTGCAATAAATAATCCTTTTTTTTTTTGCAAATAGTGTACAATATAATTAATATACAGTTCAACTTTGAAATGGCAGTATAGTTAGATTAGATGACTTAAATTTGCCTAGACACTTATTTAAAATTCATAAAATGGATGGCATTACATGGATATCTAAGTGTAAATTTATACACAGTCGTTTTAATCAAATTTCTACACATTTCACAACCATGCATAAATCTAATTTCTGTGCAGGGTAATTAATTATTTGGTCAAATGAATTTTGGCGAACTTATGCTTGGCCTCCTCCATTCTGAAAAATTACTATTTAACAATTCATTTAAAAAAATATAATAATGACAGGTATTGACTTAGCCAAAAAAAAAAAAAAAAAAACGAAAATCACGAAAACAAGGGAAAAAACTAAGTAGTAAACGAGAGCTCACAAAAAAAAAAAAATTATAGAAAAAAGTGCCTGAACTGACTTCTACTTTCATTTTAACTTACTCACTCTATATTTTGTGACGCGGCCACTGACTTTTTTCAATTCGAAAGACTCGAAACTTCAAAAAAAAAAAAAAAAAATGAGTATTTTTCATTATTTTTAAAAGATTATAATTACTGTATTGATTTTGGCTGGAAAATAATGATTATAAAAAAAAAAAAAAAAAAAGTATTTTTTCTCCTTTTGTTGAAGTATAAAACCAACATACTCAATTATATCACCAGCACGAAGGCGAACAAACGATGACGGTGCAGATAGAAGCTCGCCGGAGAAGCGATATTGAGGCTCGAGATCTGCGGTTCTTGAACTCGGCCATTTGAGATGGGACTACGTCGACGGGCTTGGTGTCGACCGTCTCCTTGAGCTTGGAAATCCGTTCAATTGACGGGGAGAAGGACCCCTTGAGGACAGGCCCCGCGATCTTGAGGAGATTAGAGCCGCCGTCGCTTGAGAGCCTCTGCTGGCAAATGATGCAGCAGCAGAAATCGTGAGGACCCGTGGTTGCCGAAGAAAAGTGATTTTGCACTCGGAACTTGTAAGACCTAGAGCCGGCAAAATGGGTCATAAACCCATATTGTGACCCATTTTTAGTTAAATAGTTAATATATGGGTCAAATGAAAATTAAATATGAGTTATAAATGGGTCTGAGAAAATAAAACACAAAAAGAAATGGGTCTAAATGGGTTATTAGGAAACCCACTTTAAAGTTTAAACCCATGGCCTTTATTAATTTTATAAAAATTTTCTTTTTATAAAAAATTAAATTTATAATCATTTATCATATTTCAATTTTTCTTTTCTTTTTCTTTTTCTTTTTTCTTTCTTTTTCTTCCCTCCTTAGCTGACGGCCAGCCGCCGATCGGCGACAGCCCAGGCGAGCCTTGAGCTCGCCGACAAGTCGCTGACGACTGGCAAGGCTCGAGCCTTGCTGGATCTGGCGAGACTCAAGCTCACCGGCGTCGGGCGAGGCCTCGACCTCGTCGGATCGGCGAGATCGAGCCCCACCCGATGCCGGCGAGCTCGATCTCGCCTGTGGCCTACGCCGACCGTCATCGTAGCCGGCAGCCAGCCGAAGAAGAAGAAAAAAAAAAAAGAAAAAAAGAAAAATAATTATTAGAAATCAAAATAATTAAAAATTGTATTTAAAAAATTAAAAATTCGATTTTTTTTAAAATATTTTTAAAAGAATTATAAAAATTTTCCATGAAATTTGTATTGCATAAAAATTGTTAAAAAATTTGTATTGCATAAAAATGTTTTAATAATACTTGTTTTTTTATAAATAAAAAAATCATAAAAATGAGCTTTTTAGGTTTAGTTAAAAAAATTATAAATATTTCAATTTATAGGTCTTTTAACTTTTTTTATTTTATTTACTATTTTTAATTTAATTTGAAGTTTTAATCCAATTAGCATATTGTAGAAGTGGGTTTTCCCAGAATATTAATAAGTTTTAGCAATACAGGTTGGGTCGGGTATGGGTCACTAGATTTACACTACAAGAATATGGGTCAAAACGGGTTAAATGGGTCAAATATGGGCCGACCAATTTTCAACCCGACCCACCCATTTGCCACCCCTACTGGAGACAGATCTGAATGGTCGAGACTTAATGCGGCATTGGTGGAGAGAAGGAGGTGGCAGAGGATGGCGAGGAGGTCGCCGATGCCTAGCAAGGCGCTTGCCCATGTTGTTGCCCGCGACCTTACTTTGGCTGTAGTGCATGGCCAGATCTGCCAGTATTGTGCTTGCGCTGCAAACACTCAACTTGGATGGTATATATCGATATCCATATTATATTAGGGCATTTACCAAACGTTTTGTAAGATATTAAAAATCCCATCCTTACCAAACATTTGGTAAATTGGATGACAATTATTTTTGTGGTCCTCTCTCTCTCCAGTCTCAGTCTATCCTCTTCTTTGTTATTTATCTAATTTTCCGGAACTTTAAAATCCTCATTGAGGTATGCCAAGTACGTTATTGGATGGAAAAGGTTCATATCTGTTGTTATATCACTTTTTTTCTTCAGCACATAAGATAGCAAGTAAGAAATAAGATTTCTTAATCCCATGCTATCTGATCTGATCTGATCTTTTATTAGGCAACCAAATGCAGCCTAATTTTATGACTACTTCATACTAAGGCTTCATGTTTTTTTACGAAAAAATGAATGATTAAGAATATATTTTCCTAAAAATGATTGCTTCAAATGAAAAATATTGTCATTATTGCAATGATTTATATGTAAATATATTTACCATTTTTGTGATCGATACAAGAAATCGTTTTTAGGGTGTTTTATTCTACATGGTCTTGAAATGATCCGTCCGGGTTATCTTTCGAGGAGTTAATTCACAGCCCACCGCAGCAATCGTCGGCCTTCTCACAACCGCGGTGGTAAGGGTTGGAAGGATCCGGCAAACAGTTTGCGCCCTTGCAAGGTGCTCGGTCTTTGTCCATGCCACCATAGGAGATCGATCTCGCGTTGACGAGCACACCATTCGCCGCGAACGAGCATATCACTACTACAGCAATAATGCAGAGAGCCAACGCCTTATTTGACATCGCCATTGTTTAGTTTGGTGAGGATCCTATCTCTCCGAGAAGCTCATTTTATACTCTTTATTATCGTTTTGGGGCTGTTATTTTGAGTTGCCATGTTAATCTGAGTTGGCATTTAGTTCCAATGTACTGGCCACGCTTTTGAAAATGGAAAAAAACTTACTTCCATGACAAGTGAGGTGTATTTTCCATTTAAGGACTTGTCTTTTGTGCAAATTCTTTCTTGAAATTACGTTTTTTTTTATTTGGCATCGAAGCCAGAATCTCGGGTTCGCTTGAGTCGGCCTTTGTGCGAGGGGAAGGGCAGAGACAAACGATAATATTTCACGTCGCACTCTAATTTCTAGGTTTTAATTGATGCACAAGAAAGCTTAATTTGAGTAGGGTGTGCTTGGCTCAACTTTGCAAATGAGCTTTGGGAAAATACAAATACTTTTGACTTAAAGCCCATTAGAGAAATGCAAAGCTAAAAAACCATTTACAATGCTACTTTGTTCTAAATGGTGTTTGGCAAATATTTTTTTAGAAATGGCGTTTGGGTCTTTTTTTTAAAAGAATAAAAATAAAAACCCTTTAGGGAAGGGTTAGCCATTGATGAGATTGGATTGGCGTCAACAAGATCTGACTAGTGTCGGTGGCCACTGCCCAAGGTTGCGCAAATTTCGGTGAGGATCGTGCGTCCCTAGGCATGGCGACCTAGGAGGCGTCACAGACTTCGCTAGCCCCTCGCAAGCCTCTTGCTGACCCTTCACCTGCCCGATCTAGCCTCGTTGGCCACCCTCTTCGGATGCCCTTTCTCAAAAAAAAGATGAACAATAATGAGGGCAAAACTAGAATATTAAAAGATTAGTGAGGGTAGTTTTGGAAGAAGAAATTTAGTTTTAGCATTTGACCAAATGCTAAAAGCTTAATGCTAGTCCTTATTAGCATGGGGCTTTCTACTTTCTCAATGCCAGTATTTGGCCGAAAACCTCTTGGGATGGATTGTCGAATACATAAGCATTTCCCCAAAGGACTTTCGAGGTCAAAAACCTTTTGAGAAAACTGTACTAAATGCACCCATAAAAAATTAACATAATTCTCATGAAAAATGCAATATCAGGGTGCAATATTGAAGTAGAACTTATGTGAACCTCAAGCATTTTATTGAAGGAGCAATCTTGCTCCTAATATAATCACACTGACTATCATCTAACAAATATGACTTGCAATAATCCTTTTCTTTTTTCTTTTGAATAGTGTACAATATAATTGATATACAGTTTGACTTTTAACTGACATTATAGTTAGATTAAATGACTTAAATTTGCCTAGACACTTATTTGAAATCCATAAAAATAAATAGCATTAGATGATTTTCCAAGTTCAAATTTATACACAGCCATTTTAATCGAATTTCTATACATTTCACAACCTTACAGAAATCTAATTTATGTGCAGGGATTATTTGGCTAAATGAATTTTGGTGAACCTAGACTTGGCTTCCATTATTCCGAAAAATTACCCTTTAACCTAATTGATTAAAAAAATATAATAATGACAGGTATTGACTTGGCATAAAAACAAAAACAAAAATCAACAAAAGCAAGGGAAAAAACAAAGCGTGAAACGAGAGCTCACAAAAAAAATCATTAAAAAAAAAAGCCTGAACTGACTTTTTAGTTGTTATTTTCACGCACTCTAAATCTTGCGGTGCGGGCACTATGGCTTTTTTCAATTCGAAACACCCGGAACTTTTAAAAAACAAAGGAATATCACGTAAGTTCACATAAGTAGTTTTCATTATTTTTAAAAGATTATAATTACAGTATAGATTTTGGTGGGAAAATAAAAAAGATAGTATTTTTTCTCCTTTTGGTGAAGTGTAAAACCGACATACTCCACTATATCAGCAGCACGAAGGCGAGCAAGCGATGACAGTGCAGATAGAACTTCGCCGGAGAAGCGATTGTTCTTGAGGCTCGAGATCTCCGGTTTCTTGAGCTTGGCCATTTGAGATGGGACTATGTCGACGGGCTCGGTGTCGGCCGACGCCGTCCCCTTGAGCTTGGAGATCCGTTCGATAGACGGAGAGTAAGCACCCCTTGAGCCATCGCGATTTGAGGATGAGCTGCGGGATCTTGAGGAGATTGGAGCCGCCCTCGCTCGACAGCCACCGGCTGGCCAGTGACGCAGTAGAAATCGTGAGGATCGGTGGCTGCCGAAGAAGAGTGATTTTGCACTCGGAACATACAGCGGGGCCGGCAGCTGCTAGAGTCCGATCTAAACGGTCGAGATTCAATGTGGTGTGGGTGGAGAGGAGGAGGTGGTGGAGGACGGCGAGGAGGATGAGGTGGGATTTGCCGCCGGCGAGAGTCACTATGGCGGGAGGAGGTTGCCGATGCCAAGCAAGGGGCTCGTGTGCATTGTTGCATGCGACCTTACGTTGGCTGCAGCGCATGGCCAGGTCTACAACTACAAGCAATGTGCTTGCGCCGCAAACACTCAACTTGGATACCATATATCGATATCCATATTATACTAAGATATTTACCAAACATTTTTATAAGATATTAGATATCACATCTTTGTCCAATCTGACCTGATCATATCTGAAAATTATATCCTATCCAAATTGGATAACAATTTTTTTTTTTTTTGGGTAGTCCTCTCTCTCTAGTCTCATGCTATTATTTTCTTAGTTATTTATTAATTTTCTTGAATTTTAAATACTCTTTGAGGTATACCAAATATGTTATTGGATTGAATATGTTCGTATGTGTTATTATATCACATTTTTTCCCAAAAAAGATAGCAAGTAAAAAATAGGATTCTTAATTTTATGTTATCCAATCCTATCTTTTTATTTAGGCAACCAAATGCAACCTAATTGTATGACTTTTTCCTCCAATGCTATATTTATTTCACAAAAATATGAATGATTAAAAAAAAAGTTTCCTAAAAATTATCACTTTAATGAAAAATATTGTCATTATCGCAATAATTTATATCTAAACATTTTCATGAACAATAAAAATATTTTTTTTTGTTATGCATTTTTGTATAAAAGATACGAGAGATCGTTTTTAGGGAAGTATTTTTTTAATTATTCATTTTCTGTGAACTAAACATAACCTAAGTTTTGGTAAAGTTATTTTAATTTTGTCAAAGGAGTTCTACATATCCAATTGGATGAATGTCGGCAACATCAGTAAGAATATATTGGCGTATATGCAAGCAATTAAATTTCCAGTGCAAAAACAAATCTACCTCTACCAGATTAGTTCAAGATTTGACTAAATATTACAATTGCTACTGAAATTGATCTGTACCCCTTCACAATATGCAAGCAATGAGATTTGCTAGTAGTACGCTTTTGCAAGCTCTTATCTATAAACTTTACAAAAGGGCAATCTAAGCTAATAAGATATTACCATATTAACATTAATCAATCAAGGAAGACATGGAAAATTTCTTACATGTTTTTCAATCATCTCTAAGGAGAAAAATCTACCTCAAGAAGCACATTTAAGGCTGCGATGAAACAAATCAATGAATTGTAGGCCACGAATTCTTGAACCCTACTTCTAGTTTTTCCAAGAAAAATCAATTCTCTGTCCCTCCGCGGCACATGTCGGCCTTCTCGCAACCTCGGACGTAAGGGTTGGACGGGAGAGGAAGAGGATTACAATGACGGCGCCGGCAGTACACCTTGTCCCCTTTTGCTATGCCGCGGTAATTGATCATCCGGGCTTCGATGGTCACATTGTTCGGCCCGAACGAGCACGCCAATAGGGCCGCGATGCAAAGAGCCAGCGCCTTATTTGACATCGCCATGGCTGTTGACTCCTTGAGAAATAGTTCTCAAGAGGACCTAATTTAAACTGATTTTTGAGTTTGAGATCAGTGGTTAGGGTTATAATTTTGGTTACACTGCACTGGCCAGCATTTTAAAGAGGAAAAGACCAATTAGCAGGGGCGAGAACCATTGAAAGATTTTAAACCAATATGTGGTCGAAAAGCAAAGGACCGTCCTATCTTTGTATAGGTAACCAATTGTAGCCTAATTTTATATGACTTTTTTCCTACTTAGGTTTCAACATTTTTACAAAAAATAAATGATGAAGAAAACATTTTCCTAAAAATGATCTCTTACATCGTTTAAAATTATTAATTAATAGAAAACATTTTTGTTATCGCAATTATTTGCGTCTAAAAATTTTTGTGAATGATGAAAATATTTTTCTTTCACTCATTTTTGCATGCAACACAAGAGATGTTCTTAAGAAAATACTATTCTAATCAACATAAGTTTCAATCTAGAATGCCATTGATTTCATCAAAGGAGTTATCGCTATCCATTTAGATGAATCTCAGCAACATCAGTAAGAATATTTTGAAGTATATGCAAGCAATTAATTTTTGTAGTGCATAAATTAATTGTAAGAAAGTGAAGAAGACTATAGAGAGCTGGAATTCTTGTATATTTCGTATGTATTCTGATGTACATTTCTTCTGTAATTATAGTACAAAGATGAAATAATAAAAGGCAAACAAATATTTATGAAATCGAATCCAATCTCAATCTAAAGATCCTAACTAATTTATGTACAATTAAGATCAATTGAGATTCCGAGCATATCTCCCAAGATCATATTCGAGCATATCTTCCAACACTCCCCCTCAAGCTGGTGGCTAATAGATATCCAAGACGCCTAGCTTGCTCAATAGATATGCATGCTGTCTTTAACATAGGGGCTTAGTGAAGATATTGGCCGGTTGCTCCACCATTCCAATTCCTCTAGTCTCAATTATTACTTCTTGAATCTTTTCTCGAGTGAAGTGACAATCCACTTCTATATGCTTTGTTCTTTCATGTACTATGGGATTTGCTGCAAGTTTGAGCGCCGCATCGTTGTCACAGAACAACCTGGTCGGACTCTTCAAATTTATCCCAAGATCCCCAAGTAGTCCTTGTATCCATATGATCTCACAGGTAGTTTTGCCATAGCCTGATGTTCTGCTTCGGCTGAAGACAATGATCCGATTACCTGCTTCTTGGTTTTCCATGAAAGAAAAGAATCTCCAAGTTTAATGCAAAAACCTGTAATGGATCGTCGACTTATAGGACAAGTCGCATAATCTGCATCACAGTATGCCGACATTTTCATATTGCATTCCCTGGATAAAAGAAGCCCTAGTCCCGAGCACTTCTTCAAGTACTTCACAACCTTTAATGCAACATTCAAGTGAGATAACTTGGGAATGTGCATGAATTGGCTGAGAGTTTGCACTGCATATGATATATCAGGTTTGGTCATAGTTAAATATATGAGCTTCCCAACAAGCTTCTGATAACCTGAAGGATCATTGAGAACAGGATCATGATTCTCAGATGTCCCAGCATCATAATCCTTGGCGGTCAACTTTATATTCTGCTCAATTGGAATAACCGATGGTTTGCATCCCGACAATTTTGCCTCTGATATAATTTCCAGCACAAACTTCCGTTGACTAAGAGAAATCCCACGATCAGATCGAGCAATCTCAATTCCAAGAAAGTATTTGGGTGCTCCCAAGTCTTTAATGTGAAAAGTAAGATGCAGATACTTCTTGAATCTCTCTATTGCAGTTTTATTATTTCCCATGATGAGGATATCGTCAACATATATCATCAGATAAATAGATGACGTACCTTGAGTCCATGTGAACAAGGCGTAATCATATCTGGATTGTTTGAAACCTGCAGAAGTGAGAGCATCAGCAAATTTTGCATACCATTGCCTAGAAGCTTGCTTGAGACCATAGAGAGATTTACGAAGACGACATACTCTATTCTCCCCCCGTCTCCATAATCCTTGAGGAATATCCATGTAGATTTCCTCATCTAAGTCTCCATGCAGAAAAGTGTTATGTACATCCATTTGGTGTAAAGGCCAATCATTGATAGCTGCAACAGATAAGAAGGATCTTACAGTTACGTCTTTGGCAACGGGGGAAAAGGTTTCATGGTAGTCAAAGCCTTCCCGTTGAGTAAATCCTTTGGCCACCAATCGAGCTTTGTAACGCTCAATAGACCCATCAGCACGGTATTTAATCTTGTATACCCATTTGCATCCAATGGGTTTCCTATTTGGTGGTAGATGAACCAAATCCCAGGTCTTGTTTGCAGTTAATGCCTGCAATTCAGCTCCCATAGCTTCTTGCCATCTTGGGTCTTTAGCTGCTTCTTCATAAGTAGATGGTTCGATGTCCTCTGATATTCGATTCACACAACATCTATGTTCCGGTGAAAGTCTATGGAACGAAACATAAGATGATATTAGGTAGTTAATACCTGGTGAGTTGAGTGATGCACAAATATAGTCTTCTGTCCAAGCTAGGCAGTCGTGTAGAACGACCAAATCGTCGAGGAGGATTTGCTTGAGCTGGAGTTGAAGATATTTCCGTATTGCCAATTTCATTAGAGGATTCTTCCGCCATTGAGGAATTTTCTTGAGTACCATTTTTGACAATTGTTGGTGCGGAAATCTCAGGAGTGATTGGGGTTATCATAAGTGGTTCTGGAGTTCCTGTCACAAAATATTTGATATTTGAAAAATCCTCCATAGATAGTGGCTTACCAAAATGTTTGGCGTCTCCATTGAAGAGTCCTTTTCTTTGAAAGGAAAAATATATTCGCGAAAAATAACATCTCTGCTGATGAAGAATTCCAATGTTGATTGATCTAGGACTTGATACCCCTTTTGTAAATTCGGATAACCCATGAAGATTCACCGTCGAGCTCGAGGGCCCAAAACAGTAGCAAAGCACTGACATCCGAATATCCTTAAATGCCCCAATTCCGGTTTCTTCTTGAAGAGTAACTCAAATGGGGTTTTGCCATTGAGTATCCGAGTTGGCATACGGTTGATGAGATATGCTGCAATAATTATGCATTCGCCCCAATAATTTTCTGGAATAGATGCCTAAAATTTTAATGCACGTGCAACTTCCAATAGGTGACGATGCTTGCGCTCAATTACTCCATTCCGTTGTGGAGTATAGATGCAAGAACTTTCATGGAGAATCCCATGAGATAACATAAGAAAATTGCAGTCATTGTTTAAGAACTCCTTCCCATTGTCTGTCCCAACTCGTTGGATAGATCTTCCAAATTGGTTCTTGGATAGAGCAATAAATGTTTTCAAATGTGAGAAGACTTGTCCCTTTGACTGCATCAGAAAAACCCAGGTGGCACGAGAATAATCATCCACAATTGTCAAGAAATAGCGCGATCCATCATGATGTTGGGTATGGTAAGGACCCCAAACATCCATGTGAATTAAAGAGAAAATGCGCGTTGCACGATTTTTACTAAGGGCAAAAGGAATGCGTGATTGCTTTGCAATGGGACATATTTGACACTTAGAATAAGGAAATGAAGCACTATGACCCAATCGTGAATGTAAAAGATAGTCTTTATCATTGGCAGTCGTGTTATACAATGATATTTTATTTGAAGAAAATGAGGATAAATCAAAATTACTTGGAGAATTTTTCCATAGAAACAATCCTTCAGAAAGACTACCCAAGCCCATCACTCTGCCAGTCGAAAGGACCTGAAAGAAGCAAGTGTCAGAATCAAACAATACACGACAGGAATTTTCTCTGCAGACTTTGGACATAGAAATAAGATTGAATCGAAATTCTAGAAGGTAAAGGACATTTTGGAGTATGATTTATGGGCTGAGTTTAACTGATCTAGTGATTTTAACATGAGTAACATTCCCATTTGGTAATTGGACAGTAATAGGAAATTCCAGGTTCTCATTTATATCTGAAAATAATGCTCTTTCACAGACAATGTGATCACTTGCCCCAGAATCAATTATCCAAGATTTCCTGGAAATATTATTAATCAGGCAGTGAGAAATACCTGAAAAATTTCCCCCCTTGCTTGAGATGTCCAATTTCTGTATTGCCTACATCAGTTGTTGGTATTGATCATTTGTTATGAACTGATCAACATTAGAACCACCAACTTGGTAGGCCGCAAAAATTTCTTTCTTTTTTCCTTTTTCTCTGAGTTTACCGTGTAATTTCCAACAATTTTTCACTGTATGATGTGGTCTTTTGCAAAATTCACAATATAATTTACCCCTTTTTTGATTAAAATTTCTTGTAGACGCCGAAAAAATTCCTCCGCCGTCAGATGCAGAGAAAAAAACACCACCGTCGGATGTCTTCCCAGTCGCTCCATCTCCATCGTTAGATCCGGTCAAATAGATGGGTCCTTTTGGACCGTCCGATCTGCGGGCTGAATCCAAGCCATCCAGTCCTCCTCTTTTAAGGAGGTTGGAATCCTCAGATCCGGGCGACCGAAACCCTAGCTCTCCTCCTTGCGCCCCTTTTTCGAGCGCTAGGGTTTTCGATCCCCAATTTCTTCACTCGCCGCGACTGGCTAGGGCAAAACTCTCTCCTCCTTTTGCCAATTCTAATGAAGCAAGCCTCTGGCTTTCTTCTTGGATGGCTAATTGAAAGATCAAGCCAAGAGGGGGCACCGGTTCCATGGCCAAAATCTACAAGCGAAACGTCAGGTAAGAATCGTTCAAAATTAAAAGGAATCGGGTCGCCTTTTCCCTTTCTTTGATCGACCGATATTGTGCAAGTGTCTCCTCTGGCCCCTCAAGCTTCTCTTCTGCTACTTCGAGATCGTTCCACAGGGACGACAGTTTGTTGTAACAGGCCGTGATGGTCATGTTCCCCTGTTTTAACTCACTGAGTTCCTGCAAAAGGGAAAAATTCGTGCCCGATCTAATTTGCTATACATTTGTTTGATGTTTTCCCACATGGCTTTCGAGTCTTCTGTTGGTGGGAGACTAGCCGCGACCTCTGGGGAGATGCAATTGCCGATCCACGTCCTCACGAGTTGATTGCATTTCCTCCAAAATCGGGCTAGTTGCTCATCGGCAGGAATCGGAACCACCCCGTTGAGGAATCTATCCGTGTCCTTCGTCACAAGGGTGCGCCGGAAGTCTCGGGACCACTTGGTGTAATTCTCTAGTCCGGTTAACTGAAGGTTGATCAATTTCAGCTTAGGGCCATTGGCTATTGAGACATGCAGGGGATCACCAGGCTCCGGACGTCCGGTGACGGCAACGACGGGGAATGGCATGAATCTGGCGCAAGGTTCGGGTAGGTATTTGTCCCTTGGCCCGATTGGTTTGTCCCGAATTGATAATCTGCATTTGAAAACTTTGGGTAGGGATTCGTTCCCTTACCCGGTTCTCCAGATCCGCTTACCTGCTCTAGTCCTGGGGTCGAGCTTGCCCCGTTTACGGCTGGTGAGTTTGCCTCGAATTGGACATGGGCTCCCTGGTGTCCTACATAAACGAACGATGATGTATTCGAGTTTATCCCGAGATAAAATGGGTAAGGTACCCACTGGAACGGTTGACTCGCAAAGGGTTGCCCTAGACCAAACTGAGCCTGTGTAGGTCTCCATTGAACAGGGTGTGCCTGGATTGTTTGTTGTTGTGTCGTTGCGGGTAAATTTTGGATCTGCGTCGGTGGTGAGGCTTCTGGATGGGATTGGTCGTCAGCCATTGGAGGTAAGAAACCAGTAGCTCTTGTCTTCTTCTTCGAGAGTGATTCCTATACCAAGATGGTAGCTTTGTTGTGTGATTCAGATCTCCTTTGGTGGGCAATCAGGAAAAGCGAAGAACAATCAAAAGCCGAAGCTCTGATACCATGTAAGAAAGTGAAGAAGACTATAGAGATCTAGAATTCTTGTATATTTCGTATGTATTCTGATGTACATTTCTTATGTAATTATAGTACAGAGATGAAATAATAAAAGGCAAACAAATATTTATGAAATTGAATCCAATCTCAATCTAAAGATCCTAACTAATTTATGTACAATTAAGATCAATTGAGATTCCGAGCATATCTTCCAACATTAATCAACCTCTACTAGATTAGTTCAAGACTCGATCAAATATTACAATTTCTATTAGAAATTGATTTGTAGCACTTCAAAATATGCATGACCAAAAGGTAGGCATGGAGAAAATTGTCCAAAAAATCCTAATTCTATTGCACTTTTTGCTAATTCAATTCTAAACCTTTCAATTTTGCCAATTAAGCTTAAATCTTTTTACCTTTAGCCAATTGATTCTATCCAGCCAATTTTGATCAAAAATCACCGACATCAATGCCGGTTGTACTACGTGGCATGGCTCGGCAATAAGATTGACAAATTTTAATAACGTTTTAATATTTTTCGAAATTATTTTGTTCTTCTTCTTTTCTTTTCTTATTTCTTCCTATTTTCCTTCTTTGGATTTGATTTTTTTACCAGTGACCAGCAAGGGTCGCTTGGCCCTCATCAGCCACACCTAGCCTCACCTTAATGTGGGCAAGGTTCCAATCTTGAGTGGCTGAAAAGGCAAAAGAGAGCTAAGGAGATATGAAAGGAATAGAAAAGGAGAAGCTTTCTACTTGGTAGTAAACACCCATGCTAGCTACACTACCTCAATTCATGAACGCCATATTCTTGATTCACTTTGAGCCTTTGCTGCTTTTACCCTCCAACCTCAAGAAGCGGCTTCCATATTCTTGATTCACTTTGAACCTTTGCTGCTTTTACCCTCCAACCTCAAGAAGTGGCTTCAGCGAATTTCGACATTGCTTTGTCCTTGCTCAACCATGACCAACGCCTCACCTCGCATCTAATCTAGGCTACAAAAGTGCAAAACGAACCGCTTGAATTAGGAATCACTCAAATCGAACCAAATTGGTTGGTTAGGTGGGTTCTTAAGGATGGGCATGACAAAATTTTTAGAACAGAAATTGATTTCTGACTAGAAATTAAGAAGTTAAAAGTTTTAGCTTCTGATTTCTTCTTCAGATCTATTTATGAAATAGAAATCTGTTTCAAAAATAGAAAAATCAAATTGCGTTACCAAATGGACTTCTATTCCAAACCTGTTCTGGGGAACAGAAAAATAGATAAATAGATAAGTAGAAATTTTATCATGCGAACCCTAAAAGTGTTGATATGATTCTTGCTTCCTAAAAGTGGAACCGGTTTCCAGGCAGTCCAATTCTTGGTTCCAAGGGAGAACCAAACTCTCATATGTTATTTAGATTTATTTCCCAACTTTTCTTTACATACCATAACTTTTCTCCAAAGGTTATATTGAAATGTTCAAATAATGAGTTTTCCATAGATGCAAAAATTGAGTTAATTAAACATTGCAAATTATACAAAAAAAAAATTAAGGAAAAATTATGCACAATCCCTAAAATTAAAAATAAAAATAAAAAGTTATATTTTAATCTTTGAAATACAAAAAGAATAGGTGGATGTGCAAAACAAGACAAACAACACCATACATAAATGTATTGGATGCTATACAACGTCCACTTTAGAAACGCTATCTATGCACTATTCTTACATATGGTATTTTTGGCCTGTAGACTTTATGGTTGGAATGACATTGTAAATTAAGACTTCAGATTTCAAGATACAAAATGTTAGTGAGAAGCGAAGTTGTTTGATTAGAGAGATGTCGAATTATGTGTGGAGGTTTGGACATTGAGTGACCGCAATCATCCTTACATGAGGACACGACAACATCATATCATCACCCCCATAAGGCTAACTCTTGCTTTTGACTTGGAGCATAGTCTAATCTTCAGTAGTCACTATTTGTTGAAATAATTGCAATTTTTAGAGAGGAGGAAAGAGAAGAAATAGCATAGTCCCAAAAGGCTAACGAGACTATCACAAAATGCGTGAGAGAGTACCAAATAGTTGGCAAGTAGTTCAGTACTTCTCGAATCTGCAATAGAGGGCATGAACCTTGTGACATTTCTAAATTTTTGAGCTATTGAAGTAGGAGCGGACATGATTTTTGCTCTTTGCATTGTCTTGTGCATTTGCATGCTTATGCATGCTAAATGTGTCGTTTATACGTGAATTATGTTGATACATAGCTTCTCCATTTTTTTTTAAATAGATTTGGAGAAATGCGATAAGTAAATGTTTCTTTTGGATTATTTCTTGCTCTTTTGATTACCTTTGATTAGCATGGGGCAATATACGGTTGCATTAAACTGAGGAATCGGCACCGACGTGAAAGTGACTGCTCGATCCAGTTATCATCCACTTCTTTTCTCTTTTTTCCTATAACTAATAATATTTCAATTATTTTTTTATATTTCTTTCTTTTCAAACTAAATTAGTGAAATGGAGATTGAAAAAGAGAAAAAAATATCACATTAAAACTCTTGTGTGTTCTTTGGAATTATTTCCCAACTTTTCTTTATATATCATAACCTTTCTCCAAAAGTTATTTTGGAATGTCCAAATAATAAGTTCATGTAGATGAAAACATTGTGTTAATTAAACATTGCAAGACTTAAGTTAATCCTAGATCAAAGAAAAATTCCTTAAGGATATTGATGCTCAGGAACTGAAACATGGAGCTTATTTTTGTCTTTAATGGACTGAATTCTGTCCTCCATGGCTTCCCCTTCGACTAGAGTAAATGATGGGCTATCGATTTTTCCTTCAACATCTTTCAGTCTTTTATCTAACCCACCTAAGCATCAATCATTCCTTACTTAACACTGTATCTTTCGTTTGTGCTTGCCTTATCAATCGTTCCTGACCTAACACTCTCTATCTTTCTATATAAACTGCTTTATCAACATTAGTTGTTCATCCAACCCTCTAAATTTCTCTACATGTGACAATTTCTTAAATATTATAATCTTTTTTCTTAGTTGCAAGTTATGATCTCCAACCTTTTTTATTTCTAGTTCAGCCTTCTCCAATGAATCCTTAACTTTTTCAGCTTCCTCTCTTAACCTTAATTTATCTTAGAACTTTTTAGCTTCATCATTTCAAGATACAAAACATTGGTGAGAAGCAAGGGTGTTTGATTAGAGCAGATCAAATTATGTATGGAGGCTTGAACATTGAGTGATCTTCTACAAGAGCAATCATCTTTAGATGAGGACACAACAACACCATATTGTCTCCCAAGAATGATTAGTTGAAAGATAGGTTTCATACTTAATAGTGTTTTTAAAAATAGCCATATCTACGTTAATTTTTTTTAGAAAAACCAATTGCAATTTTATGATTAGAGGCACTTTTAGTGATCTTCTTTTTTTTTTTTTTAATATGGCAATAAAGTGAGCACTCAAAAAATATTGATATTGCAATAAATACTTTATCAAAGTCACGGCACTAGTGTTAATACCCCAACCTGAGGGGAAATTCCTTACCAAGATTTCATTTGATTCATGATGATATAAAATATGCTTTCTAATAAAATAAAATAATCAAAGAGAAACAAGGTGATTGAGTTATAAACCATCACAAATAATTTCAATTTCCAATCTGTTTTCTTTGCGATATGTTGTGATCCTAATAAGTCCATTAACATCTTAAATTGACGATATTTCAATTCATATAACATAAAATCGATGGTACAAATCCAAAAACTTCATTTCACATGAGCTGATCATATTACAAAAATATTAGGACGGTCCACTGGATTGAATTCATTTCCTTTGAACGGTGCAATGTACATTGGCTTATCGATAGATTCTCCATAAGACACGTTACATTTCTCTCCTTCATCGGATTGGAATCTTTCCATCGTTCTACTTCTTCCACCACCCCACGCCCCGAAACGCACCTGAAATTTCAAGTTTACCCCTGCATATCGAACAAATCGAACCGAAGCAGAAGGCTATTATCGTCCTTTCGTGCTCCACCTCCGCCGTTCGCAGGGGAAGAAAACGATGGTGGCGATGACCAGGCTGATACCAGCAACGAAGCCGTTCGTCCTCGTCGCGCTCACCTCCGTCGCCACTGTCCTCTTCCTGTTCCTCTCGCGGCGGTCGGACCCGCCTGCTCCGGCGCCGCCCTCCATGGCGGCTCGAAGCTTCGTCCTCTGGCTCCACGGGTTGGGCGATTCGGGCCCCGCCAACGAGCCCATCAAGACCCTCTTCACCTCTCCGGAGTTCAGGCTCACCAAGTGGTCCTTCCCTTCCGCTCCTCCCAAGCCGGTCACTTGCAATTGTGGGTTCTGTCGTGCCCTTTTGATTGTGCGTGCGTGCGTGCTCATGGGTGTTCTTAATTTCGGACGCCCGTGAGATTTTCCTGTGATGGGTATAGGTAGTGTGATCGAATGATGGGGGAGTTATTCGGTGTCTGCAATTAGAGCGATCAAATGGGTTGCGGGATCTACCGAAACGTCGTTGGAAAGTTGGGTTTTTTCGTTGATTTCGGTGTTGTTTGGTGAATTGTGTACTGCAGTGTGTTGTCTGTGAGGTTGAAGCTGCGGATAATGTTGGTTCAATCTTGAACTCCTTTTGGGCCGCAAGGGAACCTGATGTTGTTACATGGAAATATGAGTTTCTTCTAGTATGAAAAGTCAGAGATAGGGTGTTGCAAACGAAGGCTGATGGTTTGCGTTGTTGAAGAGTATAGAGATTGGAAACCTGTTCGTGCTTGACATGCCTTTCGACCTCCCAGGAAAACAATCGTGCGCAGAAATATTACATTGGGAGAGTGAACCGCCTTCAGATATTTTTCTCCTTCATGTTGGCTAAACTTCTTGTGAATGACTTCATTTTGGCCATTCAAAACATCTTTCCTTAATCACGCTTTAGCCATGAAGAAGAAAGAGATTTCCTTGCTGGTTGTCTTACAGAATAAAAGCATCATACAATAGCACACCTTGGTTTTTCAATCAATAGTTTTGGATGCCCTGAGAAAATGACATCTCTTGACTTGTCCTGCAGTGTTTGTAATTGTAGATATTCATTCTTTCTTTTTCTCTGGAAATATAAACCCTTCCGTGCATCCTTTGCTACATTTACTCATATATTTTTCCTTGCAGATGGTGCTGTCATGCCTTCATGGTTTGATATTCATGAAATCCCTATAAAAGCCGTAAGTATGATTTTCTCCTATCACATCTTTCTTTCAATACCATGTAAATCTCCCTATCCGTGGTAACCAATAAGCCCGGGTGGATTTTAGTTGAGATTACAAGTCATCACATCCGAAAGGGAAAAAAAAATGAAGTCAACTTGTGACCAGAACATCCACCAAAAGCCATTTCTCTGCTGCCACGACTTGTCTTCTTCCTATAAGCATTGAGACATCTGATATTTTTCCAAGGCCATAAATATATTTTTGGGTTCTAAAACTCCTGTAGTTACTCTTGTACGATGTAATTAATAATCTCCTCTAAGAAATGAAGTGGATTGCCTGGCTCTAAACAACTATTACAATGTGTTTTTCTTTTTGACTTCCTCTTGTGACATGGAATGGGTTACATATGCCAGGACTCTCCAAAAGATGAGAATGGAGTGCTTCAAGCAGTAAAGAATGTGCATGCAATGATTGACAAGGAGATAGCTGCTGGCATAAGTCCCAATAATGTGTTTGTGTGCGGCTTTAGTCAAGGAGGTCTCTCTCTCTCTCTCTCTCTCTCTCTCTCTCTCTCTCTCTCTCCCCCCAAATAGGGAGTGCACGTGCCAGCATATGCATTTGTCCACATTATCTTTGTTGCAGTCTTACAGCTAGGTGGTTTCATGTTTTGCAGGTGCTTTGACCTTGGCAAGTGTTCTCCTGTACCCTAAAACTCTCGGAGGTGGTGCAGTCTTCAGCGGATGGGTTCCTTTCAATTCATCCATTCTCAATCAAGTTTCGCCAGATGCCAAAAGAGTACTTCTTTATCTCGACCTTGGAAACTTCAACTTCATTTACTTTTCCTTTTCATTGCTTCATTCTGCTACCTATTTGACATGTGTATTAGATAGAGAGATTAGCTTTTTGATAAGTTGTTTTCTCGGTGTTACCTGGCAATAGATGGAAATGTACAAGCTTTTGTTGATAATGTGCTCCTGTAAATGGAGCTCTGTTTTTTTTACATTCCTCAATGTTTCCCTCTCCTTTCCATTGCTTTTCTCTTTCTCCATTTTCTTATCCCAATTGATAACTACATATAGTTAGACCAAAATTCAGCCAAATATTTTTCTTAAGTTGTCTTTTATATCCTACATCTTTGATGATGGCTATGAATTGGCCTAGTTTGTTTCAGTAGTAGCATATGGAAAATGAAGGGAACATTGTGAATTTTGCTTTTGGGCCTATAAGAGATTTTTTTATGCCAATTTCCTCAATCAATTCGATGGCCACTTCTGCTGGGAAAGAATGTCCACTGTTGTGTCAGGACTAAGGCCAAGATTTTAAATTGAATGTGAATTGGCAATTCCTTTACTGATTAGATCTTCTGAAGATTCATTTTGTTTCTTTGGTACATCGGTATGATTTATGGGCATGAGTTATGGCTCTCTATGCAGACACCTATCTCATGGGCTCATGGAATTGATGACAGAACAGTATTATTTGAAGCTGGGCAAGCGGGTCCACCATTCCTGGCAGAAGCTGGTGTGAGTTGTGAGTTTAAGGTAAATCTGTTCAACATTTTTGAACTTTATTCAATGGTCCTTGATGGATTGTAAGTAAATTTTTCTCTATGTACAATTGATTTTTAGATGTCTAAAAAAATTCCATGGATATGTAGGCTTATCCTGGTCTTGGCCATTCTATAAACAATGAGGAGCTCCGTAATCTAGAGTCGTGGATTAGAGCTCGTCTTCAGAGTTCTTCTTAGAATTATTGGTATGTGATGGTTGAAGTGGCAGATATTTTCCATCCATCATCCTGTAGATTTGTGCTATGCCGCATGTGCAAACTGATGCATGAAAGATGTTCAAGATGTGCGCACCGTCTATGCTAAGCATTTTTTCAATATGGTCTTGAGATTTGTTCTTAAGGAAAAATTATGGGATAGTATTATTTCTCTTCTATTTATTACAAAAACAAAGAGCTGGACCAAGGGCTCCTAAATATGTTGCTTCACTTTTTTCATAGATTTTGGCTTGATGTAAAGTGTGGACATGGGGAAATTGTGGTGTGATTCTAGTAATTTTAAACTAAGACAAATGAAAATGGAATATTGTATTTTGAAATACAGACAAGAGAGCATTGCATGAAATTTTCTTTAGAAGAATCTGCAAATTTTTCAGCATATAAGAAATAGCAAATGTTTGTGGTCTTAGGACATAGTATAATAGGAAACAAACATTTGATGATGTCACTCTCATTCTTTGTCATCGTTCTCCAGTAGCTTATAAAGGAAGTAGATGTCATGGTGTTTGTGTCAGATGCCAGCCATTGAATCATTCATTTGTTTTTAGATGTTTAGACTGCAGTACTTCCATGCATCGGAAATGAATGTCATTTTATTAAGGTTATGGAGTTGACTTCATATCTAATGTGGATATGCCACAGAATCGATCTGCGTGTGATCTGATTCACAATTGATTACATCTTCACTAACGTAGCTGATTAACCTGTTGCTATCATCTGATTTTCTTGTTCCAAATATAATAATGATGAGGATAACGTCAATGATGGTTGTATTTGCTTTTGGGTTGGCTTAGTGGTTAAGGAACGTAGGGTGTGCGAGGATTGGGCAACCGGCACAAGCCCACAACCTAGTACAAATAATTTCATATATGGGCTCATGTTCTCCTTGGTCTAGGAGGTTAGTGGGATATTTTGTGAGCCCAATGCTTACCTACCTAAGATGGCTTCCTCATCGTTAAAAGAAAAGAGAGAGAAAGGAAGAGAGACAGAGATCTTATTATAGTCTTCGTATCCATAAATCTGTTAAGTCTCTAAATCCAAATTAAAACCGAATCCTGGCTTATTTATGTTTAGACCTTTTAAAGCAGTATAATAAATTAATGCCTAGGCGGCATTTGGAAGTGTAATCTCTCTCTCTCTCTCTCTCTCTGCGTTATAAGACCTCCCAAACCCTTTTTTTCCTACTTTGAAGTCTGTTTTTCGCAAACCAGACAAGAGCTCTGAAAACTTCAAGAAAACGAGAGCTATGAAGAAACTCCGAAAAGGCTTGGTGCATCCATCACCGTCGCTGTCAATCGTCGTGTCCGATTATCTCTCCCTCCTTCCAGCCACCATCCTTGCCCTCACAGCGGCTCTGTCACCACAAGACAGAGAAGTCTTAGCCTATCTCATCTTTTGCTCTGCCCCAATCTCCACCATCAAGAACAACCTCAAAACCTCCCGCAGAAGCTCTTCTTCTGCCAAAAGCAGCACAGCTAATGATGATCATCCCTGTACCTTTAATTGTGACTGCTTCAGATGCTATATGAGTTACTGGGCGAGGTGGGACTCATCTTCAAATCGTCAGTTGATCCATGAAATAATTGATGCTTATGAAGATGGGCTGATATCAGAGAACCAACCAAGAAATTCGGGAACAAGAAAGGAGAGAAGGAATAGGAGAAGGTTTAACGCCAGGTCAGGTGAGTCAAAGCAGCCAAACTCAGGGAATGCTGAGCTGGGTCAGTTGGAGTCGATGAGAGAAATGAAAACCACCAGTAATGGCAGTGGCAGTGCAGAGGAAGTGGCAGAGAACGGACTGTTGAGGAGGTTCTTAAGTTTCATCGCAGAGAAGATTTGGGGTGTCTGAGAGTGGTGAGTGCTGTTTTTCCCATTGAGTTTGAAGGGAAAAGCAGGGGGAGAGAGAAACAGTTCTGTAGATGGTTGCCTTACAATAATCGAGGATGTGAAAGTGGCTGCTTCTCGGAATTATAATAAAGTATGAGTTATTCAGCTGAATTTGCTCCTCTCTTTTTTTTTTTTCGGGAAAACATGCTGAGATAAATGAAAGCCATATAGAATCTGTCGCTTTCTGATTTTGCTGGATTAGCTATTACTCTAGGGTGGGTTGCTTTTCTCTAGGGATGAAGTTTCTGAGATTTCCTTCGACTAAAATTGACATTCAGTTTTCGATTGAGGCAGCTAAGTAACAATACTAAAGGATCAATGATCACCTCCTCCCCATGAAATGGGAGCTTGCTACTCTTAGCATTGTCTTATGCCCCGTGAAATGGGTGTAAGCATGCCAATAGATTTATCTTACCATAGACTCTAGTCGAGAAACTTTTCCTTTTGAATTAACAGGGAAGTTCTGATTCATGCACTGAGGTACCCAAAACTTGATTTTTAATTGACATCAAAAGTAACAAAGCCAATATAAGCTGACTCTGAAGTATATTAGCTTGCCGTATCTCTTTGTTCCTACCTTTCTGTATTATTATTTAGTATGAACTTGCATCTCTGTCACAGTGGATGCAATTTGGTGTTGAATAGGTAATAACTGGATGCAAATTTGTGCGAAAGTAGTCAGTACTTTACAATCTTTATTTCTGATTTTTTATGGTTACAAAGGTTGGCAAAAGGAAGGCTTCGATATCCATGTAACAAACGAGAATAGAAAGGGAAGTAAGGGCTTCGATTAAAGCAAAGTCCCACTAATGGTATTGGTACTCCAATCCAAAACTCCTTTTGGTGGTTCCCGAGAGCCTGTTTTCTTCCTTTCCCTTAGTTTTCCTCACCCCTACTATTTGTCTGGACTGTATCATCTTTCAATGTCTCTTTAATGCAAAGGTTATGTAGTTTGGTCTGATTTATTTTTGGCTTAGAAAGAGGATGAACTCCTGATTTACTTCCGAGCCATCTGAGTCTAATTAAGGGTCATCAGCATCAGACCCAAAAAGAGAAACTATGTGACAACTGCCCGAAAGCACTTACCTGCTCTTGACCAACTTGATTGTTGAGCCTGGTATTGTCTAATGTGTGCCTCTTGATTATTTTTACTTAAGGTGCGAAGTTGTATGCATCTGGATATACTTATGAAAAAAAGAAGAGGAAAGAAAACACAGAAAAGAGGGTATAGTTGGTCAAGTCTGGGTAACAAGAGCACACATTCTCTATATTCCCACCTCTGAGTTGGCATTATCGTCAGCATACACCGGTGATGGACTAACAATTTTTTTTTTTTTTATTTTGGGAGGTCTGTTTTCTAGTTTATTTGATAGGAACACTAACGCAATATTTAGATGAAGACGCAAGCATCCAAAGCTCCTTGTGTTAATCCAACTGAACACAAGGGGCTCTTGAGCTTGGCCATTTGATGCCATCTAGTTTTCAATTTGGTTTGGCCTCGTGTCATTTTGAATAATTCTGAAAGCAGCTGAATGAGCAGCTATTGGTCAAGAAAAGGTCACTGTGTCACCATTGGGGTGTTGATCCTACATCAGTTTGACTATTTATAGATGACGACAAGGATGAGTGCGCATATATGGAATAGGCTCATGAAATGGTGACAGTCTTTGACATTAAGTTGTGATGTGCTTAAAATTGACTCATTCTGGTCCAACAACTGCTGCTACACGAGATTGCATTAGCTAAATTAAGACATCATATGGCAAACGCATGGTGAGCAGACGAAACAGTGACCTCTCGGCCACAACTGGTGATACTATGAAAGCATATTCAATTGTTCCGTTTATTGCCGAGACAGCGAGTTTGCCTGGTTGTAGTGACTCGGGCCATTCGGAAGAAGACGAAAAGTTCCTCTGTAGTCACTCCGGCAATGAAATTCCGTCCTATCTTGGACTGCAGATTGAATTTGCCGGAGTTTGAATCACAATCTTTACTACCATGTCTATTCCAAAATTAGCAGTGTCATAACGGACATACTCATGTTCAATGATGTTCCTAATCTGGCAGATACGATACCAAAGTTAGTTGTCACGAGGGATTCGATTCACCCACGATACGTCAATACTTATATTTTTTCCTTTTCTTGCTAATCCTCCTTTCCCCACATCTAGCCATGACGTTCATGTCAAGTTGTTGCAAGTCATGTCGATGCCCTTCCTTGAGCACCTCAAACAGAAGGATTTATTTGAAAATAAATAAATAAATAAATAGAAAAGGAAAAAGGGGAAATTTATAGTGCCCCTATCTTCCTAACCTCTTCGAGCGCAAAGATAAACAATATACAATCACATCATACTGTAGTGCTCGAACGTCGAATGTACACGTCCAACAGACGACTAATCAGGAAGAAAACAATAGGTATATACCTTACAATTAAGCGTCAGGCATGTACAGGTATCGATGAGCTGATGGACGACACGCAGCCCTTCAAGCGCTCCAGGATGCGCTTCCGGCTAACCAGCGACGAGTGGGAAGTGAGAGGAAGCCCTTCCTTGACGCACTCGTCGTACTTCTCGAGCACAGCCACGATGTCGCTGAAGTCCGGACGCTTCGAAGGGTTCGCTGCCCAGCAACGCTTTATTAGGTGGGCAAGCGCAGGCTGACAGCTCTCCGGCAGCGGAGGCCTTTCGTTCTGTCAGATGAAAAGATCAGAAACGAGTCACGGAATGATGTCTATCTCGACTGCACTTGGAAGAAAATGACCATCTTATGTAGCACAAGGTGTCGGTGCAAACACCAGGAATCGAAAACTTAGTGAGATGTTCAACAAGAACAGCAATCAAATTTATATGTCAAGAATAAGAAGGCCAAACTCAAATCAAATTAATAGTTTTTCAGCGAAGAAGGATTCAATCAAGACCTTTCGCGTAAATTACAGGGTAAAACAATGTCCTAATGAAGTGCCGAACGAAAAGCAACACTGAAGAGTTCTACAGGAGAAGTTGCAAGAAGATACCAAAATGAAACAAAATCTGAATGAAAGCAAACAATTTGTATGCAGATTGGCCATCTAACCTTCTCTGCCACGGCAAATGCAGCCTGCACTGGCGTCATTCCTTGGAAAGGAAGCAAGGCTGTGGTGAGTTCCCACAGAACAATCCCGAAACTATACACATCGACCTTACGAGTGTACGGCTTCTCCTTGATCATCTCCGGCGCCATCCAACGGTATGTGCCCTTGTTCCCTTTGATTTCTTGGCACTGCGTTTCTAGGCACGAAGTGCCGAAATCCGCCACCTTAACTCGCATTTCGTCATTAAGAAGCAAGTTATTCGACTTCAGGTCCCGGTGGATCACCCCTTGAGAATGAAGGTACTCCATCCCTCGGGATATATCGAGAGCTAACCTTAGGATTGTCTCGATCGAGAGAGAATAAGGCTCCTTCTTGTTCAGATACATTCTCAGATTTCCTTGCGACATGTATTCAGTGATGATGCAGTATACCGGGGGCTTCTTGCAAGCTGCGATGAACTGCCCAAAATGATGGGTCACCAAGTTTGCAATATTGAGCTCTCTTGGTTTAAATTGCCAAGCTAATTATCACATGCCTGAGTATGCAAGTACATCTTTCTGCCTTAGTTTTCAATGCATCTTGTCTACACAAACCATCAAAGTGTTTTGAGGAGTTCGACGCACGAAAAGATTGAGCCGGGAACCCATTTTGGAGCTTAGATTGCTTACTTCTCTGGAAGATTTCAGCACATTTACGCAGCATTTTGAATTGGAGACCAATTTGTCGCATCTCCATGGCTTCGCTATTGTGGATCATTATGCTAATAAACCAGTGCGACGTGTATTCCTTTTGCAATTTCAAAGCATTAGACATTCCAAATCACGCGTTTTCTTTCATTTCTATCTTCTGTTTAACCACGCTCGGGAACGACTCTTTATTTATATCAGCAGATTAGCGACATGTATAAGTCTGTTGGTAGCAAAATCGAATCGAAAATTTGACAATACTAAACTGATGTCATTCCATGACATATCACAATAATAACAGAAAGAAACGCTACCACCCGTATGCATGACAAGAATGCTTCATGCGTGAGAATTCGAGAAAGAGAATGTTACCTGGACAATGCTAGGATGAAACAGACGCGAGAGCAATGCGACTTCAGATTTAAACTGCTGCTCCAGTAGAGTTCGAGTCTCTTCGTTCTGATTCGGAATCCTTACCATCTTCACTGCCACCGCTCTCTGCTTATAAATTCCACGATAAATCCGACTATGAGCACCCGAAGCGAACTTGTTGCCTATGAACAGCTGAGAGAGATCGGCCGTCCACTCTTCCTGATCTTCCCTTGATGCTTCCCAGGCCTCCACGTTCTCAGAATCCAATATCATTGACCACGACTCCAAGCTATCGAATCTCCTCCTCTCCATGTTCTCCATCTCTGAATTCAAGTTGCTTCTCGAAGACGAAGGCACCGAGAATTGCTTGCTCTTCGATTTCCTCAAGCGAAACGCGTGGAAACACGAGGAGGCCATCGGAGCTCCGGAGAGAGACAGAGAAGGAGGGAGAAACGCGGATGGCTAGTTAGCGAAGAGGGTCTCTCGGTAAGAACCAATCAAAAGGAGTGGCTTTTCCTTCTGAACGTGTGGATTGATTTCAGGAAGTGCATGAACTGATTCAGAAACATGGGTTCTTGTCCAGCGTGCGAAAGAGAGAAAAGTGTTCATGAATCAAGAACATAAACTTCAAAAAAGGAATAAAGAAAGAAAGACAACAACAAAAAAACAGAGAAAAAAGATAAGGCAGTTTATGTCAAAGATTACAGGGGATCGTAAAACAGAGAGGAAGGACTGAAATTCGGTGCTTTCTGCTTTCCATTTCTGAATAGACACAGTTTCTACATAGAGAAAGAAGGAACTCTGAAGGAAAGCATCACGAAAGCTGAGGAAGCTGATCTTGGTGAATGAAGAAGGGCATGAAAGTGCAAGGTCTGTGTATTGGGGTTATCTGTTTTTCCTCTTTTGTCCAGGATTAAAGTGAAAAGAAGAGTTTTTTCTCATGCAGGTTATGAAGAGGTGAGAGAGAGAGAGAGAGAGAGAGAGAGAATCTAGAGTTTCACGGTTTCGGGAGAAGAGGATGAGGAGATTAGGTTTGTTTAGCAGTAGAAAGAAAAGCTCAAAAGCCAGAGACTTTCAGGGGCGTCTCGTGAATGCTTGGCTCAAAAGTAGAAAGACTCTTGTGTTCATTTGAGAGAGAGAGCTGTTTTTTTTTTTTTTTCTTTTTCTTTGGGAAAAATGCTTTAGGATCATATTTAGACCGAATCTAACTCCTGTGTTCTTTAGTTTTTCTGTTTCTGTTGCTCTTTTGCATCATCAAAAGCAAAAGTGGCCACAGTGCAGAGCAAGAGAGAATCCGCTGCATTTGGTTCCACTTCCTGGAAAATCTGTGGAGAAAACATGCAAAGGTTTGGGAAGATTTTTCAAAATGCAAATAGTGTTTGATGAAATATCATTATTGAAAAGGTGCTCTGAGAATGAACTTTGATTTAAATATTGTCTTGAAAAAACTACATATGTAAAGCACTATAGTTATAAATTTTGAATGAATGAATAAAGAAATAAAATTCACTTGCGATTGCTGGCGATGGGCAAACACTTGTGAACCAAATATGGCACTAAAAATGGTCATCCGAGGACCCTGGCATAAGTAGAGTTTGTGCAACCCCAAGAGAGGCTCCCCGGCGTTGGATTTGGATCGTTGGCTTGTTGACGGTCAAAAAAAAAACAATATATTAACGTTCTGGAAATACTAAAACTCAAAATTGGGTAGTATTTATATTGGGTTAAAGGCCTTCGGAAAAACCTGAAAATGCAATGCGTCATGCAATACGTCTTCCAAAAATTCTCCCAAAAAAGTCTGCCAAATGCCTTATCATTTGCCTAAAAACCTTTGGAGGCCTAATACCTTTAGGAAAGTAGGTCCCATAGCAGCCTCGTGACCTTAAAAAAGACTTTGCATTTCTTGGGAGACTAGGAATCTATTCCAATCCCATCACCTAAACATAACATGACTTGTCGGTACCATGGAAAAATCATTCCCCGCAAATTAAAATCACTAAGTTGTAAAAATTATATCTCAATTGTTTATCAAAATTTTTCAGATATGCTTATTTTATAATTTTATGTATATAGATTGAGATAAAGAATTATGTCGTATGGCATGTTGCGTAATAATTGAGAAAGTTTCTTGAGTGTAATGCAAAAATTATTTATTCCCTTTTTAATGCAAAAGGAACAGAACATAGTTTATCCACTAGGTTATGCTAGCCTAGGCATCTTCCATATGATATGCCTCAGCCTTTCAAAAGCAAACCAAAGCTAGAAGAACAAAACCAATGGAATTTAGGTACCTTATACAGTACAGGTTTGGAAAATATTCCAATTAGAAAACAACTTTTTCTAATTTCAAAAAGTTGAGGTTCAATCCAACACAGCATTTTTATATTTTTTATGAGTAGAAGTATGTGAATTTGACCAAAAAAAAATGGCTAGAGAAATAATGTTGAAATAAGAATCCATTTGTTTCGTTGAGAATGAATAATTTTAAAATTATTTTCCCCAAAAAGATCTCTTATATCGCTTAAATTAATTAGTAAATGAAAGATATTTTAATTATCGACAACAATTTATGTCTAAAAGTTTTCATGAACAATAAAAATATTTTCGTTTATTCATTTTGTAAGTGATATGAGTGATATTTTTAGGAAGACATTTTTCAAATCTTTAATTTTCTGCCAAATAAACGTACCCTAACTTTATAAAGGTTTTTTTTTTTTTTTTAAAGAAACAGTCCAAGAGCACTTTTTTTTTTTAGCTATTTTCGCTATTTAAGAAGAAAAGAGTTTACATTAATCATTTATGGAAATTGTATTGCCTGAATTACTTTGATGCATCGAAATATTAATTTTTAAAACTCATGTTGTAGTCAAAATATGTGTAATTTTCTAATGATTTAATTGAGCATATTTTTCAAGCATTCTTTTAATTCGTTCGAAATGATATCTAGTTGTCTAGGCCAATAGCACTTTCCAAATGATTTCACCATTATTGTAGGGTAAGAAACAATCTCACCTGTGCAGAAGCAAACATCCAATCTCTCTTAAGAAAGTTGGAATCATGCGAGTTTGCCTTAGTCTATTTCGTAATCGATTGACATTTTATTTGACCCAAATATGTAACTATCATAATGATTTTGTTGTGGAGTTTTGAGGATTGGTCAAAAATTTTGAATTTTTGTTTTCAAAGCGACGAGGACGTTCACTTTTGATAGATAAGGCCATGACCTTTTGGCCTTTTTTCTTTCTCTACGTTCATAATATCTCATCCTCCTATCCGGAGGGCTGGACCATGAACAAGTTGGTTCATCCAACATTAGGTGTCGGATACATATATAAGATAGCTCTCATACCAAGTTAAATGTAAGAATGCGAAAAAAAAAAAAAAATGAGGAATTTGTATATATTTCGATATATCATAATGAAGCTGGCATCAACTTACTTATAAGTTTTATGAAATGACTAAATAAGATAATATATCAATCAAAATATATACAATCAAATAGAGATATTCATACAATTTTAAGAAATACAAAAACCATCAGAATTATCCTACTTATCTCTAACATTAGGAGCTAAGAATATGTTAAAAACAATCTATTCTGAGCTCAATATTCAAGATCTTCGCCATCTTAAAAAGCTAGTTATGGATGGTCTGAATTGTATATACGACCTTGGGTCACCGAGAGGTTGGTCTTTTCAGAAAGCCTTGGTAGTTCTTGCTCCATTATATGTCAAGATAGATGCCAACGCTTCTATCCTTCTCTTGGTTTTGATTGACAAAAACGGACCATACGATGTTATCATGGCAACTTTGGTACCTTGGCAGAGCATCTAATGTCCGTTCTAGTAACCAAAGGCCTCTGCACTGTTGGACCAATGGGCTCAAGAGGCCCAAGAACTATCCGTTCAAGTCCACTCATCCTAGTTCATTGGCCGACTAGACATTTGATCTAGGGTTTTTTTCCTTTGAAATTACTGTAACTTCATTGGGCCTTATCATCTAAAGAACTGTACCATTTGCGAATTCCTGTCGATCCGTTTCGATTTTACTATTGTTTGGTGCAATTCCTACTCAATTAGCACTGTATTTTGACAACACGTGCTATGGAATGGCATGATATGATGAGTAACTCAGTTGTGTTCGGCATGGACAAATGGATTTGGACATATTTAAAACTGTAAAATTTGTGAAATTGCTACCAATTACTCCAAAAGCGTAACATGATATCAAATTAGAATGAACTGAGTTTGAATCTTTCCAAATTCCTTATTCGGCTCTCTTATTATATATTTCCACACTTTTGGTCTTAGGGTTAATTCCGGCCTACATATAAAGGGGAGTAAGAAAATACTTAAATACAAAGTCACACTTTCATCTAACAGTTTAAACTTTTAGAGAAATTGGCAATGATTTTATGGCAACTTCGATAATTGGATCTTTTTGGATCTAATTGAAAGAGCCCTCAAAGTACAAGGTCTTTTTTTAGATAAAGAGGCCTTCTTTTACTAGTAAAGACTTAGGCACCTAGAACTTAAAGTCAAGGTCAAAATGATTTTTTTTAGCAAGTTTGCTAGTAAATAATCCTCATTTTTTCCCTAAAAAAAAAAAAAACTACTCGCATACAATGAGAAGGGGAGACATAGCGCAGATTTTTCAGACTCTCAAAACAATAAGCCTAATTGTTTTGAGCCTGATTCTACATGATATTTTATTTAATGATTTTTGGGGGAAAAAAAAAACAAATTATGATTTGGGTCCTTCTAGCAACGTTGTGAGCATAAGAATTAGCACAAAAAATAATGAACGAGATATTGTTTGCGCAGAAACAAATGAATTGTGATTCAAGTAATGCAAGAGTTGGCGTGAAAAAAAAAATGATGGAGAAATATGATATTTTCCCATCAATTACATATGATAACATCAATGTGTATCTCACTTAATGGAAACTTTATAATTGATTGTCCATTTAGGCTACATTTGACAGTTAGAATATAAGTCAGGATACCATATCTTATATTTGGTTCCTATTCAAGATAGGTTGGATATAAGAGAGATATAATCCTGATAAATATGTCCAATGTGAGGTGTGAGATAAAAATGGATAGAATTTCTTATATTCATGGTATAAAAAACAAACTTTCTTGAGTAACAAACTTTTTGAGTCAAGAAATACTAAAGTAATAATTAAACATAGATACTATGTAAATTCTAACATAAAAAAGAAAATTCAAAATAACAAAACAAAAATGACATTACTTTTTCATTCTTTTTTTCCTTTTTTTTTTTTAATACGTTTGAACTTCTTTCTTTTCTATAATTTTATATATATTATTATTTATACTAATTACATATTTTAGGTCTATTATTATTTTAGGTATATTTTGAGATTTTTTTTAATAAAACTTTAATTAGAATTGGATGGAATATAATTAAAAAAGAAATAAAAAAGAGAGGGAAAAATAATAACAAAATAAGTAAATAAAAATAAAGAAGAAGAATCCAAATTTTTAATGAACAAATTCCAACTTGAAAAAAATGTTTTTATAATTTTTGAAAAACAAGGGCAAAGAGATTTCTAAAAAGACCATACCCTCTCCTTCTCCATCTCCTACATAGCTCCGGTTCATGTTGAAACCCGACGAAAACAATGACAAAATTAAAGATTCTTCTCCTTTATAGCTTTGGTTCACAATGAAACTTTATGAATGCAGCCAGAGAGTCGTTGTACTATATATTTGGAAATAACAAATATGGATGATACTATTTTCTCTCCCTAACTAGATTAGGCATTGTCTGTTCAAAAAAAGAAAAAAAAAACTACATTTGACATTCAATGATTGATCTATTTTGTTGATGTCACTATAATCCAATTACATTTCTTTTCATGGTTGAACCTATGGCTCCAAAATATTGCAACAAGCTCTTTTGATGTCGAAAGTTTAGTTCATACAGTAATTACAAATTGGCTGCTTGAGGTCATCTTCGTTGTGCATTTGTAATTTCTTTAGTAGTAAATCGAGAGATATTCTTACCATCTTCGTTTGTGTATTTTCAAATTCATTTACATCGATATGAAGTTCATACTAAATAATAGATATGATACTATGTGAAAATATTTGATTTTATTACTACGATTCACCTAAAATTAGATAGGATATGACAAAAGCGATATACTTTATATTCTATTATATACAATTCTATCTCGGTGAGAGATCCATATGACCAGACACAATCTTATAGTTTGCATTAGTTTGGGCCACGTTTTTCTTGCATGTTCCATATCTCTAAATTCAGCTTTGGCTTTTAGAACCTAGATCAATTAAATTATTAGAGACAAATTAAAAACAACGTTGTCGGTGACAAAAATGATGCTGCCCTTTAAATGAGTATTCTTAAACTTTTGTGAACATCAAGGATCCTAAGCTCTCTTGGTGCGAGCACTTTATCTTGACATGATCATTTTTTTTCCAAGATCCACATTATCAAGCTAAACATGGCCATGTGCGCATACGTTCGCAACATGATTGGGCCGCACCTATTCCTTTTTTTTTCCTTTTCCATTTGCATTACTTGAAGAACAAAAGAGATAAAATTCAACAATAAATCAAATAAGGAAGCTTGACATTCACTTAAGTATAGTCATCAGGGTTCTCTAATCTCTTCGCACCCAATTAAAAAATAAAACGAGATATATCGCCAACATAGCAAAAAATGTGTAGTATAGTGCCCATAATTAAATAATTCGAGGATGTTGCTACAAGTGTACATGTTACTGAACTCTTTCTCGTATTAAGAAAGTTAACTAGAGAGCAGTTGGATTAGCTTTTACACTAACATCATTAACCAACTTAAGAAAGCTGTTCCATTAAATTAGAAATCAACTGGACAGCCGTGCGTGCCTGCATGCATGCCATGGTCTGGAAACGTTCAACGTTTGAAAATTGCAGCAGATTAAGGTTAAAGAAAGCCCTTAAATTCCCTGCACAATTCAAAGAAGGCACGAAAGCGGTTGGAGATTCCTTGGCCCCCTCAAAACATTGATTTCGATTTGAGAGGCAATGAGAAATGGGGTCTCTCCTGTTGACCCGGCTGACACACCAGGCAAGCAAATCACGAACCATAAGTGTTTCTCTCTTCATTAAATTATGATCTGAATAATAATTCTTTTGATGACAAATTGCTGCTTTTCTAGGGCAAGAACATGCACGCATGGTCCCATGCAGTGTGGCCCATTCTTAATCTTTCTAATCCCTTTTTTCCTTATCCTTAAACCCTGCATTTAGATTGACTAATTCATGGACCAATTCCTGCAAAACCGGACCTAACGAAGACGCAATGGGAAACCCAGCAAGTTCATTGGATGTTTTGATTTGCAGGGCATCATCTTGTTTTTTGACTTGCTTGGAGGAATTGGTTTGAATTCAGGAGAGGCGGCTGCTCCCATCGATCCCTTGTGGAGCAATGAGGAAAAGATTGCGAGTTTCAAGGCCACGAAACTCTCGAAAGAAGGCGTGCAAACAAAAGTGCATCGGGCATGGAATCCTTTTGAAAGCTTTAGCATCAAAGTGACCCCAAGGGCCAAAAGTCAAGAAAAAGGAAAAAAAAAAGAAAGAAAAAAAAGATGTGGAAGAAGATAGAGTGACCCAAAAGTCCTTTTGTGTGAATTCTTTCGTCAAGATTGACCCCCCAAAGATTATGATTTTTCTTTTTTTTTTGGGTTGATCTTTCTGATTTTGTTACGTCAAACTCGTTATTCATTAGGGTTGAGAAATATCCACGAGCAGGGAAAAAAAAAAGTGCCTAAAAAGCTGGTAAATAATGCCTCGGATGAAATTGCATGGTTGACCAAAGAAATTGAAAGAAATAGAAAAAAGAACCTCAATAATAGGATTAAAAATCATTTTATTTATTTGATTTTAATGTAAAGACGGAAATTGCACCTTCAAGATTTTTCGCTTTGGTGACGTCAATTAATATTTTCCTTTTTTTTTATAATTAATTTCAATTGTGGTGCCAATCGTGTCCACAATTCTAACTCTATCCAACGTGAGAATTGGGTCACCTCTACTTTCAACAAGGTCAACCCAACCTTGAACCTGTCGTATATTGTCTCTACAAAAGAAAAAAAAATAGCATATGCTCATTAATCATTACCATTTCCTCACAAACAATTCAAACTTGAAATACATGATGATATATAAGCAAACAAAAAAAATTCAAAATTCAAAATTCAAAATTCAAAATGGAGTTATATTAATATATATGCAAATAAGAACTCATATTAGACGTGGATTAATCTTTAATCTCTACCTTTTCACATTAATCATCAATACAAACCAATTTTGTCCACAATTTCAACTCAAGAATCAAATCGTCCCTTCCTTCATCAAAGGGAACTCGAACTCAAGCTCAAATTGTCATCTATTGTCTCCAAAAAAAAGGAAAAATCGCATACACCCATTAATCACTATTAATTTCTCGCAAGCAATTCGAACTTGAAACATGCGGCATAAATAAGCAAGTAAAAATTAAGTAAAAAAAAATTCAAAATTGAGTAATATTAATTTATGCGAAAATAACGACTCATAATTGGTCTCCACAATACCAATTTGGCAATTTCCTCTCAAATCGACAAAGAAAAGGATATCAGGTATCAAGTAGCTATCTCATTGCTATGTGGCCGAAAAATAAACGTTAACTGTTTTCCGTACAGGGACATTTTCGTCCACACGCGCCTGCTTTCCGGAGAGCTAGAGCCGCATATCACTCCCAACCGCCTCGCCCACGGGACGTGGATTCCCATTTTTGCCCTCCGTTGGCTCCCAAAATAGCAAAACATCCCCATCAATTTTTTCTGTTTTTTGGGATAGCGATTTCCCCTGACTGTGCTGATCAGGACGCTAGATTTGCATCATCCAAATTCACAATCACAAGAAAAGTCAACACGGCTCATGATCTTGATCATGTTCTTGGAAAAGAACTCTTATCTCAGGAACTAGCTTAAATTAAGTGTTATTAATCAGATCGAGAACGATGACAAAGCATTGTTTAATTTTATGCGATCATAATTGATTTGATTCGATTTTAGATTTAGATGTTAGTTTGATAGGTCAAATCAAAGCGATTCAATTTTGAAAACATTAAAATTGAACTACATGATAGACTTGTTATTCAGCCTTGCTCAATTTTTATGATGGATTTGAGATTTAATTTCCACTCTATTAAATGCAAAAAAAGAAAAAAAAAATGTCAAAAGCACACTCCGTTCCATATCCAAAAGGAATAATGGCTCCATATATCTCTTGAATTTTGGTAAAATATATAATATGATCTCTTAACTTTTAATATGTATAATGTGGTTTTGAATTATTAATAAATGTTCAATGCAATCTTTAGACTATATGAAAATTTGGAAATCATGTTAAACATTGGACAAAAGTTTAGAAATTGAACAAATTAGTTTATTGACCATATTGAACTTTGAAGCAAATTTTAAGTATTATATTGCACAAATTAAAAAATCATGAATGACACTACAAGTCGGATCAAACTTTATGGACCATTTTATGTCATTTCCTCTACAAAAAGTACTTATTGATCCAAAAGAAAATCTTTATATATTTTATCAAATTATGTTAGCACTTTAATACTTTTCCCCCAACACTAAGCAATATTAGTTTAAAGAGAATATTGAATATTATAGCAAAAGTCAAAAGCCATATCAAATAAATTAAAAATTCATATATTTTAACAAAAAAAATTAAAAATTCATATATGACCCCTCATTTTAGATCAAATTTTAAGGATCTTTTGTGTCATTTTTCTAACAAAAAATTCTTATTAATCCAAAAACATTCTTTTTTATATTTATATTAGATTATGTAAGCACTTTAATATGTTTTTCAACCCAAAAGCCTTGCCATATGTAGCTAATTTCATCTCATCTCATCCCTCTGATTGGACTGTTCCAAAGAAGGGGAAGGGGAAGGGAAGGGGGGGGGGGTGGCATCTTCAAGCCAGGTGGACCCCACAGCTGTCCTAAACAGTGGTCTAATTTGCTCAGGAATTGATGATGACAGCAGATCTACCACTGTCACACAGACAACACAAATTCCACAGAGCATGTAATTAATAATTTTTGTAATTTATTCTATATTTTAAAATTTTACAATTTTTTATTTAGTAGCAGCAGTAGCAAGGAATTGAGTGGGGGCCCCCTCTCACTTACTTCCCAAATTCAATTCAATTCAATATAATTTATTTATTATTATTATTATGCGTTTTCTTCCTTTTTTTCCTTTTCTTTTATTAATGGAAGAGGCGTGGTTCCGATGGGGAGTCGACCAGAGCCGCTGGATGGGGCTCTCATCATTGAGACCAAATTGTAATCATGCACATTGCTTGCAAGATCCTGTGTCTTTTAGCATTATCTGTGCAGTAGGCCCCCTCAAGATTTCTGCTTTTTCTGTGTTGGAAATTAGAGAAATTACCCAATATAAAGAAAACCCATGTTAGTGGGAAAAACCCAGATTAGTTTAATGATACCATCATGGATTAAAAAAAATTAATATTTTTTTAATTATCCTCTTAGCATGACAGTGACAAGTGATGAGATAGTGAGAGAGAGAGAGAGAAGGCATGCATATCTAGAGAACTGCTTTGAGGGTGGCGGTAAAGCATCTTCCTCTTTTTCGCTACATTGTTTTGACCCGTTTCTTTCTGTTTACTTTTTAATCTCCTGGATTTAGAGAACTTATTAGGGGTTTCAATCATTTGAGTCCTGCTACATGCTCATTTATGGAATGTTGGGTTTTTCAGTCCTATTTTACTATTTTAACCTTGTTGAGAAAACCCTTCCGCATGAGTTTATTCACATTGACCTGAAAAGAATTATCGATAATAAATGGAAATTTTTAGATTTTTCGCATGCCCGACATGCATTATGAAAACTGAAAAGCACATATTTTGAGTCTGTTCCCAATTAAACGGATTTTCTGGTATGCTGCAATGGTCATGTTCCACGGAGTCAAGGGCACGGATGCTGTAATTGACGGCAAGGGCAAAGAAGTAATTCGGGCCATTGACGAAGGGGTCCCTGCTACTTCCCGGAGGACTAAACGACAAAAACCCCAAGAAATAAACGAATAAAAAAAGAGAGGAAATTATTATGTTGTATTTATTTTATTTATTTATGTATTTTCTGTTACCTCCAATGGGGAAGAAAGCGCGGGGACGGGGACGTCATTATCACATTCCGGCGAGCCCTTTTCCGTCATTTCAACCCCCCGCCAACCCACCTTTTCCCAAAAAACACTCCTTCCTTCTTCTTCCTCAAGCTCCACCACTTCACTCCCTCTCTCTACTTTCTCTCTCCTCACAGGCACTTTGTCTCTCTCTACTCTTTCTCTCTCTAGGGGAAGGGAAGAAGAAGGTCGCGGGGATGGGGAGTCGAATCCCGTCGCACCAGCTGAGCAACGGGCTCTACGTGTCGGGGCGGCCGGAGCAGGCGAAGGAGCGGCCGCCGACAATGGCGTCGCGGGCGGTGCCGTACACCGGCGGCGACGTCAAGAAGTCCGGCGAGCTCGGGAAGATGTTCGACATTCCGGTCTCCGGCGAGGGGCCCCCGTCGCTCAAGCACTCCCGCCCCTCCTCCTCCTCCCAGCACAACAGCGGATCCGTCCGATCCGGACCCAACTCCGGGCCGGTGCCCAAGCCCGGCTCCAACTCCGGCCCCGTCAAGAAGACCTCCGGCCCCCTGACGCCCTTGACGCCGACGGGGCTGATCACCTCCGGGCCGATAGGGTCGGGCCCGCTCGGCTCCGGGCGGGCGAGGTCGGGCCAGCTGGACCCGGCGGCGGCGGCGGCGGGGGCGGCGGCGGCGGGGACGTCGGGGAAGGCGGTGTACGGGTCGGCGGTGACGAGCCTGAGCGAGGAGGCGAGGGTGGGGTTCCGGGTGTCGAAGGCGGTGGTGTGGGTGTTCCTGATAGTGGTGGCGATGGGGGTGCTGGTGGGGGCGTTCCTGATGGCGGCGGTGAAGAAGGCGGTGATACTGGTGGCGGTGGCGGCCGTGGTGGCGCCGGCGGTGGCGGTGGTGGCCTGGAACTGGGCGTGGAGGAGGAGGGGGCTGCTAGGGTTTGTGAGGAAGTACGCGGACGCCGAGCTCAGGGGCGCTGTGGATGGACAGTATGTGAAGGTCACTGGGGTAAAAAATTATCTCCAAATTTCTTCTTTTTCTTTTCAAAGGTGGATTTTTGTGGCATAGCTTAATTAATTTTCCTCTAATTTTTGTGGATATGGTATTGTATTCCTTGGGTGAGTGTACTTTTTTTCTTAAAAATCTATAATTTCCTGTTGCGAATTGTAGAATCTGTCGTCTGCTTATGTAGACGATTTGATACGATGTGACAGTTTATCCTTAAAAATGGAAAAAAAAATTAGTTATTTGCTTGTCAATTGATTGTCCTGCTGAAAGTTTTAGTATGGCAAGCATTATTATGGTACTATGGCGAAATTTTTGTCCATGTAGAGCTGAGTGAGTATCATGCGTTCTGGGCAGGTAGGTTGTTAAGTAAAGCAACAATTTTTTCCCTTTTCTCAAGAGTTTTCAAGCGTTGGGAGTGCTTGAATTGGCGAATTATAGGACTTGGAGAATAAGTTCTTGGGACCGGCTTTTTTCGATACCTAGGAATTGAATAACTTGATTTTACATTTGTTCACTCGAAGTCCCTTTCAGATGTTGCTTGATGTTGCTTGTGTTACTTCCCACCAGGACCAGTTGAGCTTGAGTCTCTTGCTTCTGGGACTGGAAATTGGCAGTTTGGAATCTAGTACCTTGGCAACTTGCAAGTTGGGATTGCCTCCTAGTCCAGCGGAGAAATTTTAGGCTAATGAGTGATTGCAGATATTTTGCTGTTTAGTCAACATGTTTTTCTGGTTGTCATTCGTTGCATCCCAAAATGCTTATGCTAAATTATTTGGCTGGTAAGGCTGGTGTTATTTTGAAGCGGCCAATGGACTGGAAGCGGTTCTATCAAAATCTAGTGCTATTACATATTTCTGAACATACAGTGCTGATCCTGAAATTGCTATGAATTTCTTCATCCATGGCGATCTTTGAAATAGTTTCTTCTTCCCTCTTGTAAAAAGCTGCTGATAGGTCCATGACTCATTCTTTAGTGGAAATAAAACATTTTATGATTAGTACTTTCTTCATATGCTGATATTTTGTATGCATCATAGATAGTTGGCAATCAATCGCGTGCCATCCTTCTATTTGATGCCAAACTTACTCTGTCAAATAATTCTGAAAATGATTTGATACGATTCTTTCCCGTGTGACTGCTTATGCGTTATTGTTTAGGAGATTGCTTGATAACATTTGATCTCTGGTAGGTTGTCACCTGTGGCAGCATTCCTTTGGAATCATCTTATCAGAAGGTGCAAAGATGTGTATACATTTCGACCGAATTGTACGAATATAAAGGATGGGGTGGAAAATCTGCAAATCCGAAACATCGTTGCTTCTCATGGGGATGTAGACATTCAGAGGTAATAGATTGTCTTCCTGGGTTTATTCATGGGTTTGACATGACCTGAAGCATGGATACTCTCAATTCTTAAGTTGTATGACCAGAATGATTGCTGGAAGCTGCACTGTTGTCGATGCCACAATTTCTTATAAACTGCTGTGTGGATTTGGGCTTCTTTAGTCTCAATTTTATATGGTTTCTCAAGAATTGGCACTAGTTATGTGTTGTTGTTTTGCACACTGATCTAAAGATAACAATGTCACATTTGCTGAGCAGAGGTACATGGCTGACTTCTACATATCAGACTTCCACTCGGGATTAAGAGCATTAGTTAAAGCCGGCTATGGAGCAAAGGTTGCTCCATTTGTCAAACCCATCACAGCTGCAGATGTGACCAAGGAAAAGAGAGATTTGTCTCCAAGCTTCTTGCGCTGGCTCGCAGAGCACAGCCTTTCATATGATGATCGCGTTATGCGCCTCAAAGAGGGGTATGCAATAGATATTCTTTTAAAAGCTTTTACTTTCTTTTCCTGATCAAACTTTTAAAAGAAAATCTAATGAGTAATAATTTGCTCCTGAAAATCACTCTCGCTCTAAAATTTTTCTTTCTATTCTGTTTTTGGCATCAGATATATAAAAGAAGGAAGCACGGTAAGTGTCATGGGAGTTGTGCGACGGCATGATAATGTACTCATGATTGTTCCACCGCCGGAGCCCATATCAACGGGCTGCCAATGGCGCCAATGCCTCCTTCCGACCTACGTGGAAGGCCTTATCGTGATGTGTGCAGATAATCAGGAGACCGACGTAGTGAATGTGTAAATACCACGGGTATCATCTTGTTATATTATTCACGACGTGCTGTCTCACGTATGTATCTAAACAATGGAAGAATGACAGTTCTGTTAAAACTTTCCACTGTTTCCTGAGTGTTCTCTGAAGGGGAAGGGGAAATGTTGCATCCAGAGAGGTGATGATCAACGAGGTATGAAGGGAAGTGAGACTTGAGGATTAGCGAAGATGTGCAGGTTATGATGAAGACCCCTGAAGGGGACAGAGTATATATTCCTTTCCACGAGGCTTAGGGAGAAAGTGTATATTATTATGCTGCATATTTCTGAATTTGGTTGATTTTGTGTACATAAGTCGCAAGGGCTTCTTCTGAGGAATGCAGAAAGTGTTTGCTTCTCTTCAGATAATACCAAATCCTAGGATGAAGATAAGTTGTTTTATCTATTACTTCAGTCTTTTTGTTGTTTTTTTTCTGTCATTTGAATGTGTAATTATCTGTCACTATGGTTATTGCAAGTGCCAATTGCTTCTGAACATGAGAAGAGAGTCCATCTTTAGTGATGCTTGCATGCAGAGTATTTAGATTTTGGGAAAATTTCAAGCAGATTCCGAGGTGGACTACCTGGACATCGATGGCACGCTACCTGCAGAGGGGGGAGGCTTAGCGATGGCACGCTACCTGGACATCGGCAAGGATCTGGTGTTCCTTGCCCGGCTCAGGCAAGTGCTGCGCCGCCACCCCCTTCGAGGTCAGCTCCATGCAGGCGCTTAAGCTGTGTTCGCGTCCAGATTCCTCTGCAATTTTTAACACATCAAAGTATCTGTTGTTCGACCGAAAAAAAAAAAAAAGTATCTGTTGTTGATTGGATTATTGAAAATTAAATTTTAAAGGTTTCCTTATTCCTTCTCTAGTTTGGAATATGGGTTGAGATTTTCATATGATGGAAATGGGTAGCCATTTGAATGCTAAAGTATAGATACTGACACGTGACATAACATGTCGATACATTATTTCTCAAAAATAGATAATTTTGACGTTAAAACACGTTATATATTAAAATATATATTTTTATATATACATAATAACTTATCATTTTGAAATCAAATTAATTTTATTTAAATTCATAAATAAGTAAATAATTAAAAAAAGCCTATAATGAATTTACACTAAAAACATTAATTCAACATTTATTAATATCAATCATTGTTTCAATTTAACAAATTCAATTCTATTCCAATAATCCATAAAACTTGAAGAAAAAACAAGCAATCGACGTTCCGAACTCATATGTTAGATATGTCGAAAGAGGGAAAAAAAAAATTTAAGGGATAAATTGTGTATCATCACGGAAAGTGATAGTCATAAGAGAATAGAAGATTAGATTTTTCTTATTTCTCCATTTATTAGTTTTATTATTGTGTTTTATTTTTTCACATATAAACATTTTGACATCTCATTTATTAAAAAATTTTAAAATTGACATCAATATCGGAATCATATATCAAAAACTCGTATGTTGAAATTCCAATTCGAGTGTGGAAAAGTGTCGAAAAAGTTGATCGAGTATTGGATTTTCCGACACGCATTGACCAAATGTCGGAGAGTGTTCGAAAGTGTGGAAATGTGTCGGAGAATATTGGACACGTATCGAAATATTTGACACGACACAAAGATTTTTAGAGAGTGTCGGTGCTTCATAATTTGAACGTGCCATTACTCGGCTAAAACTTCCGCAGCAGTTATTGACAGCCAAAACTAGTGAACAAAATGGAAGTCCATTGGGAGATCGGTGTCAGGTTACTCCATGAAGCCTAATTATCCCATCAGTGAAGCTGCAACTTCTACGGAGTCAAATTCACGATTAGTTTCTTTGAATGTGAGAGTTCGGCGGCATTGGCAGCAGGGAATGTTTGCCTAATGCCGGCTAGGGACGTTGGACCTTAAGACACGTTTAATAATCATTATGTTCTCAAGAACAATTTATTATAAGAAATTATTATTTTTTATTCTATTTCCAGAAACAATTCTTAAGCATTTTAAATCATTTAATACTGACCAAAATTTGTATTCCCAAAATAAAATTACGTTTGATACCATTCTAAAATTTTTTAATCCAAATCATTTTCTTTTAATTTTAAAATAATTTTATTATTTTTCTTTTGTTTTCTTGTTTTCTTTTCTTTCTCTTCTTAATCTTCAAGGTTTGTCATGTGCCAATCTTGGGATGATCGACGACGAGCCAAATGAGGGCCGGCGACCTCGCTAGAGCATTGCTCGCCCTCAGCAAGGCCGCACCTCGTCGATCAGTCTCGTTAGTAGCTAGGCGAGTGGCCTGCACCGATTTGGCGAGGTTGAGCCCCCTCGGTGGCTAGGCAAGGTCAAGCTTCGCCAGTGGCCGAGGGAGGCCCAAGCAAGGATTGCTTAGCTACCGGCGAGCTCATCGGACCTCACCCAATCAATTGCCGATGACCGATGGGGGTAGATGGCGGTGGTGGCAGCGGTTGAAAAAGAAGAGATAGGGAGAAAAAATAAAAAAAAAAGTTGACTTGATTCTAAAATTGTTCCCGAGAATAAAGAACCAACTTTTTTTTTACTTCTCAATTATATTCCAAATTTACTGCTGGGAACAAAAAAATAGAAATTTATTCTTGGAAACAAAAATTTTACTAAACGAATTTCTATTCCAAATCTACTCCCGAGAACAAAAGAATGGAAGTTTTTACCGTTTGGCAACCTTGCCAAACGCATCCCTAATGGTTCTAGGCGGGCATTGCCACAGCTGCCCGGCTTCCTCTTCTATCTCTCAGTCATTGTGTTTTTTAATCATAAGTTTCTTTGCAGTTAGTGAAATTTAGAGCAAACTGCCCTAGAAATTAACAAGTGAGATGCATGTATGCACAAAGAGGGTGGATCGACACGCGCTAGTCAAATTTAGGGGATCATTTGAGACAAACTCAAGTTTGGAGGTGTTAACTAAAGCAATACTACTTCAGGGGACTAATCAAAGCTTTCCCTTAGCTCCCCCTCTTTTGCCATATTTTGTTGCCAAGTTCCGGTCGAAATGTCCTTACCCTTCCTTCTCAGGAGCAATTTATTGCAGTGATTCATACACTCTAAACGGAAATATTTCGCTTCCCTTGTCATCGATCCGCATTGGCTGCTTCGGTTTAAGTGACAACTATTAGATGAAGCTGCAAATTCTTCACAAAATCTCTCTGCGGTTGTTGGAACATTTCCGTTGCTTAACTTGACGTTTATGCATGCAAGGACAACTTTCGACGCATGCTCTTGTCGGCCATGAACCTTGCCAGCCCTAGCATGCTTTCACATATTCATTAATCTGCAAGAAACCGCACAATGAGCATGCAGTAATAAATCCTTAAAGGCCTGTTAAAACTGTACAAACTCAAGTTCATAAGGATCAAACAGAAGGAGAATCATATCGCACTTGGCTGCAAACCATGACAGACACCAGTAAAATGGTTGCTTCTCTCCGGATAGATCACCAGGAGTATGCACAAAAGTAAGTTATCCAGCAAGTGCAACCCATCATGAAAATTTTGAAGCTTATCGCAGTTATCACAGAGTTGCCTTTAAAAACCTATGGAAAAATGCTACTTTTTGTGTGACAACCCAAACCCTAGGCGTGGGCAGCGTGGGCAGCGTGGTCAGGAAGGCAGGGGAGGCTGCGTTGGCTGGTAACTATGACCCAAAAGTGGGCAAACCTAAGCGCATATCTTTGGTCCCATATCATATAAGGGGGAGTCATCAACTAATTGATAAGGCTTGGATTTTTCATTCTATATAACATGTTTTAAAGCTACGAGGACCAGTGGTTCAAAGTAGACAATATTACACGGTCGTCGGCGCCAAAAAATGGCTTATTGGGCCTAGGACTGAAAGGAAGCCGTTAGGCCCAATGTGTAACAAGGCCGCTGATTATTAAAGATACCGAAGATTCGGGAGTAATAACCACTTAGGAGCAAAAATATAAGAATAAAGATTGTTCCAAAAGTCGGTCCCGACAATGCAAAGCGGTTATTGGCACGGTTCTGAAGTTTCCAGAAGTAGTTTCAATTTGAAGTTAGTAACTACTAAGACTTGCTCAAAAAAAAAAAAAAAAAAAAAAAAACTACTAAGAAGCGGTTACTTGTAAATTGAAGTCAATTTGAGTTCGTCTCAGCAGAAGGGAAGGCTCAACGATGACACTACCTGGACACTAGCGAGGGTCCGGCGTTCCTTGCCGGGCTCAGGCAAATGTGCCGCCACCTCTTTCGAGCTCGCTGCAGGCATCACCACCGCTGCCTGACCTCCCCTGTTCTCTCTCTCTATCCCTCCTAAGTTTCTTTGCGCGGGGCCATCATTTTCCGCCGCCGAGCAGCGGAGAGGGCAGATCGACGCACACTATAGTCAAATTCAGGGGATCATTCGAAGACAAACTCAAGTTCAGAGATGGTTTACAAAAGCGAGACTACTTCTTGCTCGTGGGACTAATCAGAATTTTCCCTTAGCTCCCCCTCTTTTGCCATATTTTATTACGAAGTTCTGGCTGAAATGTCCTTGCTCTTCCTTCTCTGGAGCGATCTATTGCAGTGATAATGCACCATAGAAGGAAATATTTCACTTCCCTTGTAATTGATCCATGTCGGCTGCTTCAATTTACGTGACAATTGTCAGATGAAGCTGCAAATTCTTCACAAAATCTCTCTACAGTTGTTGGAAAATTTCCCTTGCTTAACTTTAGGTTTATGAATCCGTGGAAAATTTTTGACACGTGTTCTTGTCGACCATCCAAGACAAGTAAAGGCAACTTCTATCGCACTATCATACATAATTGGACAAACATAAATACCAAAAATCTAACGGGTGGTGAGATTTATGTTCAAAGATCTCTGAGAAACCAATACGTTCTTTTAAACTGAACTTTGATATGCATCTATAATAAACTCGATAGCCCCATCTGAGGATGTGGTGGAGCATCAGAGGCCAAACATGTTATGCGCTAGGTTTTTCATGTAACATACCACGAAGCAAGACAACATTGCCTCAACAGAGCAGGCACAATCCCTGGAAGATTCACTCATAAGGATATTTGGAATTCTTCAGGAGCTCAGGGATCTCATGGCGAAGCATCTCATTGACAGCTTGTATCATCTTGGGCTTCAGCCTTTCGAAATTACCGATGTTGTGACCCCTCAGGACCTCCTTGAATTGATGGACCTTGGGAAAATCACATGCCGGTAAATGGTACATCTTTTGAACCTATTTCAAAACACAAACCCATCAAGTAATGTGACGCGGTAGTTGGGAAGAGAAGGGAGAGAGAAGGGACCTTAAGAAATTCAGCTTCAAGATTATCGATTAATCGTTGTTGGGCCATCGCCTTGCCCATCATGAAAGGCATCTCGTTCTTAAGATGACTAATAATATAAGCATGAACCTTAGCAGCACAAGCGCGCTTCACATATTCACTGATCTGCAAGAAGCAGCAAGATGGTTCACAGCCAGAATGCAGCAATAATTCCCTAAAAAGTGCCTGGTTCTTAATACACACAAGATAAGATTGTAGAAACTAGTTTGTAAGCGTGAAATTTTCAAGACGTACTTGACGGTCACAAGCTTTTTTAGGAATGTCCCTGACGTCTGCAAGAAGGTCATCCTGTTCTTTTTCGAAGAGATCGCTCCCTATAGGACCCACAATGTCTTCATTGACAGGCTTGTCATTGAAGGACCTGTGATTTTGGAATAGTGGTCAGCACAGAGGTATACCCAACAACATCTTATAAGCAAAAGTAATGAGTATAAAAGATCATAAGTTAGAGGGAGAGAGCATGTGTTAACAGAAAATTCAAAACTAAAAAGAATCAGCTTGCTTTTCAGAAATATTTTTGAGAATTAATTTCTCATACTAGAAACATACCCTATATAAACACGCACGACTTCAGGAGTGTTCAAAACTTTTCCGAGCGACCACATCAGTGCTCCATAAACTCTCATCAGCTGTAAATAGCACGAGCGGTTAGCTGATCCTCCCATAGAGAAGATGCTTGACGATGTAGGGGAGAGGATTACAAACTATATATGTCCCAGAAATCTTACTTGTTGCGAATTGACTTGATCTGCTTTATTAAGAACAACACGTATCTTGTTATCATGACCACGTAGAGATGTGATAACACGCTTGAATTCATCACTGATGTCGAGTTTATGAGGATCAAACAGAAGGAGAATCAGATCGCACTTGGCTGCAAACCATGAAATGACACCAGTAAAATCATAGCTCCGTTGCGTTCTTTGCTTTTCTCCAGATAGAACGCCAGGAGTATCCACAAGAATAATTTGATCCAGCAGCTGCAACCACATCATGGAAATTTTGATCTATTGCAGTTATTGATAGAGCTGCTTATAAAAGCCGGTGGAAAAATACTACTTTTTGTCCCTATACTTTAAGTTCTTATTCATTTAATTTTTCTAATCTAGATCTTTTTATTTGCACGAATTATCTGATCAACTCTCTCCAGGATCAATTCCGGCAAAATCAGGCCGACAAGGCCCTCAGACAACGCCCTAGCGTGATGTCAACAATATCTTTAAAAATCAAGACCCAAGATTTCATGATCGTGTCCATGTCAGTGGACTGGTATTGTCGATGTCAGTGGACTGGACTTGATTAGATAATTAATGCAAATAAAAAAAAAAAAAAAACTTGATTAGAAAAATTGAAAGGATAAAGACTTGAATAGAGATAAAACGTGAAAATGCAATGACAAAAGTATAATTTTTCCAAAAGCAATTTAAAGGCGGCAAATAATATTTGAAACAACAGAAACAAGTCACCAACTCACTGGGTGTGGCATCTGGGCACACTCAAATTTTGACAAGAAAGCTCCTCCAAATGTCATCAGGCCATTGAAAGGCTTGTCTGCATGGACAGCAGCTGTGTTCCCTGGAATACTTCTCTTATCCGGTCCAGACTGAGTATAGAGTAAATTAAGCTCAGACAGAGCAGATGGAAATCATGAAATATCCATGCAAAAATAGTTAATCCAACTCAATTGCAGCATCTAGTCACATGACTAACTAAATCCAAATGGCAGATGGCTAGCCAACGATACTGCATACTAAAATGCTCTATGACTGTCCAATGCAGAAAATAACTGATCCAGAATCTGAGAAAGAAATATATCAATCAATATCTGTTTAACTTAACAAGCTAGAGTGACGTCCTAACTACAATAAATATTTGCAAGAATCAATCAACTTCCCACAAAGAAGTTCTCAAGTTAAATTTAGAAGGATTTCTTGCTCAAAGGACCACAGCAGTCTCTCAGTCACTAGATCAAACCAAACTGAAGGTGGGAAAGAAAAAGCTTAACATACCATGACAGCAACAAATTTATCAGTTGTAGGCTCCGGTCCAATATGAGCTCCTGTCCAGCAAAAATAGGCCAAGGCAAGGAGCAGTCTTTTGGTAATTTCTTATATGTGCTTGTAAAGACAACAAGATACATCATAAAACTGACTGACCTGGGTATTCACACCCCAGCAAATGCTTTATGAAAGTAGTTTTGCCCGTGGAATACTGACCAAGGAGCATCACCATGGGTTTAGCATCAAAATCACCATCTGTCTGCAAAATCACGTGTAACTGATAACTCTTCTCATGATCCTACACCAAAGGCAGAAACTAGACAGCACAAATAGAACAGAACAAAGTACCCAAATTATAGCTGTTGCTCCAAAAGCGAAAGAAAATCAAACATTTCACAATCACTCACCAACAAAGGGGAAACAAAATCCTCAAAACGATATGCAACTTCAAGAGGCTTCAGCTTCTCTACATACGATCTCTTCAAACCATCAGCAATTGATGTAATCATCTTTTGCGTTGCCCGTGCCTGAGAAGAAAGAAAAGCGCATTTATTGGATGATGTAACGGTAGTATCAAACCATGTCCTTAGAAACTAAAAAGGAACACAACCAACAAACCACCAAGAAAGTAAAATTCCTAATACCCTCCTTGCGTTTTACATCTAGATGATCCTGAGGTCTGGACGAGGACCCAAATGAAGCCTTTTAAGGCCTAAATTCCTAATACAACATGACAAATACTCGAAGCTCACCTTCCTGCCAGATTTCCAAGCAAACCATCGAGATGATGGTGGTGCCTCGGGTGGAGCCCTTCCTGCATTGTGATTGTGAGAGTTCCAGTTAACAGAAAGAGCTCAGAAGTAGTTAGCTCCAAAGTAATAACAAGTACAGTTTCTCACCATTGGTTTCCGGATTGATGATGCCTGTTGAGGTCCTGTTTTCCTAATTAAAGGAAAGAGGTAAAAGTAAGAACTCCAGCTATAGAAATATCTAGTTTATAAGAGCAGGCCGTAACAAGGGTTACAAAGAGCTTCACTTACTGCTACCAGGGCATCCAACCCTTCCATAAGAGGAAGATCAAACCCCTCTACATCAGCTGTCGACAGCACACACATGCATAAACCAATTAGTAGATGTTTCAGCAGAGCTTAAATAGCAAGAATAGCATGATGTGGTATGTCCGTTTTATGAAAACTTTATTAGAACGGAGAAGGACTACTCCTCAAGTTAGAACCTCTAGCATAACAAGAATATGCAGCAGGACTACCCTTCAAACGGAGAAAGTCTTGCTAATATTTTGTGACTTATTTCTTGGTCCAGATACTCAAATGAATATTCAAATGATATCCAAGCAGCAGAAAATCAGACACTCGTAAGCATGATCAAATTGCAAAATAACCTGAAAATTTAAAATTCTTGTATCAGGAGGAACGGATTGTTTCACTACATATCAAGGAATTTTGCCTATTACAGAGGTAATTGAGGCAAACACAGGTGCACGCACTAAAAGCACTGCACCAAGATGGCATGAGGTAATTTATATCGCATCCCAAATAGTCATTCTGGTAAAAAATATAGGAAGAGATTGGATCATTGGTGATCCACTTACGATCCAAGTGGTCTCCATTTCTCGAAGTTAACTAGAGTAGAGGACAAGAAGCTTAACGCAATGGAAGAAGCTCACGCGGGTCCTTAAGGGCAGAAGTGAGACCGGGGAGGGGCTGTTCAGGTGCGGGCGGAGGTGGCAGACAGACTGAAAGAAGCTCGGATATCTTTGATCCTATCCTTCTGGTTCGGCGGTGAGCCTCGGCAAGAACTACAACAATGCCGATCACGATTGATGCCATGGGACTCAGCATAGCCATCATGCCGATCACGATTAACGCCATGGGACTCAGCATACTCAGCATACTCGGCACTGAACCCGAGCACTTAGACTGGAACTTTTAGAGTTCGTGCGAGGAGAGAGAATTTAGTGGCTCAGCTGATTTTAAGACCAAAAAAATTGATTCTTTTATCGAATGTATTATATTATCATCATCAAAGTCGTCGAGGATTGGCATGCTCTTTGCGATGCTTGGGACCAACGCAAACGGAAGAACAAATTCTCTGTCGCTCATACGGTCTGATCAACTTCTTTGGATTTGGAGAGTGCATAGTACAGGCGTTCATACTTTTTTTTGGTCGATCAGGCATTTATACTTAAGAGTACAACCTTTTCTTTTTAAGGGGTGCCTTGGAACATCTATGTCTCAAGCCTTCCAATTTCTGTGCTTCGCTTCTTAGGGCCTATTTGTTTGCGTTTCTTATTTCTGTTTATGAACACATTTTGTGTTTTTTTGTTCCAGGGAACAAAAAAAGAACAGAAACGCGTTTGTTTGCGTTTTTGTTCCAAATCTATTTTTTTTTTCCGAGAACAAATTTGGAAAAAAACAATAAAAACAAAGAAAAACTTATTTCTAGAACAATTTTTAAGAACAAAATTTCTCTCTCCTTTCTTTTCTTCTCTTTTTTTTTTCTTCTTTTTTCTTTGGCCGGTCGCCAGCCTCGGGCATGGTCGACGACCAACCGTCAAGGGTCGGCGATGCCGTTGAGAGCCGGTGACCTCGCCAGCCCCTAACGAGGCTCGGCCTCGCCTCGAGCTCGTCCAAATCCGGCGAGGTGGAGCTTGCCCAGCCACCGGTGAGGCTTGGCGTCACCGGGCCACCGCCAGGTCGGTGTCGCTTGGCGGTGGCCCAGTGAGGCCAAGCCTCGTCATGGCTGGGGCGGGGCCGCCGGCCATGGCAACCGGCCAAAAAAAGAAAAAAAAAAAAATAAGAAAGAAAATAGGAAAAATAAAATAAAAATATTTAAAAAATTAAAAGAAATAAAAAAAAAAATTATACAAGTTTACCAAACGTGTTTCTGTTCTTTTTCTATTTCTGGAACAAATTTACCAAACGCGTTCTTCTGTTCAAAAATTGTTCTCCGGAAAATAAAGAGTTTTTCTATTTACATTCCCTAGAACAATTTTTAAACAGAAATACAAACAAACGCACCCTTAGTGTTTCTTTGGTCTTAAGCAGCTCAAGGAGCGGCCGCCCACAATGGCGTCACCGTGCCACGCAGCAGCAACGATGTCAAGAAGTCCGGCAGCCTTGGCAAGATGTTCGAGATTCCAGGATTTAGGGAGGGCTCTCCCTCCCTCAAGCAATCCAGCACTCTCTCCTCCTCTCAGCGGAACAGCAGATTGATCCGATCTAGCCCGAATTGTTAAATTGATGTCTCGAGTTGGAATTTGGATAATGATTTATTAACTGAATTTGTTGAGAAATATTTCTCAAGCGGATTACAAATTGGATGAAGAAGCAATTTCTTCTTGGACTTTCTTTGGGGTGTATAAAATAAGTAAGGATGATATCATGTGCAGCTTCAAGAAAAAAAAGGGCTAACATATTTTACTATATTTATTTATCTTTATTCAAGAGTAGAAGGTCTCTATCTCCAACGGAATCTACATAAAGGAAAAGCGAGGAATTCTTTATTTTGCTTGCAAAAGCCTAGTCCATGTTGAAGTTTAAAGTTGATGGACCCAGGTCAAATATGTTGACTCTATTAGGCACACAGGCGTGTGCGAAACACTCAAACGTGTGAGTGATTATAACATTTACTCCTTTTATTATAATGAATTATTTGTTACTGGCTCTTCTTGTAGACGTAGATAACGATACTCAAACCGAATTATGTAAATATATCGTGTCTTGATTATTTCTCGTTTATTTATCTGGTGATTTCACATTAATGTAAATTACAAGATTCTATCATTTTTGCATATTATATTCTAACATTTGATATCAAAGTTTGGGATCGGATTTCTTGATTGTGATTTGGGGCTTTTACTTGTCTGATTATTATTTGGAAATTATATTATTACAATTACGTTTGAGGCAAAGTTTGAAATTGAGAAGTTTAACATGAGGAACAATTTTGGGTTATGGAGCATCAAGATGCGGGTGTTACTAAAAACATAGGGTTTGGTCAAGGAACTAAATGGTGAAGATGAGTTGCCGCTTATAATAAAAGCCTTTGAGATGGTAGAACTAATGGAAAGAGCAAAGAACATAATCATGTTGAACTTGTCAAATGAAGTTTTAATAGAGATGGCCGAGGAGAAGGATGTCGCAGCATTATGGGTAAATTTCAAGCACTTTATGTAAAAAAATGTTTGAACAATTTCCTGTACATGTTGAAGAGAATGTTTCAATTTAGATTATACGTCTATCAGAACCCACCTGGATGAATTTAATAAACTCATGATGGATTTGAAGATTATAGATAAGATATTTGATGATGAAAAACATGGATGATGTTGTTAGCTTATTTACCAAAGTTATGAGAGCATTTTACTAATTCATTGTTGCAGGAGCGTACTACAATTACCTCGGAAGAGGTAAAATCTGCCTTGTTCTCTAAGGAGTAGTAGAAAAAATTACGAGATAACGATCCGGCGCAATGAGCAGTGCAAGCACTAATGATTCGGCGTAGAGAACAACTTTGTGAACTTAACGGTAGTAGAGATAAAAACATATCGAAATCACACCAAAGAAAGTCCAAAAGACACGTGAAGTGCTGTGAGTGTCACAAGGAGAGGCACATCAGGAGAGATTGTCCGAAGCAAAGAAATAAAAGTAATAGACACAATGCCACAAGCAGTGTGGCAAACGTTCCCAAGGGGAGCACTAGTGATGCAAAAGTTATTTTATGTTACTAGTTCGTTAGGAGACGAATGGGTGTTGGATTTGGGCTGTTCTTATCATATGACGCCTCATAAAAGCTGATTTACTACTTACCGGATTGTAGATGGTGGTAGCATTTTTTTGGGAAATAATATAGCTTACAAGGCTATAGGGATAGGGATAATTTGGATTTAGATGCACGATGGGATAGTGCACACATTAACAAATGTGAGACATATACCAGAACTCAAGAAAAATCTTATTTCTTTGGGGACACTTGATGACATTGGATGTAGGTACACTGTTGAAAGTGGAGTATTAAAGATCTCTTGATGTGCCATGATAGTGATTAAGGGGAAGAAAGTGAATACTTTCTATCATCTATTGGAATAGACCGTGACACCGAAGCCACTATAGTTTCATCAGGTAAGTTAGACTCTAACTTGACTCAGTTATGGTATATGCGTTTAGGGCATATGAGTGAGGCAGGTATGACAATGCTGACTGAAAGAGGGTTGTTAAAAGGTCATAAGACGGGGAAGTTGAACTTATGTGAGCACTGCATCTTTGGGAAGCAACACCAAATCAAGTTTACTACAGCTATTCATTCGACCAAGCGACTAGTTGAATACATTCATTCAAAAGTTTGGAGCCCGTCTTCTGTTCCTTCAAAAGAAGTGCCCAATATATGCTGACATTTATCGTCAACTATTAAAGGAAGGTATAGGTATAGTTTCTAAATAACAAATATAATGTGTTTGATCGGTTTAAGAAATTGAAGGCATTAATTGAAAAGCAGTTAGATAAACAAATCAAGTGCTTGAGAATTGATGATGGCATAGAGTTCTTGTGGCAAAAATTTTACCAAGTTCTGCGAGAAAGAAAGGATTATGAGACATCGTATAGTACATGGGACACCACAACAGAATGGCGTTATGAAACGAAAGAACAGGACTTTGCTTAAGCGAGCTCGATCTATGCTTTTGCATACAAGACTTGGCAAGGATTTTTGGATCAAAATAGTGAACATAATATGTTACCTGGTTAATCAATCTCCATCATATATTATCGAGTGGAAAACTCCTACGGAAGTATGGTCGGAAAAACCTGTTGATTACTCCGGATTACGTATATTTGGATATCCTACATATGCTCATGCGAGTGATGATAAACTTGAGCCGAGGGTGAAGAAGTATATATTTTTAGGTTATGTACATGGGATAAAAGGGGTACACCGATCCTAGATCATCCAATTTTCCAATCAACAGAGACGTAATATTTGACAAGATTGCAATGCTTTAATAGAAGAGTTCTAAGACACGACCAGCAGAATAGACAGATCATAGTGTCTTCAAGTGGAGACTCTGGAAATCTTGAAAGTAATAGAAGTTGAGACTATTGATGAGGCCGTAGTTCCCGAAGTTAGTGATAGTGGACGATCAGTACAACCACAGCATACTATAGCCATAGATAGACAGAGAAGACAAATTAAATCACTAGTACATTATGGTGATACAGATATTGCTTATGCATTGACTGTAGGTGATGAGGTGGAGACTGATAAGCCTTTGTCTTACTCTGAAGCAATGGCTAGTTCAAAGTCGCCGCAATGGCTAGAGGTTATGAGTAAAGAGATAGAATCACTCCATTAGAATCAGACATGGGAGCTGGTCAAAGTATCCAAGAGATTGTTGAAAGTAAATAGGTCATTAAATGGAAAGAAGGCATTCTCGATGTCGAGACAAAGAGGTATAAGGCGAGACTTATGGTGAAAGGGTATACACAGCATGAGGACATTGACTACAATGAGATGTTCTTTCTCATGGTAAGACATATTTCTATTCGTGTTTTACTTACCTTAGTTGCTTTGTAGGATCTCGAGTTAGAACAATTAGGTGTAAAAATTGTGTTTCTTCATGGTGAGTTGGAGGAGCGGATTTACATGAGGTAGCCAAAGGGATTTATTATTCCGAGTAAGGAATATCACATTTTCTTGTTAAAAAAATCTTTGTATGGGTTGAAAAGATCTCTTAGGCAGTGGTGCAGTGGTACAAGTGTTTTAATACTTTCTTACTCAAAAAGTCAGATGGATAGCTGTGTTAACTTTAGGAGATTAAATAATGATTTTTTGATTTATCTATTACTCTATATTGATGATATGCTGATAGTAGCTAAAAATATGTTTGATATTGATGTGTTGAAGAGGCAATTAAATGTTGAATTTAAAATGAAAGGTTTAGGTGCTACAAAGAAAATATTGGATATGGAGATTTTGCGTGACAAGGCTACATGAGTTTTATGTCTATCTCAGAAGAAATATATTGAAAATATTGTAACATGTTTTAATATGTAGTTAGCAAAATCTATAAATACACCTTTAGCGAAGCACTTTGAACTTTTAAATAAATGATCACCGTAGACTAAGGAGGAGGAGGAGGAGGAACAGATGTCTTGTGTTCCTTATTCTAGTACCGTAGGTAATATTATATATGTTATGGTATACACTAGGCCTAAAATTTCACAAGCTAAGCATGGTTAGTCACTATACGAAGCGTCCTAGTAAAGCACATTGGGAAGCTGTGAAATGGATCTTAGGTATTTAAAAAGGACAACAATATAGTGTACCGGGGGAATAGTAATAACAAGGAGACCACTGGTTTTGTATTTTCAGATCACGCCGGTGACTTGGATGATTGCAGGTCTTTAACGGGGTATGTGTTTACACTAGCAGGTGATGCAATTAGTTGGAAAGCATTCTTACAAGATTATGTTGCCTTGTCTTCGATTGAGGTGGAGTACATGACGCTAACCTTTGTAGCGAAAGATGTGATATGGTTACGAAATTTGCTTTTGGACTTTGGGTTAGAATAGAAAAGTGTGGATATACATTGTGATAAACCAAGATACGATATATTTGGCGTATAATACAGTCTATCACAAGCAAACAAAGCATATCAACATTAGGTACCTTTCATCCGAGATGTCTTAGCTAAAGGTAATGTTATTGTCAAAAAAATTACTACAATAGAAAACTCGGCAGACATGATGATTAAATCTATTTCTTTAGCGAAACTCAAGCTCTACTTAAGTTCTATTGGCGTCTATAGAGAGTGAGCGTCCGTCAACGTGCTAGGAGAGCAGCATGTAGAAAATTGTTAAATTAATGTCTCAAGTTAGAAATACTATAACTTGACTTAAAACATCGAGTCAAGATGGAAAATTATTAAGTTAATATTTCGAGTTTGAATTCAGATAACAATTTGTTAATTAAATTTGTTGAAAAAGATTTCCCAAACGAATTACAAAATGGATGAAGAAGTAATTTCTTCTTAGACTTTCTTTTGGATGTACAAAATAAGTAAGGAAGATATCATGTGTAGCTACAAGATAAAAAGGGGCCCACATATTTTATTATATTTATTTATCTTTATTCAAGAGTAGAAGTTATATTTCTTCGACAGAATTCGCGTAAAGGAAAAGCAAGGATTTCTTTTTTTTGCCTACAAAAGCCTAGTAAAGTTGGTAGGCCCAGGTCAAATATGTTGACTCTATTGGGCACACATATGAAACCTAACGTGGATTCTTTCTTTCAAGAGAGCCGAAAAAAAAGTTTGAAGAGTGCTGCACGTCAAAAGAAAAAGAAGGTGCCCTACGAAGCGATAGAAGCTGCATGCTAGGAAGCCACCATGTGCACAAAAGACAAAGGTGCTAAGTTTCTTCTTAGACGTACGAACAGGGCTTGAGCGCTGGAAAGTTTTGTGCTATGAGTTTATATTATTTATTTGTAAATACTTTGTGTTTGAGATTAAGTTTAGACATGGGAAACACTCGAATGTATGAGTGATTGTAAACTCTGATTCTCCAATTATAATAGATTATTTGCTGCTGGCTCTCCCCATGAACGTAGGCACCGATACTTAGACCAAACCACGTAAATCCGGTATCCTTATTTCTCTGATGATTTCGCATTAACGTAAATTGCAAGATTCTGTCGTTTCCGCGTATTACATTCCAACACGAACTCTAGATTGGTACCGAAGTCTAGCTCCATTTCCGGCCTAGTCAATAGGACCTCGGGTCCCATGACACCCTTAACTCCGATGGGGCTGATCATCTTCGGACCAATGGTGTTGACCCTGCTAAGCTCAGGGCGAGCCAGCTGGAGCAGCCGGTGGGTTCGGCAGTGACGAGCCTAAGCAAGGAGGCGAGTGTGAGTTTTAGGTTGCGAAGGCGGTGGTGTGATGCCATACTTGCTCTGTCAAATTATTCTGGCTTGATACAAGTCTCTTTCCCATGTGACTGCTCATGTGTTCTTGTTTAGGAGAGTGCTTCATAACATTCTATCTCTAGTAAATTGTCACCACGGCAGCATTCCTTTGGCATCATCTTATCAGAAGGTGCAAAGATGCGTGTACATCTTGACAGAATTGTACAGACATAAAGGACAGGATGGAAAATCTGCAAACCTAAACACCGTCGCTTCTCATGGGGATGTAGACATTCAGAGGTAATAAATTGTCATGACCTGATCTGATGCATGGATGCTCTTGACTCTAAAGTTGGATGAACATAATCCTTGCTGGAAGCTGCACCGTTTTCAATACCACAATTTCTTATTAACTGCTGCACATATTTGTCTTTTAGTCTCAATTTTATATGGTTCCTCGAGATATGGCAAGTAGTGTTCTCTAGTCTAGCACTCCATGAACTAGGAACTCGACTTGGCCTTTTTTTTCACATTGATACAAAGATAACAATGTTGCATTTGCCGAACAGATGTACATGGCTGAATCTACATATTAGAAGTCTGGATTAAGAGCACTAGCTATAGCCGGCTATGGGGTTGAAGGTTGCTCCATTTGTCAAACTCACCACAGCTGTGGATGTGACCAAGGAAAAGAGATTTGTCTCCAAGCTTCCTGCGCTGGATGATCGGTTATGCGCCTCAAAGAAGGGTATTCCATGGGCTATATTATATCTATATCATCTTTCATCTTTTTCTTTTAAAAGGAAATCTAATGAGTAATAATTTGCTCCTGAAAATCCTTCGGTCTCTAAGATTTTCCTTTCATGTCTGTTTTTGGCATCAAGATATATGATAGAAGGAAGAACGGTATGTGGCGCGGGGGCGTGCCATACTCATGATTGTTCCAGCGCTGGAGCCCATATCAACGGGCCACCAATGGTTCCAATGGCTCCTTCCGACCTAAGTGGCAGGCCTCAATGTGACGTGTGGACGAGTGAACATGAAAATACCATGGGTTTCATCTTTTTATATTATTCTTGACGTGCTCTCTCACGTATACATCCAAATGATAGAAGATCAACGGTTCTGTTAAAACTTTCGCTGTTTTGCGAGTGTTCGTTAAAGGGGCGAGGAAATGTTTGCATCCAGAGAGCCGATCATTGATGAAGTACGACAAGAATAGTTGAGACTCGAGAATGAACGGTGATGTGCAGGTCGAGATGAAGACCCTCTACGGAACAGAGTATATGTATTCCTTTCCGCGGGACTTAGGCCAAAAAGTGTATTATTAAGCTGCAGATTTCTAAATTTGGTTGGTTTTATGTACATAAGTTGCAGAGGCTTCTTTTGAGGAACGAAGAAAGTGTTTGTTTCTCTTCAGATATAATAAATTCTAGGATGAAGATGAATTGTTTTAACTATTTCTTCAGTTCTTTCGTTTCTTTTGCTGTCGTTTGAATGTGTAGTTACCGGTCCCTATTGATATTTCAAGTGTCAATTGCTTCTGAACATGAGAAAAGAGTCCATATTCAGTGGCGCGTGTACCATAGCCAACAAAATGGAGAATCCAATGAAAGATTGGTCTCAAGTTGCTTCACCGCGTCTATTATCCCATCACTCAAGTTGCAACTTCAGTAGCCAAATCCATGATTAATTTCTTCGTCTATGTGAAAGCTCTGCAGCGTTGGCAGCGGAGAACGTTGCCTAGGACCAGCGAGGAATGTCGGACCCCTCATCGGTACTTTGCAATTTATGAAATTTGTACGAAAATACCCTTGAAATTAACGCGTGAGATGCTCAGGTGCGCCGTACGGCCGGTCATGTTTTCACCGCCAGTCAAATTCAGGGGGCCATTTGAGCTAAATCCAAGTTCGGGAGTACAATGCTAAAACGGACCTACGTCACGAAACTATTTGGAACTTCCCCTCAATTCATCTTCGCTCTTCTGCCTTATTGTGTAGCCAAGGTGCGGTCGAAACGTCCTGGCTCTTCCTTCTCTGTAGCGATCTATTGCAGTGATAATGCACCATAAAACGGGGAAAAAGAAAAAGAAGAAAATTTACTTTCCTCGTATCCACATTGGCTGCTTCAATCTACTTTTAGATGAAATCACGAAATTTTCACAAAATCTCTTTACACTACTTGGAGCATTCCTTTTACAAAAATTGATATTTATGTCCAAGAACTTTTGATACATGATCTAGACGACTATCCAAGACAAGTAAAGGTGACCTCTATCACACTAGGATTCACGTAATTGGAGCTGAGGAACTTTTGACTCATTTTGCCAATTGCAACCTTTAGGAATTCCTGCTTTGTCTCTCTTTGGTGTAGACAGAAGCCGGAAATAGAAATCGAAACTTGACATGCATGCATAATAAACCTGATTGCCCCATCTGAGGATATGATGGAGCATCAGAGGTCAAAAATGTTACACACAAAGTTGGTTTTTTCAGATAAGATATCATGTAGCAAAGAGACATTGCCTCCACAAAGAAGGCACAACCCCTGGAAGATTCATTCATAAGGATTTCTGAAATTCTTCAGAAGCTCAGGGATCTCGTAGCCGAGCATGTCATCAACGGCTTGTATCATCTTAGGCTTCAGCTTTTCGAATTTATCGATGTTGTAGCCACTCAAGACCTCCCTGAAATGATCGACACTAGGAAAATCGCCTGCCGGTAGATGGTAATCCCTTTGGACCTATTTCGAAGCAACATATTCATCAATTAACGTGACATCAACAAAGGGAAGAGAGAGAGAGAGAGGAGAAAGAAAGGGACCTTGGCAAATTCATCTTCAAGATTATCAATTAATCGTTGCTGAGCCTTTGCCTTGCCCATCATGGCAGGCATCTCCTTCTTAAGATGACTAATGATGTAAGCATGAATCTTAGCAGCCCTAGCACGCTTCACAAATTCGTTGATCTGCAACAAACGGATGCAGCAAAGATGATTCACAATCAGAGTATAATTCCTTAAAATCATTGGTACTTTAATACACACAAGATAAATTGTAGAAATCAGATTGTACCCGACGGTCACAAGCCTTCTTAGGAATGTCAATCAAGTCTGCAAGAAGGTCATCCTGTTCTTTTTCGAAGAGATCACGCCCTATGGGGCCCACAATGCCATCGTTAACAGGCTTGTCATTGAAAGACCTGTGATTTGAAAATATTGCTCAGCACAGAGGTTTTGATAAATGAAAGTTATAAGTGAACAGGATCACATGTTACAGGAGAAGAGCATGTGCTAAGAAAAATCAAAGAATAACTCGGTTTTCAAACAATGTTTTCGAGGAATAATTTCTCATACTAAAATTATACCCGATATAAACGCGTGCAACTTCAGGAGTGTTCAACACTTTTCCAAGTGACCACATTAGTGCTCCATAGACTCTCATCAGCTGTAGATAGCACAAACAGGTTAGTTGATTCTCCCATAAAGAGTATGCCTGAATTGCAGGAGCAGAGACAAACTATATGACCCAGACAGCTTACTTGTTGCGTATCGACTTGGTCTGCTTTATTAAGAACAACACGTATCTTGTCATCATTACCGCGTAGAGATGCGATAACACGCTTGAACTCATCGCTAATATCAAGTTTATGAGGATCAAACAGAAGAAGAATCAAATCACACTTGGCTGCAAACCATGATATGACACCAGTAAAATCATAGCTTCGTTGGGTTCTTTGTTTTTCTCCGGATAGAACACCAGGAGTATCCACAAAAGTAATTTGATCCAGCAGCTGCAGCCAGATCATGAAAATATTGATGTCAATTGTTATAGAGAAGAGAGCCTTTTATGCTTTTCTAAATCTAGAAATTACATTTTAAATTTTCTAATTGAGTATTTCTATTAGCACAAATTGCCTCATCAAGTCCCTTCAAAACCAAATCTGGCAAAATCAGGCTGATGCCGCCGTCAAGACGCCCTAGTGTGATGTTGACAATATTTTGAAAGATCAAGACCCAAGAACATGTTGAAAGAAAGAGATTATGAGTGGAAGAAGAGGTTTGTTGCTCTCTTTCTATTTTCGACTGTAGCATCCACATCAGCATAATGTTTTCCACATCACCCTAGGAAATTGCTGATGGTTACTAAGTGGATTTGACCGGATATGGTGTCACAAAAATAATTAGATCATATTTGCAAATAGAATGACTTAATTAGAAAAATTTAAAGGGAAGGGACTTGATTAAGAAACATGTGAAAGTACAAGAACAAAAACTATAAATTTCTCCAATACCAGTTAAAAACAGTTAATTAAAATTTGAATCAACAGAAGCAAGTCAGCAACTCACAGGATGTGGCATCTGGGAACACTCGAATTTTGACAAAAATGCTCCTCCAAATTTCGTCAGGCCGTTGAAGGGCATGTCTGCATGGACGGCAATTGTGTTCCCCGGGATACTCCTCTCATCCGGTCCAGACTGAGTTTGAAGTAAATTAAGCTCAGACAGAAAAGATGACAATCATGAAATATCTATGTCAAAATAGTTAATGCAAGTCAATTGCAGCAGTTAGTCACAAGACTGACTAAATCCAAATGGCAAATGGCTAGCCAACGATACTGAATACTAAAATCCTTATGACTGTCCAATGCAGAAAATAACTGATCCAGAATCCATTAGAGAAAATATTTATCAATCATCACCTGTTTAACTTAACAAGGTGAATTAGGTCCCTACTACAATAAATAATTGAGAGACTTAACTAACTGCCAACCAAGTTCTCTAGTTATATTTAGAATGACTTCTCGCTCAAAGACCGTAACAGTCTCTCGGTCACACTATCAGACTAGACTGAAGGTCGGAAAGAAAACTCAACATACCATGACAACAACAAATCTATCAGTTGTAGGCTCAGGTCCAATATGAGCTCCTGTCCAGCAAAAACAGACCAAAGCAAGGAGCACTCTTTCAGTAATTTCTATATTTGCATGCAAAGACAACAAGAATACGTCGTTAAATTGACTAACCTGGGTAGTCACACCTCAGCAAATGCTTTATGAAAGTAGTTTTGCCCGTAGAATACTGACCAAGGAGCATCACCATGGGTTTAGCATCAAAATCACTATTTGTCTGCAAACACATCATGTAACTGATTACTCTTCACATGATTCACACCAAAAGTAAAAACTAGACAGCACAAGTAGAACAGAACAAACTATCCATATTATAGTTGCCAATCCAAAATCAAAGATTAAACAGTATATGAATTAAATCTCCTTAATTTCACTCACCAACAAAGGGGACACAAAATCATTAAAACGATAAGCAACTTCAAGAGGCTTCAGCTTTTCTATATACAATTTCTTCAGGCCATCAACAATAGATGTAACCGAATATTGAGGTGCCTGTGCCTGAGAAAAAAGAAAAACTATGAGATGACCTACATGTAGTATAAAAATTGCCATATCACAATAAGAAATAGAAAATACCATCTCCTGAGAAAGTAAAAACTAAAAGGCACAAAACCAACAAACGACTGAGAAAGTAATTCCTTGTACAAATGACAAATACTCAGAGCTCACCTTCCTCCCAGATTTCGAAGTAAACCATTGAGATGATGGTGGTGGCACGGGCGGAGCACTTCCTGTGTTGCAAGAAGTAATATTTAACAGAGCTCACAAATGAGTACTTCCAAAGTGATAATCAGTTCAGTTTCTCACCATTTGTTTCAGGATCGACAACAATTGTTGAGTTCTTGCTTTTCTAATAAAAGGAAAGAGGCAAAAATAAGCACTCAAGCTATAAACATATCTAATCTCAAAGAGCAGGCCATAGCGAGAGCTACATGAAGAAATTCACTTACAGCAACCAGGGCATCCAACCCTTCCATCATGGGAGGATCAATCTTCTCCACATCAGCTGTCAACAGCACATACATCCATAAACCAATTAGCAGATGTATCAGCAGAGCTTAAATAGCGAAAATAACACGATGTGGCATGCCATCCACGTTTTATAGAAACTTCTATTAGAATGGAGAAAGACTACTCCTCAAACTTAAAAACTCTAACACTACAAGAACATGCAGTGGCACTGCCCTTCAAATGGTACACAATGAAGAACTTTCTATTCTCTCGTCATGAATGACACCCGAGCAGAAGAAAATTATACATTCGTAAGCAAACCAAAACCCCAATTCTTGTATAAGAAAAAAAAAACCTGAAATTGTAATTCACCAGAAGATATAGATTGTTTCGCTATTCATGGAGAAATTTTGCCTATTGCTGAGGTAACTGATGCAAACATGGGTGCACACATTTAGAGCACTACACCAAGAGGGACAATAATCGAAGTATGAGGCAATTTTTCTCCCTTTCCAAATTGTCATTCTGGTTGAAAATATAGGAAGAGATAGAATTAGTAGTGGTCCATATCAGATCCAGGCGGTCTTCAATTCTTATGTTATTAGCAAACCTCCATTTCTTGCAGTTAATTTGAGAAGAAAAGAAACTTTAAAAAGTAAAAGCAATGTGTCTGAAGTAGAAGATATAGCAACTTGCCTTCAAACTTAAGGCTGCCGGGGGTCAATTCAACTCCTTCTTGAGCCAGAGAAATCAGCTGTTCATTTCAACATATTAGAAGAGAAATTGAATACTACAAGTTATAAAAACGATGCACACCAGAAACAAATGCAACAGAGTGAAACCTGCATAGCGATGATAAATTCATGTAGGCCAAGGAACCCTTGACGTTTGGAATCTGCAATGGCCCAAACCTGTAGGGGAGGCCAAACAACCGAGAAGTTTAGGTTTAGACAACAACAGGCTCCCAATCATATATGGAAAAACAATCCACATTTCAAAATTGTCCAGAACTTCTGCAAAAAACCATAATCTGGAACCACATAAAATCAAGTCATGCCTAGACATTACTTTATTGAGCGAGTTGCCATGAACTCTGATTCAAGCAGAACTCAACCAGGGAAAATCATGATAGAGGGTTTCCAAAGGTGAGCTCAAAGATACAAACTTTCAGAACTCAATCCGCCCGAAACTTCAACCATCAGTTTATCAAGCCCCTACTTGCTAATTCAATCCTATCTTTGGCCAATCCCCTCTAATAAACTACAACAAATGTCCTAAATTGAATCATAAGCGAATCAAAAACACCGCTAAAAAAGCCCACTTTCATTTAGTTTATCATCGGACGGATAGAACAACTCTCAGAACAACTCTTTCTACGGTCTTAACATTAAACAGACGTAAAAACCTGCTTGAGCTCCTGTCGCGAAAGCTTTGACATGGCGAAGAACTTTGTGGCGGCATTTCCAGTGATCCGCCCGTCTCCATCTACAAAAAAAACCAAACCATTTCAAAACTAAAAAAAAAAACAAAAAAAAACCGAAACCGCAATCCCGGCACGCATCATCACCGAACAAAGAACAACAATCGGCAGTGGCGAAAATCGCGGATCGGAACGCGGACCTGAATCGGCGAAGTGGAACCACTCCTGATAGATCCGCTGGTGGTCCTTGGAGCAGGAGCCCAGCGCCCCCGACTTGATCTCCATCGGAGGAATTCGAAAGCTTCGGAGAGGAAGAGAGAGAGAGGGCGGTGGTGGCTCTGGTCTTTTTGTTCTTTGCAGTTTCGTTTCTTCTTCTTCGATTTTTATATCGGTTTTGGCGCTCTCTACCTTGTGGTTTCCCAGGTTGAAACGGCGTCGTTTTGGGGGAGGTCTCGAACGGTCCCCGAAACGCTCGGGGCTCTTTTTGATTTTTGAACGGGCGGAGGGCTGGTGCTCCCGTACGCTCTCGCGTTGATTAGACCCCGTGGACCCTACCGAGGGGCTGGCGTGGGTGACGGCTGGCGAGTCCTGATTGCACAGAAAGCGATGTGCGATTGATTTAATAATCCACACTGGTCGCTTGATCTAAATTTCAAGATCAATTCGAAGTTTGAAAAGCGCGAATCCATGCAGTCCACGTGGGCCCCGCACCGGGGTCCATGGAGTCAATTGCGAAATGATGTGGATTTTAAACTTTCAGTGCGACGACATTCAATCAATAACTCAAGCTGATAAAGTAATCGAAATGAGATATTATTTGTAACTTGTGATATTTTAAAATGTACATCATACCCGTATCGTGTAAGAATAGAGTTATTCCAACTCCTAAGTAAAGAACTATTACAAATAACGAAGAAACTAATAGATTTAGATAGGAAGCAACATAAAATAACCCAAATTTGATGCCCAAATATTTAATTTGATAACTTACTACTAATTCTTCCTCTGTTTCGGTAAATCGAAAGGTAATCTCTCACATTCTGCTAGGAAAGAAATTAGAAAAATGAAAAATCCTATAGGTTGATACCACCATGTTGTCTAAATATATATCCGCTTCTTAAGAGTTGAGCATGTTTCATGGGATTAAAACATGACTCATTGTTTTGTGAAAGTGTATCCTTGATTTAAGTTTTGGGAGTAATTTGATCTAATTTGAAATTGACCATGTCAAAATCAATCCCTTGAAAATGGAAATGAAACCAATTCCTTTGTAAACCGATAGAACTAAATTAGCCAATTACAAAGTCGACTTGAGAACTAGATTTATACCTTTTTTCAAACTTTAAACAGATATATAATTACAATTTTAGAAAAACATGCCATGTGAACAACCATTGATATAGTGGTTAAAGAATTGATAGCTTTCCATGTTCGAAATGCCAATTTTTTGTCCAAGAACCTATCTAGTTAGGTATGACCGATTCAGTTCTATTCCCAGGGAAATAACCCCATTTCTCACCTGACAACTCATTTTCACGAATATGAACGAAGAAAGCAAAATGAAAGGCTTACTACTAATTTCAGCTCCCGGTTAAATCAACTACTTTTTGCAATGATCTGCTCAAGCATTGCTGATTCCAACTTTAGCTTCAAATTCTTTCTCATGTCTGGAGTGACTCAAGCTAATGTCACAATTACAATCCTTCTAAGGGAGTATCAGATAATAACTTGCCACTTCTTATGCGGGACATGAACTCTTTTCTTTTAATTCACTGGACAAGAAGGGGAGGAGTTTAAGCAATGGAATGTCAAAGAATACGTAAATCTCAATCAAACGAACAGTTTTAAGTCTTAAGCAATAACCCATTTCACAGCAATCATCAAAATCAAAAGTATGATATGTCATGTCTTAGGCGAAACGCCGAGATGCAAATGTGAAGCTTCTTAGAATCACTCCCTCCCTCCAAAACATAGACAGCAACATATCTGCAAGAACATGCCCAAATTGGAGATCGTTAATCTGCGCGAAAAGCTGATGAAAAATGGAACATATACTGATAAGCAGGATCATCGGATATATATGTTCGGGTACCTTTGATCTGGAGGAAGAAGAGCTTTCTCGCTTCTGATGATTGCTTGAGTGGGCCATCTGCTCGGGGGGCAGGACCGGGATCTTGGAGGATGCGTTTTGCCTTTCCTCTTTCACTTTGCTGAAGATGACGGTGAAGCTCTCTCCCGATCTCGGATCGGTTTCATCCCAGGCCCCGAATTTAGGTATTGAAGGCACTCTCCGATGCTGTTTGACCCCAAGAAAAGCAGACGTCATACCAAATTATCACTTCCATTGCAGGGATTGATCATGCAACACGATGACTATCTTACTACCTATTGCAAACAGGAAAAATGAGTTTGAAAGCAAAGCGCAGCGGAGGCTTGTGTGCTCCAAGAAACACGAGATTCTTCAGAAGAAACATGAGATTTGCTTCTGGTGGCAACATGCTATGGGTGATGGTTCCGCCTTTCGGCAGTAATTCTTTTTCTGGCTTGAGATCCGAACGATGCAGGATTAGAGAGAAGAATGAGCAATCTTACCACTTTTGGTGAATCTTCTTGAAGATCATCTATGACACGGTGCCAACGAACATTCTACAGTAGCACTGAGCACATGCTATTAATTTGTGATTACTTATTCTAGCCTATGTAGTGGATAATCAGCTGCTAGAAAAGGCTACTAAGGAGAAAACGTCACAGCAATTACAGGTGCTAGGTTGAATCTAAGATCAAAAAGTACAAACTTACAGAATCATCGGATGGTTGACTTCCACTCCTCTGTCTTGCATGCTTTGGAACACTAGCCACGGAGGACGACAAGCTGTTGCTGCTCTCTGTTAACCCTTTTTTGCGGTCCGGCCTAGCGTGATGTTGACTCGAGTTCCAGCGCGAAGCAGAGCTGCTCTTTTCACTGCCAGATTCTGACCGAACGCTGCCGCGGTTCGCTGTAGTCTTGTGTTGATCTGAAGGGGTCCTCCGGTGCACATTGAACCTCCTGTGCCCTTCACTTATATTGTGCTCAGAAGCAACTGATGCTTGGCTGTCGTTGTCGATGTCGACGCCTCCTCTCCCGAGCATGAACATCTCCGGGTTCTCCTCAGGATCGTTCGGGTTCATCTTCACGCCTGCCTTCTCCCTGCGTGCGTTCTCGAAGCAGGCCGTGTACGGTATGTTGTCGCTGTCCCAGTTTCCAAACTTCGGGACGTGTGAATGTTGCTGCGACAAAGCCATCCGCAATGGGTGAATGGTATTCACTGATTCTTAAGAATAACAGACACTAGAACATGGACACCTCTTTGCTTTCAAACAATTATGAGGTCAAAGATTTTTGGTGGTTATCAAAGTCTTTTAGGTGGGAGCTGTATTCTGAACTTATCTCTGTAAGGTCCAGATCCAACCTTCTTTGAATTCATTTTGTGGTAACTTTATATAGAGTTTCATGAACAATCCTACATGTTGTTTGCCAGTTGTAAACTGAATTAGTTTGAAATGAGTTTTAGAAGACATTTTTCATGAAAGTTTATTGAATTATGATGCAATTGTAGGAAAAACAGAGAAAAACAAAATCCCGGTACAAGCATTGTATGAGCTGGTCTGTTGAATTTCATTCAACTGAAAACAAAAGGTCCAATTTCACATGGAAAAAAGATGGCTAAGATTCATGTGGGCATGTGATTAGCTACTTCACCTAAATTCTACAGGAAAACATAACAAGTTGTCAGCATTTATTTCCCAACTGTAGGGTGGTTACACCATCTTGCTACACCCATGATTTCATTGAACCTTCCCTGAACAACAAAAGGCAGTCCATAATAGTCTCAACCCTAGTCCCTGTCTAGTAACTGACAATCAACAGAACCATGCAAATCTTCATATTAATCACTTTATCATACTTGTTTAGGAATTTTCTAATCTCGTAGCAAAGGTTACAAGCTCTAAATTACCAAGACAGCTGAAGGAATTATCGACATACATTGAGAAATTTACCATCCATGGACACTTAAGTCGTAATTCTGATGACTGAGCGTCCATAGAATTGTGCATATTCATCTCATCATCACTAGGTGAGGCCTCCACCATCTCAAGTATTAGATCATATAGATAATCATCCTTCTAATTCTACAGAGCATTTTAACAGGAGGTCTTATTTGAACCTTTTCATTTAAAATATAACTCATGCTTTAGTTTTATGTCCAATCTCAGTCTGTACACAGAGGGTGACATAGCATTTCAAATGCTAAATAATGGTTTCATAAATCATTAAGCTTTAAAGGGACTGAGAATCATCCTCAAAGTCCAATTACCGCCAGCAATATGAATAAGAAAAAACCTGCCATAGCCACTTCTGTACATTCAATGCACTTTTCGGAGGTGAATGAATACTCATTCGATCAAACATTCACTCACCAAAAAAAGAAATTCAAGACAAAAACAGAGTCCAGTCTGCAAAAGAAACTAGAAGCAAGCTATATCTGAAACACCCAAGTTCTCAAACACCCTAAAGAAGTCGATCAACAATGATGATAGCTGAAGAGCACTTACTGCCATTGGCGAGGGTGACGAAGGTTTGAAACAGAAGCAGCTTCTTAGCCCTCTTTTTTTCTGGTTGAATGAAGAGAAATCGGTGATGGTTGAAGAAGGATGAAGTTTGTTGAGTCACGCCTAAAACTTCTTCCAGGTGGGCTTCCACTTAAAAATTGTAAATCCCAAAGAGGAGCCGATGATGCATGAACTTTCTGATCGATGTTAAAGTATTAATAAACGACCGTAGAGCTAGAGAAAACCATTTGGGACGCGACCGGCCAGGATGTTTCCATTGCTGTCTCTTAGTTTGCAAGGAAATCTCCGCCAAATGATTGTCAAATGACTTGACTTGGATCTTGTCGTCTGTTCTGCATCCGAAACCGTGTCAGCATATGACAATTCCATGTCAAAAAACAAAGCAGGGAGAAGAAATCGGGGGGTGATTATGAGGACTCCCACCGAGGACTTTGTCCATCTTGCTGTCTCGGAACGGTGAAGGGGTAATAAACCCAGCAAATGTCTGAATTTTCATAAATTTTACAGCTAAGCATTTATTTTTTTATTATTCAATCAAGTACCTCGATTTTTTAAATGTTGGTCAACACGAGATCTCCGTTAAATGAATTACCGTATCCTAACTAAACAAAATTATGTCAATTCTATTTAGGTGATGGGCGAGGAGGAGAGAGGGAATGTTGACATGAACAATCCTGGTTGATGAAATGCAACTCTAGGACATCATTTGAAGGGGCCATATCGAACTCCAATTTGGATCATTAATGGCTGTTTAACGACCTCAGAGTCCAATTCTTGACATTTTTTATCTGTAATTTTGATGGAGAACTCATATTAACCCACATCAAATTGAGCTACTTCTTTGATTAAAAAAATAATCTAGGCACTCGATTATGAAATGAATAAAAGTTTAGGAATTTGTGATTTGATTATCCCTTGTAGCGAACAAGGGAAATGACACAAAGGAGAATATTTTATGGCATTGCCACGGAGTCTTCCTCACATTGGAGCTTATGTGTAGTGCGCGGCAGAGAATTTGCATTTTTTTTTTCTTTTTGGCTCTTCCGTGTTCTCTTTTGCTGAAAAGCCCCCATAAAGATGAGGGTCACGGTTTAATCCTTTAACTTGTAGCAAGTTGCAGTTTCGTCCTTCTATTCTTTGAAGCAACCAAATTCTCTAAATTGCTTAACACATTTCCTACTTCAGTACATAGCTCTGTGACGTGGGAAACCCGGTGCTGGTCTGGCATGCCGCACCAGCATAACACAGAAAAAAGTAGGGTGGAAAAAGGAAAGAAGAAGAAAATATTAGGTGGTCCCGACTGCCAAATCAACATGATCTCGGACCAATCATCAGGCGTCAGTGGGGGTGTGGGGGCTGCTGGAGACTAGAGGGGCTTCTCGCCCAAAACAATTTTTTTCTTTCCCGTATCACTATTTTCCCTTTCCCATATCACTAGACCAGCACACACTAGCCTGCACATATTTATTTCACTCTCTCTCTCTCTCATGTCCTCTCTCCTTCCCAATGATCCGCACTCAAGATGAATCGCCTGGCGCTTGCCATAAGAAATGGTAAATGGAAGTTTGTGTATCACTAAATTTGCTGGTGTCTTTCTCTAGAAAAAGAAGAAGATGAGATCGAAGAGAGTCGAAGGTGCCCACTTCGGAAAAAGTGATGCCCAAAGTGAAGGATCACAATTTCAGCCGACACACCAACTAAAACATAATTGTTGCCAACTTGGACGGTAGAAATTCAAGATACCATCATGCTAGCTCGAATGTCAGAGACAATCCCGGAAAAACTCGCTTGAATTCAACATACAAGAGAGGGATTGACAAGACCACAATACACAAGACGATGACAATACCCCAAATTCGGATTGTCCAAGCAGGAACCGCCGCCCATGTGCCCGCCTTCTCTGCCGAGAAGGCATCATGTTCCATACCGAGATCGAGTAGTCTCTGCCGGTTCTCATTCAGCTCCGCCGCGGCGCCCTCCATCTCCGTGGAATAAAACCACAAGAGCCGTAGATTGTGGTCCAAATAGAAACAGCTGAGATAGAACATGATGATGGCAAGCACGAGAGGCATCCACGGCATCCCGAAGGTGATGAAGGTGATACATGGCGACCTGGAGAGGACGAGGGGCAGGCCGACGATGTAGAATAACAAGCACAGGGAAGCGCGGGTTATGAGGCGGTTGATCATGCTGTCGAGATCCGTCATCCTCGCTCCGAGAATGTCCGTCCTTCGCCGGAGCAAAGGAGACTCCATATTTCGCAACCTGAGATGGAGAGGAGAAGATGAATGTGGGGATTTCAGGAGAAGAGGGAACCTAATCGATGGCCGCTGCTGGTCTAGGCACACGACCTGAGATACAGAAGAGAAGATGAACGTGAGACGATTTTATGAGGATGCGAGTCGATCGCCGGAGCTACTGGTCTTAGAACATTAAATAAATAAAAAGTAGAGTTAATTTACTCCTCAATTGAACCCCAATAAAAATCCGAACTCACAATTTGAACATTTCGTTATCTAATTTGATTGATTTTCGTTATCTTTGCCCCTATTGTCATATCCAAAAGATTTTTCAAGTATCCATGAATTATGATGATTTCCTAACTTCACAACGTGCAATGATTGATAGTCCAATTTCATGCAAGAAATATAACTCGCAATCGCATGGAAAATTAGCCAATCCGATCTCATGCCCGAAATACAATTAATCAAAATTTTTTTTTTTAATTAGATGGATATAGATGATATTTTGGGTGGTCGATGTTGGCCGTTGCTTGATTTTATGTCTATTCTTATATAAAAGAAAATCAACAAAAGATGTAGATTTTAATTGGTATTATTGCATATTAGGATAACATTGCATGTTTAATTCGATTCTAGATAATCTCTCTAAAATTAGACTCTATTCGTTTTAAGGAAAATAACTTCTTAGAAAATGTTTTCCAAATTTTTCGATATTCGTTTCACGAAAAATAAATTAGTTTGGGAAAACATTTTCCATGAAGGAAAGAAAGTCTTCTAATACAGGGGAAAATATTTTCCACTTTTGACAAAGAGGAAAATATTTTCCTCACTCACTTTCTCTCATCTCACGTCCATGTTAACTTTTTCATCTTTTTTTTAAATGAATTTTTAATCCCTTTTCTTTTTCTTTTTTCTCTCTTTATTTTTTTCTTGTTTTTTTTTTTTTTTTTAGTTTTTTATTGGCCAATCGCCAACCACAACAACTATCCCTGATCAGCCATAAGTAAGCCTCGAGCTCACCGACCTTGGATAAGCTTGAGGCTCATCACTCACCCAATCGATGGCAAGCTCAAGCCCTAGCTCAATGCCTTAGCTCAATGCCTAGCTCGCTGCTTGCCCGATTGATGGCGAGCTAGGGCTCTAAGCTCACTAATCTGGCTCATTGCTAACTAAGCTCATCGATCAAGTGAGCAGGCTCACCAAGGCCTCGAGCTCACCACTAGCTAGATTTGCGAGCCTAGCGAGCAATGAGCTTGGGCCTTACCAAATCGGCAAGTGCGAACCTCTAGTTGGCCGATATGGTGAGTGGTGAGCTCGAGCTCGCTCGCCGGCATCAAGCGAGCTTGAACTCACCTTTGGCCAGTCACCGGCCATCACCATGGCCGGTAACCGATTGAAGAAGAAGAAGAAGAAGAAGAAGACAAAACCAAAGAAAAGAAATTGGAAAATATTTTCCACTTTTTTTCATATTTCGGTTGAACAGCAAAAAATAATTATATTTTCCTGGAAAATGGAGGAAAATATTTTTCAAAAACGCCACATTTTCCACAAAATAAAAGGAAACCTAATTAGAATAAGTTTGATAACTTTTTCTTGATAAATTGCATTTTAGGTTAGGAATATCTAGTTAAGATAACATTCTAGTTAAAATTAGAATTTGAGCTAATTTGATTCCTATTATGAGTTCGATAATATCTTAATCTAGATAGCCAATTTTTACTATTTCTAATTTCAAATTCTACATAAAATACCAAAAAGAATATTATCTTAGAATAGATTTGATTATTTCTCTAGGATAGATTGCATGTTTATTTTCGTTATTTTCTAATTTTGAATTTTCATTAAAAACAAAATGAAATATCACATGCATGTCTTGTGGTTTAGGTCATGTCATATCGCTATGTCATATCGGATGTTGAGTTAGATTAGTAAGGTGTATTGCATAAAGCATGATTCTTATTAAACAAGAAAAAATCTAGAAAAATATTTGAGTAAAATTGCGTATTAATTAAAAACCATATTTAAGATGTTAATAAGATTTTCTAATTCATACTATGCTTTCATTGCTTCAAGACAAGTATTTCCTCCCTATGCTTACAATCTATTTAACGCTTTGGTTATTGAGTATTAAACAATGGTTGTGCAACCCAACTGGTTACCTCACATATTTTGGAGTAAATTGAAATTAATGCAAGCTGTCTCCACAAATATTTTTCTGAAATAAAAGAGAAAAAGTACCAAAAAGGCATTAAAAATAATCTAAGATAATCAAGTCCTCGTAGCCATAATCTCTGGTTCATAAGAATAAAGTGATCATCCCGTTACTTTACTTGGGTTCCTAATCGACCCACCAAAAATATATTAGCGGTGACTCCTAATTGAAAATGATTTGCACATTAAATAACTTAAATCTAAATCGTGAATTTGTATGAGTTTGGAAGAGCTCGAGCTAAGTCAAAATTTAGTAATTCATTAATCAAACCCTAGGTAGTTCACCCAAGGTAAGGTTGCAATAGTCCCTCTCATGAATTTACATGAGCGTTGACACTCAAAGCTAGTCGTATCATCATGTGCCAAACACAAGGATGGGAGATATCAAAATTAGGCAAAATCACATGAATATCACAAGAGGGGCATTGGTATGTGATGAATTGTCCATAAACCTTGAGATAAAAACTCAGCAATCAAAAAATGTATTTTTGTTCAAGAATGAAATCTTATGTGAACTGTGCATATCCAGTTCATCCTTTGGAATCATATCACATCCCAGATCTGATGAAATAGGTTGAATTGAGACGATATTTTGTAAATACATAATTATCTTGAATATATTAACTATTTCTTTATTTTTTGATCGCCTAGAAGGGACAAAAACATCTTGTTCTTTCTTCAACAATTTCTAATCTCTAGTGGACCTCTCAATAGGATTCGAACCCAGATGAAGTTATGACCATTTGTGAGAGAAAAAAGAAAGAATGGATCTTGTAGGATTCCTAAGAAATTCTTCATTTCTTCCGGAAGCAAATGATTCTTCATCTCCTTCTCACATTCCGTGAATAGCTGGGAATATCCAAAAAGGCATTTAAAGAATCGGTCTGATTCTAGCTCTGTTGGTTCCGTTTGAAGAAAGGAAGGATTCCAAAGAATTGATCTTTCTTTTAGTTGTTGAATCTCTCTTTGATTGGTCAATGTGTGATATTTTGAATTCTCATTACTAATGGAATCGAAATGATCTCTAGATTTATCAAAAGATCCTTTCAATTGGCTAGAATCAGTTACTTGAATGAAACTAGATCTTGTAGAATCATATTGAATATTTGATAAAATACATTCCGTACCTTGCCAAAACACCGATCCTTGTTTACCAACCACACATTGTCTAACCAAATCCAATTCTCTCTTGATATGTTCTTTAAAAAATCTGATTCGAGCAGATTCTTCCCCCAACTAACGAAGAGATCTTGCCGGAATTGCCACATATGAAATTGAGCACAATTTTGCAAAGAAATAGCCCAATTTTTTCTCAAGAAGAGTTGGGAAATAGGCTCAATATCAATTGATTGAATAGTTGACCCAGCTCCTTGTTGTTTGAAGAAACCCTCCACTTCAATTAGTATTTTTCCACGAAAAGCAAACACAAGATAACAAATCCAGTCTTTAACTAAGATTTCGAATAGCTGTCACGAATTCAAGTTAATTATGTTTCATCTCTTACTCGGAGAAAGATGATTAAAAAATTCTCAATCATGGTCCTTGCAGATCGGATCATCCATAAAATATACAAAAAAAAACTCCAAATATTTGATATCTTTCTCTTTAAATGAGATCTCAATTCCAGCGAACAGTTTCATTCGATGCCTACAACTAGAATACCTCTTTTTTCCGATCCAATTCCTCCACCACTGTGAATCCCAGTTAGATTCAAGCATGATACACTTTTTCGTTATTGGGAAAATCCAAGTACTCTCTTTCGAATCTAGGAAACAGCTCTTGGAGATCTTTTTTCCTTTTAGAAGATAGGTGAGCGAAACAATCAACCTATTGATATTGGAAGACCCAAAAGATTCTTCCAATGTATCATTTCTGGGCCCAATGGAATTCATAGGTGCAAGAAGAAGCCTTGTCAAATAGAGATTTTTTCTTTCGATCATATTTTGATTATTAATATGATATATAAAGACCGCTACTACAAATAATACTATACCCTTGATCGTAAAATATCGATTGCTTGTTGAACCCTGTGAATTGCGTGAAAGTAGGATACTCCAAATTCGGGGGTCCAAGAGTTTTATAAATTGTTCTTGGTGGAAAAAAAATGTGAATGAAAGATTCCCCATAATTGAATTGGGTACATGAATCTAAGAAATAGTGAGAATTCTTGATCTCTCTCAATATCTCTCTCAATTCAAAAATCCAGCATTTGAATTGATGTCATTTCATTGATTTCTTCTAAATTGCATTGATTTCTTCTACAGATTTCATTTCAATTGGAATTTGGTTATTCACCGATCAAAGCAAGAAACTGCTATGTTTTCAATAGTTGAAATATGGTGTTTGGCGACTGCTCAAGTGACGTCGGCGGCAGATTTTTGGGTAGAGACATTTGAAATATTCAGAAATGGGGCGCTAAAGGTGTGCGCGGTTAAGAAGCGGTTGATATCTAAAGACCTAGCTAAGAGATCGTTGTCCATGAGTCAGGAAGCGATGGGGCACGATCAAAACAGTTAAAAGAGAGATGAATAAAGAAGAACATGCAAGAGGAATGGAGCAATTACTGGGATAATGCCATGGTAATTCCTGAACTTTTCATAAAGTTGATAATTTCCATGAAGGGATAATGCCATGGTAGTTCCTCAACTTTCCCTTGATGTTCAATCTTATCCATGAACTCCTTTTTATTCAATTTGCACTAAACGTTCTGAAATCGGATCAGTGTGGTCATGCCGCTAATTGAAGTGCCATGTTACCTATTTTCTGTCTCTTTAAGAAAAGCTACACATCTTTTTACTTTAACATAATAGTGTGAATTCAAAGCTTTGCCTAATACTAATTAGTAGACAAAAGCTTCTATAGTTTCACATGCCTCAGTTGCGAAAAAATATATCGTTTGTGAAATATAATCCGACAAATTATTTTTGGAAATTTCTATTTTTGCGCTAATTGGTCTCTTTGAATCTCGATAAATTAAGTTCATATGCAACTTTCACAACTAATGACGTGTGTTAGATAATATTATATTTACACCTTAAATTGTCCATGCTCCATTTGAATTGTATTTTGTACAATAGTTCGTGCAATGCACGCAGGTTAACTTTCTGATCGGCATCATAAACCACGACCGTTTTGCAATAACTATCACAATCAACTCGTGCCTGTCATCTTGGACACGAATTGCATGACCACCAAGAATATCAGGGCACACCCAATCGAAACGTAAACAAAAACCATGGACTCAAAACCGTGCACGAATTGTAACACCCCTCCTCATGCATGGCTGGTGAAATGGTCCATTGCATTTGGTGTCATCCTCGCATAGCTCCAAAGCTTCATAAAACCAGTTCTAAGACAAGGAAAATCCTCAGGACCCGCATTTAAAATGCTCGAAACTCAAGAAAAATTGTAACGGAATAGACGTCTCTGCACGCGCAGGGAAATCCTGTGGGAATCCATGTTATTCGGTAGAATCCAATGTGAGTTCTCGCCAATTCTTGAAATATGATTGGCTGGGTCTAGTAAAAAAAAGTGTGTTCGATAATCATATTGTCCGCTTGGTATAGCTGTGGCTGAATTGTAGATGTTAAAGCCATAGCACTTCGAAGCTGGGGTGAGGCAACATCCTGAATTTTATTATAGACTTTCGTGGTTCTAGAGGTGCTTCAGTTGTTGAGATGCCTATCAAACACCATTTTGCTTTGCACTAAATAACCTCTACGCGTCGAAAGTTATCAATGGCATTTTATAATCTTTCAGGACGTACAACTTAATCGATTGTTTTAAATCAATAAATAAAAATCGAGTAATGCAGCAAGTAAGGACGGCTTACTAAATTAACTAAGTGCTAAATATTCAGAAGACATTGAAGTCGAATCTTCTAGTAATTCTTATTATTTCATGTTTGGTAAGAAATTAATAAATTTTATACTCTAATTGTCAATTATTTTCATATTCAATGTCTAATTTTTTGGTTAATACCATGAAAATTGTCAAACTTGTACACTTATAACAAATTTACCACAAACTAATATTTGATAACAAAAAACCCAAACCGATAAATATGTGATAAATTCCAACAAGCTAATTTTTTTCACCATTAAAAACCCCAAACTATTATATATATAATAAATTTATCACAAACTAATTTTTTCACAACTTAAAAACCTTAAATCAATACATTAATGACAAATTTACCCTCCGTTCATTTCCATTAAATTGGATTAATACTATAAAAAATCACAAATTGGTACATCCATGAAAAATGAAGGATAAAGCATTAAATTGGTATACCCATCAATTGCCACATGTTATCCAACTTGGCAATTTAACTGTAAAGTTTAATATAAATTAACAAATGTCAAATTTATCACAAGCATATCAGTTTCATGTTCTTTGTAGCCAAAAAAATCAATTTAATGTAAATTAATCACAGATTTACCAATTCGAGATTTTTCGTGATATTAATTTTTAAACCATTAAAATATCAGCCACTATTTATTTATTTCTTGGGGTTGGGATGGCACGGCAGAAGTCCGATACCTTCACCCAAAGTGCTCAAGTTTGAGCTTGTTAATATATTCAATTAAACTCACACTCACTCAAAAGTTTAAATTAATGAGTTATGGACCAATTAAGGTATATTAACTTATTTACATCTCATCAATTTTATGATGTGAGATTTCTCTAACACAATTCACTTACACATACATCCTAACACCTTTAATATTTCCAAAAACTTAGATGGCAGCGTGAATATATCCTCGTTCAAAAGCCCTAACACTTCCCGTCTCCCCCCTATAAAGACTCCCTCATCAAACCCTTCAAAACCACACTAAATCACTTCACCAAACCAGGCCAAACCATCTCTATCTCCATCTCACCGGAGGAAATGGCCAAGCCGCAAGTGGAGCTAGTCTTCTCCTTTCTTTACATCGCGAGCCTGACGTTCCTCCTGGTCACGTGCATAGCCAGGAACGAGCCGGCGCCGATCGACGACATCGGTTGCAGCGACGCCCTGAAGACTATGATGCCCTGCCAGCCCTACTTGAACGGGTCCGAACCGAAGCCAGCTGGGCCGTGCTGTTTGGCCGTGGAGAAGGTGAAGGAGCTGGCGAACTCGACGCAGGTACGGCAAGACCTGTGCGAGTGCTTCAAGAAAGCCGCTCCCGATCTCGGAGTCGACCCCGAAAGGGCCAAGGCCCTTTCTGGCCTCTGTCATGTTCAGCTGCCTGTGCCCATTGATCCCAGTATCGATTGCAGCAAGTAAATTAATTCTCTCTCTCTCTCTCTCACACACACACAATGTCGTTGATTCTTACTTTGAAGTTTCTTTGGTGCTTTGTCTGCAGGGTTCCATTTGGAAACTATTACAATCCTGGGGCTTGAAGGGATCTTCAAGAAAGGATGGAAAAATGAGAATAATCTTGTAATGAAATCTTCGGTTCCATGCTGATCAATAAAATGAAGTTGAGAGAGAAGGAAAAAAATTTTAACATGAAGGAGCTTCAATAGAATCTTTCAATTTTCAAGAAATTTAACTTATTTATGCTAATAATGCGAAAGTCCTCAACTTTTCCTCATCGTTCATAAGAGATACCACTATTAACCCCAACAACGAATTTTCGATTTAAAATTGGAGGTCAAATCTTCGAAATCCTATCAATTATATACAAACTATTCTTGGTCAAAACTATTTGTACAAATCAAAGATTTAAATTTAATTTGTTCAAGGAGATCATATGACTTTTCATGGGCCTCCAGATTGCTAGAACTCTATGCTTGTACTCTTGAATTATTAAAAAAACAAACAAAAAGAAAAGATACAAATACCCCAGTTAAGTACGAGCAATTTGTCATTTGAACTACTCACCCAATTTCGACTCACATGTTATCCGTTTCATGTTGTTAGCCACGCACTTTGTGACCCAATAATCAGAACTCAATAGTATATAGAGCAGATTCCTTTACTTGAATCGCAATTCTACACTGTACATTTTTAATGGTTATGAGTCGAACTCAATCCCCTGCATCTTACTATCTTAGTGACAAATTGGTCCTAAGCATTGTTGCACCACTCCATATAAGGCTACCTACATAGACTTCAAATTGCTCACCATATGCAATGACGCATATATCTAGTGATGGAGCCAAAGATACTTGTGAAAGGGGCGGAACTTTTAACATATTCAACTTAGGCAGTCCTTCCGATCGATTTTGTGAAGTTTTATTTCTTTTCAAACACATAAAACTAACAATTATAGTAGCATTTCCCTTAAAAAATGAAAAGAAATTATTTGGACATGTTGAGTACTTAGTTGTGTGAACTATGTTCTCAAATCAAGAAATAAACTATTTTCCTATTTAGCCACTGATTACTTATGAAAAGATAACTAAAATAATAAATTCTTTGTTTGACTTGTATGAAAGAAAATATCTGATCGTGCAAATATCACAAAAAACGGTAGATGTAATTTGCGACCGACTTGTATGAAAATAAAGGCATGCGGGCACGTATATATATTTTATGTATATTAGAAAAATTCGGAACGTATACATGCACACAGCACACAACAACGGCCACGATATTCTTCGATGCGGCCATTGAACATTTCTTGGATTGCACTAATTTAAGTACTTGCAAAGGTATAGGGAAGAGGAGAACATTCTAGCGCTCCCGGATACCGACATGCTATTATCAATTTAAAAGTGTTCTCCTACTTAATTTAATTAGAATTATAACGGTCAACTTTTAAATCTTGCGATAACTCAAGTTGTATGATAGCTTAATCTGGGCCTATTGAGTATTAGCTCTAACCCCTTTCATACAGAGTAAGTGAATCAATTCTAAACTTGAGAACTCATCCCCACGGTGAAGTTTCATTAAAGCAATTTTCACCAAATGGAAAGTTTGACAACTTTGTTACTTTTTTTCCTCACTAACCTATCATTAATGACCACGTCAAAATGCCCAAAAACTTATGCGAAGTCGAGGTCATGTACACCATAGACTTAATTGAGGCCTATTGACTAGCTCTGACTTAATTGGGGCCTATTGACTAGCTCTAACCCCTTTCATACATGGTAAATGAATCAATTCTAAACTTGAGAACTCATTTTCATGGTGAAGTTTCATTAAGGCAATTTTCACAAAATGGAAAATTTGGCAATATTGTTACTTAGCCTTACTAGCCTCTCATTAATGACCCTGTCAAAATGCCCAAAAACTTGTGTGGAGTCGAGGTCACATACATAGACCTCACAGCATCAAGCGAGAACTAGGTGGACCTTATTGATCCAACGGTGACTAGGTCCCTAAGCCATTTATTTCGAGTTCACCTAAATGTACTCCTATTCAAAGGCCTAATCCTCAAATGATGGTTTTAATTATTAATGTGATGGGCCTAAGTTAGCCTATCTGCCCATGTTGGGCCTAAAAGCTCGACCCACAATATTAGGGCCCATGGATAAAGGGATATGATGAAGGGACACGTTTCTTTTTGGAGGGGACGTATATAAGGGGGAAATAAAGAGGGAGGAAGGCACCTTTTGAAGCAACGTATGTTCCTCCTCCCTCTCTCCCTCAAAAACACTTCCAAAAGAAAGAACAGTAAGCAAGAGGCGACATCCATCTTCCCTTCAAGGCGAATTTGCGTCATCGGATCAAACAGGGCCAAATTATCTTCCTCATATCGGCGTCGGTGCTTAATCTGTGGCTAACAAGGTACGTTCGATTCTGTGATGTGCCTTAGGATCGATGATGCATGTGTTTTTCCCGGGCTCATCTTCCGCACAAGTTTAGGGATTTGATTTAGTGTCGAATCCGATTTTGGGAATCCGATATTCCCAACATTGGTATCAAAGCCCTAATTCATGTTTTCCCAACCCCTTTCATGTTTATGAATGATTTATGATTGAATTTTCGTAAAAAATTGGCCGACACCGATAAGGGGCGGAAAAATCCCGACACCCGATTTTGTTCGCCCCACTTTTTGGTTTTCTATAAGTCAAAATTTTTTTCTAAATGCGTAGGATCGAAAGTCTCGTCGAGACGAGCGCAATGAGTGGTAGAACACCGCCAAAGGCCGTTGGACGCGCCCCCACGCGCAGGCGAAACGAACCGTTGCACACGCCGATTCGCAAGGGCAGGCGCACACGTGCATCGCACGTGCGCACACGTGCAACGCACGTGCGCGTGTGCCGTCGTTGGTGCGTGCGAGGCACGCGCCAGCTGACATCAGGCGCACATGCGTGCCGCACGTGCCGGGTTGGTCCACTAGAAATATGGGTCTTCATGAAGGAGGGAAAAGAGGAAACCAGACTAAGATTATCATTGGTTCATCAATCGGAGCTGCTGTTCTCCTGGTAGCTACGATTGCCTTCTGTTTTTTTATTTGGAAAGGAAAGAGGAATTCTAAGCATGGTATGAGTTTGGAGCAATCAAGAGAATGGCGTATCCATCTTGTTGTGTTGACCTCTCTATTCTGCAAAATTCTTATTTTTCGTGTAATCTTTGCTAGATGACAACATGCAAATACTTCCAACGCAGCGGCTAGTTTCTTCCTTGAGTAATGCTCCTACAAAAACTGCTCATTGCTTTATACTATCAGAAATTGAAGAAGCCACAAAAAAATTTGAGAAAAAAATTGGTTCTGGAGGATTTGGAGATGTCTTTTATGGCAAATTGAAAGATGGAAGGGAAATTGCAATCAAGGTTCTGAGTAATGATTCCAATCAAGGAAAGCGAGAGTTCTCAAATGAGGTAATTGTATCAAATTTTGAACCCTTTATGTTTAGGGATGGATACGTCATTCTCTTGATTGCTCCAAACTCATACCATGCTTAGAATTCCTCTTTCCTTTCCGAATAAAGAAACAAAAGGCAATCGTAGCTACCAGGAAAACAGCAGCTCCGACTGATGAACCAATGATAATCTTAGTCTGGTTTCCTCTTTTCCCTCTTTCATGAAGACCCATATTTCCAGTGGATCGACCCGGCACGTGCGGCACGTGTGCGGCTGACGTCAGCTGGCTCGTGCCTCGCACGCACCAGCAACAGCACACGCGCACGTGTGCGCGCGTGCGATGCAGGCGCCTACCCCTGCGAATCGGCGCGTGCGATGGTTTGTTCCGGCTGCGCGTGGGGGCGCGTCCGGCGGCCTTTGGCGGCATTTCGCCACTTGTCGCGCTCATCTCGACGAGACCTTTGATCCTACGCTTTTAGAAAAAAATTTCGACTTACAGAAAACCAAAAAGTGGGGCAAACAAAATCAACGCAGCGGCTAGTTTCTTCCTTGAGTAATGCTCCTACAGAAACTGCTCATTGCTTTATGCTATCAGAAATTGAAGAAGCCACAAAAAAATTTGAGAAAAAAATTGTTTCTGGAGGATTTGGAGATGTCTTTTATGGCAAACTGAAAGATGGAAGGGAAATTGCAGTCAAGGTTCTGAGTAATGATTCCAATCAAGGAAAGCGAGAGTTCTCAAATGAGGTAATTGTATCAAATTTTGAATCCTTTATGTTTAGGGATGCTTGGCTTCTATAGTCTCTGCCGGGATCTGCCACATGAATTTGTCACGAGTTGATGTGCTTTTCTTTACCTACAAGGAGTAGGCACATGCTACTTTTGGGATCTTCTTGACTAAACTCAAATCCCTAAGGGAGTGAATAATGAAATAACTCCTTACCCATTTAACGGGAATTCAGTGTGCTACTATTGGGATCTTCTTGACTAAACTCAAATCCCTAGGGGAGTGAATAATGAAATAACTCATTGCCCGTTTAACGGGAATTCAGTATATTTACCCTTTTTTGCCCCTAAATTTTAGTTGCTGCAAAGTCTTTCGTGTTGATGTTTCTGAAGCATTTTTCTTTGAATTACTATCTGATATCATCCAACCCTTTGTCACTTAGATTAATTTTCATGAAACTAGTACTCCGCACTGACAAAATTGTCATTAGCATCAGTTATCAACTACATCGTCTAACTAATGTTGTATGTGATCTAGGTGACTCTTCTTTCAAGAATACATCACAGGAATTTGGTACAACTCCTTGGATATTGCCAAGAAGATGGGAGAAACATGCTGGTTTACGAGTTCATGCATAATGGAACTCTTAAAGAGCACCTATTTGGTAAGCCCATACGCTTTCTTCATGCCATGAGCTTGTTATCATGTGTCTATATAAATTCCATATATCTATCTCTAAGGTCCATTGACTCGTGAGCGGAATTTTAATTGGATCAAACGCCTTGAGATTGCCGAAGATACTACAAGAGATCAGTCGTCCTCTATAAACTGGTTTAATTCCCTGTAGAAGTCATTTTAGCTACCGAAGTTGGTAATCTTATTCATTGTGTTCAGGGATCGAGTACCTTCACACTGGATGTGTTCCAGCCATCATACATAGAGATTTGAAAAGTACCAACGTTCTTCTGGACAGCAACTTGAGAGCAAAAGTTTCAGATTTTGGTATCTCAAAATCTCAAGTTGATGGAGTCTCCCATGTCTCAAGTGCGGTTCGAGGAACTGTTGGGTATCTGGACCCCGAGTAAGGCATCTTTTTGGTCGTGCCTTCTGTTTTTCAACGGACATATAGTTTTTTGAAGTTGAAGCAAGTTAATATGGTGTCATTATGTGTGCATGCGATTTTTATCTTTGAATGTACATTATATACTTTAATGATATAAGTGACTAGTTGGTTGTAGAATTATATGGGTTCATAGCCAACTGTTCTAAAAGCTTAAACTAATTTATAAAAGGAGCCCACATGCATATGAGGCCCTTTGATATATCATTGATAAGTAATGTGGGATATTTTAACACTCCACCTCTTGACAAGGGAAGACCACACATGTGACATAAACTGAGGTGGAATTTGGCTCTGATAGTGCGTGAAGTCCAACCTAAAAAGCTAAAGTTGTTAGAAGAGAGCATGGTTTAATATTATAGTACTGTTAACGCACTCCCTTACACAGTGGTTGGACTTTGACCTAAGACATAAGCATGAAAATATATAATCGGGGAGGTAAATGGGGGCTAGAAAAATTTGAATTCGGGACCTCTCATTCTAATGCTATATAAAGCTTAAACTATGAGAAAATGGTGTGATTTAATGTAATGGTTCTCTTCTTATCTTTGTGGGAATTTGACAGGTATTGCATCTCCCAGGAATCGACAGATAAGAATGATGTCTATAGTTTTGGCGTCATTCTTCTTGAATTGATATCAGGTCGAGAAGCAATTTCCAACAAAAGCTCCAGCGTGAACTGTCGCCACATAGCCCAGTGGGTAAGTCCAGTGTAATAAGTACTACGAAACCTGTTCATTGATATTCTTGCAAACTCTTCAAACCTTCATTCTTAATTTCGAAGCGAAATCCGGCACGTGTACGTTCCTTCACATGTTGTACTCTCTAATTATAGGCGAGACCACACATAGAGAGCGGGGACATCCAAGGCATCATCGATCCAAACCTACGTGAGGACTACGACGTCCAGTCGATAAGGAAGATCGCGGAGAAGGCTCTGATGTGCGTCCAGCCTAACGGGCACATGAGGCCATCGATCTCGGAGGTCCTCAAGGAGATCCAAGACGCATTGTTGATCGAGAGAGGAGCCTTGGCAGTGCGAGAGGGCCTGTCGGATCTGTAGAGGAACTCGTTCCACTCGTCTGTCAACATGGATGCCTTTGGTGCCGACGATACTGTGGATAAGACAATACAGCTATTTGCTCGCTACCGAAGTTTTCAAAAGTAGTTTAAATTTGAAAATAATAATTACCAGAGAGCAGGTTACTTGTAAAATTAGCTATAAATAGCCAAAAAGACAAAGTTGTAGGGATGTCCTAACAATCAAACAAACACAAGAACACTTGTCTTTTAGCTATTCTTTTTTCCATTCATATCTCATAGTTACGTTTTATTGAACGTTTTTACATCCTATTTATCCTTTACTTTATTTCCTGTATAATAGAATTAATCGCTTCCTTTCCGAAACGACAGTTTATATAAAAAAGCTGAAGATATGCCTCTTTGATGAAAGATATTTGCCAGGAAACCCCTTTCCTTGCAAACAATTTCATTTTTTCTCGCTAAGAATTCAAACAAGGTTTGTCATTGATATGTTTAGTAAAGAATACCACATGACAACTCAATATACTAATAAGAGAAAGTACTTTGATCTTTGAGTGAGATAAAAAAAAAAATAATAATAAAGTATGGTAGGGGAGTAACTTTGATCATAGACTCTTAGGCAGTCCTTCCGATCGATTTTGTGAAGTTTTATTTCTTTTCAAACACATAAAACTAACGATTATAGTAGCATTTCCCTTAAAAATGAAAATAAATCATTTGGACATGTTGAGTGCTTAGTTGTGTGAACTATGTTCTCAAATCAAGAAATAAACTATTTTCCTATATAGCCACTGATTATTTATGAAAAGATAACTAAAATAAAAAATAATTTGTTTGACTTGTATGAAAGAAAATATCTGATCGTGCAAATATCACAAAAAACGGGAGATGTAATTTGCGACCGACTTGTATGAAAATAAAGGCATGCGGGCACGTATATATATTTTATGTATATTAGAAAAATTCGGAACGTATACATGCACACAGCACACAACAACGGCCACGACATTCTTCGGTGCGGCCATTGAACATTTCTTGGATTGCGCTAATTTAAGTACTTGCAAAGGTATAGGGAAGAGGAGAACATTCTAGCGCTCCCGGATACCGACATGCTATTATCAATTTAAAAGTGCTCCCCTACTTAATTTAATTAGAATTATAACGGTCAACTTTTAAATCTTACGATAACTCAAGTTGTATGATAGCTTAATCTGGGCCTATTGAGTATTGATTAGCTCTAACCCATTTCATACAGGGTAAGTGAATCAATTCTAAACTTGAGAACTCATCCCCACGATGAAGTTTCATTAAAGCAATTTTCACCAAATGGAAAGTTTGACAACTTTGTTACTTTTTTTCCTCACTAACCTATCATTAATGACCTCATCAAAATGCCCAAAAACTTATGCGAAGTCGAGGTCATGTACACCATAGACTTAATTGGGGCCTATTGACTAGCTCTAACCCCTTTCATACATGGTAAATGAATCAATTCTAAACTTGAGAACTCATTCTCATGGTGAAGTTTCATTAAGGCAATTTTCACAAAATGGAAAATTTGGCAATTTAGCCTTACTAGCCTCTCATTAATGACCCTGTCAAAATGCCCAAAAACTTATGTGGAGTCGAGGTCACACATACATAGACCTCACAGCATCAAGCGAGAACTAGGTGGACCCTATTGATCCAACGGTGACTAGGTCCCTAAGCCATTTATCTCGAGTTCACCTAAATGTACTCCTATTCAAAGGCCTAATCCTCAAATGATGGTTTTAATTATTAATGTGATGGGCCTAAGTTAGCCTATCCGTCCATGTTGGGCCTAAAAGCTCGGCCCACAATATTAGGGCCCATGGATAGAGGGATATGATGAAGGGACACGTTTCTTTTTGGAGGGGACGTATATAAGGGGGAAATAAAGAGGGAGGAAGGCACCTTTTGAAGCAACGTATGTTCCTCCTCCCTCTCTCCCTCAAAAATACTTCCAAAAGAAAGAACAGTAAGCAAGAGGCGACACCCATCTTCCCTTCAAGGCGAATTTGCGTCATCGGATCAAACAGGACCAAATTATCTTCCTCATATCGGCGTCAGTGCTTAATCTGTGGCTAACAAGGTACGTTTTTTATTCTGTGATGTGCCTTAGGATTGATGATGCATGTGTTTTTCCCGGGCTCGTCTTCCGCACAAGTTTAGGGATTCGATTTAGTGTCGAATCCGATTTTGGGAATCTGATATTCCCAACATTGGTATCAGAGCACTAGTTCATGTTTTCCCAACCCCTTTCATGTTTATGAATGATTTAAGATTGAATTTTCGTAAAAAATCAGCCGACACCGATAAGGGGCGGAAAAATCCCGACACCCGATTTTGTTCGCCCCACTTTTTGGTTTTCTATAAGTCGAAATTTTTTTCTAAAAGCGTAGGATTGAAGGTCTCGTCGAGACAAACACGACGAGTGGCGGAACGCCGCCAAAGGCCGCCGGACGCGCCCCTGTTAGGGAAATCCCTTATGATGTTTTGAAGATGACAAAATAAATCAAAGGCTACTAACATGTTTAATGGTTAAATAATAGACCATGCAGATAATAGAATATGTAAAGGATATTGTCAAAGTCTCAAGACGGCCGAAGACTCGAACGTAACACATGTCCGAAGTATATTCTCAAGACTGCATTTTTTAGTGTCAAAGTCTGTTCTACATCAAGTTTGTCAACTCGACTAATTCCATCGAACGTGAATGATGAACCGGAAGACAGACTCTATGCTGAAGCCGAACCGGGTACAGACCTTAAAGCTAAATCTGTTCGAAGCGTATATGTTCGTACCTAGATTGTAAAGTCTAGACTCATATTGTAAAGTCTGAGACTCGGACTTTACATCCGTTCGATGAATCGTAACTCAAGCCCAATCATACAACGGCTAGTGATCTGGTTTAGATTCCACATCAAGATTGATTTGATTGATTCAATCTAATTGATTGACGATTGGATCTTGAAGACAAGAACTTTCTATACGAAGAAGCTTTACTTATGGAAACCAAGATTTCGTTTGTATGGGCGATCGGAATCAATTTGGGATTTTACCTTTGTCACTCAACGGCTACCAAATCTTCTAGATACAGAGCTGTCCAATAGGTATATTGGAAGACGATTCTCCGGGATGCTGTCCAACGGGTAGTTTGGAAGTGGAGGAGTATTTGAGGAGATGAAGGACCGATGAGCAAGTAAGAGACGGAGCGTAGAATTTATAATTCCAAAGTCTAAGCGACTTTCGATCATATACTTGTCTCTTGAGAGCTTAAACGTTTGTAATCGTGAGAGAAATACCAAAAGAGTGACTTAGTGAGATAGTGTGATCTACTACTAAGTGTTTGCACTCGAAGTTGTAATCTCTTGTTGATTGCATAGTGGAATCCAGCCAAGAAGGCTGTTAGCGTGGGAGAGTGGACGTAGGCTTGGATTAAGCCGAACCACTATAAATCTTGTGTTCTTATTCTCTTCCTTAACTCCTTTATTTTGTTCATACTAGCACTCTCAGCCCCCACGCACAGCCGGAACGAACCGTCGCATGCGCTGATTTGCAAGGGCAGGCGCGTGCATCGCACGTGCGCATGTGCCGTCGCTGGTGCGTGCGAGGCATGCGCCAGCTGACGTCATCGTGACATCAGCTGCACGCATGCCGCACGTGCCGGGTCGGTCCACTGGAAATATGGGTCTTCATGAAGAGGGAAAAGAGGAAACCAGACTAAGATTATCATTGGTTCATCAGTCGGAGCTGCTGTTCTCCTGGTAGCTATGATTGCCTTATGTTTCTTTATTCGCAAAGGAAAGAGGAATTCTAAGCATGGTATGAGTTTGGAGCAATCAAGAGAATGGTGTATCCATCTTGTTGTGTTGACCTCTCTATTCTGCAAAATTCTTATTTTTTCGTGTAATCTTTGCTAGATGACAACATGCAAATACTTCCGACGCAGCGGCTAGTTTCTTCCTTGAGTAATGCTCCTACAGAAACTGCTCATTGCTTTATGCTATCAGAAATTGAAGAAGCCACAAAAAAAATTCGAGAAAAAAATTGGTTCCGGAGGATTTGGAGATGTCTTTTATGGCAAACTGAAAGATGGAAGGGAAATTGCAGTCAAGGTTCTGAGTAATGATTCCAATCAAGGAAAGCGAGAGTTCTCAAATGAGGTAATTGTATCAAATTTTGAACCCTTTATGTTTAGGGATGCTTGGCTTCTGTAGTCTCTGCCGAGATCTGCCACATGAATTTGTCACGAGTTGATGTGCTTTTCTTTACCTACAAGGAGTAGGCACATGCTACTACTGGGATCTTCTTGACTAAACTCAAATCCCTAGGGGAGTGAATAATGAAATAACTCATTGCCCGTTTAACGGGAATTCAGTGTGCTACTATTGGGATCTTCTTGACTAAACTCAAATCCCTAGGGGAGTGAATAATGAAATAACTCCTTGCCCGTTTAACGGGAATTCAGTATATTTACCCTTTTTTGCCCTTAAATTTTAGTTGCTGCAAAGTCTTTCGTGTTGATGTTTCTGAAGCATTTTTCTTTGAATTACTATATGATATCATCCAACCCTTTGTCACTTAGATTAATTTTCATGAAACTAGTACTCCGCACTGACAAAATTGTCATTAGCATCAGTTATCAGCTACATCGCCTAACTAATGTTGTATGTGATCTAGGTGACTCTTCTTTCAAGAATACATCACAGGAATTTGGTACAACTCCTTGGATATTGCCAAGAAGATGGGAGAAACATGCTGGTTTACGAGTTCATGCATAATGGAACTCTTAAAGAGCACCTATTTGGTAAGCCCATACGCTTTCGTCATGCCATGAGCCTGTTATTATGTGTCTATATAAATTCCATATATCTATCTCTAAGGTCCATTGACTCGTGGGGCCTATTGACTAGCTCTAACCCCTTTCATACATGGTAAATGAATCAATTCTAAACTTGAGAACTCATTCCCATGGTGAAGTTTCATTAAGGCAATTTTCACAAAATGGAAAATTTGACAATATTGTTACTTAGCCTTACTACCCTCTCATTAATGACCCTATCAAAATGCCCAAAAACTTATGTGGAGTCGAGGTCACATGTATAGACATCGCAACATCAAGCGAGAACTGGGGGGACCTTATTGATCCAATGGTTGACTAGGTCCCTAAGCCATTGAGCTCGAGTCCACATAAATGTACTCCTATTCAAAGGCCTAATCCTAAAAAAAAAACCCCTATAAATACACTCCCTTGCCAACTCTCTAGAACCACTCTCTCGCATCACCAATCCAAGCAAAACTACATCATCACATGCGCATCCTCTCTCATAAAAGAAATTTCGCTTTGCAAGAAAATGGCCAAGGTAGAAGTCAGATTAGTGTGCTTTCTCTACATTGCAAATCTATTGCTCGTAATTGTTACCGACAGCGTTGGAGATCAACCCGAACCGGTTCCCAGCATGGTCAGAAATGAACCAGAACCGATTGACGACATCACATGCGGCGAGGCCATGACGGACTTGTGGCGGTGTTTGCCATTCCTGAAGGGGTCTGAGCCTTCGCAGACCACGCTATGCTGTCAAGCCGTGCAATTTGTGCAGAGGCTGGCAAACACAACGCAGATACGACGAGATCTGTGTAAGAGATTCAAGAATATCGGGCTTGGGTTGGGAGTTGACCCAATAAGAGCTAAGCTGATTCCCAAGTATTGCCACATCGAGTTGCCCATGCCGGTTGATCCTTACGTCGACTGCAACACGTAAATTGACCATCTCTCTCTCTCTCTCTCTCTCTCTCTCTCTCTCTCTTATTTTTACGTGAAATTCGTTTGGTTTTACATTCGCAGTGTTCCTTATGGAAGACATTACAAGCTTGAAGCATGAAGTTAGATTGAAAAAAATTTCAATTGGAAAAAGTTTTGCCTCCTGGCACACTATGCTGTATGTGACGATCAATCGAATGAAAGAAAAAGGATAAAAATTTTAAAAGTGAAAACTTCCACTTTTGCTTTCACTTTTTGAGAAATTATATATATGTTGAAGAAAAGAGAAACATTTTTAACCCGCTTGGTACCTTTCGAATCAAGAAGAATTCAACGAAGTACACAGACATGCACCCCTATTCACACACGCGCAAGAGAATATGAGCTTAGAGAGAGAGGGAGATTACATAATACAATCAATCGCTATTTACATTTGCAAGATTTTAGGAGTTAGTGTGGATGACCAAATCCAGATCCAGCAGAAAGTCTTAGTCCTCTTTATTTCCCAAAACCAAATGAATCTCGTCCTCAATCTTCAATCCGTTTCCTCTGTGGTGAGATGATCCTAAAAACATGCTCTTGGCCGGTGCAGTTGTCCACCATAACTACCCATCTGCTCTTCTTCCTTCACCCTCCACTGCCGTCGATCTTGCCTCGGGCTTTGGCACCTTCCTACGCCACCTCGAACGCCCTGCGTGGGTCATCACCGGCGGAGGTTCAAAGAGCGACAGCGACAGAGCAGCAAAGCACAGACCCACTTAGACCCAGCTTTCACAAGGTCCCGCACGTCCGACCGGCAAAAACCTCGGACGATGACACAGAAACACATCAATCCCCTCAATGAGTGACCCGTGTTCTCTCGCATTCACTTAAACTCCGACTTTCGTGATGCCTAAAGAAGATCCGACCAGCCCAATCGTGCACTCCGGACCCCGCCTCCGGAGCGACGACGTGGAGCTCGCCCACTTTGCCAAGCCGCCGCCTCGCCGCAACCAGAGGCGTAGTAGTAGCAAGTGCTTCGTCTACGCCCTCGCCCCGATCGTCATCCTCTAGCGCCGCCTTCCTCGGGTTCGCCCTCACCATCCGCGTCAAGAGCCCCGAGCTCAGGCTTCGCCGCATCGACGTCAAGTCCCTCGACTACTCCACCGCGGCCTCCTTCTCAGCTTCCTCAACCATGTCGCCGGTTGGGAGGCCGGCCTCCGGAACACCAAGAGAGCATCTTCTCTGCCGTTGGGCTCCGCTTGCTTGCGATTTGCTGTCCTCACCGTCTCTGTAACACATTTTGCATCCAGAAATGGCAAGCGAGGGCTCCGGCGTCACCCGCAGAGCTTGGGACGTGGTCCACCTTATGCTGCTGTGGCCGAGGAGAGGCGGGGCGTTCAGGCGGCTCCTTGCGATCAAGTTCCGTCTCACCGTGGTTGGATTCGTCAAGAGCATCGGTGGTGGTTGCGGCTACCACAGCTCGATGCCTATCCACTACGAGCTCTCGTTCGACAAGACCCTGGTCTTCCACGTCAAGATGCATCGACCCGAAGCATCCACAAGGTCCTGCTTCTGCCTCCCTCGCATCCCCTGCATCAACGGCAAGGATGGCGACTGGGAGAGGAAGAGCCCGGTCGCCGTTGAAGACGGAGGAGAATGCAGATGTGGAGGTGGCGGACGAGGCTGATGCGTAAGTGCGGCGACGTGGTTTGTTGGACGGCGGGCTCTGTCGTTCGCCGGAGGAGCAGCACGACGAAGGGGAAGAACGAATGAGAAAATATTAGCTGTAGCTTAGATGCAGCAGCGGCCAACGAGGCAGATGTGGAAGCGGCGGCGGTGGCGTGATTCGTCAGACGGCGGCTCCGTCGTCTGATCGGAGAAGAAGCGAAGGGCAGAGCAACCGGGCGGGAGTCAAAACGAAAAAATGGAGAGAGAGTTTGTAAGAGAGAAGGATCTGCTATTATTTTCTTGGGAGGGGAGAGAGAGAGAGAGCGCACCGAATTTTTCAAATTTCCCGAGAGGGAAAGGTTTCTGGTGGGCCCAGCATACCTCGTCGAAAGGCCAGGAGAAGGCTAGTGAGAGAAAAAAGAAAAAGAAAAATGCAGAAGACAAAAGGGGGGCCACGCTTCCACGTGGCGTCGCGTGAGTGGTCTGGGACCACGCTGATGTGGAGCTCCCGGACCACCCAATATTTTCTCTAGGGAGGCCATGCTGGAACGTGGTGCAATTTAAATGGCCTTCTTATTTGTCATGTTGGAGCACAAGACGTGCTCAATATTTTTCCCCCAAGAAGACTAAAAGATGGCTGACGAAGTCCAACTTCCACAACCGTCGCCTCTAGTCCCTCTTTCCGCATGCATAGCTCACCACCACAACTCCGTCTATCCATTTTTATCACGACGAAGCTCGATAGAGGAAAGCAAAGATGGAACGAGCGGATTTGAAGCCTTTCTTACGGTTTAAGGTGATGGCGATTTGTGGCTCGTTCTTTCTGTAAATGGCAAGTAGGTGAGTAGTTCCTTCTTCTCTCCTCTCACAGGATTATTTTTGGGAACTCTCTGATGGAACTGCAGCTTCCGCCATTCCCAAACCTCCCCCCCTCTCTCCTGTAAAGCGACTCCTTTTCTTGATCCTTCAAAATATATAGAAAAAGGGTTTCGCTCCATTAGCCCTCTCTTTCTCCCTCTGTGTTCTTTTTTCAGTCCGAATGTTGCTGACACATTCGAACTGGCTTTTCTCCGTTTTTTTTCTTCTGGGCAATCTTTCCTCTCCCTCTTCCTCTCTCTGAAAGGGACTCGCGGAGAAGACGCGGATATGGGAAAAGGGCTCTTCCTGTTCTGGCTCGTCTTCTACACTTTGGTTCTCATGGAGCCCTCCACTACTCAATTGCCAGGTTTTCTCTCTCCGCCCCTGTTAAATCTCCCAATTGCCTTTACTTTGGTGAAAGCCAAAGAATCTCCCGATAAGGGGTGGAAAAATCCCGACACCCGATTTTGTTCACCCCGCTTTTTGGTTTTCTGTAAGTCGAAATTTTTTTCTAAAAGCGTAGGATCGAAGGTCTCGTCGAGACAAGCGCAACGAGTGGCGGAACGCCGCCAAAGGCTGCCGGACGCGCCCCCACACGCAGCCAAAACGAACCGACGTGCACGCACTTATTCGCAGGGCAGGCGCGTGCATCGCACGTGCACGCACGGCCGATGCACGTGTGCGTGTTCCGTCGCTGGCTCGTGCGAGGCACGTGCCAGCTGATGTCATCATGACGTTAGCTGCACGCGTGCCGCACATGCTGGGTCGGTTTGTCCGACCCGACCCGACCCGACCCGGCTGATCTCGACCGTTGACCGTTGACGACCGTTGACTTTGACCATTAAAAAAAAAGAGAGAGGAAAAGAATGTGTTATTTTTTCCAATTAAGTATATGTGGATTATATGCGATCCCTTATTTATTCTGCATTTGTTGCAGGAACAATACCTCCCCTTAGGTTGTGCACACCTATTCGCACAATTACCGATAAACAAAAGGAAAGGCTTTCTAAGTTAATAGCTGAGCTGATTGATTATCAATGGGAGAGTGGTGACTTAATTAATCACGTTCTTGAAGTCAACGAGAAAATTCAAAATGTCATATGGAATGGTCGTCCCATGCCACAGTCTGAGATGATGCGATTTTTCATAAACACTCTTCCACTAGAATGGTAAGGAGTGTTGAATCGCATATGGGATGTCAACAAAGCTGCTTCATATAGGAAAATTGTGATGGATTTTATAGATGATTATTACTAGATTGTTACAAGGGAAAATATCAAGAAATTGAACAAAAGAGGATCTTTCCCAGTTTGTATATTGACTTGGTGCTAGATGTTTTTGCTGGTTTTTATTTAGTGTGCTTTGTGGACATCTTATGTAATGTTTTTCTACCTAGTTATTTTTGGTATGGCAACTGATATGTTAGTTGTATTATATGAAAACATTATTATTCTATTGGATGTCAAATATTATTTTATTTCTGTTATTGTTGATTGTTGCGGGTAGTTCATAGAAGTTTTTGTAGCTTCATAGAATTTATTTTGCATAAGATAATTATACTAATGATAGTTTTAAGTTATGATTTTTTTAGGATAATTGGAAACATAGTGACATTTTGATTCTGAAACATTACTTGAAATTGTTCATTAATATGATGAGTCTGTGCAAAATAGATGCATAAATGATAGGCATTAATAATTCGTACATATATGTCTAATATGTTCATCAATGGCTTCAGCCACAAAGAGCATAGTCGCTGAGCTCCACAAAGAGCATAGTCGCTGAGCTGAACAAAGGTGAGAAGCTCAATGGCGCTAACTATGAATTATGACACATGAAAATCCAATATGTGCTAGAAGAGCAAGAGACACTAGAAGCTCTTAACCTGACCATGGTAGAACCTGAAGAAGTAAACACTGCACAGCACAAGAGAAATAAGGAAGCATTTGTTGAATGGAAAAGAAAGAACTCTCTTGCTCGCATTACGTTGCTGAGTAGCATGAAAAATGACGCCATGCAAGAGTTTAGGTGTTTTGAGAATGCCAAGGAAATGTGGGAAGTATTGGCAGCAAGATTTGGTCATACTTTGGTGACTAGACTGAGGCAGCTCACTATTAGGTTTGACTCTTATAAGAAGCCTCATGGTCAGACCATGAAGCAATATCTTAGAAAGATGTCAAACATGATTAATGAGCTGAAAGATGCTGGCCATGTCCTGATTGATGAGCAGCAAGTGCAAGCAGTGATTCATTCTTTACCTCAAAGTTGGGAGTATATGAAGGTGCACTTGACCCATAATGAGAATATCAAAACCTTTAAGGATGCAGTGCGTCATCTTGAGCTGGAAGAGGACCGTCTCTTGGCGGCTAAGCCGAAAGCTGAAATCTATCATGCTAGTTCTAGCTCAAATGGAGCTTCAAGCTCCAAGCGCAAACGTCTTAAATGGTTCGATAAAGGGAAAGGCAAGGAAGTAGGTCCTTCAGGGAAGAAACCTAAGTTTAACCAACATGAAAGAGGAAAACGTCCTCGAATGAAGAAACTTACAAGGGTGAAGTGTTACAATTGTGACAAGAAGGGTCACTATGCTCGCGATTGTCGTGAGCCAAAGAATGTATACACCCCTTGTACTTTTCAGAACTTTGCTTATGTGTCGAGTTATGTATTCTTAACTGAGTCTAATCCTTTGTGGACTATGGATTCAGGAGCGACAGATCATGTAGCGAAGAATAGAGAATCCTTCGTTGAATTCCGACGAGTACCAACTGGAACTAAGTAGATCTATGTGGGAAATAACTCCAGAATTGAAGTAAAAGGAATTGGCACCTGCCAACTGAACATGCGTGGTGGACGCACTTTATTCCTACATGATGTATTATATACTCCGGAGATTCGTCGGAATTTAGTGTCTGTTTTAGTGTTAGTCAAGCTAGGTTTCAATATGAACTTCCATAATAGAGGTGTAAATTTATTTTTGGATACAAATTTCTATGGTTGTAGTTATTTTCTGGATGGTTTCATTGTATTAGATATTGACTATGTTAATGCAAATGTTTGTTATTCTCTTCTCACGTCTCCTAATTCATATGATAATGATGTAAATGTGTGGCATGCTAGACTTGGTCATATTGTCTAATAACGTATAAATAGACTAGCCAAAGAGGGCTTGTTGGGCAATATTGAAAAAGTCGATTTGTCCATATGTGAGCATTGCCTAGTAGGGAAAACGACAAGAAAACCATTTGAAAAAGGTAAAAGAGCTGAATTTCCTCTACATTTAATCCATTCTGACGTCTGTGGTTGTGAGAGGAAGGCATGAGGCTATTTATTTCATCACTTTTATAGATGATTATACTCAATTCGGATATGTCTATTTGATTTCTCATAAATCTGAAGTATTAAGTTGTTTCAAAAGGTTTATGAACTTGGTAGAAAATCAATTAGACAAGAAAATAAAAGCATTGAGATCCGATTGAAGTTGAGAACATTTATCTAATGAGTTCAGAAAATTATGTGATGAAAAAGGAATAGAAAGACAGTTGTCTATTCCATATACTCCTCAATAAAATGGTGTTGCGGAGAGAAGAAATAGAACCCTACTAGAAATGATTACGTCCATGATTACCTATCACTTTTTGGAGTGATGCGTTGTTAACTGCTGCATATATACTTAACCGGGTGCCTTCCAAATCAGTTACTTCCACTCCATATGAGTTATGGATAGGTAGAAAATCGAACTTAAGTTTTCTTAAACCATGGGGTTGTGCTGCCTATACTCATGAGCTCTCTCACAAGTTTGGGAAATTGGGTCCTAAAGGAAAGAAGAGTATTTTCATAAGATATTCTAAATACTCGAAAGGGTATGTGTTCATAGGTGAGCAGGAAAGTGGGAGTATAATTGAACTTGAATCACGGGATGTCACATTCTTAAAGAATGAATTTCCTAATAATGACGAAATAGGTAAAAATTATTTCATATTTGAAACCTTGGATCAATATAATGATATTAGTGGAATTCGTCCAAGTGGGAGTAATATAAGAAGTGATGAATTGAATTCAACACATTCTCAATTACAACCACATGATGAAATGACATCATCATTAACTAATTCTAGTGGGAGCATAATGGGGAATGATGTGCAAAGTATACAATTTCCCATACGGTGAACAAGTCGCAAAAGTATTCCCCGTCGACGTTTTGACATTGAAAGGGAAATTTCAATGATTGCTCCGCAAAATGAGGATGAGCCAAGAAATATTAATGAGGCTCTAAATTGCCCTAGTAAGGAAAAATGGATTCATGCAATGGAAGAGGAGATTAAGTCAATGAAGTCAAACCAAGTTTGGAAACTGGTTGATCTTCCAACAGAATGCAAAGTTATTGGGAACAAGTGGGTTCTCAAAATAAAGCGAAAAGCTGATGGCTCGATAGAAAGGCATAAGGCTCGCCTTGTGGCGAAGGGATATAACCAACAGGAATGAATTGATTATAAATAAACACTCTCCTATAGTGAGATTTACCTCGATTCGTATTATTCTGGCAATAGTGGCAAGTATGGATCTTGAATTACATCAAACGGACGTAAAGACTGTTTTTCTCAATGGAGAATTAGATGAAGAAATATATATGGAACAACCTGTTAGTTTCATTACAAAAGGCCAAGAAGAAAATGTATGTCAACTTTTGAGATCGATATATGGCCTTAAGCAGTCATCAAGATAATGGTATATACGTTTTTATAATACCATAATGGCATATGATTTTACAATGATAGATGAGGATCATTGTGTATATATCAAAAGATCCAAAGATCAATTTGTGATCATATCATTATATGTTGATGATATACTAATTGCCGGAAGCAATATGGAGTTTGCTAATACTGTCAAGAGTTGGTTATCTTCCAACTTTGAGATGAAGGATATGGGTGAGGCTGCATACATTCTTGGAGTTAAGATTTCAAGAGATCGTTCGAAGAGGTCGTTATCTCTTTCGCAAGAAACATATATAAATAAGGTTCTTAAACGATTTCGTATGCAAGATTGTAAACCCATAGACACTCTTATTGCAAAAGGTAAATGATTGAGCCATAGACTATGTCCAAGGATTCCACAAGAGAAGGAACCAATGAAACATGTTCCTTATGCTAGTGCTGCTGGGAGCTTGATATACGCTATGATGTGTACAAGACCTAACATATATTTTGCAGTTGGAATGATGAGTAGATACCAATTCAATCCAAGTCTAGCACATTGGAAGGTCGTTAAAAGAATACTGAGGTATCTAAAGAGAATTGCTGATTACAAGTTGAATTACCAAGGAAATGATATGTGACTTGAAGGCTATTCAAATGCTGATTTGGGAGGAAATTTAGATGAAATGAAATCTACCTTTTGATTTGCTTTCTTATTGAACAATGGCGCCATATCATGGAGCAGTAAGAAGCAAACATGTATAGCCTTGTCTACGATGGAAGCTGAGTTCATGGCATTATCAGCAGCAGTACAAGAAGGAGTTTGGCTTAAGAGATTTTTGGATTATTTAGGTGTTATTGAGAAAGCTGCAAATCCATTATTAGTTAACTGTGATAGCCAAACAACTATAGCGTACACCAAAGATCCAAAATATCATTGCAAGACCAAACATATAGATACCAAGTATAACTTTGTCAAAGATATGGTTGCACGAAAGGATGTGAACTTATAGTACATATCTACACATAGAATGGTAGCAGATCCTATGACAACCTAGTAATGTATTTTGTGGTCATATAAAATCTCTAGGTTGCGTAAAGTTTGATGTATTGAATATTGTAATTTTCCTGAGTTGTTCACATTTATGAACTTGTGTTTTTCATTATTAATGCCTAAGAATCTTTGTTTGAAATTTATGCATCTTGATACTCAGTGCATTACTTTAAGTTGAGAAAGTATGTCGGACAGATATAAGATTGGCCCACTCACACAGGTAATCACATCTATTTACTATGTGATAAAAAGAGATGAAACGGTTTTAAACTTATTATCTAGGTGATAATCGAGAGCTCAAACTTAAAATATATTTGTCGCCTTAATTGGGTGTTAAGATGAGAACAATATTTACTATGTCCAAAAGTAAAATACCCCACATATTTTACTTTATCTGTCTAAGATGCCAGATGTGAGTTCTGATGAATTTTGTGAATGAGTAGATATGTGAACTCAAGTTAGACATTAAGTATGTCTGAATTATTATCTGTACGGTATTGAAGGTGTAGACATACATTCCATGGGAAATGAGTCAATACCATAATACGTATTTCATACTACGTATACATGAGACAACCAATAAGAGTGGAAAAAAGTTCCTCAATTTTAGTGCCCTCATGACTTTTACTTATTCACAAGATTTCTATTTAGTGTTTGCTATCTTAGGATGTTGCCAATGGTCATGAGTTGATTTGATCTAATGGGACATTTCTAGAAAAGCAAGCTGAACTGAAATTGAGAGTTTGAAGGAAAGAGGAAGATCGAATTTGGAGAATCATATTGTAGTTTGTATTCACTGGTCGACCAATTATGACTGTCTTTGGGATAATCATAATTATGAATACAATATATCAATGATTAAAAAGAGATCAAGAGAAAGATATAAATGTGATCGATCGATCTAGGGTACTGCATACTAAATCTACTCAGAGTGTGATACATGGCAATGAGCTCTCAAAGTATGCTGGTCGAACGAATTATTCACCGGTATGAATGTTGAAGAGAGGTAAAGAGGATCCTAATCGCCCACCATGTACGAGTGAGAGATTATGGTTTTAATTATTAATGTGATGGGCCTAAGTTGGCCCGTCCGCCCATGTTGGGCCTAAAAACCCAACCCACAATATTATGGCTCATGGATAGAGGGATATGATGAAGGGACACGTTTTTTTTTTTTAGGGGAAGTATATAAGGGGGAAATAAAGAGGGAGGAAGGCACCTTTTAAAGCAATGTACGTTCCTCCTCCCTCTCTCCCTCAAAAACACTTCCAAAAGAAATAACAGTAAGCAAGAGGCGACACCCATCTTCCCTTCAAGGTGAATTTGCGTCATCGGATCGAACATGGCCAAATTCTCTTCCCCATATCAATGTTGGTGCTTAATCTGTGGCTAACAAGATACGTTCGATTATGTGATGTGCCTTAAGATTGGTGATGCATGTGTTTTTCTCGGGCTCGTCTTCCGCACAAGTTTAGGGGTTCGATTTAGTATCGAATCCGATTTTGGGAATCCAACAACCAACATCAAAAAACCCCTATAAATACACTCCGTTGCCAACTCTCTAGAACCACTCTCTCGCATCACCAATCCAAGCCAAACTACATCATCACATAAGCCCCCTCTCTCAAAAAAAAAAAAAAAAATTGCTTTGCAAGAAAATGGCCAAGGTAGAAGTGAGATTATTGTGCTTTCTCTACATTGCAAATCTATTGCTTGTAGCTGTTACCAGCAGAGTTGGAGATCAACCCGAACCGTTTCCCAGCATGACCAGAAATGCACCAGAACCGATTGACGAAATCACATGCGGTGAGGCCATGACAGACTCGCGGCAATGCTTGCCATTCCTGAAGGGATCTGAACCTTCGCCGACCACGCTATGCTATCCGGCCGTGCAATTTATGCAAAGGCTGGCAAACACAACACAGATACTGGCAAACACAACGCAGATACGACGAGATCTGTGTGAGTGGTTCAAGAATATCGGGCTTGGGTTGGGAGTTGACCCCACAAGAGCTAAGCTGATTCCCAAGTATTGCCACATCGAGTTGCCCATGCCGATTGATCCTTACGTCGACTGCAACACGTAAATTGACCATCTCTCTCTCTCTCTCTCTCTTATATTTTTACGTGAAATTCGTTTGGTTTTACATTTGTAGTGTTCCTTATGGAAGACATTACAAGCTTGAAGCATGAAGTTAGATTGAAAAAATTTTCAATTGGAAAAAGTTTTGCCTCCTAGCACACTATGATGTATGTGACAATCAATCGAATGAAAGAAAAAGGATAAAAATTTTAAAAGTGAAAACTTCCACTTTTGCTTTCACTTTTTGAGAAATTATATATATATATGTTGAAGAAAAGAGAAACATTTTTAACCCGCTTGGTACCTTTCGAATCAAGAAGAATTCAATGAAGTTTGAACTCCAATCATATATTCACCTCCTTCGGCGAATTATTTGGCTTAATCCGACGTTAGCTAACCAACTTGATTAAAAACCTTGGCGGATTGTGTGCTATATTTTATATTCTTGAACCAAATTAATGGGGAAATTAGAACGGGCTTTTACGATTTTAAAGCATTTTCCAACATTATGGATTTCTCCAAAGGCAAAACATATTATTAAAAAAAAAAAAAAAAAAAAACTTCTGTTTTCTATGCGAACCATTATGTCTTTACACGTATGCATATTTGATGACTGACCTGTGTGCATTTGATCGATTAGCTTCTTAAAACATCTTTTCAAGTACAAAAGTTCATATAAATTAGATTGTGCATATAACTCTTCGGCAAGTTGTATATATGATGGAATGCGTTAAGAATTCATATTAGTCTATTTAAGCTTTGAACTTCTTGCAACTCATGCGATCTCAGACCAATTTTCCGACCAAAAGAGATGAGGCGACCCGCACGAGCGACCTTCAAGTTGCTCCATCCAAGGCCGGAACATCCTCGATACAAGTGATACGCAGTCAACACATTCTTTAAGACAGAAGAGTGCATTTGTTAGGTCGAAACTTCATGATAAAGAAAAATTCATTCCAATGAGATTTATTTTCAAGATAAATAGCTATCGTTCATTTATTTGGTCGTTGAGGGAAAGTGGGTTCCTTTTCACAAGAAGGGAAAATTGTTTTCCCTCCAATCTAAACTTGTTTCCAGTCTATAAATAAATTTTTTTGTATATCGATTACTTTCCTATGGAATAATTTCTCGAGAAAATTTTAAATAATGGTCTTAAGTATTCTCATTTTCTTAAATAAGGGTTTAAAGTGAACATCATTTTAAATAAGAGTCTGAAGTACCCTTATTTTCCCAAATGAGGGTCAAAAGTGGAATTTGGTTCAAATAAGCATTTGAACTAGCTATAGCAATTTCAAATAAGAGCTTGACCTTCTCATTGGTTAAGGTATTTTTGTATTTTACTTTTTTTTTGAATTTTTATTTTCCTTTTTGCTTTTCTTCTTCTTCTTTTTTTTTTTTTTTTGGTTTTCTCTTCTTCATCACTAGTGGCTAGGATCGACCACCGGCAAAGCTTGGAGAGGGCTGGGTGAGGGTCACCCTTACTCGATCTAGCAAGGGCCTCCCTTGCCCATCACAAGTGAGGGATGGCCTCACTTGGGTGAGGATTGCCTCACTAGCGATGTACGAGGGATGGCCTGACCTCAATACCTTTTGTAACGACTCGGGCCCTACTGTGTAATATTGTCCGCTTTGGACACTGAGTCCTCACGGTTTTAAAACGCGTCACACAGATTAAAGAGAACCTAAGATTAGAGAGACCCCAAGCCTTATAAACTAGTCCAAGACTCCCCCTAAGCGATGTGGGACTAGAGAGGACTTCTTCCCCTTCCTTGGGCTATCACACTCTCCACCCCTTATGAGCACAGCATCCTCGTTGTGGCCCCCACACGCGGTCGGGAGTCGGCTCTAATACCATTTGTAATGACCCAAGCCCCACTATATAATATTGTTCGCTTTGGACACTGAGTCGTGACACGCGGTCGGGAGTCGGCTCTGATACCATTTGTAATGACCCAAGCCCCACTGTATAATATTGTTCGCCTTGGACACTGAGTCCTCACGACTTTAAAACGCGTCACACAGATTAGAGAGACCCCAAGAGCGTCTTCGCTGTGGCCCTCACACGCGGTCGGAAGTCGGCTCTAATACTATTTGTAACGACCCGAGCCCCACTGTGTAATATTATCCACTTTGAACACTGAGTGCTCACGGCTTTAAAACGCGTCATACAGATTAAAGAGACCCCAAGCCTTATAAACTAGCCCAGGACTCCCCCCTAAGCGATGTGGGACTAGAGAGGACCCATTCCCCTTCCTTGGGTTGTCACGGCTTTCAAGGGGAGCCCATTAGGCGGAAGAGGAGTCGTGTCCTTTGGCATGCGTTCATCTAGAACAATGCAATCACTCCTCAATACCAGTTAAACCTCTGGATTATGGCTAAGAGCAGACTCCCCACTCAAGCTCTCTTATTGTCATATGGCAGAATTGACAATGGTTCCTGTGTTTTTTGCAATGAGATGCCTGATTCCATGAATCATTTGTTTTTTGGATGTCGTGTCACGGCAAGTATTGCTTTCTTTTGGACGGCCAGATGCAATTTGCCCTGGCATAATAGGTCTTGGAGGGAGAATCTCCGTTGGGCCAACACCTTTTTGTTGGATAAGGATTTCTACAGGCGCATTGCTCGCTTCTCCTTTGGTGCGTTATGTCACATTATTTGGAGGAACAAAAACAGCATCCTTTTTAGGGAACAACCTCTTACTGTTTTGGCTAATAAGTACCACCTAATCAAAGTGGTCAGAAATAAAGCTATCACCTTCAAAAACATTGATGATAATTTTAGGAACAAAAGTTGCAGCGGAGCTAGGGCCTTGACCCGATTATTTTCTTTGGGGATCCCTAACCCTGCCATGCCATTGCTTGGGTTTTTCTTCTAAGCTGCGGTGGTTGTTTTTGTAGCAGTGGTCTCCCTCCTCCTTTGAGGAGTTTGTGTTCTAGTAGCCAGTTGTTCTGGCTGTGCTCGTCTCTTATTAGCTTGGCTTATTTATCCTTGTTGCCTTGTGTTGTTGCTTTTACATTTCAGCGATCCGTCCACTCATTATGTCTTCTCATCTTGAGTGTATGTTTCCGATGCCGTGATCTTTTGTACATTTGGCATTTTCCCTATATATTTATTACATTTTACTAAAAAAGTCTATTTCAAGCCTTTATTGGAGAAAATGAAAGTATCTCAAACTTTTATTTAAAATTTTCCTAATATTTAGAAATAGGTTTTTTCAAACAAATGGACCTTCGTACTTGATCGACGCGAAATGTTTATTTTTGCACACCCGCCTCTATATAAAGGAGATGCTAATTTAATGGAAGAAGCCAGCGCCACGTCGTCCGGCTACGATTTTTTTAATTTTTTTGGTCGTCCGGTTATGTTATAAGCTCCCGTTCTTCACATAATTTATTCCGGAATTGGAATGCTTAGCGCTGAAGATTATGGGAGACGATGATGTTCTCTTTGTTCACGTTTCTCTCTCTGTAGAAAAACACAAATTTAGCCCGTTTCTCTACGTGGTCGGCCAAGAAGTCAATGCTCGAGTCTTCTGTACGAAGTAGCTTCGCTTCGTCCTCCTGTCTACTGTCTAAGCCCTCTCTCTCTCTCTCTCTCTCTCTCTCTCAAGCAGAGATGGGAGGAGGCTTCGTGGGATCGTCGGTGGCCGGTGATGATGACGAGCTGTCGTGTCCGATTTGCATGGACTTGACGGACGCCGCTTTCGACGCGGCTTGTGGATACCAACTAGTATAAACACTCTCTCTCTCTCTCTCTCTCTCTCTCTCTGCGCTTGTCTTCGGAGCCACTCGCGTGTTTTTTGGGTTCTGCTCATATTCATACGAGTAGTACAGTTCTATGTTTGGTTCTGAGTGTCGGTTTCCTTCGTGATTCTTGAAAACGAGAATCAATAAGAAAGCTTTAGCGCCTAACTTGTGTCTGGCTTAATGGTTCGAGAATATATACATGGGTCTGATGTGGGTTCGTGGCACATTCGATTCCGGACCCCCATCATGTAACAATCTCGCCGCCGCACCGTTCGAACTGATTCAGTGTGCCTAATCCACTTCTTGATTTTCTTGAATTGTCTTGTCTGGAGAAAGGGTATCCGAGGTTGAAATTTTATTATTGGTGAGAGTTCGCTCGCAGTTTCATCTAAGAAATTGCTGCTTGTCTCTGCTATTCATGAAAGGATGTGGGTTCGCATGTAGTTGGTGGCGGATCACACCATCATCGAGGAATGTCTGCAATCTATTTCCTGCCATAGGATCGCCATCTTGCAGCCGAGAGAATCGCTCGAAGCCGCTATTTGATTATGTTAAAATGGTCCACATGAGAAGTTAAATTCGTGTTGAGAAGTTGCGCACTTGAGTTTTGTAGCATGTTGATAGCATCTGTTTCTTCGATGTGTTGCTCCAGTTATAATTAGACAGGTGAAATTGTTGTTGATATTGTATGTCATGTTGATACTATTCTTTCCGTATTTTAGATGCCAGTTGATCCTCAAGACACTAAAGAGCACATAAAGGCCACTGACAATAAGCAACATGCACAGTCTCTGGAACCAGAGAACGAATGTTTCCAGAAGCTGAAGAACTTTGATGTTTCTACTACTGCTACAGATCGACCATCTTCTTTGGTCGGGGGATCGTGTTGCCATTGCGGTCAGAGGATTCTGCTCCGGTCGCATGAGACACCCAGGCAACGAGCCCAACAGGAGAAGCTAGAAGAGTTATCAGATGATGGCCACATGATGGACCTACTTCAAAAGATTGATTGCTTGAGGTTAGGTTCACAGGATACTAGTCAAACAGGGCCACACACTGCAATGGCAGGACCGGTACTTAGAAAGGTTAGTGGTTTCACAAAATTGAACTCTTCTAGTCATCAATTAGAATGCGTAGTAGACATTTTGCTGGATGCTTGCCCCTCTTGGTAAGTTTTTTATCAAGCATGTCGTTGCTTGGGAAATTTCCTTGGTCTCTTGTAGTCTGGTTAACAGGAGATGATATAGCTGACTAGTAAATTTACCAAAACAGGAAGAGACAGGATATGATTCAATGAAAAGAGCAGGTTGTCCATCAGGTTTCAAGGATTTTAAATCGATGCTGAGTTCTTTCATGGAGTACAGGTAGTCAAACTTTCTATCATTATATTATCTGCTACTTTGATGTCTTGTCATTCTGCTTTTCAATTGAAACTGTTTTCTTTTCTTCTTGTGGTTCTAGTCAATTGAAGGTCATCGCTGAACTTAATAATGGGGTTCATGTCGACTCTCGGAAAATTGTCTCAAGGTGAGTTATTGGTATGCCATTCACTGGCGGATGGGGAACTGAAAATCTGGACCATTTTCCCTTTTCCAGATATGTAGTCAGCCTCTCTGTTGATTTTTAATTCTTGTCATTTGTTCAAATTGTATCTGAGAACCAATGCTATCGTGCAGCATAGAGCTCAATAAAGATGAAGAATTGTTTGCAACAGCTGGGATTTCGAAGACCGTTGAAGTTTTCCATTTTTCGTCGGTAAGCACTTGAAGTACAGTATCTGTTTGGACTAGCATCATGTGACCTGTCATGAGCTCTAGGTGAGTTTGAAATATGAGTGAACTGAAATTCGAATTCCTGAATTAACTTCAGCAAGTGAAACAGTGCTAATATGCGTGATGCATAGATATGAGAACTAAATGATCTTGTGCGATTCAGATAATCAAGTAGAATTGCTCAAGATATTAACAATGAAACAATGTCTTTAACAAGGTGAATCCGATTGATAAATGCCTTTGCCTGCAGCTCTCTATCTGTCAAAAACTAAAGTTTGGCGCTTTGCAATTGTCAGGAGCTGTTATTTGGTCTAATAAATGTGTCATTGATCGTATTGATTTTATTGAACTAGCATAAGATGATGGTGATTACAGAACAAGGTTTCAATACAGAAATGGAATTCAGTAAACACAAGATGCCTAATTTCTTCTGATTTTCTTATGGCTCTGCATCGATTGCTCACTTAGTTGGCCTGTTATAGGTGGTGAACGGAACAGCTGCGGGTCATGGACCTGTTGCGAAAATCTCCAAGGAATCGAAACTTAGTTGCTTGAGTTGGAATAAGTACATGAACAACCAATTCGCCATTAGTGATTATGGAGGCATAGTAGCTGTTCACGATGCAGCTACGTGTCAGGTGATAAGTTTACTCTACCCCAGAAGACACTCTTCCATGTTCTTTTTTTCCTTTTCGGTACATTCTTCTGTCCAGTTAATACAATGACCAATATCCTTCTCATGGGACAAAAACATCTCACATCTTGCAGAGTATGATTCAATTTAAGGAGCATGATAATCGAGTTTGGTCGATTGATTTCTCGCACACTGAGCCTCATTTGCTCATTTCTGGAGGCGACGGCTGCAAGGTAATATGAAGCTCCACTGATTAGATTTGCATTTCTTGATATTTCTTGATGAGAATTACCGTGACTGGCAGTTTTGCCCGTTAGGGGGAGATACATTTCTCAAGGTTTAGGCCAGAAACCGAGGATTTCCTGTCCCTGTGTTTGTGCAGAAGCAAAGTCATTCAAATGCTTGGGTTGCTTATATCTTATTTGGGCAGACTTTATGAATTTGACAAGTCTCGGTTGTGATCAATTGTGTCCATGGAACAGGTTAAGGTTTGGTCCACCAAGCAAGAAGCGAGTGTTCTTACCATCGACATGAGGGCCAGCATTTGCGCTGTCAAATATGATCCTGGATCCAGCGTGTACTTAGCTGTATGAGTCTTAACCTTTCAGATTCCTTATGATCCTGTGAAAGCAATTCAATCCCAGTTGTTCAATTCACTACTATAATAATGAAGCACCAATTATCCGGGCTCCATAAGACAATAAACTGATGATGAACAGTCCTTTCTTTACCTCCATTTTGCCCTGTTTTTTGGTTGAATCTACCTAGTGTCTCAGCATAAGTGCTAAATCGCGAATGGATATGTGAATTGTGTTCCTCCCTGGGTTTCGCAGGTGGGTTCAGCAGATCATAACATTTATTACTACGACTTGAGGTATATCAGTGAACCGGTGCATAAGCTCAAAGGGCACAGGAAGTCTGTTTCCCATGTGGAATTCTCCTCTAGCAACAACCTTGTCTCTGCTTCTATCGACAGCTCCTTGTGCTTGTGGGATATAAAGAAATGCGCTCCTGTAAGTGATCGCACTCAACTCGGCTTGTACAATGCCAATCTGTGTATCATGTCATCTTCGTAATGCTTTCCATAAATTTTACAGTCCATTTCACATGTGTTTACTGGCTTCACGTCCCCAATATTTTGCAACTAATTCATTCTATGTCCCCTTTTCACAGGTCCGCGTATTTAGAGGGCACTCGAATACAAAAAACTTTGTGGGCCTCTCGTCAAGTGGCGACTTCATAGGATGTGGCAGCGAAACAAATGAAGTGGTCGTCTATCACAAGGTTTGATCGGCTTTTTCATTGCGTCGCGACTGAAGCGGATTCAACATGCATACATGATGTACATCTTCTTTGTCGATTGATTTGTCAGGATTTTCCTAGACCTGCAGCTTGGCACAGCTTCGATTCCCCCTGCACAGGTCTCGCCGGCAAGACTGCAGATGTATGCTTTGTAAGTGCAGTGTGCTGGAAACGCGACAGTTCAGTGATGCTGGCGGCAAACGGCCAAGGAATTATCAAAGTACTTGCGTTACCATTTCAACAGATGTAACTGAATCGATGAGGTACAGATGTTGGGGAGCCTGTGCTGATCTGAGTATCTGATGTTTGAACGTCATTGAATCGTCGTGGCGTATAAGTATGGTCGTGAATCTGTGATGAAGTAGTTTTAGCTGTCATGTTTAGAAATGAGATTGTCGATTTCTTTTGCGGCAAAGACAGCTAAAAAACTGTGGAAGTAATATTGGTAATGGATGATGTGCTAATCAAGATTAGAAAGTAAGTAAACCCACAAATTCAAGGCTCCTTAAATTGGTCATTGTTTAGACCAAAAAAAAAAAAAAAAAAAATGGTCATTGTTACTCGCAATTTCTTGCAAAGAAAGTGCTAATCTGCACGGCCTCCCTAATACATTTTCCTTAGATTTTTGAATTTCCTCAAAAGAATTTGCTGAAAGGAAAGTGACTTCCCTTTGTTGTTATCACAAAAGCACTAGGAGTGGCCGCCGGGCCGGGCCAAGGCACGCTGGGTCGGGGAACGGTCGTGCCAGGCCCATTTTTCAAATCAAATTAAAAACTTGATTTTCCAATTTAATAGAAGTTAAAAAGAAATTTTGTATTTATAAGTTGATACGTTCAGTAAAAATTTGCAAGAAATGGAAGTGTGCAGAGGGAAACTCCAAATCAATATATTCCACCCTGTTTTTATGTCCAAAGAGGAATTCTCAACTTTTCATTCTTGTGTAACCTAGAGAGTCTCCAACTTTTGATGCCCGTCTGGGGTGGATATGATGGTTGGATCCACCCATTTATGACAGCCAAAGAATTGTAAAATTGAAAGAGTACATACAGATCAATGTACTCTTTCAATTTGACTAGACTCCAGATCATGAGGCATTAATATCAACTTTATTTGCAGCGTGCTAAAGATTTTATTGGAGATGCCAAATTCATTGATAACTCACGTCATTTCACTGACAAAATTTTGGAAATCGTGCGAAAATATTAACTTTCTTAAACATTAGAGTTTGGCGACATAATTTGCAATACCTTGGGATGACAAGAGTATGCATAATCGGTAGGCCCATCCTCACTTGACGTTCTTCTCTACAAATATGTACTAGTTGCTTGGGGTGGGTTTCACAGGTTACCGTCTTGACATGGCTGCCTTGTAGCATTTGCCCTCACAATTTCCCCTAGTCATCGAGTTATCGTGTCCTATCATGGTTAAGTTGGGCGTCTTGTCAAGGTGTTGTGGACACACGGACATTAACAAACAAAACTCGCTAAATGACTCGAATGTGTGTTGCCAAATGAAATTTATATTAGGCTGGGATAATCGCAATTAGTTTTTGTCGTCGTCGTTGTTGTTCTCCATTGCAATGTTTAGAGCGCGATTAGACGTTGTAAAAGAATGAAAAACATGAAATAAATGAGCAATTTTAGAGAGTGAGATTGAGCGATGGTGAAAACGAAAGACGGGCAAATTGGCAGGAGCAGCTTGTGATTTATACTCTTAGCCTCAACGGAGAGTGCAGTCAATGATCCTGTGACCATTGGGGCCTTTAAGCACCCCCCCCCCAAAAAAAGTGGTTGGGCCTTTAAGCCCGAATTCACACAAAATGGGCCTATTTTGGCCCATTAAGTAAAATGGGCCTGAAACGGGCCAGTTGTCGAGTCCGATGGGCCCCTTTTTCAACCGGGCCGGTGCTAGGCATGCCATATCCTGCGGGCCGGCATGGCCCGATAGGAAGGGCAAGCTTCGAATCTGAGCGCCACATCGTGCGGGACCCACCGGCTACCCGATCCGACGGCCAAAATAGCAGAGCAGAGATTCGACGAGGTCCCCACACTCGATCGGACGGAGTGCATCAAATCAGGGAACTCAACCATCGCCGCTTGAGATCCAACGGGTGACAAGGCTCCCCGACCGGAGTAGGACCCACTGCCGAGGATTGAATCAGATAGGTATTCGCTTATATACACAATAACGAAACAGATGAAACAAAAATAATAAAAAATAATAAATTAAACAGCATTCCGGGCTCAGCTCTCTAGGGTTCCAAGGTTCAACCTCCAGGGAAATTCTCAAAACCCCACCCTCCATTTCCGGCTCGTCTTCTTCAACGAGCTCATCATCATCATCTTCATCTTCATCTTCATCTTCATCTTCATCATCGGCATCCGATGACATAACAGTCAAATTCGTTCTCAGGAAGCTGTAAAAATCCAATCTTTCGCGTGTTCTTTGTAAGTACTCTCTCTCTCCTTCTCTTTCTCTTGGTGGGCATCATTCATTTGAGGGATTTCTGGTAAAGTTTGAATCTTTTTCGGCATTGAATTCTTGGGCAATTTGAACGTCGATCAATCATTCATTCTTGGGCAATTTGAACGTCGATCAATCATTCATTCTTGGGGGAGATAATTTGATGGGGAAATCCGGAGGGAAGAAGAAGAAAGGGGTTTCGAACCATGTTTCCGGGGAGGCTCCGGCGGCGAAGGCCAATGGGGGTGGTGTTGATATGGATGCAACGGTGTTCTTGAAAAGAGCCCATGAGCTCAAGGAAGAAGGCAACAAGAGGTTCCAGGGTAAGGACTATGGGGGCGCTCTTGAGCAGTACCACAATGCGCTTAACCTCTTGCCAAAGACCCACCCGGAACGGGCGGTGTTCCACAGCAACAGGGCTGCCTGCTTGATGCAGATGAAGCCCATAGACTACGAGGCGGTGATAGCAGAGTGCACGATGGCGCTCCAGGTGCAGCCCAGGTTCGTCCGGGCGCTGCTCCGGAGGGCTCGGGCGTTGGAGGCGATAGGGAGGATCGAGGTGGCGATGCAGGACGTTCAGGTGCTGTTGGGGTCGGACCCAAATAATGGGGATGCTCTGGAGATCGCGAGGCGGTTGCGCATGGCATTGGGCCCACGACAGGAGGCCCAGCAGGACCTCCAAAGCCGACCGTCCCCGGCTGCTCTGGGGGCTTCGGCTGTCCGTGGTGCTCCGGTCGGTGGCCTGGGACCATGTCTGCCCGCCCGCCCGGTGCCTAAGAAGGCGGCATCCTCTGCAGCGGGAACTGTTTTGTCTACGAGTAATAAGATAGATAAGCCCCAGCCGATTGGAGCAACTGAAAATGGTCCTGTGCCCAAAGCCCAAATGCCAAAACTGGTGCTAAAGCCACTGAGTGGTTCTTCTACTGACCCTCTGGTGACTTCGAGTATTAATAACAAGAAGGAGCAGTCGTCATCTTTGTCGGCATCAACATTGCCTCTCAGTGGTCAGCACTCGGATCTTGCTGTTCCTTTGAGGCCACTGAAGCTTATTTATGATCATGACATAAGACTGGCCCAGATGCCCGTGAACTGCAGCTTTAAAGTGTTAAGGGACGTTGTAAGCAAACGTTTTCCTTCCTCAAAGTCTGTTTTGATCAAGTATAGGGATAATGATGGTGATTTAGTGACCATCACATGTAGCAGTGAGCTCAGAATGGCAGAGTCTAGTGTCGACAGTGTTATTGAGAAAGAACCTGAACCGGAGAAGGCTGATCCCATCGGGTTGCTTAGGTTGCACATTGTTGAGGTGACTGCTGAGCAGGAGCCACCTTTATTGGAGGAAGATGAAGAGAAGCCTGTGGAAAGTGAGGAGAACAAAGGAGAAGAAAGTCAGTCTCATTCTTCTCTCAGTGAATCAGTAATAGAAGCTGGTGATTCTGCAATTGATAAGATCGAAAAAGAAGTCTCGAATGACAAGCAGCCAGGTACTTCAGAAGATCCAGAGTGCAAGGATGTTGAGATGGATGATTGGTTGTTTGAGTTTGCTCAGCTTTTCCGCACTCACGTTGGTATTGACCCTGATGCTCACATAGACTTGCATGAGCTTGGGATGGAACTTTGCACAGAAGCGCTCGAGGAAACAGTGACAAGCGAAGAAGCTCAGAATTTGTTTGACAAGGCTGCTGCAAAATTCCAAGAGGTAGCAGCTCTAGCTTTCTTCAACTGGGGCAACGTCCATATGTGCGCAGCAAGGAAGCGTATTCCCTTGGATGAGTCTGCCGGGGAGGAGGTAGTAGCAACTCAACTTCAAGTAGCTTATGACTGGGTGCGAGAAAAGTACTCATTGGCCAAAGAGAAATATGAGGAAGCTCTTGTGATCAAGCCAGACTTTTATGAAGGATTGCTCGCTTTGGGACAGCAGCAGTTTGAAATGGCCAAACTTCACTGGTCATTTGCTCTTGCTAAGAAAATTGACCTATTGAGCTGGGATCCTGCGGAAACACTCAAACTCTTTGATAGTGCAGAGGAGAAAATGAAAGCTGCAACAGAGATGTGGGAGAAGCTGGAGGAACAAAGGGTGAACGAACTCAAAGATCCAAACTCAAGCAAGAAAGATGAGCTGCTGAAAAGAAGGAAAAAACAAGGGGCAGAAGGTGAGCCCTCTGGGAGCGGCGGTAATGGAGAGGTCTCGCCTGAAGAAGCTGCTGAACAAGCTGCAGTTATGAGATCGCAGATCCACCTTTTCTGGGGTAATATGCTTTTTGAGCGATCTCAAGTTGAGTGCAAGTTAGGGATGGGTGGTTGGAAGGAGAAACTAGATGCTGCTGTTGAGCGCTTTAAGCTTGCTGGAGCTTCTGAGGCTGACATTTCAGTTGTTCTGAAGAACCACTACTCTAATGGAGATGCAGTGGAAGGAGATGGGAAAAAGGTTGACAACACTAATACTGACGCAAACTTGGAAAGTGAGAAGAAGGAAGAGGTTGCTCAAGTAGCAGAGAAGTGATTAGGAGAGCTAAGCTATGTGTTTCATAGATTGCAATGAATTGCCTTAAGATCTTCTGAGACCAAAATTATGCTAGGGGGACACAGCCATTTAATCATTGAGGGGTGAGTTGGGGGAATATTTTTTTTACCAATCATCAATTAAATTGGTTTTGGACAAGATTTAAATTTTCTTTTACTGAAAGATTTTGACCTCGGGCCTTCCTTGGTAACTCTAAAGGCAGTGTTACCTTGTTTGCAGGATTAACCAGCTTTCTGCGAACGGCATGATTTGTTTATACTTTTGGTTTTGTTCTTCATTTTCTATCTTGAATGCAATTTTGTCTCCCGGTGGATTGGTTTACATCCTTATCTTGAATATACTTGAATGTTGCGTTGTAAGACCTGATTTCAGACTTTCTGAAGTTTAAGAAAATCAGATCAGCAATGCCAGAGTTTGGCTTGTGTTATGACAATGCCTTGTGAATGCGTTATACTGTGGCAACAATTTTGCAGACAATTTTTTCAGTCATGATATGGTCGCCATTGCCTCTTCAAGAACAATATCCATACAGTACTTGTTCCCTTTTATAATTTTTTCCAGTGGTTTCCTCATGCTATATATCTCTTGATCTGATCAAATTGGAGAGAGAAATTTGTTATTTCACAAGTTATTACATGAAGTGATGGTTGTCTTATCTGTGATAACAATCAAGTATCTGTATCTAGCTTAACTAATGGAGTCGTGCTTGGGATGTATCCTTTCCCTAGTTCGCCAGTGGTTTTCTAATGCTTGCCGAATGAAGTCTTCAATTAATTGGTCGGTTGAATTAACGCTAAAACATTCTTTGCCACTCTTACATGTCTTTTACAGCTGACATATACAGTACGTCATGCGTTTGAACATGTTACCTTTGTTTTTTTGTTTTTTACCTGGAGAACTAGCCAGGCTGCATGATTACGTTCTTCAAATCATTGGCTGATTAGTCAAGTGATTTCTTCCTTCTAGACTAAGCATTCTGCCTATCACAGGGCAAACATTGTTACAGCTGCAGGGCAGTGTGCTGTGTGTGATATCTGGATTGAAATCTAAAGTTGACTAAATCATGTCATCAATTTCGTGCATTTGATGTGATGCGAACTACAACCTGTTAATCTTTGTACTTGTTCATGCTTGTTGGACACTCCCTGCAGGCATCTTGATGGGAAGGATTCCTTGTATGCCTGTGAAAGTGCGGGGACTCTGTTTTACTTTTCCTTTGTTCTTCAACTCCTGTCTACTGCCAACTTTGTTTCTCTCTATTGAGCTACCAAAGGACCTAACTCCTAATGTCAGTCTGTAAAATCTTGAGCTACGCAATTAGTGTTCTTTTGGCTAGCTCCTTCTATTGATCAATCTGATCTTTTGAGCTGATACAAAGTGCAAATTTTGCGGGCAAAGTGTATTTTTACCCTAATCAAATTACAGCTGAAAAAATGAAGTCCCTTAATAACATGGGTTTGATTCCATATGTTTGATTCCATATGGGATATATTAAGGATTATCTTTCTTAATTTGGGAAGGTGTCAAGTGTGTATGCTCCACTTGCTCCACTTGCAGAAGTTATAATGTGAGTAGTGGAGCTCCCATATTGTTATTATATCTTTGGCTTGTAATTGATAAAGACCTCCAGAAGTGGAAAGTGAAAATGAACTACTCTCCAAGCATTTTCTAGCAACGGGGTAGTGGAGAAAGCCCTTTCCTCTGGCTTTTGCTTTCATACCTTCCTGGGCACTAATAAAGTTTAGTTATCACTTTGCTTCTTAGAGCTATCTCAGGATGTTGCCTTTGATGTGACATGCCTTTCGGCATGCTAAGGTGCGGACACAGTTAGAAGGAGATCTAAAGTTGGAATTAAAAGTTAAAAAAGTGGAAGTACGTCGTCTCTATCTCCTAACGTCCTTCCTTGTTTGTCAAGCGTTAAATGAAGATGCGACGACTATCCCTACTTTGGATTTCATCACTTGATGAGACAAAATACTCATCGGCACCAGATCACTGTTCAAATAAAAAGCCTCAGAAATCACTAGTTCAAAAGTCATGATAAACACATTACTTAACACACAAGCAAAGCAGCCACTCTCCAGCACTAGATAAAGAGCGAGATTCATTACATTAGTAGACCATGAAACAAGACCCTATTCTTAGTAACAAGAAACTTGTCATTCAACACTCAAGCAGTTGCGATAGGACCCCTAGCAATGGTGGATTCCGTGGCTTTCATGGCTTCGAATCTCGGTTCCTTCGCCTGGAACTTAAGCCTAGCATACAACTTCATGTAGTCCTCAAACACAAACTTGGGATAAGCTTGGCCTTCCTCTCCTGCTTCTTTCTTCAATAGTGCTGGCGCAGGACAGATGACAGCATCACTTCCGGGGTTATAAAACGATGCTAGGGACATTCTATTCCCATCTGCCTGCGCAATAACCCGGTGCTCCACACTCTTGTACTTGCCATTTGTAATGACCTATCCAAAGAAAAAACACAGACAACGAAAGCTATCATTACTGTGAACTGTATCTTTTTAGACTCTCCCCATAAGATTCACCAAGCGACAAGCAGAAGCACATGTGCCGATAGGGAATAGAAGTATCACTTGAAAACCGAACGAGGTCTCAGTAAAACTGAACAAGTTCAGGCCATTATGTTTGGGCTTTCGGATTTACGATATTTTTTAGACACCGCTCATGAGGTAAGCTAATTAGTTAGCTTGTGTGGCTAGAGAAATACTACGGATAGATATACCTCTAGCTGGTCGCCTAAGTTGATGACAATCGAATGCTTCAGTGGAGGGACATCGATCCATTTGCCGTCCTTGAGGAGTTGGAGGCCACCGACCTTGTCATCCTGGAAGAGAAGGATGATCCCGCCGGCGTCGGTGTGGGCCCGGAGGCCCTTAAAAAGCTCTGGGTTCGGGCACGGAGGGTAGTTGCTCACCTTGGTTCCAAATGTTGGCCCTTTGGATCCGTAGAACACCTTCTTCAAGTACCCTTTCTCCAGACCGAGGTTCTCACACAACAGGTCTAGAAGTTGCTCTGCTAGCTTCTCTATCTCTAGTGCAAATTCTCTCATCACCTTCCTGTTTTCATAAGCATCACAGTGCATGGAGGATTGCATCAAAATTTGGCCTATAAATCGTTTTAGCAGTATGAAATGAGCCGGACCGCTTCGGATTCAGGCTCAAACTTACCCGATTTTAAGATTTTATACCTGGTCTTAGACTACGTGAGCGCTTCAAGACCAAACTATGAATTTTAGAACAATGGTTCTTTTCTTGTTTTCTGGCCAGCAAAGAGAGGATATACTTTTTTATTTTGTTCGAGCAGACTGTTATCATGTCCTTTGCATTTCTGGACTCTAACCAAACCAACAGCCTCAGACGGTATGCTCCCTATCGGGAAACCGAAATCAGCTTGAAATTTTTTGCCGAACTTCTTTCTTTCCATGAGCAACCCTTTCGATAATTCCTTCCATGTCACTAGTAGTGCTACTAGTAGTAGAAAGGAACCATATCTAAGTAATATCTAACCTGTAATCTTCTTTGAGATCAGGGACTTCAGAGATGTTGGAGACGGGGAGATGGCGCAAGAAGAAGGTGCTCTCCCAATCAATGTCGCCGATTTCAGACTGAACGGCCTCGAGCCCTTTGCTTGCCACCATTTCCTTGAATTTCCTCTCCATGCAGTCTTTGTAGTGACCCTTTGTGAGCCTCTCCACAGTGTCCATCAGCTCATGGGATATCCCGTGATTCACCAACTTCACATATACATCGAAAAGAATAACAATAAATATGAGAACACTCAAATTTACCAAGGAAATTTGTAACACAATCATGAATGTCAAAGGGTGATGTTATGTATAAAATTCTTGAAAAAAAGTGACAAATTTCAGATAGGACACTCTGGTTCATAAGTACCTCAAAGAAGCCCCAGTTTTCACAAGCATCTTTTATCATCTCCATAGTAACTCCTCTCTCCTCGCCATTCAACTTCTCCAAGTTAATCACTGGGAATTTCTCCATCTCTCTCTCTCTCTCTCTCTCTCTCTTTCTCTCTCTTTCTCAGTTTGCGTGTATGTGTGAACTGTGAAGTCCAGGCGGGGTGACATTTATAGGCCAGGAAAAGTGGCAAAGGAAAGAAAGGAGATAGAATAAAAAAAGAAAGGTATGGTACATCTGTCTTATAAGGTAGAGTGCAGAAAATGATAAATCCAAATCTAAATGAAACAGGACTCGTGCAACAAGAGTGGAGTTCACATCCTGATGGACCCCCTCAACTTTGCCCTTCAGCCCCTCTGTAGTGCCTGTGGTCCAGTCATTGTCCTGCCATCTCTTATTTGCAAGAAGAAGTAATTTAACCAATGAAAACATTGCAACCGCCGAGATAAATACCGGACATCTATCAGGTTGCAAATTCATTTCTCGATAGCTTAAACTTTTGACATAACCCATCTTATGTGATGTCAAAGTTTTCAATTGATTAGTTGTTCCAATTTGGCGGTTACTGTCAATGTTATCCAATGCGAAATTCTCAATATCGTGCTCTTGTCTTGTGCTTACGTTAGAGGATTCAAAAGTACTTTGTAATACTCTAAGCCCAGATTCAGAACTATCATCACGTAAACTTACCTTTGCACATTGAGTACAGTTGATTCTATGACCATTGATGAGATGATTGTTGTGTTTTTCAAAAGAAATATACAAGAGATAAATATCCTATCACACCTACCACACGAATCATAGTTTTGACTTCCTATGATAGGTCATGCAGTCCGACTTAAGTTACTGTTTAAAAGCACAAAGATAAAGCAAATATTTGCATTCTTAACGTGCAAATACTTGATAATCTCAAAGCGGATATCTACTTCATCGTGTCTTTTATCAAGTTCCAACATAAAAGTATAAATTGTATTGAAGTATAAATAAGTTTACTCGTTCGAAAGTATTTTTTATTCCATTGAATTTAAAACAGCAATGATTGTACTTCAGTTTTCTGGTTTCTCGATCAACATACGTATGCGGAGAATATTCCCCATGTTGATTTTGCACGAGGGTTTCCATACATAACTGATGTACTTCTTTTGCGGATGATTTCTCCGAGCATCTTGGGAACTCGATGAAAGGTTACACGATCCGTCTCTTTTCGCCCACCTTCGGTTTGTTTGCAGACATGACGTCCTTATCTACTAATCGCTACCTATTTCGCAGGGTGGTGGTCCTTTTGCTAGGAGTGGAAGATCTCGAAAGCAAGTGACAGGTGGGTGATGAGGTAAGTTGGTGGCCCAGTTGAGATGAGGCTGTTCCTCACTAATAAGTGAGGCCACGCTTGGCTCTGCTTTTCCTGGAACTTTGCCCCAAAGGCCAATGGAGCGGCTGCTGCTTTTTGGCCATGCACTCCCCTCTCTCTTGTCTTATGGGCCAACTTGAACTTCTAGGAAACTGCCCCTTCCTATTTACCTTTTGCGTAGACTAATTTTGGACTTTTCTCCCTATAATTAATTTTTTAGAGTCTGTACCAAATAATGGTGCTAAGTAAACCATTTATAAAAGCATGGTTGCTCTTTAGAGAACTTTAAGAAGCACATGGGAGCAGGAGTTGATTGGGGCATGCACATAAAAGTCTTAATTAAACAATCAATGGTTGGATATATTTTCAATTAGGTCTTGCTCTAGCCTTTATAGGTTACTCTTAGGTCTTGCTCTAGCCTCTATAGGTCACTCCATGGGTAGCTCGACACATATACTCCCAAGACTTTACTACTTTTGTTGCATTACAGACTTATCACCCTATACATCTCAAGAGTTTCGTAATGAGAGGAGCTTTTGCACATGGAACTATATTGTTTATAGAGATTAGAGTTCGGAACACGACAATAGTAACCTATTCATAAGAGTGCTAGACCATGAAGAAGCCATCTCATATTCCATCTAGGTCGGATCAATCATTTCCTGTGGTGCTACGGTTCGTGAGTACCTACTTCTTTAGTAAGACAGTTTCAGGGGGTAACAAGAGTTACTCATGGTGTTCGATGGTTTACTCAATGATGAAAATGTTCAAAAACACCATGCACTGTTCACTTCTAAGCTTTGCTCCTGCTGAGACGGAAAACATAAAAGCAAGAATGGCGGTAGACCTAATAAGTGACAACGACAACATCCAATGCGGTTCTAAAGATCGAAGGTAATAGCTCGAGATTTCAATACAAATCTCAAGATCAAATCCTCCATTTCCTATCTTTACTCATAAGATATAGTGGGAAACTGAGTTGGCAGGAGAAAAAAACCCACCAACTACTTTACTTCGTACGCTAACAAGATTATGTTAATCTAAAGTGTTTACCAAGCGGTCATGTTTAACCCCTTTAGCTAATGGCACGTACCTCCTTGTTGCTTTCGATTTCTTTTTCCTCTTTTTTTTTTGAAGAAAAGAGGGACAATAGTGTTGACAGGTGAATGGAAACCCTAGCTGAACTGTTTCACTTTCGGAAGTCCCATGCCGATCGAGCTTTTTTCTCAGATGCTGGTACTAGAGCTAGCATGATTCTGATTTCTCCTGGCCAACGTCCATAATTAGTACTGTTAATGTTAAACAACTTGAAATAAAGAACGTTCAAAAATGCAATGAAACCAAACCTAAATTCCATGATCGAATCTACGGCTTTTAGCAGACTAGGATTGTACAAGTCCTAGTACTATTCATACTGCTTGGAAAGATCTCATGGTATTTTCCTAAAACCTAATGCCGTTATCATCTACTTCATCTCAAGTCGGAGAAATTTCAATGTACTTAGCCGTTGATGTGATTCAGCAACTCAAAGTTTTTCGATTGGCTATCATTAGGGTTTGTTCCCCCATTATGTTTTTTTCCACTTCTACTTGCTATCGTTTCATTGCGTTCGAGTTCGCATTCGAAATGGGAAATCAAGAGCATCACTTTGCTTGTGTATCAGCCTCAAGTACCCAAATGAAATGGTACGATTGGTAGCAATTCACATAAAGTGTTGTCGTTAGAGACCGAAACATTATTATGATCATCGAATTATTTGGCTAACGTGGAACATCCCACGCCCCAAGCAAAGTGAGGATCATCATCATCATCATGGGCACTAGCAGGAAAGAACACACTACGTGTAGACATGTCTGAGACAATATCGATTGTTCCTGGGGGAGGCTGTCTTGTCGTGCCAATTCTGATGCTGAAATTTAAGTACCACATACTGTGAATCATCCAAAATTCAGGATCCATGGGGTCTTTTCTTTTCTAGCTTATAACTTGTTACTATTTTTTGTGGCCTCCGATGTTCGAATTTGAAGGGTTGGGGTCCGTGTGTGCACTCACTAATAGTTCATCAACACTTGTCTTATTCTAAACCTAGTAAGATGTGCCTTTTGGATTTTTCTCTATATATTAGGGAGATTATTTGATCAATACATAACCTATCAGTCAGATATCAATTCAGCTTCTAAATTCTTTAATTTTGTCAATTTAGTCATCAACTTTTGCACAAAATTCTCATGTGGTCCTTATAGCCAATTTTCGTAAGAAAATCGCTGGTGTGGTAGTGTGTCATATAAGACGGCCAGTAATAACTAGATTATCACATCAAATATTTTCAGTGAAAATTGGCCGAAAGGATTTCATTGAAATTTCACGTAAATATTCAAGACTAAATTAGTAAAATTTAAAAGTTTAAGATTGAATTAGCATCCATACAATAGGTTTAAGGCAATTGGGTAATTTCTCCCGATTCATTACCTATGGAAAAAAAAAACAATTTTCTGATCAAAGGGATGACAAGAACCTTTTTATGGTATCATAATGGTTGATTATTATTTTCGATTACTGTAACTTGTCAATCTTATAACGCGACTTGTGAAAAAATATTTTATATTGATGGAAGACAAAATAGAAAATAATGATCTACTGCTTTTTTCATGTGACAATACTATTAAAGTCCATCCAATTCTTTTTCATAAATATATAATAACTGCAACGAGGCTTCATAAAAAAAGAAAAAATCAAACTAATATATACATATCAAATTTATCCCAAATTAATTTTTATGTCATGAAAAATATAAAACTAGTACACATGTATCATATTTACACCAAACCGATATACTCATGCCACAATGACCTCAAATTATGCCATATTTACCTCAAATTGAATTAAATTTAGGAATTTTTTTGGGTAAATGTGTCACCAGTGCACTAATTTAGAAGTTTTGTAACCTAAAAATTAATTTATGATAAATGTGGATGATTCTACCATTTTGGGATTTTTTGCGGTATTAATCATATATGATGATATGTTCTATTTTTTTACAAAGAAATCTTTAATAAAAAAAATTATATGAGAGAGAGAGATTCACAAGTAGAAGTCCCAAATTGGGAAAACATGATTCGGCACCCTCTGCACATGCCATACTTTTTGTCAAGCACTCACCCACACAAAATTGTCCAAAATGTGGATCCCATAGTCCCATGTCATCCCCATCCCCCAATGCCCAACCGTCATTCTCTTTATTTTTTTAGGGTAATCCATCAAATCTCTATGGTTCTATGATGATTGTGTTTCGTTTCCACTATCTAGTCCCGATCTCCATCAACCTCATCATCTAGTGGTTGCCATTTCATGTTAAGGTTCGGTGTGTGTAAATATCTAGCCACATGATGGAAGACGTACCTAGAAAAGTTTGGGAGTAATCGCACTACAACTGTTCGGAGTTAATGGTTTGAAAATGAGCTTCGTGCGTTCAATTAATAAAAGACCACGGTCGTGAATCTTAAACCTGATCATGGAGCTGGCAATCTACAGACCACAAGTGTCCAAAGGTATCTTTTGGTGGGCCAGGGCAAGGCCCTATTATAAGGCCCAAGCCAGGCTCGCAAATCTTAAACACACGCATATACACTTGAGGTGTGAAGCATTAAACATTGATCAAATAACTCCATAGACTTCAAGAGTTATGCAAGTGAATTGAATCAAAATCGACTTGTTTGAATACCTCCATTATTTCAGAAATATACTTAGGCAGTGCTTGGTGGTTCGGATTTGAATTTGGATATGATATTAAATTATCTCATCTGATGTTTGGCGATATTCTCCGAACTAGATAAACCCAAATACATTCGAATAAGATGCCAAATAAGAAATCCGGCCTAGGCGGTAAGATAAACCCGGATTGGATATAAAATTTTAAAAGTTAGCTTAACAATTCCCGAAGTATCAAGAAAACCTCGAATGAGACTCATTGAGACTCAATGTCCTTGGTGTTTCTCATTTGCCGCAACCCACCACCACTCCGATAGCCGTCCACCATGACAATCCCTCGCTCCAACTTCCTCGAGTATCCTCACCGATGCCCTTACTCGCAACTCACTTGGAAGACTACGGCTTACCACATCATTTGTGGCTCCCTCTCTTTCTTGGTCTGTTTTTCAATTTTTTCACTAGCATCAAATCATCTCTCGGTTCCTCTCTCTACTTCACCCTTGATTACTCATTCTCGGCCTCCATTGTTCCATGATCTCTCTCTCGGTTGACTATGAACTAGGCACCCATTAGGTGTTTGATGAAATGCAAGAGAGAGATACTCACACCTTTAGTTCAAAATTTTACTTAATGGAAGACATCATGTCTGTTGAAAGTTGTCAAGCTCTCAAGATCGATCTTTGAAAGTCATTAAGCTCCCGAGGTCAATTTCTTAGAGAATGCCAGGTGATGACAGTGCCAAGAGGTTTTGAATCATCACGTACACAAGGATCCTGTCCGAGATGAAATTTTCAAAAATTTTCAAACAAGAATTTAAAAAAAAAAAAAAAAAATCAATTCTATCTCAGGTTGCAAATTTTCAAAAATTTCAAATTCTATCTTAGATTACACCAAGCATTTGATGGGATATTTCTACAATTTGTAGGATATATGGAGGATTTCAAATCCCCTTTTGTCCTATCCTATTCCAATCCTAATCCGATCGACCAAACATCATAGCCTTAGAAATTTATCTTGATTTCTCTCCAGTCTTTCAATCAAAAGGTCTATCCCACAAAATTTTAAGTTGGGGGAGTTATTCAAGTGCCCCCATTTGAATCATCTTTCGCCCCATCAAACCGAACATGGGCCGGGCCACAATGCTCGGCTTGATATTTAAAGTCCCAATTGGTTTGGACTATTATAGAAGGCTGGCTTGGGCCGAGGGAAGTTTAAATTAGTGACAAGCCCGAGACGAACATACCCACTTAGCGCTATAACGACCACAGGTACAAATCTCACACATTTTGGAACACTTATCTTGGAAAGTATGTTCTCATATCTCTCTTCTGCTTTTATCTGAGACTTTAATTTATACTTTTCACTCCTGTTTTCTGTTAACTGATGATCTCTCTTGCGGTTTCTAGCATGGAGATCGTCATCATTGCGGAAACATGAAATGATAACAAGATGATGGCGTCTTTGATATGAATTCCTAATTTCCTCCTCCCTCAATTTGGAGGCTCCGTCTGAGGGATCTTTTATTACTCATATTGGCAAATAAAATAAAATAAAATAACCAGTTTGACATCCTAAAGAAGAAATGAAAATTTTGATATTCCTGCCAACATGCAGGAATTTGCATTTATTCTTGCAGTTTAACAAGAAACGCATTTTTTTGATTCATCACTGACAATGCGAGTTGCAATATTTCCCCTCTCTCTGCGCGTAGCCAGAAAAAGACTGTCATCTCGCTGACCATCATGTCATCGTTCGAAGAACTAGAACTGCAAATCCACCCGCATAGATGCGAAGAAAAAGAGAAATCAAAATCTTGGTCGTTTAACGTTTGAGGGAGTGCGTATATCTGGATGAATCTGTAAAATGCTTCACATGCATGGTTGAATTAAACTTGAAAGTTAACTAAAACTCTAGGAACTCCTCAGCTAATGTCCATCAATGGCATTTACAATGCAAGAACAGCCTTGTGCACACATCGTGGAACACCTCTAGTATCAACCCTCTATACTCGTCCGAATTCATCGAAAGGTAGTAATTCAAGAGACGCCTGAGGTCCTTTGGGTCGTCGATCTTGTTTACCGTTATCATCTCGACCATCGACTCCCGGAAATCCTCCCGCGGATCGTGGGAGCTCTTCTCCATCGCCACCATCACGACGAACCGCCTCTCTCCCCCGCCTCTTTGCCTCCTCATCCTCTCCATACGATGCCTTGCCTCTTGCCTCTCCCTTATCATTTGGTCCAGCCTCTCTTGGACCATGGCATGCGCTAGGCTCGAGATAGTGGCGAAGTGCTCAGAACTGGCGCTCTCGGCTTCCTCCGACGAGGATGACACGCTCAACCGACAGCTGCAACACAGTGGCCTGCACCCTCTACTGGTTTGAGGCCTCTGCTTCTTGTGTGATCTTGAGGATTTCATCATCCTCAAGCATGATGTTTTGAGGAAGCTTTGAAGAAGTGCTTGTGCGGAAAAACAAAACACTTAAGCAAGAATCGGGCAAGTGGGTCACGTTACTTATCATTGTGTCTCTAGTTTTCAGCACATTCGATGGACTTATCAAATGCCTGAAAAGATGGGAATTGGAGGAAGATCTACAAGGAGATTGGGGAGCATGTTCTGTTGTTTAATTGAGGATGTTATGATTAAGCTGAGTAGACAAGTTCTCATTCCCTTTATTAGTTGTCAAAGACATGCTTTTTACTACAGACATCAATTAACTAGTGTGGCAAGAACAAGATCTTTCTATAAGGGTTGGCTTAAGAGATATGCAGGCAATTCATTATTGGATTTTGCATCTGGCATGCCAAATCTAACACCTTTTGAATGTAAATTGGCTATCAATAAAGCTAAAAAGGCATGGTTCTTCGAATATGAAAGCTCTAAGTAGTGATATATCATGAAACCAGGAGCAGAATTAGTACACTAATCAACAAACATTCCAACTATATAACAGACAGAATAATGACATGTACCTGGCAACCCTTACACGTAGCAGAGAAATTGATGAAAGCCATCAGAAAAAAAAAAAAAAGCTTCATTTAGTTAGGCTTCAAAATTGATCCTTGTCATGCCCCTAATGTTTTAGCAGACACAGTAAGGGAATTTCGCTACTTTTCCAAAGTTGGGTTCCACAACCAATTAAATAATTTAACCGAAAAAAATAATATTAGATGGGGGGAGATTCTCTATATACATAGAAGATTGAACTCTAGTCTATGAGCAAACCATAAGGCACTTTGACAAATGTACATTGGAATTCTTTTTCAAAAAAGATTCTTCTGTACTTCCTAAGGTACCCACTGTCCAAGGGACCCTACATTGAGGTAGGCCCCCAGCTCTAATGGCACATGGGCATATCCAACTTGAGTATTTGAAACCATTTATATCACATTGTGTAAAAGTCAGCAGCTCTTGAGGACAATCAGAGTTCTTCAGCCTGTAAAGCTGACTATCACCAGTAATTTTCTCTTTTCTTTTTTGGGTTTTCCTGGTGAATGATTGACTTCATTTCCTTCTTCCTAATATTCGGTAACATGATATTTCTGGGTTGTAAGGGGTTAAAATGAGACATCCAAAATTCTTTAGATAGAAAAGGGTGAATGAAAATTGGAATTATGCATGATATTTAGAATATATATAGATAAATATATATATATATATATATATATATATATATTATACCAAACATTTTTTGATTACAAAGTAAATCTGACTAGTCATCTTCGATTCATTCTCAATAGATATGGCACATAATTGATCGGAGCATTGAGAAAAAGACAATCATCATGCCTTGCAATCCATCGCGGAATTAATTTTCAAATTATATTCGGTTCTCATTCATAGTTTCATAAATGAGACTTAGATACTCGACTAATTAACTAAATTATTCTCTCCAATTCTATTCTTTATTGCAATTTGATTTCAGTTGAAATACATTAGATGATTTGATCATGTTTGATTTGCATGAATAGATCTGATTATCATTGACACGTGATCATCCTTTGCCGGAATGATGGGAGATTGATCTTGTATGATTTGCATGAATAAATCTGATTATCATAGACGTTATTAAGATTCTTAATTTTGATCCGATTATTGTATGAATCTAGTGATACCAACTTTGGCAGGCAAACATGATAGGCCCTTGTTGCTATAATCATTACTTACTGAGGAAAAAGCTGAAACCCTAATGACCCATCACGTGGCTAAGATAGGGTAAAGACCGCAAAAAGAAAAGAGTTTACGCGCAAGCACTAATCATAGAGCTAGAGACTGAACTTGATTTAGGGACAATGATGTCAACAGTGACTTCATTGGGTCGATATGTGCTTTCTGATTATGAGAATAATGCTTTTGGGGAGAGGGAACTCACTGGTCTTTTTTCGATTCTCGATACCTGAACCTGTTGTTTTAGGACTGTTGATAAGTAAATTAACTCCATCAAGAGCCTACTTGTAACAACAGCCTCTAGTTGATAACATTACCTTTTCCAACTCTTAACAGTTCATGTAGTCGAACTTTTCTTTAAAAAAATTTTACTCTATATTCTTGAAGATGTTAGGATTTGGTGCACAATCATAAGGCAATAGAGAACAAAAACAAAAACAAAAAAAGTTCAAGATACAAAGTTTTTATCATAATTCACTCTTAAACTAAGATTATGTCCACTAGAAGATTCCACTATAATTAGAATATCGCACTTTTCTTTTACATCACTTAATTACAAGAGATATTATATATACCTAGTAATTATTCATAAGCTCAAGCCCAAACTACTAACAAAATATGAGACCAATGTGCCATCCTATTGATAGGGAATATAAACCACACCCCAACAAAATAGAAAAAGTAAAATTAGCTTACATTAAGCAGATCCAAACAAATGTCTCAAGTTAGTATAGAACAACTTATTTTAATTGAAAGTCAAGTCCCAAACACGAAAAACAAAGAAAATGAACGTAAAAAGTATAAGTCACTCCAAAAAGGAAACATATTCACCCATGTCATTTATTGACGTGTCTCTTCCAATTATTGAGTTTCTCATTTCTTTTGGGCTAGAAAATCCATTTATTCAAAAATACTCGCCAAAAGAAAATATTGAATAGGTTTTAGATGTGTTTGAGAATCCTGTATACTTACGGAAGTCATGTTATGAGGGCTGTCATTCGAGAATCCCACCTAGGTTTAGGTCAGTTCCTCAATAGATTTGAAATTGTTCGAGTTGAGTTAATAATATAAGTTCTGATTTGACCCATTGTCATCTCTAAAAAAATTCATGATGTTATTTCAGTTGATAATATCCCATCTTCTGGTGATGATATAATAATTCAGATATCTATCATATAAGTATTATTGCGTGAATAAATTAATGTAAATTTGCAAGTTGGCTACATTGTATTCAATTACTGGCAAGGTGCAGAATTGGATAGGATAGATAGGGCCATCAATTCGTGGGCTCATACAAGTTCATATCACCTGTCCACTCAATACTGAGCCCGGACAAGATAGAGAGGCATGCCCAAGAAAATGGACTAACCTTTTCTTTTGTAATTAATTAATCTTAATTTCCGGACCACCAAAAACTTAGGTGTACAGATCTAGTTAGGTTCTAACCGAGGTGCGTCTACTGCTGGTCGAAAACTATGAACTTTAAAAGAATGGTAAATTCCATATGGTTGACATGAAAAATTCTCCAAATGACATTGACTTGTCTTCTTAATTGAACATGATGGGACTTTAATGATGAATGATTGATTTTATATGGTTGACATGACATTATTTTCGCAAATGACGTCGACTTGTCTAATTAATGGAGTGTAGGCCATGGGTGAGCCCGCCCACGGGGTTCACGGTCTGATTATATATTTTTCCATTATATACTGAATTCTCAATTTTAGAAATTTGTGAAGAATTTCTATGTAGGTAGAATTGACTGGCCAATTTTTTTCTAGTGCGTGTGGAAATAAATGTAGAGACGGCTGATTAGGTGGACAAGTTTTCCTATTAAAAGGAATTGAAAACCTAGCTGCCTAATCTTTAAAGCATGAAAAGTTTGCTAGCTGCTTAAAGAGACAGGTTTACAATACTAGCTTGTGAAATGATTTGAGAAATTGTAAATGGACATTTCAGAATTGAATCTATGTACTGTCCAAGGGCAAATCCATCACGTCATTTTTGTAAATCGATTTTATAGATCAGGTTTTGAATAATTTGAAGTGTGCTTATTATTAAATGTTTTCAATTGTTTGAAATGCATGACATTCATTTACAAATAAACTAAGGGTTTGTAATGTATTTTACGGTTATAATGCCATTCTTTCTTTTTTAGTGCTTTTGCCTTTTATTTCATTTACTACTAAAAAATAACGTCACATAGAATTTTCTGACAAGTAGTTATTTATTGAACTAACTAATTGAATGAATTTTCTTGAAATTTTAAAATTGATCTAGTGTTGATTTGGATGCATGAACACCAATATAATAATTTTGGCATTGATGCTGTCTTTCTCCCTCCTAGCTTCGAAACATGTCAACCTATTTAAAATTGGATCTTCTGTTGTTTTTATACTCAAAGGCCCTTTAGAAATCTCATTAAGAATGAACCGACACCATATTATCTTTCTAAGCGAAGGACAAAAGTCAGTTCACGAGGGTCTCTCACATGAGGGTCTCCACATGCTTTTCAAGTCATGGAAGGAAGCACTAAATAGTTTATCGGGATACGTAAACAAACCTTCTCAAACGCACGATTATTAGGGTTTTATTAATAATCATTTCCGATGCGCTTGTTAAACAAATTAATAAAAATTGTCATTTCAAATGCACCATCTCTATCGTGTTACGTGTAATTGGTGCATTGATACGAGAACGTTTGTTTAAAACAAAACCCTCGTTATTATAAACATCAAACAAAGAAAATCATCGACAGTAAGCATGTAAATATCGAAAATCACGAGTTCGTGTGGATAAGGCTTTGCCTGCTGGACAAACTTTGTCTTGGACACGTAACAATTTTTTTGTCTCGGGTTCTGAGATTTGATTCATCGAAAAGGTGGATAAGCATCGACATCTAAGCAACCCACAAAGGAAGTTCGCAAGAGACACCGATCATTAAAGCATCTTTGGAAGGAATGGACGTAGTGGTACGTGGCTTGGAACACGCCTAGAAGAGAACGCCGGCACACGAGAGAGAAAGAAGAAAATACAGAGGAAAGGAGAAAAGCTCATTGAATTTTAGTTGCTGGCATGTGTGGTGATCGAGGGAAATAGCGTAGCCCAAGGGACATAGTGATACGAGGGCATGAGCTGGATCTTATAATATGGTCCCAAACAACGTAGGGTGTGCCATGTCGCCGTGTCCTAAACTATTGCCTTTCGTCCTTGTGAGATTCTCGCTCCGAGCGACGTGGTAATTAGGGTTTAGCAATTCGAGTTTCGTAATTATCCAGGCATCGAGAATTGTGACCTCAAAGTTCTCGAGGCACAAAATTCTCAATCTTTGTACCGCTTAGTTGAGTAGATGTGGATTATTTGATTACTTGAGAAGAAATACGAGTAAGTCGAGCTTGTTCTACACGTTCTTGAAGTGACAAGTTTGATCAATTTTGCATGTAGGAATTGCAAAATTGATTCCGGATGCCTCGTTTTCTCTAGCTCGTAGCTTATCTGTGCAAGTCCCACATGCTTTAGGTCGCATGTGAGGTCCTCAACTTTTTCTTGTTAAAGTAGGACCATAACTCCAAGGCCTTTTTTGCTACCTTTTTAGCTAAGGTGCATAAAGTTTATCCCACGATACCAAAATCTCCGGTTAGAGGATTCACCTTATGGACATCTCTCGCACTCAAAACTCTTAGATCATTGAATGTGGTTAATGATTTTCCGATATCACATGTAATTGATTGAAATCAACACCACATGATGAAGGTGATTTAAGACTCACAAGAATGAATGCCAGCTTTGCCGTCAACTGAAACGCGACCATCCCTTACCAAAACTTCCTGTTAGAGGCCTCACTTTACAAAAGTCTCTCAAGTCGAAATTTCTTTAATTTGAAAATTAAATTTCCAATTTTTCGATCGTATCATGGAATCGACGTGTTTGATATTATTCAACTTGTGGCGTTACTCATTAGTACGATGATTACTCTAGTTAATCCACTAGTCTATATCATTTGGTGAATGCCAATCCTTTCTCCCCCTCTTTTTGATTGTCACCTAGCATGATTTAATCTTTCCCTAGTGTTTTCTTATTGTAACTCCACACCAGCCATCTAATTATTACTTTAGTGGCCACCATGTGAAGGAGAAGTTACTCCATCTTTAACCCTCCGATATTGGAAAAAGGGACAAGAAGATTATTAATGGCTTTTAACTTATTCCCAACCGGGTGCATCTTAAGAACATGATGTGCTGGAGATGATTAGCATACCTGCTCTGCATCCAAATGGAAAATGACCCTCGTGCTCGATGCATGCCAACCCTTAAATCAATCGAGCCCCTACTTGAATCTAACCCGATTTAAGAGTTCGGCTGTATCGGGCTGTATCGGACGCACCTGCCTCCAATCGCATTTGATGACGTTGTCCAAAAATTGGGTTAGGGTCCACGGTGCACTGATGGGAATGACCCTGTTGATTTGGCCTTCACATGGCTCATCATTTTGCCCACAAACAAACGCCATTAACAAAAGGGGAGAGAGAGAGATCCTTGTCAACCCCCCCTCCCAATCTCATCTTCCCTCACAATCTCTTGTTTCCTTTCTCCTTGTTTTGATTCCTCTCTCTGTCTCTCTCTGTCTCTCTCTCTCTCTCTCTCTCTCTCTCTACTATAGTACCCAACAAAGCTAATAAAATGCTCCCATAATGCTACCATACAAAAAACAAAAAAGGTGATGGGCCCCAATCGGAATTACAATTTTTATGCTATTATTGTCGATAGGAACCCTAGTACTAAAGCCATGTTGCTGTCTTCCCCACTTACAATTCCAACCGTGAGATTTTATTCCAAATACCTTTGACTTCTGTCCATTGCACGGTGTGGATAATACTTTTGACACCTTGTGTTGGTGCGTTATTGTTATGTTACATCAAATAATACAAAGACCAAAGAATTTTCGTTGCCCTAAACTTTGTAAGTGCTTAATTTTAATGAAACGAAGAGGAATATCCCTTAATTTAAGAGGAAACAAAATTCTTTGAGATTTGACTCGAGTTAAATCACTGACATGTGGAACTGGCCAAATTTTTCCTAGATTCCGCAACCATTGTTTTGCTCTCTAATAGGAATTGACGGCTGATTTAATATGAAAGAATAACAATCCGTGTACTTGCCTCTCATTAATCAATTTTGGATAAGTTTACGTCCATCTTGTGGGAAAAGAGACATTAAAAGTGCCATAATTTTCATATAGTGCCAAAATTTTTCTCTAAATTACTTAAGTATCAAATTGGAAAATATACAATCACTAAAGTATCTCCGATGACAAATTGTTGGCAAAATCCTGACTTTTTAATAAAAGTTTATTATTACGTGGCTTTTCATAAATAATTAAAAAAACAAGTCCAACATAGACTATGAGATTATTGGCCTTGGCCTAAACGACACCATACATAGTTGTTCTCTCAAAACGACATGTTTTTCTCTATCGTTGTCTTTCCCTTGACTTCGACGCTCGTTCTCATTTACTGTTCGAAGCCGCCGGTCACCCTGACTCTTGCATCGTCTCTCTCTCGCAATCAATCATTTAACCTTCATCAACCTCTCTCACTCGCTCATTCATCACTCTCATGCAGTCAGTCATTCAACCATCATCAGCCTCTCTCACTTGCTCATTCATCGTACAAAAAAAAAAAATCTATCACTTGCTCATTCATCGTACAAAAAAAAATTAGGGCTCGAGGCTAAAGAAATTTGGGCTCGATGCTAAAGGGACAAATCTTGCAATAGAGAAAAGGTGAGTGATTTGTCCATGTTGAAATGAATCTCGATGCCTGTTGAACTACTTTTCCTATTCCAGTTCTCCATCGCAAGATTGAGCAATTAATTTTGGGGTTTCCAAATTAGGGTTTATATTTGGGGCAAAAGATGTAGGCAACATTTTTTTGGAGCTATTAATATTGACTAGGCATGCTAATGAGCTATGTTGATTGGAGAAATTGATGAAATATTGTCACATCAAATTTGCAACATTCTAAATTTAAGTTGGCACTTCAGTAATTTTTTTGGTTAAAAAAAGTGGCATTTAATTTATGATAAAAAAAAAATTTGGCACCAAAGTGAATATTGTATAAAAGTTATGATATTTCTAAGCTCCTTTTCGTCGTCTCAGATCATCCGAAGCATTGATCTCTTGGCCAACCAACAAATCAATTTATCAAAAGCAAATTAAATCAAGTTTTATAGAAAAGGACAAATCCTCTCTCTCTCTCTCTCCTCTTGTCTCGGCCACCTCCCTCTTGTGCACCTCCAAAAGTAAGCGTTCGAGTGCAAATGAATTCAGGGTAACAGGTGCTGTTCAAACCTCGAACGACACGCCAGCTCGGAAACACACGTGATATGTTCAAATCACACCTCAACCAAATCTTATCAGCTCTTCCAAGGGGCTTGTCATACGACGCAAGGTAAATTCTTGAATTTCGCAATCACGTTCTAATGATTTCACTTAGCATTCTATTGATTGCTTGCGTAAATCAATGAAACCGAGTTAAATCGGTATGATTTACACCTTCGTTTTTTTTTTCTTTTTGTTAGAACTAACTTGTAAGTTCAATTAACATTATAGGTACATCTTTCGGCTTCATATATACTTATTTCAGTAAGTCAACCCTACTTTTGCTTTGATCATTAGTTTCTATTTCAGACTTACATGCTATTGATCTTTGAGATATTGGATTCCTTGGTGTACTAGTGTTGGACTGTCCCTTGAAAGTTTGCTTAGATAAGTGTTGGGGATTAGATGTCATACTATTGAACCTAAAATTGCACTAGGTTACGAGATGCTTATCCATCCCACTACGGCACGTGCTTGTCTTTTCAATTGAAAGCAAATATCAAAGGTGAAACCGTCGAAGTTATTGAAATAGATTGCCAGTCCTATTGGGCTCAAGTGCATCATATTTAGATTTGTTTCTACTATTTGCTTATTTAATCTATTTTTGAATGTCTAACATGTTTGATCCTAACAACTAATAATTTATTTGAAGTTGCTCGGGGAATGCTGAATCCAGGATATGATTTGTAGGTTTTCTTTTCTTTTCCTTATTTTCGTCTTGCGCTGTAATTTTTACAAATATTCAAGTATATATCGAAAAAATAAGCCTCCTTTTGCTAAAAATAAATGGACATTATGAAATAATCACATCGGAATCTAAGTGCGTCCAATCATGTAATTCCAAGAAATTATCAATCAATGCAGTGGGGTCATAATCCCATTGGCTCCCGTTGCTTTTGACAGAGTTTATCCTCTCTTTCCTGCTGCTCTTTTGGCTCCGTTTGGTTTGCTGATCACATGGCCAATCCATCCTAAGCGCTAAAATTATTAGTTAGGGGATTGCCAAAATCATTAGATCAATCTCCTACATAGGTGGAAAATTCGCCGCAATGGACGGAGGAAGGCTGGCCGCCACCGCGGTGGCTACCATACATGTCCTAAAATCCAGTGTTCGAAAATACTTGTGTACATATAAAAGAAATCCACGCATAATTTCCCTACATACACGGAATGTATTTCTTGATTAATGGGGATAGCAACGGAATTGTGTTTGATGAAATTACACCATCCGAAAACCTAGACTCGACTCGATTAGCATTATCTTGGCCTAAACTCTACTCAATGATCACATTCAGAGTCAAACAGCGTAAATGACATCTCGATACTCACAAGGTAGTGTTGTCATTCCATTGTCAATGAAAATCATAAACTTTAATATAATTACTAAAGAAGCACCAATTACATATGAACAGTCATTTGATCCATAAATAATGAGAAATGATTAAACAGCATTTGCAGTCGGTAAGGACGAGCAATCAGACGGTCTCGATCATCCATCATCCCTCGAGTTAGATAGCTTAGACTCGTACCTAACAGCAGTCGGAGAATGCCGAAACACCTCGTGGGAAAGGAAATCATGTGGTTGTATATGCGTACCATAGAAAGATGCCCTAAACAAAAACATGGTACGTGGCCTGCCGATATAAAGAATAGAAAAAGATAGTTTGATGGGAGACAGTGGAAAATGGTCACATGCATCGAAGCAGGGGAATATTCGGGGTTCGCAAGCCCCTCTCGTACGGGGAGGGCAGAATGCAATGTTTTTAAACTTTGAGGAGCGAGTGGTGGACTTTGGGGCTATATCACATGAATACTCGTCATGTTTGACACGAGCTAAAGAGGAAAAAACAATTATGTATCGCAGGATGTGAAAGATGTCAACGCTCGGCATTATTTTGTCGATTGTCCAACCAGGGTGGAGCCGCCGGAAAGATGGGTGGAGGAATTAAAGATGACCGGTTTTACGGTGAATCAACATCAATTAAGAATGAGGAATTGACAATAGGCAATCGATACAAAAAACATAACTGCTAGGTGGTTATGTTTACCATCGCTATTTTAAGATTTTTATAATATTTTTTGTAGATAAGTTTTGCTTAATAATTTCCTTGTAGATAAGTGTTACATGGGATGACTTCACATGACTGCTAATAGAATTAGGAAGTTATTTATTTGAATACAAAATTGTTGTTTGTAACTGTTGATAGTGGAATATAAATACCCACAATGTTCTCTTTATAAAAGCATCTTTGTTAAACAAGTCAAAATCATCCACGTCCACATCCACGTCAACTTGCAGCTTAGAACATGTTGGTCGCTCATGCATTTTGCATCTTCCTAGTCTCTTGCACAATACTTGGTTCGGTGAGAAACTTCCAAGTCCTCACCACACAAAATACCAAGCAACCACCATTTATAACTCATTCAAACCTATGCAAACTCAAATTGATTTTTGTTATACACATTCTTTGTAAATGTATATAACCAGTCATCTCTTTGCAAATCATTAAGGAGAGAAATACAAGAACATTATTTTAAAACCTCTATTTTTGTTCTCTCCATTATCTATCTCACAGTTCCTAGTTCCTAGTTTCTCTCCAATTCTTCTACTCTTCAGTTTTCTCTAAAGGTCCTTATTTCAAGTTGGTATCAAAGTCGTTTGATGCAAGCCCCATTCAGAAACCGATGGTGTCTTCTTCATCTATAGATTCAGTACCCCCTATTATGTTCCCCTAAGGGTGTGTTTTTTTATTTCTGTTTCTGTTTCCCATAACACAAATTTTTGTTCTTTTGTTCTGAGAAACAAAAAAAGAATAGAAACGCGTTTGTTTACACTTTTGTTCCTGGGAACAGATTTGGAACAGAAACAAGAAGTAGAAAAAACTTATTTCTTGTTCCAAGGAACACTTCCGAGAAACACTTTTTTTCTTCTCATTTTTCTTTTTCTTTTTTCTCTTTCTTTTCTTCTTCTTCTTCTTCCTTTTGTTGGTCACCGACCTTGGCCATGGTTGGCGCCGCGACCGGCCAGACGAGGGCTGGCGACCTCGCCGAAGCGTCGTTGGCTCCATGGCTCGCCATGGCCGCGCGAGGCTCAGCCTCACCTAGGTTGGGTGAGGTCGAGCTCGCCCAACCACCGAAAAGGCCGAGCCTTGCCGGGCCACCTTCAAGACGGCGTCGCTTGGCGGTGGCCCGGCGAGGCCGAGCCTCGTCAAAGGCTAGCCTAGCCAGGGCGAGGCTTGGCGAGCTCCCGAACGTCGCCCAGCCCGCCGTTGCTAGCTAAAGAGAAAAAAAAAAAAATGAAAAATATAATAAAATTATTAAAAAATTATACAAATTTACTAAATGAGTTTCTATTCCTAGAGTAAAATTTTTTTGCAATTACCAAATACATTCTTATACTCAAAAATTGTTACCTGAAATAGAAATAAATAAATAAATAACTGTTTATGTTCAAAAATTGTTTCTCGGAATACAAATGTTACCAAACGCGCCCTAACGAGCCCAGTTTCAGTTTAGGCAAATTCTGCTTCTACACCTTTGGTTACAACTCCCACAGTAACCTCCAACGTTGTTCCCACCCTCTCACTTGGTGAAAGGTTTGATGGTACAATTATTATTGTTTGGAAATCTCACTCCATTTCTTTTAGCTTCATAGTTGTTGTCCACAATAGATGGCTCAAAATTGACTCCATCACAGTATCTCCAACGGCAACAAAGCAATTCCGAAGCAGATTCACCTTGAACCCAACCTACATTTCATCGTTAGTACGTGAACAAACGACACTAGGATGGATTCTAGCCACCTCAACCACACAAATCGTTAATCAATTCACCAAACGGAAGACTTCAGCTTCCATTTGGAATCATCTCTCTAGTGCATACGCTCGGTAACAGAATATATTGAGCAAGCTACAATCAAATCAATTATTGACAATTGATGAAAACATTTCTAAAAACAAATATGCCACTTACATATTCCGTGGGCTTGGTGGTGAATTTAATCAACTGGTGATTGCAATATCAATGCACACTCAAGCTTCTCCTTTGAGCAAATAAAAGCTTCAAAGACTTCTTTTATCTCCCAAAGGTCGTCTTGAAATTTCTCAATTAGTTCCACTCAACCACCCCGGGCAGCATTTGTGGCCTATACCAATGCCCACTCACTGACACCAACACAGAGTTCCAATTTTTCGGCCAACTAAAGCCACCAAATTCAATTTTCACATCTTGTCGAAACTTCTCCTCGAGGTATAATCCAATGCAACACTTGTACAAAACTGGACAACATGGCTACAACCAAGGACAGCACAATGGAATCCTTCCTACTCTTACCTAACCGACACACCACCAACCTCCGACTAGCCGCGACGTCGCTAGAATGGATTTTGCTAGCAGTCGTGCCATTGCTTGAGTCACAAAGTTGCCACATGATAGGAAAGATACAATCCCTATGCCCTTCCCCCACCATCGCAATGCACTATCCAATACAACTCATCATGTAGGCTCCTCAAAAGCTCATTATGGGTAATGGAGTTTATCTTCCTATCACCCACGCGAGTACAATCAAGCTTATATCTTCTATTCCTTGTCTATCATCTAATGTGTCAGTTGTGCCATCTTTCACAGAGAACTTATTGTCGATTTCTCAATTTTCCATTGAAAATTATTGCGTTTTCTTGTTTCATGGCAAATCATTTCTTTTGATTTCTCTTCATAATGGTCAAATTCTACTCCAAGGCAAACTTGAGAATAGTCTCTACCATGTCTTCTCCTTCAACTTTTTGGTGTCTCTATCGGCTTTTATTACTCCTTATGCTAGTTCATTTAATTTGTGGCATCACCATATCGGCCATGCACATCCTAATGCTTTAGTTCAATTACTTCATTCCACGTAGACTAGTTTTACCAAGTCACCCTTCGCTATAAGTACAATATGTGCTCTTTGTAAGAGCCACTAGTCCATGGTAAACATTATTCCAAACTCTTCCTAAAATTTCTTATCTACACGTATATGAGTGTGTAGTATTTCCCTAATTGAAGCCTTATGCTCCTCGCAAGCTGGCCCCACGATTCAAGGCATGCATTTTCCTTGGCTATCGCGGGTATCACCGTTATTGCATACTCACCCGCAAGTTCTACATTGCTAGATATGCTATTTTTTATGAAACAAGCTTCACATTCTTCTACAGCCCCAGCAACTCTCATTCCGAACATAGTGCTCCTGCTACCTTTACCTCCAGTCCCAACTTGGAATACAAATCCACAAATTGTGCCTCCACCTCAACATCTCTGCCCAAATCCTCAACATCACCACCTGTCTCGACAGTTGCACCATCCTCGCCAGCAACCTATCCTCTTGCAACTACTCATTCAATAGTTTCCCATCTCAAAGATGGTACTATTTCGCGTAGGACTATCAACTGTCAACACACACATGTACCGACAGTTACGGCTCATCCTTACACTGAACTTATATGCTTCACTTAGGCATCTCGTGATCCTTAGTAGTGTGTAGCCATGGTAGCTGAATATACAACCATAATTCTACATGAAACTTGAGAGCTTGATCCTACTCTAGCACATGCTCGTCCCATTGGATGTAAATGGATCTTCAAAGTCAAGTTTTGAGTCAATTATTCTCTTTAATGGTATAAAGCTCATCTTGTAGCTAAGGGATTTTAACAACAAGGATGACTGGATTATAATAAAACCTTCAACCCTATTGCAAAAACTATTACAATTCACATTGTCATTGCTCTTGCTTACTCTAAGGGGTGGAACATCGGTCAACGTGATGTAGATAGTGCTTTCCTCCATGAATATCTCAATGAGGAAGTATCTATGGTACAAGCCTAAGGATTTGTAGATGCAACAAGGCCACATCATCTTTGTCTTCTTCGACATTCTCTTCATGGCCTTAACTAAGCTCTTCAAGCACGATACTAATGGCTTAGCTCTTATTTAATTGCTCTTGGATTTCGAATGTCGAGTGTAGACTCTTCATTATTTGTCTACATACACCTCACTACAATATGATACTCCTTGTATATATGGACGACATCATCCTTATAGGTTCTCCTCAAGCTCCATTTGCAAACTCCTTACTGCTCTCCAAGCTGAATTTGCCGTCGAAGATTTAGTCCCTTCATTCATTTCATTATTACTTCCTTGATGTCGAAATACAATCCACTTTAGATGACCTCATCCTCCATCAGGCCAAGTTTACTCATGACATTCTGGCTCACTCCAAAATGACCGATGATTAGGTTGTTTCCACATCATGCACCACCGATGAGCCCATCTCTCTCCACCAAGAAGACCCACTTCTTTATTGAAGTACAATCGATGCTCTACAATGCCTGATGCTTGCACAATCAGACATTGCCTACTCTACTGATACTGTGAATCAGTTCCTCCATGCCCCTAACACAGCTCATCCACAATCAAAACTCGGGACGCGGATACCTAGAGTGCCAAAACTTGACATAGAGTACACTTAAGTGCTAAAATTTCCGAAATGTACACTTAAGTGCCAAAATCGGAAAAAAAATTGATAACTTAGGGGGTGCATGACAACCAGTAATTTCTATTCCATAAACAATTTTTTTATTTCAGACCTGTTTTTAGAATAGAAATTCATTTGATAAACTTATTTTGTTTTTCTATTTCTAGAATAGATTTCTATTCTAGAGATAGGTTTGGAATAGAAATCAGAAGTAGAAATTTTGTACTTCTCTATTTCTAGAATAGAAATGAGAAATAAAAAATTTTCTCATCGTTTGTCAACCGGTCCTTCATCCATTGCCGCCAACCACCGTCCATTGGTCTCCGCCCGCCCGCCGACCCCTGCCGCCACTAGTCACCAGTCACCAGCCGCTGCTGTTGCCGTCGATCGCCGGCCACCGCCGCCGACGTCCGTCACCGCCATCCGCCGCCGCCACCGCCATCCGCCGGTCCACCATCGTTCGAAAGGAAAAATTTGTGTCGTTATCAAACGAATTTCTATTTTTAGAGTAAAAATTTTGTGTCGTTATTAAACTTTTTTTTTGTTTAAAACTCTTCTAGAAATAGAAATAGAAAAATCTATTTCCAAAGAAGTGCCAACAAAGAAGAAATTCCACCAAAATGTTAATGTTGTGTTTTTCCTCGACTAGATAAGTGCGGAATGATGTTGTTTTGCACATTAACATGGCTAAATAAGCCGAGAACAACATCATTTTGCACACTAACATGGCTAAATCAGCTGAAAATGACGTCGTTTTGCCTCAGATTTGAGTTATAATATTAATATTAATTTATTTAATTAAAAATAATTTTTTTATTAAAAAAAAAAAGGATATTGAACTTGTATGATGAGGGCCTGCATAGCCCTCGCCCAGGCATTCTGCAACCCTTTTTTAGGAAAATTAATTTAATTAATTAATTATAATTCAAATAAGATCTAAATATTCTGTTGGAGATTATTGTGTTTTCCTTGGTCGCAATCTTATTTCTTGGGGCTCTTGCAAGCAACAAATTGTAGCAAGTTCCAATACAGAAGCTGAATACAATTGTTTAGTTGATACAATGCAGAACTCATATGGATTGAATGTCTCTTGAAAGATCTAAATGCTCTTTCACCGCATCCACCAACTCTTTGGTGTGATAATTTATTAGCTTTGTATCCAACTACAAACCCCGTCTTTCACCCTCACGCAAAGCGTGGAGATTGGCCATCATTTTGTAAACGACCAGCTTGTGCGCAGCTCTACCTTGACTTCATTTCGTCCGTGGATCAGCCTACTATCATTTTCACCGAAGGACTCTACCCCATACGTTTTCAACTCCTACGATCCAAGCTGACCGTTCGTGCCACCCGGTCAACTTCCGCGAGGGGTAGGGGGGCTGTTTAACAAGTCAAAGTTGACCTCGTCCACATCAACTTCCACCCAGATCAAGTCGCCACATTACTCGAGCAATTTGCATCTTCCTGTTCTCTTTCTCAAGACTCGGTTCATTGAGAAACTTTCAACTCCTCTCCACACGAACAACCAAGCAACCAAAAAGACATTCAATCTAAAATTGATTTTCGTCATACAGATTATTTGTATGTATATATAAACCCATCATCTCTTTGTATATCATTGAGGAGAGAAACTATAAAACATCATTATTTTAAAACCTCTCTCTCTCTCTCTCTCTCTCTCTCTCTCTCTCTCTCTTTCTAATTTCTAATTTGTCTTTCTTACTCTTCAGTTTTCTCTTAAGGTCCATATTTTAAGCATCCTCAATCAATTACAGAATTCAATGTTCTTTATCTTTATCTTCACTTTCTTGCAATTTATCTTTCTTGTAATTTATATCACTGGCAACAACTATCCCCAGTGTTGTATTTTTTAATTCCTTGTCATTTACTTTCCCATCCAAAATCGACAAAAGACCCTTCGCAACCTTTGTCGATTCACTTATCAATCCATCTATATTTATGAAGGATATTTTCATCATGTTTTGCAAAACATAAGTCAAACCTCACACTAAAACACGCAATAGACCTTTTTCCTTTTTTAATGAATGGAGGCAGCTTAGAACACAGGCGAAGAAAATGGCGAGAGTAGAAGTTCGCCTCGAAAGAAAGAAAATCCTTGCAAACCGAGTTTAATTTATTACATAAGATCGATTTCAACGTTTTTTCAAGTCACTTGACTATAGAATTGAAGTAAATCCATCGAAACTAGATAATTTTTTCTCCATATTAAATTAGATGCAATTATGACATGCAATTGCCTACAGCTTGGTTTAGCGACGAACATGGATTAATGGACGCAAGCAAAACTAAATTAAAAGGATATGCTCACTTAGACAGACATCTTTTGTGAATCGACAAAAAGAAATAAAATGAACTCATTTGGTAAAGGAAACAAACATTAACAAATCAATATGTTGTCGTTTAGGTTTACTTAGCATTACTCATACGATTCTTGTTAACAAGCATCAAAATTTACAGTTTTTCTTTTCTCTGGGTAGTGTTTAATTGTATCTCTGTCTATCACATTAAATGCAAATGGAACGTACAACCTCACATCATGAATTCGCAAAATGTCCATTTCTCATGATAAAAACTGCATCGAGTAAGATTTGAATGCGATAACTCACCGCTTTTTCAAGCCAAGACCCACACTTGCACTAGAAAGAGAGCTTCGTTTTCTAAATAATTTCAATTGGGCTAAAGTCCAAATAAAACATGAATGAGAGGTGATGATACCTGATTTGAAATTTGTGTTTCACTACCACTGATCAATGCTAATCACTAATTTCTCAAATGAAGGCTTTCAACTGTCACTTATCGTGATAGATTTTTTGTGATGTGTGCTCATCTCGTGAAGAAACGCTCTTCGGCATCTTCTATGAGATTCACTGAACTTTGAATTGTACAAACCTTTTTGGCCATGAGCCATCACAAGTGTCGACCGAATAAGAAGAGGAAATTCTATAGGGTCGCATGAGTTGAAAAGTAGAGGTTGGGAGACATCTGTGACATGGAAATGAGAGTGTGTCATTGGGACTTTACCAGAGAAAGGAGAAGTCGTCTAGACTTATTTTTATGTTATGGCTGCCACCTGATCGATAATGGTCTATCTGAAAAGACAGCAGCGACGTTTTCTTACGAGAAGAAACCTCCATAAGGTGCCAATAATGACTTAAGTATCGGTGCTTCCCTAGCTATCGAGTTCATTCATTCGTCGTTTGCTAACTCAAACATCGAAGGGTCAATTCAGGGCAAAAATCCGAATGCCTTCAACTGTTATCTATTAGTGCAAGCCGAACTCCTAATGAAACCACCGATGTGACCTTTAAAGACTAGATTGTCCATTAACATTATCTTTGAGAGTGAGAGAACATGTGGTTGTCTTCTATGGTGAGCTTATTTTGTTGCCTTATCAAATTACTTTTTTTTTTATAATTATTGACAAGCTTTTAAATCTCATTTTGCAATTCCAATTTGCCTATTCGGTAAGATTGGTTTCTCTCATAGAGAGAAACCCAAAGTCCTTTCTATGTAGAGTGTATGATGCGATAGAGTTGTACCAGTGAGAATTGCATCCTTAATAATGAGTCATGTTAACGAACATTTTCGATATATTTGATATTTTATTTTTATTGAAATAATACAAATTTCAAGACACGCTACCTAACATGAAGGTAATTGGTGCATTAGAAATCAATACATTGGGAATTATAAAATTTCATCAAAATTAGTGTTCTTGAAACACTTGTCAATATAATTTTCAAACTTTAACCTAAAGGCCTCCTCTTTTCGTGATATTCTGAATTTCATGACCTAAATCTTTAACATTATATGTTTGTGTATAACCTACACGACGCAATTAGTCAGAGTAATGAGGAATTTTTTAGCTCACGAGCTAAACATCGCATGTTCGAATTTCACTAAGTTCATATGAATTGCTAAGTCCCATATGCATATACCGCAAAAATGAATCTAACAGTTCATGAAGCTTAGAGAATATTTTAGGTTGCGTTTGGTTAAGCTTTTCTAATGGACTTTCAACCTCTAAAATCCCTTGAGAAACAAGCCTGTCCAAGAGGCTTTTAGTCAAATGCTCGCCTTGAGAATCCCGAAAGCCCAATGTTAATAGGGATCAGCTTTAGAATTTCACCATTGGGCTAAATGCTAAAACTACTTTCTTTCTTTTTCAAAACTACTATCATAATTTTTTTAGTTTTCGGTTTTACCTCTCATTGTTTCAAAATTACCCTTACCTCCACTAAAGTCAGCAAAGAGTTTAATATTTTTTAATAAAAATGAAATCTAAAATCCCTTTGTAAAAAAATATTTGCCAAACACTCTTTATACCGAACTAGTTTTGCAAATTTTTTTTATTAAACACAATTTGCATTTCCCCAAAACTTTTTAGGCCAAAGATATATGCATTTCCCTATGACCCATTTTCAAAACTGAATTAAACGCACCCTTAATAACCTTCAAATCAACTGTTTTTACTCATTGGTACCTTAATTATGTAAAAAAGAAAAAGGAAAAAAGAAAACCATATGTGTGGCAAAAATTTTCTAAATTGCATTATATAGGACCATCTTCCTATGCTCTCTCCTTCTCATCTACCTTTTTTAATCTTGTCCATCTCCTTTCTTTATTGCCCGTGGGGTCGCTTCTCTGCAACTCCCAAACTCCATTCCCAACGAAACTACAAAAACCTCTCCCTCTCTCCTTCTCTCTCTCTCTCTCTCTGCGAATTATGGAAATGGAGAGCCCAACAATATCCGCACAAGAACCCCACCACCACCACCACCACCCACAGCCACCGCAGACTCTGTCTCCGTGCGGCAGCGGACGGCGGAGCAGCAGCGCCTCCAACTCGCCGGAGTTCGAGTTCTGGATGGTCCGGAACCCCATCTTCCCCCAGCCGGAGATCCTCTCCGCCGACGAGCTCTTCGTCGACGGCGTCCTCCTCCCCCTCCACCTCCTCCACCTCCACCAGCCCGACCCGCCCGACCCCGCCCCCGAGCCCGAAACCGGCCCCGCAGGTCCGGAGCCTCCCGCTCCCGAGGCGGGCCTTCCCAACGCCCCCGACCCGGATCCGGAACCGGGGCCCCAGCTGACCCCGGCGTCGTCGTCGTCGGCGGCCACCGCCTCGAAGCGGTGGAGGGACATCTTCAAGAAGAGCGAGAAGAAGTCCACCAACCACCAAGAAGAGAAGCCGCCGCCGCCGCCGCCGCCGTCGTCGGCGGATAAGGACAAGGAGAAGAGGAAAGAGAAGAAGAGCAACGGCCGGGGCGGTTCGGGCTCGGGCCCCACCGAGCTGAACATCAACCTGTGGCCCTTCTCGCGGAGCAGATCCGCCGGGAACGGCGGCGCCCGGCCCAGATTGGCGGCGTTCGGCGGCCCGAACGCCCGGAAGGTGAGCAGCGCGCCGTGCTCGCGGAGCAACTCGGCGGGGGATTCCAAGTCCCGGAAGTGGCCGAGCAGCCCGGGCCGGGTCGGGGTGCATTTGGGCCGGAGCAGCCCGGTCTGGCAGGTGCGCCGTGGGGCCCCGCTGGCCAAGGCCCCCGTCCCTGCCGCCGCCGCCGCCTCCGACCCCGCGGCCCGGGGCGTCGATAGGGTCGTCCTCAAATCCGAGGCCGCAGCGGCCGAGACCCGCCGGAGCAAGGCGGCGAGGGGCGGCGCCGGCGGCGGAGCGAGTAAGGCTAGGGTGTTGAATTTGAACGTGCCGATGTGCATCGGGTACAGGCACCATTTGAGCTGCAGAAGCGACGACAATAGCACAATCCGGGTGACCGGAGCCGAGTGCGGCGACACCAACAGCAGCGGCGGCGGCGGCGATGGCGGCGGCGCCGGCGGCGGTGGTGGCAGCGGCGGGGGTAGTACTAATATTTTCAACCTCCGGAGCCTTTTTACCAAAAAGGTGCACTAATTAACAGCATATTTTCTAGACCGAGCTTTAATTTTTTTTCCCCTTTCGTGATTTGTTTGCGTCTATTATTTAATATTTTTGTATAAAGAGCGAAATCTAAGTTATATATTGTTATATTTTGGTGTATAATTAACCATGAAAAAAGCTTGCTGCCTTTTGCTTGTGTCTGCTTTTCGATTGTTCCTCTGTTTCTTGTCTGTTTGTAGCTGTCCTTTTTTCTCGATTTCTTTATTCTATGACAAAAGAAAATTTCACCTTAATTCAAGCAATTAATGGAATTGCCAAGAAAATTTGGAATCTCGCACCCATGAAGCACTTCTGCCGATTTCAAAAGGGATTTCTCGCGAACCCATTAACCTCGATATTTAGATTTATCTCGATTTTCTTTGTAGAATCAAAGAAAATTTCAATCGAAATTGGGAATTTTAATTGGAAAAAAGATAATAAAAAAAGGAAAGGAAAAAGGGTGAAATTCGATTGGCGTGAATGAGACGTGCTTTCTCTCCCACGCATGCGAAAGATAAAGGGCATTTCGTCGCACGAGGGTCCAGCAGTAGCTTTACTTCAGGTGCAATTTATCAGAAAAATAAAATTTAATAAAATTTCTCCTTTTTTATTTAAGATTCATTATTTATTATTTTTGAATTCCTTTTTATTTGCGCGTTATTTATCCACGAGAAAATTCCCGTCCCATTTTCAGTGGCTCTCAGTCAGCGCACGCCTGTCTCGGTTGCCGTCCGTTCGCTGTGCTCGAGTGCTGCTCTCCCGTCCTTTTTATTCTTCCTTTTTTAACTTTTTGGAGAAATTTTTCTTTTTCTTGATCGAACTTTTTGGAGAAATTACTGTTCTCCTTTTCCAAGCACGGAGCGACGACAGCGGCTTTGGGCGGCAATTCTCGTCCCCAAATCCGAACACGATTCAAACTCGATTCGCGTTAGCAAAGTCGGTGCATTCGATCTTGACTCGAAATCGAAATTCAAAAAGTATGGTCCAAGTTCGTTCAATCGACAATCTCGAGACCAATGTCTGTTTTTTTTAATCAAGACCCTACTTTTTGACAATTCCACATGGTGAATGAAAACCTCAAAAGAGATTAAACAATTTAGAATCGAAAAGGGCTTGTCCATCTCGCCTTGGGTTACGCCACAAGTGAAGATAACTTTTTCATAACCCATCCAAAAAGGCATATTTTTCATTGGACTTTTTATAATAAAAATAAAATGCTACCAAAAATTCCAAACTTTATTGATATATTTACTTTAAACATTCTTTTTTTTGTGACACCAAAATTATAAACTTGTACCCTACATCTATTCCAAACCTGTATAATATAATATATTTACTCTAATTTTTTTGGTAATATTAAAAATCTTAAACATAGAAAAATTATAAATTTGTACCCTCCATTTACTTCAAATCTTTTTTTTTTGTAACACCAAAAATGTCAAATTTGTACCCTATATCTACTCCAAACCTGTACAATATAATATGTTTATTCAAAACTTTTTTTAGTAATACTAAAAATGATAAATCAAGAAAACTTTGTGAAGTAAATGTATTACACAAATATAAATTTAGAATTTTTAGTGTAAATAGGTTACACAGGTATTAGTTGGGGATTTATTGTATTACAAAAAAAAATTAGGATAAATACGTTGCAGATGACGAAATTTAAGTTTTGGTTTTTTATGCTTTGTCCCTTATAATAAAAGGAGAAAAGGAGAAACATGGGTTAGTAAATAACAGTAAATGCGGCGCCTCTATTGTGAAATTTCTTTTGGTCCAAGGATGTCAGAAGGGGCGGGCGCGGGAGCAGGGCGACGTGACGGGCGTTTTTCGGGGAAGGAAAGGAATCAATTAAGCGCCTTTTCCTGGGGTCAACTACAGTGAAAAAACCTCAAGGAAGGAAAGAGAGAGGAAAAGGCGGTGATTCCTGCAGAGAAAGAAAGAGAGGCTGGGAATTTGAATGCGCATCCGGAGGGAGGCCCTCTCCCTCTCTCTCTCTATCGCGCTCATTAAATGGAGGTAGGTTTTGCAACGTCGGCCAATACGGGCATGGACGCTGATGGATGTTGACACAACTTCCCGTGCCTTGAGTTGGAATAGCGCTTTTTGGGGGGGAGGGGATGGAAAAGGAAATGACATCCCACGCTTTAAAAGACGCTGCAAACGATCCCCTTTTGAAAAGTTGCGATCGGGACTTACCCGATCGATGAGAGACTTAGGGAGGGCATCTCTCGTAGGCGCGTGATTTACCTTAATAAGTGGGCAAAAAAGGTAAGCGACTAAGTTTTAAGGTTGAGATATAGTGCTCATAAACCTAGGATTAGGATTGGATGTGAGTCTCCTCTTGTGCCAGTGCTATTAAGACTGCTTGAGCCGAGGTTTAGTATTTCTAAAACCCTTTAACCCAATGTAACTACCATCTAGCATTTGCATTACATTATTCCCGAAATGCTATTTTAGGGTCCCAACTTTGGTCTCGCTGACATTTTTTGCATTCTCATCTTACCCTTCATTGTTTTTTTTTTTTTTTTTTTTTTGGTAAAGATCTCACCCTTCATTGTTCATCTATCTATGACACTGTGAAACCGTCGCTAGAAATTCGCGGAGGAGGTGAGGGATGTCAGGCTATAAATGTTGCTTGGCTCGCCTTGCCGAGATCTCTATTCGTTTATTTTTTTTCCAGATCTAGCTCGTTAATGGCCGTGCGATGCCAATAAAGGTTTTGCCCAATGCTCGTGCTCAATTTTGAGCCCTAATTGATCGAGTCGAGCACGGCTAAGTTTGAGATGGAGAGATCTTGAGATATAGAGCTCAAGGAAGAGAGGGCAATGATTTGCTTAGCCCAATGGAGGGGGCAATGGGGCTGTCGCTCACTTGGGTTGTCCTTATCGAGGTCGCCCGAGGTTGCCAGCTCTGATCATGGAGAGACATGATTGACTCGGTGTACCTCATCAACACTACCTCCCTTGTATAAGACACCTTTCCTCATAGATAAGGCGCATATGATTTTTTTTACGCTCTACAAGAGGAAAGAATATCTTTTTCTTTTACCATCAATGAATGATTTAAAAATATTTATTAGTATTTGAATTTTCCATATAGGCATCATTCGAGGATCTCTAGCGTAGCGACGCCCACCGAGGGGGCAAACGAACGCGGGCCGTCGGATGGTTGGCTTGCCACGGACGGCCCCGATCGCGTCCCGGAAGGAGCCCGTCAAGCACGACAAGGACTATGCTAGGCGGGCTTGGACAAGCCCGAACTGGCCCAATATCAAACCCGATTCGGCCCTTTATATTGGGCCTGGGCCTTTAATTCGGGTCAGCGCGAACCCGCCCGCCGAGCATCTCTATCTTAAACATGTCGTTGCTAGAAGAATAAACCGCCAAACGCCAAACGCAAAAACCCTAAAACCTCGAGACGCCGCGCGCCGTCCGCCCCCGCTCAGCTCCACGCGCCGCCAGCTCCGGCCGCCGCCTCGCCGCCGTCGGACCGCCATTGATCGCTAGCCAGAAGTGAATTGAGAAGGCTCTCGTTCTTGAATTTCTGGACACCTTCAAATCCGAACTCGGGCGAAGGAGCGGTAGCATGGCGGAGGAGAAGGAAGAGGTGAAGACGTTCAAGGAGCTGGGCATATGCGAGCAGCTGCTGGAGGCTTGCGAGACCCTAGGGTGGAAGAACCCGACGAAGATCCAAGTGGAAGCCATGCCTCATGCCCTCGAAGGTGCCTCTTCTTCGTCAATATTCGATTTTGGGGATCGTTTTCGATAGGCGAGCCGTGTCGTGTAGATGGGTCGGTCGCCTCGAGGCTAGAATGCGAGCGAGAATGCAAGATTATCGAATCGCTTGATACTTATGTAGAATTATGCTTAATTTTCCTTAAAAGGACCGAACTTTGTTTAGATTCTTTATGCTACGTGAAAGCTTGAATGATGATATCGAGTGGATTGTGCACTTAAAGGTGGTGGTTGGTTCGCGTATTTTTGGTAGATTGTAGCTAGTTCAGAGCATGAAATCTTCGAACATGTCGTTACACTAGTGAAGGCAGATGCATTGTAAAATGTTTGTCTTGGTTTAATGGCTCCTTATTGACGGGCCTCTATTGCGTTTTCTGGCTATCAGCTTTAACCAGACTTAAGTTACTTTGATGAGATATAGATGCTATACACGAATTGATTTGCCTTTGCTTCTCTGTCTTTTTTCCATAGGAAAAGATATGATCGGTCTTGCACAGACAGGGTCCGGCAAAACCGGGGCGTTTGCCCTTCCTATACTGCAAGCTCTATTGGACTCTCCGCAAGCCTTCTTTGCTTGTGTGCTCTCTCCTACGAGGTTGGAGTTACTTCACTTTATTTGGCGACAAGCTGATACTGTGGCTCGCCGTGTGTCTTACTGTAATTAGTGGATAATGTGCCATTATATTTTCTAGGGAACTAGCAATCCAGATTGCTGAACAATTTGAAGCTTTAGGATCTGGCATCGGAGTCAGATGTGCTGTGGTAAGCTTTTGGCTAAGTAATAACATTTCAAGCATACTGTGGTGTTTGTAATTAAGATCCCCATTCCTGTTTATTTGGAAAAGTTGCTGGTACAAACCTTTTGATAGTGGAATAGACGGGGCCTTTCACATGTACTTGCTCTGCATTTTTTGTCTGATTCATATCGGTGAACTTTCACTTATTGCAATTAATCGGTTTTGTCAATGTGTGTGTGGGCTGCCCAAATCTGCATCTTTTGGTATTTGTGAAAAAATTATATTCTTTTAGAAAATAAAAGTTTAATGTGAATAACAGAACATAATAGTGAACCAATTTGCATCTGGTGTGTTTTATCCCCTCATTTGAAATATGTCTTGGTTTCAGCATCTGTGAGCTCCACTGTCAGAAGTGGATTGAAGTAGATTCAGTTGGTGATTGAACTTTGCCTATCTTCAAGCAATTATGCTAGTAGTTTTCTTTTTGTTCTTTTGTCTTGGGGGATGTGTTCGGCAGCTGTTTGATGAAAGTTCCAGACTGCAATTCTGCATTTGCACATGACTGAGAAGAATATTTTCTTGATGCTGCTTCCTTTTGCAGCTTGTTGGTGGAGTTGACATGGTGCAACAGGCAATTGCCCTCGCAAAGCGGCCTCATGTTGTTGTAAGTACCGCTGATTAAAACTTCATCTCTCAAGTATCTGTTTCAGTAGACTGCTTGATTTGTGTTTCATATTTGGGGATACTTAACTGAACTAGTGGACATCAACCATCTCAGATTGGCTCTTCCTTCTTTCCAGTATATATCAACCATTTGCTGTTATTTGCATGTTAATTGAGCTTAACTTCAAAAGCTGAAATTCTAAGCTCATCCAAAGATTCAGTAGACAGTTTCAAAATCTTGCTTGATGCCTTTGGGCATATTATTAAATGTTGAGGTATCGTACTTAGGTGTTTGTATGGTAATCTCTTCTAAGATGCATCATCTATAACAACTTGCTTAGTGAGTGCTGTATTTTATCAGTAATTGCCTTTTATCTTAGTTTCTTGTGTAGTCACTATACTGACATGCTGTTCAGTAAATTTATCACGATACATCTATTAAGTCTTCTGTTAATACTTATTATCTTTTTATATCTTTCTTGGACAGGTGGGAACGCCAGGTCGTCTTCTCGACCATTTGTCCAACACCAAAGGCTTTTCTCTTCGCATGTTGAAATATTTGGTATGCAATTTGTACAGTGTGGGCCATGCAAAAAAGTTTATGATGTGGTTTATAACATTCTGTATGCTCGATGCTTGCGGGAAAATGTTCCATCAATTTATTCATACTAAGTCAAAGATTAAAAAATTCTGCCTGAGCTTTTCTCTGGTTCAAAATTTGGACTAGGTTATATTTCACGCTTCTAAGAAATCATATAACATTGTGCCTAGTGCACTGTTGCGGAGAGATTGGATGTGATCATTAGAGAGAACTTATTAAAGGCAGTATGTTGGTAGAAATTATAAGTCTAGTGGTTTGAGGTGACCATGGTATGTATGGACTGCTTTAGAAGCAAATTGCATTTAATATTTAGGGTGTACCTAGACCCTTACACCAACTTCTAATCAGAAATCCTTGAGGAGGCGAGTTTTGAGTTCTTATTCTAACTTGACAAGCATTTTACAGTCCTTGGTGATTTGGAGTCATTCTAGACTGCAACATGATTACTACTTGTAAAGCTGATGTTGACAGTGATGCAACATCTGCTCTTCAAACAGGTACTAGATGAGGCTGACAGGTTGCTAAATGAGGATTTTGAGAAGTCCATTGATGAAATTCTGAATGCTATACCACGTGAAAGGAGGACATATCTATTTTCTGCCACTATGACAAAAAAGGTATTCAAAGATGTCGTGAAGTACATATAGCTTGGCAATTCCGTGGTGCCATTTAATAGGGATATTTGTTTTATCATTAAAAGAAGTAGTTGAAATAACATTGCCATGGCATGAATCTTTCCAATCTCCTTAGATTTTTGTTGAAGGAACTTTGGGCATTGAGTTTCTTTTAAAACACCCTTAGTAAGAAATTTACCTTTTTCTTTGCTCTGAGACAGATTTAACCTTTTCTTTTTCTTTTCTGTTTTATTATACACTTATCTTGGCTCGAGTGACAGTTATGGGGACTTAAGTAGGTCATAGAGTTGGGCAAAATACAGTGATCGTTACTTTCAAAGTTCTTTAATACTGTTGGCGTGTCATCTTTCTCAACCAAGCCATCGCAACTTCTACTTACTATGATTAAAATTTGCTGATGTGATGGTTGGATATCCTTTTGGTGCCTATTCAAAAGAGAATTTCAGTTCTTTTAGTCTAGAAGATAACAGCTTGATGGACCTGCTTGGAATATCATCTTATGTATGCTTTTAATTTTCAGGTTAAGAAGCTACAGAGGGCCTGTTTGAGGAACCCTGTGAAGGTATCGTTAGCAATTCCAATATCATTAAAATCTGTATAATTATCATCTAGATTCTATTATTGCAGTATTCTAATCCTGCACTTGTGCAAATCTCTTTTTTACTTTCAGATTGAAGCTGCATCTAAATATTCCACTGTTGATACACTGAAGCAGCAGTATCGCTTTGTTCCTGCCAAGTACAAGGTATTGTCCTTTCAACTGTGGGCCTATTTGCGTGAGATGTTTACTGAGCCTGCCTGCCACCCTTTCTACTGCTTGTGTACACAATCAAGCTAGCCTTGATGGTGCATCCAATATCTGCATATGTTATATTGTGAGAATGTGCCAAACATCATAAAAAACGTGGATGAATTCTTCAAGAAAGATTCACTACTTGTATATCATGAGGGACATGACATAGGAAAGAATGTGATTGATGTGGCCAACCCACTTACTGGGAAAAGGCTTTGTTCATTTTTGTTGTGGTTGTAGTTGCAGTTATGTTCGGGCATTGAGGAAACTTTAGAAAAATAAAGATCTGGCTCTAATTCTATTATGTGGAGTAACATTCTGGTTAATTGTATTTATCACTTCAAGACATTGTCGGTACTTTATATTGAAACTGTTGAAGTAGGTTTTCTCTGTTCTGTTGATTTGATTCCTCTTAGTCAAACATTTTGTTTGCTATTGTACAGGATTGCTATCTTGTTTATATTCTCACCGTGATGGCTGAAAGTACGACAATGGTTTTCACTCGAACATGTGATTCAACTCAAGTTTTGTCCTTAATTCTTCGAAATCTCGGACTAAGGGCAATTCCAATCAGTGGTCAAATGAACCAGGCATAATCTCTCTCTCTCTCTCTCTCTCTCTCTCTCTCTCTCTCTCTCAGCACATTTTTATCAGCTCATAGCAAACACATTTGGAAGGTATGTGCTGATCTTTGGTCATCCAATTTTTCATGGCAGTCCAAGAGGCTTGGAGCTTTGAATAAGTTTAAAGCACGAGAATGCAATATTTTGATCTGCACTGATGTTGCAAGTAGAGGACTCGATATTCCAGCAGTGGACATGGTTATCAATTATGACATCCCATCATCTTCTAAAGTAAGGCTTTGCAATACTTTTGGTGGTTTTAGATGTTTAGTTTTTGTAGACCTACTTAGCCCATTTTTTTTCGTGCCACCTTGATAAGATGGACAAATTTACTTCTCTGGGTATTGCTTTTCATAGCCACAAGTACTAAACCCAGTTAGAGAAGCAAAGTTATAATAAAGTATACTAGTGTAGCATAAATCCGAGCATCTGCAGCTTTGGCAGCTAATACCCAGAGGTCTGATCTAGGCTTGATTAGCTAGCTGGCTTTCCAGGACACCATCTTTAACCGTAAATGGCATGATACCCTGGCCCCGGGGACGAAACGCACATAACTCGTTTATGTCTAGCTTTGTGGACCTGGGATATTTTGTTTTGGCATTGGCTGATGGGGTAAAGTGGATCACGGTTGCATTCTCTCAGTTATCTGTGCTTTTCTGATTCAACTTTTTATGGTAGGATTATATACATCGAGTGGGAAGAACTGCTCGAGCAGGACGATCTGGTGTTGCTATCTCACTGGTGAACCAGTACGAGTTGGAGTGGTATATACAAATAGAAAAGCTGATTGGTGAGGAAGATATACTTTTATGTCTAGAAAAGCTTTACAGTTTTATGGCTTTTCATTAGACTAATCGAAAGATTTACATCAGGTAAAAAGTTACCCGAGTTCCCTGCTCAGGAGGAGGAAGTATTGCTATTGTTGGAACGTGTTACCGAGGCCAAAAGAATATCACAGATGGTATTGCTTTGTCCCTATATATCTTTGTGCGCGTGTGCGTGCGTGTGGTTGCTAGGACATATATTCAACTGAAATGCACATCAATGCTTTAGTGAAGTATTCATGTCCAATTTAAACCAGGGTTAAGCTGAGTAAGACACCAAAAGGAAACCTTAGGAAACGTGTTGATGGGCTTGATTGTCAACGAGGGAAACTTTCTTGGGCCACCCTAGGAGCCTATTGCCATAGTAATTGCCCAGCTGCGGTAAAATGGGGGGAGGGGGATATTGTTGTGATCTGATGGCGTGAGCAGATGCTCCAAGAGGCCTAGACCCTCAATGTCATAAAAAAGAAAGTCATTTCTGTTCATATGCAATGAGTGGGCAGCTTTTCTGTATTGTGGTAAAACCATATCCGAAATTACATAGTGATGATTAGCATTTTTAAGTATACAGCAGTGGTTTGGGCAATTTTTGGTCAATCGCTTCTTTTAACAGAGTTAAATATCAAGTGAAGCCTCCATGGCGTGTCCTTTTAGATAGAGATGATGCTGAGTTTAGAGTTCTTGGACTTTGCAGAAAATGAAAGAAAGCGGTGGCAGGAAGAGAAGAAAGGCAGGAGGAGATGAAGGTGAGGAAGAAATTGAAAAATACCTAGGTAGCAAGAATGGGAAGAAGTCCAAGAAGTCGAAGAGATAATGAGATCTGACTGCTCAAGCAAGAGTTTTCAATGTCGATCCAGTGGCAATGTAAATTTATCGGATGAGGCATCATTCATCAACACAATGGACTGGGTTCATGGTTTTTATTTTCAAAGAAAAAAATCATCCCTGGTTTTTCTCCGATAAATGTTTGTATGTCACTGTAAATTTCAGGAAATGTTCCAATTCTAAATGAGAAGATATTGTGATAATGCTCAGAACTTTAGTCTCCTTCAGTTCGTTTGATTTTTTGTTTTCATTTGCTTGGGTGTGGATGTTCGGATGTTTTATTATGCACCCGGAGTATGAGAGCCAACTCCATCTCAGCGACCAATTGGCGGGGCTTCGCTTGAGTCCACATGATCTGATAGCTAAAATGGAGTGCGATTACATGGACCGGAGTTATACCATACTAGATCTTTTCTTGGCAGGCTTAAATACATTGAGGCTCACCCTTGCGTCTTTGGTCTGACTTGATTAGCTTTCTCTGTTTTGAAATTTGGGCACGAAAGTACCGCTCCTTCCGAGTATGATATATGGTTTGCCGAAAAAGCAAGTTTCGAAATAGAGCTAATGAGACCATGCCCCGGATAATGGTGCATCCCCCTGGCCCTTCGGTGCTCTCTTCGCAGCTTCGGCTTCTTCCCCAGCTACGGACCTGGGAATCTCTAACTTCCTCAGACCTTCCCCCTTTTCCTTCTTTCTGTTTTTGATTGAGTTTCGGGTTCTTCCTACGGATTCAAAACAGTTATATTTTGATCTAAGAAGACCTCTTATAGGACAAATACCCGATTGAAATGAAATTCCCCCACCTACTGGTTCTCAATCTTATTGAGCATTAACAAATGGGACAGATCTGGCAGTTAAAACATTGGTACAAGCCCCACTTTCTCCTTACTCCACTCGATCGCAACAAAGAGTAGGTACTAGTAATTAACCTACTTACCGCCCTGCTAATTCGAAAGAACTCTGCAACGCCGACAAAGAGCAGGTACTAGTAATTAACCTATTTACCGCCCTGCTGATTCGAAAGAACTCTGCAACACGAACTTTGAGGAAAGAAGGGAAGGATCGATTGCCCCAGAAAGACTAGAGTACAACATAATCAAAGTAGGACTATCCCAACGGACTAGAAAGTTCTTCTATTACAATCTTTCCTACTTAGTAGTAGAAACTCGGAGAGACAGACAGAGGAGGGACTCTATCAGACCTGCTCACTCCTAGGATGAGAAGTAGGTCCCTTGTCTTTGGCAGGAATAGTTCCAACCTGGCTGAAATGCATCTTGGTTCTCATATTTCTACTTTCTTCGGTTTATTCCTCGTACTATTATCTTTCTTCACTTTGGTGCTTCGATTTGAGAATGGCCCAGCAACTCCTCTGAATGATGGATTGAGCTTTAAAATTCAGAATTTTAATTTCTCGTGCTTTGGTGTAGAAGGCTTTTGAGCCTGAATCACTTTAACAATAACGGCCCTCAAACTCTGTTTTGCGATTATACTCGCCAATTGGTGAACGAGTTGATCTTGATCCCTTCAAGACACTCGAGCCAAAATTCAATGTTTGTCTTTAAGAAAATTGTCTACAATTATCAAGTTACTTAAGTTATATTGACCTTACATGGGTCATTCAAGTCGAATGATAATCATACTTAATGGAGACTCATGATGATTATCATTTCTCAATCATTAGCTTCTTTAAAGCAATAAAGAAAGTTAAAGAACCCAATGACATGAAGGCTAGAAAGATAATCAAACGGGGCTTGCTCCTTGATTTTATGTAGTTTTCAACCACGTTCCAGAAAATGACATCGAGCTAAAGGATAAAGAAAAAAAAAGGATAGATCAAGATTCATGCAGTAGCTTGTTCAAACAGCCATGCGCAATGACTAGTAAGCTTATAATCGAATCAAGATGGCAGGAGATTATATATCATGCAACGGCGTTGTTGACGAAGCAGCTTGCTATGTCGCTTTTCTTCCTTGCCTTTTTAAAGCGCATTAAATGCTCGCGTTGAAACTTCTCTTGCCTGAAATGTCAGGTTCTACAACCATAATTGATCATCTTCCACGAAAGGTCAACACATGCAAGTTGACGAGGATAATATCACCCATACAGAGAAACCCTAGAGAGTAGAGAGAGAGAGCGACACCGTCGAACATGTCGAGAGATAAATTCTGGCGACAAGTCACGCCTTGCAATAGTAGATCTCCATTTGCGGTGGCATGGATTGGGCAATGAAAAGCGAGATATTGTCGGCCAAAGAAAAGCATCAAAATTCGACAAATTGGAACCCCCCAAAGGACTATCCATGTGCATTCCACAAGCCCCCTTTACGTTTTTACCCCCAAGAAAAAGTTATGTACATACATATTCATACACACACACACACACACACACACACACACACACACATACATACGTAGTATGTTTTCTTCTTGTTTGATCAATATATGTCTAAATTAGGGTTACATGTTTTGGCTTTGTGAGCAGTTGACAAATAGCAAGTTTAAACCCAGTGGTCAATATGTTGTTTGACAAGTTGTCTTGTTTCTTTTATAACGATGAAGTCCATATGTAGATAGTAAGGTTTATCTAACTATCCAATCGAGAAAAATCTATCCTTATCGCACCACGTCTTTCTACTAGGGATGTTACGTGTTGTCGTCTTTGTCCCACGTATCAATCCGTCTTTGTATAATCCTGCTCTAAATAATGATTTCTCGGCTTTCCCAATAGTTCAGTTCCTTTTTTTCTCGGTGAACAATCGACAAAGTCAATGAGGGAATCGTGTGGAGAGAACAGTGCAAATTGCTACTAATGGCATAGAAGATAAGCTCTCATCTCATGCAGAAAAGCAAAGCTCTCCTTTTATTTGTCAAAAGAAAGAGAATTGCGATCAAAGTGTATCGACAAACATCAATTCTTGTCTATGGCTTAGTGATAGTGGTGTCATGTTTTGGTGAAAGAATTCGAGGGGGCAGAAATTCTATAATTTGCTGGAGGAATATATAAGAATTTTTTTTTCTTTGATTTGATGGAATATATAGTTAGATGTTGCGTGCTTTCATTTATGTGGTGCAAAGACAACCCAATGGGGAAAAAAGTATAAAACCCTAAGCCCCACCATCTTGAAATATTCGTTGCTAGGGGACAATGGAGGAGTGTAAAGTTAAACAAGTTGAAGTCACTCCTAGGAATAGGATCATTACCATGGTCCAGCAAATTGTAGAGTGTGTTTATTGTAGGATCATTATTGATGGAAGAGATAAACATGGTGACAAGTCGAATGAGGGATAACATGGGTACATAGATTGTGAGCTCTAAACATAACACAGGTAGACAAGTGTCATCCCAAGATTGGGCTAAATTTATATTCATGTTTTCTCTTTTGTATGTATAGTAAGAATGTTCTTACATAAGTTTTGCCCTAGATAATAGGGTAAGATCAACGTGTAAAGTTCGGTAAACAAGTCATGTGAGATAAATAGTAACCTATGAGAAAGATAAGAGGGAAAAGAAGTGCAAAGGAGAAGAAAATAGAAATGGATTATGGATACTCTATTTTTACAAGGTAGAATTTGAATCAATTCATTTTGTCATCAATCATATCTTTTGATAAGTAATCGAAACATCACAATGAAGTCAATTAGAGTACATAGGGTCCAATATACTATATACCTCCTCAACAGGCGGGCTCGGATGGATTTTTAGGCCTGCTCATATGTTTATTTGAAAAATAAGTAATCACATGCTCTCGATAATTCAACCTTGATATTTAAAATTTATGAACGCCAATAGGATAAAATAAGTCAAAATTTCTAATATGTAGAGAAATAGTGTAGAACTTATAGGTAAAGTAGTAATGATTATTTTCATCTAACTTCCATATTTACCCATTTCTAAGCTGAATTTGTTTAAAAATAAAACATAAAAAGGTGGCCTATTAGGCAGGCCACTGTTTTCTTGGGCTGAGTGTGGTTTTATAATTTATAGATGCCACAACAAGCATTTGAATGAGTAGATGGTTTCTTTCAACTTCAACATCCCCTTCATGGGATATAATTTGAGGTTCGGCATTTCAAGAAACTCATTTTCTTTCAGTAAATAGAATCAAAATTAAGTTAAGGAACAACAACTATGAAAATAAAGGCCTCCGTTTATCAAATTTGTGAAAATGTCGACTGATCCGTTGAAGGGGATGAATTCTAGTAATTTGTTCTAATCCGAGACATACAAAAATTGGTGCCTGAGCCCATCCAAGCTCACCTGTTGAGCAGGTTTAATGCTAACTCCAAAAGATTAAACTTGACGCAAAATATGGTGCTTAATATTTTCATGGTTCTATCATGTTAGGTAAGAATTTTATCGTTGAATGTGAATTAAATGATTGCGGTTACTTGTTTCTATCTTCTGTTGCTCATTCAATCATTTTAACTCAAGTTGATGATCATATATCTTCTCAAATTGACAACACTTCTTCAAGTAAGACACGAAGAGAGAAGTTTGGATCAGTTTCTCAACATCTCTAAATTCCTACTGGAACCTGCCAAGGAGTGCCGCCAACACATTTACCTTATTTTGAATAATCTAATTTGAAGCATTGATCGTGTATAATACAAGAATAATTGGTGCTTTGAAAACTACAAAATTCTCATTATCGTTTGCTTAGAAAGTGTCTTCGAAGTCATATTATGTAAAGGGTAACTATTTAATTTTCACATGACAATCCCACCCCCACTTGGGTGATTAACCCTTTACTACATGAGGAAAGCTCTTATCATTATAATTAAGGGTATTAGATTAGTCAAATGGAACTACCCTCAAAAAAGGAGTGGCCCCCACTCTTTCAAAAAAAAAAAACAAAACAAAACAAGAAAACAAACCCAAGAAGTTGCATGTTGTAATGATCACCATCATGTTCCCACCCCACCAATAAAAGAAGTAATTGCCTCCTTGAACCCAAAAGAAAGCACAAATGAACAGCCCTCCATATTGCTTTTCAAACTGTCAATGACATCATGTAGCTTTGCAGCAATTTATCATCACCATCATCATCATAATGTAATGATAATCAACCGAAGATTGGTCTGACAAAAGCTAATAGTTTTTCTGACTTTTAATCTCGCTGTCCCTTTCAATTTCGCCCTCCAATCATTCACCATTTTTCTCTAAACTCACGCTCCTACTGGGTTTCTACTTCGATGACCATCTCCTACCTAACCTGATTGAATAATGCAGCCTGGCAAAGAGGGATTGTTCCAAATCCATCTTTTTTACTTTAAGTGATTCGCTTGCTACTGTTAGTGACCTTAATCGAATCTTCTAGTTTCGCTTATCAGGTAATATTTTCCTCTTTTCTTGCCACGCCTTGTTTGATCACGGTTGATCATCGTCCTAACATGACAGTTGTCTGCCACATTCCTGGGAACGCCGACAAAGGGTTTGATCGGTTGATGCTCTAATCTCTGGGATGTATGGAGTAATCTCATCTGAGGACTCGAGCCGTGGCCCGGAGGTGGCTCATCTTCTCTAACGCGGTCAAGATCATTCCATTATACAAAGCTTCACGCCAAATGCAACCATACATGGAGGGATTTCGTAACTTGTCTGGATGGTGCGGCGAATCAAACAAGTCGGTGTATTCTTCTTGAGCGATGTAGACAAAGTGGGTTGGGGGCTTTCTTGCGAAGACAGACACCGTACGTTGCAGACTTTCGACGAGTCCAGAACCGCGTTAGTCTCGCTTTCAACGAGTTTGCTCGTCTCCATCAAACGCAAGAGCCAAGCAGGCTCGACTCTTCAAGCTAAAGGCAAAGCGCTTTTGCTGGCAACTCGATCGCCTAACGATAGAGCCAGGCGTTCTACGCACTTCGAAAGTGATTCTTGCATAGCACTTCCCCTTGCGGTTGGCAGAAAGCCTGTTCTCAAAGTTCTCGTCATGGTCGCTCCGCTTGGGCGCGTCCACCGGGCGATAGTACTACTCATTATGAATAGTCGTTAAAGCTCCGACCACTTTGTATTTCCTTTCGGCCTTCGATTTCATCTGTACCTTTCGTGGACTATCATCGATATGCTTTACTTTGGAAAAAATTGATTATGATAAATATATATAAATTGGACATGAGCAAGTCCCTAAAAGACTTTATCCTAATTCATTCTAGACCTCGAGAACTCCAGAATGTAAAACACATAAAGGGTATTCCCTCCTCCTTGCGGAAGACAAATATACAGAGGGGAACTTAGGTGACTTGGGAGATGTTGGGCATACGGATCCTAACATGTTACCATACAAGTGGAATGGCCCCAACATGAGAACGAAGTTCCCTAGTGAGGTTACCCTGTAACCAAACACCAAGGGTCCAAGTAGTACATAGCATTAATAAGCTTTACTTACAAAAAAACTGACTATGATAAAAATATTATATGTGAAAAAAAACCCTTTGTCTTGTTCTTCATATGCTCGACTATCATGCTTGCATCAAAGCTAGTTACTATTCTTTATATTCACTAAGTAACCTCCTAATTCATATGTGTTTGATAATTACCAATAATTATTACATCCACAATTAAAGAAGGAAAGATAGAACATGCACCGTCAGTGTTAAGATAATTCTAAAAAGCGGTTTTATCTAGCATATCAACTTTCTCAAATCAATAGTGTATAAAGTTGTTTGGTTAAATGTTTTTTCTTTGTTTTTTTTTTTTTTTGGTAAAGTAATGATATATTGAGCTTTAACTAAAATATACAAAAGGGGACCCGGCACCAAGCTTACACTAAAAATGACAACAAAGCCATAACTAGTGGAAGGGTGCCGAGAGAGGAACAAAAACAACCAAAACATCTATCATAAATTTACCTCAAACTAATTTTATGATCACTAAAAATCTTAAACTGATACGCATATAACAAATTTATCCCAAACTAATATTTTGACTATAAAAAAATCCAAATTGATACATTGGTAACAAATTTATCCCCATTAATTTCCGTTAAATTTGATTAATGCTACAAAAATACAAACTAGTATACCTATGACAAATGGATGGTAAAACCTCAAATTAATACGCATGTGACAAATGGATAGTAAAACTCCAAACTTAAATACTCATCAACTATCACATGTCATCCACCTCAATAATTTAATAAAATTGTCATTAGTGTACCAAATTGAGTTTTTTTGTTTAAAAATTACTTTAAAGTAAATTTTCACGGATGTATCAATTTTGAGTTTTTCGTGCTATAACCCTTATTTTTTTGCATGCTAGAATATGCTACAATTACTCATTAGATAATCACTCTAACAAAACTCATCCATGTTCGCACAAGTGCATAATGCAGAGCTCAACATTGTTATACATTAATTCAAAATGCCCATTTTGTTTCCCTTTTCACACTTTCCAAAACTATTCTTCCATAAAATAATAAGAAAAGTTAACGAACAAGTTTAAGGATCCCAATAAGTTATCCCATGTAGTTTTCATCCACCGACCACTTCCCCCACTAACGAAATAATCGATCCAGTTCTTTTTGAAAAGTGACTTTCATTAGCTTTGTTTATCTAATTTTTACATATTTATCCATTCTTATACACGCACGTAACATATGCTCAACAGTGTTATAAAGCAGATAGAGCCTCCTACTTTTAAGGGATTAAAATCCTCCTTTTCTTCCTCAAAGTATTCTCAATTACTTAGTTTATAAGTAATGTATCGATGAATGGATGCGTATGTATCCTATCAACTTTTGATATCAAGTTATCAATTCGATGTGGTTACATCCCAATGTATTTTGCATAAGGCTCAATCTATGCACAAGTGGGTGAGCTCAAGTATATTACGTATACTCCTTATAGCAAGTTTAAATTTGGCAACTATGGCTTTTTAACAAGGCAAAGGGGAGATGAGATAATTCAAAACGCAAGAAAGATCTTTCACTATAGATATGTCTATGATGTCGATGTTGATGTCGATGCCCATGATCAACCCTTCTTAGCAGATTCTTCCATTGCCACCACCGGCCTCGTTCTTTTCATCTGTCATTCGGACGTAGAACAATGCCAGACATATCAGGTTTGACACGTATTTATAAGCCTCTCAATATTTAGATTAACATCACATCTCTATATAAATAACGATGTCAAGTCTTCTATCTTTGCAATATCCTTTTTCCCTTGTCCCCAGTCCAGGGTGGACACTTGGAGCGTTGTAATCACTAAAGTTGCTTGATGCGAACCCCGTTTAATTATGCTACGAACACTCATCATTATACTAATTATTACTTAGAGATCACCTTTTCGATGGACCCTTATCCGCCTAAGTTTTCCTCTTTTTGAGATAAAAGAGGCTAAACCCACTGCTGCATATACGTCGCATATTCAAACTAGAACTGACGCCATTGAGAAAAGTGGATTAGCTTTACAAATTGACAACAGATGAACTAAAGATTAAAGTAATCCAGTTTAACCATGCAAAAGTACCACCAAAGAGCGGGATTGACATGATGGGGGTGTCATAAAGAAGAAGTGGCAGAACCCAAATAATAATAATAATTAATTATTATTATTATTATTATTATTATTATTAAAATTTCTTTTTGGAGCTTCAACTTTATTGGATTTCATGAAAACTGTTGATGGAAATGACGTAAAGTTAGATCAGAAAGAAAGCTTCTTGCTTATTGATAGAAGAGTTGAAGTAGCTATAGCTTCCTGTCCCTCTACCAATTATACCCGTTTCACAGCATGCCAGTGACGTCTCTCTCTCTCTCTCTCTCTCTCTCCCTCTCACTTTTCTCCCTGCCTTTATTCTTGATGGATTCGCGTACTATCTTCCACAGAGACGAACCCTAGCTAACCCTAGAGAGAAGAGGCGTAGAGAGAAAAACCCTCACCTTGACCCTGCATTTACTAGCGGTTCCTTAGTAATACAGATCGTTTCTTTCATAGATCAGTGCAATTTTCAGGCGGATGTGGTGTTTGATTACGTGTAGATCTTCCATCGCGTGCGGTGACGTTGATCATTTTATCAGGTTCTCAGCGTTGAGTCGGAAGGAAAGGATGGGCGACGAAGAAAAAGAAAAGGAAAAAAGTAAAGTATTCATTTGATAAGACTTTCTTAAAAACAATTTAGTTTTCACGTAGACCAAAACAATTAGCCAGCGCTTTATACTTTGATATTTGCTTTGATAATTATAAGTGCTTTCATAACAATAATATTCTCATTGTAGGTAATATCAACCTAAAATCAGTGTTAAATAACATGCTGATAAATGAATTCTAAATAAACGACATAATATTCAGATATAAAATATTATATTGAGAAACAAAATCTGAATAGGAAAAGATAACTTTCCTACAAAGTAATTTATTTATGCAATATTAATCTAATATATGTTCAAAGGGAAGTAATTCATAAATTTTAAATTTTAATTTACCTCCATTTCCAAATTCTTTTGAAAAATAAAAACTTGCCTCTTTTAAGCAGATTAATCCAAACAGGCATAGTTCTAAGGCAATCTACATAGAGCTTAAAACTGATATTTTATGATTAAAGATAATATAAAACAAACACCACTGTGATCCATAAACACTGATGACAAGATACATGAAATCAAACTTGCCAATACTAAAAATTTAAGGGCTAAAAGTTTTTACAGTCAGGAAATTATTTATCAACTAGCACAGTTGCCAAAAAATCGATTGATGCTTTTCGGGTAATTTTCTTTCTTAAACTATATAATAACAAGATAAAGTAAGATAAATACTCATAGGCATTACTCAAATTTAGATTAATACCATGAGAACACCCTAAACTATATTTGCAGTGACATAAATATTCAAGTTTTTTGTGTTACTAAAAATCTATAAAAATCCTGAATTTTATATAAAATATATAAGTTTAGTTTTATCATGACACAAAAGAAAATTTGGAATATTTTTGTCATAATTAATAAGTTTAGAGTTTTTTGTAATATAAAAAATATTATATAATAATTTAGGATTTTTTTTTATTTGCCCTTCCAACTTCATACAAATTCTATTCTTGAAAAATTAGGTTCACAGCATTCTCTGAATCTGTCCCCTGACGAAGCAGCAGCATCAGATTGTTTTAGACTGAGAGAATTCTTGCTCTGAAGATAGGTGCCAAAAATAAAATCCATTTCTTTATTTAAAAAAAAAAAGAACCAATTGCAGTAGTTTCCTTTAACTTGCGGAATTTCGGGGTTTTTATACTTAATGCCAAAATTGTTTGCATGCAATGATGGTCAGTATGGGTACGTGTAGAGCTGTACAGATGATTGCACACACCCCCACCACACAAACTTTAATTAAAAAAGAAAAAGAAAATCAAATTATTACTCACTCGCACTATCGGAAAAAGGAGAATTTAGAAAAATTTGTTCTGGGTAACTGGAATCTGTCAGATCGATATAAACCCTCGTCAACCTCTTCGTGACAACTGATCTAAAATGTACCGATAAACACACGCTAGCCCTAGCTCTACTTTTCTGAGTAAACTAATTACTTTCATGTTATTAGTGCAGGTTCTGCCTGCATATTCTTTCTGTCCATCTACTCTCTTTTAAGAAAACAGACTAAGGACTAATGAAAAAGCAGAGGGAAACCCTAGAAAGGGGAGAAAAAAAGAAATCTATGCACCAGTTCGTAAATTCCCGAAATGAGACAATCTAACAACCAAATTTCTCCATTAAATTTTAGGATTAGGCCCTAGCCTCGTCTAGTTTATTGAAAGTTTTCTTCCATCAAAAATTATTAAATATTTGTCGATATATAATATCTCGAGAAAAATATCAATGTGATAAATAAGTCCATCACCTCCTAATGTTGATCTTATTTTCTAATTGCCTTATATGGATCTAATATTCTTTATTTATCTTCATGTGTCGGTGAATCATCCTCTCATATTTTATTTAAATTGTTATAATTTCTAATATCAATAGCACTAGACATTAAATATTTTTTAAATTTGATACACTGGACCAAGCTTATGTGGATGCATTGTAGAGAAAAATTTATTCATCTACATTGTTCATTAAAGAAACTCTAGAGGAGGTTTTTGGCCTGAACTGGTTCCCACAAAGAAATTATATCTATATTATAGATGAGACAAACTTCTACGCTGTTACCTTGAAAAGATATTTATGTTTGAGTGTGCCAAAAGCCATGAGCATTTTTAGTAATTTTTTTTTCAAATGAGTCATTTTCCTGTGTGGGGATCCAATATATAAATGAAAAAAACAATGTTTTACTAAACACTTCTTTTTGTTCTTCTCAAAATTATTATAGGGCTGAACTAATTCAACATTGTCATATGTTGAAAAACGGCATGTCACTTTCAAATAGGGGTGATCGGTCCCCGGTTCGATCGGGAACCGGACTAGGAGAATCGATTCCCAATTTTGGGAAACGTGGATCGGACCGTTGGTCTTAGGACCGAGAACCGGACCGGACCATCGGTTCCGGTCCGGTCCAAAAGAATTGGCACTTTCTTTTTTTACTAAAGAATGACCATTCACTAAAGAATAATCATGCTTCGGACCGATCAATCAAATTCGGTTTCCGAGCAATCTAATAAAACTACTCACACATGTTTCCACGTGTAAAATATTCAAACTTCACTTGTGTGAATATCAATCATAATTTATGTGTTTCATGCTTATTTTTAAGCATAAAACCCATGAACAACATGATTAAAGGTTGTGCTTGGCTTAGGTTTTATAAACAATCTCTCTTCTATATTTTGAATATTTAATCGATATGAGACTTTTTAAGGCTTGAAGTGCCTTGTCGTTTGTAAGTGAGGGGAGCAAGAGAGAGAGTGTGAGCATGAGGAGAGTTTTTTCTAGTAACAACAAGAGTTTTTGTAGTCTCTTGGCCACATAAGAGGTTGTTACCTAAATTGTAATTCCGATTGTAATAAGTTTCATATATAATATTCATATATTATATGTGTTTATATATTACATGAATATAAATTATATATAAAAAAATTTGGTCCGGTCCGGTCGGTCCGGTTCCCACCTTGGAACCGGGAACCGGACTGCCAACCGTGAGAGCCACCCAAAACCGCCCGGTTCGGTCCGGTTCGGTCCGGTTCCGGTTCGGGCGATTTCCGTTGCACACCCCTACTTTCAAAAGGGAGTATCTTCGTGGGAGTTTTTCATTATTTATAAAAACTTTTTTGTTGATTTGTTTTAAGTGGTCTAAAAATGTTTAAAAAATGAAGGAAATAAAATTTTCAGTTGCAAACTTTTCGCGAAATATACAACCTTTAAGGTTGCAAAGATTTTTTTTTTTGTTCTTTTGCAATTTTTTGGCTGGTGAACAAATAAGAAATAACATAGAGCTCACGGAAGCAATAAATATCAACAATAAATAAATAGGGGAAAGAATCCGACATATATAATGAGAACATGGCTAGTCGTAGGGGTCTTGGGCGTAGGGACAGTGTGGGGGAATGGCTTTATTATGATGCTGCTCCACATAGTGGAGTTGGCATCTGCCCACTCTCTCCCCCAATTTCATCAATCCTTTATCATCAATCAAATTGATTAAGAATGAGTACATCGCGACAGAAATATTTTACTTTTTGACTTTTGATTTATCGTGCATTTTGTGGAATTTATAATTTGACTTGAAAGATTTTAAAACCTTTCACAATATTTATATCTCCATAAATTTTCAAATGACATAAATTCACATCAAGATTCGAAGAAAAAGCGATGAGAATAAGCAAAATATAATTTATGTGAACTTGTCTTAAACTAGCTTTTAGGCCTGCCTATTATAGTATGGGGATAATTGATATTGGTGGTAATCTTCAGAATTACCATTGTTAATGTCCTTATTCTTTCAAAGGTGCATGCTCTTTTTTCAGAGCATCATCATCAATTATTCACTCCAATATTCGTAGATTACTCCAAAATTGGGGATGGAGTTAAAAATAGAAAAAAATTCATTGCTAAGTAAGGAAAAAAAAAAAGACAATTCTAATAATGCTCTAAAACCTCGATGTCTCTCATTTGCAGATAAAGAAATAAGCGGAAATCTTTATTACTCTTTAGCTCAACTTGTAGAACAATTTCATTAAATAATCTATTGTGTTCTTATATTTTTCTTTTTGCATTTGCTTATGCCATGCCCTTGTTTATATCAAAAGAGAACTTTCAAAGAGAAATTAAATAAAACGCAACTCAAAGCTAACCAAATAACTGCTCTATTCTACCAAAAAAAAGAATAAGAAAGATTATAAAAGGAATTTTTGTTGTTTATCAGGGAACTATAATTTCAAAAAAATTAGCAACGCAAAATTTGAATAGGTATAATCAGTACCAAGGATCTGACTTTATCTACATTAAATATATCATGTCTATATAGATTTCTCTCATCTTAATCTAGGGAATACAAACATAAGTAAGATGTAATGCATAACTTAAGAATATAATCATCATTTAATAGTATTATTGTTGACGGTAATTTTTTTTTTCGAAAAAGCATCTTGTTCATTTCCTTGAATATACAATAGAGAAACGTAATTCAACTGCAAACAAAGATAAATCTTGGACAAATTAAAAAAAAAAATCTATATAAGAAAATGAATCATCAGAACAAGATTTAAAGTCACACTCAAAAGTAGATTTGTGATTTCTTTAGATCAAAATGGGCAGCTAATTATTGAATTTGTCTTCAGTATTAAGTACACATTAAGATTTTTATATGTTGCTATGGTTTTACCTTTCGATGGTGTATACTTAGATTTGACGTTTTCAACACCATCACTGGTCAGAGTAAAAAAAATTTAGTATACGTAGATTGGACACATTTAAAAGTGAAACCTTCACAAAATATAAATTGGTCGCCCAGCCACAACATAAAAGCATCGTCATCTCAAAATAATAATAATATTATCAAATAAAAGTAAACTAAAGGGGGCAAAATTGAAAAAGATGATAAATGACTGGGGAGCAAAAGCGAAAAAGAAAGTCATTGCATAAAGTCCATACAAATGCCATTCTGGGAGACATAATTGTGTGCGCGTGGATCCAACATTAATTTAATCAAAGCTTTCATTAAAGAAGAACCTACTTGTCCGATGAGCTGGTGATCAGAAGCTAGCACGATGACCATCCTATGCTCCTCGAGACAAATAGTTTCTGCATTTTGGTCCTAAAAACAATGTCGTTTCCGAAATTTTAATTTATTTAATATAATCCTTAAAAAATTATATAAAAATGTTCAATGTCATCTTTTCGCTAATCCAAGTTAACGGACATTAAGTTTGAATGGTGGAAAATAAAAAAAATATTATATGCGGGCCATTCAGGTAAGATATTTTTTTCAATTTAAGGTACAATAATTCAAGTCAATGTGAAATTTCTTCTTCTTTTATTTTTTACTTCACTAAATTAAATCGATAAAATGATAGACACGTTAACTCGTCATTTTAAATTTCCAACTTAACATATAATAATTCATGTCATCAAATAACACTCGATATGTTATTTTGAGCAAATAGAATGATAACATCAAACACTTATTAATAGTTCAATAATAATATTAAATAAATTAAAAGTTCATGATGATATTATATTTCGAATTAAAGCTCATAAACTATTTATAATTTTTCCTTACGTGCAAAAGTTAAAGAGTTTTAATATTTGTCTCTTGGGAATTGGAAGCCTGTGTAAGAAACAGGATGTATTATGACACGTTTTCTAATTGCCAATTCATCTAGAATTTGTAGAACTTGAGGATACACTTTTTTTTTTGGTCAGAAATGGAAACATTTCATTGAGTACGCAAAGATGAGAGGCCCGGTAAATGAGCATTATTACATAAGAGGTCCAACAAAGTTTGAGGAGGGGACAAACCCAATTCAGAGGTAAGTAATTTTTCTCATGGGCTTTGGCAACCCAGTCTGCAACAAGATTGGCATCTCTATAGCAATGGATTATCTGAACATTTGTGAAGGCCCGCAATTTTCCTTGCATTTACTGATAATAGGTTGGATTTCCCAACTCAACCGATCTGATATGTTCATGGCTTGGATAAGTTATGAACTGTCTGACTCAAAAATAAGTACTTTGTGTCTTTTGGGGTACTCGAGGATACACTTAGTTGGCGCATTTTTCTTCTTCAATTTTTTTATTTAAATAATTAATAAGAGAGATTATAGAATTTTGTACTATCATTTCACATCGGTCAGTCTATTCTCCTACTCATTGTAGATTTTTTTCTCTCTATTACATAACACTCACCACGCATGATTTGTAAGTTTGAATATTTTCTCATTCTTGTAGAGTTGATTTTACTACTCATCACTTGAAACATTAGATAAATGCAACATTTATCACTATATTGATATTTTAAAATGGTTCTCTCAAAGTTTTCGTCCATCTATTTGATTGTAACGATAGGTCAATTGAATTGGGATTTCCCTATTGGGCTGTGTTGTTTCATGGTGAGTGGATCATTAATGATGAAAATGAGAAGTTTCCAAAGAATAATTTGGAGTTCTTATATAGTAGAAAAGATAACACTTCTCCATTGGTTAATACTCACCTTTAATGCCCATGTTGTGCAAAAGCGAGCTTTCCTAATGGATACAAATAGATAGACATAAAGATATTTTGAATGATAATAGATTTAAATATATCAAGATACTTATTTCCACCGCGTAATTATTGCTTTGTGTTCCACTATGTAACTTTTTGTAGGCAAAGTCAATTATATCAGGTATAGTAGGAGTCAATCATATCCTATATAGATTATGATGTATGTATATGCTCTTTAGATCTAAATGTGAAAAAACTTTCCATTATGACATGATATAAGGCAGGATCAATTTCTATGATATTTTGGATTATTCTCTTTTTACTTCGATCAATTACAAATTATCCATCAGGATCGATTTAAATATTTGCAATCAAATTTGCAATCAAATTTGCAAAATAGCGTTTTAGACACTTACACTCAATGAGCAAAAGTAAGTTGTCCTATATGTATTGTAGAGGGAAATTATCCAATAAATCATAAACACATTGTATAAATACAAATTCAGTTTTAAGCTTTCCAATTTTGCTAATCTAGTCATAAACTTTCACGTGAAATTCTAATATAATCATTTTGGCTAATTTTAACTGAAAATCGTTAATTTGATGGTTAGTCATTGTCGATCATCCTATGTAACACACAAACATGTCATCAATTTCCAACGAAAATTAAGTTTTAAAACTAAATTGGAATATGTATAATAAGTTTAGAATTGATTTAGTAATTATCCTTGTATTATAGGTTCAATCCAAACTTAAAAACAGCATTAGACGAGTTTTATTAAAACTTCCCACAGCACTTACCCGTGAAATTTGGTTGGATTTTCCATACATATAGTCTCTCTTTATCAATAACTTAATGTTTCATGTAGTCAACAATATTCTCATTTATTTTCAGAGGGCATCAAACCTAGAGATCCTAACTTTAGTTGAAATCCCAACCTACACTTAATAGAAAGTTTCACGATATTTAAATATTAAATCGCACAATAAAAACTTTTTGAACTAGTTAATAATAATTCTACGTAATATTTTATTTATTTTTATATGCCATTCTTAGTTTGATTTGCACACAACACTGTCTATGAAATTATCGGAACTCTAAAGTAATGTAATCTCTTAATTTTTTTAGAATAATTTTCTATCAAGCTGGATGACATTTTTTTGGGGCCACTTGCATCAAGAGCTTTTCCAACTTATTGATATTCCTACATCATATGAGACAGAAAGATGAATTGATAATGAAAAAAGAAATGAAGAAAAGGGAAGGACAGGCTATAACCATGAGGAGTGTAGAAGCATAGGTAGATTGAAGAGACATTCGGAGTGTCCCACTCGCTTTACCAGCTTTTTCCTTTAGCCGAAACCCCACCCTTTCCTTTTCCCTGGTAAATTATTGCAAAGGTAGAATGCTACGGGAAGAGAGGACTAATAATGAGTGTGATCCATCTCTTTTCAAATCTCAGGTGAAGATGGTGTCAGTATTCTTGTAATTTTGTTTTATGTTTTTTATTTTATTTTTCGATAGCACGTGAAATTTAATATTAAGTGACCAAGTAGGGAACAGAGTTATTTAGTTATTTTTACATGATTATATCAAGTACATATTTTCATCTCTGGAGCTCGGAAAGAAACTGAAAGCAATAAAAGTTATTTTTTAAAAGACATTGCGAACTTGTCAATGCAACGCTTATCATGCGATTCTTCTTATTCAACTATTCTGTAGTTATTGCATCCTTCCCTCCATAAATTTTCTTTCCCAATATTAGGTTATTGCGGCACTTGGGAAAAACGCCCTTAAAAATAGGAGTATCTCTGTTCATAATGTTATGTAATGGACCCGATAATTTATTTGAGATTCCATTTAATTGTCGTTCAGTTAGAAGTAGGTTGATAATCCTTATTTTCATGCTATAATCCCGTAGTATTGTGTGTAGGTTCTAACACCAAACGTGGCACGTTTGAGATATTTTTACTCATATATAAACATGTAAAATGTACTCCTGCAAGTATAAATGTATATAAATATATATAAATGTATCCGAATATGTCTGGTTGTAGATACAAATAACATATTAAATTGGATAATTACATTTTCTTAGTCACTAGTTAAATAGGTTTGGTGCTCATTGACTCATCCAATCTATAAGTCTCAAGTGGTTTAAGCATGTCGTATATATAAGTTAAAGAGTTAATATCACGAAGAATCTTAAACTAGTATACTTATAACAAATATATCCCAAATTAATTTGTTTACAACAAAGAACCACAAATTTGTACATATGTGATGGATTTACTCCAAACTAATTTTTGACTACTAAAAACCTTAAATTAGTACATTTGTAATAAATTTATCCTCAAAAAATTTTCGTTAAATTGGATTAACGAAAAATCATTAAATAGTACTGTGACAAACGGAGAATAAAATCTCAAATTGATACATTTATTAATTGTCACGTGTTATTCAATTCATCAAATTGCCGATAAAATTTAATAAAAAATAACATGAGATAATAGAATGTATGTATGACTACCAATTATATTATAAAAAACCACTGAGATTGCAATTTCAAGATAATCTTACATTATGTGCTAATATCACTCCTCAAATCAGGGTAGCTTTCAAGATGTTGGAGTTTGGACAAGAAACTGTTGAGTGTGCAAATGGAGGAGCCATCATAATACTGTTCTCAGTTTTTGATTAAGATCAGCAAAAGAGACATCGATAGAATCGATTATTTTCGATATAGGTGTAATCAAATAAAGTGATAGTCATTCTCACCCGTCGGTATTTCATTATTGTATATGCAAGCAATTTCTTGAATGTTTCAGTGTTTGGCAACATTCGTTACTGAACTCATATATTTCTAAATGGCCATGAGGCCTTAGGAAAGACTCCTCTAAAATTCCATAGGAGGAGACCGTTGGTAAGATAATCAATCGACATCCATATATAGAATACATTATATTATAAATCAGTTCACTTCATCTATCACGTTGTATCAAAAAATTTTCGAGGGCCCTAAAAGTCAATACTACAAAACAATGGGTTGCATCCTAACCAAAAACCACGTTACTAGATGTAGAAAGAAACCCCCCAAGCTATATATTCATTACCTTTACCAAAAAAAAGAAAGAAACCCCCCAAGTACACAGCCGCTCCAACACAGGAGAAGATCACATGAAAAGAGGCCATCTTAAAAGGAAAAGAAGAAGAGAATACAAATCTCGGGGGATGGAAGAAGACAACATTTATCAGTGAGAAAGAATATTAAGTGAGTGGACAGCAGATTGCAAAATCAAAACCCCAGATGGAAGAAACACCACTGTCACAAAGAAAAAACAGAGAGAGAGAGAGAGAGAGAGAGAGAGAGCTTGTGTGTGATTCTTTCGTGCCCAAGGAACCTTTCCCCTCCATCATCCATGAATAGTTATCCCTGTTTCTTCTTTGGCTCTTCCCTCGATTTGATCGTTCCTCTCTCTCTCCCCCCCTCTTTCTCCTCGTAATTTGCTTTTATTTATTTCCGTAAAGAAAAAAATTCCCTCTCTCCCTCTCTCCCTCTTTTCTTGCACTGCCACTGATACACTGCCATTTTCGACTGGCAAACATAGAGAGATAAAGAGAGAGAGTTTCATCGGGAAGGTAATAAAAAGTCCCTCAAGATAAGTAATCCCTCTCCTTCCTCTTACCCAAAACGCGTGCAGTTTCATCTCTCTCTCTCTCCCTCAATCAAAAACCACCCATACAGAGATAGAGAGAGAAAGAAAAAGGAAGACGAGAGAGAGATTAATGCTGCGAATGAGCAGACAGAGGGAGAGAGAGACGATGATGCAGTGAAAGAAAGGATAAAGAACACTCCCCCATTCTCGAAAGAAAAATATTTTGAGCAGGCTATGCCCTCAGAGAGAGAGAGAGAGAGAGAGAGAGAGAGGGCTGATATTAGTGCATGTATAAATCTGACGACCCACTAGAAAGGAGGGCCACTATTTTATGGATTTTTGCTTTTTTCCCCTTCTCTCTTTCTTCTGTGAAAAGGCCTGAACTTTGTGTAAGCACAAAATTCGGGAGACCAAACTGGGTGTTGTTTGTTTCACTCCCACTTACAGTCTTTTTAAAGGAGCTAAAACTCACACACATAAAGGATCTCATCATCACCCTTTCGTTCTCTAGAGGGGGAGAGAGAAACAGAGGGAAAAGGGTTTTTGCATTAGGCCATACACTGTGGAATGGAGGGTGGTTCAAACAGCACTAATTCGCCTTCCTGTTTGATGGCTTTTGGAGAGAACGGTCACCACAGTGGTGGTGGTGATGGGCTATGCCCAATGATGATGACGATGATGCCCATCAACACCATCACCTCATCATCCCATCCCCATCCCCATCATCAACATCATCATCACCATCACCATCATCAAAACCTAAACACAAGCACCCACCAGTACTTTCTTGACCAAACAGCTCGTAATAGCAGCAGCGGTTCTTCTCCGATTCTCGACGACCGCAACAACAATAGCAACAACAACGCGGGTGGTTCAGGTTCAGGCGCAGGCTCAGGTTGTTTCTTCATGGACAACGATGTCAAGGCCAAGATCATGGCTCATCCTCACTACCACCGCCTTCTCTCAGCTTATGTCAATTGTCAGAAGGTGAAAGAAAAGCGAAAAACCCTACTTTCTCTCGCCCGCTCTCTGGCTATGCTCGTTCTTTGTTCAGATGTTCATACCAGTGAGAAAAGAAGCTAATTGTCTCCTCAAAAACAACTAAAGAGAAAAGATAAGGACCCGAGGAGGGGGAAAAAAGAGTTCTTTCTGTCACACTCAAGCATGGCTTTTCCTTTTCTTATTTCTTTATGGGTGTTAATTTAGTCAAACTGGGACGACCACGACTTGATAGGGTTAGTATTTGATGTTTCTTTTGCATTTTTTCCCTTAGAAGAATTTTTTCGTGAAAGCAGACGGCAGTCATATCTCGAAGAACGTAGTTCATTACTTCCCTGATAAACAATTTTTTTTTCCTTTCTCTTTCTTGTATAATATATAGTCATACCTGCGCGGGTTGTTGTTTAGCAATATGGAAGGAGACCCTCTGAAGTCCGAAGGGGATTTTTTGGAGACCCTTTTGGGCGATCTCGACAAGAAGATCTCCACAGTTTCTATAAGAAGTGTTGTATCACTATGGCGTTAAATTATTACCTACATATAGGTGGGAGCTCCGCCTGGCGTGGTGGCAAAGCTAGAGGAAGCGTGTGCATCGGCTGCGATAATGGCCGGGAACAGCGGCATGAGCAACACAGGTTGCATCGGTGAAGACCCAGCTCTTGACCAGTTCATGGAGGCCTACTGTGAGATGCTGACTAAGTACGAGCAAGAACTCTCCAAACCCTTCAAAGAGGCCATGCTCTTCCTCCAGAGGATCGAGTGCCAATTCAAAGCCCTCACTCTTGGTGTTCCTTCTGATTCTGGTACTAATTTATCTATCTTCTTATTTGCGACTCTAACTTGTACCTTTAAAGGTTTGGGATATAATCCTGACTCGAGCTTTTACATGGAAACAGTCACGAGCTCGATTTGGGGAAGTCGTCCTTTTTCTTTTTCCATTTTATTTGGTTTTCATGTTTAACCCCCATGCGTGTGAACTATGAAGATGCGTATGGGAACTAGGAAGAGCTCGGTTTTCAAAATGGTGGTTTCTTTGTTCTTCTTCTTAGAGTGTGCTTTTGCTTTCGGGTTAATATGCTTCTCAGAATCTGCCTTTCGTTCTCGGTTATATAACTTTGCTTTTGTGCGTGTGCTAGGCTTTTTTCTTATTTAACGTACGATGTTTCTCTTCATGGAATGAAGAAGAATGGCGCAACAACTGTTACTGCCGTTTCTCTCTTCTCGGAATTTGTGTGTGTATAATGTGGTTTTCTCTTTGTTCTCGTGCATTCTCCTATGTACTATTAATGACTATTTAGTAGTTCTGTGTTGGCCTTTCGTATTGCACTTTTATAGTTATCTTGGGAATAGGAAATGCTTGTCCTCCAGTTTTACATGAACTACAAATCGGTGGTTCATTCAAAATGGCTAAAACTCGGGGGATTTTTTTATGTCAACTGTCAAATTTCTAGAAATAATATTTGGTTCTCTGATGGGTAAGCACAATAGGAATAAATTACGTGAACTAAAAAATAAATTCTTATGCGTGCTCATTGAAATTGCACTTAGTAGATATGAGTTGGCACTGGTTAATTTGATCTAGGGTTTCTGTATATTTAGGGTTTGGATCAATTGAGTGTGAATACTCGCTCACTTTCTTTGACAAATTCTATTTAATTGCCTGCTTTTATTCTACTCTTGAATGCATTCATATGTGTAGCTTTTGCTGATTTTTTAAGGTCCGAAGTGGACTTTTTCTCTTTCACGCTCTTAGGAACTGATCAATTATACCTATGGCATCTCATTCATAGTTGGATATATGTAGATACACATGTATATATGTATATATGAGTAGAAAAAAGATTGTTCAAATAATTCTTCTATATGTTCATCTCGCATCCAATGGCTTCCTAATACACATTATAATGGGGTGCAACATCTCAGTTTTGGATGATCTACTACCAGGGGTTCTCTCAGTTGCAGGCACAATTAATAAATTTCAAAACGCACTATTTTTGGTTCATAATCTGTGTTCTACCATTATGTGCTCAAGAGAATCTTTTGTAGGTTTGACTTATGCTTTGTTGCGCATGTGTGTGAACCTCAAGGCAGCCTAGAGGTCCATTTATAACTCAGCATCTTCTTTTGAGCCATCTGTTTATATACAAGTTTACACTCAGTTTCAAAATCGGTTCAGTTGATGAATTTACATGTGCCGAGATGATTGTGCACTTTTTGCCGACGCACTCATTGTGTGGTTAATTGACATGGCAATTTTTGGCACGGAGATATTCTCCATTTACTTTAGTTTAGTTTATATTCAGTGCAAAGGGCATAGGAGATTTTGTAGAGGATCATCAGTTATTGTCCTGCCCTTTGGTGTGTCCTTCTCGTTTACTCTCTTCAATGTGCTTAATGCAAGTCTCATCTTTGCAGGTTGAGCCTTGGAAACGAAGATTTGTCTGAAATCTGATTATAAAATTATGAAACATTGTTGAGCATACACAATAACAGATTTGATTTGATGACAAGGTCTTTCTGCATGGTCGACATAATTTTTATTAGAGTGATGCTAGATATGCAAAATGTTAGCGAAACTGGTACACATAATCCTAGGGGCACATGATCATTTGTTATTTCTACACTAACGACCACAAAAAGACATTATCTAGCACATAAGATTTTGTATGTTTTGCCTAAGGGGTGTGCATTTTGTCTTCTTGGGGGCGTGTAATCTGTTATGAAAAGGTTTTAGGTGATTTAGATGCTAGTAATATAAATATTTGAGGCGATTAATAGGAAATATAAGTGAATTTTTACCTGAAAATCGAAAGCTAAAGGCGACACTGCTAACAACCCTCTTGCTGGGTTTTTGGCATTGCTTTGGCTTTTGAGCATTAACTTTTATTCAACGTAGAACGTCCCAAATACTAAAAAAGTATACATATACATGTACATATATGTAATTTGCCTTAAAAAATCTTCGATAATTCTTTACGGTATGTTTTCATTATGATGAAAACTCAAAAGGAGCTTTTTGTTTGGTTCAACTTCAAAACAAACGTGCTGTAGCTTAGCTTTATGCTTCACCTTTAAGTTAAAACCACGACACTTTGTAATTTTTGCATGTAGTGAAAAAGGACATTTCAGTAGGTCTCTAAGCCACTTGAGTAGAGCTTGATAAGGGTTTAAGCATAATGAAAACAATTTTGGACTTTTACTTTGTTTCCAACGGTGGAAAAAAGTATTTCCTTATGTAGTTTTTAGATGGAGACACATATCTTTTAGTTTTATCAATTGCATTCATCCTCTTCATAGAAGAATGATTCCTTTATAGTGTGGTTGGGGGACAAATTTATGCAGAACTGGTGTTTTAGATTAAATCCTAAAATACAGTAGCCTGCGGATTAAATATCCAAAGGTAAATAAGGCAAGTCCGATGGCAACAACGTAACTTAGGTAATTTGCTTATCCTTCCTGATCATTACTGCAACATGATCTTGTATTCATGGAAACAGCCTCAATTTCCACTTTTCTGGCTATAGATATATCCATTGTATAACTTTTTTATGACAATTAAAATATATAAGTGAAATAATAATTTGGCCAACCCTTGTACTAGGAAATTGCTTGCTCAATGTTAATTGTAGTGTCTCAAGCTCTCATTTCATGGGAGTGACAATCATGCAAAGATGAATATATGATGGATTTTTGTCATGCGTAGTGATTGCCTTACTTACCGTCAAGGACTCTCTCTCTCTCTCCATTACTTAGAACTTTTGGCAGCCCATTATAACATGGTCTAAGAGGAGCTCAAAATGTTTGAAATGCCTTAATTACTCGTGGCATAGTCGCTGAACATGTGATCTATGATAATCGAAATAGCAATTCTCATTATCATATAGAAAGGATTTGTTTTGGACTATGAAGCATTTGTTTTTAGATAATGACAAGTCAAAGAATTAGTTTGTGTTGTAGTTATTTTGAGAGGAAATTAAGAAGTCACTCATTATGTATTTCTTGACCTTACTTCCTATTTCCTTATAATAAGAATGTATGTAATGCATTTGCATTACTTGCTTGGGCTTGCCACTATAATGTGGACATTATGTACTATTGTTTGATATTATAAGCATATTTGGATTTACATGGTTTTTTTGAGCGGTTGGTAGCAATGGAACTTTTTCTATAATTTAGCAGAATCTTTTATTCATATCTTAGTGTGTGGCAGAGTTCAATCTTGTTACCTTGTGCTACCTGATGCATGATTAAATAAAATGCTTGGAAGTTCCTAGTTCCTAAAAGTGGGTATAAAAAATTGATTTGATGTTATTAATGTTTGCCTCTATATGAATTGTTTCTTACTAATGATGAAATGGTACTTTGAACCCCAAATAATTTTCCCATTCTGTTGCTAAATAACCGTATTGGACAATTCACTTGACAAGTTGATTTGAATTTAAACCATGGTATCCAATTTGGAGTAATTATGTTGGCCCTGAAGATTGTCTTCCAGAAAAATCCTATCAAAGGTCAAGGTACTTGTGTATAAATTAGTAGAAATACCCAATAAACACCACTCAATGTGATGTGATGTATTCTTGATCTTGTGCAATGTGCTATTATATTTTTGTTTTCCAGTGACAAATCTACTGTTACCAATGCATGTCTGTGATTTGATTTATATGGCGACATAGACTTCACAAAATGTTTACTGTGCTTGTTCATGTTGCCAGTGGCTTTGAGTGAGGCTTTTGATAGGAATGGCTCATCTGAAGAAGATGATGTGAACAACTTCATTGACCCCCAAGCAGAGGACAGAGAGCTCAAGACTCAGCTCTTGCGGAAGTACAGCGGATATCTTGGTAGCCTCAAGCAGGAGTTCATGAAAAAGAGGAAGAAGGGGAAGCTCCCGAAAGAGGCCCGGCAACAATTGCTTGATTGGTGGAGTCGACACTACAAATGGCCTTACCCATCAGTATTCATCTACACTCTTAAACTACACCACTCTTTTTGATGACACATATAGAAAGAAAGTCCTAAATGGATTATATGATAAAACAAGCTTAGTGGTTGTCATATCAACTAATCTATGGAATGGCTTGAGATGAAATGTGCTTCTTTAATAAATTGGTTGGTTATGGCTCAGAACTATTATTTTCTGCCCATGTGATGTCTTTACTAGTGAAAAAATAATTCTTTGCGTTGGCTGTGTACTTTACAAATTAGTTCTTTAGAAAAATTCTTTACTAAAGAATGTAGCCCTTAAATGGAGACTGGAGATGTTGCATTCAAAGAAAACTGTCGCCTTGAATAATTGAGAGAGCGCCGCCACTTAGTGTAATTCATTAAGTTATGGGTTATAAATGATCTCATTTCACTGGCAGAATTTTTGCGCTGCTGATATATGACAGGGAATTGTAATGCTTACTCGACATGCATGAATCACATGTTCTGCCTCACCCTGATACTGGGTTTGTGTGCATACTTTGCTTGCCAATGCCAATTTACTCTGGACTCCGAGCACCTAAGTTACCTCATTTTGCATCACTGGGTGTTTAAAATTTTTCTCGGGTCTTATTCGAAATGACAGGAATCACAGAAACTAGCTCTAGCAGAATCAACCGGACTAGATCAGAAGCAAATCAACAACTGGTTCATCAACCAAAGGAAGAGGCACTGGAAGCCATCGGAGGACATGCAATTCGTGGTTATGGATGCCACTCACCCTCATTACTACATGGACAACATGCTCGGCAATCCCTTTCCCATGGACATCTCTCCGACCTTGCTTTGAAGTCTATGGTTGATATTGCTAATATTATTCGACCCTAGTGTCATTATGAGCTCTAAATGTGCTCTTTCCGAGTGCTGTAGACCACCTAATCATTTGATGGCAAGTTGTGAAGCTTATGAGTACACTATGTATTGTGCCGGCTTGTGGCACATGGAAATACATGATAACATCCGATAAGATTATGACCTGTTAGCTATATTTGGGGTTCATGTATGACTATGGTTAGTTTTGCGGCTATGGCAAGGATAAATTTGGACATTATGTCGTAGGTAATTTTGGTGAGGATTAGCATATCATAAGCTTCAAATTTCGTATGTACCATTTAGCTAGCTTAGGCCATAAGTGAAAATTAGACAAGATTGTGTGCGGTGATTCAATTAGTGATGCGAGTGTAGATTATGCTTTTATGGTATTTTAGTTTGTGAACTCAAAACATGTAAGAAGAGTATCAAACAAAAGCAGCGTATGATGATTTTCTAACGTCTGTCATACGACGTTATGTAAATTATGAGTGCACAATCAGACTTAGTAAGTGTGAATATTTAGCACCCTCAAGCATGTTGATGTGATCCAAGTAGCCATTTGTTCATCCAAATGTCTCTTTCTACGTCATTATGATGAGACATGGTTTCTACGTGAAGTCAACCAAACTAGTTTTCGAAATAGGTGGGGGTGGAGATGTGCGAGCAATATACTCAAACACGGATGTTTTAGGATCCAGGGGTAAGGACGAATCGAGGATGTGTTAGAATCCGAAAGGGGTCAGTGTTTTTGTGCTTTCGGTTGTTTCTCAGTCGATTCATCTATCTGTTCATACTGTGGCCGACGTCATTAGCTTCTGTGCTGCTTTTGTCTATGAGTAAAATAAGGATGGTGATCGCCACCTTTTGGGGGATCGCATTGAATACCTGGCTGCTGATTTACCTGGTGCCCCGTGGTGTTGCTCAGGGAATTTTGTGCTGCGCGACGTCCGGAAGAGCGGCTCGGGGTTAATCCTTCCTGGTCTGCTTCTGATGGCCTTCTGGACTCTAGCTAATTCGTGTGGATATGAGTGATTTGTCTAGTTGGTCCGGAGAGGCTCGGGCTGAGTTGGAGGTGATTCAAAGGCAGATGTGTGCGGGGATTGAGGACAGTGATATGATGTCTTGCGAGAAAGCGGCTGCTTCGAAATTCTATGTGCTTGCAGGGATGGAGGAGAGTCTGTTCCAACAAAAGCTCGAGCTAGATGGCTGGAGCTTGGGGACAAAAACACAGCTTGCTTTTTCCGACACATTTAAGCACAAATAGCACCGTAATACCATTCGATCCCCGACTTGCGAGGACAGGACGATGATTACTGATCCTGATCTGAATAAATCTAAGGTGGTGCGTTTCTTTTAGGCACAGATTACCGTGCTCCATAAGCATCATCGATTGATGCAGATGCTTCGGGACACCATCGGTACAACTTCATCTATTGAGCATATTGATCTTCTCTCCACCCCGCCGGTTACTGTGAAAGAGGTGAAATGGGTGATGTTCGATCTGCTTCGCCATAAGGGGCCAGGACCTGATGGCTAATGTGTAAGACAGTGCCGGCCTGCAGACTACAGGCGATCAGGTTATGGAGGCAGCGTCAGATTTTCTTTTCCCATAGGAAACTTCTTCGGGAGGCCAATAATGCTATAATCACTCTCACGCCGGAGGAGGAGAATCCAAGTAACCTTACTGATTTTCTGTCCCATCTCTTGTTGCAGTACTATTCATAAGTGCACATCTAAGATTATCGCTTCAAGGGTTATTCCTGTAGTCCTGGTTCCGTTGGCCACGAGCAGTCCGCTTTTGTTCAAGGGAGGAGGATTGGAGATGACCCATCTTGCTTGCTCGTGAGTTGCTTCATGGTTGTCACACCGAGAAGAAAGCCTGCGCGGTGTTCTACTCAGGCGGACATCATGAAGGCTTATAGTATCGATCGAGCGGGAATTCCTGAGGCCGCCTCGGATGTTGCGGTTTTCCTGGAGAAGAATCGTTCACCTCATCATGCGGTGGGTCACTACGGCTAAGTTTCTTGGTGTTTCTCCCCGGAAGAACTTGCGGGTTTCTTCCCTAAGCTGGGGATTCGTTAGGGAGATCCATCGTCTCTTTAGAATACCCTGCAAGTTCTGCGAGTAGGAGCTTGTCTTTTGTTCTTTGTTCTAGTTACAGATTGATAATTCAGCACTTGTTAGTGTCGTCTCCTCGTGAGGGTTGAAAGTTGCTAGTTTTCTACTTTCAGATCGGAAGATTATCTCAAGGCCAATGCAACATGGTACATCATGTTCTAGGATAGCAACGTTGTACAAAATGGTAACCTTACGTGGTCAAAACTTAATGTTGATCTATCTTGGATGCTCGGCAGTTTGCCTAACTATATGAATTTGTGATAGGGACAAGCAGTACCTTTCTTATACCTTTATCAAATTATCGCTTGTGACGGGTTTTATACACTTCTTTCCCTTGACCTCATACTATGTATGTCTGAAAGCACCATAAAGTCAAGGAAAATCTAAAGAGGAAGTTTCCTTTTCTATATTGTCCCTCCTTCCTTACCCACAAAATTTCTCCAAATTATTTTCCTCAATTTTCTCCAATTAGCCCAAAAATATTACAGTGTTGTGTCTCCCTATAAGTAATGATCAATGGAGAGAAAGATATAAATCAAAAGTTGAACTTATTGTGAAGATACTTATCTAGTATAAGAGAGTTATCATAAAGCTTATAGAGTCCAGCACGCTGGTTCCAAAATGGTATCCTTTAAATAAATAAAAAAATCCCTGAAATAAACTAGAAGATGCTAGTGTTGCGACCGTAGGTCACATCTCTCTGATTAATTGGAGCTTTTATCCCATTGAAAAAGATCCGTAAAAAGATAATAAAAAAAAACAAAATTAGAAAAGAACATTAATTGATGTGTACGAGCCTGTATATTGGGCTTAGTAGTCTCATTTGGTGCTACTTAGGCTTTTGTTTTATGGATCTATCTTTAATGGGCTTTCCACAACTGCCTCTGGACCTGAGCCCAAAACGAATAACCCTGCATATCGACTTTATGTATTGCTCTATTATTTCCTTTTTTTTTTCTTCTGCTGTATTTCGTGTAGCTTGAGAATTTCACGGTAATAATCAAGAATCGCAGAGATTATTTTATATCTCCCCAAAAAGAATTTCACCTTTTCTCAGTAGCAACATGTTAATAAATAAAAGGGCACCTGTTTGATGTGGGTTTTGTCGATGAGGTAGACTCAACACTTGTTAAGCATACTTAATATAGACATTTTCGATTTTCAAAATATTAATAGCCTGTAATATGAGGACGGTCAATTAGTTGGAAGCTGTAAAGTTTCCTCAATGAGTGTCCCAAGGACATCCATCGACAAAAATGTGTTTTTTATTTGAATGACTATATATTCATTCCACATATATAAGGCTTTTTCCTTATATTGGTGCATGTATAGTAACATATCTTATTTAATCAAAATACAAAAAGCAATGCTAAATTTACTAAGTTTAATTTAAAATATTGGCTTATCAAGTGATGTGTCAAACTGTGATTGATTCTTAAATATGATTCACGTGTTTGAAATGTCACTTATAATCTGACATACGACTTAGTAAATCGATTTTGTATACCACCCCCGGTAAGTCCAATCTAACGCAAGCAGAAATCAGTAGGCATGGGAGCTTTGGTTACTATTCTAGCCAGTATCAGTCTGTTCACTTCAAACCGAAAAGAACTATAGCATTCATAACACATAATATCAATGTTGCCATTCACGACATCTATATAAGTACACAATAAAAAAATCTTTCTTAAGAGTTGTCACTAAGATTGACAAATAGGACTTTAATTTTCAAGTGATCAATCGTTTTCCTTGTAATGACTGCTTATCTTGCACTTTGGAGTCATTTTGCTTTTCACTAAAATTGGTGCTTGTATTACCATGTGTTTTATTAAAAGAAATTGTTTTGATGAGTTTTGATGTTGCAAATTAACAATTGTGGATGCGTAATTTCATATCCTTTCATATTTATGAAAAAAAAAAAATAAATAAATAAATAAATATATATATATATATATATATTCATTTATACAAATTTCATGAATTTATTAATAGATACCATTATCAGGGAATTATTGTAGGTTTATTCCATGTGAGCATTGCTCCATGGAAGATTATTTATGATAGGTGGGAGGATCCTAGGTTATTCTTGTCCGTTTAGAAGTTCAAGAGAGTTTTGTCTCCCTGGGCTCGGAGTAGGAGTCGTTAGGAATGACCCGGTCTATTCGATCTCCCTTTGTAGTGGGCTTAATTCTTGCTCGTGTCCTCCGGACATGCGGCGATGCCTCATTGCCTCGTCCCCTTGACACATGATGACCTATTTATAGTAAGTTTTCTCTAATAAACAATTTATCATATCTTAATTGTTTGTGCCTAATCCTTTATCTTTCACAACTTATGCAATCAAATCCTTTGTCATCATTAGTTAAAATCATCAAATTGCTTATATGACATTGTTTTACGTGCCAAAATATGAACATATATAATACTGATGTGGTGCCACATGAACAATTTAAAGAAAAACAAAAATGTCTTTTGTGGGGAGGGGGTGGTAATTGACCTTTGTCATGCTCAAGAGAGGATTGTTGGAACCGGATTTGGAGTTGGGGGGGGGGTAATTGACATTTGTCATGCTCAAGAGAGGATTGTTGGAACTGGATTTGGAGAGAGAGAGAGAGAGAATGCACTAGGGGCATGGGCGTGGTTGCCTCATTTGACAAGGCGTGAGGCTTGTGTGGCCCTTGCTGATGGCCAACAAGTGTTATGAGAACCTTGTCATTTTTAGGGTTATGGCACCTTAGACTATTAGAATGCAAGCGTGAGTTGTGTTAAAGAAGTATCATATCGGAGAATTAGTGTGGAATAATCAATATATCCAAGTTAGTTTACAACTAATTAGTTTAAACTTTTGAGTGAAAATAGGTCTAGTTGGATATATTTACAGGTTTAGACTTGGGCTCCCTCTTATCAATCTCCCTAGGTGAAGTTGTCAAACATTTACTGCATGTTCTTAACAAATGGTAGCAAAGCTAATAGTTGATTGGTGGCCCATTCTCGAAAGTAAATGAGTGTTGTGGTGTTGCTAGTAAATTTTATAGTTCGGTTTGAACAAAGAACCTGAATTAATGGGGAGAAAACTTAGTATTGGGACTCACACGTGACGGGAAGATTGTCAAGATGCAAAGCGAAGAAAACTTAATACTAGAGTTCACACGTAAGGAGGAGATTGTTAGGATACACGTGTGAGTTATGTTAGAAAAGTATTGCATTGGAGAATTGATGTGGTGAGGAACAGTTAATATATCAAGTTGGTTCATAATTCATTGTAGGTCTAATTGGATATATTGAAGTACTTAGATTTTTTGGACTTCCTCTAAACGATCTCCCCAAACTCCTTAGTGAAGATATTAGACTTTTATTGCACGTTTCTAACATAAATAGTGGTTGCAGAGTGCACCCTCCTTTCATGCCATCCACCTAAGCACGTCAAAGGTTGCCAAACCTCCCACCTATGGCTGATAGGGCTTGTTGAATCCTCACAACCTTCCATTCGAGATTGGACCTTGATTCTCTCTCTTAATTGCTGATTGTGTTAATGATAAAACCTAAGTTTTACCGTATTTGCCATCCACCTAAGCAAGTGGAATGTTGCCAAACCCTCCCGCCTATGGCCAACAAGGGTTGTTGAATCCTCCCAACCTTTCATACGAGGCTAGATCTTGATTCTCTTTCTTAATTACTTATATGGCACCACGTCATTGATATAACCCAAATTTTATCGCAATTGCCATCCACCTAAGCGCATCAAATGTTGCCAAACCCCTCGCCTATGGCCAATGAGGGTTGTTGAATTCTCACAACCTTCCATATGAGTTCATATCGTGATTTTCTCCCTCTTAATTGTTGATGTAGCACTGCGTCAATGGTATAATCCAAATTTTACCGCATCAACATCCACCTAAGCATGTGAAATGTTGCCAAACCACCTTCTATGGCCAATGAGGGTTGTCGAATCCTCACAACCTTCCATACGAGGTTGGATCGCGATTCTCTCACTTATCCGCGTCAATGATAATGACCCAAATTTTACAGCATCTGCCATCTATCTAAGCACATTAAATGTTGCCAAACCTCCTTCTATGGCTAATGAGGGTTGTTGAATCTTCACAACCTTCCATACGAGGTTGGATCGTGATCCTCTCACTTAATTGCTAATGTGGCACCACGTCAATGATATGATCCAAATTATACCGCATCCGCCATCCATCTAAGCACGTCAAATATTGCCAAACCCCCTGCCTATGGCCAATTAAGGTTGTTGAATCCTCACAACCTTCCATACGAGATTGAACCTTGATTCTCTCTCCTAATGTGGCACTGCGTCAATGATATGACCCAAATTTTACCGCATTAGCCATTCACCTAACCACATCGAATATGCCAAACCCCCGCCTATATGGCCAATAAGGGTAGTGAAATCCTCACAACCTTCCATACGAGGCCAAACCTCGATCCTCTCTCTTAATTGCTGACTCGGCACCGTGTCAATAGCAATAGCACAAATCCGACCTGCATAATCCATAGCAACATCACCTGCTCGGCGACGCGAACTGATCGTCGGTAGTAGACTTCATCACGAAAAGATCACGGACTACATCGAACAAAACAAAACCCGATTACACATTTTCCGAAAAATCAAAGCCAACTTTTTGTACTTGCAAACTTTTTCCTTGGGTCATTAGGAGTAATAAATAGCAAGATTAGGGTAAAGCCAATCCGATTGAATCAAACACTAATCGCCGGACTGACTTGTGTGCAGTAGTGACTCGGTTGATGAGTCTCTCTCTCTCTCTCTCTCTCTCTCTCTTCTCTCTCTTCTCCGATATCCATGAATACCACCGAGCACCAGCGCTGGTCTCCTCGCCTCCCTCCTCGCCTCCCCCCCAAAATCTAGGGTTCCTCCTCGATCCTCGCCGACCCCTCCGCCGCCGCATTCCCGCCGCCGCCGCCGCCGCCGTCCCTCCGCCGCCCTCGAACCCCTCCCTCCCCGGTGGAGCCCCGCTCCGGCGACGCCGTTCGAGCCCTACCCCCGCCGCCGCCGCCGATGGCGAAGACCCGACCCGGCCTCATGGCCAAGCCGAAGCCGGTGAAGAAGGACCTCGACGCCTACACCATCAGGGGCACCAACAAGGTCGTCCGCGGTGCGTAACTCGTTATCGTGTGGCTTCGTGCGGCTTCGTGCTTCGGGAAATGTTGGGGTCGTTCCCCTGGTTTTTCTGTCTAATGCTGATGCTGGGCGGGGGTTGTTTGTTTTTTTTTGGGGGGTTGCTTGTTGCAGCTAACGATTGCGTGCTGATGCGGCCGTCGGACACCGGGAAGCCCCCGTACGTGGCGCGGATCGAGAAGATCGAGGCCGACGCGCGGAATAACGTGAAGGTGAGGGTGCGGTGGTATTACCGGCCGGAGGAGTCGATTGGAGGGAGGAGGCAGTTTCACGGCGCGAAGGAGCTGTTCCTGTCGGATCACTACGACGTGCAAAGCGCGCACACCATCGAGGGGAAATGCATCGTGCATTCGTTCAAGAACTATACGAAGCTCGTGAATGTCGGAGCGGAGGATTACTACTGTAGATTCGAGTATAAGGCGGCTACTGGGGCGTTTATACCAGACCGTGTTGCTGTGTGAGTGTTTTCATTTTTCTTTTTCTTTTTGGGTTCTTTTTGTGGTTTTAGTATCAAGGTGGAGTTTTTTTTGGTTTAGTGTTGGAGATTTTTATTGTTGGCTGATGGGTTTTGCTGGATGTGTCTCAATTTCGCAGGTACTGCAAGTGTGAGATGCCGTATAACCCGGATGACCTTATGGTGCAGTGTGAAGGATGCAAAGACTGGTATACCTTTAGTCTTTGCCTCTCATCAATGAGACTGATTGGTTGTTCAATTATATGTGGACAATGTTGAGAAACTTCCATCTGATGTTGCGTGGATATCTTTTGTCGAAGATCATAGAAAGATCGGTTCTTGGGAGGTTATGAGAATGTTCAATGGCATGATAATTTGTGTATCTTATTCTAGAAGAGTTAGAAGATGAGTCTAACACTGTTCATCTACGAGCAAAGCTACTAATTTTGGATAGAATTACTCGAAGATAAAAAAGTTTTAATGTTGTGTGGTTATCTTTTGTTGAAGATTATTGAAAGATCAGTTCTTGGGAGGTTATGAGAATGTCCAATGGCATGATAACTTGTGTATCTTATTCTAGAAGAGTTAGAAGATGAGTCTAACATTGTTCGTCTACAAGCAAAGCCACTAATTTTGGATAGAATTACTCGAAGATAAAAAAGTTTTAATTTTGAAATGTGTATGTAGGGGAGGTTTGATAGTTGTAGTCACATCTGTGCTTTCAAAGCAGATGAGAAAACTCCGGAATCATGTGAATCGAATTTTCTCCCAAAATTTTGGATTTTGGATGTTATATAGTGAAACTCATGCTCTTTCACAGTGTTGTTGGGGAATTTCCTCGTTCTTGTCTGCCATGGATTGTGCAATATATTGATTGTTAATGGAAGAGTTCGTGGTGCCCTCATGTAATTCGGAGTTCATTGTGCTCCCTCATCATAATTCTCAGGTACCACCCAGCGTGCGTGGGTATGACTATTGAAGAAGCCAAAAAGCTTGAGCACTTTGTCTGCGCCGAATGTTCTGATGATGAGGTCAAACGAGCAGAAAATGGATTTTCTTTGTCACCGGCAGCTGAAGTAAAGGTAATAGTGCTTGCTTCTAAAATCTGAGGATTATGTTTTCCCTCTGTTTCCTCATTTCATTGGTTGGTAGTGACCTTGAAATCTGCTTGGATAGTTTTGATATAAGATCTATGTGTGGCAAGGATCAAAAGTTCTTCATTGGATTATTCAGTTTACATGACAAAGCTAAACGAAATTCATGTAGAAGTCAAAGACATACACCTTTTGATCTAGTTTACTGCTTGTAGCTTTGGAATGGAAGATTACTTAAAAATTCACTCGATTTAGGAAAAATAAAAGGATTGTCATAGTGTATATATTTTAGTTAAAGAAAGCAAATTTTAATTCCATTATAGAAAGCTATGGAAGTAGTGAAATTTTAATTGAGGCAATAAGATTTTATATATTGCATTATTTAGCAAAAGGGAAATCAAGACTAGTGTACCTGGAAAATTTCCATTTTTTCTAGTTCAAAGTCTTTATTTTCAAATGTGAGGGCAATCTGTTGATCTTTGTGGCACCTAATAATAGGTACTGAATGTTTCATTCAGGATGTCTGGCTTCCTATTTATTTTTTTCTTTATTTTTAAGATTTATTGTCCTTCCATTGTCCAGAGGACTCTACTGTCTTTACCTCTATATGGCATACTTATTGTTTGTCTAGTTTTTATGTTGTTTGAAGGAGAGTGTCATTCTAACTGAAGAATATATTGCTTTTGCAATTAATTAGATCATGGTGAACAAGATCAGAAAACATGAGATGATTTTCTTTGAGAAATCTCCTTATTTTGTTACCTACTCCTGTATTGCGTGATTCTCTCCAGTGAAGATATCCGGGATTGTGTTTGGTTTACTAGTATCATCAGTTGTTTTTTATTGTGCTTGTTTCGTACCATAAAGTAGGTATTTCTAAACAACTGACTAGTATCTTGTCTAGTTAGACCGGGAGATGCTTCATCATGACCTTAACATAAGAAAATCGGCTCCTCCTTTTTAAAGATGATTCCTTTCCTTGTCTTTTTGGCTCATTTGGACAGAGGAACAAATTCGAGGAGCTGAATCCTCTTGGGATTTTTTAGGAATAATCGTTTGTACAGTCTTCACTTTTGGTTTTGTAGGATCTATCTCATATTAGAAATGTTAGAATGAGTAATTGGTATCTTCTACCTGAAGCCATTCTGTATAGGGGCAGTTTCTTCTTGATGAAATCTTGTTTTAACATTAAAAAAGAAACAAAAAGGAAAAGAAAGTGAGAAAAGCTTCAGAGAGCTTTTCTTGAACGAGTCTTAGATATTAGTTTTTGCATCTTCTCCTTTTTGTTTTCCCTTCTTTCTTTCTGTTGTTTTTGAATGGTCAGGCTCACCTGTAAGGACATTCAAGCGTAATTAACCAGTTTGAGCAATGTCTGTTTAGGGCTGTGTAAAATGTTCTAATGGAGGATAGAACATGGAAAACTGATGATCGCTACATTGGTACTGTTTATCAGTCATCCTGATTTTTAAATATTATTTTTGTGAAGGTAACTTTTTGGCATAGAATATGCATCATTTGTGAGTTGATTGAATGTAAGAACTACTTTTGATTATGAATAAGATGAGGAGGGGTAGTGTAACTACCAATTATGCTCTTAGCCTTTGAGTGTGATCATACTTTTGTCCATCTCTTCATGAAGATTCCTCAACTGGGGGATAATTGCGTAAATGCAGATGTTTTATACCAAATATTAATTCCAAAAGCAATTTCTATTGCTTCCACCCCGTTTTGCTTTCCTTCTCAAGATTCTCAAGCATAACTTTAACTCAACAGAAATCTGCACGTGATGCTTCTGAATTAGTGTTTTTATTAGACATTGAAGACATCACAAGCCTTATTTACAGCATTTCTCTTGCCATGTTTATGGCAGCATTGGCTTTTGATTCTTTGCAAGTAGTTTATCTGCTCTCACTTTTCAACCCTCTTTCCCTCTGCTTCTTAATGTTCCCAGGCATAACTTTAACATCTTACAAATATGTACCTGATGCTTCTGAAAATGTGTTTGCTGAGACATTGAAGGCATCAATAGCCCTTATTTATTGGACCTATCTTGTTCATATAACCTTAGTCAAGAACTTAAGGACTTTTTTTTGTGGCAGCATTTGCCTATGATTCATTGCTAGTAATGCTTTTTGTAATGCTTAATTTGCCAGGTTGAGTTGTGTACATGTCTTATGAGGAACAGTTTTTTTGATAAAGTAGTGCCACCAAAAATGGTTAGTCATGTTTTGGATAGTTTTGGGACAGTAAGTGAAGGGAGGGAAACCATGAGTGCAAAACATATTTGCTTCTTATCTAAAGTCAGAGTGTGATGATGCTCTTTGAACTATCAGACTTCTGTCACCTATGATAGAGGTTGCATTATTCCTTCCACCAAATTCATGATAATGTTAAGGTGTTTTTTTAATACTGTCGACTTCTGTTCATTGACTGCATATGTATCATGATGCGGAACATGGAATCTCCACAGTAAAGAGGCAGGTATACTTAATGTAAACTGACTACAAAGATGGATATCTTGGAAATATTCAGGAATGACAATAGTTATACTGTAGCTAATATAGCACTGACATTTAGTTCATTTTATCCTTCATCATTTTCTTTCCTTTTAAATTTTGATCATTTCTAAACAGTAAGGGGGGGAAAACAGAGTTGATCATCTAAATATATGGTGAAGATACTTTTGCTATTCCCTTGTAGGGCTCATTCTGTTCTGTCCATTCTTTAGTCTCATCCTTAATCAAATGAAAAAGTAAATTCAGATTCTTGAGCAGTCAAGAGTGTTTGGGTACTCGTTTGTCTTCAAACCATCTTCTAGGCTGTGCATTGCCCTGATTCATATTCACTTCACCTGAATAAAGACTGTGAGCCTTGACTTTTCTCCAATTTGGAAACAAACCATTAAAAGCTTTTCCATGATCTATAGCAGAATGATTCAAGATCAAAGTTCACTTATGGTTCCTAGATGTAATGGTATAGGCTTATATAGATGGCTTAAGAGTGAAGATTCATGCAATGTCAGATGTGGGACAATTAATTAGATTTGCAGTTTGTAATACACAGCCTCAACACCGTATTATGGATTATGTTAAAACTCAACGAGTATGACTTTGTCTGGATTTGAATTGAAAAAGTGTACTTTCTGCAAAATTTAATGAATGTTTTTCCTCATGCAGTTCAATATGATCCTTGGTCAAGCTTTTGTAATAAAAGAATATATCTGCCCCATATTTTCATTTTCGTGATTTTACTTAGGGATTTCTTTACAGCTTAAGGGCTACATACGGGGTCTCATTGAAAATTTTTGCATTATACAGTGATGAGCTAGCACATGTGTTGCTGTAAATGTAATAGTGGGACTATGAAGTGGTGAGATAGAAGATAGTAAAATTGTGTGTATGCTTATGCATATTGCTGTTTCATATTTGATATACCGGAGCTACTTGATTAAGTTAATGTACAAGTACTGTGTTTTGCTGGACAGCCCATTGAATCATTCTACTACATATTGTAGATGGGAAGCTACTTGCAGTTTTGGTTTCTCCTTGGAAGAATGATCTGTCTTGGTTTTCTCTTTTCATAACCCATCATGAACCCTTGTACCACTCTGTATGCATAATTTCATTGAGATCCCTTCATCCCCAGTTCTTTTTGCTCCCCCGTGTATTTGCTCATTGATTCCACATATCTTTTATCAGCATGAATGGTGGTTGTGGACCCTATTTTCTTTAGATTAGGCTGGAGGATTTGCTTTGTTGCATCATTTTGATTTTTGTATGCAAAAGGAATTATATATCCGTGCCAGCAGATACTTAGTTAATGATAATCTTTAGTTGATCTCAAAGATAGGTTGATTTATCAATGGGGATAACTGTATACAGGTTGACTCCAAGCGTCGGAAGAGATGAAGGTGAGGTGTCCCCTGGACGTGGCAGTTGCTGCTGGATAAGGAGCCATCGCTGTTATTATTTGCAGAAATAGTAACTAGTCGTTGTATGATGTGTACAGTGCTGCGTACCATGGTCTTGACGTGACAATGTTAGTGACTTGCGTGCGTGTCGTAGGATATCTGTATCTGCGCTAGTTTTAGGAGTCGTGATGTAATCCGTAGTGCGTCCAGGGAGAATTTGGTTTTGGAGTTGCTCTACTTCCTTTGGAGTCAGACCGTGTGGAGTGGTAAAAACTCTGAATACCTGGTTTTCCTTCGAAATGTTTATTAAGGTTATGTGAAGCTCATGTCTTAATCTTCTGCTCAGTTATTACATCTTATGTGCTAACTTTCACTCGGCCAGCAAAGCGAAGCAATCGGGAAATTCCGTTGCTGATTGAGCACCGTTCATAATTATTCAGACCACCTAAGAAACTGTCATTCGATCAGTTTCCGCAGTAATACTTGACGCACGGTCGTCCTCACTTCGCATTTTTCATGTAATGGGTTTTAAGCATTTTTCGATGTTAAACAAGTTGTTGGATTTTGGCGGTGGTTGGGCGTGGGGTAGGTCGAAATTATTGGGAAATACAGTTCTTGGTTTTCCTTTCGCCATCTTCAGTAAATGTGGTTGACTCCTCCAGCTATTAATTCCAATATTTTCATTTTTTTGTTAGGCCTAACACATAATTATTTAGTAGAATATGGCATGTATGCGTAAAATATCTGGGTAAATGAACTATAGCAATTTTCAAACAGATCAGAATTGACGTGGATGTACGGTGTACTATCATTTTTCTACTACACAGCCTTTCTCTTCGATCCGCGGTTACAAAATGTAGGATTAATGCCGAATGTGAATTATGGGATAGAAAGGATTCATTGAGCTGGATATTTTAACTTGCGAATTTATGTGTAAATGTGCTTTGTATGCATGTATCTGTAGGAAAAGATAATGAAATTATGAACGATTCTCTAGCCTAAGCTCCATCTTGTAGAGAATATAAATCCTTTGCAAGCACCATATTGAGGTACACCAGCCATTATTAAGGACATGCATCTTCATTGACAATGAATATAATATAAATTCAGTCCATTTTTGGCTTATCCATGGCCATCATCTCTTCTGGAGAGAGAGAGAGAGAGAGAGTGGCAGCAAATGCAGATGGGAACACATGAAAAAGACCTGAATTCTACTTCCAACTTAGCAATCTGCTTACGTTAAACTGAAACTTATGAACCGTAACCGTCATAAACTTATATTGTGCAATTCACCAACCTTCTTCACATTTAGCCTGTGAATAAGCATTTAGTTTCCTTCCTTATAAGATGTGTGTGCATCCGCTGGTTGATAATTGATACTGCCATCGTCACAAACCTCACATTTCTCTTCCACAAGCTATCAAACATGAATCGTCTGGGTTTCAATCCTGCCACCCGGATAGGTGTCGCGCTTCTCGCTTTTACGATCTTCAGGATCTGCTTTGCGGAAAAGAGAGAGATTTACTTGGCTCTAATGGAAGGAGATCCCATCGCCTTCGCTGGTGTTTCTTCCTCGCCTGAGCACGGGCTTAGCCGGCACAATTTGAATAGGTAAGCAGGATAGTCGACTTTCTTGAGTTTTGCTCAGCCATAAACGAACAGCAAAGGATCCCGGTTCATCAGATCAGATGCGTTTGCTTGCCTTTTACTATCTCTTCAGGCTCTAGCCCTAGATAAGTGAAATGATCTCCTTTTTGTTTTTGATAAAGCATGCTAGTTTGTTTTGTGAATGATCCTCAGGAAAGTGTCGAGGGCTCACGCAAAGCGCCTAGTGAATTCTCATGACCAACTTCTGCAGAGTGTTTTGGAGACTGGAAGCTACAAGAAGCTGTACAGCTTCAATCATGTCATCAATGGCTTCTCCGTCCACATTACAGAATCTCAGGTCATGGAAGGTCCTTTCATTATTATCATCTTACAGTTCTTCTTTATCATATGATCCAACCTGAAAGTAAGCTAATCTAGAAAACTTTGGTCGATCTTATGTTGCGTTTTATCATACTGTGGTCGAAGAACGCATTGATGAAAACCATTGATAAGCAATGATGAGCGCAGGTTAATCAAGCATCGATAAACATGCTAAAACGATGAACTCAGTTATATCTTTTGCCACCGTAAGTGACAGAATCGGGTTGTCGCGTCACGTAGACCTGGTCGAACAAATGATCTGTGCATTAGTTCCGATTCAGTGATCATTTCTCTCCTCATGCCGCTACTTTTGGGAGAATGAAGAAGAAGAAATAAGAAAAGAATGAAACGGTACCGATTTTCTGACACTGTTCATGATCAATCACCAGGCCAAGAGGCTCAAAGAAACTCCAGGAGTAAGACTCGTGGAGAGAGACCGAGGAGCCAAACTGATGACCACCTACACCCCTCAGTTCCTGGGGTTGCGCCAAGGAGCATGGACCCAGCTAGGCGGGCCGAGGAACGCCGGCGAGGGCATCATCCTTGGCTTCGTCGACACCGGGATCAACCCGGCGCACCCGAGCTTCGCGAACCTCGGCCTCCCACCCTTGAACCGCAGCACTTCCCGATTCTCCGGCGCCGCGTGCGAGGCAGGCCCGCTGTTCCCCGTGTTCTCGTGCAACGGAAAGATAGTCTCGGCGAGGTTCTTCTCTGCTGGGGCTCGAGCCGCCGGACCTCTCAATCCTGCGGTGGATATTCTGTCACCTTTCGACGCTGTTGGGCATGGAAGGTTCGTCGCTTTACTATTGACGTAAAACGATCATTCCATGCATGAACTTTAACGTGTGGAACTCACTCAGCTAGGGTTTCATTCTCTCTCTCTCTCTCTCTCTCTTTTACCCATGAAGCCACGTGGCGGCAATAGCAGCGGGGAATCCAGACGTGGCGGTCGTCTCTAATGGCTTGTATGGATGGGCCAGCGGGGTGGCGCCTGGAGCAAGGTATATCATACATAATATGATGATGGGGCCAATTCTTACAGCTTCTATTGCTAGGTTTTCCATTTGAAATCATGAATAACGCGACCCACTTAGTAGTTTATTTAATTCACTAGTCGACTCTTTGAGGTAGACTTAGTTCACGGGCCCGGTTGGCCCGCCCATCGTTTCGACGGGCTCATAGAAAACCCATTTCGGGCCTGATGAAGCCCGGTGCGATCGTTGGACATACCCTTACTTGTATTTCAAAAATTTATTTGCAGTTAATTGTCACTTTGTAAATCAATTTATGGACCGATCTTAGTATACTTAGCATTGTTCCGAGGTAAGTTTTCTTTTTCCTCAATTTTGTGTTGATGCAGAATAGCCGTCTATAAGGCAGTGTACCCCACCTTGGGAACGATGACGGATGTAGTTGCAGCGATCGACCAAGTAAGCTCTTTCTCTCCTAATTTCATTTAACTCTTATTATCATTTTATGGGTGCTATGCTCTTAATGTGAACCAATTATCTTTTGCACAAGGTATACATAGAGAAGGGTATTTCATATAATTAGCAATTTCTATGGAAATATCGATGTGGTTTATGATTTGAGAATACATTGGTATACTGAATGCAATCAAATTTTCCTGTAATAAGGTTATTGCTATTCTACACACTTTAGGCTCATGAATGATTGGGCAAAATTGAAATGGATTGAACAGGCAGTGCGTGATGGAGTGGATGCATTGTCGCTATCGGTAGGGCCGGCTGAAGCGCCGGAGGATACGCCCACGTTGCTGAGCGTGTTCGACATGGCGATGCTGTCGGCGAGGAGGGCCGGCGTGTTCGTGGCGCAGGCGGTGGGCAACAAGGGACCCTCCCCCTCCACCGTGTTGTCCTACGGCCCCTGGACTGTGGGCGTCGCCGCCGCCTCCACCGACCGGACCTACCCTGTCTCTCTCCTCCTCGGCAGCGGCCAAAGAATCTCAGGGGTTGGCTTGACAGGTCCTCTCTCTCTCCCCCTCTGTTTTCGTGATTGTTGGTGAGTATGTGAGATGAGGATCTTAGTAGGGAAAAAAGTTTGGCTTTAGACATGAAGGAGCTGAGTAGCATACTTGCCACTAATACAATGAACTGTGATCGACTATTGTGAAATAAAATATACGGATATGAAAATATGATATGACGGGTGACCATTTGGTGCATCGAGTTCATGTATCATTCGATTGTGCTAGATTGACCTTGGGCCCATGTGACCTAACAAGTCATCGTGATTTGGGTACGTGAACCCGACACAAAATTAGTCACTTTAGGGAATTAAAGGTAGTTCGACATGAATATGTAACTTACTGAATCGGTTGTGACACTTATACGAAAACATGCAACCTAAGATAGGGTCGAATATGATACATCGACCATCTACTCGATGTCCTAGAAGGAGCCCATTCAACCTTTCTGTCCTTTCAGATTCATTCTTCAACCTTTCTTCAAGTATTTTTGTTTGACATTCTTGCTTCAACATCATTGCCTGAAAGACGTATCATAGCTGTTGACACTGAGCTGTTTCATGAACTAGCACCAACTCCAGGAAACGGCATGATTCAATACAAGCTCGTCCTAGCCAAGGATGCAATCCTCCCGTACGGGGTTTTCCCCAGGACACCCCCGTACACCGAGGAGTGTCAGTACCCCCAAGCCCTGGACCCTGCTGTAGTGCTGGGCAGCGTAGTCATCTGCACTTTCTCCGCCGGCTTCTTCAACCGCACCTCCTCCCTCACCGCGATCCTCAACACAGCAATATCTCTCCGGTTCGCAGGCTTTGTCCTTGTCGCGAACCCGGCGTACGGCGACTTCATCTCCGAGCCGATTCCCTTTCCTGTTCCTGGGATGATGATCCCGAGAGTGGCCGATGCACAGGTCGATCATTGTCTATACGTAAGCTTGCAGTCGGTTCTTTTTACCGAGAGAACTGCCATATGCTCTTGTGCAGATCCTGTCGCGGTACTATGAGCAGGAGACGGTAAGAGGTCGAGGAGGAGCGACAACCAGATTCAGCGCGACGGCTGCCATCAGGGAAGGAAGAGTGGCTTCATTTGGCGGGAGAGCGCCGACTGTGAGCAGATTCTCTTCAAGAGGACCGGATTATATTGATGTCAAGAAGACTCCTATCGATGTGTTGAAGCCGGATATCCTCGCCCCCGGCCACCAGGTGTGGGCGGCATGGAGCCCCATGAGCGCCTCCGAACCTATTCTCGTCGGCGAGTTACAATACCGAACTCATGATTACCGTCAGCTTCGCATTCCGACATCGAGTTTGAGTTAAAAAAATTTCCTTTCTTTCTATTGCAGGACAGAGTTTTGCATTGCTTTCCGGGACAAGCATGGCGACGCCCCACGTCGTCGGAGCAGCAGCACTCATCAAGCAAGTCAATCCATCATGGACACCTTCCATGATTGCATCCGCGATGCTGACGACCGCCACCAAGCGCGACAGCTATGGAGACCTTATAATAGCTGAGGGTTCGGACTTCAGCAGCCTCAGTCGCGCCACTCCTTTTGATGTTGGCTCCGGTCTTCTCAATCCGACCTCCGCCCTCAATCCCGGCCTCGTCTTCCCTTCAGGTAATTTTATCTTGTCATTCGAATCCAAAGTATGCATTCAACGTTTAACTTTCTGGTGTCTACGTTTGCTTCCATGGTCATGAAGCAGATTATGAAGACTACATCAGCTTCCTGTGCTCTTTACCTAAAATTGACCCGTCCATGGTGAGAGCAGCCACCGGAGAATCTTGCGCTCGCCCGCTCACCTACCCATCTGACTTGAACCTTCCCTCAGTAACAATATCCGCACTCGCCGGAGTTCAAACAGTGCGCAGGAGGGTGAAGAACATGAGCGCCAGGCAGCTGACGTTCACGGTCTCGATGCGACCACCGAATGGAACGGTGATGAGCGTGAACCCACCTTGGTTCACAATAGACCCTCAAGGAATTCAAGATCTTGATATGGAAATTAGAGTTACAGAAGCATCGACCGAGCTTGGCCAGTTCCACCACGGCGAAGTTGTCCTGACAGGACCGGCGGATCCAAGTAACCAGTCCCTGTTGGAGGTGCCTATTACTCTTTCCATAAGAGTTCAGCCAGGCGGCTGATTTCGTGCCGAGTGGTGCATGATTCAAAAGATGTAAAGTAAGATCAATGCTCGCTACAAGTGAGTACAAAATAAACGAGAATTTTCTGTGGCAAATCCTTGTCTCTTTGATTTTACTTGAATCGAACAAAGCTTATTTTTAGCCTGGAGAGCACGCAACCAAGGCCCTAACCAGGCACGAAGATGTACAATACTTGGGGGGCTAAGCAAAAGTAGGAATACTAAGTGGAACTTTTAGCTTTGTACCGTCCTAAATGTAAAGTGATAATATAGGGTTCATAATTACACCATCTCTCCAGGAAGCTCTCGTGTTTATCTGTGGATCTTAGTCATCAACTGACCGTCGCAAAGTTCTATACAAAATGGCAAACATCGGAAGAAACTTTGGGGGTGGCCGAGACACAGCTTAAAACGACATGTCGATTGCCTCGTGATCTGGTGTCCTGTATGAAAAACCCATTTCATCGCTGGAACGCCTTTTGGAAATGCCTGCCCTTTGCACCAACCGAACCAACTGTTGCACAACTTCAGACATCGGAGGCCGGAACTCAGGCTCGGGCTGCATGATAGAGAATACATGTGATTATACAAATTGATAGGGTTAAAATAAGACGAGAATCATTTAGTAAGTCAAGAAACCACCAGCTTTCTGGAACAACCTCAAAGCTAAATTGGATCATGGGGAGATCAAAAGGGTTGGTTCACTTTCACATCATAAACATTATTTTAACACCCAAAATATTTTAGATAAGAGGGATGATAAGACACAGAAAATCTAATTATACCGGTAGCATGATGTTGATGGAAACTTCTGCCCTACAAGATAGTTGGCAGTCTTAACTAATATGGGCTTAAAATGTCAAGTAAATGAGCAGTAAGGGCGCATATACAAATGAAAAACAAGATACATCCAACACCTTTAATAGATGGAAAAAATTCAAGAGTCATCTGGCAAAGATGCACAGTAAAACTTGCTAGGTAATTTCTTAGTATACTCCAATTGATATGTCGATGGGGCTGGTGCTACCATTATCCTCTCCAGGCATTAATTATGAAAGTTGTTTCACCAGTATTATAAATCTTCTTCGGATGGTCTCAAGATGTAACTTCCAATCAAATCGACAGAAGAGACAATGTCAAGCTGCTTTCCCACTTGCAGACTTATGGTGAACCCATAAGCACATATTAGCATGAGTTACTGGTGGAATGAAATTTACCTGAACACAGAGTGCAATAATGTCTGCAAAACGTGAAAGAGACTTTGCAGGATACATGCCATTCAAAGCAGGATCAACCATTTTAGCCAAGGCATCTATATCATGCAACTGCGGGGTAGCCCATCTAACAAGTGATTGTTCTGATCTGACCCTTGAACTGAAGGTGCGAGAGCAAACAGATATTTCATCAGTAGACATAGATAACACGTGTTGGCAAAACATTATGAGATCATATTCAGTAGGTATACCTATCAAGTGGCTTCCGACCAGTCAAGAGCTCCAACATTACAACTCCAAAACTGTATACATCACTTTTAACAGTGTATACTCCGGACAAAGCAAATTCAGGAGCACTGTAACCAAATTGACCAACCATCTGAGCAGAGACCTGCTAAATGTGTGCAAAAGACGAAATTACAAGCCAATTACTAAGCCACTACTGGCCCACTGGCTAATTAAACATGCCGCTAAATTGGAGAGACGGACAACAAAAGAAATGAGTCATCGTTCATCAACCATCAAAACTTAGTCCAAACTAGTTTACCTGTCTCTCAGTGTTTGGTGTCAAGGCAGCTAAACCACAATCCGACAAATGGGGATTCAGCTCTTCATCGAGTAAAATATTAGCTGATTTGAAGTTTCTATGAACAACTGAAGGCAAGCACACTTCATGCAAGTACCTGACAGAAAACAAAATAAAAAAGTTCCATAAAGAATTTTGACTGGCATACCAAGGGTGCAGACGCACACTTGTCACATGGGAAGTGATGCAAAGGATCACATTCAAGCAGTGACCAAAACAAGCACAGAGTTGAGACATCATAAGCATATAACATACTCAAGGGCCCGAGCAGTCCCCAATGCCACTCGAACACGTGCATTCCAGTTCAGTGTTTTGCTCCTATCTTCAGCAAAATGCAGCAGATCATGCAAATTCCCATTCCCTACATATTCATAAACCAGAAGACGTTGCCCATGCTCAGCACAGTATCCAACCAACGTAACAATGTTCGGATGCCTTAAGCGTGACATATTGGAGACAGCTTCAAGAAAGTTATCTTCTTCCTGTAAGGACAGTGCTGCATTGTCGATCTTCTTCACTGCCATTATCTACAGTCAGAGAGGGAAAGAAGAGTGATGAGTTTGACCATTTAATGGATCAGATATTTAGCCAGATCAATTTGCGTTGATCAACACTGAAGAACAACCCTTTGACGAAGAAAGAGCATTGAAGAGTTAACTAGCTTTTAACTGCCAAAGCTAACTTGATATGAAGACATTCATATAAACGTAGGCTTACCCTCCCATTGGGAAAGTCTGCCCTGTAAACCCGACCAAGGGAACCTTCACCTATGAGATTTTCTTGACCGAAGCTATTTGCTGCAGTTTGGAGGGAGGCAACAGTATATGAAGTAGCAGTTATAGGTGACTTAATTCTCCTTACAGAACCATTCTTCGAGGGAACCCTTTCGGCCAGCAATACATCCGCAGGAGGAGGTTTCAGGTCTATAACAGCAGCAGTGGTTATAACCCTCTGCTCTTGCATCTCAGGATTTACTGCAACAAAAGCGCACTATTAATTATCAAAGTGGTCCAGACACAATCTCACCATATTTCAGCAGCAAAGTTCTAGCAGATATGGTTCCATGTGAAATAAAAGATTGATGGTTTTTTGCGGGCTGCTAGTTAATAAGCAGAGGTCTATATCAATTACCCTGGGAAGTAATTTAGTCATTTAATTTAATACACTTAATGCAAGGGACATTTGATAACATCTCTATAATAAACAAAAACAATTAGTAAAGAACAAGAAATGAAACACACCATTACTCTTGACGGATAGATTTCCCCTGGTGGATGCTCTTGCACCTCTCTTTTTCTTGTTGCTTTTCCGACAGCAGCAATAAATAGCAAGTAGGAGAACCAAAAGCAAGAGAACAGATCCCGCAATAATGCCGACAATAGCTGCAGTTGATAGTCCTTTACTTGACCCTGATGTCTGGCCAGCAGACCCATCTTGTGTGCTTGTGCCTGATCCAGAATGAGTTCTATTGTTTCGTGATTTTGCAGGGGGAGGTGCAGTAAAGGGGGGTGGAGGAGGTGCAGGACTGTTGGCGAAAGAGTTTCCATCATATCTGTTTCATTTTGAAGAGCAAAATCAAATTTTCCGCACAAGCAGAATCACGATATGCAGCTTTGGAATATCAGAGACAATGCAAACATGTAAAGTAGCTTACATAAACGTCTGTAGTGAACTAAATTCTTTAGGTATCCATCCACTAAAATGATTGTTGGCAACATTTCTGCCATAAATAGAGAAATCTTAGTACACAGTAACAGATGACATAAAATTGTTGCATAAGAACAGGGACTCACAGGGTAGTCAATGGTAGTCCCACAAGAACATTAAGCAAGCCAGTCAATTGATTATTTTGCATGTAACTGCAGCAAATTGTTTGTGTGAGGAGAAACATTAATTGAATAAAGAGTACCAACCATTCAAAATTTGAAAAGAAGAAGAGAAGAAACGTATATGGAATGTCTAAGCACTCACAGGGAAGAAAGATTTGCCAATGCGCTGAAGGAAGCAGGAAGATCCCCAGAGAAGTTGTTATAAGAGAAATCCCTACAAGGAAATATAGCGATGCATTGTTTTCAGTAAATATGAAAAACAATCCATATACAAGGAATGTCAGTTAGCTTAATGTTACTTTTGGCATTAAAGAGGACTAAAACCAACCAACTATAAATGATGATGGAATAAAAAAGATCACATCAAGATGGTTGGACCACTGTTTAGATAACTGCCTAAGGCAATGTCAAATAGTAGCAAGACTTTCCATTTTGAAATTTCCATAAAATTGAAATTATTGACAAAAATGATGTTGTAGGCAAAAAAAAATTGAAAAAAGGAAACCCAAAAAAGAAAAAAAAAGAAAAGGAGAATAATAGCAGTCCGTGCTTCTTAACATATACTTACGCTGTAGTGAGGTTGGAAACATTGGCAAAAATGTCTCCGAGCGATAGGGATAGAGAATTGCGGCTAACGTTCCTAGAAGCATCAATTCACATTATGAATTAGAAGGCACACGTGCTGCGAATGAACTATATATTTAAAGAAAACCCTACATGAGCAAGCAACTCAAGCAAGTTACTCACATATAATTAAGATTAACCATGCTGCTGATGGAATAAGGAAGATTCCCAGTAAGGTTATTGCCAGCAAGATTTCTGCAATGTGGTTAATCCAATCATTACATTGGACAACAGTAGAATACATAATAACTATGATTCTGGGACTCAGGAGAAACCAATAATGCGATGCTCAATTCTTACAAGCTCGTGAGATTTGGTGGTAGTTGATAAGGGATTCCATCATGAAAGTTGTTGTTACTCAAATCACTGACAAACACAAGATCAATAGAGAGGTAAGCGCTGTTTCAAGAAAGCTAAAATTACTATAACAGGGGATGAAGGAAAAAGAGATCATCAGAGTCATCTCACAATTTCTTCAATGACACAAGGTTTGTGAGTAAGTATCCCATTGTCCCATTGAGTCCCAAACCAGACACCTCACTGTGCATCACAAAATAAAAGACCTATCAGCTGAACGTCACAGTTAAGCAATCAAACATGCCAGGATTTAACTTTGCAAGACATACATACATGGAGACTACGGCGGAGCCCTCACAAGTTATCCCTTTCCACGACTCTGCGCAGGGATCGCCACCGCTGCTTTTCCAGTTGGTTAACTGGGATGGACTATTCAATGAAGTGTACAAAGACTGAAGGGCTTGAACTGCCACAAAACAAGAACATTAAAAAGTTAACACCCCTACATCGTCATCATAACAGGCCAAACTCAACCTTTTTCCACTCATTTGGAGCTGAGCTTCATGCAGATAATGCCCCAACCCTCCATCAGAGGTACATTACAACACTTTTGGCCCAATAAACACACACACTCATTCACTTCACTGTCTGACAGGTTTAGCTCAATTATGTAAAAGAGGGTTTATGAAACATTTTAGCAAAGTTTCTCCAAACAAAGGAATCATGAAGGTCAGCTGAGCTGGGTAAATCCCCAGTCCACAGAGTCAAAAGCTCATTCTTTGACTGAAGCCCACTTAAACCAAGATCCCCAATCCAAAAGTCGGCACCTTTAAAGGTCTACCAATCCGATCACGCTCCCAAAAACCAACCCATAAAGAAAACTCAGAGAAAGAGAAAGAAAAAAAGAAAGTTTGATCAGAAGCTAAAGATCAAAGACCAATAACAACGTTGGAACGAACACATTCAAGAAAAGAGCCGAACATGTCTTACCATCACCAGGATCAGTAGTCCCCCGCGCCCCGCGCAGGGCAGAGATCACGGCAAGAACCAAAAACCCACTTCGGAAATGCACCGCAAAGAAGGAAAAACCTGCTCTTTGGTCGGCCATTGTGGGAGGTTCCTCTCGCTAGTGTCTCATAACAGACAGGATGTACGAGGAGAAGGCCGAAAAGCTTCAAACTTTAACGAAGCAGAGGCACGAAAAGAGGGAGGAGGGGGAGGAGGAGCCGGTGGGGTTGGAGTGGAGATCATAAGGGGCGGCCAGACACATCGCCATTAAGGAAAATGACCTGAAGAGAGAGAGAGAGAGAGAGAGAGAGATTCGAAGCTTATTAGAGTAATGAAATGAGGAGAGAGGAGAGAGAAACAGGTTGCAGAGGAAGAGTGTGTATGTAGGCTAGGTATGTGTCGGCGGGGGGAAGGAAACAAAAATTCAGAGGTGTAAAAAGTTGGGGAGAGAAAATAATGGGGAACAGAGAAAGGGGGGGTGTTTTGGTTTGGAGCTGGCCAAGCAAAGGATGAAGCTTTTTCCAGGCGGGTTCCTTGCCTCTCTTCTTTCCCTTCCCTTTTTGGCCCCCCTTGGGAATTTCGGTTTCTTGGACAAAAGCACAGGATGCATCTTTTTCCATCCCCATTGGTGTCACTTTCCCTGTGGCTTTGTGCCATTTCTCGTTGAAGCTAAGGTGTTTAGATCTCCTGTAATCGATCTAATCGATGTCGGCAGGTTACAAGTGCCTTGTAGATCGTTGCAATCGAGTGACTATTAGGACAACAGTGCCATCTTATAACCTCGTGAAAGCTATCTTGGTTGGGGTCTGAAATGTATAGTTGTGTTTCGTATAGTTCAAAGTTCAAAGCATCTTTGCCATATTTAAAGTTTCCTCGTTTTTTTTTCCTTCCCAGGCATTACGATTCCGAAGTCATTTATGTCGGCCAACGGGATTTAAACGGAGCATACATAAGCTGGATGGAAATTCTTAGTCGGAGGATGACAACACAACTTATGAGAATTGTAAATTTCTTTTAACCGGCTCGAAGAAAAAATTACAATCTCAATGATCCATTGCAACAGGAAAAGAGTTGATCCAAAGTGATCACAACTATTTCACGCGGTGTTTTGTGAATAAAAAGTGACCATCAAATTTACTCAAGACATCAAACGTACACATCCGATCTCTTTTCGATGCTTCTAGGAATGCTCAATTTTTAGGCTGATATTTACATATAGAGCTCCACAACCACTAAGACCGATCCCAGTGCAATGCTCATGCCGAGCAAATATTTAAGCCGAAATGAATTTGTCCCATAGGATGATTCCTCGTTTCTTTGGACACCAATCCCTGATATCCTCCATAAAAATTTCATTCGTTTTGATTATTCAAACTTCACTATTTGACAAATAAATAAAACATAATTGAGCCAAATAAAATCATGAAATTTCATGGCTCTCGTGAGAGCTCTGACCCGCACCCGCCCACCTGCCCCGTTGACTCTGTCGGCAGCAACAGCGCAAACCCGATCGTTGCGACGCGGGTGCACGTAACCCCGCGGTGGGGCCCGCGGCGCAGGGGATCCTGATCCCCGCCCCCCGCTCCGGGCCCCATGCCCCGCGAAGCGAAAAGCACGAGGAGCTAAAAAGAAGGGAAAGGACCCGCGCAATGACGCTTCTGCCCCCCGACCCGGGCCCGCAATTACCGGGCGGTGCCACCGGGCGGGCCGAACGATGCCCCGTGGAAAGGCCGGGGGGGCCTCTGACCGCGTCAGGCGAAAGTGGGCAGACAAATCCGGAGCTGCCGGATCCACGGGTGGAGATCCGATTCGAAAATGACTGAACTGTCCCTTTGCGCCGACGTGGCACGCCACGTGTGCGTTCGCCGCGCTCTTTCCCTTTTGTGGGCGCTGACGTGGAATTTCGGAGGCTCGGGGTTTCAAAAATTGTGCCTTTTTTTTCCTTTTTTTTTTTCTCTTTTTCTTTTTCATGGGGCCTCGGTTGGTGAACGACCTTTCGCTTTGAGATGGATAGAGAAAGGAAGAGCGGAGGGCGCGCTTTTCAACGTTAACCCTCTTTCGCCCCACTAGAATTATGCTGATTTGGTCAAATTTTGATGGTTGGGTTTTCTCTTCTCCTTTTGGCATTTGATCCTAACGTTCAGATCCGAGGTTTTTATTTGAAAATTTGAACGTGTCAAATGTTTATGGTGTATGTGAGTCATCCATGCTTAATTCGGAAGACGAGACAAAGGTTGGTGTGGAGTCGGGATCAAATACCGAAGGTTGTGCTGAATTTATACGATTGCATGGTCAACTTGGTGATGAGAAGGTCCACATGTCCTCTACGAGTTTAAGTCACATAGTGAGTAAACTTTTGAATGGCTTGTGATGTGTTGCCTGGGCTGCAATATATTTCATGTAAAGAGACTTCCTAGCTACCGTCATTTTGACAAGGGTTGTTACTGCAGGCTTGCCAATCTCGAACCCTTGGGTTGCGAGATGTGCGATTAGTTATGATTCAAATCAAACATTCCATGACGAGCTGTTGGCTACCCCTTTAAGTCATATCAATGGTCATGAGACGTAGATAGGTCAATAATGACTGGATCGCTCCTTTAATAATTTCATGTGAAACTCGGTCGAGAAGACCTATTAGCATTTTCACTTTAACGACTTTAAGAGGGCATTTTTACAGTTTTTCTTCTTTTTCCATTTTTTTGATATGACGTGACAGAATGGGTCCCATATATTTCAAATCATGATGGATTGAAAAATATAAATGCAATGTTTCTCCACCTTTATCTTGTAATTTTGAAAGCTCTTTGGTAGACATATTAAGGATGGAATTATTAATTAATGTCAACATATGAAGGCTTGCATTAATACCTTTTAAGACTGCATTGCCTCACGATGTGGACTTATAGAAGGTTCCCCTCGTGCGATGCCCGTCGTTGACTACTAACTTTTCAAGTCAAAATAAAAGTCGGTGCTAATCTTTTTTTTCTTAATTACAAAAAGCTTCTCCGGTATTCAAGGGAGTAGCTGGTCGTAAGAATTCCTTAAATTAAAGCTATTTAAAGCGACAGCGTAACTCTAATTTATACGATTAAAGCTATGTGGAAATAGAAGGTTCCTCTCGTGCGATGCCCGTTGTTGACTACCAACTTTCCAAATCAAAATAAAGTTGGTGCTTATCTTTTTTTTTTTAATCAAAAAAAACTTTTCCGGTATTCAAGGGAGTAGTTGGTCGAAAGAATTCCTTAAATTAAAGGTGTGGATATATATTTAATTTATGGCTATTTCTAAAGTGACGGTGTAATTATGATTTTAGGCTCCACTTGTTTTACAAAAAATAAATTATTTGAAAAATATTTTTTAAAAAGATCTTTTGAGCCATTTACCAAAATAAATAAATAAATAATATTTTAATCATTTCATAATATGTTTAGATATAAATTATAATTGATAACAAAAATATTTTTAAAAAGGGGAAATTCACATTCTTTTTCTCAGGTGAATGTATTGTAAATGTGGGTCTCTGTCGCGTGTAATAAATGACACATGCCGACACGGTGCAATCCTATTTATGTTTTTACTTATTATTAGCTGATGCTTGTGATCTGTCTTAAATTCCTCGGGTACCTAACTATTATGTCGATGGTAAACCATCGTATTCATTGCCCATCCACGGAAATTATCTTACCAAATCGAGCAGTGTATATTATAAATGTCATGACAAATAGGCTCATGACTTAACTTTTCATTTGGGAAACCATTTGTTGCTTAGGTATTTTCTAACCATACCATAAAAAAACGAAAAATAGATATACAAAGTGTTTCCCCATAAATTTGCAAAGTTGATGCTAGCCCTCACAAGAAATTGGCAAATCCAAACAACATGCAGTCTTTATACTATTGATCAGGCGATTACGATTTAGAAAGGAACATAAGGTAAGTTTAAGGATGACTTAAAGCTAAAAGCCAACAACATGAGCTCAAAATCGAGAGTAGGAGTTCGGCGAAACAGATGAAAAAGAATAAAAAACTTGTCTACAATAAGTAAGATCATGTGATTTGGTTGAGTGTACACGTGATCTCTTAATCCTAAACTTGCATTTATGCCTTTTCAATCCTTACTCATCACGCAAGATTAACACATGCATTCCTCGTAGCTAAACAAGTTTGATTGTTTTCCTTGCTCCTTAAATCTTCGGAATGGGCACCAGCCTTTTCCGTGTTTATCAGGCTGGCATCGAACTGACTAAGATCGGCATCGTCCTTTTTTTGTCTTGAGAATCCTTTTAAAGTCACGAGCCTTCTAAGGCTTGTTTTTTTTTCACGTTCTGCACCTGTTCCCCCACATTGGAATTGGCTGGTATCGATTTCTAGTAATAGGTGCGGCAGTCATGCCAATTGCTTATCCACTTATGCTAATCCTCATCTACCAAATGTCTGGCTATGATCTTTATCCTTCTTATGTTTAAGCAATGACCTTAAATCAGAAAATAATTATTCTCGCACTTTGCTCAGGCGTTTAACCGGTTTGTACCCAGTCACCGTCAACGTAAGAAGATCGACTGGCATTTATCATCATCGTTTGAGTTAGATTTACCTTAGTACAGTCTCTTGGAGGCATCGAATCCGATTTCGATCCAGCATAATCCCACCAAAAAAAGGCGTGCGATCATGGTGCTGAAGCATGGAGAATAATCATTGCAGCCAGAGCAAAACAAATTCCTCCTTGAACAGAGAAAAAAAAGGCCCTCTCTCGAAAACATTTGTAAGGTCATGCGTCTTCATCATTAGTTGCTTTCTGTTAAATTATTGCTGACCAACTCAAATGCTGCTAGGCCCCACGTGTCTTCGCTTGCATGCAATGCATTATTTTTCTTTTAACCTAAGTCCTGTGTCGTCCAGTGCTCGCTCGGTGGAGTTCTTTCCCTTCCTTCTTCGATTATCTTATGGTCTTGATAGGTCGTACATTGCACAGTTTCCAGTACAGGAAACATAAATAGCTGTCCTTGTCATATCAACAGCCACCCAATCACAACATGGCAAGTGCAACCGTCAATTCCATCCCGTGATTGAATAACTTCGAACAGTACACATGACATGGAACTCAGCTGACTCGTTATTTCTCTCTTCCTTCTACTTTGATATCTTATTACGTTGATGTCGAGTTTATAATGTTGAAAATGTTGGACATTTATTTGTAAGGGCTAATACCCTAAAAAACCCCAAACTGATATATCTGTGATAAATTTACCCCAAACTATCCCCAAACTGGTATATTTTTGACAAATTTACCCCAAACTGGTACACTTATGACAAATTTACTCTCTGTTAATTTTCGTTAAATTTTATTGTCAAATTATTAAGTTAAATGACATGTGACAATTAATTTGTATACCAATTTGGTATTTTATGATCCGTTTGTCACAGTTTGATTTTTTTGTGGTATTAATCCAATTTAACGAATAGTATATTTGTCACAAATTTATTAGTTTAGGGTTTTTTGTGGTCGAATAAATTAATTTGGGGTAAATTTGTCATAAATGTACCAGTTTATGATTTTTTATAATCAGTTGGGGTAAATTTATCACAAGTATACCAGTTTGAGGTTTTTCATGGTCAAAAAAATAGTTTGGAGTAAATTTATCACAGATGTACCAGTTTGGATTTTTCAGGGTATTAACCCTATTTGTAAAAATAAATTAGGTGCATGTTTTCTTGTCCCACATAGAAAAAGTGAGAAGAAGTGGATAAATTAATAAGCGTGAGGTTTATTTAATTAACCTAAAAAAATGATTAGGTGTGAGTTAGATTCCACGGTTGAGCAAATAATAGGTGCACTTTGTGCGCTCGCGGTTTAATTAGTACTAATCCCTTTGTTATTTTTTATTTATTTTTTTGTACGGTTATCTTATTAACTTTAATCAATTCAAATGTTGTTTTTGTTTCTTGAGAATTTTCGAAAATTAAAAAAAAAAAAAAACGAAATTTTATTTATTAAAATAATAATAATTTTTTAATTATTCAAGTTTTGTTTGTGTCTTTTTAAAACAATTTTTGAAAAAGATACTCGTTTAGTTTGCAACCTTTCCCGAAGGGTTGTATTTGTTCATTTTTTCAACTTTTTTCCAAATGGACGCCTTTGTTCATATTGGCAATTTTCGAAAAGATACGTTTGTTCATTTTTGCAATTTTTCACGAAAAATTGCCTATGTTTTAAGACTATTATATATATATATATATATATATATATATATGTTGGTTTTCAGAAGAACAGTGTGTGTGATTATTTTATTATTTCGAGCATTCTTTCTAAAAAAAAACTACAGCCATCTTTTTAATTGTTTCCTAAAGAGATCCTAGAGAAATACTAGAATTGATATCTAGTATTCTCATTTTGAGACTTTATTATATCCTAGAGGAAATTTACCGATGGCCATTAGTAACGTTGTGGGGCAAATAAATTCTTAAAAAAAGTGACATCACGCCTCAAAGTCCGACTTGATTATTCTAAAGATTTAACTTCATTGTTCTATCCAATTCGAAGTCATATTTTCCAAATAGAAAATCTCTTTTTTAGAGGGTTTTACTAGCTGTGGCTGACTATGTCATCTCCTTCAAATGAAGGCCATCAGAAAGAAAGTGACATTATAGGTACATACATATGTATGTAATCGATGTAAATACGACACCCACAAAAAGATCCAAGGATAGTCATTGTTAGCATTTGAGAATGCGAAAATAAGTTCGAGCCACTTCGGAATTGAAATTGATTGCGTGAGATATTGAGCATATTAAATAAGTTACGGGATGTTGTGCAAATGTGTGATTGGTGTAGGTTTGAGCAATGGGAGGATTGGCATTTATCAATGTGGGCACCAAAAATTGAGCATGCCCAATGTGCATAGCTAGTATTGAAGAGGGGAACAAAAACTGACATGTTAGAAGCAGTTTGGCGTACACGTTGCACGTGAGGTTAGCAAACCCATAAAAAATGCAGCCAATGGCACAAGTAGTTGGCATACACGTTGTGCAAGTGATTAGCATACACGTGGCAAAATTGGCTAACATGACACCAAAACAATTAAAATTTCAAGAAAAAAAATGTAGGAATGGTTATTGTCTCATCGAATTTATCCATTAATATACAAATGATGAATGACATACATTGGCATGAATACCATATTTATATTTCTTATCAGAAACAACTCTCAGTCGTGTCCAAAACGTGATGAACACAACCAAATTACCAAGGACACATCCAAAACATGGAGAGTACAATTGCAATAGGGAGCACAAATCTTAGAACACGGAATTGAGATCCTAAAGGCTTATGTCCATAAGGACACATCCAAAACCGACATCAATCTACGAGGGCCGCTTCCAAAACTTGGGGAACACATCTAGAATTTGGGGGATAAGTGAGATCCTAGATTCTCATTATTGTAAAAAGAACATCCGAAGCATGAAGTACATACACTCTCAATCATGCCATCCTGGCTAACCCGCTCACGGTGGGGGGTTGGCCAGGCCTCTTCATTTCCCTGAACCCAGCCTAGTATGTTAGGAGAAGGGCTTCACGGGGATGTGAAGTAGGCTCCCCTCCTTTTGGAGGGGTTGGCAGGGAAACCCAATGGGGACTTTATCCCGTAATCCCAGTTAAACCTTTGTAAATGAGGCTAACTGAGCACCCTGAGATACCCGATTTAGGGTGAAGCAGTTTAAGGACATGCTTAGGTCCAAAACCCACAAGATTTTACTTATTTTATTCAAGTTATTGTCCCTTTTCTTTCATTTTGGGAAAATTATTTAAAAATTCTTAAACTTATTATACGATAGACAATTCAATCTCAAATCTTTCAAATTTTTCAAATTCAGTCATAAACCTTTTGATAACTTACCAATTCAATCTTAATTTTTTTTAATTGCTTCAATTTAGTCATAAACTTTTTAATAAATTGCTAATTTAGTATTTCTAGCTAATTTTGGTTGGATATCATTGACATAATAATCCAATCAGCGTCGGCCATCTTATGTGGCGGGGCCGATGCTAACGTAAAAAATTTTAATTTATAGAAAATTTTCTGATTTTTTATTTCATTTTTTCTTTTTTTTTCTAAGTTTGTCTTACTCTGACTTTCAACTCATTCTCAGATTTTTACCCTATCTCTTTGCAGTGTGTGAGAGTCAAAACTCACATCTAAAACTAATCGTCCTCATCTCAACCTCTTAAGAAGATGAGGATTCAAATCCTCTACCTCCCCCTTTGCATGTGGGAAGGGTGGCGATCGGAATAAATCTCAATGATTCTTTTTCCTCTTAAAGAGGAAAAATAAAAGAAAAGGAAAAAAGAAAAAAGAAAAAAATCTGAAATTTTTTAAGAGATTTAAAAATTATCCACGTCAACGATAACTACATCATGTAGGATGACTGGTGTTATTAGGCCGCCACGTTATCGATGTCCTACTAAAATGAGTTGGAAGGGCTAAATTGACAATTTGTTAAAATATTTAGGATCCGTTTAACAAATTGTTAAAATGTTTATGACTAAATTGACACAATTAAAAAATTTAGGACTTTAAAAGAGTTATGATTGAATTAATAAAAAATTAAAATGTTTAAAATTGAATTGACCGATATACAATAAATTTATGATTTTTTGGGTAATTTTCCTTTATGCTCGCCTCTCACTCTTGTCAATTTTGTCTTGAGCCCGTACTGTCGGCTTTAGGCTATGAGTCACTCGTGAACGTAGCTTATGTTGTTTCTAAGCTGTAAACCATCTAATCAACAACGCGAGGTCTACGTAGTTTTGGAGGACAGGCATCAAATTAGGTGAGTTTAGAGGGAAACAGCTATAGAAAAAGAAGCGTAGCGCTGGCCTAGACTAGACTGGAGTGAAGTGGGGGGCGAGTGGCAGGTTCATCGAACCAAAGAGTGAATTCGCTCTAGATCTGGAGCTTTGCTACATTCATTTCAAAGTTGACCGAATTCAGCACTAGATCTGGACTCTGGAGCTTTGCTAAACATTCATTTCAAAGTTGACCGAATTCGCACTAAGATATGGGGGGGTCGAGAGGGAGATCCAATGGGCATTATGCATCGCTTTTTTAAGGTGAAGAGGAGCTGGCAATGGCCCAACGGGGGACGTTGGTCGATGACCAGGGAATCCCAGCATCAAAACAGCTTGGCCTAAATCACCAAACCCTTTATCAACAATTTTTCTCCTCTCTCTCTCTTTCTTTTCCCTGACAACTCTCGGTTTAATCAGATGGCCCTCCATGAATCGGATTTATCGCAAAACCGTTTTCTCCAAAAGTTTAAGATGTTAGAAAACGCGTTGTCAATGTACAATTAAAATGTTTATGACTAAATTAACATAAATATAATATGTTTTGGACTTATTTGCTACTTTTCCTTGTGTTCGATTGACAATTATAAGCTTATTTTTCTTGTAGTTTGATATACAATTAAAATGCTTTGACTGCATCAAATCCATGAATTTTACTCGGATGGGTCATGATCCTTTGGATCATCTTCCTGGGATGGAATCGTCCCCCAGAAAAAGAACGAAAGAGATTCTCGAGAAATGATCCAAGCCCTAAGAGGAAGAAGTAGGTGTGATTGTTGGAGCAGTCTCTCCCTCCCATGAAGGCCCAAGGCCCAAGGCCCAAATGAAGTTGCGAGCAACGGCAGTTCAAAGCCCAATAAGAAAAAGGCCAAGGCTTGAAAGAACAACATCTTCATGGCTGGGTCGACATCGCATGTCACTTCAGATTGGATACAGTCAAGTATTTATTTATGGTTGGCTGTCAACAGACCTAAATCGACAGTCCTCATGCGCAAATTAAATATCAAATTTCCGTTCGTTTGATTGAAAAATATAATTAAAAATATTTTTTTAAAATAATCGCTTATATTATTTTAATAATTAGTTGATAAATGAGCGATTATTTTAATAATTAGTTGATGAATAGTGTTCATCATCAGTAATTTATGTCGAAATGTTTTCGTAAATAATAATAAAAATTTCACTTGTTTATTTTTATAAGCGATCTAAATAATTATTATTATTTTTTTTTTATGAAGCAATTGCTTCCTAAGTTCAATCTTCGGGTAAGATTAGGAGAAGGAAATCTAGTACGGGAGATCTAACGTCAGGTATTTTCCGGCCGTTCGTTGATCTAACCCAACGGCTACCTTCTTCTGCGCAGTCAACTCCGTCCCCGCAAAGTCAAAATGCACGGAATCTAATAAATTGACCGACATCGTCCGTTAAATCCTCCGACGGTCCAGATCTCATCGCAGCTGCCCCGCGTGCCGACGCGTCCCCCCCGCGGGGCAGCCACGTCGCGCCTCCCGACGCCACAAAATCGGGCTCTTTTTCATTATTCATTCATTTAATTAATTTTTTATTTATCCCCCACTTTTCCCCGGGGCCCCACCGCGTACTTTGATGACCGCGGCCGCTGTGCTGAAGCGGACAGCACCGCCCACGCGCAAGCTCCCGACAGCTGGCGCGTGGCGTTGGCCAGCGAGGAGGGGCCGCGTGGCGATTAGAAAAGTAGCCGTTACTGTTTTAAGGGGGGAGGCAGCTTGCCGACATGGGGCGATCTCTCTTTCTCTCTCTCTCTCTCTCTCTGTCTCTCACTTACCAGTCTGGTTGTAATTAATTGGAAAAGTCGCTGTACTTAAGACGTGATCACGAAGCCTCAATTACAATTATTCCATGCACATGCTTTTGGTAACGTACCGTTGTGCGTACCTTGGATTATTCGTCTTTTGATTAAGGAGATCGAGATCGAGAAAAAGAGCAGAATTCAACAATCTAGGTGCGTTGATTATTAATACAAAAAGATCTTAAATTAATATATTCGTGACAAGTTACTTTAAGTTAATTATTTTGATAATCGAAATTTATAGATTGATACGTTTGTGACAAATCGACGCTCTTTTAATTTCTGTCAAATTAGATTAATATCACGAAAAATTACAAACTGATATACTTAGGCAAAATCTTAAAAATGGTACACTCGTTAATTTTTGCTAAATTGAATTAATGTCATGAAAAATCATAGACTTATATATTTAAGTAAAAAACAAAAATAATGTCTTAGTTAATTGTCATGTGTCATCAAACTTAACACTTTTATGGTAAAATTTAACGGAAACTAACATGTAATAAATTTATCACAAGAATATCGATTTTGGGTTTTTGATGATCGGAAAATTACTTTGATTAATTTTTTTTTTAAAAAGTGCCCATTTGAGATTTTTTTTTTTGGTGGTATTTACTCTTTGAATGTCTAAAGGCCAAGAATAGGGTAAACATAATATTGAGGTTGTGATTATTTCGATCGCACGGCCTTAACCATTGAATTTGCATTTCCCTCTAGCATTATCATTTATAGGTTTCGCTAACAAGCATTGGGGCATTGATTAAATTGATCATATCATGAGTCTACCTCTAGAAAAAAAATGCAGAAATTTCTCGTCAAGATGGCATTAGGCAAAATTGTTACGGTCCTATCATTCTCGGTCAAGGGACGGCAAGAGAAATAGAACTTAAATTATTTCAACTGCTCCAACCATATCATGTGCCATACTGGATGAACACAAAATCTCATGTTTGCGTACGAATCACGACCACCCGACCGCCTTTTTCATGTGTTCGTCATGAAAGTGAAGCGGGACCTAGTCGATCATTCTGCAAAATGCTCAAAACATAATATTTTTTTTTTTAAAAAAAAAAAGTAGGAGAAAAAAAAGAAGAAAAAGAAAAAGCAAAAAAGAAAAGCGTCCGAAATAATTCTCCCCTCCGCCACCCCCCACTCCCTTATCACCACTAATTTTGACTTTAATCACATCTCCAATGGACTTAACAACACTCCCAATCGACACGACCCGCGAAGCGGACACAGCGCGGCGCTCCTAACCCCACTCGCCGGAAACTGACACGTCAGCACACGCGCTCGCCGCACTGTCCGTTGTCCGCAGGGAAATATAAGGAATGCGGGAAATGGGGACGTTCATTATCCATCCGCGAGAGAGAAACTGGTGCTTTGAAGTTCCGTGCGATGGAGGTTCTCCCCGTGCGGACAGTTACCTCCTCCTTCTGCTTCGTCTCCTTCTTCTTCTTGCTTGGGCGGTGAAGGTGGTGGTGGTGCTGGGATTGGGATTGTGCTTTGCCGGCTGAGGGAGGCGAGGGCGAGGAATGTTCCCGGCGTGAGCGGCGTGCTCCACGCGATTCGAAGTCACGTTCCCCTCCCCCTGGATCTGCCTCATCTCCTTCAAGTCCCGTTCGCTGCTCTTGCCTCGCGGCTGGTGGGGTGCGGTCTGGTGTGGAAGCGGCTGGCGCGGTGAAACGGTGAGTCGATTCTCCTTCTCCCCGAACTCTCGAACTCTCGAACTCTTCTTCTTCTTCTTCTTCTTCTTTTTCGATTTCGAGTGATTGCGCGAGCTCTGCTGTTGCGGCGGCGGCTCTTGCCTGGGAGCGGTCCGGCGGTGTGGATTTTTCCAGTGGTTTTTTTTTTTTGGGGGTTTGTGGTGCAACGAGTGGTCGGAGAGTGAGCGGAAAGCACGGGAGGTCGGCGGGGAATTTTGGGGGAGTTCGACGAGTTTTCGGGGGAGGGACTGCGTAGAGAAGATGGAACAGTTTAGCTTCGTGCTTGCGAGCCTGGTCAGTGTGACGAAGCGCTTTGGTGCTTTAAACGATCGTGAGAGAAACAGAGAGAGAGAGAGAGAGAGAGTTGCATTGAGGTATGGCTCCGAACGAGCTAGAAAAAGGAGAAAGAGAAGAACTTTTGTTCGCCTTGTCCGGGAACTCGTGAGTGATTCTTCGAATTTTGAGATTTATGGAGACTCGAGGGAAAGGTCCGATCTTGCCGCTTAAGGTTCGAGGGGACAGCGAGGTTGTAAGTTAAGCGTGTCGGTTCGGCTATGCCGAGCTGTTTCGACGAAGCGTGCCTCGTTTTTTCCCTTACCGGTTGCGATTCTTTGAGGAGAATCGATACAGCTGCCCGAAAATCAACTGAGGCATTAGGACATGGGATGGTCGATAGCGAATTGCGCCCAGGGATTGGACGTTTCGTCGCGATTAGAGCTTGTTTGCGAGCCTTCTTTGATGAAACTTCATGGGGGATATTAATTATCTCATCTTCTGTTTCCGAAAATATGAATAGATAGCTTGTGCTGAAATTCCCTTTTCTTTTCTGCAGGTGGAGCTACCTTCTTGTTTTATTTTAAAGGAGCGGACATATGGCTACTTTTGCGGATATAGGACTTGCGGCGGCAATCAATATTCTCAGTGCATTTGTTTTTTTCGTGGTGTTTGCCGTTTTAAGGCTTCAACCTTTCAATGATAGAGTATATTTTCCCAAATGGTATCTCAAGGGCTTACGGACCAGCCCGGCTCGTGGGGGGCCATTTGCTCGCAAGTTTGTCAACTTGGACTTCCGGTCATACATTAGGTTTTTAAATTGGATGCCAGATGCGCTCAAAATGCCTGAACAAGAACTTATTGAACATGCGGGATTGGATTCTGCTGTTTATTTAAGAATCTATCTGTTGGGGTAAGCCAAGTAGATCTTCCTGTTGCATGGATGCTTCATGCCGCATTTGATTAATGTTGTTATCTCTTGTTAATTTATCCTAGATTTGTCCTACTGGATGCAGGAAGTGACATCATGTGTTTTCTACTGCTATTGTACTATTGCTTCGTTTGCTTCTACTTTAATGATTTTCAGTTGCAATTGTGGATTCAAGGCACTGTCAGATGCTCCCCTAGCTCTGTTTAAAGGAATATCTTACTAAAGATTGAAATGATATCGTTCTCAAGTTGTGGCCTTTAGTTAGCTAAATCTTCTTATGCTATTGGTAGTCATACAAAAATGAGAACCTGTATGCCGATTGCCTTAAAAGAAGCATTTTAGGGGTAGATTAGATGGTGTCTAGTATATTTGAAGGGCAAAAGCAACAGCTTTTACAAGATCGCTTCTTTTCCAATAAGGTTTTCGGTAAATGTTTAGACGTTGTGAAGCTTCCCACATTGCAGAACCTTTTTTAGGTGCTTTTCTGAGAGCTGCTGATGTTTCTCTGGTGGGGGCAACTCTAAAACATGCAGTGCCAATAGTCTTTAATTTTTGTGGTTACATCATATCACAACTCAGCTTCGACAACATCACTGCAGAGCCTTTATAGGATACCAAATGGGCCCATAGATCCAGTGAAAAAAGGACCTGCATCATTTGTATTTTTTTGTTATGTTATATGCAGTATTGGTGCATTTAAGAATTGTAAATACGGATGAAGTTGCATGACTTGAAAACATGGGAAAGAACAAATAAGGTAACACCGGCTACTTGTACATTTGCAGGTTAATTTAATTACAGCTAAGAAAGCTCTTTTTACACTAAGGATGTTGCACGGTTTGTTTTTCTTTGTTATGAACATTGTGGAGTGCAATCTGTTCATACACCAAACATGTCAAGATATATTCTCTAAAACTATTCTGTATAGCTAAAAATCTGTTCGGTTGGCAATGCACAAATGTAGATGCATTAGAAACTGTTATTCTAATTTCTCCATGCCATTGATGCAGACTGAAGATTTTTGTTCCTATGGCACTGCTGGCGTGGACTATTTTGGTACCAGTAAATTATACGAATAGCACTCTAGAGCTGGAGGCCAAATTTAATAATGTAACTTCTAGCGATATTGACAAACTTTCAATTTCAAATATCCCCCAAGCATCAAATAGGTATGGAACTTTTTCCTATCTTGATCTGGTTTTCTTTACCTTTTTGTGTATTGCAAATATCAGTCTGTGTTCCAGTGGTTGATAAGCTGCTAGTTGGTATTCAGTTTGGGGCTCGATTCCAATTATAGTTGACCTGTTGCTTATTTTCAACAGGCTTGCTCTATAGGCTTTAAGTTTAATCTTCTGTAGTCTTTTAATTGCATTGATACAGTTGAGCCAGGGATAAAAGGATATATTCAAGAGCTTCGCTAAATAATTGGAAAACGATAATTCTGTAATTAGTGTGGTCACCTGTAATATAACCTTGGACGGTTCCTTTGCGAGGGTTCCATAGTAACTGTTCGTCCAGGGGACATATGAGAAATTATGCTACATATACTGACATCTACAATCTTTAGATTTTCTTGAGACTGCTGTTTAACATTTTTTCTTCTTGACCAATTATTTGAGAAGGACTAGTTTTGGCTTTCTAATATGGTGTTGGAAATTGTTGTTGTTATTTTCTCTACCATATTGGAATGTGGTGGTCTTAAATTGGAGTTCATTCATTATGATTGTCAATGATTACTGACGCCACTTGAACCCAAACAGAAATACGACCTTTTTCCATGTTTGTTAGAAGCACAGTTTAGCTAACTGTCCTGCATAGAGATAGATCTTGCATTAATTAATTGGTACTTGATTTGGATGTTTCTTGTGAAGTGAAAATATCATTCTCTTTATGTGTTAAGCAGCAATGTTATTTTTGGTCTAGATTACTAAGGAAATAAAAGCTGGGGTCCAACTTACCTTCAATAAACGTGAGAAAGTAATGTTATTTTCATTTGCATGTTTATAAATTCAATGCTTAATAAACTCTGGTTACATTATCAAACTATTCATTAAATGCATCATGTGGCAGGTTTTGGGCTCATATTATAATGGCTTACGTCTTCACCTTTTGGACATGCTATGTGTTGCGTAAGGAGTATGAGACAGTTGCTTTGATGCGGCTGCAGTTTCTTGCATCAGAAAGGCGACGCGCTGATCAATTTTCGGTAGGGTGGACTCCATGTATCGTTGGTGTCGATTAAACTAGATAAATGATTGTTAATTAACCTTGATTTGGTTGTAATCTGTAATTTTGGAACTTGGAGGCTAAAATTCCAAGGGTTTCTCTGTAACATGAGACATTTTTCCTTGGAACCGTATTTTTACAGGTACTTGTCAGAAATGTTCCCCCAGATCCAGATGAGTCTGTTAGTGAGCTCGTGGAGCACTTCTTCTTGGTTAATCACCCAGATCATTATCTGACCCATCAGGTTGGCTTGATGAAACTGAATGTCTTTCTAGAATAATTATGGTCGATACTTTCTATGTAAATCCATTAGCTCATTGTGCTCCTTCCTAGGATCTGTGATAGCTTCTGTCTGTGTGACCATTCCCTTTTGGTTTATATGAATCTTGTTCCGTGCTTTATATATCATTTATTGCTGCAATAGTTTTTGCTTTGACACTAGAGACTTTAGGTAATAACATGTCTGCTATCTATGTGCTGGCGTGGTACATGAGCAAGAAAAGATACCCTTCTCCCCCTCCTTTTTGACCCTTTGCTGCCTCACCTTGTCCATTAGGAAGAGTTGCTGGCTGTTGCTGTTGGCCACTCTTCGTACTTTTGATCTTCCTACTGGCCTTCTGTTAACCTGTGAGAAAGTGTTAGCCATTTGAAAAAGTCAAAGACTTTTTTCAACTTTGTTGGACAGATAATTATCATGTTTTAATGTATCATATGGATTGCCATCCATATAATCGTCAGTGCATGTTTTTATTCAGACATAATTCTATGTCTTCAATTCCTTTCTTCAAAATTTTCTGCAGGTGGTGTACAACGCAAACAAGCTTGCTGAGTTGGTCAAGAAGAAGAAAAAAATGCAGAACTGGCTAGACTATCACCAGCTTAAGTATACTAGAAATAATTCAAAAAGACCCCTTACAAAGGTACTATAGAATCTCAGAGATTTGTATGAGAGACTGCATCTTCAACTGATAGTTTTAATGGTTCTTTTTCCTTGATGCATTGTGTCACTTACATCACTTTGTGATATCTTCCTTTTACCAGACTGGTTTTCTTGGGCTCTGTGGAAATCAGGTTGATGCTCTTGATTATTATACTTTGGAAGTTGAGAAACTATCAAAAGAAGTAAGCACATCTGATACCTATATTTGTTTCTGTGAGTACTGAACGATCTTAATTGAGGACCGGATTAATGTAATTGATAATCTTCTGTTCAGATAGCTGCAGAAAGAGAGAAAGTTGCAAGTGATCCAAAGTCTATAATGCCTGCTGCATTTGTTTCCTTCAAGACTAGATGGGGTGCCGCTGTCTGTGCACAGACTCAACAGTGCAGAAATCCAACTCTGTGGCTCACTGATTGGGCTCCGGAGCCACGTGATGTGTATTGGCCAAACCTTGCCATCCCATATGTTTCTCTCACAATCAGAAGACTAATTATGGCCGTTGCTTTCTTTTTCCTCACCTTCTTTTTCATGATACCCATTGCTTTTGTGCAATCTCTTGCAAGCCTTGATGGGATTGAGAAAGTAGCTCCATTTCTCAGGCCCATTATTGATATGTAAGTCTGGTTTTTCTTATCTCTCAACTTTTTAAGTCTCTCTTTGCATCAAATTGATTTAGCAATATGTTTTGATGGAAATTAACTTTATTTTGATGATTCGACTTGCAGCGGTTTCATTAAGTCGTTCATCCAGGGTTTTCTGCCTGGGATTGCGTTGAAGCTTTTTCTCATTTTCCTGCCTACAATATTGATGATCATGTCTAGATTTGAAGGCTTCATATCTCTATCATCTCTTGAAAGGAGATCAGCGACTAGATATTATCTTTTCAATTTCGTGAATGTATTCCTCGGGAGCATAATTGCTGGTTCTGCCTTTCAGCAACTGAACTCATTCATTCATCAGTCGCCCAGCGAGTATGTCAAGGCTATCTTTTTCTTCATGTCTCCTTGATTTCCAATTGCAATGCAGTGCCTGCTGCCCTTCTGTCCTTGGATAGATAGGATGCCAAAAGTGCATTACACGCATATATGCAACCATACATATTTTATGCACACACGGCACCCACACGATGACGTATAGACAGGTAGCTGTACCCACGCTGCATGTACTATGTATTTCTGTATGCTTGCGGATGCACTATGCGTGAGAGAGAGAGAGAGAGAAAAGGTGGGGGGTGGGGTGATGATACATAAATCTGAGGCTGTGAAACAAGGAAACCTTCAAATCTTTCGACCAGGCATTGTCATTAGTAGGCGTATTAGTAGGCATAATTTCCGTATGATTTAGGATGCAGCTCCTTTTCCACTGCTTTTGGTGTAATCCTATTTTGTATGATCTAGGATGCAGCTGTTGTACGCTGCTTTTGATGTATTAATTCTGCATGTCTCATGTTTGATGTGAGATTGTTTTGACTATTGTGCTGGGCCTTGACTTAAGATTACACGATGATAAGTGTGCTAAAGTTAGTTGACCTTGGAATGACTTTGTTCTGGGTGGCAATACTAGCCTGTTAAGCAGTTGCCCTTTGGGCAGCAAATTTTTTTCTCCAATTTTATGTACTTGCTAGCTGTCCTTCTGGAGAAGATGTCATACGTGTTACTTATTTTTGGCAGGATTCCTAAAACAATTGGGATGGCCATTCCCCAGAGAGCAACTTTCTTCATTACTTACATTATGGTTGATGGTTGGGCTGGAATAGCAGCAGAGATTTTAATGCTGAAGCCTTTGATTATCTACCACTTGAAGAATTTTTTCTTGGTGAAAACTGAAAAGGATAGGGAGGAGGCAATGGATCCTGGAAGCATTGGTTTCAACACTGGAGAACCTCAAATTCAGTTTTACTTCTTACTGGGCCTCGTGTATGCTACAGTGACGCCTGCCTTGCTTCCTTTCATACTTGTTTTCTTTGGCCTGGCTTATGTCGTGTTTCGTCATCAGGTATTTATGAAAACAATGATTGGGAATATCTTCTTTGAAGTTTCATTGCTCATATGCCTGAAATGTGGGAACAGCTAGAGGATGTTCAATCATGATTATTCTCAGTTATGATGATATTACATGTGGTGGTCCTAGGAAAGTATTTGTGAGTTATTATTACCAAGGGGATGATGGGATCACTAAATTGATGGAAAATTTCGAAGGGTAACCAGCAAAGTTGCAAATAGGCAGTCCTTATGTTGTTCACCCAGATTTGTTCAATGTCACTCTTCAAGATCGATATTTCAGATTAGTTACCTAAAACTTAGGCTGGTGAGACTCTAAAGTCAGATCATGATGTTGAGATTTTTCTTGTTTCTAGATCAATGGTGTTATCACATTTCTGCTGCGCCTATAAGGATGGCTTCGACTTAATATTTGGGGTGCACGTGGGGATGACTTCCAGACTTTTATAAAATCTATACTGAATATATCTTTGCTTATATATACTTGTTTTTTTAAGAACCAATGCTTGATGTATCACGTTGAGCCCCTTTTCTACTTCTTATTCCTTTATTACTTCTCCTTCTTCTTCTCATTCTTCCATCATCGTGTTTATCCTAACATCTTTTTGAATTTTCCAGATAATAAACGTCTACAACCAGGAGTATGAAAGTGCTGCAGCATTCTGGCCTGATGTGCATCGTCGCGTTATTGTTGCATTGGTTGTATCACAGTTGCTTCTATTTGGACTGATGGCTACAAAACAAGCTGCCAATTCAACTCCATTCCTCATTGCTCTTCCAGTTCTCACCATCTATTTCCATATGTTCTGCAAAGGCCGTTTTGAACCTGCCTTTGTTAGATATCCATTACAGGTACGTAATTTTAGGCTTTGTAAACAGGTGTTTTTATGTCCATAGCAGTAATTGAAGCTTTGGTGCTTGAGTTTCTCTAATGTGCTTGCTTACTTGATTGCTTTTCACCGGATCCAGCATCTATATCGAGGATGATTGTTGCTTTTAATTTTGACCAATCATTAAGTGAGGAATTAGTATAGAACATCCTATGTTAACCCTGAGGCGATTTTTTCTGGTATCACTGATATGGCCAGCCCAGCCCACCCGGATAAGAGATGACTTATATAGGGAGACGGCTCAGATGGGCGTGAAAAGAGGTTTCTGGATTTGTATAGTTGTGCTGTTTGGCTGTATCCTTAAGTGAATTGTTGCTTTTAATTTTGACCCATCATTAAGTGAGGCATTAGTATAGAACATCCTATGTTAGCCCTGAGGCTATTTTTTCTGGTATCACTAATATGGCCAGCCCAGCCCATCCGGATAAGAGATGGACTTGTATAGGGAGACGGCTCAGATGAGCCTGAAAAGAGGTTTCTGGATTTGTGTAGTTGTACTGTCTGGCTGTATCCTTTTTGATCTTTGATCATTTGGTTAACGTTGTTAGATATGTGATGCTGATAATTAGGGAAAAAGCAAAAAGTGAAAACAAATGAAAGCTAGAAGTTTATTCTCATGATGTTTGGTTTGGCCATTGTTTTCAGGAGGCGATGATGAAGGACACTCTAGAACGTGCGAGGGAACCGCACCTGAACCTGAAGAGCTTCCTTCAAAATGCATATCTCCACCCAGTATTCAAAAGTGCTGATGACGACGAAGATGATGATGATGTTGATGAGAAGTGGGACAACGAGAGCGTCCTCGTTCCCACAAAGCGGTCGTCCCGTAGGAACACTCCACTGCCTAGCAGAATCAGCACCACATCATCACCGTCTCTGCCCGAGGTTCATGAAGATTCCCAGCCTTAAGTTTCGGACAGATACTTGCACTTCAGCTGTAAATTAGGCCCTTCAGAATGAAGGGTTTCTTGTGAATTTAGATGAGTTTATGAACGACACACAAAACACAGTGAGTAATTTGTTGTAAAGAGGATAGGTAGGCAGGTCGTTGAGCGGGTTCTGTTGAATACCTAAGTAGTTTGCAAGATTGTCTTTAGCTTCAATACCTTCAAATTAGACAATGGAAGCGCTCGTGCCTCTGAATGTCCGGGAAAGTTTCCGGTTGAAGGGTTTGACAGGCATGACCGCATGGGATTGCAACAGGCTCCGACGGCTTCTCGACAGGGAAAGAAGCAAGCTATGCAATTTCTATGGCCATTTAGAGCGTGCTTCCGGTTCTTCCCATTTCGTACAATAAGCTCGGAAAAAGCATATCCCTTATCCGTACCGGAAGTTCTTTAGCTGAAGAAGCCCTCCATTCTGGGTGCCCGACGAGTCATTTTACTTGGACGCTCCGTTTAATGCGTTTGCTATCAAGAACGAACTCAGCATGAACTGCTCGCTATTGACGTAGCTATTCATGTTCGTCGTTCGAGCCTCAGGAACATTCGTTGGTCAGATGCGGTCGGAGAGAAATCGGAACATGTACATTCGGATGCAGGAAAAATGAACGTTCCATTTAAATAGAGATAACCAAAGCTCAAGGCTGAAACATTTCTATCAAGAATGCTGCTTTCAAAAGCTCTCCGGTGCTTGCCGTGATATTCCAGCATGATTGTTTTGCCCTCTCGATCCATTAGGTTACAATTTGGACGAAGAACCGACCGATTCGGTTCGCCATTCCAATCTTTTGGAACCGAGAGTCAATAGGTCTATTTTCGATTCCAGGCTGGATACCGAACGTATTCCCCCTGCAAATAACGGTGATATTTGACCAAACGAAAAAAAAAGAAAAATCGCTCATTAAAAAAAGAACAAACAGCGTTTCATTGACCGCACACTTTTATATTTAAAGCCACTACAGAAAAACCTATACCAAATAAGCGCTTAAATATACTAAATTTTTTTCATAAAACAATTTGAGTCTAAATTGGCTGAAATGATTTAATATGGGTAAGGTTGGGCTCCCTTCTAGCGATCTCCCAATTTTTGCTGTGCGCTCTAACTATATTAAAGGAATTAAGAGTAATTTTCATTCATGAAGAGCCATGATTAACGGCTTTAAGTGCACCGTCGGATGTAGAGCTCAAAAACTAGTTTTTGCAATGAAATTGAAAGCAGAAGGGAAAGTACCTACTCTTTCTCTCCCTCTACCTTCTAAAGCTTGCTCATCATAACTCATCCCGCACCTGAAAATAAAAAGAGTTCAGCTAAACTCACCGACATTAACTAATACACGCACTTCTATAAAAGGTCTTCAGTGGTCAACCTTCTTAATCAACTCGTACCATTTTTATCATCGTCGTAAAGCCCCTGCCAGTCCCTTTTAGCGACCTTTCTCTTCACTGATCCCACAATTTGCGATTCAAGATGGTGAATAAATCCAATTTCATCACTACATCCACTTATAATCGCCTACCACACGTAGGCAGCAAATGACCATCCTTCTCGCCGGTAATATTATCATCCGGTCCGTTCCACTCGATGCACAAATCGTTATCGATTCACGCTCGCTTCAGAGCTTGCATTGCTGCTTGTCGCAAGTTTGCATCTCTTCACAACAGATCTTTGGCTATCTATTTGAACAATATAACTAGAAGCGCTTAATGTAACTGCACAAATGATTTGGAATTTTGACAAAGTCAAAAGGGACGATTGATTCAAAGGAACAATAAAATGAACAAATTATTCTTTTTTTTACTCATTTTGTGCTCCATTTCAGTATATACATTGGATATTTTAACGATTAATTAATTGATTTAAAGACGCTTGCCATAATTTAGTACTAGTATAATTTTTTTTATACTGCACTAGTGAAATTTGTTTACTTGGTGAATGTTTACATTCTTGAATCTTTTAAGGTATAAATAAGGGAAAATTTTAAATAAATGCTTGAAGTGCCATTATTTTCTCAAATAAAAGTTTGAAGCGACTAAATCATTTCAAATAAGGATTTGAAGTGACTAAATCATCTTGAATAAGGACTTGACATGGAATTTATTTTAAATAAAGGCTTGAAGTGGTCATATTAAGGGTCTAACCTCTTAGTCTGGAGGGCATTTTCGTCTTTTAATTTTTTTTCCTTTCTTCTTTTTCCTCCTTCCCTCTGTCGACCATGGCAGAGGTCATCGAACTTAGGCATGGGCAGCCCTTGCCAGCGTTGGATGAGGGTGATCCTCGATAGATTTGGTGAGGGCAGCCATCGCATAATGCTGGTGAGGGTGACCATTGTCGATCATTGATGGTAATAACTAGGGAGGGAAGAGGAAAAAAAAAAAAAAGAGGAAGAAAAATGATAATTTTTTTTTATCAAAATACCTTTTCTTTAATGTGGTCAAATGATTTTATTTGAGATAATTTGATCATTTTAAATTCTTATTTGAAATAATTTGACTATTTTAGATTTTTATTTGAAATAAAATTCATTTTGAACTCTTATTAAAAAAAACAATGACACTTTATATTTTTGATTTGAATTTTTATATATATAATTAAAAATAAAGTTGAGTAATTTCCGAAAAAATGTCTGTCAAGAAAAAAATTTCAGAAAAAATGCATGCGTAAGGTTTACGGCATAGTTGGGGAATTAGGGCTAGGGTTTCGTCGTCTTCGTCGTCCCCCTAAAAATCGAGATTTCTTGCTTTGCTTGTTTTCGCGCCGACTAATAGTTCGAGAGGGGAGCCCGTCCGGCGTTTTCCCAGGAATTTGCCCGTCGCCGTCGCTCGGAATCGGCCGTCGCCGGACCCGTCATCCGGTTACCGATCGGAGCGACCGGTAATTGGAGAGAGAAAGAGAGAGGTCGGAGGAGAGGTGCTCGGCGACGATGGCGGCGGAGAAGAAGGAGCTGAGGGTGTACAATTCGATGACGCAGCAGAAGGAGGCGTTCCGGCCGGCGGTGGAAGGCAAGGTGGGCATGTACGTGTGCGGCGTCACGGCCTACGACTTCAGCCACCTCGGCCACGGCCGAGCCGCCGTCGCCTTCGACGTCCTCTACAGGTAAAGGTAACGACACCGGTCTCTCCGATCACGTGGGTTGCGCAATTGATTGGATTGGCAGCCGCCTCTTGCCATTTGGAGCCCGCCGGTTATTCTCGTTTACTAGTTGTGGAGTTTATTTAGGGAAGATGTTAATTAAAAAAATTTAGGGTAGATTTGTTTCACGGAAAATGGAGGATTTGGAAAATATTTTTCTAAAAATGGTCATTTGTAATGCCTACAAAAATCGTAAATGAATAACATTTTCGTTGTATACTTATAATTGATAATGGAAACATTTCTGATTGACATCTATCCTAGTTTAATAAGGGGAGAGTTGTCTCACTAACAAAGTCGTCGCGTTCTGGTCCATGCTTAAGCTTAATTAGCATGCTTCATAGTGTGAGGATGAAATGGTTTTCAAAAAATCTCACCTTGTTTTGGTATGGAGAACGGGTTGGGTGAATGAGAATGTACAAGAGTAGCGGGCCTTATTGAGGATTTTGGAGCAGATGAGATGGAAAGGATGTTTCTTTATATTTGAAGTAAACTCGACCTCGCACGTTGGATTGGTTCTGTAGAGGTGGCAGAGGGTCATGCTTGGTTGGTTCCTTGTAAAATGAAGAGTTGCTGACTGAAATCATGACCTAGCAGGTTTATTTGTGTAGCATTGCATGCTGTCTCTAGCAGGGTTTTGTTGAATGTTAACTATGTATTGTTTAAAATGATTTCATGCAGATACCTCCTGCACTTGGGCTATGAAGTTACCTATGTGCGCAATTTTACGGATGTTGATGACAAGGTCGGAATGTTGGTCCATATAAATATCAGATGTAAACCGTTTCATTGCTGTACATTGTGGTTTTTGGTTGAATTAGATTCCTCATGTGTGATCTCATGATAGGTACTGTGATTATGCTTAATTTTATTTGTCTTTATGTCGATTTTTTTGATGTGAAAAAGAAAATATGCAGACATGAATTTTTTGAAGTAATTCTCATAAGCTCTGGACTACCCACATTTCGATTGAAATATGAGAAGTGCGGGAGCTAATTGACTGTTTGCGACAAGAATCCTTATGTAATAAGAAGATGAGGCTATTATCAGAAGATTAAAGGGTTCATTTATACATTCTATAGTTTTGTTTGCTTTACTTACGTAGCTTTGCACGGGCAAATCAGAGTTGTACGTTGTTCTTGCGGAGAATTGAGAGTTCGATTTGGTTCTTACTGAGAACACGTTATATCCTGCGTATTGTGTAAAGCAAAGATCTGTTCAATGTAAAGGAACAACATGCTTTGTGAATGTGAAAGTATCTGACTTTTAATACATCAATAGCAGTATTTGACCAACTTCTGAGAATTAACCTGACAAACAAGTCAAGTATCAAATGGACAAGTAGGTGCGAGGGGAAAATCATGATCAGCTATTAAAAAATTATTTTAAAATTTTTGTGTTGGGGAAATGCTTTTTCAACGCCGAAAAATTGGTATTTTGACATTTATACACATGGACATGAGAGTAAGTAATTATTAAGTCATATAGAATTAATTAGTTTGGATGCTTTTCAACTCAATAGAACTATGGTATGTTGTAGTGGTTGCTATTCGATTATTTATTTCTTTCCTTCATTTTAGTAGCAACTTATACATTATACAACTGTTTGGTGTGTCATCAAATGCTGTTATTAGATTTTATACTGTAAATTCCGGGATGACTTTGATTTCCTGACGTGCTACATAGTTCTATTGACGGGAAATATGAAACTGCTATATGAATATTGGAACTTTAAGGATGAGATCATGGCGAGGAAACTCCATCTGATTAGCTGGACTACTAGCTGAATTCATTTCTTTATTTTTTATACTTCTAAAGACTTGTGGTATGAGCTATGCACATTTTGAAGGAATATCTGTTGTGCTATTGGCAAGTAAGTCTGATCCTCCAGACCGTTAGTCAAATTTCACTACTAACACTTGCATAATGTTTCACTATTTGACAACTGAAGGGGATTTACTTCTCTTAAGTTTGACGAGTGGCCACACCTGTTGATGTGTCAGTCGCTGAAAGTAGCTTCAGAAAGATTTTATGTCATCATTTAACTCTGGCAGTTTAAATTAATGCAAGTAGCGTTCTTTTATCTTGGAGAGAAGCATTTCTGTTTCACCGAACTGTAGTGTTCATTACTTAATTCTGTGGTTATCATGAAATTCTGGCATTTTATTGTTAAAGTTAGATTTTCCTTGTTTTCATGTATTGTTTTGGAAATTCGGTTATTTTGTGTGGATGCCAAGGGTACCTGGATTGTTCTTGGTGTTTTTGAATCAGTTAGCTGGACATTGCTAACATGTGGATATCTGCAGATTATTCGTCGGTCAAATGAGACTGGAGAGAATCCCTTGGATTTAAGTAATCGCTTTTGCCAAGAGTATTTAACTGATATGGCCGATCTGCAGTGCCTCCCCCCTACCCACCAGCCACGTGTTTCTGATCACATGGAACAGATTAAGGACATGATAACCCAGGTTTCTAGTTTCAACTCTATATCTGCTGCTTATATTTTAGAGCGGTTCAATAAGAGCATGAATAAACATAAGTTGTCGTATGTAGAGAGGAGCTGCTGTGGCTACAGTATGTAGTTCACAGCCTTTCTATATTTTTCTCATAATTTCTCTGATATTTTAGTGCGAATGTCTTTAGTTGCTGGTTTCTGTGGTGAACTTCAGAAGGTAAAGTTATATCAAATGATTCTTTATACAGTTGTGCTACCAATTTAGCTGCTATTGATGAGAAAAACTGATGTCACTGAAGAATTCCAAAGTTTAATTGTTCATGTTTGATTTGGAAATTGCTTCTCCCATTTGTCTAAGTCAGAACAAATTTTACCATCTGTTATTTACTCTCATGTATCTTAAGATATGGCTTGAGTTGAAAATATGTTCCTCCATATGAACGTTATGTAAATTACAGGAGAGATAAATTTGAAATTGAAATAGAGGTTTTTGCTTTATGTTGGTGAAGGCAAGGATTTCAGAGCTTTGTGTTTGATACTGTATCAGATTCTCTCATTGTTATTAAATTGAATCATGAATATGAAGATATGTTACCAATATGCATGAGTTTAATATCTCTAAAATGTTATTATCCTCCACATGGAAAGGATGCGCATATAAAGAGTTATAATTTGAAGTTAAGTACTTCCAAGAAAAAAAGAAGTGTTTGTACTTGCCAAAAGAGTATTCAAAGCTATTCGAAGTTATAATTTCACAAGAATATTTGAAACTATACTTTTACTAATTAGGAAATTTGAGTCAATGATATATTGGAAGCCTGTAATAATAATCTAAATTAGAAACTTAAGGACCATGTTTTATGGACTAATTTTTTATATAAATTGGAAGAGGAAGCAACTGATGTTCGTACATTTGACTTGACTGTATGTTTCCATGTAATGAGTTATTTGGAGTTGATAGCCATATGAAAATGTCTGCCTAAGTTGCTTTTATATTTATTATTCATTCTAAAGTTCTACTTTCACATGGAGCATCTTCAGCAGCGTGTATTTTGAAAGTCGCTAGGATCAAGAGGGAGAGTTTTAACTAATAATATTCCTTATGGCTGTTTGCAGATTATTAACAATGATTGTGCTTATGTGGTGGATGGAGATGTGTTCTTTGCTGTGGATAAGATCTCAAATTATGGCTGCTTGTCAGGGCAGAAGCTAGAAAATCACAGAGCAGGTGAACGTGTTGCAGTGGACTCTAGAAAGCGCAATCCTGCTGATTTTGCATTATGGAAGGTGTGCAAATGCATTGTACCATCAGTAAATTCTTTTTTTCAATTACTATCTGGGTATGTAACTCTGAAGGTATATGGTTATTGTAGGCTGCAAAGCCTGGCGAGCCAAGTTGGGAGAGCCCATGGGGTCCTGGCAGACCAGGGTGGCATATAGAATGCAGCGCAATGAGTGCTCATTATCTGTCTTTCAAATTTGATATCCATGGTGGTGGAATTGACTTGATCTTTCCCCATCACGAGAATGAAGTCGCTCAGAGTCGTGCTGCATGCCAAGAGAGCTGTGTGAGTTATTGGATGCATAATGGGCATGTGACCAACAACAATGAGAAAATGTCAAAATCACTGGGTAACTTTTTTACGATCCGTCAGGTACTAATTGCAAATTTTGTTCTGTTTTCTTTCTTGATGTTTTAACATCTATCTTGAGCTCTCGTCATTCCTGGTGTCTAAAAATACTCAATCTGTATTAACTATAGATTACAGAGCGATACCATCCACTGGCTTTGAGACACTTCTTGATAAGTGCACACTATAGATCTCCTCTCAACTATTCAGTCTTACAGTTGGAGGGTGCATCGGAGGCTGTCTATTATATATATCAGGTATAAATTGTGTTTTATTAACTGCAAATCACTTCTCATCTTTCTGGCTGCTTACTCATACAATAGTCTTTGGTCTCAGACTCATATGTAGCTAATGAAAGGGTGGGCTAGCTTGATCGAACTAATTAGAAGATACCGTGGGGATTTGAAGCTGTTAGAGAAGAAACCATTCCTATTGTCTCTGCAATGACCTTTATGAATTTTTTTATGGTTTTGGCCAAATTCTAGTGCCACCAGCTGCTACTCTTAAGTCGCTCTGAAATGCTCTTCCTTGATTATGTTGGATGTATTTGTATGAGTGACATGCATGCAATCTTGGGCTCTGCTCTCTGATAGAAAATTTACTCGGGATGTCTTCTCGATGTTAGACATTACAAGACTGCGAAGATACTCTGTCGTCGTACAAAGAGGCAACTGAAATGCTCTTCCTTGATTAGGTTGGATGTATTTGTATGAGTGACACGCATGCAATCTTGGACTCTGCTCTCTGATAGAAAATTTACTTGGGATGTCTTCTCAATGTTAGACATTACAAGACTGTGAAGATACTCTGTTGTTGTTCAAAGAGGCAACTCCCAGTGAGGGTACAGAACCAAAAGGCAAAACAGTCCGGGTTCTTCCTGATGCCGAGAAATGCATCAAAGGCTTGCAGAAGGATTTTCTCGACAAAATGGCTGACGACTTGAACACCTCACATGTGCTGACAGGTGCTTTTCAGGATGCCTTGAAGTTCATAAACAACAATATGAACACCCTCAAGGTAATTAGGTTTATTGTTTCTTTCCCATAAAAGAAGCTGCACCTTTTCAAACGTTCTCTCTGTTGTCTATCGTTTATGCTTTACTTTCTCTAACTTTTAAAGTCGGTACGTTCTCTAATGCACTCCAGAAGAAGCAACAGAAGCAACGGCAATTGGCAATAATTCAATCCCTTACTGAGATAGAGAAAGAAGTAAAGGGCGTTTTAGATATTCTGGGTTTACTGCCCCCCATCACTTATTCTGAGGTGATGCAAGTTCTTATGAATACTTAGAGTTTTTCTTGGATCAAATTCACTTTAAATGTGAAATTTCTTCAATGTAGATTCTGGAGCAGTTGAAAGGCAAGGCGTTGATACGGGCTGATTTGACGGAGGAGCAAATATCACGTCTGATCGAGGAAAGACTTTTAGCCAGAAAAGAGAAGGATTTTCCAAAAAGTGATCGAATCAGGGCCGACTTAACTGTGAAGGGGATTGCGCTCATGGATGTCGGAACGGAAACTATTTGGAGACCCTGTGTCCCTGTTGAGCAGGAAGAGAAATTGCCCAGCTGATGGAAAACAGCAGCAAATACATCCTTTTTTTTTTTTTTTTTTTTAAAATTTTGCCCAAACATCAACTGATGAGCAATTTTTTTTTTTTTTTTTTTTCCATAATGTGAGACCCAAAAATCAAGCTGACAGGATGTAACATATGGGGCATACTACTATAAAATGTCAGCCCCATCTGAGGCAATATTGCCTTTCAGTTAATAGGAAATGTTTTGACATAATTTGGGGCCGAGTTATTGCCTAGATGAAAAGGCTCTTCGTATGGAAGCCTGTCGATGATGACTTGGTATTGATCCTCCTTCCGATGTCGATGTATTTTAGAAGAATGCACGAAAAAATGGGTGAATCAAGATGTCTACCGAAGTCTTTTTCTGGAAGGTAGGTGTGCTTGAACGCAACAATCAAGAGTCCGATCACGTGCGACGTTGGTGCCGGCCCGTCGTCTACTCTTGATGTCTAAAGCTGCTTTTACTCGGTATTTTCGAAGCACATCGTGCATGAAGTACTTTCTTCCTCTTCGATTACGTCATTACCGGACGAATTTGGGAAATGCTTCGACCTAATGAGATAGCAAGATACGATAGCAAATACTCAGCGGCTCCAAGGTCTTTCGGTTCTATGTTCTGCTCTGGTTTCTGATTGCTCCATCATCGTAGTACCTTGCGATATCGATAAGCCGGACTCCCTAGTCGTAGAACGTGAAGGGTATGTGAAGAATCTCAAGTTCTGCCGCCTGAATTTGCGGCTTGACATCAGTACAAACGAGAAATCGACCGAATAATGCACCGTGTCTGATCGTTTCAAGCTACGAATTTTACTCTTCTATTTCTTGACCCTCGTAATTTCTTTTCACCTGTTCAGTTTGTGCTTTTTCTCGCTTGTCATTTCTGACCAAAGATGGGCGGCCATGCAAATTCCTTTATGGCCGCCTGGACGTGATTGGATGGACAAATTGTCAGAAATGTTAATGCTGTTTTACTTTCTGCCGGGAGGAGGAAGAAGCGTCAGCAGTGAGACTGACTGTTGAGACCCAACAAACTTTTCTTGGCATCATACATTTCACGTGCAATAATACATTAGCCAAAGATTATGATGTAATTATTGACGTGGTGCTAAATGTCATACTGGCATCCTAGGTGGGCAGTTTTAAAGTTAAAAAGTTTGAGAAACATACCAAAAAGAGAGGAGAAGGTACATTTTTGGTCTGCAGTTTTTGGGGAATTCCCTTTTGATCCTTGTACTCCGTTTAATTGTAATTCTGATTCTTGTACTATTCAAGTTGACGGTATAACATTCTATCAAACTTCTACGAGAAAAAATTCATTGGAAATTTCTGAGCAAGCTTCTGCTACTAATTCGGGAATTTTGTCTGTAAAAATCTCTAAATGAAGATTACATCTTTAGGCCTTGTACTTTTTGAAATGATCTAGTTTCGTCCCTATGCTTTGTTTTTAATACCATTTACTGATGAGATTTTAGGTATTTTTTTTTTCAAATTTCCATTCCAAATAAGACTAAAATAACATTGCCTATAATCTAAAGCATGATATATGTGCATTAGGTCTTTGTGTCAGTAATAATTGAAGTAAATTTTTTTTTTTCAAAAACCACTTACTATTTGAGGGTTGAGTGTGACCCGGTGAGGGAGCTAATGGGCTTTGCGTTCGAAAGATTCAGGAGGATGATAATTGGCCAGGTGACAATTTTTATTAATTGAATGAATTAGGCGGTTGAAACCTAAAAGTTGGCTTATTTTTATATTTGACTAAACTTCATCATTGGAAGGCAACTTCTACAACTTAAATAAAGTTGAGAGCTTGCCGAGAAAAACCCACTTCAACATGAAATTCAGGAGTATTGCATTCATGTCAATTCAATTTTAAATCTTTCAATTTTACTAATTGAATCTTAGACTTTTTTTTATGTATTACCAGTTATGTCAATTTGGCCAATTTTGACTAGAAAATGCTAATGTGACGATAGTCAGCATCGGTTATTCTATGTAGCATATTAGTGTTGATACTGATAATTTATTAAATTTTCCTCAAATTTTTTCCCCTTTTTGCTGTGGTTGATTTTTAGGTGACGGTTGGACAGAATGGATGAGGTTAATGAAGATACAAGCATCTCGGCTTTTCTTTGATATGTCCATAATTTTTTTTTTTGAATTTTTTTGAATTTTTTGCTGTGATCGATCTTAGGTGACGGCTAGAGAGGCTGGATGAGGTTAACGAAGATACAAGCATCTCGGCTTTTCTTTGATATGTCCATAAAAAATTCAAAATATCATTAGAAGAATCGGGTGCTCTTAATGTTTATCTAAACTGTCGAATCTGATTGATCAAACAAATAACGTGAGCAGACCATAATAGATTGAATGACTCAGATACATTTGAATTTATTCACTTTATCCACGCAATACTTTCTTATAATATTGATGATCATATCTAAATTTGAAGGCTTCATATCTCTAAATAAAGATTGCATCTTAAGGCCTTGTACTTTTTGAAATGATCAAGTTCCATCCCTATGCTTTGTTTTTAATACCATTTATTGATGAGATTTTAGGCAATTTTTTTTCAAATTTCCATTCCAAATAAGACTAAAATAACATTGCCTATAATCTAATGCATGATATATGTGCATTAGGTCTTTGTATCAGTAATAATTAAAGTAATTTTTTTTAAACCACTTATTATTTGAGGGTTGTGCTAGGCAATCGATATGATAACCTCCCGCTAAAAGAATTACTTCCTATGGTGAGTGTGACCTGGTGAGGGAGCTAATGGGCTTTGCGTCCGAAAGATTCAAGAGTATGATAATTGGCCAGGTGACAATTTTTGATTAATTGAATGAATTAGGCGGTTGAAACCTAAAAATTGGCCTATTTCTATATTGGACTAAACTTCATCATTGGAAGGTGACTTCTACAACTTAAATAAAGTCGAGAGCTTGTCGAGAAAAACCCACTTTAGCATGAAATTCAGGAGAAAATTACCAGAAATTTTTAAATTTATTGCACTAATGTTAATTCAATTTTATCTTTCAATTGTGCTAATTGAATCTTAGACCTTTTTACGTATTACCATTATGTCAATTTGGCTAATTTTGACTAGAAAACGCTAATTTGACGATAGTCGGTGTCGGTTATTCTATGTAGCATATTATGGGGTGCATGACAATTGCCTATTTCTGTTCCATGAACAATTTTTCTATTCCAAACCTATTTCTGGAATAGAAATCCGTTTGATAAACTTATTCCGTTTTTCTATTTCTGGAATAGATTCCTATTCCAGAAATAGATTTGGAATAGAAATCAAAAGTAGAAATTTTTTACTTCTCTATTTTTGGAACAAAAATGAGAAATAATTTTTTTTTTCATTGTTTGTCAACTGGTCCTTCATCCGTTGCTGCTATCTGCCGGTCCATCGCCGTCCGAAAGGAAGAAATTTTGTGTTGTTATCAAACGATTATTTTTGCTTAGAAACTCTTCTAGGAATCTATTTCTATTCTATAAACTTTTTGTGGAATAAAATGGTTGTCATGCGCGGTCTTAGTGTTGATGTTGACAACTTATTAAATTTTTCTGAATTTTTTTTTTCTTTTTTTGCTATGGTCGATCTTAGGTAACGGTTGGAGAGGCTGGACGAGGTTAATGAAGATACAAGCATCTCGGCTTTTCTTTGATATGTCCATAAAAAATTCGAAATAATATTAGAAGAATCGGATGCTCTTAATGCTTATCTAAACCGTCGAATCCGATTGATCAAACAAATAACGTGAGCAGACCATAATAGATCGAATGATTCGGATACATTTGAATTTATTCTCTTTATCCACGCAATAATTTCTTACACCATTGATGATCATGTCTAAATTTGAAGGCTTCATATCTCTATCATCTCTCGAAAGGAGATCGGCAACTAGATATCATCTTTTCAATCTCGTGGATGTACTCCATGGAAGCATAATTTCTGGTTCTGCCTTTCAGCAACCGATTATTTTCCCCTCTTGTTCGATCGGGTTAGATTTGGACCCCAAAAAAAAAAGAACCAAATAATTCGATTCCCGATTCAAATCTTTTCGTGATCGAGAGTTGCAAGGTCGGTTCCCGATTCAAGGCCCTATCACAAACCCACCCCAGCAAATAACGATGGTAATAGATCAAACGAAGAAGAAGAAAAAAAAAAAACACAAAAACGTTGAAAATCCAAACGAGAGATTGATCACGACTAAAAAAAAAAGGAAATTATTTGATGGGTCGGTCCGAAATGCTATCAAGATCCGACCCGGCCTCGGAAACCTTCACAATGCCGGCTTAGCAGAACGCCTTCAGCTCCGAACCAAAGCCAATTTTTTAACTATATATTGTACCCTCGTCCACGTCTCCTGACGCTGATTCAATAGAAAGCTGGATCGCGAACAAGAGCTGAAAAGCTCGACCAAAAAAAAAAAAAAAAAAAAAAAAAAAATAGAGCTGAAAGACGTTCGAGCTCAAAGCTAGGGTCGGGAGTCGGGACCACGTGGGAAAATTCCCGGATGCGGGGGGGCCGCACCCGCCATTCTTTTGATAAATCCCCTCCCTACCCGTCCCTACCCCGATCACAAAAGGCCAAAAGAGAACCATAAAAAATAGCAAAAAGGAGGGAGATAAAAAAAAAAAAAAAACCCAAAAAAGGAACCATAAAAAAAAAAAAAAAAAAAAAAAAAAAGAGGGAGATTTAAAAAAAAAAAAAAAAAAAAAAAACTCCACAACACGAGAAAAAGTTGGGGTTGAAGGTTGGGGAGGAGAATCCGACAGTTGGCCAGGGGGGGGGGGGGACGTCACACGTGGGGGCGACCTTCCTCCTCCTCCGAATCTGCGAAGTAACGACAACGGCAGCAGCCAGATACAAATAATAACACCAACCGGCCACGGTGCTGCCTCCGCGTGCGTGTTAACTATACAAGATTCGGTCCGATTTTTTTTCTTTTTTTTGGTTTCCTTTTCCAGCTCTCCCCCCCTCTCCTTCGCCTACTCCTTATTTACCTCCCCCTCCTCCTCCTCCCTCTACCAAATCTTCTCTCTCTTGCCGGCTCGATCGATCGAGCGTTCCCGATCGCATTCCCCCCCGCCGCAATCGCCGCCGCCGCGATCGCGCTGCTGATCCCCCGCCGGCGTCGGAGCCGGAACCTGCGCCCCGCTCCTCCGATCGGGTGAGTTGCATTGAGCGACGCGCGGGCGTGATTCTTCTCTTCTTCTTCTTCTTTTCTTTTTTTTTTTTTTTTTTTTTTTTTTTTTTGGTTTTGGTTTCGGTTTCGATGGGTTCCGCTCCGCGATTACGGGCCTCCTTTCTTTTGGTTTTTCTGGAAGCGCTTTTGGGGGGAGGGGTGGTTCTGTTTTGTTCTCTTCTGGATCCGCCTTTTCGACGGCATCGACACGTCTGGACTTCGCGTTGACTTCTAGTCAACGGTGCCGCGCTTTTCCCTTTTTGCTTTTTTTTTTTTTTTTTTTTTTTTTTGTGCCCGTCCTGGAGTTTGTGCGAATTGGCGTCGTGGGTTCTGTTTCGTTTGGCGATCGGCAGAGGTCGAGTTCGGCGATCGCCGCGAGCGTTTCGCGGCCTCTGTTCCGGTATATCTTTCTTCGTTTGGTGTTCTTTTCTCAGCCCCCCGTTGACTTTTGTATTGACTTTGCGCAGTTCCGCTCCGTCCTGTTTCTGGAAACGAGTTGCTCTGCTTGGGCAAAAACGAAATTTTTTTTTTTTTTTCGTCGATGATTGCCGGATTTTGACAAACATGAAATGCCCTCTGCTTTTTCCTTTTCTGGGTTTTCTTCTTTTTGGAGTTTTGTATACGATTCTCATTTGACTTCGCTCATTGTGCTGCTGATTTTATTAGATGCGGTGTCTCAAAGCTTCGGACTTTGTTCGGAATTGGAAATTCTCTGAACTTTTGTGTTTCGTGACGCCCATTCCTCTTTCGAATTGAGTTTCTTTTTACGTCGAGATTGCTGCTTTGAAATAGATTCTGGGGCATTAATATGAAAACGTTGAAAAAAAAAAAGAACGAAAATCGCAAAAAGTGTGGTTGGTTTTAAAGTGGATGTGTTAATATGATTGAATCGATCTATCTAATTCCTGCAGTGAGAATGGTGGCTGCCGTGTTCCCCAAGCACCGGCAGCTCAGTCATTATGCCGGTAATGCCGACCTGAACCTCCCAAGATCCTCAAAGGCCGAGAAGCTTGCGACAAGCAGAAAATTCCCGAGGAGCTCATCGGATGGAATGGATAGTAGGACGTTGGAAGATAAGGGGAAGCCTAGTATGGTGACACATGCGAAGAAAACTGAAGTTGTGTCACAGGATAAAGGGACGAAGAAGAGAAAGTTGGATGCAATTGATGAGTGTTTAAATGGTAAGAATATTGCAAAGAAGTATAGGAGCGCGACCACAAAGAGAAGTTCGGTGAATGGGTCGTCCCGGACTAGATGGGAAAGCTTTGACCAAGTAAAGTCCTCGTTCAAGATGCAGAAATTGAGCAAGTCTGAAAAGCCTCAAGCAGGCAGCAGAACCAGAAAGTTCCGAACTGACAAGCCACGGAGGGACAGTAGCGAGGGACTTTCTGATGTTGAGTCCACGGACAATGGATCCAGCGAAGATTCGGAAGAAGCACGTATAGTCAAAATGAGAACCCGCAGGAGAAGAGAAAACAAGTTTGATCTAATGAATGATTCACTGCATGATTCGTCTTCGGCATCGCCATCCTCCTCTGGCTCCTTTCATTCAACTCTGAAAATTGATTACACTGGGGATACTGGCTGCTCGAAGGGAAAGTATGAGGTAACCTATTTGTTGTCCGTTCACTTACCATTAGGAGTCACAAAGTTGCTTTCTACTTCAGGACAAAGGTTTCTGGGCTTCTTATTCAATTCTAACCGTGACTTGCTTCGAGCAGGCTCAAGGAAAACAGCAATTGAGATGTCATCAATGCATGAAGAAAGAAAGAAGGATCGTAGTCCCATGTACCAGCTGTAAGCAGAAGCTGTATTGTATCCAGTGCATCAAGCAATGGTACACTTTTTGTTGTTGGAGTCGATACTTTTATCTGTCTAATTGTTGAATATTACATATTTACTTACTGAGGCTAGTCTTCTTTTCGCTTAAAAGGTACCCTCAGATGTCAGAAATAGACATCGCAGAACTTTGCCCATTTTGCCGTGGAAATTGCAATTGCAGCTGTTGCTTGCACTCTAGTGGCATCATAAAGGTAGGTTATCTTATTTCGTTTGAAATGAGAACAGATTTACTCAAATGTATGGTGTATGGAAAACCAAACCAGTGACGTAACGGTGTTTCCAATTTTCATCAGTATTTCTTGAGATGACTGTTTGTATCTTTTCTGTCACTAATTTTCCACTTCTTTATCTCTCATCAATTAGAAATAAGTGCTCGGTCAAGTGATGGTCCGCCCATAATTAGATCAAAGAGGTCTTGGGCTAGCTGCTTGATCTTCCTTTCCCATGTTGGTAACTATTGAAAACATAAAAACAGAAAATAATCAACGATCAGTAAGACTAATGACCTGTCATTTTCTGGGAGAGTTTCCATGGTCTTCCCTCATGGTTTAGTTATCTGTTAGATTATATAACTTCCTGCTGTGATGTTAAAAACTGAACTTGCCCAGGCATCCTATCTGTTGAGTACTTAATGGGTTGGAACAAACTATCAAAACTCTAGGATGCTTAATACCATTACTCATGAAAATGCCCTGTCAGAAACTGTTGTTTTTTTTTTTTTTTTTGACTAATTCACGGTGTTATACAATTTCAGGCGTCAAAAATGAGCATGTCTGATGATGAAAAGGTCCAGCACCTGAAGTACATAATAAAAGCACTGCATCCATTTTTAAGGCAAATTTGCAAAGAGCAAATTCAGGAGACACGAATTGAAGCTAACATACAAGGTGTGGATGGTAAAACTTGCTTCCCCATTTATCTTACGTCAGTATGTGGCTTATATAATTAATATATTCAGGAAAGCCGTTTGATGAGATTGAAGTGCCAATGTCTCTTTGTCACAATTGGGAGCGTGTCTACTGGTGAGATGTTTAGTGTCCATACAAAGAGTACAAACACATACTTTTGCATGTTTTCATTCCTATGTAACTAACATAATATATTTTTATTTTTGGAGCAGCGACAATTGTGCTACTTCAATTGTGGACTTCCACAGAAGCTGTCCAGAATGCTCTTTTGAACTGTGTCTCAATTGCTGCCAAGATATCCGCCGGGGAAAAGTCCCTTCCCGTGCCAAGGTGAAGCTTCAGTTTGAGGACAGAGGCAATGAGTATATCCATGGTGGAGATCCTGCGCCAATTCTTGTGCCAAATACAGAAATTTTTCGAAGTAATGTTGCTCAATCCATTGAATGGAAGGCCAACACTGATGGGAGCATCAACTGTGCTTCAAAAGAGATGGGTGGATGTGGTAATCATAAGTTAGAGCTCAAACGCATACTTGATAAAGATTGGATTCGCAGGCTGGAGTTGCGAGCAAGAAACTTGCTGAAAATTGGCAAACCTGAACAGACCATTCAAAAGCATAACTGCTCTGAAATTGGGGATGAGATGCTAAGGAAAGCCGCATCCAGAGAAGGGTCCACTGACAATTACTTGTATTGTCCGGCATCAAGTGCATTTTTGGATGAAGAGGAGCTTCTATGCTTCCGAAGTCACTGGATTAAGGGTGAACCTGTGATTGTTCGAAATGTTCTAGAGCGGACCCCTGGTTTGAGCTGGGAACCCATGGTTATGTGGCGTGCGTTATGCGAGAATATGGACTCAGCATCTGGTTCAAAATTTTCTGAAGTCAGAGCCATTGACTGCCTAGCTGGTTGTGAAGTAAATATCATTATCCCACCTTTAGTCTTTTAAATAACATGTAAAGACATTTTTACCTGTCCATGTACTCATGGTAACGGATATTTGGAGATATTGTTATCTCAGTACTTACCATACATGTGATAACTAAATATTATTTCCTAAGTAATTTTACCATATATTTGGAAGCTTCAAGCTCAAGTGTATCTTTTTTTTGTGTTCATGCATTTAAAATCATATTTTTTTCATACCTAGAATATTTTGTTTATGGCACTTGATTGAATTTTCAGGTGGACATTAGCACACGCCAATTCTTCAAAGGCTACTCAGAGGGGCGAAGATATGCTAACTTTTGGCCTGAGATGCTAAAGCTGAAGGACTGGCCTCCTTCAGACAAATTTGAGGATCTTTTACCACGCCACTGTGATGAGTTCATAACTGCACTGCCATTTCATGCATATACCGACCCTCGATTGGGCTTCCTCAACCTTGCTGTGAAGTTACCACCAAGTGTCTTGAAGCCAGACATGGGGCCGAAGACTTATATTGCCTATGGTTTGGCTGAAGAGCTAGGAAGAGGTGACTCTGTGACCAAGCTTCACTGCGATATGTCAGACGCGGTATATGCCTTATTCATAAAGTGTTGCAATAAATCTCTAGATTTTTGCAAGAATGGAATATTTATAAGAACATCTGGAATGAAAGTTTTTGAGAAAACAGTAGAGAAAATGTGTTGCCACAAGCACGATTGATATATGATGGAAACTACTACCAGTCCATGTCTGCCATCTGCCACCATAATCACGTTTATCTGCCACCATGATCAGACACTCACATGTGTTGTCTTAACAGGTGAATATCCTGACGCACACAGCAGAGGTATCCTTAAGTGAGGAGCAGCAATCTGCAGTGAAAACCTTGAAACAGAAGCACAAATTACAGGATGTGATGGAACTTCAATGTCTTGTAGGCGGTGAATATTTTCAAGATGGCCGTGAGGGAGGCTGGGAGAAAGGAGAGAAATGCAGAAAAGATCTCTGTTCAGACCAAGAAATCAAGCAAAGAGGCGGTGCGTTGTGGGACATTTTCCGAAGAGAGGACATCCCCCTGTTGGAGGCATATCTTAGGAAGCACCATAACGAATTCAGGCATACATACTGCGCTCCAATTAAAGAGGTGAATTTCCCAGAACAATTAAGCTGTGCTCTTGTTGGCATATTTATGTAAAGCTATGTTCCTGGATTTGATTCTCACTCCCTTGATGATCAGGTCATTCATCCAATCCATGACCAATCATTTTATCTTACTTTGGAGCACAAGAGGAAGTTGAAGGAGGAATTTGGTTAGTATATATGCTGAAAGTGATGAATTTTTCCTCTTAATACAGTATCTGATCGTTGATGATAACTTGTGAAACTTTTTAGGGATTGAACCATGGACATTCGAACAACACCTAGGCGAAGCAGTTTTTATTCCCGCCGGATGCCCTCACCAAGTTAGAAATCTTAAGGTAAGAACTGCTTCTTTAAATCTTTTACCTGTACCATCACCTTGTACTGAAAGTCCTCTAAATTGTGGGCACCATCATCATTCTTCATGTAGTCATGCACAAAAGTTGCTGCCGACTTTGTCTCTCCTGAGAATATCGGTGAGTGCCTCCGTTTGACTGAGGAGTTCAGACAGCTCCCAAGGAATCATAAAGCCAGAGAGGACAAACTTGAGGTAACACATAAGTATAGCCTTACATCATGCCTTACATTTTGTTTGGCCGTGGCATCTTTTGCTTTTGCAGCTGTTCTTACCCTCCTCTGATCTCTCTGTGAAACAGATTAAAAAGATGATTATATATGCAGTCGATCAAGCAACTAAAGATTTAGAGGACTTGTTACAGATGAGAAGGAGATCCACAGTAGTATGGTAGTTCAAGTAACATCAGGATCTGCTCAAAGCAGAGGGAAGAGGATACTAACACCGAGAGTTAGCTTCTGCAACAGCAACCTTTTTGGTCTTTTGGTCTTATAAAATTTTTTTGTACATAGTCATCTTGTCTCCATTTTATTGTTGAGAAGTGCAAGAACTTTGCCAGCTCACAAATTTTGCCTGGAACAAATTTAGTCGATTATTGATTCTGAAATTAAATTTGCAGCAAGAATCTACATTGATTACCCCCATCAACCATGCGTTTCATAAACCTACCCGCCAGTGAAAATTCCAATTAGTTACGATTTTCTATAATTAAGCATCCTCCAATTCAATGGTCCATTGCAGGAAACAATTGTCTCAGAACCCTCCATCTGAGACACGCTAACATAAACATACTGTATGGAGTACCATCATGATAATGTTGGATTATCAATTATCCAACAATACAATTACGCCTTGACAAAAAGAATCAGAAAGCTTTATTATGATAAGGCTTTATTATGTGTTCCCTCAAGTTTGTCCTCTCTGGCTTTATGATTCCTTGGGAGTTGTCTGAAACTTAGTCAACAATAATGATAGTGCCCACAATATAGAGGACTTTCAGTACAAGATGATGGTACAGGTAAAAGATTTGAAGAATCAGTTCTTACCTTCAGATTTCTAGCTTGGTGGGGGCATCTGGCGAAAATAAAAACTGCTTCGCCTAAGCGTTGTTCAAATGTCCATGGTTCAATCCCTACAAAGTTTCACAAGTTATAATCAACCACTTGTGCTCCAAAGTAAGATAAAATGATTGGTTGTGGATAGGATGAATGGCCTGATCATCGAGGGAGTGAGAATCAGATCCAGGAACATAGTTGCAGCAAGAATCTACATTGATTACCCCATCAACGTGCGTTAAATAAACCTGCCCACCAAGGAAAACTCCAATTAGCAATGATTTTGTTTAATTAAACATCCTCCAATTCAATGGTCTATTGCAGGAAACAATAGTCTTATAACCCTCCATCTGAGACACACTAACATACTGATGGAGTACCATCATGATAATGTTTGTATTATCAATCATCCCACAATACAACTCCACCTTAACAAAAATAATGATAAATTGCATTTATGAATTTACTTGATAAATAGAAAGAGGAGGTGAAGAAAATGAGGGATATTTAAGCTGTCCATCTGTTTCATGATTATTCTAACCTTCACCTTTATAATGCTTGTCAAATTAAGTCAGAAGGAGGATTAGGGGTTAGCGCTTTAGATTAGTGGGAGCAATAAAAGAAAAGGAGAATCAAATTCAATATAAAAGAATTTACAGCTATGTCCTGAAATTGATAATTATTTTGAGATAATCTTAAAGATCGAGAATTTAGCCCCTTAAATCTATATTTTATTTTGGTTCATAATTTCGTTTAAGTCCAAAGTGGATCGCAATCCTCGCACCTAATTTAGCTAAGTTAGTACTACAGATATGTGTAACCATACTAAGAGAAATAAGTCCAAAATAAACTCAAGAAAATCTTTGAATTAAAAGTGCATTTATTTTATGAAAAACAAATGATTTGAAAAATCTTTTTCTAAAGATAAATCGCTCAAATTACCTACAATGAACAAAGGAAGAGAATTTTTGTCATCTATGAAAATATCTAGATTTAAATCATCATCAATAATAAAATATTTTTCATTGACTAATCAATTCAAGTGATATTAGTGATTCTATTTCAGAAAATATTTTTCAAATCATTTGTTTTCCATGAAACAAATGAAGCCTAAGATAAATACATAAGTCAAAGTAATGATCCAAATTTTAATGACACAAGTATCATCATGCAAAAACCGCTGAACAATGTACGTCATAATTCGTGTACATAATGGAGCTAAGTCACAAAGAGATTTCATTATCTACATATAGACAGTTCAGATTACTCAAAAGTATGGTAAAGTTAGGTCAAAAGAAAGTGACCCGAATGCAATGTAAATGAAAGAAAAATACTAGTTACACAAAGAATGTGGGGTAAAATATATTTAGTTATTGGGAAAAAAGTTTCATCGTTGAACAAAGTACTTCATATTTCGTGTCCATAATGGAGCAAAGTCATAAAGAGACGGTAAAATTAGGTAGAAAGAAGGTGGCATGAACGCAATGTACATGAAAGAAAGATAACGGTCACACAAAGAATGTGGGGGTAAAATTAACATATTTAATTATTGGGAAAAAGCAACTAAAAATTCAAAATTATATCCACATATTTACTCTAGATTTTTTTTTATTTTATGCAATACCAAAATTGTATCATGTAACATATTTACCCTCTATCAATGAATATGTAGATAACAAATAATAATGACGTGGCGTGAGTCAACTCATTATATGTTTGTCTTATTCTTTTTCCTATTTTTGTTTTTCCTTCCTCCGTCGTGTTCTTCCTTGGTCCACTGCAATTCAAGCTTACCAATTTTCTTACTCCATCTTACCAATTCCCCACCGCGGAGGCCATGGTCGACTCTATCTCATTCTGTCTATTTCTCTCTTGCTCTTGAATCTTGTCATAGGCCATTTCCCCAAGTAGAACTTTTGCAATCTGCTTAATATCTTTTCAGCTTATTTAACAAATGGAAATATATGTGCAATTTTTTTTTTTTTTTTTTTTAATTTTCATAATCTAACTCTTAACTCACTCTTACGCCTCTTTAGATAGGCGAGAGAGTCAAACCATACACCTAAAATTAAACTCACCACCCTAACCCAAAATTGAACTCCCCACCTCCCTCTTTTCAAATGGGAAGGGTAGCCACTAGGGCAACTATACTTTTAGCAGATTCCTAACAGGTGTAGAACACCAACTTAAGTCTAAAGATAATAGACTAACAAGAGAGGAACTACGAGTAGAAAATCAGTAGTCACTCTGATACTTAAATCACCATATTGCGTAAGAGAAAGAGCGAGATATTGAGCGGCCGAAAATGTTATGAAAGGATCGAGGAGGATTCAGGAGGAGAAGGAGGAGTAGTAGGAGTCCGTTTTCTGACGGAATCGAATGATAACGACAAGGATGGAAAAGTTTGAGTGGGCCTTAGTGTTAGCAAGTATGTTTATTGTGCAGTCCATTTCTTCAGGTTATAGAACACAACTTAAGCCCAATTCAACTACCCACCTGGGTGGCGCTGCTGGCGGCGAGCTTCTACCCTTAACGCAAGGGGAGGAATTCGATTCCCGGGCGTCGCGGGGTGACTTACCTAGTGGCACGTGTGTGGTCGGCCCCGGGGTTTACCCCGTTAAACCGGGCCTTTCGTCCGTATTAGTTTCCCTGGGTCACAAAAAAAAAAAAAAAGAAGAAGAAAAACTTAAGTCCAATTCAAATTACAGAGTGAAAATTGAACTAAATATCCCCACCCCCAAACTGAAATCGAACTCCCCACCTTCCCCTCTTCCCACATGGGAAGGGTAGCCACTAATGCAATCCTACTTATAGCAAATTCCAAAAATTGAAAACAACTTTAGTTTGAAGATAGTTTAGAACACCAACTTAAGTCCAATTCAAATTATAGAACCATATGCTTAAAACTAAATATCCCCGCCCCCAAACCAGAACCGATCTCCCCACCTTCCCCTTTCCACATGGGAAGGGTAGCCACTAAGGCAACCCTCAATGGTTAAAATGTGTGATTCACTGAGTACTTTTAGTAGATTCCAATAATTGAAGATAGATGTAGAACACCTATTAGAGTCTAATCCAAATTGATAAAGAGCTGAACTTCCCATAGAACGATCCATCCATTTCATCCGTAATGTGATAATTGATAATTGCATGTCGTATCCACAATCTATTTGACTTCTTTTTAAGAATTCTCATCAAAAATATTTGATTGGAAGGTTTAGGACTATTTGCTGTTTTTTGCTTGGGCGAGCTTGCTCGCAGTCGTCTTTGTTTTCTTTCGACTCCTTTCGACTCCTTTCCACTCATTCTGACTTGTTGTCATTATGAGTGTAAGTAAGGTGGCAGTCTTTGTTTTCTTTCGGCTCCTTTCCACTTGTTCTGACTTGTTGTCTTGTTGTCATTATGAGTGTAAGTTTTTGGTGCCGAATCCAAGCTCAATATATTCTTACCTTTACCAAAAAAATAAAATTTGATTGGAAGGCTTAGGACTTGGTTATGCCTTCTTATGCAATTTTCTAGCCTTGATCTATACTCTTTCAAAGGACTGTGAAAAATATAAGTAATAATTATAGAACATATTTGGTGTAGGAAAAAAGATCACGACAAAAACTATTTGGTGTAGCTTTGCCGCGGCAGTCTAATATGAGGAGCTGCATCAAACCTATACTACTCAAAGTTTTATCTGAAATTGTTAACTTTGATGGAAAAATCAAGGGTTCTCAAAATAAGTAAAAATAACAAGGTGATGTTCATACCTTTAAGTCTTTATTTATAACCCAGCAAGCAAAATATAAAAAATAAATAAATGAAAAATTGTGTCAACCTCTCACTCTTCTTTTCAATGAGTATGAAAAGGGCTTCCCAAGGGCATCCTAAATCTAATCTTTTGAGTCTTTTCCCTTTTCAAAGAGATTGATCTTAAATTTAGAAGAAAACAATCCAGGATCATGAAGAACTTCACACCCCTTACCTGGATTTCTGGCCAAAGCTTCCAGATTTTGACACTAGAGGGTTCTGTTCCATCTTCCTCAACCCATCTTCTCTCTCATGGTTATGGTGATGACAGGCTGATTTCCTCCTCCTTTTCCTCCTCCTGCTCCTCCTCCTCCTCTTCCATCTTCATCTTCTACCATGGATCAACAACTTCCATGAGAGCAGAGGCTCCTTAATTTTCTTGGGATCTGAGATGATTGTAAGTCTATGAAGCAATCTCTCCTGGTGGGCCTTCTTATACTCTTTTAGAGATTCCCATGAGGATTTCATTGGTCAGCTGAAATGACCATCTTGCCCTTTCTCTCCCCTGTTTTAGCTGCTTGACAGCTAATGTGATCAGGAAATCGGCCGTGCTTATTGGGATATGATTAGATTCAGTTTCCACCGTTCATCTAATTCCAAATTCAAACATGTGGCAAACTAATCCAGTATGTGAAAAGAATCCAGCGAAAAAGGAGGGGGAAGAAAAAAAGGGAAGCAATCCAGCAAATATTTAAAAATCATTGTTGAATATATTATTGGTATAAAAAAATATTTAAGCGTGCACTATGGATAATCACGAAAAAAAATTCTGAAACTATTACGTATGTCAATTAAATCTTAAACTTTTGAATTTGACCCGTAGTTTTTTCAGTTAATTTTAATTAAAAATGCTGATGTATATGTCAGCCGTCCTATATGGGGCATCTGGTGTTTTATGTGATATGGTTGACGTTTTTTTTTTTTTTTATTTTTTTTTGGGTAAGTGTGATATGGTTGACGTTGATATGAATAATTTGTGTAAATTTATCTAGGAAAGAATTTAACTTGAATGATGACATGATGATGAAGATTTAAACTCAATTTGGGAAAGTGAGATACTAGGAGATTAATTGGCCATATTCTTTAACTATTTAAATTTCGATTTCGTCAATTTTCTTATATCATGTTATCACAATGTGTATTAACAAGATTGGCCGGTTGATGAGATGATCGGCAGTGACGACGGTTGTAGAGGTTGTCCTCGTAATGATACGGTCCTGTGAATGATGGGAGTTTGGCTTCACCTTGAAGCAAATGGGGCAAGAATGAATTGATTACCACATCACTTGGGGATGGTGAGTTAATGTCTTAACTACCAATGAATTAGAAGAACTAAACCGTGAGGGCATGGGTAGTTCAAAGTAGACAATATCGTTAGCAAGTAGGGCCAAAGGTCAAAGATTGACCCTTACAATGATATCAGAGCCAAGCCTAGCCAAAAGTGTGTTGTTCGGGATGAACTAGGCTGGAAGCCAATGGGCTTGTATCGACCCAGTCTTGCGAAGGATGGGAGTGCGCCTCTGCCTCAAGGATTGCGATGGCTATGGTGAAGGGATAAGAATGAATTGAATCTCGTATTGCTTGAAGAATGTGAGGTAACATTCTATATAAGTTTTGGGCAAAGCCCCAAAAAAAAAAACAAAATCATGAGGGCATGGGGCAGGTGAGTCCTGCAACCCAAAGCGGACAATATCGTTGTCCTTGTGCGGTGGCCAGCAAAACCAGATGTGTTCATCATTGAAAGATAAATGTCAAGTCATCTTTTAATTTTTTTTAATCTTAATCCGAGATAGCCTCTAGCCTGGAATTTTTATTCGGCATTTTATTTATATATATCCAGTTTTATCCGGTCCAAAGGATGATGCCAAACACCATATGAGATGTTTTGTTATAGATTCAAATCCAACCTTAGTGTACGCACACAAGGAAAACACACCATGTCGTCGTTCAAGATGTTGAACGAGCCATTGTCCATGGGCACCGTAGCTGCTGCATGGCCAATGGGGCGGGTCGTGCTCTCTCTGCATTTGCTATTCGTGGCCGCCGTAGCTACTCCATGACCGACGAGGTAGGTCGTCCTCCCCTGGCCTTAGCTGTGGCAGATCATATCTGGCCGACAGGATCTATGAGTCATCCCGACAGCGGGAAGACAGAGCCGACCAAATTTGGACGAGTGGCTCGTGTTGAGAAGACAGGCGAGCACTTGGCCATTCTTCTTTGAGTGGCTTTTGGCACGACTCTATCAACTTGCTCCCTCGCTATGATAGCGCTGGTAGTCGAGCAGTCGATTCAATCCCGGAGTTGTTCCAATGACAATAGAGGAAAGCCTTTCCCAGTGCACCGCAGTTCGGACTTTTTCATGAAGTTCGATGAATTCTAAATATGACTTCGATTCTTTCTTCATCTATCTTCTACTTTTTTTTTTCCTATTCTCTTGCTGACTGTCAAATTCCATCACCACTGGTTGGTGTGGAGGGTGCAATTGAGTTTGCTAGGAAGGTGTTCGATAAAATGACGACCTTGAACTCCATTTTGGAGAGTTATTGTTCGAGACAGTGATAGTAGGTGACTCGGTGGTGGTCACCTCAAGCTTTGGACTGGTGATCAAGCGAGGGTGAGTCTCTCCAAAATAGAAGATTCAGACACCACACCATACCCACATAATATCCTCCGTTTTATTAAGCTTTGCTAGTTTCTTATACTAAATTGTGTATAAGCAGCTAGCTTTTTGATTGTTTTTGACACATGAAACATAAAAGGCAGAACAACAGTCCGATTCTCCAATATAAGTGCAGTTTTTTTTTTTTTGGTCGTTCCTACTTTATTCCTACTCTAACACTCACTTTCAGACTTTTGCCTTGTCTCATTGCAGGGCGTGGGAGTTGAAACCCACTCTTGAAACTAAATTCTCCTCACTCCAATCCTCCTGAGAATATGGGATTCGAATCTCCCACCTCACTTTTCCGAGTTGGAAGAGTGGCCACTAAGGCAAATCTTAGTGCAGTCTATTGCCTTTCGAAAGTGAACTCTCATTTCCAAATTGGAAGGGTGGCCACTGTGGCAAACCCCAGTGCAGTCTATTGCCTTTCGAAAGTGAAGAGGCTTTCTTCTCTAGCGTTGGCTAGATTGGTGCCATCGCCAAATTAATAGATAATATGAAAATAAGAACCGTTAAAAATTGGTTGAAAAGATGAGGAAGTAAAATTAATTGTTTAAGTCGTGCAAGCACTATCATTAAGGATAACTCTACCTTGGAGTATGAAACTTGATCTTATATGCTCTAGTAGTTATACTCTCAAGATAAAATAGACCACCTTTATTATTTTGTACAAAATAAGGAACATGAACAATATTATGTGTATAAGCCAGCAACGGAAGGAAATATTTGAAAAGAAAATGATATTCTCTTCTCTATTCGGTGTATCTTCCAAGATTGTCTTTTGAAGTTCTATTTTTATATTTAAACAAAAAAGAGTCATCAGGAACTGCTATAAAGCCTTTGTAAAATCATGAAGAATTTATAAAAATAATAAAAATAAATGGTACGGCATTATATGACCGTTAAAAAACAGTTATATAATCGTTGAAATAATGATGGTTTTCATTATGGTCATAACTTCTATCTAAGTCATTACTTTAAAATATTTCAAAAACTGTTGAAATAGCCAATAGCAAATCTGGAGATGGACCAACAGGTGTTCCTCATCATCTAGACGTGGAGTTCTTCATGGCCGTGAAGTCAAGAATCCATGAGGTGAAATTGGGGATGAGCCAAGGTCTGGAAGGTCACTGAGCCTAGATCCAGCTTCCACTTAGGCGATAGCTTTCATTATCTCCTTCGTCATCTTCCACCTTTTCTTCTTATTTGATTATCTGCAAATTGAAAAAGAAAAGAAAAATTGATGTCAAACATGGAAAAAAGCCCTAAGTTTTTATTTATTTATTTATTAAATTGGTACTTAAGTGATCTGGCAAATAGTTTTTATAATAAAGTGAGCGCCATACTAATGTTATGACATTTCTAATATCATTTTTTTTTCTAGCATTCTCATATGAGAGTCTAACGGTAATATACTTATCAAATAAAAGCTTGAACTTTAATACTTTATTTCAAATAGGGGCATAAAGTGTTATTATTTTCTCAAATAAGAGTTTGAAGTGGACTTTGTTTCAAATAAGAACTTGGAGTGGTCATGTCAATCTCACAAAAGGACTTAACCAACGTTTTCATCCTTTACTTTTTCTTATTTTATTTAATTTTTCCTTTTTCTATTTTTCTTTAAAACAAACTCAAAATAGAAAATAAGGTTACTAATAAAAAAAAAGAAAAAAAAATACAGGCAAGAAGGTTGGCAACCAACCCTCCCCTACCTGTGGTCACTGCCTTATCGTCGACCAAAGACGAGGGCCCTTGTCAAAATCGAGAGAGGGCCACGATTGATAACTCTATGAAAATAGAGTTATTTTATCTATTTTAAGTAACAAATAATACAATATCTATAAGAAAATATTTGTATTTCCTTCTATTTATTCAAATTCTCCTTATTTATGCAGCATAATGAGATACTAAGAAAATAAGGAAAAGAATGGTATAAAGAAGGTAAGGAAGAATTCTATGATTCAAAAATTCAAATAAGAAAGTGTTAGAAGGTGGATATCAAATTAGGGATTCTATGATTTATTCTATAATTTTATGCAAAAGAAGAAGAAGAAGAAGAAGCAATTACCTCGTGATAGGAGTCTTGGATGTATCTTATAAATAGGAGAATATTGAGAGCTTGGAGAGATCGTTAGGCTTTTATTTTTAGATTATTTTTCATTGTCCCGGGAGTTCTTCAAGTATTTTGAATAGAAGACTAAAGTGGTGACATAATTCTTGTTCTTTAATTCAAGATGTTAGCTTCAATTTATATGTTCGTTTGTTCTTTTATAATAATCTAATTTTCTTTTGTTAGGCTATGAACCACGATGCTATTAATTTCATGATTATTATGTTTTGCACGTAATTTCATTCATGTGAGTTATATATTATTGTACTAATTGACTAGTCATCACTTGGATGATCTGATATGAATACTTGAAGCTGAGAAGTGATAATATGTAATTATATCTTATAATATATAACCATGAATTAAATGTAGATAGAGATATATCATATTATTTGTGTAGCTTTCAGTGATAAGATGACCCAAAAGACTCATTGTAAATCGAGAATGTTCACAGATTTTAATGCACTTATATTTATTTAAATTCACATAAAGATATGAGAGATTAATAAACTGATTAAGTTTGCTATACTTAGAGATATGATAGTAAACAGATTATGATATTTCTGCTATCACATATTTGATATTGTTCTTTTATGAGTAATAATTTGAAATTTATACCTAGTGATTATGATTAAATTGGATGCTCTCACGTATTTATTTAATTGATTTACTACATTTAGTTCCAAAATTTTGCTTTTAAGATTATCAATTTTACTTTATTACTAATTTTATTTTGATTTGTTAGATAAATTTTGGAATTAGTCCATTTTTAATAATTGATTGGTTTATTAGTCATCAATCTCTGTAGGACAATATCTTTTCTCATAATGATAAGAAATGATATCGTCTCATAGAGATTGATGATTAATAAACCAATTAAATATTAAAAATGGTTTAATTCTAAAATTTATTTAATAGATCAAAATAAAATTAAGAATAAATGAAAAGTGACAAACTTAGAAGCAAAATTTCGAATTAAATGCAGTAAATCAATCAAATAAATATATTAGAGCATCCAATTTTATCATAAACACTAGATATGAATTCCAAATTATTATGTATACAAGAACGAAATCTAACATGCGATAGCAGGATTTTCAAATTTATTTACTATCTTTAGGTATAATAAACTTATTCAATTTATCAATCCACCATATTGTTATGTGAAGTTATAAATATAAGTGCATTAAAATCTGTGAATATTCAACGTTTGCAATGAATCTTTTGGACCACCTAATCACTGAATACTATACAAATAATATGGTATAACTTTATCCACATTTAATTCATAATTATATATTATAAGGAGCAATTACATATTATTACTTCTTAGTCTCAATCATGCACATTAGATCTGGTCAATCACTTAAAAGCATTAAGTACAATAATACATAATTCACGTGAATGAAATTAATTGCAAAAATATAAAAATTATGGAATTAATATAATCATGATTCAAACTATATCGTAGCCCTAGCAAAGAAAATTAGAATATAGAAGAAGAAATGAAAATATAAATTAAATCTAACATCTTGAGTCAAAGAATAAAAATTATGTCATCTCTTTTGTTTTCTCTTCACGATATTTGAAAGACTCTTAGAACAATGAAAAAAATCTAAAAATAAAAACTTACTTGTCTCTATAAGCTATTAATGTTCTCCTATTTGTAGGATACATCTAATATTCCTATCACAAAGCAATTGCTTATTTTTTGCATAAAATCAGAGAATAAATTATAGAATTCTTGATTTGATATTCATCTTTCAATACTTTTGCATAAAACTAGGGAATAAATCACAAAAGATTCGATTTGATATCCACTTTCCAACATTTTTTAATTTGAATTCCTAAATGACAAAATTCTTTATTTTCTTCTTTTTGCCATTCTTTTCCTTATTTTCTCCATATTTCATTATGTTGCATAAATAAGGATTTTATGAATAAATATAATGAAATTCAAATATTTTCTCACATATATTGCATTATTTATTACTTAATAAAATAATAGAGTTATCACAACCTTTTCCCAAATTTGGGTGAGGCTTCTTAGCCCTCCCCTAGGTCTAGGTGAGAGTCGCTGGCCCTTGCTAGAACTGTGTGAGGGTCGATGGCCCTCTCCTGAACTGGCGAGGTCGTAGGCCATGATTGATGCCTCATTGGCAATGGGGCGGTAGTTACAAGTAGGATTGATAACTCTATAAAAATAGAGTTATTTTACCTATTTTAGGCAACAAATAATGCAATATTTATGAGAAAATATTTGGATTTCCTTCTAATTATTCGAATTTTCCTTATGTAGAATAATGAGATATGGAGAAAATAAGGAAAAGAATGCCAAATATAAGGAATTCAAATCAAAAAGCAGTGGAAGATGGATATCAAATTAGGAAATCTTGATTTTGTTCCCTAGTGTTTTCTGTAAGCATTGAGAGATAGATATCAAATCAAAGATCTTCTGATTTACTCCCAATTTTATGCGCAATTGCTTGGAGATAAGGATCTTGGATATATCACATTGAGAGAAAAGCTAGGTTTCTGTTAGATCGTTTTTCATTGTCATGTGAGTTTTTCAAGTATTTTGAAGAGAAGACAAAAGTGGTAACAAAATTCTTGTTCTTTGATTCAATATGCTAAGTTTGATTTATATTTTTATTTCTTTTTTTTACTATGTTCTAATTTTCTTTTGTTAGGGCTACGATGTAGCCTAATATGATGATGTGAATTTCATGATTTTTATGTTTTATAATTGATTTCATTCATGTGAATTATATATTATTGTGCATAATGCTTTTGAGTAATTGGCTACCACTTAAATGATTTGATGTGCGTGTTTGAGACTGAGAAGTGATAATATACAATTGCTCATTATAATATATAACTATGAATTAAACGTGGATAGAGATATACCACGTTATTTTTGTAGCTTTCGGTGATAAGGTGATCCAAAAGACTCATTATAAATCGGGAATATTCATAGTTTCTAATGCACTTATATTTATTTTAATTTACATAGAGATATAGTGGATTAATAAACTAAATAAGATAGAATAGTAAATAGATTAGAAAATTTCGCTATCATATGTTTGATATCGTTCATGTACCCACAACAACCTGAAATTCATATCTAGTGGTTATGGTGAAATCAGATGCTCTAACATATTTATCGATTGATTTACTACATTTAGTCTCCAAATTTTGTTTTTTAATTTATTTTAAATTATATTTTGATATGTTAGATAAATTTTAGAATTAATCTATTTTAGTATTTAATTAGTTTATTAATCATCGATTTCCATGGGACATAATTTTTCTTATCATTATATTACTTGTTCGACACGTTCATTTGCGTTTAGAATTTTACAAACAAGGACGATTAGCCCCAGGTCTTCACCTGTTTTTTGCTTTTTAAGGTTTTAGTCTCCCTCTCTTTTTTTTTTTTTTTGTCTCTTTTACGGGAAAAAAAAAGAGAAAAAGGAAAAAAAGATAGAAAATAAGGGAAGAAAATAAGAAATTGTAGAGGATGAAAATGTCATTGACCAGCCAGGGAGGTCAGGTCCTTTAATGAGACTGACATAATGCCATTTTATATTCTTATTTGAAATAATGTCTACTTCAAACCCTTATTTAAGGGTACTTTAGGCCCTTATTTAAAATAAGGTTCATTTTAGATCTTTATTTGAAAAATCAATGGTACTTTGAGCTCTTATTTGAAATTTTCCTTTTGTTGTTTGATAAATACTTTTGTTATTGTTGTTAGTTAAGTTGATATGAGAAATGTTGTGTGACTACCTACGTATACAAAGTACATAGTGGAAAGATATTTACCAACTGGATAGACCTTGATAGAGGGCGAACAAATTTGGCACTACAAAATGACCACCATATGTTAAACAATTGGGTGAAGTCTTTGTCGTTGATGTACTCTAGAGGACCAACAGATGGCAAATCACAAGTTAGTTCCAGCAGGCAGATCAAATAAATTTATTTAATTATTGATAAAGGCAGTTCCCTATATCAATTGTGCAAAAGATGCCCATCGTTCTTTCCATTAGCTGGATAATAAGACCCAACAACTTGATTTGGAATTCACGTTAAAAGATCTGGAATTTCAAATCAGTTCTTGCCTATTTTGTTCAAGCAAACAAAGGAACGGATAATTGACAGAGATAGCAGACTCCGTTTAGGGATACCTCACTGTTGCTAAGAATATAAACTGTATAGGCATCCGAATTTCCAGCGATTGTGTCTATCAACTCTAACGGCTAATTGGTCTCTCGAAGATTCTCCCACGGTTAATTTCGAAGATCAATATTAAGAGATTTAAAACAGTCTGAATGAGTCGGGGAAACATTAAGAAAACTATACATTTGAATTTGTCTCATTCTCTCTCTATTTTGCACGCTTACCATTTCTCTCTTATGTTTCATTATATTGATAGTTCTTTTTCCTAATTGAATCTGCGAATTGAGAAGTGTACAACTGTAGCAACAATGCTTATTTGTTGATAGTGGAATTCGCAGTTTTGGCTAGAAACAACACTTGCTAAGTTATCTTTACCAAAAAAAAAACACTTGCTAAGTTATAAGTCTTTAAATTGAGTCCAAACTCAAGTTGGGAATGAAGAATTCTCTCGCAATGTAGAGCTCTTTCTACCTTAATGGTAGTTTACTTCAAGATACCCAAAACCCACTGTTGATTACCACCATCTCCCCTGCTTCGTTCTCCATTTTCCACTATTTCCTTCATCGTCGCTCCATTCCAGTTATGGACTTCTTCTCACCCTACATCTATCCCCTCACTTAGATATTACCGCCCGTTCTTTAAGACCCACCTCACCTTCCCAACGAGGGACCATCACCATTATGCGTGAACCATTTCCTTTCCCCATCGCTCGAACACTGCATGCCTCAATTGCTCTGTCTGGTTGCCCCCTTGACTGTCTCGCTCCCAATTCCAGTAGTTACTGGAATCTCTGCATGTGGGATTGTCCACCTGGCCCGCCTTTCCCGAGATTCCCCCTGTGGCTTGATCTTCGATGGAATGCACCGGGTAGGAAGAAGAGGAACGACTTGCCGCTCTCTACAACAGATTAGGCCGCCTATGGTCAAAACAGGAAATTGAAGTGTCGGATGACGCGGCCCCAACGGAGAAACTAGAGGAATGTAAATTGATACTAGTTGGTAAGCTCCTTTCTAACCCATCCATTAATTTCCAAGCATTCTAGAATACAATGAAACGAGCATTGGATAATGGTCCTTGGCTTTTTTCGAATCACCTTGTCATTTTAAAGCCTTGGATACCGAATACTCCCCTACATTGTTATGACTTTACAACTTGCGCTTTCTGGGTTCAAGTTTTTGGGCTTCCCCTAGAATGGTGTACTAAGATTATGCTATGCAAAGCTATGAGACATGTCGGTAGGGTGCTGGATGTTAAAATTGAGAATAAAGAAGGAACAACTCTCAAGGCGGGGAGTGACAGAGTTGAAATCAGATTACATGACCCACTTAAACCAGGCCAACTGATCAGATTGGAAGGGAAGAACATCTGGTTAGATTTTTGCTATGAAAGATTATAACACTATTGCCACTCATGGGCCAGAGATGAAATCGGATTACATGATCCACTTAAACCTGGCCAACTGATCAGATTGGAAGGGAAGAATATATGGCTGGATTTTCACTATGAAAGATGATCACACTATTGCTAATCATGTGGCAAACTAGGCCATTACGCTATGTACTGCAAAGAATTCCCCTTTGATGAAAACAAGTTGGAAGGGAAAGATAAGATGTATTATGGCCAATGGCTACGTGCTTAAGTCTAGGAACACAACTTGTTTTGGCTAACCTTTTACGAGACACAAGAAAACCTGCTGTTGGAATCCGACTATTTGCTGCTCGTGGAGGCTGTGCACAACCCTTGTTTAACGCCGTGGGAGAGTCATGCTCTGTTTGCTGAATGTGCGGCACTGCTTCCCCATTTCTCCAACCTTCGGCTTCAGCATTGTAGGCAAGAGGCAATCATATTGCTGACTAGGCTACTAAAGCCCATGGGCGCATACTTCCCCCGAATTGGGCTGTTAAACCTCCCTAACCCCTTTTGGATCTTGTATGCTCTAAGCTCTAGCTAAGGGTTGTTCTGTTTTGCCTACTTGAATGAAATATTATGTTTTCAAACCAAAAAAGAAAAAAGAAAAGAAAAGTTATAACTCTTTTGAGACTACTGGTAGAATTTTAGCCTTATTTACGGCTCTTAGTCCGGGAGATGAATGTATACATGATATAAGTCAAATCACTAATGTGCTGGCAATATCTTCTTCCCTTTACTAATTTCAATAGAATATTTGCATTTGATATTATCAAATGGTTCTTGCATATATCAAGGTTTAATTTGAATTATTCCGTCAAAAATTGTTAATCTTTTCATATCAAATCATATCTGTTGAGAAAATCTCTTACGATATTTTGAAAATAACAAATAACAAAGTAATCAAAAGCTAATAATACTTGTATTTGAATGTGTAAAACGGATAGCTTCTATATACACAAGACATATCTAGATAATGTTAACAGCCAGACACCTAAAGCACATGAAGTTTTTGGCTTTGCAAAATGAGAACGAGCTGTTAAACTAGAAACGTGTCGAAGTTTACAAGGACCTTTGTAGAAGAACAAGTTGTAGATCAGGAGTCCGTTAAAGCTTGGATGGACCTATAGAAGGTCAATAGTCTATACAACATGAGGATGTTAATTTGCCTGAGAAAACCTATTTGCATAAGGTGAATTGACCATATAAAGAAACTCCTAAATATTCTGGAATGACCATCTTGCTGAAGCAGTACATGTTACGGACGAAATAGATGGTTCTACGTATGAGCCTTCACCTGGTGGGAAGACCCAACTCTTTATCAATTCGAATTGGAGTAAAATTGGTGCTCTACAACTTCTTCAAGTGTTGGAATTCGCTGAAAGCAGCCTGGGATGAATCACCTATATTTTGCCATTTGTGAATAAGTAGAAAAGATATTTGGCAGATTGCAAAAGCGAAATGATCCACTTTGGGAATTGGCCGTTGATGCTTTGTAGAATGGCGTTCTGATGGTCAAAGAAGTTCACAACAACGACTACTTGATTGGATAAAGCTTTCAACGGATATCTTGAAACTTAATAGTCTTTAAAATCAGATCCAAGTGATTCGCGGATTAAAGATTCTCACAAACAACTCTCTTGCTCTCTCTCTCACAACTGCATTGAATTCTCTTGCTTTCCTTTGTGCAAAATAGAGTGATTTTTGATCTAAAATCTTCGTGGAGGGTGTGAATATGCATAACTTCGAAAAGAGCGAAATAGTATATTGGGAGGTGCTCAAGTTTATCGAAGTAACTCCTGAAGTTTCGCATAGAAGCAATACATTCTGTATTAATCGTAACATTTTAACAATTACATAATGAATCTAACCTGTTGAATCAGTGAGAGTTGAGAGAGTAAAGTAGGCCAAATGGAAAGCCGAACCATTCTAAATGTGATTTGTACTTCTTCTATTCCTTAAAACCCTTCAATTTCATTTTGACAGAGTTTGTGATTCTTCACAAGCGTACACGTTATTAAGCTTAAGTGTGATAACATCAAGTGAAATTATGACAAGACATGGATAATGTGAAAAATGGTTTGATTTGGTTCCCGACTATATGGTTTGGTTTGATTACACTTTTTTCCTGACTCTATTTGTGCGGTTTGGATTGGTTTGACGTCCGCACCGTACTGCATCACCCCTAACCACCACCACCACCACCACCACTCCCACGACCATCACCACCACTGCCATCAAACTTGGCCAACACGAACACCACCTCCATCCCCACCTCGACCTCCACCACACATTGCTACCACCACCAACACCCCCAAAATCTGCCATCATCGATTCCAACCACACCATCACCACGAACTCAAATTCCAACTCTTTTCTCATATTTAAGAAGGTCGACCTCTACATTTGAGGTTGGCGACCTCCGATCCAAGGTCGCATTCTTTGTCTCAGAGAGAGAGAGAGAGAGAGAGAGACTATGAAGAGAAGCGTTTCAATACTGAGTCAGAGAAAAGATAATGAAGTGGCGTCCCAATCACTGCCGAGTTAGCTATTCATGTCAGAGAAAAATGCGACAACTTGACTGTCAGAAAACACCTTGAAAAATTAGCAACAGCAAGATCTTTTTATCAAAATGCATCCAGTAGATTGAATAATTAAAGTAGAGAGCAAGCACATTTGAGCAAAACAATCAAGCAAACATATCTGATAAAAAAAATGCGTATCAGGAAGTGGAGGTTAAGCAGTAGGCTTTAAATTACTTCTAATCTGTGTAGAAGTTCTGACGTGTAATAATAAGTACATGAATGAATGAAAGAATGAATCCAATATGCCTTCCTAATAAAATCAGTGCAACCCCTAAACAGAAAATTCTCAAGGATCAAATCTACAGAATGGTTCTTTCACTTGACTTACATATTTATAACAATCGGATCTGAGAAGAAAACTATTGGAACCCTTCTTGCCATCCTCTCTGACGAGCCCTGAGTTCCCACATTTCTGTTACCCTTCTCTGTTCTTCTAATATTGCTTCAGCTCTTTCCCTCGCTTCTTCACATGTCTCCATCCCAGAACTGCACTTGTCTGCCTCCTTCTGATATTGAGATGCCATTTTCTTGGCCTCTAACAGTCTTATATCAGCACGCTGCTGGTTCTCCAAGGCTTGAGCTTCCCTCAGCCTCACTTCCTCCATAAGCAACTCCGTGAAGCTCTTTTCCGTTTCTTCGCTTACCTCTGGGTCATGCTTTACACAATCTACAACAATTGCAGGGAATTAAGGAATTAAATGGCCTAAGCTGATGTCATGCTTCAATTAGTTTAGCATATAGATCTAGTAACATGAAGGCAGGTCCTATAACAGCATTTTTTCCACAGACTATAATCTAATTCAAATGACTGATACATATCAGTTAGTTTTGGCAAAGTGATCACCACATATAAATCATCAATTATAGTGCCATAAAGCGCATGTGAGTGACGTTAAAGTTCATAGCTTGGAAAGTATAGTGGCCAAAAAGTAAGTTATCAATAATGGAAGGCAATGTCACTTGCTCCACTGTTCTCAACAAAGACCAGCAACTCAGTGAACCTAAACTCAATGAAAACTATATAAATAATGCACAGAAAAGATGCATTTGTCTAGCCTGGACCAGTATATAACCTTGTGCATTATGCAGTATTCAAAGTATGGGGATATTCTTCATGACGTCACCTAAACTGAGCGAATTAGCATTTTTAGGCCAAGAAGGAGGAGAAGAAGAAGTGCACCACACATCGAATGTGGCAGAAGAATGCATCTTGAATTTAATTTAAAAAAGATTATCCTGATGTTTACTCAATCTTTTCAATTATTTTCAGTTCAACTCTATTGCAGATGAAGTTATGAGACTTTACATGTAAGTTAGTTATCCTGTCTACACTTATCCAATTGTCTTTCTCCTAATAACTTGCTATGGTTAGGAAGACGAGGCACGGTGAAAAGATGAGGCGGGTGGGGAATATGGTGTAGAATTTTGAAATCTCTGTGAGAGAGAAATAAGGGGAAAAATTCAAATTTTAGCCATGTTCCACACCATCTCATCCCAGTTGTCCTTAGCATGAAAAAGTAGCTCAGGGGTTATGCGTGAAGCTATACAGCTATGTCATACAACAATTTTCTTAAGAATAACTTGAAAACAAATCTGGCATGTGTAAGCAGCATTCGTAGATTCTCAGTGCTTAAGGCCTCTACCCTAAATCCTTGATACTCCAGCGAGATCTTCAGCATGGCATGCCCGAACCTTAATATTGTCACAATATAATAAAGACCAAGTTTCTATTCAACCAGCAGACCTATATGTCAGAGTTCAAATCTATGTTGAGGTCCATTATCTTTAAAAATGAACAGTCACAAAACAATAGTGTGCAAGAATTTGTCAAAAGCAAATACCACATTGAACAAAGGAACCTTGTTTTTCTGGTTAAAAGTCAGACAACAAGCAAGCCAGGAGACAGCCCATACAACTTTTGAAGCGGTATTGGGTGGGTGATAAGCTCACTCCGTAAAAGGAACTTCAACCAAGGACTATTGCTAATTCATGTGTCAGCATGAAGCATGCGCAATGGAAGTCCATCAGTTCCCTATGGTTAGTCATTCCATCAATAACAGACCAGCTAGAATTATCCGAGCAATGAGCACTAACCTGTGAAGGTGTTGTTGATCAATTCTGCAACAGAAAAGACAAAAGTAAAACATGAAGGTCAGATGAAATTGTCCAAGCAGCTCAAAAGAAAAAACTATTCAACCCATTGGACAATAGACATAAAACTGCGATGAAACTTTAAAATTATCAACATGAAATATGTTTTACTCGCTCTGTACAAGACAAGACAAACTCTGGAACACTGATGCCAGGACTTACAAAACATCCCAATCAGAAAATATAACCAGCACCGTTTGGACAAAGCTATCTTTTCGGCAACTCCACGAGTTCACGTAGGGGCTAAAAGGTCTTGCCTTTACAAAGTTTTAAGCCAATATCGCCACTTGGATATCACATATACCATCCTTTTCTGCTTTTAATTAGAGCTCCAGCAGCTATAGAATTCTAAACTCGATGCACAAAGATCACATGAAAAGCTTGCAAAGGCCTAACCAATCTCCTTTATCCTTCAGTTTCCATGATAAAAATACACAAGTCATCGGCAAACGTAAACACAATCACGTTCAATCCATTGTAAATTGTCTCCCAAAAATCTTCTCGAGGCTCGAAAACGTACAAGACACGACCAAGAGGGTGAATTGCAAGATCACGCAAACACCACCAAATCAGCTCCATCCATTACGCGGAACAGCAATCATCTCAACCGAGGGGCAAGCGATCGATCGGCACCGAGGTGATCAACGGAAACGAAAAGGCGACAGGAGGGAAACCAAGGGAAATGAGGAAGCGAGGATACCGTCGCCGAGGGAGAGGAGCGGCTGGGAGGAGCAATCGCAGCGGCAGGGAGGGCAGGAGGCCGAGGGGCCGCCGCCGCGGCGGCGGCTGACGGAGGCGAGGGCCTCGGTGGCGCGCCAGTGCAGAGGGGGCCCCACTATGTAGCACAATATGCACACCGCCACCACCGCGATGAACGACTTCAGCGCCCTCTGCTGTCGCCGATTCATCTCTCTCCCTCCCCCTCGCGGGATGTACGCGTGTATGATTTCGAGCCGGAGCGACGGCGGCGGCGGCGGCGGCGGCGGCGAATGGTGGGCGATCGATTGCTCGCAGGAACCGCGAAGGAGGAGAGAGAGGCGCGTGATGGGGGCGGTTTCCCTCCTAAATGCAAGGGGAGTTTTAAGAAGTCTACACTTGCTAGAATTGAGGTGCATAAAAGAGAAAATAGAAAAGAACAATTTTTTCTTTTTTTTTTTAAAAGGATTTTGAGTAAATTTGATTTGATTGATTGTGTAATGGTCGTAATTGAATAATTGCAAGTAGAGTTGATTTATTTTTTTGGGATGAAGAGAGAGTAGTGGTTAGTTTTAATTTGTGAAATATGGGTGATTTTGGAAGATACTTGGTCGATCATTGAGTTAAGAGTAGACAAATTAATGATAGATTAATCATCAAGTTAATTTTATGAGTAGAGAAATATTTTCAATTCAAATAGTTTCCAAGTTCAGGTGGTTTCGGGTTAAGCCTTCTTAGAAATGGGTAGGTTCCTGGCTTGAGTAATTCCAAATATTGAGAAGAATTTTGGTTTGAATGGCAAGGGTTGCGAGCCTGCTCTATTTTTGGATAACATGGATATTGTGACATCCCGATTTTTCAATTCTATTTTCAATAAATTGAGATGGGTATTTCATTGTCACGTATATAGTTCTTTTCCTTGAGTCGGCCACTCATGTGAAAACTAGTCTATCAGGTGAAGCCGTTTCTAATGCATCAGACTTGAGAATTTGACCAGAAAGCGATCTTTCGACCGAGCTAATCTACAAGGGTCATTCGGCACAATTAAAAATCGATTAGAGATCGGAGATAGGTCGACTTAACAGAGGCATGTGATCAGGTGTGGGTGATTCCACCAGATCGCACAATTTTTGTCGATCGGCACTGGACCGACTTTTCTGTCGATTGGGTACCCTATGTTCGTATTTGAAACCTTGAGATTATCCCGACAACCGAAAGTCGCCAATGTTTCAAAGATGTACATTATGGCTTAAGATGATCAACCACAGGTTAAATGCATGAAAATTTCTAAAGGCTACCTGGTAGGTTGGGCTGCGCTAGTATCGTGCCAAAGTGAAATTAACCGTGGAATTAAAATCGAATTCAGAAATTGGAAGTCTTGGTGTGTCACAAATCATTATTAGGAATATTAACTCATCTTCAGAAGATTTTTCATGTAATCGGAATTTTTCAGCGATTAAATCAAAGAATGGCTAATTTAGCTCGAGAAATTAGTAGGCTCGCCTTTGGTCGCGCTTTTGGGACTTAAGTTGGTTCTTGGACAAGTGAAGATGTGAATTGAAGTGTGGTGATATTGAATTTATTTTATGGACTTCAATTTGATTCAATTAGAAGAGAATTGATGAGAATTGAAGAAATTGGATGTACAAGAATTGGACCCCAGCGGAAAATGGAATTAAATCCATTGGAATAAGGTTGTGGGAGTTTTAAGTGAGTGGAGTATGACATCATCCATGAGGTCATGGTGGGCCATTTTTGTGGGATTAAAGAAAAAGGAAAAGAAAATGGAATGGTCCCATCTCTCTCTCTCCTTCCTCTCTCCCTTCCGTTGGTTTCTCCTCCATCTTTGTTGTGCGAAGAGGAGAAAAATGCAGAGAAGAAGTTGGAGCAGCCATGGCCGTTCGCTCCCACACGCACGTCGTCGTCGCCGCGCCGCCACCGCCGTGCGTCTACCCCGCGTCGCCCGCGTGTGCTCGTTGGCCCGCCGTCGCGCCGTCTTCGCCTCTTCGCTGCGCCTCAGCTGCTGCATCAGCTCGTGCCAGAGCCGTTCGGCCACCTCCGACCACCGTTCGGGTCCTGCCTTGGTCCGATTCAACCCCTCAACCTTCCCCGGTCCTTTTCCATCTCATCCAAGCCCCGGATCCGCCCATTCTTGGCCTCAACCAGCAGTGGACAGCAGCTGTAGAAAATGGGTTTCTTAGCCCCTTCTTGGTCCGTTTTGGTCGCCTTCCTGAGGTCGGATGCTTGGCCCGCCTTGAGGAAAGTCGATCCTCGTGTCGTCCTCATCGTTTTGGTTTGCTCAGCTCGCTAATCCGGTGAGTTTAGCTCACTAAACCTTGATTAGACGGTTAATGATGCCCTAAGTGTGCTTAGTCTAAGTTAAGTAATCTTAGGTGGTTAATTTAGTTTATTTAATTGTGATTTAGATTAAGATGTTTGTTTAATTTAAAGTATGTTTAATTAAAGGTTTTTTGGTCAGTCCTACTCTACACTCACTCGCAGACTTGTGCCCTATCTCTTGCGGGCGTGGGAGTCGCAACCCACTCGAAACTTACACGCGTCTACCCCCATCTCCTCTGAGAAGATGGGGATTTGAACCCCTCACCTCCCCCTTCCATGTTGGAAGGGTGGCCACTGGGGTGAACCCCCAGTGGTTTGTTTAAAGGTTAAGAGAGTTTATTTAATGTTAAGCCTTGATGGGACATAATAGGGTTTTATTTTTGAATTATTTAATTTTTAGAAATTCTGGAATTTATAATATTATATTATATTCCAAAATTATTAAAATATTATTATTTAAAAAAAAAAATTATTTTTGACCCCTATTGCTCGGAATTTCGTGCCTTCGCTCTTTGTGTAGTCGATTTTGAAATTGATGATTGGATATTATAAATTGAGTGTGGATTGTGAAAGATAGGGATATTATTATTTAATTAATTTTCGGAATAAATTTAATTATTAAATAAATTCCAAAATTATTTTGGGACCCTAAATTCTCGAATTTCGTCGATCGTTCTTTGTGTATTCAGATTATGAATTTGATGATTAGATATTACAAATTGAGTGATGATTTGTGCAATTGATTATTGAATTGTTGTGTGCTGGTTGAAAGACTCGGGTTGCAGTAGTGGCTAGGCCGACTGGACCATTATTCTTCTAGAAATGCCGTCGATAGAATGACGTGGCTTGGTTGCAGTAGTGGTGAGACCGACTTGACCTTTATTCTTCTAGAAATTGCCGTCGAGAGAATGACGTGGCTTGGTCGCGGAGTGGCGAGACCGACCGGACCTTTATTCTTCTAGAAATGCCGTCGATAGAATGACGTGGCTTGGTCGCATGAGTGGCGAGACCGACTGGACCTTTATTCTTCTAGAAATGCCATCAAGAGAGTGACGTGGCTTGGGTCGCAGTAGAGGCTAGGCCAACTGGACCCATGCTCCTTCGGGAATGCCGTCAACGTAATGACGAAGCCGTGCTCCATGGGGGAGGCGATGCTTGGCATTAGTGTCAGTAGATAGCCGAACTGCGAGTAGGCTATGCCCTTGTGTGGCAGTGAATAATAATTGGAATGCGTGCTAAGTGCGATTATGATTTATATGAAAGTGATGGCGTTCCAATTGTTTGAATTATTATTACTACCTGAGATTGTATGATACAAATTGTGCTAACCTGCAGGAAGGAATTGAGGCGAGGTAAGTCTTCTGTGTGTGATGTGGCTAGGCCACCTTGGGCGTATTTTCTTTCTAATAGGGGTTTAGGGGGTTGAGCTTGCTGAGACATTGTCTCATCCCGGTTTGGGGATTACAATTTCAAGTCCCTAGTGGACGGAGCGACCAGATAGTTTTGGTTGGCCTTGAGGAGTTGCAGAGGTAAAGTAATGAGGATTGGAGAATGTGTCAGACTTGTAGATCGTAGGACAATTCCTTTTTAAGAGCCAGTCTTTTGTAAACTTTTGGCTGTAGGCTTCTGTTTGTAATTCTATTGAATTATGAAAGTGTTATGTTGTGGTTTTGCTTCCTGCTTTTCTATTCCGTATTTCATTGTCATGGATTTTATAATACGTTCCGCTTGCGCAATAATAAATGAATGGGGTCGGCGACACTACCTGGGAATGTCGCATTTGCATGACCATGGTGGGATGTTGGCGCGTTCGAGGTTCAGGGCGTGGCGGATATAAGGTTTTCAAAATTGGGAGGTGATGGAGTTTAATTGAAAAATGTTTTCTTTAATTTATTCCCCCTTTTAAATCAAGTTTAAGCTCAATAAGAGATAAGATCTCTATATAATTTCTCTTTATGTGTAATTTGGCTTTTAAATAAAAGAAAAGATAAAAACTGACAGATCACAAATAATTAGAATGAAAGCTTGTCTTGATATTCTTTCTGTTTACCCATTTACTAACATTTAATCTCAAAACAAATAGAATATAGAAGTTGGGATATGACAGATACAATCGAAAATGCTATTTCTAATTTATCCATTTTTTACAACTTAAAATTCAATAAGAGACCAAATTTATATAATATTTCTCTTTATTTATCTTTTGATATTCAATAAGAGATGGAAACTTTCATATTGCAAATTATTAAGCTAAAAACTTATTGGTAGAAGTTTAAATGGTTAGGATATATGGGGATCTACACTGAATCTTAATAACAACAATGGAGTTGAAGAAACAATGTAGTAGGGTTAGATATTGTAATGATGAGTGTATTGATAGTACTAAAATTAATCACGAAAATATGATTTAGTCTTAAAATTTGATCAATTTGTGCAATCAAGTCCCTCATTAACTCCGTCCAACTTGAATGATGGAAAATGCAAGCCTGACCATCACATTAACAAAGAGTGCAATGATGACCAAAACGAAACTGTTTAACTCCCAATTTTAATGAAAATTAGATTAAAAGTAAATAAAAAAAGCCTAAAAAGATTGAAAAACAAAAATTACTTTGGATCAACCTTATAGGTTAAGGAGTGGCCTTCAGCACCAAGGGGTGTGCAAGGGAATCGGTCCGGTTCCTAGTTCTTTGTTCTAGGGGTTGAATCGCCTACTAGGACCGGACTGGTAATATATATAAATTATAAGAAAAATTTCCGACAAAAAGAAGTTTTAAGAAAAATGAAAACCCTAAAATCCATAATCTAAAACTTAACACTCATTGACTAAGTGCTCGTTTCGTCTTACTTTCATCTCGTTTGAGTCATCTCTCTAACTTTTACTCACGGTCTTGACTCTCAAGCTCAAAGTCCATCAACTCATGGCCTCAACTTTCAACTTTCAATATAAGCCCATTCTTTTTAATGATCTTGTTAAAATATGTCTCGAGTTTGAGTCCAATGTGAAATTCCGAATATTCCTAATTGGATATGATGCGGACATTTGAAATCGAGCAAAGAAGATCCAAAGATCAACTTCCCAAATTCGAATTTGCGTTGGAGAATTTGGCCGCTAAAATAGGAAAGTCCAACTTTGACTTGGATTTTATTTAAAATATACAGAGATATGTTTTGGATAAAATCGTTTAAGATAGGAAACATAATCCTATAAAAAATCGGCAAAAGAATAAGGGTCTTACTTATAAACATTTATAGATTTGTGGCCACGAGTGGTAAGAGGTTGATCATGAAGAATTGGTCTTGAAGCGTCGTCTCGTAGTTGAGTGTTTGGGAGGGATTTTCTTTGTCGTTCTTGTCCATAAATTACATCTAAGAAGATTTAGTGTTTAAGCCAATTAAATCTTGTAGTAAGATTTGCGTGTAATTCTTTTGAGAGATTGAGAGATTATTTCTTGAGGAATTTTTGGGCTAAACACTACGTGCGTTATTGGGTGTAATTGGGGCTTGGGAAACACCAAGAGAGTGTTTGAGTGACTCGAATATGTAATCTCCTTGTATCGCTTGATCTATAGTGGAATTCATTGCTGCTCTCCTTGTGGACGTAGGTCTTTACGATCAAACCACGTAAATCCGGTGTCCGATTTATTTTCTTCTTCTATCTATATTATCGTTCAATCGCTTGATTTTTGCAACAGATCTTGCCCTTAAGAAGAGGCAAGTTTTTTGTTTTTTACTTTACTTTCACTCGTTGGAAAACATTGCACTAAGTGCGTGAAGCTTGGCGAGACCGGTTCCATGGAACCAAAGGGCGGTTCTTGACTCCAATTTTTTGAAATCGGTCCTTAGTTGGTAATTCTCAATTTTCAGGTGAGAATTTCTTATTCGGATCATGCTCACTCTTATTAGCAACTTGTACTCGCTAGCAAGGGGTGGCAACTGCGTTGGTGGCGAAGTATGAGGCAGAAAGGCTGCTCCCTCCAGCCCACTCAAGAATCCGTTCTCTCTCTTTTTTTCTGCTTTTTTTTTTTTTGCTAATATTTTCATTCTCTTTCCCTTTTCTTTTAATTTTTTGATCGTTTTTCCTATTAGTCTTATAATCTTATTTCTTTTTAAAAATTTTCAAGCTATTTTCTATGTGGAGCCTAGTTGGCACCATATCAGCGCTATGTGTAATCCCAAAATGATAAAAAAAAAAAAAAAAAAAAGAAAAAAAAAACAATCGTTAGCATTTTCCATTAAATGTTGGAAAATGGATAAACTATATATTCTTCGGAGTACTTGCCAGTAGCTAACAAGTTCAAGTGAAGCTCCCTTGCCTTCTTCGATGCTTATTCATTGTGTTGACTACATTTCTTAAGACAAATAATATAACGTTGGGATAATAGATTGAAAGTCCTAAAATTTGTGATCGCAATTGGGAGATGATAAGGTATAGTTGAAAATGCTTTCTCTAATTTCTCCTCTCTTTGTTCAAGTTTAAACTCCATAAGAGGTTTTTTTTTTTTTTTTTCGGCCATAAGAGGTTAAATCATCATATAATTTCTCTTTATTTATTTTATGGAATTTAAATCCAATAAGAGATAGAAACTAATAAATGACAAATTATCAAGCTAAAAGTTAAGGGCGGCAACCTGTACTTTGCAGGCAAGGGTCGTCGACGCCTAGTGGCGGTTGCCAGCCCTCATTGGCAAAGCCAATTCCCCATGAACCCACCAAGGAATCCCTCCTCCTCCTTCCTAGTTTATTTTTATCCTTTTCTTCTTTTTCTTTTATTTTGTGTCCTTTTTTTTTAATTTTTTTAAAATATTTTTCAAGCCTTTTTTTTTTTCCCTATTTGATGCCTAATTGGCATCACATAAGCTCGACGTGCAATATTGAAACATAAAAAAAAGTCAAGTCAGTATTTCCTAGTTAGCCAAATTAGAGAAAGCTAACCGAAGGTACTAATCACACAAATTTGATAAGCTTTAAAACTCAATTGCACAAATTAAAAATTTTAAAATTGAATTGCATTTTTGTAATATCAGTTTTAAAACTTTTGATACAATTATTCGGATAATATATTATCTCAAGAGATTAAGGGTGCATTTAGTAACGTTTTTGTTCAAAAATTGTTCAAGGGAATAGAAATAGAAAAAATTATTTCTGTTCTAGGGAACAATTTTTAAACAGAAAAACGTATTTGGTAACTGCATAAAATTTCTGTTTCTAGAATAAAATAAGAATATAAACACATTTGGTAAACTTGTATAATTTTTTTATTATTTCTTTTAATTTTTAAATATTTTTATTTGATTTTTCCTTTTTCTTTTTTCTTCTTTTGGCCAATCGCCAGCCTCGGCCATGGTGGCGATCAGCCAACGAGGGTCGCGGCCTCACCGGGAGCCGGCGACGCTCGGCCTCGCCGAGGGTTGGTGATGCTTCGGCAAGGTCGCCGGCCCTCAACGGCCGGTCGTCGGCCTTCGACGGCCGGTCACCGGCCATAGTTGAGACCGGCGACCGGCCAAAAAAAAAAAGAAGAAGAAAAGAAGAAGAAAAGAAAGAAGAAAAAAATAGAAGAGAAAAAAATTATTTCTCGAGAGGTGTTTCGGGAACAAGAAACAAATTTTTCTTGTTTCTTATTTTCGTTCCAAATTTGTTCGGAAAACAAAAAAATAGATTTGGAACAAAAATATAAATAAACGTGTTTTACTGTTCTTTTTTTGTTAGAACAAAAAAAAAAAGAAATTATGTTGATGGGCGGAAAGAAAGAATACAAACAAATAGCCCCTAAGTCAACGCAATGGAAAAGTATCGACAAATGCAAGGGAGCTTCACTTGAACCTGTTAACTACTTGCAAACACTCATTAGATCACGATTACATTAAAATAGAAGAGGCATTATGCAAATGGATACCTAACTTAATCCGAGAAGATGAAGCCCAACGTATTATAATTCATAGCAATGCCTCTCTTTGTCCTTAGTCTTCCAAAATATCATCAAATCAATAAGTTATTTATCCCAAAACGACCAATCAACAAACATTCTTGCACACACGTAATCACCAAATCCATGGAAACCCTACATTATCACAATTCAGTAATGTCAGAAACCTTTATAATTGGAATGTATGTAGACACGATCTCTTGTTCTTTAATTTTGCAAAGTCAAGAATGCCGGAGCTCGTGCATCCACGTTCATGCGAAGACCCCCAAAATCAAAATCTTTCACCGGTCAACTTCCCCCAAGAAAGCCTAAGCCTCTCCAACGTGTGAGCCACCTATATTTCTAATCTCCTACAACGTATAAGAACTCCAATTTCTCTTGGTTTTCCTTAGGTTCATTCCCTCGCATCAAAAGCCTAATGGCCTACCTAGCTCCATTCCTAGTCCTCTCATGCCTCCTAACCCTCCCCCTCCCATCTTTACAAGCCTACTACGGCTCAAGTACTCCGTACTACTCCTACAATAAGCCGATGAACGTCATCGACTCGTGCTGGCGGTCGAACCCTAAATGGGCGGCCAACAGGCGGGCCCTTGCTGACTGTGCCGTCGGGTTCGGTAGCAACACGATCGGGGGGAAGTATGGGTCCATCTATGTGGTCACCAGCTCACTGGACAACCCCGTGAATCCGAAGCCGGGGACGCTCCGGTACGGCGCAATACAAGATAAGCCGCTTTGGATCACCTTTGCCAGGGATATGAAGATCACTCTCAAGAATGAGCTGATGGTGAACAGTTACAAGACCATTGATGGGAGGGGGGCCAAGGTGGAGATAGCAAATGGGCCATGCATCACGTTGCAATACGTGAGCCATGTGATTATACATGGGATTAGCATCCATGATTGCAAGCCCGGGAAATCCGGCATCGTGAGGGACTCTCCCACGCACGCCGGCCGCCGGCAAGGCTCCGATGGCGACGGTATTAGTGTCTTCGCGTCTTCGCACATCTGGGTCGATCACTGCTTTCTAGCTCGTTGCACGGACGGCCTCATTGACGTGATCCATGCTTCCACGGCGGTCACCATCTCTAACAACTATTTCCAGCAGCATGATAAGGTATTGGCATCGATTCACTACAGCGAGCACAAACTTCTAAATTTTCATGCGATTAACATGATCAGCACTCGCTAAAGCTGCGATTGTATATATAATAACCGCAGGTGATGTTGCTCGGACACAACGACAAATACACGGCCGATAAAGTTATGAGGGTGACGGTGGTCTTTAACCGCTTCGGTTCGGGTCTGATCGAGAGGATGCCTAGGTAGGGGAGGCAACTTTCATATGGTTTATAAAGACAAGATATGATAATAGATTTTGATGTGATTATGACAACATATGATGTTGCAGGGTTAGATTTGGGTATGCCCATGTAGCCAACAACCAATACGATGAGTGGCGAATGTATGCTATTGGTGGCAGTGCCAATCCCACCATCTTCAGCGAGGGCAACTACTTCCTGGCCTCCAACAATCCTGTTTCCAAGCAGGTAGCTCCAGGATGACATCTCCTTCATCAATTTCCCATTTTGATCACGACAAGTTCATTCGAATTTCCCATTTGCTTGCTTGCAAAATTCAGTATCTCCTTGTTAACATTGATTATACAAGATGATGGGGACTATCCTAATTTCATATCAAATTCAACATGCGGCAACGCAGGTCACCAAGAGAGAGACCAAGAGCGGTGACTGGAAGAGTTGGAAATGGAGGTCGTCAAGAGATCTGTTCGAGAATGGCGCGTACTTTGTGCAATCCGGCTACGGTTCGTGCGCCCCACTATACTCGAAAACTCAGTCATTCGCTGTGGCCGATGGTTCTAAAGTTCCGGCCTTGACCTCTAATGCCGGTCCTCTCTCGTGCACCGTAGGCAAAGCATGTTGAGAGTTTTTGACCTAATTCGTGTCTTGTTTTGAAGGATTAACATGTGTTTTGGTTTTTGGCTTTGTGTCTCTTTTGAATCCCCAAGTGCTGTCTTAAGCCTTCTTGGGAGAGATCGGTTATTTTATCAAAGCATGATTTTATGCACGGGGTACTAATTGCGATGTACATTTCTGGCAACAGACCATGTTGAATGTAGAGAAAGGAAATGTCAAAAAGACTTCCCACGTTCAACTTATTGTGGGCTTCCACGTTTTGATGATGCTATTTGTCGCTAAATAAGAGAGAAACACGATGGAAAGTAGTTGGGTGCTTACAAAGTCGACTTTATAAATAAGTCGTTCATTTCAAAATGGACACTTTTAATAATATTATAAGAACTGATTGCTCGGATAAGTAGAGTGGCTATAATCCATTTCACGGTTTTTTTTTACCGACCCTTTTAGAACTGGCGTATTGGGCTTTATAAGTTCATAGCTTGTCTTGTGAGCTCGAGAAGATTATGTCTAAGCCCAATTATACCCTCGTCCTATCTAATCTTCACTTTACTGAAAATGCGGTAAGTGCACTATGAAACAAAAACAAAAAACCGTAGTTTCAACTCCACCCTCTACCAACCACTGGGGGTTCGCCCCAGTGGCCACCCTTCTAACTTGGAAGGGGGAGGTGAGGGGTTCAAATCTTCACATTCTCATGGGCGAATTGGGGTGAGGACGATTTCATTTTAGGAGTGGGTTTCGACTCCCACGCTCCGTCTGCGGAGGCAAGGCAAAAGTCTGAGAGTGAGTGTTAAAGTAGGCTTAGCGTAGGACCGACAATAAAAAAAAAAAAAAAAAAAAAAAACTCCACCCTCTACCGACCAAAAAAAACATAAAAAAACTCCACCCTCTCAGCCTAGATGGTCTCCTTAGAGACCATTTCACCCCAACCCAGCTTATCAAATGTTGGCCACTAGGGGTGCATATGACAATCAATCTGTTTCTCTATCTTTTTTTTTTTTTTCCTAAAAATAGATTTAGAATAAAAATCCATTTGGTGATACAATTTTAAATTTTTTTTTAAATTTTCGCTCAAATTTTTACTCTAGAAATAGATTTAGAATATAAATAAGAAGCTAAAATTTTTTACTTCTCTACTTCTGAAAGAAAAGTGAAAAATATAAACTTTTTATTGTTCACTTTTATCACTACCTATTGCTTGCTGGTCGGCCCCTTGTTGCTCACTAGTCACCCACAAGCTACCCCCGGTCGCTCACTCGCCATTTGTTGGTGGCTCGCCAGTTGCCCCCCCTGCAGCTCACCAGTCGTCGAAAGCTTGTTGCCGACTGCCAATCTCTAGCTGCTTACCTACCAGTCACTTGCTGTCGATCGCCCATCGTTGCCCACTACTAAACTCTGGCTGCCTGTTGGCCGCCAGACACCCATTGCTTATTGTTGGATGCTCGGTGTCGGTCGTCGAATGCTCGTTGCTAATTGTTGGCTGCTCGTTGCCTTTTATCACCGCTCGTGATGAAATTTTGTGTTGTTATCAAACAAAATTTTATTTGAAACACAAGAATTTTGTATAATTATCAAATGCATATCTTTGCTCAGAAATTTGTTTGGGGAATAAAAAAAGAAAATTCAATTTTTAGCTATAAATTGATTTTCAAAACAGAATGGTTAACATTCACACCTTCAGGTGCATATGATAACCATTCGGTTTCTGTTTCAAAATTATTTTTCTGTTCTAGATTTGTTTTTGGAATAGAAACCGTTTAGTAAAACTATTTCATTTTTCTATTTATGGAATAAATTTTTACTCTAAAAATAGGTTTGAAATAGAAATCGATGTATTTTTTTTTTTTTTTACTTCTCTATTTCTAGAATAAAAATGAGAAATAAAAACTCTTCTCATCATTCGTTCTTGCTACTAGCTGGCCACCCATTCGTCGTCGTTGGTTGCCGTTGTCGCTCCCCGGCCGCCATCCATTGTCCGTTGCCGTTGTCCGCCACTTGAGAGGGAGATATTTTGTGTCGTTATTAAATGAATTCTATTATGGGAATAGAAATTATGTATAGTTATCAAACGCGTATTGTTGCTCATCTAAGAATATAAATAAAAAAAATTATTTCTCTTCCATAAATTAATTTCTGGTCATAATGATTATCATTTGTGCCCTAGACCAACCGGAGAGATTCTCTCTTTGAAGTGCAAGCAATCATGCATTCGATATGCATATAATCCCATATATTACGTATTGTTGAGGCACAAAATGGCATCGTTAGATATCAAACAATCTAGTTAGAGAATACACCTCGAACCACCACGAACCGGCCATCTCAAAACACACACAAAAAAGAGCATGGTGAGCCCTTTGGGTAGTCCTCGGGGCATTCTCAGGGGGGGATGGGGGTAGGGACCCGTAAGTTTCGAGCGTGGGTTGCGACTCCCACGCCCTGCAAGAGGCAGGGCACAAGTCCGCGAGTGACTGTAGAGTAGGAATAGAGTAGGACTGACAAAAAAAAAAAATCGAGCATATCCTTAATGATAATGAGCTTGTAACGTAGGTTCTTAATAATGATAAGCCTGGCTCTTTTAGCACTAGCTCGTCTCTATTTTCAGATGTCAATTCTTATATTTGATATCTGAAAACTCTAGCTTGCTTCTGGTTCTGTCAGTCTATTCCTAGAGTTCATTCAATTACAAAATAGTTTTGAATCCTATTCAATAAGTCAATCCAAGGAAGAGAAGCCCAAGCGGGTTCGCTCATCATCTCATTTGATTTGGGTTGCGGCCCACTCAACAATGGGCTCAAACTAAGGATAAATTTGATAAATGAATCATAATCCAGGTGTTTCCTCTGTGTGCAACGACTGAAAACGGTTCATGATGGGAGATTAAACAAAGGCTTTTCACACCACACTAACAAGAACAATCCGGATCTTAACCTTCATGGAAAATCCGTAGTTTCATTGGTGTTTATGTATGGACATATAATATTTTGAACCCTTTTTAAGACCCTATGTTTCTACTTTGAGAGATTAGTCGAGTTAATTAAGACCCAAGACTAATCCATAAATGTATTGCTCGTTTTTCCTTTGGTGCGCTCTGTCACATCATCTGGAAGAATATGAATGATATTTTCAGGGGTGAGCCCGTTTCTACCTCGACCATGAAGAAGCACATTCTTAAAGTCGTTCAAGATAAAGCTCTCACCTTCAGGAATGTGAACGATTCCACTAGAAATAAAAGATTACAACGATTCTGGGAATTGGATCCTACCATCTTCTCCTCTGCTATTTGCACACCGGCTGGGTAGGCCCTTGGTGTTTTTTGGGCGTGATTTTATCTCTTGTGTTGGCTTTGGCCTTTTGCTTGCCGCTTGGCTTTTTGCTCGGCTTCCTTCCATTCTTTATGAGAATGTTCATTGTGAGTGTAAGTTTTTGAAACCGATGGTTGTATAGTTTTTATCTTCCCCATTATATTTATTACCTTCACCAAAAAAAAAAAAAAAAAAATTCACGGGTAGATCTTTAGAGCTCTCTTGACTCTATGTAACTTCCCTATTGCAGCGGCCAGAAGAGATCACCGTGACGACATGAAATCAGTTGGGTGTTTCTAACCATTTTCCTTTTTCTTACCCCTTCTTTAGGTGACTTTCACTCGTGTCCATCCTTATGCTAATTGCGAGTAACGCGAAAGCTTTTCACTAAACCAGTTAGAGATTACGTTCCTAATAACGCAAGCACATCGAGTACGCAAAGGAAATACGAGAGAAACAAAACCCTCGAAAAGGCAAGGGAAACAAAAGAAGACTAGGACGTGAACGTGACTTGGACGCCTTCTTGTCGCCGAGAATTCGTCGGAAACCGACGTGGATTTGGATGTCCTGATGTATGATATGTCGCAAGCGAAACGACGTTGATTGGTCGCGGGCTTTATGTCGATACGACAGGAGGGGAGCGTCGCGTGACGAGGTGACCAAAGCGTCGCGTTCTGGGGGGAGGAATGAAGTGCACGCCTTTGCATGCTTTGCTGACACGTAAGGCCTCCGTCACAAGCTGCAAAGAGCCAACGAAATCCGAGCGGGAGCTTTCGCGTCGTTTTCCTGCGCGGGAGGTCGTGAAAGGGACTTTTGATTACTTCACACAAACAAAAGCATAGCTTCTCCGGACATAAATCAGCATGATTTTCTTAATCATGTCACCATAACTTTCCTGAAGAAACATACATGACATAGATTTTGAGATTAGGGGTGGGAATTCGATTTGTATTTTTCATATTATATCACCGTGTCATGTCGAATCTAGTTTTAATTTTAGATATATTTGTAAGTCATGCGATAACTCAGATATGACATTTTTATTGAAGAAGTTGCATAATAACATAACCAGTTCACACTTTTAAGTTAGGAACAACATTTTCATGCAATCATGTAATGATTGAGATAGATGGTGGCTTGATCGAAAAAGTGGTGACTTTGTCATAATAAGTGGTGGTCCAATTCAGACAGTTGATGATTGGACCGCCTCTGAAGACTTTTAGAATTTGATTTTCGAGGAATAGTCATAGGGTTGCTCTCTCCAATGGAGTTGTGCAAGGTGGAAATTTTGTCAAGAAATAATTAATTAGGCACGATTGACACGTCCCGTTGCCAAATAATAATCTTCACCCGTTGGGTAGGGGCATCAAGCTCATTGATATAATAGATAGCAATTCGTATATAGTAGGATATTTTACATCCTAAAAAATAGCTCCATATCATTAAATAAAGCTCCACAAGATCCCTGCAGAAATAATGGGGTGTAGAGATGCTTTTGCGTGCCTTAATCATCTGAGTCACGACGAGTCACGAAAATGGGTAGAGGGGAGAGCGGTTGTAGATCCGACGGTTTAAGCCGGGTCCGTTGACTAATCGCATGGCCCATATCAAAAGATAAAAGGGCAGCTCCTGCTATTAACGGCTGAGGTCGAATTGTGGCCAAGTGCTTCTTTTTTTTCCATCCACGAATAAGCGTAGCAAAAGAGGGGATGATGGAGGTAGGACTAGGAGAGAACTAAAGGCAAAAGCGCTCTCATGTTCCGCACCACGAGTAGTTCCCTCCCCAAAAGATCATGCGCATTGTAATGCGAAAGGAGATGTTCATCCAAAAACGATTCATGCGTAAGGGAACAGAAACGACGATGCATGCCACTTCTGAAGCTTCAATTACCCTTATCTTTTAACTCGAAAAGATAGAAGAGTCTTGTTTACGAGTGTCTTGAGATATTTATTAACGGTTACCTTTTTTTCTCTCAATATGTCACGACTTTGTCAAAATAGGTTATAATTTTTTAATATGATAGGTTGAGTTATTATATAGTTGAGTTATATTCAATAAATAGGCTACAATTGAATTTATATATAACATAATTGTTAAATAGGTCATAAATAGGTTTGTAATTTACTTAAAGTTAACTCACCTCTATGGTTATTTTCATTCTCTCTTGCTCTTGCTGAATCTTGTGCTTATTCAGTTTGCTCTTTGACCTCAATTCGATCTGAGTAGCTTGTTTTAGCAATATGAGCTAGATCAAGTATGGATTAAGTATGGGTCAGGTTGAGTATGTGTCGCCAGACTTACATTGCATGGAAAATGGGTCAAAATGAATTAAGTGGATGTAAGATTGGACTATTTTCTTACTTGACCGATCTACACATTTGATAGGTCTAATTATAACCTTTCAAATACTTTTGTGAGCGATGAAGAGTTTGAGAATCTTTGCTAAAAGTATGAATGCTAGAGTTCGAAGTCTTCCCTACTAAGGGTTTTTGAGAGGTAAAAGAGTTGAGATAGATGATCGTGTTGCTCCTTTGAATTGCGTATAGAAGAGCCAATGCCTCCGATTAATCACTTCCAAAATCAGATAAAAGGATGGATTGAGGAGGACCGTCACGGTTACTTCCTTCGGGCAATGCTGCAATAATCACATATCAGTTATAGGATGTCCAATTTAAGACGTATCTACTCAGTACACCCATGATAACAATATCCAAACTTGACAAGCTTATCCTAAACCTATTGACATTAGAATTCAAATTAAAATCTTTCCATATGATATAGTAAATGCCCAACCCACATGATGGCAAGAGGATGTCGTATTTTAAGACGCATCTACTCAGCACACCCATGATGACAATATCCAAGTTTGACAAGCTTATCCTAAACTTATCGACATTAGAATTCATAGAAAAATCTTCCATATGATATAATAAATGCCCAACCTGCAAGTTGGTGAGAGGTTTGCTAATGACATGATCCGAATTTGAGACTTCATGGTAGACATTTGGGTGATTTGTCAAAAAAAAAATAAAAAATCAGTTTAGCCCTATGACACTATTGTAATTTTTACACGATATTAGTAGGCGAGAGGAATGGTGATCTACGCGTTTATGTATGTTATTGTTAGCCAAATGAACCTTTTTTTTCTTTTTCAATCTATTGTTTATCCCACTAATTACCTAACCAAACACCACTTTTTGCCATTTATCAAAAGAGAATTATATTATACAAATTTGGTTAGTACAAAAGTTATCATAACTCTCGAAGATTTAATGAAGTGTTGATTTTTTTTTATATGTATCATACCATTCAATTAATGTGTTTATACTCTCATCATTTCTAACTAAAGTTTCTATTCCAACACAAATTGCGAGAATGCTTTTTATTTAATTGATGGAATACGGAGTATGACTTGCGTTTCATTGAAGTGGTCTTCTACCATGAGTTGATTTTTCCTTTACAATTTGAAAAGTGATAAAAGTATGATATTAATCTATCATATGCAATCATAATGGTATATGGTGGCGTGCCCTTTTCAAATTATGATTTAAATTTTTCTTTCGATCTTTTTATTTCAAATTGGAAAGTATTTGGTGATATTCTTTTTTTTTTCTCATGATAATTTTCTAGCCAAATTATAATCCCGGCTAATCAACAAGATAAAATATTTTTGATATATAACAGAAAATCTCTCTCCCATTTGAACTTTGTCTTTTAATTATAACTGCATCCTTCTCCTTTTGAGTTGTGCATATCACTCTTCACTTTTCGAATAGTAAGAAAGTCATATATTACCTATTTTACACTATATTGATATTTCACCTCATCCACATCCAGTCACTTACGACATTTCATCATGACCATTGTAAGAGATTTTTTTTTTTTTTTTTTTTATGGTGATACCCCGTATTTTATGCTAAAGATTGCTCCATTAACATTTGTAATTTGGTTTTCTACATCACAAATACAATGTAATAACATGATTAATTAAGAGTCATTTTGCACTTTAGCCCTATCTATACGAGGGTTTTATCAATGATAGTTAAAACATACCTTAAACAATGAAAAGTGATAGTTCTGTAGTAATATTTTTTCATATATGGGTATATAGTCTCATTGTCAACTCGACATATTAAAATTATCAAGACTAAAAATGATCACAAGTACCAAACTGCGAGTGGTTGATTTATTTACACCGTCTTGTGATCAAAATAAAATTGTCAAAAGACATTAGATGAATTTGCTATTTGGTTCTCTTAAATAAAATTGGATTTTCTATGTTAATGCATTCCGTGGCGTTACTCTAGTATCATAGTTAAGGAACGCGCCTAAGCTGGGGCCCGGTGGGTTTGAGATCGTGACAGGTAGTTTCTCTCTCTCCCTCTCTCTCCCTGCCTCCCTCCCACGTTAAAAACCCATCCTTTCTTCGTAATTCTGTCACCTTTCTCCTCTCGTTCTCTGTCTCACTGATAGGTTTCGCAATTCTGGTGAGTGATGCTTCATTCATGTCGATGACCCTCTGTCTTTCTTCTGATGTTACGCATGATCGTGGGCTAGTCTCGGGTGCCCACAATGAGTTCTCTAAGTTTGGCATTTTTTTGTTAACTGCTGTTCTTAGACTCTGTTTATGCAGCTCGTGTGTTGTTGCCTTCTTTTTCGCGTTTTTTTGGGTACGGTTCGACTGATGGGGATGAGGTTTTACAATGGTCATCTGGGTTTTAGCTGTAGCCTCCTTGTGCTGTTTCTGGAGGAGTAACTTGATTATCTTGTTGTTGATTTCCACTACCAAAAGGCTTCAATTTTGATAAGTTGATCCAGCAACTTGGTTTTCTTTTCCATGCATGTCCTATGTTGAAGAAAAAAGTCTGCTTGGTTTTAAGTTGGTCAATCAAACAGGGAGGCTGTATTCATTTTATTCTGCTTCAGTTGTAATCTTCTTGTTTTCAAATGATAATATGGCTGAGGACACCTGGGAGAAGCATGAGACTAATGTCATTCTCAGTATCAATGTAAATTTTGCGTATGATCATGTTTGGGTGAAGAGTATGCTTTACAGGCATGGTGCACGTACTAATGTAAGAAATCATGCTCATTTGCAGTTATACTGTTGACACGAATTGTTGTTTCCTATGTTAGTAATAACTTATTCAACAATGTGATAAAATAACCCTTGATTACATCTTCCTAGGTCATCATGAGAACCAATTTCAAGGCATTTGTATCCTTTCTGGTCATTTCATTGCTATTGTCCTCCCTGGTTTCCTCTGCCCCAGAGGATGGTCTACTGAGGGTGGGACTTAAGAAGTTTAAACCGGATCCAAACAACAGGGTGGCTGCAAGGCTTGAATCCCAGGGTGGTGGGTTGCTTAGGTCATCAATTAGGCCATATCATCTGAATGGTTGGCGAGGAGATGCTCAGCTACCTGATATAGTTGGTTTGAAGAATTACTTGGACGCTCAGTACTATGGAGAGATTGGTATTGGCACTCCCCCTCAGAAGTTCACTGTGATATTTGACACAGGCAGTTCCAACTTGTGGGTGCCTTCATCGAAATGCTATTTATCGGTGAGGATTTTACATATAGCTGGAATTTTTTGGCCCACTGGACATACAAAGCCTGAGTGTTATGGTGTTTTTGTTGCAGGTGGCTTGTTTTTTCCATTCCAAGTACCAAGCCAGCCAGTCAAGCACATACAAGAGGAATGGTCTGTTTACATTGCTCGTAGGCAGCAATTCTCTTGTCATGCACTTAAACTTTTTCCTTTGAGCATATAGTTGTTGATTTCAGTTTGACAGAAGTGCCACTCCTTTTTTTTCGCTAGTCAAGCAAATGAAGTTCCTCCTCAAAATTTCTCTTGCTGCTTCCTTGTGTCTCCTTTTTTCAGGCAAACCTGCTTCCATTCAATATGGTACTGGAGCTATTTCTGGTTTCTTCAGCAATGACAATGTCCAAGTCGGCAACTTAGTCATTAAGGATCAGGTACATTAATGTTTGTTTAGAACTCGTTTGAATTGATAGTACAATTGAAGTATCTTTTGCTCAAGACCTAAGATTTCTTCTAGGAATTTATTGAGGCTACCAGAGAGCCTGGTGTCACATTCATGGCGGCTAAGTTTGATGGCATACTTGGTCTTGGATTCCAAGAGATCTCAGTTGGAGATGCTGTTCCTCTGTGGTATGATTAACCTTCTAAGTTTGTCTTGCTTTAAAGTTACTAGTATATTATACTCAGTTAAAATCAGAGGCTTGCAAATTTGCAGGTACAACATGGTGAAACAAAGGCTGGTTAAGGAACCGGTATTTTCATTTTGGCTCAACAGCAATCCTGATGAGGAAGAAGGGGGCGAACTAGTGTTTGGTGGGGTGGATCCGAAGCACTTCAAGGGCAAGCACACTTATGTTCCCGTGACACAGAAGGGATATTGGCAGGTTGGTTGCCAAAAATTGCCCTTTAGCGTGCCTCATTATGCATAATTTTTAGTTGTTTTTCTCATTCTTTTCCTTGCTATTTTCGTTTACAGTTTGCTATGGGAGATGTTCTTATTGATGGCAAACCAACTGGTATGTCCTCGCGAATCTTACTTTGAATTGGAATGAGGCAGAAGTGTACAATGTATGATAACTTAATCTCGCCGTTCTTGTTCTTGAAAAAGGCATGGAGCCGCATGTAAAGTGAAAATACTAAAAAGAGTTCTCACATTTGTTCCATTACCACTTACTTTCGTCTACTTTTGAAAATATGTATTTGCATCTTGAGTTTTATCTTTGGAGACCACTTTGCTTTCTCTTATCAATTATCCTTAGGCTTTATTTGCAAAAATGCCTTTACTTTTTGAAAATGCCCCTGCCCAAATCCCACATCATACACTTACCAAAATCCCCAGAATCCAAGTCCTAAACACCCAAACCTTAGGTTTAGCTGCCTCCACTGGCTGCCACCAAATTCTCCAGCCACCTACTGTCGCCAAGCCTGCCATCACCCACTGCTGCGTCAGCACAATTACCTCATGAACAGAGGGGGAGATAGGTCGATGGTGGCAGGAAATGGTGGCTTGCAGTACAGTTGGTGATGGGGAGGTGGGTTGACGGCGGCCTCGTAGGGACTTGGAGGCTTGGGATTTCTAAAGAGGGGCAATTTGGTCTTTTTGGCTATGGAGTTTTGCCTTAGGAGTGAAGTAATATTTTTAAAAGTAGAGGTGGGAAAGTAGAATTGGGGTGAAATGTGAGAATGGATTTTGGTATTTTCCCACATTCGTTTTATTTTTACTCAAACATACTGCTGCAGGATACTGTGGTGGCGGATGTGCTGCAATTGCTGATTCTGGAACATCTTTGCTGGCTGGTCCTACGGTATGTGCCATCGATCATTTCATACTCTGTGGATGATCATTCATATATATGTAAGATAATGTTCCTGCACGAATGTTTCAAATCTTGCTTTACTTGTTTGGTACCCTATATGTGGATCTCTAGGAGTTCCTTTTAGCAAGGTCATGCATGATAGGGAAGCGAGATTCAGGACATTTTAGTTTCTGGACAAGCACAGTGATCGATGCATGACATCTCTCTCTCTCTCTCTCTCTCTCAGACTGTGGTTACTATGATAAACAAAGCTATTGGAGCCGCTGGAGTTGCTAGTCAAGAGTGCAAGGCTGTTGTTGCACAGTATGGACAGACAATTTTGGATTTGCTTTTGGCGGAGGTGATTATTTGTCCTTAACAATTTAAATATTAATATTAGGAAGACGTGATACGTTTTGCGATTTACAGTGCCACAATATTGCGCAAGATATTCTGTTGCCAATCTTTTCTAAAAAATTTATTCTGTAGCAATTTTTTGGCTTTCTACATTGTTCTAATGGTAAGGCCTTTGTATTGCATCTGACAGGTTTCACCAAAGAAGATCTGCTCTCAGGTTGGGGTGTGCACTTTTGACGGGAATCGTGGAGTTAGGTCAGGCTCTAACTCTTAAATCTTTACTGGCGTTTTCGATTTTCAGAAATGGTGTTGTTAGACACCTAATACTTTTCCCATACCATGCTGCCATTTTGTTGCCATTTTCTTTGGTTTTACTCTTATCTATCATTCATAATGTTGCTTGCAGTATGGGTATCGAGAGTGTGGTGGATAAAACCAAGGGTAGGTCCTCTGGCTTTATGCGTGATGCAATGTGCTCGGCATGTGAGATGGCAGTTGTTTGGATGCAAAGTCAGCTGGAGCAGAATCAGACACAGAATCGTGTTCTGAACTATGTCAATGAGGTAATTTTTTGTACAGTGTTGTGCTTTATAGTCATTCCTTATAGTCTCACCAAAATTTGTTATGCTTTTCAGCTCTGTGATCGGGTTCCTAGCCCAAATGGAGAATCTTCTGTGGACTGTGAAAAGCTTTCCTCCATGCCCGTTGTTTCATTCACCTTGGGTGGCAAAGTTTTCGACCTCAGCCCAAATGAGGTGTGACTTCAATCTTCTTACATCTTAAGAATTGGCAATGCACCCCTTCGAGTAAAAACTCGTTCAATAAGATTTCTTTATGTTCCATCATCTGCTGAGCAAAATCAATAGGATGATGTTAGTTACTTTTTATTTATCATCTCTTGAACAAGGCAACCTGAGTCTGAAGATTTTGCTGGTGTAGTGCTCTGAGGTTAACAGATAGATTGGCTTAAATCGTATTATTTATTGCATGTGGATGGCTTGGGGTATTAGTCAATAATTTGTTCTCCATCTGTTTTTTTTTTTCTTTTTTTCTCGACAACCAGTACATACTTAAAGTCGGACAAGAACCCAACACTCAGTGCATCAGCGGCTTCACTGGTCTTGATGTTCCTCCACCTCGTGGACCTCTCTGGTATTACTTATAACACTTTCAAGTTTCAATTTTGTTGGCAGGAGTAGCATTTTTTGTTGTAAATTCAGTTTCTGACTTGTTTGTGTTGGTGTTTCTCTACATTCTTCTCATGCTCGTATCCTTGTGATATAGGATTCTGGGGGATGTCTTCATGCGCCGTTATCACACGGTGTTCGACTACGGAAATATCAGGGTTGGATTTGCAGAGGCAGCGTAGAGGATTGTTCCTATGTGGTTCCCCCTGTTGTCAATATATATGTTCAGCTACTTCGTTCTTTGTATGTTGAAAAAGACAGGTGGGGTTTGGTGGTCAAATTAAAAGTCCTTTCCCATCCTTTTATGATGATGGACAACCGTTGTAAATATTTCAGGGGGTTGCTTTCTCATGTAGTATGCATTGCTGTTGCCCTTTAGACCTCTTTGATGAGACATGTTGAATGTACTTATTGCATGCATCTTAACTGGTGGAGTTCCCAGCAGATTTAGTAGAGACAGACGCGACAAATCTGAGGGCTCATATGGACCCTAGTCGATGCATAGTGCATAAGTTCAGCGAGCGCGAATATATACATTTCTTTCTTCCGAGTCAAGCGGCTCTGTCTATGTCAAAATCGATCAAACCAAATATATTGCAGACACGAAAGGAGATGGATTACTGAGATGGTGAGACTTTTTGAGTATTCCACTACAATGTAGAATTTGAGACTTTGAGCTGAGGAAGATGGCTTTGGTACCTCTCAAATCAACACCTTGGCTAGAAAATGAACTTTGAATGGTCAAAATAGCTTGCTTGCAAATTCTGCAATGGCCTTCCCATCACTTGACAAGGATTTGCCCAAGTCTTCAAGTTCTAACACAGTTCTTCCTAGCTGTAGAGCCACCTTCAATCTCAATATGTCCCCATTCTCTCTTTTCTCAGCATCTCTTTCGCTAAGATTAGACTCTATGTTCTCTTCCATGAGCTTAAAGAAACCAGCGTTGTTCCTATACATCTCAAACACCATCCCAACTTGCCCTCCATGTCCTGCTGTGTTCACTATGCATGCCAATGCTCCACACACCATCCCCATCACACTAGCCCAAGAACGGTGGGGAAATCCCACCATTAGAGACCCAAAAGCAGCAAGCATTGTTAACACAGGACCTGAAATTGCCAATACCTTGTTCATTTTCAAGGCCTTTTTGCTCAATCTTAAATAATCTGCCAAGTCCTTCCTCTTCAACAGTTCTGCGATGTCTCTCATTCCATCTTCCAACTTTTCGCTCCATCCATTCCCAATCCTTTTGCCTTCTAGACTGAGCCCTTCAGCCTGCTGCTGGCTTCGTTGTGACCACCAAACAGCAGGTTCAATCTTCTTCGGGAACTTCTCGAGCATTTTTCCTATTAGTGGGAGTGGGTACGCCTTGTCCAATGCCAAGACTTTCTCCATTGCTTCATCCACGTCCATGATGCTCGGAGTGCAAATAGAGAGCTTTGTGCAGACCTGATCTTGCAGTTGCTTGAATAGCCTAGCGGCATTTCTCTGTTCTTCAGCCAGTTGGGATGGTTGGATCACGTTCACCACCACCAGCATCATTGTAGCTGCTAAATATAGTACTGTTGAGGTGACTTTAAACGCCAGGGGTAGTGCTTGATCATTTGATGCAGCACTAACGGTGGCCATGCCCACAACAATAGCTGCGGCAAGCAACATCATGTTGACAGAGATCAGGAAGAGAGAGTTCCAGTTGTCTCTTTGTTCTCCAATGTTCTTATGCATCTCCACTCTGTCACCAAGGGCCTCTAATATTGTACAAAGCTTGGCAAGGATAAGAGGGTCACAAGTATTCCTTACCGCTTCGCATTCACTTACATTGACTGATTCCTTAGCAGAACCCAGGCTTGAGAGACTGGGACCCAAGAGAGGTGTGGCATCAACTGCAGCTCGAGTAATTTTTCGCCTGCATAACTGCAACGGCAAAGCCAATGGATCATATGAAGTTTGAAGGCTCAACATGTTTCTTTGTTCAAGTAGTGTCTGAATTGGGGTTACTTATGAAAGGTTAGTGACTTAGGATCTGTGTCACATTCAAGAGGTCAGCTCACTGCATTTCTAGACAAGTGGAAAGGTCTAGAGATTGGATGGGTTGTGGTCTGGTGGTTAGAACTTGGAAATGACTGCTGCTCTACATTTTTCAAGTCCAATTGGGTTCCTTTCTCTGACTTTCAACAGCCAATAAGGACAAAACCTGGAAAGAGACGGAGATCTCGGGAGAAATGCTTCCTTTTCATGAGATCTTACATTGGCACTTCCATTATTGTGGAAGTCTTGTCTTTACATACATAGTTTATGAACAGCCCGCCAGCAAAGAACACAAATGCCAAGGTCAATCTTAGAAACATAAACAATATATAATGATAGCAGAGCATGGTCATAGTCAATAGATGGACTCATGAAAAACACATGGCAGAGTGACCTAAATACTCATGGCAACTGCTTAATCAACTATTCAAGCACAAAGTCTTGCGATTGGTTAACAAGTTAAAAAGATTGACTGACATGTTAATGTGATAATAGTTTATGACAGCCTGCCAGCAAAGAACACATATGCCAAGGTCAATCTTAGAAACATAAACAATATATAATGATAGCAGAGCATGATCATATTTAATAGATGTATTCAAGAAAAACACATGGCAGAGTGACCTAAATACTCATGGCAGCTGCTCGATCAACTATTCAAGCACAAAGTCTTGCAATTGGTTAACAAGTTAAAAAGGATCGAGTGACATGTTAATGTGATATTACTATCAAGCGTTGTACTTAGATTTACTAAACACAGTGTCATTATTGTTATGCTATTTCAAGGTGGATCACAAATGATTGGTAAGTAATATGGCCTTCTTTGTTCGTATAAGTTTCGGCAAATTGGCAAGCATTAGTAAATGCTGATACACAAGCTTGGGCCTAGACAGTCATTTAGTGGGACAAGAACACGTTCCTTGATTTACATGTTTCACTTAGTAGCTGTCTGGCTGCCACCATCACATGCATGACAAACATAACGACCAGCAGCAGGGCATGGAGATACACTAATTGGACAAACAGAAGATCTATATATTTATGAAATCTCACTGCCCAGCTCACATGTATGCTGGCTTAAAAGAATCATTACTTACATTACATAACTCAAAACACCTGGTTGAACCAGTTATCCCTAACTAAATCTTGGATACCATTCAAGAATTATTCCATGTTTCAGTCTCAAAACATAGATCCGACATTAAAATAGCATAAATAGACACCATCGGTGTGTAATGGTTTGAAGGTGTGCTGATCATGGTACATCTAACCATTTTCTGATGCGAGTCTTGACTACTATAACATTGACGGTTGTCTCCATTTATGAGCTTTTGGTCAGTGCCATAGACCTTGCCCGTAGATTCAAGAATATACCCCTGAAAAGCAAGAAGGAAGATGATCCACGTACTCGAAGCTATTACAGTGCTTTTGATTAAACAGGAAGAAACAGAGAAAAGGCTAAAAAGCACATACCAGCCACATGCAATAACACTGGCAAAGATGACGCGGAACTGCAGAGGAACATACTGATGGTTCACCCACCCCACAACCGGCCAAAACTGTAGTTGAACAAAAGTCAAAAAGATTCACAATGAACCCCTCAATGATGCCACATTTTTCCATGTATTCACATCAGAGTGAAGGGCATACCGTCCAAGATGCATACTGCACGGAGGGATAATCCTTCTTGATCTTACTTCTCACGTGCATCCACGGTCTTCCTGCATTTCATATTTGCAGTCAAGAAAGAGCAGTAGATAACATCCGATGTCTAAGAATACTGGGGCAGAAAAAATTGATGTGATTTACCCATTGTAAGGAGTGAGGAGATGAGATCATTGCTTTGTACGGTAGTCTTAAATTGTAACTAATTCATTTTTCTTTTTCAATCCACTCTAAATTAAGGTGGAAGAATTCACCCAGCAGAGTAAGGATTAAGGAAACAGCCGCAAAAGATGTGGTACAAGGTGGGAGGATCAAAAGTTCTGGATCCTACACTCTGTTCAAGCTTTTGAAATTTCTAATCACTTCAAATTGAAAAAATTAAAATAAGAAGAAATTGCTCTTGGCTACAACTTTGATACGATGGTATAGAAAAGTCCAAACATTTGCATCTTGGTAGTAAGGTTGTAAACAATCTCCCTAGGCCAAACCTCCATAAAGCATGGATGTTACACAAGGGATTACCATTGCCCACTTACCCTCAATTACTAATCCATAGTAAAGCATGAATAGTAAATTGTTCCAAGGAGAAGATGTCAACTGTTCCAACACCACCTGCATAATCCAAATGATAGTTTAGCATGCCCTGAGAATTCTCTCTAATTTTTAAAAGAGATCAAGTGATCAATTGAAACAATGAAGCTGGCATGTAATAAATTTTAGGGTCGTATTTTCCTCTACTCCTAGTTGGAGGAAACTTCCTCCAATCATGCCTTTGATTGGTGTGTTTCTAGTAATGGGCATCACCGTTATGCAAACTTAACTAAATATATATATGGGTGACATCCATGTTTGTAAGCCACCAAGTAGAAGACTGGTTGGAGGAAACAAGCATTGAGGGAAACATGGCCCTAAAAATCAAGCAACTCCTCAAATGCATATGACCACTAATTTTCCCTAGAACATTAAACATCGCAGTTTATACCCAAAGCAAACATAAAAATAATTGAAAGCATATGTGAATTCAACAACTCAAAAAAGCAGCGGATTTCAGTGCTGGTGATTTGACTGGACCATGCACATAGAAGGAGAATGAGAAGTATACCTTCTTGGCCACCGTTTTTGTATCCTTCTTCCCCTTGAAAATCTTATCAAGTGCTATATGGAGGAAATGCCCAAAGGGACCAAGGTAAGCAAACCCAAAAAGCTGCAATTGACAGAACCTTAATCTCGAAAAGTATCATATTAAGAGAAACCATTACATGAATAGAAACTACGAGCAATCAACAAAAACAGCTCTTCAAGTAATCTCAGTTTTAGCCCCATGGGACATCCTTGCAAAAAAATACAGTCACGTGACACATCCTGTGTATAGCGTTTTTGGTAATTTGAAAATCTATGAAGATTATTAGGAAAAGTCAACTTCTAAAAGGTTGCTTGATTGCAGTATTTTCTCAGACCAGCAAGAGTCAATCTAGAGGTCAATCCTGGAAGATGGATACTTTATGCTGTTTCTGCTATTAGGATCTCTTTAAGCACCACAGATGGCCCTGTCAAAACAGAAGTTTGCACTATTTTCTAAATCAATCTGATAAATTCTGAGCCACAAAAGACCTGATCTGATGCTTACATGGTTGAAGTCCTTTGACATTAGGTGAAACTCCTAATATTTTCTCACATCAAAGCCACATTGACCAAAAAGTAGCAATGTTTTGCCTTCCACGCAATCACTGTAACTATTAGAACTAGAGGTTAGGAGGACAGTTACTAAACCCTTTGCTACTATCTCCCACTTCCTATAAGATCACGCCTTAAACTTAATACCGTCCACAAAACTTACGCTACATCCCTATGAGTAAATTTTTCATTTGGATGCCACATGTGTCATTCGTTCGATTGATCAAAGAGAAAATAACATAAATCTCAATTACTGTTTTATTATTCAAGGTAATATTTGTTTTATGCAAATTGTAAATAAAAAGGGAAAGAACTTTTTTGCCATTAGAGATATAAGAACTTTTTTTCATGCCAATTGTGGACTATATGAAATACTCACAGTTCATTGTCATCCATATACTAAAGCTAAATGCCCTTCACTATTGTGGACTATATGAAATACTCACAGTTCATTGTCATCCATATACTAAAGCTAAATGCCCTTCACTGTTATTATCACTCCAAGAGCTGAAACATATATCTTTAACCCTAGTAAACAATTTACAAAATACATTCACAAAGACGTACAGATACATGTGTGTACATACATAAATTCATTTACATTATACACATAATTGGTACGTCTATTCATTTTAGCCTAAAAAATTGCTCCAACGCAATTGCATGAACCAAGTGTCTTTTAGTTGATACATTTCACTAAGTAATGATTCCACGCAAAGGTGGCTATCCAGCTTAGCCAGTCTTCAATCACGCATATTTCTGAGTGAATGGCTACCGTCCCATTCAATTCTGTTTAGGACAATCTCTAAACTATATATGCACAAGAGATGCAGCAGCAGCATAATCTTACTAGGCAATAGGGACTCCTAATCTTGGCTGAAGAATATTCTAACACCAGTAATACAAAATGGGTAGGGGAAAATATGAAGAACATAAGAGATTTGAGAACTTAGATAATCAAGACATCTCCTTTAACACTCCACTGATTCCAGTACAAGAAGATGTTTATACTATTGATTTCCACAACGAATACGACTTCTCTGGTTCATAAATTGATCGAAATTGGATTGCACAACCGTTTGCCATTGTGCAGGCGAGCAATGGTACCGGTATAATGAGGTGAGAAGATATATAAGGTTACCACTTTGAGAAGAAGCCTTTTAATTTGAAGCTTCTGTATGCCAGTCAGCTTCTGTGCTACTATGTCGCTTATTGCTGACAGCACTCCTGCAGTGAGTGCCTGCACAAAGCAATTAAATAGCACCATAGGTTGAACATTTATTGCACAAAATGAATTATCAAAACTTCGCATTCACTCCTTAAAGTCTGAAGTTTCATCCAGCCCCATTTCATCACAACTAACAACAGCTCAGCAAAATCACGTGATTCACGAATCTCCAAGAAAAAGCTCTGAAATTTCCACTCGAACGAGGATTTCAACTAAGTTGGTAACACAACTAAATCCTTGTGAAGGCAATCCAACAATTAAATCGGACTCAATAACATGCTAACCAACTTGAAAGGTCAACGAGAACAGTGGGCAAGAGAGAGAGAGAAGCAGAGGAGGGATGAGCTTTAGACCTTAGTTCTCAAAGGGTGTTGTTGAAGCTGCAACAGGTACTGCTGCAATCCCTTCTTGGCAACAGAACCCATGATTTTTTACGTCCTAATTCCTTTGAATTTCTCAGAAATCGAGGCCTGCGGCGACTGAGAGAGCCTCTGTGCCTGTTTCTGTCCTTCGAGCTCTGTCTCCCTTCCCTCTCCCTCCTTGCTTAAAATATCTGGCAAAGTAGAACACGCATGCTTTGTGTCACTGTCCGTGGACCCAACCCAAAACCAGGCCGGGCTTTGTCCTGATCCTGGCTCTACTAATCTGGCGGATTACCCTATAATTTGGGAGTAGAATCTTATTAGTTTAGTTCTTTTCTTTTTGGTCGGTAAATCTTAGTTTAGTCCGATTGACACCAAACAGCATATCCTCGTGCAGGCAAAATTGATTTGCTCTGAACGACCGATCTCTTTGCCTGCGATCGTTCTAAAAATCTGTTCTGTTATTGGTTTTGTGTATGCCTTTCTCTAGTGTGGTCCGGTGGAAATTTTCGACATGGGTTGGAGTTCTCGCCTTCCCGACCTTCAAAGGTTATCCTATATTATAAGGACTGGTGCATAACTATTTTAGAGTTCAAATAATCTTCTTGGAGTTTTTACTGAAGATTTCTTGACTATTCATTTGTTATGACAAAGAGGAATTATGACAAAAATTTCTAAACTCGTTTTATTAGTTTCAGCAAAAATGCAATTCTCTAACTATCTTCGTTCGATTTAGTGTTTGAATTTTTCCAATCTCTAAGTGAGGGCTAGTTGCCCTTGCGACAGTCGTTGGCAAGGCTTGTATTTACTATCGATTCTGAAAAGATTTTTTGTTGACCTCCATTTATGGAGGGTTAGTAGCCCTCTTCTATCGATTTATTGATGAGGCGTCCCATTAAACGTGTACCAACTCTAGTAGCAAGATCATAAGTATTTTTTATGATGACGTGTTTATAAGCTCGTTTCTTTTCTATCGATTTGTCGATGACGCGTCCCATTAAACGTGTACCAACTCTGGTAGCATGATCATAAGTTGATAAGAGTAAGAAATAGCAAATGATAAAGTTGATTTGATAGTGCATGTCTTCTAAATTAACTTATAGGCAAAGCATTGAAGACAAATTAAAAATTAGATTGTCAAATTTAAACTTAATCCCCCTACAAAAAACAAACTCGTATAGGAAAATTGGCTCGAGTAATTTCTGCAATATAAATAGGGAAAAATGAAGCAAATGGTCTTGCATTTTGATTTAACATGGAATGTAATCCATAAACTTTTAATTTATTCAATGTAGTCATTAAACTTTCGCTCAATAAGTAATATCATATGGGGAAAATGTCAAAAAAGTCATAAATCTTTTGCATTTGTGCTAATTTAGTCTTAAGCATTTTATTAATGCCAATTTAGTCCTTAATCTTTTCATTTGGTGCCAATTTAGTCATTTCCAGCTAATTTTGGCCAGATTTTGCTAATTGGGCTATGGTCAACCGATGTGATATGATCGGCGTTGACTTTGACAACTTTTAATAATATTTTTATATTTTGAATTATTTTCTTTTATTTTCTTTTTCCTTTTATTTTTCTTTTTATTTTTTCCTTATCTTACTCCTTCCTCGAGCTGATCATTGGACCTCGGCGACCGGCCAGAGGCGATGGTCAATGAGATCAAGGTCTACCTCGCCGGCCTTAGGTGAGCCTCGCTAGCCACTAGCGAGGGCTTAGCTAAAGGCTAACGAGGTTCGGCAACTGGCGGGAGGAAGGAGGAGGAGAAATGAAAAAAAATAATAAATAATAAAAAAATAAAAGGAAAATAAAAAATTCAAAAAAATATTAAAATATCATTAAAAGTTGTTCAATGCTTAACACCAATCGTCTTGCGTCAATCGACCAGGTCTTGCCAATCAACAAAATTTGGCCAAAAGTAGCGAAAAATGATTGAATTGGCATCAAATCAAAATGATTTATGGCTAAATTAGCACAATTACAAAATGTTTATGACTTTTTTTAACATTTTTCCTAATATCATTCATGAACTTTAAAATTGTTCATATATTGTTTTTAAACTTTTGGTACATATTTAAATTAATATATGAAAATATTCAATATTGTCAATAAACTTAAATTAATAGAATAATAACATTGGATGTTTTCATATAATTTGGAGACTAATTTGAATATTTACCAAAAAGTCAAGAACCATATTAAATAAATTAAAAATTTAGGAATTACATTGTATATAATGACATAATTTAAGAATTATTTGTCATTATCCCATATAAATAGCCCCTTAAGTTTCCTACAAGTAGGTGGTAGTGGACCCCCTACGGATGGAGACATATTTGGTGGTTGGATCAGCCAGCTTTTAGCTCTTAGGAGATTCGAGTCGGTTGGCCCACTTTGTATACACTTTCTTTATTAGCTGATTTAGTGTATATAGTTTCATGTTCACTTTGCGATATTATTAAAGTTCTTAGCATTATAATAAATAAGTGAATATAGAAATACATGGTGTTGTTTTTTTTCTTTAATAAAAAACATGACAAAAAAATTTATTTTTAAAAGTGCTTACGCATAAGAACCAACAAACGGGCATCCGAACAACGCAAATCCCAAAGCATGGAATCGACATGGTATCAAAACAAAATATTTCAAAAATCCCATTTTGCTTTTATACTCTAGTGGGTGAGCGCAAGGCCTACAAAAAAACATGAAGCAGTTATGTCTAAACCTTTAATATATATAGGTGTCATTGACCCAGTAGTTTGCATATAATTAGTGGGATTTGAATATGTTAATGTCACTTCTTGGATTGGAAATCTCTTGACGTCCCAATATGCGATTGAAAAATGCCCTTTAATTTTCTCCTTATGTAGCTTTCTCCTCATCTTTCTTAGATTTCTAAATTTCTATAACATGCCTGTGTCGCAATTATATGTTTGAGGTCTCTCATTAACTTTTAACCAGCAGGAGTGATGGAATTTCGGGTCATCATTATGGGACATGGATTGCGTTATTACTTAATATTTTAAAGTTTAGAACTAGCGATTGCAGACTCAATCTTGACATACCATTCCACATAAGAAAAGACTGGGTACACACTAGATATAGGATTAAGGAACAAGAGACATGGTCATACGACCATGCCCATGTGTTGGCAGTCTCATGGGGTTACTTCTCTTTTGGTTTCAATATCAGGAGTTGCCTTTGACAGTCAAATCTTTCCACGAGAGCGGGCTCGGTCCATGTCAATAACCTACAAAACGGGAACAAATCTTCCGTTCAAACCCTAAGGGAGTGAAAAGTTTGATCTACGCAAAGCAACGCGGGGAAAATAGTATCAGAAACGATTATAACATACATGATAAACTATTATACTTTAATATGTGATGGACTGACTCAAGCATGCGGTATATGATCAGCTGATGCATGAACCATGACCTGCAATCACATCCATCCTTAAGCAATATCATTGTTTGTAGAGGACTATTTACTCAATTGGGGATGTAAATTCGATACGCCTTTACAACCTTTATAAACATTGCTTATTTTGTTCGCATCCTCTCTCGCAAAGACGTGAAATTTCACATCTGTATACCGATAAATAACATGTGAAACATTATCGTGCAATGAACTGGGAGGATAATGCAGTCATTTTTAAGCTACTGGCTAAGTTGGTATGTATAAAGCAAAAATATATATGTTTCTCTGCATGTTAAGTTTGATTTTTGGGTCTTGAAGCTGATGGAACTCATAATCAAGAAGTGACAGAATACCTCTGTCGGAGTTATGTTTGTAGTTCTATCGTTGAATCGAATTGTATGAACAGAGACTAGTCATGAACGGGTCGGCCCCTAGGGCTGAGTCAACTCATTCGACATTTTCAAACCTTGACCCCTTCTGTCTTCCTCTCCTTCTCTCCACCTGCTTTCCATTTTGCTATATATAGACATCGAATATGCTTCATCAGTCTGCGTCTGCACTCTTGTATAATCCAGTCTGAAGTCATCACGAAGTCTCTCAAACACATCAACCAAACAACAACCAGAAAAAAAAAAGCAAGAGAAGAGAAGGAAAAAGCTCCCTCAAATGGCTTCTCTAGCTTCGACTCTCTCGCTGTCTTCTTGTAATCCTCGTTCTTCGAAGAGAATAAATGCTGCCATTCGATTCCCATGGCCTCAAAATCTACGTCCAGCAGTTCCGAACCCAACAAAAATCACTCTCGAAACAGCCGACCGACTGAAAACACCCGTTGTGACGTCGGTTGAGGCAAACGACGTCGGTGACGAAATAGTTAACAACGAAGCAGTGCATGGGCCATGCAAAAGTAGCGCCTCAGCTTATGCTGATCATCCTTCTTTTGCAAGGATTCAACTTCATGCACTCTTGGCGTCCATATCCGACAGGATAGAGATGCACAACAACATGTGCGAGCAGCGAAACAACTGGAACCACCTCCTTCTGAGCTCCATTAACATGATAACCTTAACCGCTACAACGATCTCCGGGCTTTCCGTGATTATCTCCGCCTCTGGCGGACCGCTGACTTCATCTTCAAGTTCAGCGCTTCTGGCTATGAAATTGTGTTCGGCCTTGTTGTTCTCTGCAGCAACGGGGATGTTGCTTGTGGTGAACAAGATCCAGCCCTCACAGCTAGCTGAAGAGCAGCGCAACGCCGTAAGATTGTTCAAGCAACTATACAGCGAGGTCGAGTCGAGGCTCGATGTTTGTGGTGATTCGGTAACAGAGGCTGACGTGGAGGAAATAGTGGAGAAGATCTTGGCTCTCGATAAAGCTTACCCTCTTTCCTTGATCGGAAAGATGCTCGAGAAATTTCCTGGGAAATTCGAGCCGGCCATTTGGTGGCCTAAGTCAAGTGATGGGGATGATAATCAAGAAAAAGAGAGGGAACCTTCATGCGAGGAAAGAGAAAAGATAGATGATTTTCTGAAAAATGTGGAGCAGATAGATAATGGGTGGAGTGAGGAGTTGGAAGTGGAAATGAGAGCTGTTCTTCAAGTGTTGAAAAGTAAAGATTCCGAGGACTACATGAGGCTGGGGAATCTGGTATTGAAGATCAACAAGGCTTTGGCCATCTCCGGGCCTTTACTAACTGGGATGGCGGCCTTCGGCTCGGTGTTCATGGGGCCCACTGGTGGACCGTGGGCAGCAGTGGCAGCTGTTACCGGCGGCGCGCTGGCCGGGGTGGTCAATAGTTTCGAGCATGGTGCTCAGGTGGGTATGGTGGTGGAAATGTACAGAAACTGTGCAGGGTTCTTCAGGCTTTTGGAGGAATCCATTGAATCCACATTAGTGGAGAGAGAAGTGCAAAGAAGGGAAAATGGGGAGATGTTTAGATTGAAGGTGGCTCTCAAGTTGGGAAGAAGCTTGTCCCAGCTCAGAGATTTAGCAAGAAAATCAACTTCCTCCGGAGATTATGGGACCGATGTGGATGAATTTGCGAGCAAGCTTTTCTGATAACATTTGAGCTTGCTATAATTTAGTCAGGCTGATGACCTCTATTGTCATCCTTTTAGTTCTTTGATTTTGTTTTCCTCAGACATAGGCGGGACAACTTTCCATTTAGCAGCAAATGTGGTGTTATATTAGTATTAATTGTTGTTAATAAGACTGAAATGCAAATTTAAATATGATCTTCCATTTGTTCCAGTTTACCTTATACCCTCGGTGATGCTAGAAATGTCTGTTAACTGAGTTAAGGCAAAATCAACTATGTACTTCCGTAAAAAATGGGATGATGACATTATTAGTCCATAAATCTTGGCCAAGGAAAATAATCTGTAATTCGTTGAATCAAGTCCTTAAACTATTTTAATGTGTTCTCCCCCCTCCTCTCCATCTCTTATGGTTTCCTCTTTCTGAAACCGCCAACCCCCTTTTCTGAAGCTACGTTCTCGAGGGAGAGAGGTCCTTCTCTCAAGGTTTCAGTCTCTATCTCCCTATATCTTCATCTCCAAGATTTTTTCAAGAGCTCTTCGTTGAGTTCGTGCACAACATGGTCGTTGTGGGCTCTAACAATCGAAGTGCGAGCGCCTCAGAAGAATCTGATCTTTCCGAATCTGCTTGCTCGCTTTGGCTCTAGGTGTTTGCTCCATATAGTTGAATGCTCCGCAAATCTGCGAAGCTCATCTGCCGCGTTCAACCATCGCCTTATCTGAAAGTGATTTTGTTGTCAATTAGTATCTGTTTTGCAGCTATTCTCTACCGATTTAGAGTTAAATCAAAATTTGGGTGCACTTTTATCTCAATTTAGCTATAGATTTGGGATTTACAATGAGTCAGTTGCGCTCTTTCAACCCATTAGTATTGTTGTTGTCTCTATATGGTGATAGTGTTGGGGACTTGGAACTTAGGCGTGCATCGCCTGTTGGCAAAACCATTGCTACTAGAGAGAGAAATCTCAGCATGTGCTTATCGCTGATGATGATGCGAGTTTTGGTGATTCGTTGCTTGTTGTGCTTTGAAATTATGACAATTAGTAAGTCTTTGTAAGCTATACTTTAATTTTTTGGATTTGCACTAGACTTTAATTTTTTGGGATTGGTTTTATCTGAAGTTAAGTGTCTCTTTAATGTGAAATAAAAATTTTCCTTCTGACCAAATAAGAAAAAACATATCACTTTGTGTTAATAAAATTTGCGGAGATGAACACCAATTAGGTGAAATTAATGTTGGATGGAGAAGCGTAAAAGTACATACCTGGATTCGGACACTTAAATGGTCACTTGAAACCACCGAAAAAGAAAAATGCAATTCCTTTCATACATGTATTTTCATTCTAAACAGACAAATTGGTCTTTGCTCAATCACTTCAAACATACATTTTCCTCTGCCTAACCCTCTTTCTACATGGCGATTTTATAAATTCACATCAACCATTTCATATCGGACTAAAATTCATAGACTTATAGGGATATCAAGTCAACCCCTTTAGATTGAGAAAAGCGATTTTCGGCATGGCTATAGTTATAGTATTATTATAGCAACTTCTTCATGTTAAAAAGAGAATTTCATTGTTCTCGAGTCTCCATTCGGCAAGCACGAGAGACATGAATATGGTGGATGGGCGATAAATATGACGACACCTAAGGGTATGTGTCGGCATTTTGATAGAGCAAGGAACGATTTGCTTGTGAGTTTCTTGTCCGTATTAGAACCCTAGGGCTTGACCAAAAGGGAGATACAGCACAGTAACTAACTACGATGACTCCCCATCTAAGTATGAATTTCCCAGAACAAGAATCGAACCTACAATCACCGATTCCTAAGCCCAAGGCATGGGAACGCGCTTTTTACTCGCGAGTTTTGACGAGAGCTTGTTCCTTTTTTTTGGGTCAGAAACAGGAGCTAGTTCAAAAACATTGAAAATTGAGTTTTGTCAAAGCCCAGGATTATGAAATGACCGGCAACAACATATCACATTCGGTGACTTGAACCAGAGGGCATATTTGACTGTTGCCGCATGTTTCGGAATTCAACAGCACATGCCCTGTGTTGCGTGTACCGAGGACAAAAGTAGCGAATTCGTTTAGCAGGAGAAACAAGAATCGATCATACATTGCTGGCACTACTCGTGCGACCAATTCGAAGTTGAATAAGTCACATAATAGTTGCAGTTAATCTGTCAATTTCTCCTGATCGAATAGAATTTGATATGGTAAAATCAAATTGTCCAGAGTATGCGGCAAACCCCAAATTACCGCGTTGTCCAGATGACCATAAGAAAACAGGTATTGACTTTGGTTTTATCATAATACAGATGAATCATATTCTGTTCATCATCCAACTTATAGCCCTGTGTATGCTCAATGGTCAAAGTTTAGACATAATTAAAATTCCACCGTCCGGTCGTCTTGACCCATCTTCAAAGGCATTGCTCCGACCTCCAACTACTGATGAAGAAAGAGACTTACGCTCATTTATTTGGGCCCTAAAACTGAGTCTTTGCCTTCTCAGGTTGAATCGTATGGCGCCAATGGTGACCTCGAGCTACCTGATACCGCTCCCTATTACCCCCTCTATGCACCAAAACTGAGCTGACAGAAAATGAAACTCGAACGGGCAAACCAAGGAAACCTTATACAGAAACATTTTTTTCCCTTTTTTGCTGTATGCCATGCCCGACACAATTGAAAGAAGAGGCAACGTCTTGTAGACAAGTACTTTGGCCAAGCGATAAAATTGCATTAGAACTGGGGTCAAAATTGCATTTACAACGTTGTACCGTCTACATCAAATAATAGATTTAACAAATAATTTAGAGCACAATCACAAATGCGGAAGGCTGGTGATGGCCGAAGCATCTTTTAGTATCTTCCGGGCACGCCAGTACACGGCCGTCGCAGATTCTGCTGTTCCCATCTGCAAAACAGTGACATCCTTGTAAGCCCATATCAAGGAGAAATAAAAGAACATTTTCATTACATATGTCACCCCACCCACGAGGTGTCAGATATTTTCCTTTCTCTTGGGCACCAAGAGAATAAAGCCAGATCAACTTACCTGGAGGACATCAGCCGAAGTAGTAAACCACTTATCCAGAATTATTCAAAGCAAGCAAACAAATGAGTACTCAAAGGGAATTTGCACCTATTTTCTGCTATCTAACCAAAATAAGCTTAAATCGTTCTAGGACAGTATGGACAGTACAATCATAGAACTTAGTTCATATGATATATTAACATGGGCAGGTTGGAGGAAACTCCCTCCAATAATACCTCTGATTGGTTGGTTACAAGTTATAGACATCTCCCACAAAGCAAACTTAACCAAAATTGAATGTGGACAATGTCCATGCTTGTAAGATATGGTTGGAGGGATTTTCCTCAAACTAGTTACCAGCAATTTAATTTCCAGACACTTTTGGCAATACCTAATAATTCTGACTCAACAGATTAAGTTAATCACCGAATGTCATCAGTAAGGTTGACTAACCAAAGATTTTCAGTCACATTGTACTTTCGATTGTAGTAGCATGCAACAAAAGCAGGGCAAAGCAAACCTCACCTTGCTCTCCAGAGAATAGTAAGCTCTCCACAAATCTATGCTCTGGTCATAAGTTGTGAGAGCAGCTTCATATAACTTCCGAACTTTAGAAAGACAATCTTTAGAACCCGCCAATGCAAGGTTCATCTCCAATTCAATGCAAGTCTTGTATAACGCAACCTCAGGGTGAGGAAGAGCAAGAAATCTGCCATAAAAAATCCAGAAGATTAGGGACTTTTAAAATGAGGTTGAAACCACAACATACAACATTACACTACACAGGCTGCATTGCGGAATTATTTAATAAGACTACATATGTAAGAGTAACATAAAAATCACATAGATACTTACCGTTTGTACATCTCTCTAGCACGTTCAACCCCATCTTTCTGAAGAACAAAGTTAACAATCGCTGAAGAGAGGGAAAATTCGGTTTCACTGGTACCATTTTTAGCTAAAGCAACAAAAGCGATCTCCACAAGCTTATCAAAGTATTGGTTTTGATCACCAAAAAACTTGAGAGCCTGTTGTAGAAAGTCAAAGGAATTAGGCCAAACAATCAAAATATGTCAATTAGCTTTCTCAAGTATACTGCGGAAAATAAGTTAAGGAATAATATGATGAGAACAAGCATCTGATGGTTCTTAAGTATTAGAGAAAAAATTCACAGGCTTGGTCCCATTTTGTTTACAACTGCATAAATCAGAACCTCGAACTACATCTAACTTCAGGACATGCCCCGACTTTCATGGAAGACAAAAGTCCAAAACATCACAATTTCCTGAAATTCTCCAACCAGAGAAAGTGCTGAACCAGACAATTGTTCAAAACGACCTGAGAATGGGAAACATGACCAGACATTGAAAAGCAATATCATCTCTGGAAGGAAAAAACTTTTTTGAAGGGTTAGTCATGCTATTATGTGAGGAATTATCTAACTGAATTTCATTATGGACATATTATGTTAATGAAAAGTGGTAAATAAGCAGGCTCAGAGCTCTCACATTATTCTTTAAAGTTCTGAGGTCCAGCAGCATCAACAAATTAAACTAAGTATTACTCAAGTGCAACATAAATTTGAAGCATCCAATATGGATATGTTTTGGAAGTTATGACTCACCACTAACCACAGTTGCTCAGTTTCTGAAACAGAGGCTTTTGTCAAAACGTTTCTCAGAAGATCAAAGATGGAAACCAGATCAGCCTTATCCATGGATGTATCATTCTTTGTAAGACATCTAAGTTCTACCGAAACCCTTAAGAGCAACAACTGCATCGAATCAGACAGTTTTCCGCTGCAAAGCTTTCCTGTCATGTCACGGGCTTCATTAAGTCTTCCTAATTGTAAGTACAATGAGACGTGTCTGCAAGCAAGATCCTCATCAAGGCACCCCATTGTTTCAGCCTTTTCATATAGCATTAGTAGTTGTGATATATAGCTATGCATGTGTCCAGATGACTGAGTATTTCCTTCTTTTAAAGCAATGACATCCATAAAAAAATTCGTATACAATTTAAACAGCACAGGGGAAGGCAGTATATCTAACGACTCTTCATAGATCTGCATAAACAACAGAGGTAATGATTAGGCAGTCACAAATAGTACCTGTAGGCGCACAGGGATCTCAAGCTATCAGTAAATTATCACAACGAGAATTTTACTAGTTCAGGACATTATCAAGGTCACAAAATATACCTTGACTGCCTTTTGCACCTCAGAATGCAATCTCCCCTCATCTATAAATTGTAGACTCTCAAAATCAGTAATTTGGTGTTTCGCAAGCCAGTCCCAATATTCTGGGTTAGTGGAAAAATCTCTCTTCATGTCACCCAGTACCTTCTCTCGCAAGTCTTCTGAACCTGACAAGTTTATTGAATCCAATATCTCAAACAGTCGCTTTCTAAGATTCAAACTTGAGGGAAGCGCTTCTACGGCACCACTGTAAATAGTTTGAAGAATAATTAACCCTTGCTCTTGAAACAAATCTACTTTCTTTTCAGCTTCCCCATTTTGAGCATCTGATCCATCACCTGTATCTCTGACTTCATTCAGAGACATAAATAGATCTTCATTCTCATTTCTCCATTGTTTCTCATTATTGTCTTCACGACTGCGAATCAAAGTCCCATTATCCTCTCCAAGAGCAACTCTTCGGGCCTTCAACTTATTAAGGTATGTGAGTTCCATTCTTAGATATTCTACCCATAGATCTTCTGATGTTGGACACAATCTTAAACCGCTTTGCATAAGTGCACGAGCAGCTGCAACATTTAGATTGTGGTCGAATTCCCAGGCCGCAGCATAAATCCAAACCCCCGGGACCTTTGGGTGGAACCTTATCACCTGAGCAAGGGCCTGCAGAGAAGCTGAGACTAAATAAACAACTTCTTTCAGCAGTAGATCAATCAACCAGATACAACCCAGGCATCATGTAAATGCTTCAGGTCCACACGGTCCAGCAAATAAGGCATACAGTGCACAGAATCTTTTTGAAACACTACAGAAGACGATACTCATGAAACAGACTATAAAGGTTATTATCTCAATCAGGCCACTGTAGCTCTCTTAGAAAGTTACTATTATGGATGGGCAGGCTGGATGAATAGTTCTGCTTCAATATAAAGGAAAGACTATCCTAATAACAAAAGGCATTTTAATGCATATCTTCAAAATCAAGAGGACAATCATCTGAGTCACTGCATTTTCACAGACACCATAAGCTTGAGCAATGATAAACTTCCCTGTGCTTGAGGAGTAAGCTAAGGGATGATAAGCACTTCCAATCATTATAAATTTCTATGACAGATTCTTCTCCCAGTTGGACACATTTGACCAATTTCCAGATCCCAACTCCCACGGCATTCTGTTTAGATTATTTTTCATCTAGCCTTTAATTTTTGATATGACAGGCAGACTATCCAAGATCTACAAAATTCACAATACCCAAAGTTATCTCCTCCTCAACAGGATGAATTCTTTTTTACCTAGTAACCCAATTGGGGAAGAAAAACAAACTTCTTTCAGCCTATCGTCTGTGAAGAGAACTAAAGACCCCAAAGCACCGGGTCCTCTAAATTACAATCAAAGGACTGCACCACATAGAAGTACTGACAGCTTTCAATGTTTTAGTTAGTAAAAAAAAAGTTCTCATTACCCATTCGAAGGTGTTGTATTCAGCTATTAAGCACTATTAACAACCTCTAAATGCCCCCCTAGCCCACGGATTTCCACTTTAACAGAGGCTCAGTTCTCAGAAGCATTCACAACATATTCGGCTTACTTCTCTAAGTCTCTATACTAGTCAAATTCTTCAAATTCCCTGCTAAACATTTGTATCTACCGAATAACTGTCCTTAACCAAACAATTCATTCTTCATTCTCCTCATTCATCAACAACTCCAAGCACAAAACATACTTGGAATTCAATAAAGCACTTCGCCTATGACAAGCCAACCACCTGAACAAAACTAACAATTCCAAAGCTGAAGCTCGAACCTTTCTCAACTTCCATAAACTTTCAACTTGACATTGAGGTATGTCATATGTCAGATCAGTGAATTATGCAGACAAATTGAAGACGAGGCTTCAAACCAAAAACCCGTACCTTCTTCATCCGACCGTTCTTTCTCACCCTACAGAACTCCAAGTACCGGAACCACAGATCGATATCTCCCTTATACCTCATCACCGCCATCCTATAAATCTCAATGATCCTCGCGACCCCGGCGAAATCCGACACCGACTTCTTCATCTTCTTCCGCGCCTCCCGCGCGAGCGCGTTCTTCCGGAGCCGCCGGAGCGCGTCGAGCTGGGCCTCGTACTCTATGTAGGCGAGGAAGTCCTCCTTGAGCGGGCTCGGCCTCTTGAGGCGGTACTCGAACTTCCGGCGCTGCTTCACGACCTCGGCGATCTCGCGGCGCGTGAAGAGCCCCCGCCGCTCGAGGTCGTCGAGCTCGTTCACCATGCGCTCCAGCCGGTACTGCACCACGTCCGCCATCGCCGCCGCCGCTTGCCGGGAGCCGCCGGAGCCGGCGAGAGATCGAGGTCAGACTAGGATTTTCCGGCGGTTCGAGGGAGCGGAGGGGAGCACCGTCGACGGTGGTTGTGGCTAGGGTTTTAGGGTTTTGCTTACTGTAAGGCGCGCAAGAAGAAGCCCGTTTTAATTTTAATTTCTTTAATTTTGCGATATTTTTTCCATATTATTGTATTTTTGGGCTTCGGAATATATCATCATGGGCTTGTAAGCTGGCCCATTAAGCAATTAGTTAATGGACCCGATGGGCTTTTGGTTGTGCGAAAAGTGAGTTGATTGGCTAGCCATGCCTGAAGATCCTTGGCTTTGGCTTTGGCTTTATTATTAGATGGTAACTATTGTTATCGAAATCGTGAATCGAGGATCGAATCGAATTGGTTTTTAGCATCCCTTCGAAGTGAAGAAAAATTCGTTTGGAAAACACGGTCGATAATCTAGATGAATCGGGCTGTCGTTTAGGGCTTTTCGAAAGAACGTTGGTGAATGGTGGTAATGGGAGAAAATCGGGGAAAATAAGCATTTCAATCGGATCAGCTAATTGAAAAGTTTGGATATCCTGGATTAGCTTGGCATATGCACATTTTTTTTTTTAATCTTGATAAACAGCTTAAACCAGACATAAAATTGTCTATTTAGTAATGTTTATGTACTTACAACAGTTGCTTATATGGAACATTTTTCAATTTGATTGCGAATCGAACATCATCAGATTTGATGCTGTAACAAAATCCCCAATTGAGGAAATATCCAAGTAGTAATAAGCTACCTAAGAATTGTTTCTTCGCAATAAAGGTTTTTACCATCCTTGTTCAATGAATCATGTCCTTAATTTGCACTAATAACTCCTAAGAAGCGTATCATATAATAATGAAATCGAGACGCTCCTAAGGAAACAGCTATGGAGATGAGTGGACTAGAAATATGTAATGAATTTGAGAAGCATGATCAATGCTTATTATTATTGGCCAAACTATTACACGATAGGGATTGTGGGAAATCAACGACGAGAAGGACATATAACTTTTACATCAGGTGAACTTCAATTACCAAAACCCAGAATTTATTAAGTAGCAAGAAGCCAAATTGATGAAGATCTAGGTTTTGCAATGAACTTGTGAAGCAATTTCAAGGTAGTCCACCCCCAATTCCTCCTCCACCACCTCCACCATACCCACCTCCTAAACCGCCACCAAGCAAATCACCGTCCCCACCGCCAAACCCTCCTCCACCACCGCCTCCGAGCCCGGTTCCGAACCCACCTCCAGCTCCGCCCCCATAACCGTATCCTGCACCTCCGCCCAGTCCGCTTCCGCCCCCGCCGCCGCCAAAACCTCCACCACCCCCGATGCCGCCAAAACCTCCACCGCCTCCGATGCCGCCATAACCCACGAATATCGTCTTCTCGTCATTGAGCGACGAACTCTCCTGAGCATTGCCCACGAGAAGCTTCCTACCGGCGGCGGTGGCGCATAGGAGTGCACAAAAGAGAACTGCGAAGAGAATGTTTCTACTAGTAACAACTGTCATTGTTCTTTGAATCAAAGAGAGAATTCTTTTCCTTCTTTGTCTATTTTGCGTGTCAAGGTGCCAACATTAGAGGAATTTATAAAGAGGAAATCAGAAGGTGACGGTTGAGAAGGCTTTAAAAGGATTCACATTCCTACATGTATCATTTATTGTCCGCGCCAAAGTATGTAGGACACAGCTGGAGACCAAGCTGCCTCCAGAGAAAAAGGCAAACCCTCCATTATTCGCCATCTCGTGACTAGGTTCATATATTGAGCTTGGACACATATGATCATCAATCTAGCAATCATGCGTTGGGATTTGATCGAGTTTTAGGGTTTTCCACCACTATTTGACAATGAATATATTGGAATTTGATGGGTGAATTGGATATCTCATGAGAAAAATGGGTAAGTTAGGGTTCGGAATTGCCTCTCTATGTAGTTCTAGAAATTAAATGCACAAAGAAAAGGTAAACCTCCCAACCAAATACTACTAATGAATGTATGAAATTTGAAAGTTTTTTTTTTCTTAGTCTTCTCGAATTTCATGTGTCAATATTTCCAGACTGAAGATAACCACTCCTTTTCAGCCCACTACTCTTTTTCATATATGTAGTTGGCAATCTCCTAGCGGTTTAGAAGTATCGATACATAGCCTTCGAGAATGCCATTGATAATTTTATTTTGTACATATTGTGGAATGGCAAAAATGTGCATAGAATTTTTTTGAACAATCAATGTCGCACACAAAACAAAGAAACTTCCCTGACAAAATCTTGAAGAATCAAATGAACCATAACATTCAACTGAAATATGAGGAGCTAAAATTTTGTCAAAGTTCATGATTAAGCTACCCAAACCCTGATTTACATTTCTGCAAGAAAAACGAGAGCTTTTTCTTAGTTCCTTTTTGACTAGAGGATTGTAACATAGTTTAAGTTTGGGAATTGTGTATATAATTTGGGTGTTGTAATCTGGATATGTCATCAGAGAGAGGTATATCGACATAGAAATTAAGCTAATCAACTCTTGTTTTTGAGTATAGCTAAAGCAGGCGCTTGAGGTACTATGAAGTTTGAACATCTCTTTTATTTATCATAAATGCGAATGTATTGTCACCCAGATGAACTTGATGGAAGTCCAGGTCAGAAATGGTGATGAACTAACATACATACACATGCATAAACTATATACCCACATAACACAAAGGTCTAAGATAAGTAAACAACTTCAGTCAGCTGTACGACTTAGATCAGATCAAAGAGTTAGATCCAAAGGCACTTCATGAACTGCTGAGTTCAGTGATAGAGTGGTCATTGATGTGCAATCAACCCTCCTCTTCTTAGCCGAATTTTCTCCGCCGCTATGATTGCCCTTGCATGCATTCTGGGTCTCAGCATCTTCCAGCTCTCCTTCCTTTTCCTCACTCTCCAAAAGAATCAAATTAAAACCATCGTCAGAGCCTGCCCACAGAGAGAGAGAGAGAGAGAGAGAGAGAGAGATTTTACCGGGGATTTGCAGCTTTTGAGCAGATCCTTGAAGATGATGTAAGATCTTGGACATCCATTGCCTGCTGATGTTTCAATATTCCTTCCCTGTTGGTTCTCATAGCTGAAAATATACAGAAGATACCAAACGGTTAAAAAAGTGCGTGCAAGAAAATTCTCTCTAGTCATATGTTGCGCACTAGAAAAGTCAGGTGTATGTGGTCATCTCCATGGTTGATTCTTATTGTGTGTGTGTAAATTGCGCATCTCTTGGTTGAAAGTAAGTAATATTCGCCATTTGGAATCAACTATGACACTTCATGATTATATTCTGGTAATAATGTTGCGATAATCTAAATTCTAATAATTAGGTTTTTCTCACATTTCATTATATTGAACCCTCAAGTTATATCCTTTTTATATTACAGTTCACATTCTCTTTAGCTCATTGAGTTAATCATGAGATCACAACTTTAAGGTCTAATACAATTGAAACTTGCGATCTATGAGCAAGTTATATGCGAGAAAAATTGGGTGCGTCGATAGAAAACGGTTAACAAACCCCTTCGTGCGCACGCTATTGTTCTGGAGAGCAAGCCTGCTGGAGTGATGATTTCCCTGATTTTTGTGGCTGGTTATGAAGTTATTCATCGTCAGATCGACCTTGTCGCTTTGGTGCCAGTAATGTTGTTGGTGATGGGCCGCATCCCAGTGAGGAAGATGATCCGAATAAGCCACGCTCCACCCGCTCTCATTCTTTCTTCCTGGCGCTTCTGCTTCTGCAAGGAGAAGCTTCAGGAAAATCACACAAACGTGTTCTATTCCATCGCATGCCCGGCTTTTTTACAGGTAGTAGGGTGGGCGTAAGCTATTTTAAATAAGTGACTCTGGGAATTTAACTTTTTCATATTAGAGTGGAATTGGGAAAGTGAGATATTTCATTAAATAGGTAACACATAAAGGATCCTTGGACATTAAAACGTTTTGTTTTCCAGTTTCTTCTGAGATGGGTTATGAGAAGCAGACAGATCTACTCTGGCAAAGAACGTGGTGCCGGTCAACCGGTGAAACTCGGCATGCGACACCTCCGGAGTCAAATCCAAAGATATTAAAGTGCCTTGAGGAACCGTATATTATAAGAGGAATAACAAGCTGATCTTTTTTTGGGGCTTAAACAATCACTTAAAAACTATCAATTCTGGAGCTAGCCAAATTATTTTAAAGTGTATCGTAGCATCGTTCTCACTGAAACTAACAAAAGGCACGGCACCATTTCAGTGTAAGACGACAAAGACGAGTAAAATTCTACGAAGGGTAACCCAGTGAGAGAGGATAATGTTTCTTAGGGCAAACCAACTTATATCTACAAGAATATGCATAAAAAAGTTGTAGAGTTGTAGAGATGACCTTGCATGATCTGCTCATGCTTCATGCTTCTGTACATCTACTCCCGAAAATAGCACCATTAGTACTCACATCAGCAAGAACCTCTTTAAAATGGATCGGAAAATAGTGCAGGTTAAGTGAAAACACAAACCTGAAGATGGCTCTTCACATGAGATATGGTTAGTCCCTTAACACTCATTATCTGCAGAACCATCTTTGGTGTCGCTCCTGCAAGAACAGGTCGCAGCAGCTACTTTTAGTTCATTCTCACATCATTATTTAATAAAACAAAACTCTTTATATAGCCGAACTGGTGATGTTAATTTAGATGGCCTTACTATCCTCTCCGCCAAGCTGTTCGACAGCATGCATGAAGCACTGATGAAGATCCGGGGTCCAACGAAGCCGGGGCGTCTTGGATCGAACATAAGGCCTGACCACAGATGGCCGCCGGCTTATCGTTCCCAGGGGCAGCAAAGCCAACATCTCATTGCCTCGCTTCCTGTCGCCCCTCAAATCGGATGATTCCGAGGATGGACCATCAACATTGACAACAGAAGAGGATGGAGAATTAGACTTCTTAAGGGAGCTTTCTTCTCCATGCACCATGTTCCTCCTCTTCAATAACACTCTTGATGAAATTGAAGAGTACTATATTGCAACAGTAGAGAGAATAAATAATTGGTAAGACTCCGTTGAACCCGTTTGTCTTTTTGTGCAGCTTTTGCTCAGTCTTGGGGGAGTTCAGGTTTAATTCTTTTGGGGTCTTGATTAGAAAAAGGAAAAAAAGCTCCACTCTCTTCAGAACCTGGGCTGTTCAAAAATGCCTTCATGATTCAGTGAAAAATATTGCATAAAGTTTACCTGAAATAAATGAAAAAGATATTTGAAAAGGACATTGGCAGGTCCATATAATATGAGTACTTTATGAAGACATTCTTCCGGTCACATGTTGCAGACATTCTGTCTCCAAACTAAGCAAAAATATTCAGCACCTACTTGACTTATAGCAGCAACATGTTAGTGATTCGCAGCCTCTTGTTCATCTGTACTTAAAACTCGATTAGCATACAAATACTCATGCTTCGCAAAAAAAGGGTTTCATGATATCACAATATTCTTCGTGTCCTCGTATCCCTTTCCAACCGGACAAAGAGCTGTACCGAATTTCCGCTCAAAAGAAGGAGAAAATGTCAAATTTCACAGCAGAAAGCAAGCCCCAGTAATAAACCTAGCGTTACAACCCGAGCAGAAGAAAAGCAAGAACAACGTTCGTCTAAGAGGCGAAAAAACGCAAACAGAAAACAAGACTTTAAAAGCTGGTGAAAGTTGGAAAAGAAAAATGAGTTAAAGCATGTACAGAGAAAAAACCAAAGATGACGTCAGCAATGCTTATAATAGAGGAAACATACATATAGAAATATATGAAAATCCTACTACAAAACAAGGGCTTCATCCGTCGTCATGTATTCCAGAGTCCCCTTTATTCCGGCACGAGAATTAGACTTTTTCGCACTTCCACTCGATTAAAAAAAGGACTTCGAACATATTTCACACGCAATATATCTACACGAACTCTCCTTTTCTTTTTCGGTCGAACCATACGAATTATTTTTACTCCAACAAATTTTCCTCAAAGTTAACACATGAGGTTGGCCAAGTGATTTAACATTTGATTCGAATGCGATAGATCGCGCTTGTCTAACGACGCATCTTGAAACTTCGAGTAGCCTTTAAGGCCGCCCCACCATTGGAGCCTTACCCGATCAATTAATTGAAAGGTCTGGATGCTTCATGTTATAAAATAAACCTCAAAAGTTTGAGTTATGGAAAATAAACCTAATTGTACTAGATGTCATTCAGAGATGGCAGTTCATGACTGTGGATTATGATGATGCTAATACAAACACGTATTGGGGGATGCATATGTGTTTAAAAGAAATCTTGATAAATAAATACAGAATAAAATAAGTTATGAGCAAAGTTTGTATAAAAATCAGAGTCTAATAAGCGAGCCATCGGATTTTTGGTAGAATACGGTCATAATAAAGTCCGAATCAACCAAGGCAAAAGAGGATATATCGAATATCAAGTATAATGAGAATATTTAAATTATGTGCCTAAATCAAATTGAGAATTTAAAAGTATACCTTCCTTACCAAATTTTCTTTCTTGTTTTTCTTTATTTCCTACAAAAACAACTCATCCAACTTATCTTTTCTTCGGTACCCAAATTTTCTTGAGTCCATGAGAGTTAGTAGAATATGTTGTTTTTACTCCATCTTTCTTAACAGGTCTTCAGACTTTAGGACATTCTTTCTCAAAGTATTTTGAGTCTCCACAATTTGAAAACTTGAGGGCATTTCGACCAATAGGTTTTATAAAGATCCTTTAAATTGTACGCAAGTCTAGGAGGTTTTTGTCAAAGTCTCTCATTGACTTTAGGAAAATCTATTAAAGAATCACTTTTCTTATTGAAACCAAGTCCTGACTTGTTATAGTAAGGTACTTGTATGGAAATGATATACTCTAATGTTTTGAACCCTTTAAAAATTCTATTGAAATATTTGAAAATTCTTTCTTTAAAGAATCATTTTCTTTGATAAGTAAATCTTGATTTTCTTTTGTGTGTTAAAGCTTGTTTCAAAGTGCTTGATTGTTCTTGAATGATATGAATGATTGAGGTTGATTAAGGCTTGAATCTGCATTTTGTATCTACCGGACTGATATGATGTTTTGGACAAAACGAGATCCGAAACAACTTTATCTTTGTTGAGTTCTCTTAGGCTTTTAAAATACACATCACTAGCTTTAAATTGATAGGTCATACGCCCCAATCGAGTGATATTTGACCCTAAAAAAACACCTCAAAAAATGAGCGATTCTGTAGTAGTTTAGGTTAGTTTTCAAATCTATCTTAATTCCGAAATGTGATTTTGCTATTTTTGTGTAACTTTCTGTGGTGATTTTTGGACAATCTTGTTTTCATGAAATTGTTCATTATTGTGTGGAGAACGCTTTGTAATTCTTTTGGAATTTTTTAATGTGTTTAACTAGGTCAAAATGGTCTAGATTTAAGCATAGGACGATCTACCCTGCACTGATCTAAATTGCATTTTGGTAAAATTGAGTTCACAAATGAGTTTGTTTGGTCTCAAATCATTCGTGAAAGATGGAATTCATGTTGTGTATGTTTTATAATGCATGACTTGCAAAGTGTTGATGTTGGCTACTGCGTCAATTGCATGAGTTAATGTGAGAAGATGTTGTAGTAACATAAAGTTTGGATATGCATGTCTATTTTGTCATTTTTGCCATGACTCATGTGATTTCATCTAGGTTTCAAATTCTCAATGAAAAATGTTCATCACCGCACGTCCTATATGTAAAAAATTTTGTTAAATTTTTGCATGTCATTAGATAGCCGAAATCATGCTCATTCAGTGATGCTTAGATCCGAATGAAACCTTACCATATATGCACCTTACCATGCTTGCTTGAGTCATCTAGAGACTAAATCTTGCAATTATTTCTTATTGATAATTGAACCGCATGTTACAAGGTTTGTGTACATGTTTAGATCATTTTGTTTAAGTATCACTTCGCATGTTAAACATGTGTCACAAAATGTTCATCATACTTAGAATTCTCAAGTATGTAATTAGGAATCTTAAATCATCTCGTAATGTTATTAAATTGAATAACATTTTTGCATGCTGACTTAGGGTTAGATGATTATCTAAATTTTTTTTCGCATCCAATTCTTAGTCTCATATGATTTCTTCATGCCGTTTGTATATTATTTGAATGACTGAGGTTTCCTGTAATACATACTTGCGTTTTATTTTTCTTAGTTATTGACATGCGCACTTTTAAATATCTCAGTCTTAGATTACAAAATCAACCTAGTTTGGACTCGAGCCCTCCTAGGAAGTCATAAGGTACACTTAGAGGATTCCAATGCCACTAATTTCACGCAGATTGCTCATCGTTGGGGTCAGTTTCCATTTTTTTTAAAACTAGACTAGAATCTGGACATGGGATTAAATTCGGACTCCTATTCTAATCCATGTTTGGACAAACCATTGAAATTTTTGTTCCATTTTTCTATAAGGATTCTACACTTGATCCCTTAATGAAACTTGTTTGTCATCATGTTGGTTATGTTGTGTGAAAATTTGGTGATTTTTAAATGTGTTTTGATAGGACAAATCCTTGTGATAATGGCTGAATGTCCTGATGACTTGACAAATTTTTTATGAGTTGTTGTTTATTATTTGATTTTTCTAAAATCATGTGTAATTCATTTAGAAAAAAATTATTCACAGAAGTTGTTCATTACCATGTCATGCATGTTAGAGAATTTTTTCCTTGCTAAATTGTCGATGAGCATCATCCAATTTTGCCATTTTGTCATGATAGATTCGAAATTTTTTGACATGAACTTGATCGTGATTGTTTAGGTAAATTTCCTTAGTTTGTCCATAAACCTAAGTCATACCATCTTCATGAGAATTGCTTCAAATACTTTGATATTTATTGTTAAATGATTTTCAACAAGCCTTCTTTCCCAAATCATATTTTGAAAATGCTTTGGTACATGTGTTTTTAAAAGCCGTCTTTTTAGAAATTCTTTTTCAAAACTTGATTTGGCATAGGAAAAGTTCTGGTTTGGACCATATTCAAAATACCTACTACACTTGTGAATGTATTTATGCGAGTTCCAAGCTAACCTTGGCAATTGAATGTGTTTCATAACTTAGATATTCCTTACTCTTATTTTTTTTTTCAAATTCCTTCAAAACTCTATTTGACATTATGAAAAGTCACGGTTTGAATTGTATTCAAAATGCTTGCGATACTCTTGAGTACATTTATATGAGCGCGAGCTAGCCTTGACAACTGAATGCCTTTCATAGCTAAGACATCGTTTTGTCTTAAAACTTTTGTTGGATGATTAAAATATGTCTTTGAAACATCACATGTACCCCTACATACAATCACGTCATTCATTTAGAAGTGCTTGTGTTTGCGATTGGTGCATGCTTTTGGTAATAAGTAATCCACCAATAGCTAACTCATTTGTTGATTGATTGAGAAATAAGGTCTAAAAGGCCTAGATGCATGTTTAAGTCCTATAATGCATATGATTGCTAGATTTATGTTAAGGCCGATGCATGATATTGAGGGAAAATCTTGCAATCACATAGAGCGCCTCATTAGGGACTTATAATTGTTATTAGCCATGCAAGAACACAATTGGTGATAATGGCTATAAGTCACAAAAATGGATTGGGTAGGTGTCTTAGAAGGACCTACGCATGAAAGACAAAGGTCAATCTCGAGACCCAAATTTGATTTTTGCATTGAACTTTCTTTGAGTAATTGATCTTAACATGATGTTGTGTTTTTTACTGTTTTAATGTGTATGTTTGTCTTTTTCTATTATATGTACTTAGTTATAAATTTCCTAAACTAGATCTAGATTAGAACCCTAAAGATGGAGAGGACATGAAGACGGTGAAGGTCGATGTTGGAAAGGATGTTGTCCTTTCCAACCATTATTATGTACTATTCATTCCCCGACATGTGTCTTGAGTTCCTTTTGTTGTATAAAGCCCGACGAGTTGCAGGTTCCCTCTCTTCCTCTTATCATTTTCAATTGTGTTTATCTTTTATATTTTCTAGGATTGCATGATAGATTTACCGTTTTCCTTGATTGTTTACTTTATGTCTCACAATTCCAATACAATTGATTGCTTTCTTTTCACTTTTCTTAGAAATAGAATAGCGTAAAAATGACCAACCACGCATGATCGCCTAGTTTAAGAGAAAAGATCCTAAAAGAATAAAGAAGAAATATATGGACACGTTAGGCAAACACAACATATTGTTTAGGTACCAAAATGACACTAATAGAAATATTAGCGTAACCCAATGCCCCGAACCTAGATATCTGGTTGTGTAGGAATCGAGAGAATACTCCCGACCATTGATTCGGTTTTTTAGCCAACCCCCCAAAAATGAAGTTAGTGGTGATTCCCGTCTTATTTTTAAGTTGTCTTAAACAACTAGACTGTATAAATGAACCCATCATGCGGAGTACAAGTCTTGATAAAACTCACCATGGTTTAACATACCCACATGTGGAAAATTCCTAATGGATAAAGTGATGACATCTTTATAGAGGAGAGTACTAGAGGGAGGGTTATCACGGTAAAGGTACCCTTAAATTCGATATTCACACCCAACCTCCTCTCTCAAGCGACCTCCTCTCTCGAGGTGTGTCGTGCGTGTAGGTATAGGTCGCGACACTCCGCTATCATGCAAGATATGAGTTTGAGAGAACTTACGACCATGTAGAGGGAACTCACAAAAAGTTCAATCCAATAGACGAGGTGATGACGTCTTTTGGAACATGAACCGTGAGGGAACTCTCATAGTCAAGTACCCCTAAATCCAACATTTCTCATTCCTCTCCTCGCGAGAGGGATCGAGCAGCGAGATCGGGTCCAGAAAAAGTGAGTGGAAAAAAAATTATGGTACTTAAGTGAACACCGTATGAAAAGTATGGCATTCCTACTATTCTTACCCCCAACTTTTGTTGCATTTTTGTATCCCAGAACATGGGACGCTTCACAACAACTAAATAAAAACTCTGAGATTGAATAGTAGATGAAACAAACATTTGGGATATAAGCCAAGCAAGACAGAGTCCTATGGCCTTTTGGGGGGAGTAGCAAAAGCCCATGCCTTGCATCTTTGAAGCCAACTACCCTGATGAGGCCATCATCTACATATGGCGGAGTGAAGTCCCCTTGCACATCATGTTATTCAAGAGATTTAGGACAATAACACTGACTTTTTGTGATCCCACTTAAGTACACTCGCGCAAAAGACATGAGGAAAGCTAATTGAAGCTAACGTCATTCACCTTAGTGTTACATGGCGTCGCCGCCGCCACTACAACCATCCTCCATCACTACCTGTGAGCTCGAATCCGAACCCATCTCCAACTCCATGCCCATAACCATATCTCGCACCTTCGCCACTGCCTTTACCCTCATAACTGTATCCCTCTCCTCATTGAGCAATGAACCCTCCTAGGCATTGCCCCCGAGAAGCTTCCTACTGGGGGCGATGGCACATAGTGAGTGCACCAAATAGAACCACCAAGAGAGTGTTTCTACCAGTAACAACAGTCATTGTTCTTTGAATCAAGGAGAGAATTCTTTTTCCCCAAATTGTATGACAAGATGCTCACGTTGAAGGAATTTATAAAGAGAAAAATGAGACGGCGACAGTTAAGAAGGCTTTAAAATCATTCACATGCCTACATGTATAGTATCATCCATTGTTCGTGCCAAAGTATACCAGACATGGTTGAAGTATTGATAGAGACCAAGTTGCCTCCAGAGAAAAAGACAAACTTTCCGTTATTGGCCATCTTGTGACTAGGATTATATATCAAGCCTGGACACATGATCATCAATCTAGCAATTATATGCTTGGATTTGGTCGAGTCTTAGGGTTTTTGCCCACTATTTGATAATGAATATATTAGGATTTGATGAGTGAACCAGATATGTCACGAAAAAGGAGAGGATAATTTAGGATTAGGATTTGTCTTTCAATGTAGTTCTAGAAATTCAATGCACAAAGAAGAGGTAAACCTCCAACCAAACACTAGTAATGAACGTAAGAAATTTGAAAGTTTTTTTTTTTTTTTTTTATCCTTTCAGAATTTCATGTGTCAATATTCCAAGACCGAAGATAGACAATACTTTTCAGCCCGCTACTCTTTTTCGTATATGTAATTGGCAATCTCCTAGTGATTTAAAAGTATCAACACGTGGCCTTTGAGAATGCAATTATTAATTATTTCTGGTACGTACAATAGAATGACAAAAAAGTGTGTAGAACTTTTTGGAACGATCAATGTTGCACACAAAACAAATAAACTTTCCTGGCAAAATCCTGAAGAATCAAATGAACCACAACACTCAACTGAAATACGAGGAGCAAAATTTTGTCAAAGTTCATGGTTAAGCGATCCAAACCCTAATTTACATTTTTGCAGAAAAAAAAAATGAGAGCTTTTTCGAAGTTCCTTTTTGACCAAAGGATGGTGACATAGTTTAAGTTTGGGAATAGTATATCCATTTTGGATGTTGTTATCTAGATATGTCATCAGATAAAGGTATATTGACATACAAATTGAGCTAATCAACTCTTGTTTTTTGGTGCAATTTGAGTATAGCTAAATGTATTAGCAGGCATTTGAGGTACTATGAAGTATGGACATCTCTTATATTTATCATTTATGTGAATGTGTTGTCACCCACATGCACTTGAGAGAAGTCCAGGTCAGAAAATGGTGACATATATGACTTAGATCACATCAAAGAATTAGACCCAAAGGCACTTCATGAACTACTGAGTTCAGTGATAGAGTGATCATTGATGTGCAATCAACCATCCTCTTCTTAGCCAAATTTTCTCTGCTGCTATGATTGCTCTTGCATGCATTCTCAGTCTCAACATCTTTGAGCGCTCCTTTCTTCTCCTTACTCTCCTGAAGAATCAAATAAATGACCAGAGGATGGTAACATAGTTTTAAGTTTAGGAATAGTATGTCCATTTTGGATGCTATTATCTGGATACGTCATCAGATAAAGGTATATTGACATACAAATTAAGCTAATCAACTCTAGTTTTTTGGTGCAATTTGAGTACAGCTAACTGTTTTAGCAGGCATTTGAGGTACTATGAAGTATGAACATCTCTTATATTTATCATATATATGAATGTGTTGTCACCCACATGAACTTGAGGGAAGTCCAGATCGGATAATGGTGACATATACGACTTAGATCCCATCAAAGAGTTAGATCCAAAGGCACTTCATGAACTGCTGAGTTCAGTGATAGAGTGGTCATTGATGTGCAATCAACCCTCCTCTTCTTAGCCGAATTTTCTCCTCCGCTATGATTGTTCTTGCATGCATTCTTAGTCTCAACATCTTTGAGTGCTCCTTCCTTCTCCTTACTTTCCTGAATAATCAAATAAATGACCAGAGGATGGTAACGTAGTTTAATTTTGGGAATAGTATATCCATTTTGGATACGTCATCAGATAAAGGTATATTGACATACAAATTAAGCTAATCAATTATCGTTTTTTTGGTGCAATTTGAGTATAGCTAAATGTATTAGCAAGCATTTGAGGTACTATGAAGTATGAACATCTCTTGTATTTATCATCTATGTGAAAGTGTTGTCATCCACATGAACTTGAGAGAAGTCGAGGTCAGAAAATGGTGACATATACGACTTAGATCACATCAAAGGGTTAGATCCAAAGGCACTTCAGATGTTAGATCCAAAGGCACTTCATGAACTGCTGAGTTCAGTGATAGAGTGGTCATTGATGTGCAATCAACCCTCCTCTTCTTAGCCGAATTTTCTCCGCCGCTATGATTGCTCTTACATGCATTCTGGGTCTCAGCATCTTCCAGCGCTCCTTCCTTTTCCTCACTCTTCGATATTAAAACCATCGTCAGAGCCTGCCCACAGAGAGAGAGAGAGAGAGACGGATTTTACCGGGGATTTGCAGCTTTTGAGCAGATCCTTGAAGATGATGTAAGAACTTGGACATCCTTTGCCTGCTGATGTTTCAATATTCCTTCCCTGTTGGTTCTCGTAGCTGAAAATATACAGAAGATACCAAACAATTAAAAAAGTGCGTGCAAGAAAATTCTCTCTAGTCATATGTTGCGCACCATAAAAAGTCAGGTGTATGTGGTCATGTTCATGGTTGATTCTTATTTGGGGTGTGTGTGTGTGCGCTCACGTGGGTGTGTAAATCGGCGATCTCTTAATTGAAAAAGTAAGTAATATTTGCCATTATAATTCTGGTAATAATGTTGTGGTAATTTGTACTCTACTAATTAGGTTTCTCTCACATTTCATTGTATTAAACCCTCAAGTTATATCCTTTTTATATTACCGTTCACATTCTCCTATAGCTCATTGAGTTAATCACGAGATCACAATTTTAATGTCTTCATAAAGTATTCATATTAATTGGGTGCGTTGATAGAGAACGGTTAACAAACCCCTTCGTGCGCACGCTGTTGTTCTGGAAAGCTAGCCCGCTGGCGCGATGATTTTCATGATTTTTGTAGCTGGTTATGTAGTTCATTCGTCAGATCGACCAAGTTACTCTGGTGCCGGTGATGGTGTTGGTGTTGGTGGTAGACCGCATCCCAGTGATGGATATGAGCCGAATATGCCACGCTCCGCCCCTTCTCGTTCTTTCTTCCCGCCGCTTCTGCTTCTGCAAGGAGAAGCTTACAAAATCACACAAACAATTTCTATTCCATCGCATGCTCAGCTTTTTTTACAGGTAGTAGTGTAGTTATAAACAAATGAGCTATTATAAATAAGTGACTTTAAGAATTTAACCTTTTCAGATTAGATTGGAAAAGTAAGATAAATCATTGCGTGCAAATTAAATGGGTAAGACATACAGAAAGCTGGGACATTAAAACGTTTTGTTTACCAGTTTCTTTCGGAAAAATTGTCCAAAAAGTCCTAAACTTATTACATTTTTGCCAATTCAGTCTTAAACTTTTCGATTTTGTCAATTGAATAATAAACATTTTCACTTTTTATCAATTGAGTTCATTCAGCTAATTTTGATCGAAATTCGATAACATGGGTATCAACCGTCCTACATTGACATTGGCAAAATTTATTATTTTTAAATGTTTTTGAATTTTTAAATTTTTTTTTTCTTTTCTTTTTCCCTCTCTCTCCCTTCTTCTCTACTAGTTGCTAGTTGCGACAAGCAAGGGTCGGCCTTGTCAGCCTCAAGAGAGGTCGCCCTTGCCAGCCTCACATGAGGTTGCCCTCATTGGGATCTAGCAATGCACGACCTCATAGGCCTTGGGCGAGGCTCATGGTCAATGAGGCCGACCCTTGCCCTTATTTGAAGCAAGTGAGGGTTGGCCTCAATGCCCATGAGTGAGCCTCACCCTTGCCAAATCCAACAAGGGCAAGCCTCACCCAAGGCCCATGAAGTTGTCCCTCACTAGATCCTAGCAAGGGCATCCTTGTGTGAGGCTAGCAAGGCCGCCTCTCACCAGTTCCCAGTGAGGCCGCCCCTCATTAGTTCCCGATGAGGCCGACCTTTGCCAATCACAACATTTGGCTGGTTGCCAAAGGCTAGGCAACTAGCAGAGAGGAAGGAGAGAGAGGGGGAAAAAGAAAAAGAAAATAAAGTAAAAATTATAAAATTTGGAAAATTATTTAAAAAATAATAAATTTTGCTCACATTAGTGCTGGCTATATCACGTAAAAAAGCCAATGTTCATGTCAGCGAATTTCAGTCAAAATTGGCCAAATATACTCAATTGACAAAAAATGAAAAAGTTTAGGACTCATTTGACAAAATTGAAATATTTAGGACTAAATTGACAAAAGTGTAATAAGTTTTGGACTTCTTAGATAATTTTCCTGTTTCTTTTGAGATGGATCATGAGAAGCAAACAGATCTACTCTGGCAAAAAAACTTGGTGCTAGTCAACCGGTGAAACTCTGCATGCGACACGTCCGGAGTCAAATCCAGAGATATTAGAGTGCCTTGAGGTGATCTCGCTAATTTGTGGGGCTAATATATTTTTGGCTATTTTTAATTATCACCTAAAAAATGCCAATTCTGGAGATAGCCAAATTATTTCAGTATACTGTAGCGTCGTCCTCACTCAAACTAACAAAAGGCACCATTTCATCGTTGATTGCAGCACGTAAGACTACAAAGATGAGTAGAATTCTACGGAGGGTAATCTTAGGGCAAACCTACTTTTTTTTTTTCTTTTTTATAAGTGTAAGATTTGTATAGACTTTACCGAAACATATACAGGAAGGAGTTTCGGCATCAACAAGAGTAAGGCAAACCTACTTTTATCTACAAGAATATGCATAAAAAAGTTGTAGTGTTGTAGAGATAACCTTGCTCGATCTGCTCATGCTTCATGCTTCTGTACATCTGCTTCCAGAAATAGAACCATTAGTACTCACATCAGCTTGATCATCTTTAAAATGTATTGAAGGTTTCTTTTATATGATACAGTTATGAAAAAAAAAAGTGCAAATTAATTATGCATTTGTTTTATGAAAAATTCAATGATTAAGGAAAATTTTCTCTTGGAAAAAACTTTCCAAGAATACGATTAGTTTTCCTTTATTTGGTATATATGATTGAAAATGTTTTTTTAATGTTTAGACCAAATGCTCTCTCATATGAAAAAAATCAAAACTTTAAATAAATATTTAATTTTTTTCCTTCTCTCCCACCCACCTCTCCACCTCACCCATCGCCCCTTCCGCCTGTCCACCGCCACCACTGCCATCTTCGATGACCTCGCCTCCCTCTGCGGCGATTCTGTCCACCGACGCTCGGCCGAGCTCAAAGCACAGACACGAGCCGGCGAGCCTCAATCGTGCCCGAGGCACAGGCGCACGCGTCGCAAACAAGGACGAACTTGCGCTGGCACTGATAGAAGGCGCAGGCGTATCGGACAGAGAAGCAGCAGAGCTCCCCAACGAGGCAAACAGTGGCGAAGGGGAACTGGACGCGAACCGACAGACCAGAGCTTACGGCAAGCTAAGCCATTCCAAAGGGTGACGATCCTCCAGACGCGGCCGACAACGGCGTACCGAATAGTGTAAGTCGTCGGCGTGGAGCCGAATCCGTTGGAGAATGAGGGAGCAGGGGACACCAACGAAGAGGGAGAGGAGGGAGCACAGGAGGAGCTAGGGTTGGAGGCAGCAGCGGTGACGAAAGGGAGGGGGCGAAGGAGAAGGAGAAGGAGAGAGGAGAGGAGGATTTGGGTTTACAGTCACAGAAAAAGAAAAGAGAAAACAAGAAAAAAAAAAAATAAGAAAAGAAAAGATATAATAATAATAAATTCAAAATTTTTAATTAAATTTTTTTTAAAAAAACCTTTTTATTTTGGAAAATAGTTCTTTTAAAAAATCGTTTTTTTGAAATTTAAAGTCTGGAAGGAAAATTTTTTATTGACTGGAAAAATATTTTTCATTGATTTATTTTTTTAAGCAAACTAAATACTGAAAAATGAGAAAAATATTTTGCTAAAAATTATTTTTCACAAAACAAAAGCACCCTAAGTGAATAAGCAAACCTGAAGATGGCTCTTCACATGAGATATAGTAAGTCCCTTCACACCCATGATCTGCAGAACCATCTTTGGTGTCGCTCCTGCGAGGACAGGTCGCCATGGCTACTTTCAGTTCATTCCAACATCTTATCTAATAAACCAAGACTCTTTGCATGGCCAAATTGGCGATGTTAATATAGATGGCCTTACTATCCTCTCCGCCTAGCCGTTCCACCGCAAGCATGAAGCACTGATGAAGTTCCGGGGTCCAACGAAGCCGGGGCGTCTTGGACCGAACATAAGGCCTGACTGGAGACAGCTGCTGCTGGTTTATCGTTCCCAGGGGCAGTAAAGCCAACGTCCCGTGGTCTCGCATCCTATTGCTCCTCAAATCGGATGATTCCGAGGATGGATCATCAACAATGACAACAGAAGAGGATGGAGAATCAGACCTTTTGAGGAAGCTTTCTTCTCCATGCACCATCTTCCTCCTCTTCAATCACCCTCTTGATGGAATTTAAGAGTGCTACAGTGCAACAGAAGAGAGAATAAATACTTTGTGAGACTCTGCCGATCCCAGTTGTCTTTTTGTGCAGCTTTCGCTCAGACTTGGGGGAGTTCGGTTTTAATTCTTTTGGGGTCTTGATTAGAAAAAGGAAAAAAGCTCCACCCTCCTCAGGCCCTGGGTTTGTTCAAAAATGCCTTCATGATTCAGTGAAGAATATTACATAAAGTTTACCTAAAATAAATGAAAAAAAAATTTGAAAAGGACATTGGCCGGCCCATATAATATGAATACTTTATGAAGACATTCTTCCGGTCCCATTTTGAAGACATTCTGTCTCCAAACTAAGTAAAAATAACCAGCACCTACTTGTAGCAGCAACATGTTAATGATTAGCAGCCTCCCGTTCATCTGTACTTAAAACTCGATTAGCATACAAGTACTCATGCTTGGCAAAAAAGGGTTTCATGATATCACGATATTCTTCGTGTCCTCATATCCCTCTCCAACCGGACAAAGAGCTGTACCGAATTTCCGCTCAAAAGAAGGAGAAAATGTCAAATTTCGCAGCAGAAATTAAGCCCCAGAAATAAACCAAGCGTTACAACCGAGCAGAAGAAAAGCAAGAACGACGTTCGTCTAAGAGGCAAGAAAAGAGGAAACAGAAAGCAAGACTTTTTTTTTTTTCTTTTGGGTCGGTTGAAAAAAGCAAGACCTTAAAAGCTGGTGAAAGTTAGAAAAGAAAAATGAATTAAAGTATGTTCATGCAAAAAAAAAAAAACAAAACAAAGATGACGTCAACAATGCGTATCATAGAAGAAACGTGCATATGGTGATATATGAAAACCGACCCCAAAACATGGGCTTCATACGTCGTCGTATAATCGAGGGTCCCCTTTGTTCCGGCACGAGAATTTGACTTTCCGCCTTTCCACTCGATTAAGAAAAGGACTTTGAACACATTGCACACGCCATACATCTATACGAACTATCTTTTTTTCTTTTCTGATCGAACTATACAAACTATTTTTACAGTAACAACTTTTCCTTAAAGTTAAGACATGGGATTCACCGAGTGATTTAACATTTGGTTCGAATGTGGTAGTTTTCGTGATTGATTCACGGTGCATCTTACACTTGGAGTAGCCTTTAAGACCACCCTATGATTGGAATCTTATTCGATCTATATTCGTGAACTATTCTCCTTTTATTGGCACAAGGGTATACTACGAAACAGTTATTACCAAAACACAGCACAATTAGTTAGTTTTATCAATCTATGCAACATAAGGATAACAGATTGACACGACATGATTCATGTAGCATAGTTAAATAACAATTTGACAGGTCGACATGATTGCATGACCCATCATGAATCAACTTGCCAGTTCAAAATATCCTCAAGTTTTCATAAAATCTACTCATAATTAATAGTAATCTATGACAAATTGTTATCAAATCAAACTAAACAACTTGTTCATAATCAATGAAATCTCAATAATTTATAATCTTTATAGCCAGTAACATGGACAATATAATCTCTTAACCAATCACATCTAACAAATTGTAACAAACACTGTCGACACCGATTCATTTATTTAAACAAGTTATAGAAGTCAATTTCATATCTAGTGGATCTGACACGAGCACGGCACAATGCTTGATCATGTGTCATTGATAGACACTTGAAATCGACCCAAATTAGCCTAACTCCACGTCGTACTCGATTCGTGTGACAATAGTACCATTTGCATATTTCTACATTCTTCCTCACAAGCATGAACCGGGCTCCACAACATGAAAGCAAAGTGGAGAAACCATTCTGTCCGAAAGCAACGTTATACGCAGCATGTTTCTCAGCGCAAATTAACCTCATCAGCTCTTATTCGTCGACAACATAAAACATTCCAGGTGTCGCACAGGCAAGCGGCTCTTCCTCTCGCATCAACGCGAGACGAAGTCCATGCAAGGCATTAATAACAAGCTTCTTGGCTTCTAGCCTTTGTTCCTCGCGAAAAACCAAAAATGGCTGAGGCAATTCCGCATGTCTGTATGTAGTGATGACATCTCTAGAAAGAGAGAGAGAGAGAGAGAGAGAGAGAGAGAGAGGAGAGAGAGAGAGGGAGAGAGGGAGAGAGAAGCGGGTTTGGTGGGGAAGCATGGAATATTCTCTGAAAGGAATGCCTGAAGCGTGGACATGTTGAATGTGATATCTCGCGCGAGAGAGAGAGAGGGAGAACGAACGATGCCAGGAAGAAGATGGCGAAGTTGACTATTGCTGAGATCTTTGAGCACGGTCTTGGCTGAATAATTAAACGTGAAGACCCTTCTGTTCCATTTTGCTTTTCATGCTTCGATATTTTATAGTTTCATCTTTTCATAGGAAGATGAAAATATATCTATATATCCGGCGTGGTGGCCGGCCTAGGGTTAGGGAAAAAAAGAAAATAAAAAGGAAAAAGGAAATTAAAAATTAATAAAAGTTGCGAAAAATATTATTTAAAAACTGTCTACGTTTAGGACGGCCTGCATTCGCATGAGCAATTTCCAATTAATAGTAGTTGAATGAATTTAATTGGCAAAACGTGAAAATGTTTAAGACTCAATTTATAAAATTAAAAAGTATTATAAGATTTTTGAACGATTTTTCCGAGGAAGATGAGATTGTCTAATGATTGTCGATAGTAGGTGTGTCTTGCTTAAATAGCTTAAAATTTCCTTTTATTTTAAGAACGTAAGAGCATAAACCGGGCCGGTATGAAAGAAACTCTCTCTGCAATCGATATTTCATCACCTTTGATTTGAGAGATACACCTTTGATTTGGGGTTTTATAAATTGTTGCCACGTGAGATGATATGGTCTCATGATCTCGTAAGACGTCATCTTTTTTGCCCCAACCTTACTCTCGATTATTTCCTTTTTTTCAAGAATGTAATAGAGACTTGACAACGCTCTCTTGGTATGAGATCATACTAATTGGGGATTAATCAATCAAGCTTTCGCTTCGCGCGAAGATAGGAGAGAGCTTGAGTTATACCAGGGTGCTAGCCTAAATTCGATTTGTAATTATTGGTGTTGCTTCGAATGATATGGGCAACTTGAGTCTATCTGACTCCCTCCATTGGTACGTCCAAAAGTCTTTTGTGAGATTGCTTTGAATTTGCGGGTCTATTGCCATGACAATGAGTTTGTAAGGTTGACACCAAAACTTAGGAAAAATTGTCCAAAAAGTGCTAAATCTATTGCATGCGGTAAATTCAATCATAAACCTTTTAATTATATCAATTTAATCATAAATATTTTGATAATTTATTAATTTAGTCATAAACATTTTGATGATTTGTCAATTTTGTCATTCCGATTAATTATGACCACAAACTGCTAATGTAGCAGTTTATTCAGTGCCAGGCATCTTAAGTGGCACAACCGACAATAACATGAGGAATTTATGCATTTTTTTAATTTTCTGATTTTCTTTCTTTTTTTCCTTTCTATTTCTTCTTCTTCTATTTTCTTATTTCCCTTTTTCCCCTCTGTTGGCCATCGCTAACCACTAGCAACAGGCACCCTCACCGGCCTCAAGCGAGGATCGCCCTCCCTTGCTTGGGCAAGCATGGCTGCCCTCGGTCAAAGGCCGACACGGGAGTCCCTCACTCAAGGCCAACGAGGGCTAGGCAAGAAGAGGCCATGATGGCCAACAAGAGGAAAAAAGGGAAAAAAGAAAAGGAAAAAAAAATGCAAAATTCATCAAAATTAGAGTTAGTCATTCCAAATTTTGGTCGCAAATGCATCATTTATTATTTTCATAAGAATACGGGATTGAATCCATAACGGCTTCTTTTTCTTTTTTTTTCTTTTTTTTTTTGTCGATCCTACTCTAATCTTACTTTAACCCACACTCTCAGACTTTTACCATGCCTCTTTGCAATGCGTGAGAGTCGAAACCCACTCCTGAAATGAAATCGTCCCCACCCCAATCCCCCCAGAAAAGGTGGGGATTTGAACCCCCAACCTCCCATTTCCAAGTTGAAAGGGTGGCCACTAGGGCGAACCCCCAATGGTTAACGGCTTCTTTTTCATTCACACACAACATAACATTCATAATGGTTTACTTTCTATCCACAGCATAAAATCCACAACAGATTCTTTCCAAGTCCATCTACAGCTTATATATTATTCGCAAGCATGTGCATAAGTTTATGAAGATATTGCCCCGATTCGCACAAGAACCAATGACCTTACCCATTGAATCAAGTTAGCCCCACATGATCCACCAGTTGATATGCAAAAAGGTTTATGTGCATCGTTAGCATGCAAGTATATACTTTCGAACAAAATTTTATTAAATCTGAAAGTACTTCGAACACAAGCCCATGACCGCATCAAAACAAAGAATATAGTGAGTGAATTGAAAATTGTGTAAAAATTCTCCTTTCTTTAACCATTATTTACGCACACATAAGAGTTTTGGGGCCTTGTCAACCTTAGTGGGTGGACGATGGACTTATACACTGCTTTTGCTTATTGAGTCCCCCGGGCCCAACTAATGGTCATTGGGAGGTAGAAAGGAATTCGAAATGCTACTTTCTAGGGGTGAACAGTTTCAGTTCCGTATAAATTCCACCTGAAATCTAGAATCTATCTATTGAAATAGATTCCTCATTTTTTAGAATTTGGAACATATCATGCATACCTTATAACTCAGAACCTACCCTATCATGAGTTCTAAGGTCGGTCCTAGGGTCTATCCAAGTTCCATCTATATTATTAATTGAATGATTATAGTGAATCATCACATTTAATGAACACCACTTACTGTTATAATCCACTGATCACAACTTATATTTAAACATAAGATAAATATGAAATATTAACAAAGTAAAAGTCTCAATCGTAAAATAGAAAATTAAATTAATATTTCTAAATTATACATTCATCATTGGACGTCATGAAATAGCATAGGATTGCACGAAGATATTTACCAAAAAAATACAAAAACTTGTTACAGGTTCCACCTACTTAGAATTTAGAACCTACATATTAAAATAGGTTTCCCAACTTTTGTAACCTAGAATCTACTATACATACCTTGGAATCTATAATAGGATAAGTTCTCATCGATCCGGTCTTGGAATTGAAGAACCGGAACCTTGTCCTGTTCTTCGATTCCAAGTTCTACTATAGAACCTTGCTCACCCTTACTACTTTAATGCTCCATCCACCCAAGTTCAAGTTTTCCTTTCCTAATTCTTATTGCGACCTTCTTCATTTTTTTTTGAAAGAAAATCTGTTGTAGGGTATTTATTTTCAAAAGAAAATCTTTTTTTTATGCATTCTCTACAACGTCATATATCTTTTTTTTATGCATTCTCTACAACGTCATATATTTGTATTTAATCAATTGGATATTAATGATCGATCTTTTTACGTAATCATTAATTACAAGAACATTTTTTTAAGTTTCATGCTAATTTATTCGGTTTCTCATTTTGATAAAGAGTGATACTGGGATTTATGTAATATACCCACTAAACAGAGCATTATTCTTTGTCAAATGTGGCGTTTTTATTATACAATTTATCTTATAACACGCAACAACACTTCTTATTTGCAGGCCCATAAAACAAAATAAAAAATTCAATAGCTTATTATCAAAAATTCGATTACTTTTCTTTTTTTTAATCTTGCAGCTTCACGTTTGAACTCTTTTATAACAATAAAGATAGATATCACGAATTCATCATCGCTATCACAACCATGGCGGCACCGAATTTCGTGACATTGAACATGATCTTCCGGAACACGGTTGACCTCAGAACTACCTAATGTGCTCTCTCGCCCATGGGGTTGACTTTTCGATATTCTACAGTTGCAACTTCGAGGCGTACGAAAACGAATGTGATGTCTACGGTACGAATCGGGTCAAGCTTCTTGCTCGATGAAGTCTAGTTGCCTCGGAGCGTGCCTTACACCATCAGGCTGACATAACCATGCGGCCCCAAAATGGAAATTGAAATGAATATTTTTTTGTTTTGACCAATCAGATGACGTGCCACAATGGCCTCCAATTGACTGCCTTTGCATGGAGCATGAGGAACGGCAATTTCGTGCCACTGACACAAAGTCGTATGGTGTAATGCTTGCGCTCTTCACGAGGGATTTTTAAAATGAGATCCAAACAAGCCATCAAGGCCATACTCCGTAAGTCCGTAGCCCAAACCTTGCACATATTATGCTCTGATATATCTTTTCTCAAATGCCTAATTGAGCAATGTTGGAACTAATCCTTTGTCGTGCTACTCCTTGGATGTGTAGACTTGAGACGTTCTTGACAAGTATTGTTAAACTGGGATTTATTTTTGGCTCATGGTATTTCCATCTCTCAAAATCGTTTCCCATACACCCTAAAATTTGAATGGTGTAATGTAATTCTTATTTTGATCTCATTAGTGGTAAAATTGATGAAGGACGAAAAAAAATACCTTTAATATAGATCGATCAATTTGATGATTTTTATCAATTTTTCCTAAATTATTGTTGTTTGTTCATCTTTTGTTTTTAAATCGAAGAAGTTAACATATTCATTACTTTTTTACTAGAATCATCTAAAATTCAAGTATTTTACTAAATTAAATGATTGGATTTTTATTTTAAAAATATTAATAAAATGCATTTATTTGCAATGCTTCTGACATTCAATTTCTAACAACTCCTAGTAACCATTCGATTCTTATTTCTATTTTTTAAAATGAATTTTTAAATTAAGATATGTTGATTAACAAAGATTACCGACAAGGTTTATAATCATTACAAAAAAAAAAAAATCCTTCATAAAAAGCAGCCTGATCACATTAGTAAGTAGAAGAGAGGAAAATGAAGTTTGTATAAAAACCAACGGAAAATAATATAAGGTGGTAGAGTAAAATATAATTATTTATAGTAATATGGATAATCTTGTATTTTCATGATGATGTCCGGCTTTTTGCATTTTCAATAAGGGAAAAGACCACAAAAAATCCAAAACTTTGGTCAAAGTAACAAATTTACCACAATTTTTTTTTGACCTGAAAAACTCCAAACTCTTTTTGTGACACAAAAAACCCTGAACGTATATCCGTGTAACACATTTACCCTAAACTAATAGGACATTTTTGTCTTTTACTTTTTAAAATTCTTTTTTTTTTTTCTTCTTCTCTCTCTTCCCTTTGCCGGCCATGGCGAAGGGAAGCCGGACTCAAGCGAGGGCTGCCCTCACCTAGGTCGGGCGAGGGCTTCTCTAGCCAAATCTATCAAGGGCACCCCTCACCCGACGCCAAAAAGGGCCTAGCAAGGTCCACCCTTGCCCGACGCAGGTGAGGGCTACCCTCGCCAAATCCCTCGCCCAACGCCGACTAGGGCAGCCCTCACCAAGCCCTCACCAGCGTCAAGCGAGGGGTACTCTCGCCAGATCTAGCAAGGGAGGCCCTCACTAGCCTAGACAAGGGCGACCCTCACCCGACGCCAATGAGGACAACCGCCTAAGTTCGACTTTCCTCCACCATGGCCGGCAAAGGGAAGAGAGAAGAAGAAAAAAAAAAAAAAAAAAAAAAAAAAAAATAAGGCGAAAATGCCCTTGGTGTGGTAAATGTGTTACGATTAGCAAAGTTTTGGATTTTTCATGTCACAAAAAAATTTTTGGTTAAATTAGTCACTTTGGGCAAAGTTTAAGGTTTTTTGTGGCTTTTTCCCTTTCAATAAATAGCAACTTTCATCATTTCCCTTTATTATCTTAGTTAATTAGTTCTCTTGAAATTGTTTTTGTCAACTCAATAAATTGAAGAGTGTTATAGCCATGTAAAGATTGAAAATCGTGTGAGCTTTTTCTTATGATACAATATCATTCTATGCATATTTTAGTTTACGGCACTTTATACCCAATTATAGACCTAGTTATAACAAGATTTTGCAACTTAAACTCCATTTATTTCATAGTAAATGAATAATTTAGAAAATCTTAAAAAATTTACTTGTATCATTTAATATAGGGAAAAAGCCACCAAAAACCCGAAACTTTGCCTCAAATGATAGATTTACCCCAAACTCTATTTTGTGACGTGAAAACCCCAAAGTTTGCTAATCGTGACACATTTACCCTATTAAGGGTATTTTCGTCTTATTCTTTCGTTTTTCTTTCTTCTTCTTCTTCTTCTCTCTTCCCTCCACCGGCCATGGTGGAGCGGAGGGGGAAGCCGGCGTCCAACGAGGGCTGCTCTTGCCGTCGGGCGAGGGTCACCCTCGCCTGGGGCAGCTAGGGCCGCCCTCATCGGCGTTGGGCGAGAGTACCCCTCGCCGGCATCGGGTGAGGGACGCAAGTGAGGGCCTGGCGAGGTGTGCCCTCGCTGGACTCAGGCGAGGGTGCCCTCCCTAGATCTGGCGAGGGAGGTCCTCGCTTGACGCCAACAAGGGTTGCCCTCACTGCGCGCCGGCGAAGGGTGCCCTTGCCCGGCGCCGGCGTCGGGCGAGGGTGCCCTCGCCCGGATCTGGCGAGGGAGGCCCTTGCCGAACGCCGGCTTCCCTCCGACGGAGGTAAGAAAGAAGAAGAAAAAAAAAAAAAGTTTTTAAAAGTAAAAAGACTAAAACGCCCCTATGATTTAAGGTAAATGTGTCACATAAATGAAAATTCGGGGTTTTTGTGTCACAAATAAAAGTTTGGGGTAAATGTGTCACATGATTAGCAAACTTCGAATTTTTCACGTCACAAAACAAAGTTCGGGGTAAATGCATCACTTGAGACAAAGTTAGGGATTTTGGTAGCTTTTTCCCTTTAATGTATGAATAAAAAATATTTTAATCATCCATGAAAATATTTAAGTATAAATTATTATCAATAATGAAATCATATTTTATTGATTAATTATTTCAAGTGTTATAATTAATTATTTTAAAAAATATTTTCAAATCATTCATTTTCCATGAAATGAGAAACACTAACTTAAATCACTCACAAAAGTGCACGCAGGTGTGGTACGCAGGAATTTGCTCGGGGGGAGATGAGTCATTTAAGAAGACAAGATCTTCCATTCTCCCTAACACTCCTTTTTTTTCTTTTTCTTTTTTTGGGTCTAATCTGTAACACTTCAAGATATGGTAAAAGGGAACGGTGAGAAGATTGTCAATGGGGGATTTGCTGATAAACCGACAATGCCTTCAGAAATCAAGTATCAAATACATTTGAGAATACATCGCAAATGCAATGCCTAGGTAGCAAGATCATCAAAGAGCATGGACATGAAAGGTAAACCTCAGAGCTCGAGTAGAGCTCTCGGAACGAATTTCCGCTCCCTCTTAAAGAATTAGTTCCGTCACCCCGTCGTGACGAGTAATGTCAAGAGTAAGATCAAAGCGGTCTCGTGCGACGACCCCTCGCCATGCCACAGAGAAGGGCATTCTTAGGGATAGGAAGCTCATCCCTGTACGAATTCGAATTAGTATAGACCCTCATGTAGAATTGCTGTCCTAAGTATTGCCGCGCCCAGTCCTCGGATCTGATGTTCCACATCCCCACGTTGTCTAGAGCCATGTAGATTGCGGTCCACGATTTTGGAAACACCTGAGACGATTCGACCACACGACAGAAGCGAAGTTAGCATGAGAAACAGTCGCCGGCACTTCTCCTTGTGGTGATGCGACATTCATGCACAGGAGGACAATTTCATCTTATTACCTGAGTCGTGCATCGAGCTACCGTATCTCTCAAATTATAGCGTGATCTACTCGCAGGCGTCCATTGCCCTCCGTCCATCCTGATCAAGTCAAAGATAAGTCAAATCATTTTGCAAAGATGCGTGATCTATGTGGTTTCCATCAAGGTTTTGTCTTACCCCATAACGAAGAATGAATATCCATCAATGTGCCAGGACTGGACGGTATTCTCCCAATTCTGGAAAACAATCTCGACGTACTCTCGGAAATTCGTGGACATGACGGAGGTCTGGAGGTAGCCGCTCCCCCAATTGGGGCTTGTGGGCATGCTTCCCAGATTGAAAACCCCAGGAATGTTGAAGTGATCCGCGAGCTTTAATGGAGTGTCTGCTGGAACAAACGAGACCCCGTTGACAGCGTACCTCTGCTTTCCATTGATTATAGGGGCTGAGTTCGCCAACATGATGGTCCGGCTGGTCTTGATCATCCCGTAGTGATATGAACCTTGAGGGTTGGGTCGAGGCCCGCTTGCCGTAAGATTCCAACTGGTTTGCATTACACGAAGTAACATCGTTGAGGTTCAGTTCGCATACGAATGGAAGAAACAAGATGAAATGAGAACTACAAAGTAGAGTATTCGATGTTTAATACCGTATAGATCTGGCTTGGCTCAATGACCAAGCAACGTGAGACGGAGGACCAGCAGGAACAGGACCGGAGACTCCCCGGCGGGAGTTGCTGTAGTGAAGAACAGCGGTTGTTGTGAGAACCCGGGGGGTGAAACGGGACGAGACAACTACATAGTAATCTTGCGGTTGCTGGTTGGCCGTGACCAAGACTGAGTAGGATTGACCAAGGTGGATGTCAAGGGCATCGTAAGTGTTCTGAAGAGTGTGAGAGCCTTCGACCTCAACCAGCTTCATCTTATGCCCTTGAATTCTGAAGTTAATAGACGTCGCAATGCCAACATTTGATATTCTAAACCTGTATGTCTTGCCTGCACAGAAAGTGAAAGCTCAATATCGTGGTATTTGATACTGATGGAGTAGGTATTCTGTCACTTTTCCAAATATATATGCTCAGTGCCATTGGATTAAGTAAATTGACTGGATAGCAAGTATAACCTGGATCGACTGTGAATGTGTATCCATTCCAACCACGGCCATTGATGAGAAGCCCATCAGGAAATGGAAGATTGTGACCGACATCCAGAAGGAGTCTCAATCGCTGTATACACAAATAGAAAATGGAGAAATGGCATAAGATTAAGATCAGAACTTTTAAATAATAGTGATAATGGCATGCTAATTACATTGTGATCTGTCTTGAACCAGTCACCAGCGAGGACGGTGAAATCACCAGCCGGGGGAGGGAAAGGGACGGGGATTAAGGGGCGGCTCCAAATCCTGATGCCGCCAAAGCCTCCGGCCGCCTTCTGAAGCCCAACGGATGGGAAGTAAAAGTAACTGCCAATCTGATCCTTCACTTGCATAACGTAAGTGAAGTTCCTTCCAGGAAGGATGGGACAATTCGTGCCATAGACACCGTCCTGCCATGAATTCCTCCTCTGCTGTATACCATTCCTTCAAAAGCAGCACACAAGAGTATTAGCACTTCGATTTAAAGCTAACTGCTTTTGTTGAAAAATGAGCAGGCCAAGCATTCTCTAGTTTGAAGTTAAACAACATTTGTCGAGGGACGTCATCACATATTCAAATTTTCTTTTTCCCCAACAATGATTATAGCTCGGCAAAATTCAGAAAATTTTGAGATACACCAGTTATATGGGGGATCTGCAGTGGAGCAATGATCAAACATTAAGAGGGCAAATACTTTATGAAGCGCCATTTTTTAGCTGCAAAAGCTGTGCCATGTTCACCATCCATGCATTTCACAATATCACAAACATCTTTACATAAATCTTAATCCCACCCACTAAAAGACCCTCACTCCCAACTGTAGATGTCTCGCATTTGACAGCTGAATATATGATTAAATACGTGTGTGCGGGAGTGTCTCTGCGGTTGTGTGCATAAGTAGCTGCACAAGTCACATGTCTGGGTCTAGACATCCCACATGTGGTTAGTCAGGTTCACTAAAATAAGCCAGTTGGACAGACAGAATAATTCACATATTTAATTGCTTATCAGACTGTCCCAAACAGGCAATGAGTCCTAGCTCTACTAAACTATGTTCTTGGAGATTGGAAAGAACAATCATCAAGATCAGTTAAACCATTACTCCTCTAATTCAAACCCAGAGAAGGGCGCGCCAACACACACACACACACACACACACACACACACACACACATGAATACATTCAAGATCTGGGGTTACAATATTCAGTGCGACAAATGAATGAAGAAAGAGGAAAAGCATTAACTTTTGGGCCCATATAATGAGAAGAGGTGGACTTTCTTTATAAGACCATAGCATCAATATGATAAGGATATTCGAATATCAAGCTCAACCCACGAGTGCATTGATGACTGATGGAGATCTTACTATTGCCAGCTTGCATTTTAACCAGTTGGATAAAATAAAAAAATCAAGGAAAGAAAAATATCAAAATGCACTAATATTAGAAAATAAAAATTGTGCTAATTTGAGAAACTGATGAGGAAAGTAAAAACCGCAGATCCAGTTGCTGATCTATCTGAAACAAAATGGTTTCCACAGTGCAGTTGTGTGCAGAGAAAGGAAAGGCTGGTTTTAAGCTCACCGGGGTGTACTTTCTACGATTAATCTAGGAAAGGAAAACTAAATCTTAGCCATTCTTGAAGTTGATGGTCTCTCTCTGTGAGCAAAAAAGAAATCAGAAAAGGGAACTTATACCATTTCACACTCTTTCTCCTGCATGCTCAGATTAAGCTATGAAAACAGAGCAACGACCAGAAAACACAGAAAGGGAGCACAAAAGAAGGCACAGAGAGATTTCCACAAATTTATTACCAAGAAATCAGGAATGGCTCCTTCAAGTAGTTGTAGACGCTAATGATCAAGTTGTCATTAGTGACTGCATCGATTTGGGGCCCTGGAAACTGCCCATTGATCAAAATCCCCTGCGCCAATCCAACACTTAAGTTCAGGTCTCCAATAAATTTAAGCATTATTGTATACCATTCTTGGAAAAGCAAAAGAACAAGTAAAAGTCTTCCTGCTTTCAGCAGAACAGAGCAAGGGAGGAAATTAACAAAAAGAAAACAACTTCTTTGTCTCAAAAGCTACAACAATCCCAAATGTAGTCCATATTGACTCAGCATTGTCCAAAAAAACAGACTTTCTTGCCAAACCACAAAGAGAAGGAAAGAAATGAAGACAAGAATCAACCTTATTCGTCTCAAAAGCTGCAAAAATCACACTCCATAAGAAAAAGTAGCCCAAGGAAAGGGGGGAAAACTAAGAAGGTGATAAAAATTGAGTACCTTTTGCTTAACACCAAGAGGGTAAATGTCACCATAAGTGACCTTCCACGTGAGGAACCTATATGGGTTGTCACCATTTGTTCCTTGAAGAAGAAACAGTAAACAGAGAATGAGAGATCTGAGGACCCTGCAAGTGCAATCTCCCATCCTCTCTCGTTCCTCTTTCCCTGTTCTTCGACTCCGAGCGAATGCTTTTGGACTTCAGAAGATGAGACCCTGTGCACGACTTCTCGAACAATGTCTGCAAGTTTTTTGGCGTCGAGTGTTTACAGCTATGACATTGTTTGAGTCGAGCGAACCAGGGGAAGAATATTAGCTGGGCCTCGTTCTCTATCTCCCTCCCTCCCTCCCTCCCCTGCCTATTTATTTGTGTACTTTTTCTGCGTCACAGACCAGAGTAGATTTCTTGTTTGTATGTGAGCCCGGGAGGCAGACAGAGATGCAACTTGACATGAGCTGTCACCCGCAGAGAGAGAGAGAGAGATGCGAGAGACATAATGCATGACCATCTATCATGGAACATTCACATGGAAATTGCACTGTGCTCTATTCAATGATCACTGACACTGGATCTTTGGGACACATTTCTGGGAAAACATTGGTAGGCTTAAGCCATGATTAACGGTGTTAACTTTCACTACCCCAGAGAGAAAAAAAATAAATCTCAAATCACAATGTTTGACTTCAAGAATGTTAGGTCACTGGCGGTTCTTGTCAATTCACTCTGGTTTTGAGACCTCTGCATGTTGTGATATTGCTGTCAACCATGCCCATTTCTTCTTCTTTCGCAGCCTTCTGTCCCTGCTCTCTATTGACCACTTCATCAAAACAGCATCTGCTAATCTCAAGCCGGCTTAACCTTGTCCCAGCATTAAATTCTTTTATATCGTTTTCTGCTCTATAACCAAAAGGAAAAACAGTTTGCGCATTATTTTGAAGTTGGGATTATAGTACAGATGCATGTGCAAGGGCCAGCATGTGATACAAATAATAAGATATTAAACAACAAATTCTTTTTTTTTTTAGGCTGAAAAGAAAAATTATATAAAAAATGAGAGGGAAGGCCTACTTGGATTTAAGATGCAATATGCTCGGCAGATGGTCAATGCTGGGGAAGAGGAATTTATTCGGTGTGACGGCGGGGCAGGGGAGATCCATGAGGTCTCGGCTTCCTCTAATTATGATGTACGGCCAGCGGGCCAGGGGGTTCTCCTTCCGGTAAGTAGCCTCCCTCGGTAAAAGCACACTATTCTCCCCCCAAAACCTTTTCATCTCTAGATTTTGAATATTCTGCACATTCTCTTTTAAGATTATTACCACAAAGAGCCTCAAATTAATATACATATAACAAATTTATTTGTAAATAATTTTATCTATTGTAAATTCTAAATTGGTATATTCGTGACAAATTTACTTTCCATTATTTTCAGTTAAATTATATTAATATCATAAAAAATCACAAACAGGTATACCCATCAACTACCACATTAATCTGATGATAAAATTAACGGAAAGTAACATAAAGTAAATTTGTTAACCCTAACTTTTAAAGGTGAATATGTGATTCAAATGTTATCTTTTTTAAGGGAATATGTCTTTTACTTTTGAATTATGTAAAGATTAGAGAACAAAAATCAAAAGAAATTGACTGAAATTTTCCCATCATAAAAATAGATGTCAATAACAATATTAGAAATAACAATTGTGAAAATTTAATGGCATATCAATAGATCTAATAAGAAAAAAAAAAAGATAAAGTAAAAAAAAAAAGAGGAGTCTTCAATGACAAAAATAACAACAATTGGAAAGTCATTATGCATTGCTAAATGGTTAATTGATGAAAAAATTGATTAGTAAAAATATCTAGAAAAATACCTTACTTGTGATTAGTCATTTACAAATTTCTTTAGACATTTTTATTAATTATTCATTTTCACATTAATTGCCCCTTTTATGAGTAACCATTTTTTGCTGTTTATCCTTTTTGCTATTGAGGCATTTTCCCTTTTTATTTGACTTGTGTTATTATTTTTCATAAGATATATACATTTCTATTTTTTTGGTCTATTAAAGTGGCCATATTTATCAAATTTCAATTCACAAAAACTTAAGATTTGAAAATACTTTCTTTAAAATGATTGTTTGTATCTCTTGCAACAAAAATGACAAAGATTTACATCGCTCATATATAGACACAATTGTTGTTGGTAATAAAAATATTTCATGTTGACTAATTTTCTCTAAATAATATGATTAATTATTTTCTGAAAATATTTTTCATTTCTTGAATTTTTCTTTTAACAAATACACCCTTAATTTTGTTAATAATTTTTAATATATATATATATATATATATATATATCTTTTTTGTTCAAGAGTTCTCAAAAACACCCAACATCTTTGATTTATTCATTACATTTCTTCTCCATTGTATGCATCAACTTTATTTTTCTTCCTATGGGCGATTGACTTCAATGTCGGCATTATGAAATGAAGTCATTGACAGTCTATACTAGAAGTGAGCATAGAATTTGAGAAATAGATTAGTGAGAAGTCTCCAATTTTAGGTTCTATAATATGCATAATAGGTTCCAAATTCCAAAATTTGGGTAACATGTTCTGACAAGTAAGGGTGCATTTGTTTGCGTTTCTGTTTAAAAATTGTTTCGAATGAAAATAGAAAAAGTGTTTCTGTTCCAGGAACAATTTTTGAACAAAAAACACGTTTGGTAAAATTTGTATAATTTTTTTATTTCTTTTATTTTTTCTATTTTTTTCTTATTTTTCCTTTTTTTCTTTTTCTTTTTTTCTTTTTTTCTTTTTTGGTCGCCGGCCTCGGCCATGGCTGGCAACCGGCCGGCGACGGCCGGCGGCCTCGCCCAGCCACGGCGAGGCTCACCGCCCGGCGAGCTCGTCCCCGCCGGATCCGGGCGAGATCGAGCTCGCCCGCCTCGCTGGGAGCTCCATCTCGCCCGATCCGGCGAGGACGAGCTCGCCCGGCGGCCGGCGAGGCTCGGCCTCGCCGGGCCACCACCGGCGACGCCGACTGAGGTGGCTCGGTGAGGCCGAGCCTCGCCGGCCGCCGGCCCGCCGGCCTCGCCGGATCCGGGCGAGGCCGCCGCCATGGCCGAGGCCGGCGACCGGCCAAAAGAAGAAAAAAGAAAAAAGGAAAAAGAAAATAATAAGTGTTTCTAATTTGTTTCAGAAATAAGAAACACAAAATTTGTGTTTCTTTTTTGATCCTGGGAACAAAAGAACAAAAAGGAACAAAACGCACTCAAACGCATTTCTTTCCTTTTTTGTTCCCGAACAAAAATGAAAAGTGTTTAAAAACACAAAAAGAAAACACAAACAAACGGGCCAGGTTTGAAGTTCCTAGTGAAAACCAGAACCTAAAACCTAAAATAATTCTTTATATTTTTCTTATTTTATATCCTCACGCGATTTCGTGATATTCCATAGCATCTTGTGTAATTTGAAACCATTAGTCAGAGTTTCAATTTCCAGCAACATACATGACTGAGACTTATATTTTATTAATATTTCGTGATTTTTGTATATCTAAATATGAGTTATCATCGGTGGATTATAACAAATAATGATCACATATGGAACCTAAATAAACCTTAGAACCAACTTGGGAAGTTGACGGATAGGTTCTAGATTGTAAGTGGAAACTGGACGAAAACCCGAAATCAACTCACCCCAAATCTATACAATGCGAATACAATGTGGTCTACAAAAGTCTTCCTTCCAATTCTCGGTCCAGAAACAACTATCCATGATGATGCCGAAAATAGAGCGTCGGAATTATAGTAAATCCTTTGGTCTGCTCCTATTTTCGACCCTAGCAAACCCGACCAATTCCAGACCTATCCCCTTTAAAAGGTTTGGTCACGTTCGAGAATTTCTAAGTCGAAATCCCCCTCTGGGTTCGCAATTGTATTTGCTTGATCGCATCTTTTGACCCTAGCAAACCCGACCGATTCCAGACCCATCCCCTTTAACAACTTCCAAAAGACAAACGCGATCAGGCAAATACCATTGTTCAAAGATGATCAATTGGCATTTGCATCTACTCGTGAGATCTCTGCAAATCCAAAGAAACTCCTGCTCTGCCACATGACTTTATCCGTGCATGCCAGTCCCTGGTGCTCTCTCTCTCTTCCTTTCCTTTTCTGATGACTCTGTTCTTGCTATTTTCCAAGCTGAAATTCCTTTAATTTATTATTGATTTATTTATTTGTTTATCATCATCATCATCATCGATTTTCCTTTTCCTGGGTGCGAGAGCTTAGATAGATCACAAGATCATCATCAATCACGATGCAACAAAACTGGTTTCGTCACCACCTGAACTCTTCCCTGTTGATTTCCTCTGTTGGCGGTGCCTCGTGACTTCTTGACCCGACCCTTCTGTTCTTGTTTGGATCTTTACTCCCTGTGAAAAGAGAAAAAACCCTCTACTATTCCGCCCACGAGATCGTGCCGCGCCTCCGCTTTCCTCCGAATCCTCTCGCCGTGCCGGAACCCCGATGCCTACACAAATCTCTCTCTGCCAACCGCCGCCCGACTCAACCGAGCGGCCACCTCAGTGGTGACGTCCGAGCTGGTCGAGCCGCTATGGGTCTTGTAATATTTGTCACTTCAAGGGAACATTGTAATAGTTGTATATCATGGGTCGTTGTCAAAGAAAATACCGACAAGACTTCATCTCTCTCACCTATGGCCAACGTGGATCTTAACCTCACGTATGGTCGCCGGCCAAAGGTCGGCCAGAGTTTTAGAAAAAAGGGAAAATTTCAAAAAATGATCCAAAGTGTTATTATTCTTTTAAATAAGGGCCCGAAGTGGACTTTATTTCAAATAAGGACCTAAAGTAGCCTTAGTTATTTCAAATAAGGGCCCGAAGTGGCTTTGGTTGTTTCAAATAAGGACTTAACCTTGCCGATCACCAACTGGCTAAATTTTCCGACCGGTCAAGAGTATTTTTGTCATTTTGAATTTCACCTATTTATTTCTTTCCTTTTTTTTTCCTGATTCTTCTTCTTCCTATTTGCCGATGGTCAATCAACCACAGGTGATGCCCACAGAGGGCTAAGTGAGGGTCACCCTCGCCGGCGAGGGCCACCCATGCTGGCCACAAGTGAGGGACGGCCTCGCTTGAGCGTGGTGACCCTCACCCAAGGGCCATCCGCGAGGTCGGCCCTCGCCGATCCCAGGTGAGGGCCGACCTCACGGATGGCCCCTAGGCGAGGGTCGCCATACCCAGGTAAGGCCATCCCTCGCCCAGCCCTTTGTGGGCATTGCCAATGGCTGGCTAGCCACAAGCAAAGAGGAAGAAAAACCAACCAAAAAAATGGAAAAAAAAGAATTAAAGAAAAAAAGGGAAAAATGACAACTGACGAAAATACCCTTGATCACTGGAAAGACGGGTCTTTATTTGAAACGAACATAGCCACTTTAGGCTCTTATTTGAAATAAACATAACCACTTTATGTCATCATTTGAAATAACATCTACTGTAGACCCTTATTTGAGAAAATGAAGGCACTTCAAGTCATTATTTGAGACAATGTCCACTTCAGGCCCTTATTTGAGAAAAAGAGAGTTCTTCGGGTCCCTTTTTGGAATTTTCCCTAAAAAAAATAAAGAAAAGTAAAGAAAAAAAGGAAAAATAAAAAATTCCTAAAAAGTTTTAGAATATTATTAAAAAACATTCATGGCAGCATCAGTCGCGTCATGTAAAATGATCAATATCCACGATAGTGATTTTCCATCAAAATTAAGCGAATTAACTCAATTAGCAAAATATGAAAATATTTAAAATTCAATTTAGATAATTAAAAGGTTTAAGATTGAGTTAGTCCAAAAATGGAGATCCACGACAACACTGAAAAAAAAAGCATTGCAATGACAATAAAGCCTTTGGTGTGCTCTTATTTTCGACCATAAGGGCGTGTTTGGTAACGATTCTGTTCCCGGGAGTAGATTCTGATTAGAAATGATTTTTTTTTTATTCTGTTCTCGGGAATAGATTCTAAGCATTTTAAACTATTTGGTAACCGTCCAAATTTTTTTATTCTAGAATAAAATTATGTTTGGTACCATGCTCATTGATTCTGTTCCAAATTAATTTCTTTTAATTTTTAAATAATGTTTATACTTTTTTTCATTTTTTTCTTCTTCTTTTTTCCCTTTTTTTTTTTTTTTCTCTTTTCTCCTATTCTTCTTCTTCTTCAGGCTAGTCGCCGGTCCGAGGACCGACCAGACGAGGGCCGACGACCTCACCGAAGCGTCACCGGACAGCTGGGAGAGGCTTGCCCAGCCTCATCGGTGGCCAAGATGACCTCATCGAGGCTGGGCGAGGCCTGCTTGGCCATCGGCGGGACTGGGTGTCGCAAGGCTTGCCCAACCCCGGCGAGGCTCGGCCTCGCCAGTAGCTGGGCTTGCCTCCGGCGAGCTCATTGGAGGCTCGCCCAGCCAAGGCGAGGTCCGGCAACCTCATCGGCGACCGATGGCGACAACGGCGGTGGACGGTGGCGACGAAAGGCGGATGGCAACAGTGGACGACGGCAAACGGGCGGTCAATGAAGAAGAAGAAAAGAGAAGAAGAAGAAGAAGAAGAAAAGTTGTTTTGATTCTTAGATTTGTTACTTTGGAACAAAAATCAACTTTTTTTTTTTTTTTTTTTATTCTTGATTCTGTTTCAAATCTACTTCTGAGAACAAAAAAATAGAAATTTGTTTTCAGGAACAAAAATTTTACCAAACGCGATTCTGTTCTTAAACTACTTCCGAGAATAAAAAATCAGAATCTGGCCCTGTTTGGATGGTTACTAAACAGGGCCTAACAAACCCGATTCTTGACCTAATTTCATTTAACGGGTCCAGTCATGGCCGGGACTTTCTAATTTGAAATCCCCCTCCGGGCTCGCAATTTTTGCCCTTTTGACACGATACCTTTTAAAACAAAAACGCGATCAGGCAAATACCATTGCTCAGAGATGATCAATTGGCATTTGGATCTACTTGTGAGATCTCTGCAAATCCAAAGAAACTCCTGCACTTCCACATGAAATGTGTCCGTACATGCCAGTTCCTCTCTTTCCTTTTCTGATCAGTCTGTTCTTGCTATTTTCCAGGCTGAAATTCCTTTATTTTACTAATATTATTATTATAATTGTCGACTTTCTTTTTCCTAGGTACGAGAGCTTAGATAGATCACAAGATCATCATCAATTACAATGCAACAAAGTTGGTTTTGTCCCCGCCTGAACTCTTTCCCTGTTTATGTCCTCTGTTGGCTGGGCCTCGTGACTTCTTGACCAGCTCTGTTCTTGTTCAAATCTTTTTACTCCCCGTGAAAAGAGAAAAACCCACTACTGTTCCGCTCACGACATCATGTCGCGTGTCCGTTTTCCTCCGAATCCTTGCCGCGTTGGACTAGTAACTCTCATTAACTAGCATCATTCGGATATAACCTTTTAAGAATAATCCTATTTCATTGGTTAGATGAAAAGCCACACCACGCGAAATCCCGACGCCGACACAAACCCCTCTCCACCAACCGCTGCCCAACTCGACTGAGCCGCCACCTCCACAGCAACACCCGAGCCAGTCGAGCCGCCATGACTATTGTGATAATTGTTGCTTCAAGTAAACACTGTAATAGGCAGCCTCTCTTGCTTTATAATAGTAGTACTCTTGCTTTATAGTACTAGTACCTCATGGTTCGTGGTCAATATAGAAAACTTGATCTATCTCAATTGAAAAATCCAAGATTTGAGTTATATCGTGTATTATTTTTATAATTAACTTACTAAATTTATTAAGATATCTCGTATATGTAGGCGGGAACTAAAGAAGGAACTCATACCAGACCGTAGATTAATTATTGTTATTGTAAGAAATGGTATAGCATAGATTTAATGATGTTATATATTATAATACATAAACAAAAGTGGACATGAAGCGGGGATAGCTCAGTTGGGAGAGCGTCAGACTGAAGATCTGAAGGTCGCGTGTTCGATCCACGCTCACCGCATTTTCGTCTTTTCCTTTTCCTTTTTTCTTCCCCTTAATTTTTCCGAACCATTTTCTGTTTTCCTTTCCATGTCCACGTAAACGCACAATGGGGAAACTCTAGCAAAACCCGTCAGCCACATCATGCCAAAAATTATAAGCAAAACCACAGCTGGTGTGGTAGTTAACTAGGCGTGCTTGTTTAATACAAAAGAAGAAGCATCTGCAGCATGATCTGAAGCTTCGTAGTTTTTTCACATTGCGAAACTAAGTCCATAGGAACCAACGACCAGCTGTGTTCTCGAATCTCATTGAGATAAAGCATTAGACATTACGACGTGACTGTACTTTTTGCATAGAGAACCCGGGCATAAGCTCTTTGATCCAGTCATGGCGATGAAAAAAGTGAGCTTGACCACGAAAGGGAATTATGTAAGTCCCCCGCAAAGTTCTCTCTATGCATGTCACGCATATGCAAGCGCGCATGTTTCTGTAACGGGAACCGAGTCTGCATAGATATAGGTCGGTTCGTATGATCTGCACAAGGTTGTGCGCTTTAGGGCTATGTGACTACGGTTTCTGGTGCAGGTCATAATGGACAATGGGCTGGTGAAACTCACCATTTTGAAGCCTCAAGGTTTCTTAACCGGGGTGAAGTATGGAGGGATGGACAACCTCTTGGACATCAAGTCGAATGAATCCGGCAGAGGGTAACTGCAGAATACTTTGCAGAAACTTAAGTTGTTCGATAAATTATGCGACTTCACGCGTCAGAATCATTGTTTTCACCATGTATATATGTCTATAAATTTGCAGTTATTGGGATGCCAATTGGAGTTTGCCAGGGGGCGACGACAGATACCAATTGTACTGCTTCTTCACACAAAATTCTGATGATAGTGAGCTCTATTAATAATTGCAAGAATCAGAGAGGGAAGATGATCATCAGCTTCAATAATCTGAACTTCGCTCCGATTTATTTAACAGGATCAAAGGGGCAGAGTATAGTGTTATTCATCAAAGCAATGACCGCCTGGAGGTCTCCTTCAAGAGCACTTATAATCCATCTGCTCCGGGCATGGCGCTGCCTCTAAGTGTCGACACAAGGTTGAGGTCTACATTCTATTAGCCTTTGACTTAAATTCTGCTGATGATCTCAATGTTTGGGTCTTTTCTCTTGCATATCTGTTTCTTCTTTTAGGTACATTATCAGAACTGGTGTTTCAGGCTTTTACTGCTACGCAGTATACGAGCGCCCGCAAGGATGCCGTGCCTTTGACCTTGCACAGACGAGGATGGTGTTTAAATTACGACAAGAAAAGTAAAATTTCTGTCTTAAGTTATCTAAAGAGAATTCATTTGAAGACCCAATGAACGGCATCCTAACTGCATACCCCTCGTGAAATCTGAACAGGTTTCACTACATGGCAATTACAGATGAAAAGCAAAGGGTAATGCCTGTGCCGGAGGACCTACTTCCTGGCAGAGGCAAACAGTTGATTGTGCCTGAATCTGTTTTGCTAGTAAACCCTGTTAATCCAGACCTCAAAGGCGAAGTATGAAGATAGTTCTGAGTTACTTATGTTGTCGTCTCAGACAATCTTTATCAGTTCATGGTGCAAACTAAGCTAAATTTTGTGCAAAGAGTGCAGGTGGATGACAAATATCAGTACTCGATGGACAATAAGGATGGTGGACTTCATGGATGGATAAGTTCAGGTCCTATCATCGGGTTTTGGGTCATTGTCCCAAGTTACGAGTTCCGCAATGGCGGCCCGACAAAGCAAAATCTCACAGTTCATACCGATCCAGCCTGCCTAGCAGTAAAGTTCACATCCTTTTCTGTCACTATGGAAAATAAGACCTTTTTTCTTGAATTAATATGAACTCTCCTGTCACTTCATTGCTGACGTGGACACTAGAACTTCAAAGTATCAATGTTACTGATGTGAGCTTGCAAGTGGTCAAAATTTATCTACATTGACATGCACGAAGCGTAAAAAATCACCAATTGCAAAAAAGGTCTGTTAAGCAGTTGACAGAGTCAACAAATGTTGTAGCATTTACTGAGATGGAAAATTCACTGCCATTGTTCTTGACTTTCAACAGATGTGTCATTCAACCCATTATATAGGAGATGATATCCTAGCTCATTTTGGAGAGGGAGAGACATGGAGAAAGGTCTTCGGCCCATTCTTCGTGTACCTGAATTCGACTACTAAAGCATCAAAGGCACACAACTTATGGTCAGATGCAAAAAAGCAGGTATGCAGTCGTTTACTGCACTCAATCTAGGAGTTAATTCAAAGAGCAGCTCTGGTGTATCGACTTTGAGAATGTCCAAGAATCATATATATATCTGGCTGATCTAACTATTTAACACTCTTAGCCTTTGCTTACACTATCTGTTCTTAATATTGTTCATCCTAGAGAAAGACTGAGGAAACATCGTGGCCATATGATTTTGTTTCATCACCCTACTATCTAGCTGCTAGCGAGCGTGGTTCAGCTTCGGGAAGACTCTTTGTCCAGGACAGGTATCGTATTCTTTGTATAAGGGCAGTTTTGACTCTGCTTCAAGGCCAAGTAGCTTCCATAAGCGCTACTACCACACAAACAGCAAACTGCCCATTTACTTTCTAATGTTATCTTTACTAACTTCATAAAGACTACTCGCCTAACCAAATAATTTGATATTCGCTTCGCACATATCTGCACCTCAAGTTGTCCTCTGCAGGTATACATCCAGTGCTTTAATTCCTGCTAAAAATGCGTATATTGGTCTATCAGTGGCAAGGACTGAGGGAGCCTGGCAAACTGAGAGCAAAGTAACTAATCTGGCAGTTATTCTTCCCTCTATTTTTGCCCAAAAAAACCCATCTGTAGATTGCATCTTATGCGGTGTTTGACTAAATTATGTGGTTTGCTTGTGGACAGTCTTATCAGTTTTGGGTTCAAACAGACTCCAGCGGAAGTTTCTCCATAAGGAACGTAATTCCTGGAGTCTATGGACTTCACGGATGGGTTCCTGGTTTCATCGGTGACTACCTAGAGAAAACACTGATTACTATTACCGCAGGTATTCTCATACTGTATCCAACTGCTGGAGATGTGAATGCAGGTGTTTCATCCTAACTTAGATTAATTCAGATTCAGAGACACAGCTTGGGAATTTGACCTTTGTTCCGCTTAGACATGGTCCGACCCTGTGGGAGATCGGGTATCCTGATCGAACAGCGATTGACTACTTTGTCCCTGATGTTAATCCGATGTATGTCAACCGGTTATTTCTGAATGGTCCTGAAAAGTGAGTAATATCCTCCAAGATCATAATTTCTGGGCAATTCCTGCATTTTCTGTGGAAGGTGCCAGTTTGAACTGATCGCCTCCTGCATAACTTCACAATTTCAACCATACATGATAACTTCGTATATGACACTCCAGTTTGTTTCCTCGAATTGGTTTCATGTTCTAACTTCTCCCAGGTATTGGCTTCTTAAAAGTTGCTCATTTGTTTTGGACCCTCGGCTATACCCAAATGCAGGTTCAGACAGTACGGCTTGTGGGACAGGTATACCGACATACACCCTGAATCTGATCAAGTTTTCACAATAGGGTTCAATGATCCAAAGAAAGACTGGTTTTTTGCCCATGTTGACAGGTACGTCTTTCCTAACTTAAGTACAACACAAAGGGGCAAATAAAGAACATACCCACAATTTAACCCGATACTTTACCATACACATTCCGTTACCATTATCAAGACACTCGAGTTCAGCCACTGAAGGCAACTTGCATGCCATAAATCAATATTGTGCAGGAGAGGACCAGATAAGTATCTTCCCACAACATGGACTATCAAGTTCAATCTGAATTCAGTGACAGGAGGAACCTACAAGCTCAGGCTAGCTGTCGCATCAGCGACTCGCTCCGATCTTCAGGTAATTGCATAGAAACTATGGTGTATAATACCGCTGGGTCACAGAGAACTCATATTGGCTCAAACACAACTGATTATTTTGATATCCACGTTTCAGGTTCATATAAACTCTCTGGATCAAGAACATTTGGTGTTCCAAGTGATGAATTTGGGAACAGATAACACAGTTTGCAGACATGGTATCCATGGATTATACCGGCTTTTCAACTTTGACATTTCTTCATCATTGTTGCTAAAGGGAGACAATTCCATGTATCTCGCACAAGCCAGAGGAGGCGATGCGCTTTGCGGAATCCTCTATGACTATATACGCCTTGAAGCACCAGCCACTGACTAGAGTAAGTCTAAGTAGCTATGGACCTCGCTACGGACAGACGTCTAAATCTCTCTGTATGACGACCTATTGCAGAGAAAAGATGAATATTTTGCTAGGCAAAGAAAACCATGAAAATTCTATGATAAAAGTATATTCCCATCATTAGCAAATAATTTATTGCACGTTTCCTGTTTTATTATTTCATTTTCAAAACCACATTTGGCTGCTTCGCGTTTCTAGAGTAATTGTACAAGAGTTGGTCGTCGCTCGTCTATCACTTCTCTTGTGATTTGACTAAAACATAAGCTGTTGGCCTTTCTTCATTTAAGGAGATTTTTCTTGAAGCAAATACACAGCAAATTGATCTTCGCCACCAACTGACAAGAAAAGGCAGACAGATTTCTGTGCAAAGAGCAGAAAGTACAAATTACAAGACTGCTAGTTCTTTTCAGCAACTAGCATCTGAAATGACCAATAGTGACATCTCAGGGGGAAAAACACAGACATGAGATCAACATTGTTACCGCTTCAGCATAAGTAGTTACAGTCCCCTTAGATCAACTGTTGTTCCACAGAACCCTTCAAAATGGCCAGCCATGGCTTTTGCAAAATGAGAATCATAATTCTCTACAGGATTTTCAGTAATATTTTGTTTAGGGGATTTCATTTACAGATAGATGCATGAGAAGCACAAAATGATACTTTTTGACATAAGCATCAATTCAACAACTTCAGCACCTGGAACATTACTTGCTGCCAATGGTTAGCAGCAAGCCAAAATGATCACTGGGCAGAACTGGGAGCACCAAATTAGTTAACTCTTTCCTGACCTTTTTCTCCTTGCAGTAAGTCAGACCTGGAATCGCCTCCCTCCCAATCATGTCGATGCCTGTTATCTTAAAATCATGCAGACTACAGAGAAATCGATCCAGACGCTTCTGTAATGTGCGGTTAGCAGACAACATAGGGTTGGACTTCGTATCATATGTCCATCCGTTTTCACTAGGTCTCAACTCCTCCCAAGCATCAACCCATTCATCACGTAATGGAAAAAGGCCATCCAATTTGTCATCCCAGTTCATGTCACCACCTAAAATCACATTTGGATACTTGCTGAGATGATCCATGGCTTCTTTTGCCTGAACTACTCGTTCCTTGCTGTACATTTGATCCCATTTTGGAGGAGCTGGGCAGGGACTCTCGAGATGACTCGTGGCAATAACTAGGGGCTTCTTCCCTTCAACTTCAACCTCAACTATACAAAGTTCTCTCCCCATCACAGAGTTCCCAAAAGGTTTGCAGATGAAAGATCTGACAGGCAGTTTACTTAACTGCCCAATAATTTTTCATTAGAATTGCATTCATCAGCCGTAAAAAAACACAAATGAAGTGCCACGTGTAGTTGTGATCCAGATCAAGAGCTCGTAGAGGTCATGTCAAACAAACTAATTGAAACAGAATAGGGTCTTAAATTAAACAGGATATCTCGCTCTTACCAGCATGCAGAAGTAGGGTCTTAAATTTGCTGCATCCCTTGAAAGAGAGCAATGATATAACTTCCACCAACTTGACAGCTGAAAAATGTCATATATGTCTGGAGTAACCTCCTGCAGGTTGGAGCAGTCATTCGTGAGATAAAAGGACCAAGCAAGAAGTGGCATCAATTTGATGGGGATACATTCACAACTGGGGACCTGGAAACAAATGACATGTGGAGAGTGCATTTGAACAAGCTCCCCAATTGCTTTTATCCTCTTGTGCATCTCCAGATCCTCTCTAAACCAAACATTATAACTAAGTATTTTCCATGAACTCGGAGCTACGCTTGACTTGCCATCCTCTGTGGCACATGAAAGTTACCATCAACAATGCCCAAAAAAAGAAGCAAGGTCTTTCAGGGTTGGAGACAACAACATAAGACCGATTTGTCCAGACATCCAACAATTTTATGTAAATGAGTGAATCGGCGTGATAACAATCTTAATAAGAATTACCCAACCCCATTCATGCCACAATCCCGAAAGAAAAAGAAAAAGCAAGCACAAATCATTCAACAGTTACTCATCTCCATCAATTCACTTGTCATTAATAAATCCCATCTTATAACTGTTGCTGTGGGTGATGATGAACAATGTAGATAAGCAAACAATCCATCAAACAAAAGAAATGTTATCTAACGATATTTGCTATCTGAACAGACTGATCAGGCATCAAAACCAAGGAAAATTGGACCACACAAATGCAGACAAGCAAACAACTCCATACCGAGTGTTTTCTTTTGCACTCAACCACACTAATTATATCCAAGCCGTGCCTCATGCGACGGTAAACCCCGAAAAATAGTCTGAGTTAGTTCAAAAATTCAAACTTCAAAGCAGAAACACACATTAACAAAACCCAACCCGAGAAAACAAGATCATCCTTGAAAATTCCTACCCAAAAAACAACAAATCCAAGCAAAAGCGCAGCACAAACCATCCCACCTTTCGCATCAACTCTCTCACTCCCATCCTCAGCTCCACCGACCCTACCCACTTCCACACGATCCTCCCCAACACCAGCAACCTGATCACCCCTCTTCCTCTTGCAGCGCTGCAAGGGGTAGAACACGGACCCCACCGAAGAGTCCCCCCGCCGCCGCCCCCGCCGCCGCCGCCGCTGTCGCTCGTGTCTCGCAGATCCTCGAAGCTCGACATCGTCGACAGCGAAGCCCTCGTGCCGCAGATTTCGCAGTCGGCGTTCTTGTAAGAGTTCAGAAAGGTGCAAGCTTTGCACGACCATTTCGGGGTCGACGACGACGACGCCGCCGGCGCCGGCGAGGGCGGAGAAGACGGCGATAGGCAAATCTGGCAAGTGGGTTTCTGCGAAGGAGGGTTGAGGAAGGTGCATTTCTTGCAGGACCACGACATTGTTGCCGTCGGATCGAGATTGAAGAGGCGAGAATTGGGGTTTTTCTAGGGTTTATGGCGATTTTTGGGCGAGCAATTCTGACTAATTTCGAGGTGATACAAAATGCCATTTCAAAAGGCGTTTCCCGCTTCGGATGTCCTTTTCCATCAGCGCGAGCCTAAGGGTTGGATAGATGTAATAATAACTCGAGAATTAATTTATAAAAATAATTTGGTGAAATAATAAAATTATAACTATATATATAAAAAGTGATCTAGTTTGATGTTACTTTCGAAAGGATTTTATAAAAGTAATTTCACCATTCTTAATTTTTTTTTTTTGGACACCATTCTTAAATTTAGTTGGAACCGAAATAAACTTTTTTTTTGGTCAAAAAGAAGAATTTTAATGATTACCCAGCGGAAAAGAGTGATGTAATGTATACTATGACTTATTTTATAAGCTTTATTTACAAATGACATTGGCATATATTTTAAATTATTTAAACATCGACATAGAATTTGGTGTGTTGATTTAAATTGGTGTGGATTAATTTTTCCACTTATAACGTTGCTCTTTGAAAAATCGACATTACAATGCAATCTATTAGCTAGTGTTAACCATTGTTGATTTGGGTTTTATTTTCCATGTAAATGCATCAAGACTAATATATTACTAGTAGGTGTCCATTCCGACCACTTCAAAACATCTCAAATTTTCATTTTCACTGGTCAAATGATTGTCATGTAATCGGTCAACCCATTCATATCTTCTACACCAGTTAAACATGCGATGTTGCAACATAATTTAGGCTTTTTGTACTTCACCTCACTTATGTTCATCTACAAAGTTCTTGAAATCGAAACGATGCAAGGATTAATCAGTAATTCATTAAAAAAAAACGAAAATGATAAATGCATTCTAAGTTGACCTTACCAACCCTTGTACTTGTTGGAATATCAACCCCACCAATTATACGGATACTTAAATAAAATGCATCCAAAGTAATATTAAATAAATTACTCGACTTAGATAAATCCAAACCAAATTATTTAATTAAAGGTACAATTCTTGGTGCCCTTCTCTCTCTCTTCATTTTCGCTCTTTACCAAAACCCTCGACGCTGTCGAAAGAGAACTTCAGTGCTCGTTTCACAGCTTTCCCAGTTCTGCTTCTGCCCACCGACCGACCGGCCGACCATGAACAACCTCTCCAGCTCCATCTCCACCTCCACGCCTCCCGGCGGCGCCGCCAGCCCTCGCGACCGGCTCCTCCTCTCCGGCGGCGGCGGCGGCGGCGGGCGCCGCCGCGCCGCCTTCGTCGTCTGCTCGGTCAAGCCGCCCTCCGCCACCTCGTCGGCCGCCACCCTCGCTGCCCCCGGGCAGGGGAAGACCGTGGCGGCCGGCCGGATCGGGGGTCTCAGCCAGGTCTCGGGGGTGTTGGGCAGCCAGTGGGGCGACGAGGGCAAAGGGAAGCTCGTCGACATCTTGGCCCAGCATTTCGACGTCGTCGCTCGTTGCCAGGTAAACGTTGGAAGTCGTTAACTTTCACTGAACATGGCGGCGGAGCATAGTTTCGGCTCGGTTCTTGGTAGAAAAGAATGGAGCAGTCCTCTCGTAGAAGGGTTTTCGTGTGATGTGTTACGTCCTCATTTCGGTGATGATCGGCGTGGTGTATGTGAGTATGCGGCGTCTGAAGTGATTTGAATGGTCATAAGGATTGTGTATGCACATCTTGGAAGTTCATGGGTTTATATGTCTGCTGCTTAGCGCGGTTCATGGGCTGTTGCATGTTTTGGCCGAGCATTCGCTGATTGGGAGAAAGGGACCTGAGATGTAGATGAGCTCGATTACGGTATATAGAGTGACCCTTTAGTCAATCTTTTGCGTGGGAGAAGTTGGAATGTCGATTCTTTAAGACTTATCTTCCATTGGAGTAGAAAAAATGCCCATTGTGTCACTGATGTCGAGGACTTATTTTGGCAGAACGTGCAACTGTGCAACGGTGATGCCAAAGCAGAGTGTGATAGGATAATGAAAGGAGTTGTTTAGCTGACCTGAAATATCATCCTCGTGTGCTGCTATGGGTGTGTGGAGTTGGGAGCTTAGTATTGATTTTTTGCAAGTGATGCTAGTCTTTTGTGCTTTATTGTGCAATTTCTAAATTGTAAGTTATTTCTTTTCCGTGGTCTTTTCTTATCTATCCCAACACCTGAAAATAATTATCCTAGGAAAGAGTGACTATCGTGATATGCTATCCTTAGATTATTGAAAGGTTTTTTTTTTTTTTTTCGTCAATCGTTTGAGGCAGAAGGTATGACAAAACCTTTTTCTGTTTTGATTTCTCTTTGCAATAACTAATAGTCAAGTGTTGGATATCGCGTGATATTGTGTACATGACTTTTAAATTACTCATTTAGTCTAATTATAGGAGTGCATATGTTATCTTGTTTTTGGAACAATTAAATTAGTAATTAACTTCTTTAGTGCAATTGCTTCATATTTGATCCTTGAAGATTTTTTGACACCAGGGTGGGGCTAATGCTGGGCATACAATCTATAATGCAGAGGGAAAGAAGTTCGCTCTTCACCTCGTTCCATCAGGTATTCTGAATGAGGACACTCTATGCGTTATTGGGAATGGTGTCGTAGTTCATTTGCCTGGTTTGTTTGAAGAAATTGATGGATTAGAGGCCAAGGGAGTCTCTTGCAAGGGAAGGATTTTGCTGTCTGATCGCTCTCATCTGTTATTTGATTTCCATCAAGAGGTGGATGGTCTTAGGGAAGCTGAGCTTGCTAATTCTTTTATTGGAACAACCAAAAGAGGAATTGGACCATGTTACTCCAGCAAAGTTATTCGAAATGGAATTAGAGTGGGCGATTTGAGGCACATGGACACTTTTCCTGAAAAGCTCGATCTTTTATTATCAGATGCAGCCTCAAGATTCCCAGGTTTTGAATATGGCCCTGGCATGCTTGAGGAAGAAGTAGAAAGATACAAGAGATTTGCTGAAAGGTTAGAGCCTTTCATAGCTGATACCGTGCATGTTGTGAACGAATCAATATTACAGAAGAAAAAGGTATTAGTTGAGGGTGGTCAAGCTACTATGTTGGATATTGACTTCGGGACTTATCCATTTGTAACATCGTCCAGCCCATCGGCTGGTGGAATCTGCACTGGTCTTGGCATTGCACCAAGAATCCTGGGTGATCTCATTGGAGTTGTGAGTATCGATTTGTATTTCTGTCAATTTGCTTTACCCATGCATTCTCTGATAAGCAGTGCACTATTGCTTCTGCCTCTTATTAAGATTACCTGTTTCCAATTGTTCTTATCTTTCAAAGGGTAAATACACACTGATTTAAGGGATTACTGGACAGTTGAATGGCATGCAACTTTGTCAGCAAAAAGAAAACAAATAAGAAAAAAATCAACAGTCGTCAAACAACTTTCTTCTATGGTTTCTTAAGAGTTTGTCTTGACCTTTGCCATGAGTTATACCATGAAATAATTCTCTGAATGGGATCATGTCAAGTAAATCAAAAGGGTACTGCAATTTAATTACTTTAAACTTTCTTTTACAGGTTAAAGCCTACACTTCAAGGGTCGGTTCAGGTCCTTTCCCAACAGAACTATTCGGGAATGAGGGTGATATGCTTAGATCTGCTGGGCATGAGTTCGGGACAACTACTGGCCGTCCTCGTCGTTGCGGATGGCTTGACATAGTAGCACTGAAATACTGCTGCCAAATTAACGGCTTTTCTTCTCTAAATCTCACCAAACTTGATGTTCTCTCTTATCTTCCTGAAATTCATTTGGGGGTGGCTTATACACTACCTGATGGCACACCAATCAAATCATTTCCAGGAGATCTGGATCTCCTCGAGCAATTGAAGGCAAGCATTGTTTGTTATATTGTGCTTCTCTTGTGCTAAAAAATTCATTTAGTAGCTGAAGTAAAGAATCTGCCTGATAAGGGCGTAAGAGGGTATAGTGTAGTTTAGGCTTTTAGTAAATATTTTTAACTGTTTGTTTGATGTACTTTTTTTCATGGCTGTTTGTCTGATATACTTTTTTTCATGGCTGTTTGTTTGATATACCTCTTCCATGTGTTCAGGTGGAATATGAGGTTTTACCTGGTTGGAAGTGTGACATTTCTTCTATCAGAAACTACTCTGACCTTCCCAAGGCTGCACGGCAGTACGTGGAAAGGGTTGAAGAGCTTGTCGGTGTACCTATACATTATATCGGTGTCGGACCTGGACGGGATGCCCTCATTTTCAAGTGATAGAGATCATTTCCCCTGCTAACATGCTGGGTCAGTCTATACATTAGGACGGGAACCTTTTTTCTTTTTGTGGCTTAGAGAAACCATTTCGACCATTTATCCGAGCTTGATGGAGGAATCATATATACTCAGCTGTTGCTTCTGTCATGGTTGTAGTGGTCTTATTTGCTGAAACTCAGCTGTTCCTTCTATAAGACATAGCGACGTAGAGAGATCTCTGCTCTTTGGTCATAATAGTCTTGCAAGTCCAGGACCAATGATGTTGAGCATATGTTTTTGTTGGGTTTTTTGTTTTTTTCGTTGTGCTGACGAAATGCTATCAAAAGCTTCTTAGACTTGCATTATCCCTGTTTCGGTTATTTATTGGCATATTTAGTTGATGATCCTGCGAGCTACAAAGGCTAGAATGTGCTCTTATCAAAAGCTTCATCAACGAAGTTTTAAAAAATAAAAACGGGTCGAGGATAGCAGGCAGTTTTGTATCGAACTTGAATAGTGATCAAAAGCATGCTGAAACAGTGATCTTTCGGTAAAAGATGGGCTCAACTGCCTAAGGATGGTAGTATCCGGGAGAAAGCTCTGCATAAGCTTTTGGACTCACTGGTACGAGCCCTCGACGAAGCTCGCATCAGTATTTGTAGCGGTGGTTGCATGAGCAGGATGGATAAGCAAGTCTTTTAGAAAAGAAATTAAATTCTATTTTTTGGAAAATCTAGTCTAAGCACAAACCAAATCGGTCTTGGCCCATTGTTGATGAATCGAACCGGCTGGCTTTCAAGCTGAAAAATCTCTTAACTTGGAAACTTGTCGGCGGAAATTTAGGCGAAGGCTCAGCCTATGAACAGTTCTACCGGACATGATATGAGCTCTTCAAGACACCCTACTTCGCCTATGAACAGTTCTACCGGACATGATATGAGCTCTTCAAGACACCCTACTTATCCAGCAATCTAGGTGTCGAATGCTAACCAGGATTGAGGCTTGAACATCATAAAACAACGAGGGGATAATTGTTCGAAAATCCTAAACTTATTGTATAGCGGTTAGTTTAGTTCCAAACATTTTAATTGTGTTAATTTAGTTTTAAATCTTTACACGATTTGTCAATTCAATACTAAACATTTTAGTCGTGTTGATTTAATTTTATACCTTATGTGGATAATTGTCAAAAAAATGAGGGGTAAATTAGCAAATTGTGATGACTAAATTGACTATCATATAATAAATTTAGGACTTTTTGAACAAATTTCACAAAGAACATACTTTTGTTGACAATTGCACTTGTTATGCACATAGATATGAAAGCTATAGATTTTAAGTACTAAAATTTGTATTATATTGTTACATTTGTTAAGTACATTCGGAAAATGCCCTTAAACATTTACTTATTTAAGCATTGTTTGCTCTAGTTTTTAGGGAAAAACATATATTTTCTGCATTGCATTATCATGGTTAAGAGAGTAATCCCCAAGTGTCATGATGGTACAATCTAGAAGGTTTCCATATGAAGGACCGTGACTAATCCATAAACAATCAATCATCGATTATCTCTCGAGATTTATCGAGTATTAAATATTTCCGGGACAGGCGATATAATAATTATATACTATTATAATAAATGCAAGTATTGAATAGTTAAGAAGATGAATCACTATCGTTAAATCGAGAAGAGATTTACAGCTACAATAAATCTTGTATTTGCATATATAGAGATCTCTCCCTTGATTTGATATTTATTTTACAATTCGTAGCTTCTTTCTCTAGACTTTATCTCACTAGGAAATGCTAGATGCCAATTGCACACGTGGAGGGCCACACACCAGCATAAAGTCAGAGCAGAAAATGATTGAAAGAACCCATCTTTTAAATGTCCCATCCGAAAAAACCATCAACAATGTTGCCCGAGAAACATAGCTTTAAAATCAATCAATATCTTGACATTTTACTTTAGCAAAGGTTGATCAAAAAGATTTGCTCAAAAAAAAAAAAAAAAAAAAAGGTTGATCAAAAAGATTGACACACGCTCGCTTTAGCGGAGAAGTGCAGGGAATTTTTCTGACGTTGACTGCTCAAGGAAAAAGGCACTCCATTTAAGGTGCTAATTACATCAAACAATAATTTATCAATAAAAAATAAAAATAAGAACGTTATGCTAATACAGTCGGGAGGAGCTGTTATTATGTTTATGTATTTCAGCTTGGTGTCCACAGGGCAATCGCTAACAAGAATGAGAAAAGTACAGAGAAGACAGATCCTAAAGCCTTGTCAATTGCTCTTCTTCTGTTGCTGCTGAAGATGAAAAATCTTGAGCTTTCAGTTGCACCACTTGAGACTGTGGAGTTCACAACCTGCTTGGTCGTGTTGCTCACCTTCTTGCTGCAAAATAATTCTTAAGTTTTCACTTCACTAGGAATTCAAGAAGCATTTCATAATTTCTAAAATAAGCAAGACCGCAACAAGTCGATAGAATACAGGCTAAAGAACAAGAAAAGCAGCAGGATTCTTTCTCGCCTTCCAGCAAAAATACAACTCCCTTGACCTGCAGATGTTTCCCAAAAGAAAATAGTGAATAAATAATCTGCATTGTTGTCAAATTCAATCTTACGCATTGTTTTTTTTTTTTTTCCTGAAGAGGGTAAACCTCTAAGTGACGCTAACCCAGAACCCACCATCAACATCACCTAATGGCATTCACATGGTAGTCTTACGCATAATACGCTAATATTAGATATTAACCCAAGTTCCCGAATCTAAATATTTGGTTGCGTAAAAATCGAGAAAACAATCCTCCTGACCAATTTTCTAGTGGACCCCCAAAACGAGACTAGTGGTGACTACCAATTTATTTTTAGATTGTTTTAAAAAACAACTAGACCGAATATATGTACCCGTCACGAGGAGTATGGGTTTTGATGAAACTTACTATAATTTAGCATACTCAATATGGTAGTACCCCAAAGGATAAAGTGATGCTATCTTTATGGGCGAAGTGTACTATCAAGAGAGCTATCATGGTAAAAGTGCTCTTGAATCCGATATTTACACCCGACCTCCTCTCTCGAGATGTGTCACCCATGTGGGTATGGGTCGCGATACTCTTGTTATGCGACCTCCGTGATCTCGTGGAGTGAACTCACAAAAGGTTTGATCCGAAAGGCGAGGTGATAATGTCTTTTGGAATGTGAGCCGTGAAAAAATTCTCTTGACCAAGAATCTCTAAATCCGTCCTTACCCCTCATTCTCCTCACGATAAGGGAATTGGTGGCGAGATCGGATTGCGACATATAATAAATATAAATATATATTTATATTTATATATTGAATTTATATTGCAAAATAGAATTAAATTCTAATATATAATTAAAAATAAAAATATTTTAAAAAAATAAATTGTTTTTTTAATTTTATATTAAAAATAAAATATTATTTATATTGAAATATAATTTCAAATTTGTTAGTTTGTTATTTGAGAAAAATAATTTTTTTATTATGAATATTAAAAATCTTATTCACTTTTATCCTATCTTTCTCAAAATAATTTTATCCATTTTATATCACTTTTATATCTAATTTTATCTTATTTTAATCATGTATCAAACTCATAATAAGATAAATTTATCCTATCACGAATTTTATTGTGAGTACCAAATGAAGCCTTGGGTCCTTGATAGTTGGCAACTAAGGTCTTGTTTGGTAACCATCCCCAAAACAACTATTTATGTTCTTTTGTTCTCCGGAATGAAAAAAGAATAAAAATTTGTTTGGTAAAATTTTTGTTCGTGAGAAAAAAAAAATTGTTCCTAGAATAGATTTGAAACATAATTAAGAAGTATAAAAAAGTAGCTTCTTGTTTTCGGGAACAATTCATAAAATCAATTCCTATTTTTTTTTCCTCTTTTCTTCTCTTTTCTCTTCTTCTCTTCCCCTTTCTTCTTTTTCCTTTTGGCCTATGCCTACGACCTCGCTTGCCCTCAACGACACTGAGCCACGTTGAGGCTCAGCCCCGACCTCACGCTACTTGGGTGAGGTCGAGCCTCACCGGTGGCTAGATGACGCTCGCTTGGCCACCGCCGAGGCTCAACCTAGCCTAGGCCAAGCAAGCCTCAAGCGAGCTCACCTAATCTTGCCATGGCCAGTGACCGGCCACAAAAAAGGAGGAGGAAGAAGAGAAAAAGAAAAAAAGGAAAAAATATAATAAAAGCATTAAAAAATTAAAAGAAACAAAAGAATTTAAAAATCATACCAAACACATTTCTATCCCAGGAAAAGAAATTTTGGATAGTTACCAAATGCGTTCTTTTACTCAAAAATTATTTCCGGAAACAGAATCTAAAAAAATCATTTATGATAAAAAATTATTTCCTGAAAACAAAATCATTGTTTAATCCTCTCTCCAGCCTCTCTCCAACCTCCCTCTCCTCCTCCAGCATCCTCACCTTCCGCATCTAGTCCGGCCACTCATCCTCTTCCTCGACATCGCCGGTGACTCCTCCGCAAGCTCAAGGACATCACCCGCCACTGCCGTCCGACAACCCATATTCACCTTTGGCCGTTGATTCAAGAACTTGGTGATCGACAATCATTTAATGTAGCTTAAGTGAAATGAAAACAATGTTTTGACTGAGAATCATCTAATAGAATCTTGACGGAAAATAAATGCGTCACATAGGTACAAGTTTTGAGTTTTTTATGTCACAAGAAAAGATTCGCAGTGGATATAATTTGAGGTTCTTTGTGACTTTTTCACTCTACCTTTCTCTCATGTTTTCACTATGAGAGGAAAGCAGAGAAGAAGGTAAATAGATGGGCATTGTGCGTGGAGTCTTTTTATTAGATGACTATATAAGGTAATAAAATAAACATAATACCGGATATAATCAATCAAGGATTTTCATTATAAATAAGATATATATGCATGATCTTTAGAGATATACAGAATCAAGTGAGTATTCTAACATAGCAAAAAAAGGGTCGATCATATAGATATATAGAGCATCAAGTAAGTATTCAAACATCACTAACATCCCGCCATTGGCCGTTAATTCAAGAACTTTGCGAGGGACAACCGAGAAATGGGCGATCATTTGGCGAGAGGAGAAGAATTCGAGAGGAAAGCAGAGAAGAAGTTGAACAGCTGTAAATGGTGGGGTTACAAGGTTGCCAAGGCCGCCAATCTCTTCCGCCAAGCCGCCTTTCGGTTCAAGCTCGCCAAATCTTGTATTTCAATCTCTCTGCTGTGCCATATCAATTCGATTCACTCTATGTCGATGGAAATCTTTAGGCAAGAATCTGTGGATGCGTCGCGCGCTTTGCTTTAGAAAATACGATCGACGATCGTGGAGATGGTCGAGTGTCTGGGTTATAGCGGATTGAATTTGTGTCTGGGTGGATTAATTTAGGGAAGAATTTTGATTTGGTTATCTAATGTTGCTGATTCTCGGGTCCTATCTCGATTGTCCATGGAGGATTGATGTATATTGATCTTGGTCTTTTAAATAGCCGTGGATCTTGCTTGGCTCTCCATGAGCCTTGTGGATTGTGGCTATCTATGTTAGCTTTTAGAGGGCATGCCTAGTTGAGCAACCTATGGCTCGCTAATGTTTATAATCTCATTAATATTTCAGGGGACAGAGCTGGATCAGCTTATATGGAGGCAGCAAAGTGTCACTTAAAGGCAAGTGCCAACCTTTTCCAGGACTGAGAACCAGATAACGTGCTTCTCTCAACTGCCTAACTTGACAATTGGTTCATGCAACAGTGTAAAAATACTTATAGAGCTGCCAAAGCTTATGTCTGTGCTGCCAGTTGCTACAGGAAAACATCCTCCAAGGGTATGCATCTGTTGATACTTGATTTAAGATAACACAAACAGACCATAAGATTATTTACTCCTCAGTAAAAGAGTTCCTTGTTCTCTAACCATTTGGATGTTTCTGTCTAGACTTTAGCAAAACCTTCTTGAATCCATCGTATTTTAAATGAGATCTGTAGCTTGTATCTTAGTGATTTTGTGAGGTGGCTCCATTTGGCTCAGTGTTTGTGTCCTTTGGGCTGTTAGCAATCTCTGGCCGATGGACATTACAGCCTTTCCCTTTTATTTTATTTATTTCTGTTGCATATCTCGCTGAAAGTATCAAGCATGCCTTTTTCAGTTCATTCTTCGTTCCTGAGCCTTTTTCCTTCTTTTGTCTAAACAAGATATGGATGATCTTTGTCTGAAGTATTCCTTTTTTATGTAGAGGCTATAACTTGCTTGGAGCAGGCTGTGAATTTGTTCAAGAACGTGGGGAGTCTAACAAGTGCTGCCACATATTACAAGGTGCATATTTTCTCTTTATCATCAGTCTGAATCAATCCTGCATTTACACAACCTTGTGAAATCACTCTTAGCATTAACACGGTTCAGCAGTATCTGCCTTGAGAGATATTCCTAGTTCACCATGATTTTTATGAACCATCGTATTGGGGCATTGTTTTCAGGGACTTTCCCTTTCTAAGAAACCAAGTATCTTTAAGGATTTAAAAAGGCTCATTTCTGTTATGCACCTGATGGATGGATTTCTTGGAATAAGGTCTGGTTTGATGAAAGTTATCAATTACAGGCTGCTATTGCCTTGAGATAATGACATTGGGGAGACTTTAATCAGGTGGAATGAGCTGGTGTTTGTGATAGATGTGACTTCACCAAGCATTGTTAGTATTTATGGATATTCTAGCTGTGGAAGTTAATCTACTGAAGTGATGAGACATCACGATGAGCACCCAATAGTTAATCGATTTTGACTCCGGTGGTCGCTCTATTGTGAGGTAGAACTTGCTGAGGAGCATGACTACTCAATTCTGGTGTAATTTCGGAGAATATAGGTCACACCCCAAAACCATCATGAATAAGTGTTGACATGGCCATCTTTCCACCAAGACTCTTGGTCTCTCCTCCTCATTCTTCTTCTTTCTCTTCTCTCTTCTGCTTTTGACCGTTCAACCTTTCTTCTTGAATGGTTACTGATGGTTCTGTTCTTTCTCTTGTTCATTGATTAATGATGCCAGCAAAGGGATAAGGGACCTTCAGTGGGTGAGTTGCATTCGTTCAACATAGTCAGGATGTCGACGTCAGAAAACAATAGTTCATTGATTTATGTTCTCCCAGACTGAGGCAGCCTCCATTGACCTGTGATTTTGTTGTGTAGGATATTGGTGAGTTATATGAGTCTGAGCAGAACCTTGAACGTGCTGTTGACAATTTTGAGAGGGCAGCTGACCTCTTCAAATTTGAAGAAGTGATCCCTCGTGTCTGCGAGTGTAAGGAGAAGCTTGCACAGTTTGCAGCTCAACTAGAGCAGTAAGCCTACTTTTCTTTAGGAAGTGGCATTGCTAGATGCTAATGCTGTTTGACACGGCAACATAATCAAGTCAATCTATGAAATCTTTTTTATCCTCTTTTTTTGGCTCTAACATACGCACCTTGATTTTCCATAGCTGACATTAGGGAGAAAACTTTGATTGTGCTGATTTCAGTTCGGATTTGTTTGGCTAAAGATTTTCTTGGCTTATTGCTGGCTTATATGCTAGCCCCTTCATTTGTATTGTCATGTACGAAGGGTTTAAAAAATCTGTCAGTTGTCTGGTGCGTGATATTGTTGCATTGCGTGTATGTTCATCTGTTGCTTCTTGATCGACAAAATATATCCATCATCAAGAATGGATATCCGTTTTCATGTGTCGGACAGACACATTTTATATATATATAACTCATATGCAGACGTGATTTATGTATGCCTGTGTACAATGCACATATTACGTAGGAAAAAGAAGATGAAGGATGCTCAGCTGAACATGAATATAGGAAGCATAGGCCGATCGCGTAGTGTTACTGAAGTTACTTGAAGATTCTTAAGGGGATACTGAATATTCTATCTGTTGTGCTTTTCAGATATCAGAAAGCTACTGAGGTTTATGAGGAAATAGCATTATATTATCTTAAAGAAGGTTTGAAGTTTGCCCTGCAAAAATGTCTTCTGCATGCTGGCCTTTGCCAACTCTCCAAGGTCGATATAGTTGCTATAGAAAATGCATTGGCACGCTATCAGGTATTGTTCCTGGCCGTTAACCCTTAATTACCTCATTTCTTGGACTGAACTCATGGATACGCAATTGACTTTGCAGGAACTTGATCCGACTTTCTCTGAAACACGTGAATGCAGATTCCTAAAGGTTTTACCTGTTGATGGTGTTCCTGCTCCACTTGTCTGTGTGATGCCTTTTTGACCTTTATATCAAATTGACTTTCCGTCCTCCTCTATTTTACTTCCTCACGATGTTGAACCCGTGGCTCCTGACAGATGTGGTTCTAGTTCCTTTTATCTTTTCGTTTTATAGTATTTTGTTTTTCACTTGACAAAAATGCTGCTTGTTGTCTTCCTTACTTTCCAACTTGCTGTGGTTGATTATTAGAGGTGAGAATTCCTTTCTTTTTCCAGGACATCGCTGATGCAATTGACAAAGTAGATGTTGTGAAGTTGACTGACACTGTGAAGGAGTTTACCAACATAACTCCTTTGGTAAAACGATCTCATGCTCTTGTTACTACCCGATTGGCCTTTCTGCAGATTGCTTCTCCTTCTTATGTGTTGGCGAAGATCATCTCATCACATTAGTCATGACATTATCTAGATAGTATGAAAGCAAATTGGCGTTTGCCCTCTCTGCTTTTGGTTCTTGAAGTAATAACAAAAATGCTGTGCTTTTGGCGTTGATCTCTGGCTTCTTCCTGGTCATTGTTCTTTTGGAAAGATCAAACTTTCATTATGGGGTTTTGGGGCTATAGCATATGAATATAGGTGGTCTTTGTGATCGCACACTCCTTTTGTTGCTGATGCTGTCGATCTTTTGTTATTGTAGGATTCATGGAAAGCAACTCTTCTGCTGAGGGTAAAGGAAAAGTTGGAGGTCATGGAACTACGGAATGGATATCGCAGATGATTCTTCCTTGTCACTTTCTTTGATAGCTTTTCATCTTTTAACTGTCTCTGTCGATTTTAGTTTGTTGAGATAGCTTGGCTTTCTTGATATTTTCTTTTCCTCTTGGGGCTTCTATTTGCAAATATGTGCTTGAGAACTCTGAGAGTTGGGCATGGGACATGGAACTATGGGATTCACACTTTGGACAATTCATGTGGGTTAGTACGTCCCTGTTTGGTAACCGGCCAAATAGTAAAAATTTCTATTCTTTTATTCTCGGGAGTAGTTTTGGAACAGTACGTGACTGTCGCCACCCGAACCCCAGGCGCCCCCTCGCGCGTGATGGCGGGTGATGCTTGAAGGTGGGTTTAGAGGTATTTGTTCAAGAGAGAGTCCTCAAAAAGTGCATGATGTTAGAGACAGCTCGAACACATCATCAATGCCATTTAATGCTATGAGGTCCATTGATCTAAAACGTGAGCTCTTCCAAGCACGTACCCCGTGTGACAACACCGAACTCTTATTATTCCTCTAGATGAGATCTAGGAGAGCGGAGCCGATTTGGAAGAGTTAATGTCAAGAAAGTTGTAACTTGCAAGTTGCAAGTGATGCAAGTCTTTTGTGCTTTATTATGCAATTTCTAAATTCCAAGTTATTTCTTTGCCACGGTCTTTCTTTTCTATCCCAATGCCCGAAAATAATTATCTTTTTCCAGTTACGTCCTCGGAAAGAGTGAATAATCGTGTTAGATTGTTGAAAGTTTTTTTTTTTTCTCGTTAATATTTTGAGGCAGAAGGTATGACAAACATCTTTTTTATTTTGATTTCTCTCGGCAATAATTTGTAGCCAGGTGTTGGCTATCGCGTGATATCGTGTATATGACTTGAATTACTCGTTTAGTCTAATTATAGGAGTGCACATGTTATCTTGTTTTTGGAACAATTGAATTGGTAATTTACGTCTTGATTGCTTCGTGTTTGATCCTTGAAGATATTTTTGACACCAGGATGGGGCTGATGCTGGGCATACGATCTACAATGCAGAAAAAGAAGTTCGCTCTTCACCTCGTCACATAAGGTATTCTCGCCCCAGTGACCACCCTTCCAACTTGGAAGGGAGAGGTGGAAGATTCAAATCCCCATCTTCTCAGAGGGGATTGGGGTGAGCATTTCATTTTAGAAGTAGGTTTCGACTTCCACGCCCTGCAAAGAGACATGGCAAAAGTCTGAAAGTGAATGTTAGAATATGACCGACTATATATATATATATTCTTAATGAGGACACTACACATTATTGGGAATGGTGTCGTAGTTCATTTACCTGGTTTGTTTGAAGAAGTTGATGGAGTCTCATGCAAGGGAAGGATTTTGGTGTCTGATTGATTGCGCTAGTCTGAAATTTGATTTCCACTCGTTTTTATAACTGCCATCGGATTACAATTATTGATTATCTTTGGATCCGGACTAGTTTGCATCTCCAGACCTACCAACACTGACTACTAAAATTTATACTAAGAGAATTCTAGAATCCGGTGCAATTAATGTCTCGCCTATTCCTAGAAATATTCCGGAATCTCTAGATGAGGATGGGAGGTTTTCTTTGATCTTACACAGTAACCTCGCAATCGTGACACGAGCCTGATGGTTTGATAAATTTGATAATAACTCAAAAAATTAATTTATAAAAATAATATGGTCAAATAAAAAAATTAAGAATATATATATGAAGTGGGTGTTTGAATATGCTGTATTTTTATGTTACTTTTGAAATGATTTTATAAATTAATTTCACTATTCTTAACATTAGTTGGAACCGGAAAAATTTTAATTTTTACCAAGCGGAAAAGAGTGATGCTGTGTCTCCTATAAACCATTTTTATAAGCTTTATTTACAAATGGCAACGGCATATATTTCAATTTATTTAAACATCGAAGTAAAATTTGTTGTATCAATTTAAATTAGTGTGGATAAGTTTTTGCGTGCGCGCATAACCTTGCTCTTTGGAAAATCGACATTGTAATACCAATTTATTAGCTCGTGTTAAGCATTGCCGAGTTGGCCTATAAATGAATCGAGACCATTTTTTGCGTCAATTGCGTCAGAATTAAAATATCTTTTATACAGATTAATATTTGTATTTGCGTTCTACCTCACTTATATTCATTTAGGAAGTTATCGAAATCAAAACAACGCAAGGAACAATCGATAATAATTCATACCGTAAAATGAGATTAATAAATGCATGCTAAGTCAACCTTATCAACCCTTGCACTTGTTGGAAATATCAACCCCTACCAGTTATGGATATCTACATAAAATGCATCAAGGTATATTAAATAAATTACATGATTTAGATAATCCAAACTAAGTATTTAACGATTTTTCCAGAAAATTCCAATTAAAGGCTTGAAGTGCCCATATTTTCTCAAATAATGGGTTGAATTGAACATTATTTCAAATAATAGTTTAAAGTGGTCAAATAATCTCAAATAAGAGCATGGAGTGACCAATTCATCTCATATAAAGGCTTTTAGTTGGACAGTGACTATTAGAATAAAAATTTTAGTAAAAAAAATTACGAGTGTATTTTTAATTTTTTGATTTGTTTTCTTTCCTTTCCTTTTCAATTTTTTTTTTCCTTTTTTCTATTCTCTTCTTCCCTCCGCTGACCATAGTGGAGGTCGTTAGACTTAGGTGAGAAATGCTCTCACCAGAACTTGCGAGGGCAACCCTTGTCAGATCTGGCCCTTGCCCGATCTGGGGAGGGCATTCTCCTTGTCGGATTTGGTGAGGGCAATCCTCTCTAGCCTTTGACGAGGGTGGCCCTCACTTACCTAGCCTAGGCGAGGCAACCCTCGCTTAAGGCCAACATGGGCAACGCTTGCCTGATGCTGCTTAGGTGAGAGTTGCCCTTGCTTGCTATCGACGAGGGTGAGGGCCACTCTTGCCCGAGGCCCATGACTTCCGCCATGGCTGACGGAGGGAAGAAGAGAAAAGAAAAAAGAGGAAACAAATTTAAACAATTAAAAGGTTGAAATATCCTTTGGCTAGTGAGGTTAAACTGTTATTTGAGATTATTATGACAATTTAGGTTTTTATTTGAGACGATGTGGTTACTTCCTATCCTTTTATTGAAATAAAGTTTATTTCAGATTTTTTTTTAGAAAAAAAAAGAAGAAGAGCATTTTAGACTCTTATTTAGGATTTTCACTAATTTTGTTTAACTCAAAAACTAAATTGAAATTACAATTTTTGGTGCCCGCTCTTCCTTCGCTGCTCGTTTCACAGCTTTCCCAGCTCTGGTTTTTGCCCACCACCCATCGACCGACCGTGAACCTCTCCACCTCCACGCCTGCCCACGGCGACCTCTGGCCCGGGGAAGATCGAGGCGCCCTGCCGGATCACTGGGCTGAGCCAGGTCTCGGGAGTGTTGGGCAGCCGGTGGGGCGACGAGGGCAAAGGGAAGCTCGTCGACATCTTGGCCCAGCATTTCGACGTCGTCGCTCGTTGCCAGGTACACGTTCGAAGCGGTAAACTTTCACTGAACAAAAGAATGGAGTAGTAGTTCTCTCTTTGAAGGATTTTCGTGTCATTTCGGTGATGGTCGGCGTGGTGTATTTGAGTAATGCGGCGTCTGAAGTGATTTTAATGTTCATAAGGAGTGTGTATGCACATCTTGGAAGTTTGTGGTTATTATATGTCTGCTTAGCGCAGTTCACGAGCGTATTGTTAAAATATGTCTCGAGTTTAAGTTCGAAGCGAATTGCTGAATTTCGAAATATAAATTAAAATAAAAGGGCAGCAAAGTTTACTATTTCGTTACAGAGGAGGCCGAATAAGCCGAAGCTTCGTGGGGCCCAAACACACGCGATTTCACGCCTCTACACGTTGAAGAGGAAGATGGTGGGCCCAAGGTCAAAGTTTGACCTTGGGCGCACACCTACGTATATAATAATATGAAGATTTCCTTTTGGCATAAAGCTTGCCGAATAAAAACAAAAGTGTTTTGCGCAAAAAAATTGAGTGTGTAATCTCCTTGTATTACTTGATCTATAGTGAAATTCGTTGCTGTTCTCTCTGTCCTTGTATCGCTTGATCTATGGTGAAATTCGCTCTGAACCACGTAAAAGTGTCCGATTTATTTTTCTTCTCTGTCTTTTTATTGTTCGATCACTCGCCCCATCACAACACGTACGATGCTATCGCTCCCGTCAAGATTACTGCTAGGTTGTTGCATGTTTTGGCCGAGCATTCGCTGATTAGGGAGAAAGGAACCTCAGATGCAGGCGAGCTCGATCACGGTATGTGGAGTGGCGCTTTAGTAAATCTTTTGCGTGGGAGAAGTTGGAATTTCGAATCTTTAAGACTTTATTTTCCATTGGAGTAGAAAATTATCCATTGTGTCATTGATGTTGAGGACTTATTTTGGTGGAACGTGCAACCGTGCAACGGTGATGCCAAAGCAGAGTGTGATAGAACAATGAAAGGAGTCGTTTAGCTGACCTGAAATATCATCCTCGTGTGCTGCTATGGGTGTGTGGAGTTGGGAGCTTAGTATTGATTTTCTGCAACTGATGCTAGTCTTTTGTGCTTCATTATGGAATTTTCTAAATTCTAAGTTATTTCTTTTCCGTGGTCTTTTCTTTTCTATACCAACACCTGAAAATAATTATCCTAGGAAAGAGTGAATATCATGATATGCTATCCTTAGATTATTGAAAGGTTTTTTTTCATCAATCATTTGAGACAGAAGGTATGACACACACCTTTTCTGTTTTGATTTCTCTTCGCAATAACTAATAGTCGAGTGTTGGATATCGCATGATACTGTGTACATGACTTAAATTACTCATTTAGTCTAATTATAGGACTGCATATGTTATCTTGTTTTTGGAACAATTAAATTAATAATTAACTTCTTTAGTGCGATTGCTTCATATTTGATCCTTGAAGATTTTTTGACACCAGGGTGGGGCTAATGCTGGGCATACGATCTATAATGCAGAGGGAAAGAAGTTTGCTCTTCACCTCGTTCCATCAGGTATTCTGAATGAGGACACTCTATGCGTTATTGGGAATGGTGTCATAGTTCATTTGCCTGGTTTGTTTGAAGAAATTGATGGATTAGAGGCCGAGGGAGTCTCTTGCAAGGGAAGGATTTTGCTGTCCGATCTCGCTCATCTGTTATTTGATTTCCATCAAGAGATGGATGGTCTTAGGGAAGCTGAGCTTGCTAATTCTTTTATTGGAACGACCAAAAGAGGAATTGGACCATGTTACTCCAGCAAAGTTATTCAAAATGGAATTAGAGTGGGCGATTTGAGGCACATGGACACTTTTCCTGAAAAGCTTGATCTTTTATTATCAGATGCAGCCTCAAGATTCCCAGGTTTTAAATATGGCCCTGGCATGCTTGAGGAAGAAGTAGAAAGATACAAGAGATTTGCTGAAAGGTTAGAGCCTTTCATAGCTGATACCGTGCACGTCGTGAATGAATCGATATTACAGAAGAAAAAGGTATTAGTTGAAGGTGGTCAAGCTACCATGTTGGATATTGACTTCGGAACTTATCCATTTGTAACATCGTCCAGCCCATCGGCTGGTGGAATCTGCACTGGTCTTGGCATTGCACCAAGAATCCTGGGTGATCTTATTGGAGTTGTGAGTATCGATTTGTATTTCTGTCATTTGCTTTATCCATACATTCTCTGATAAGCGGTGCACTATTCTTCTGCCTCTTATTAAGATTACCTGTTTCCAATTGTTCTTATCTTTCAAAGGGTAAATGCACACTGATTTAAGGGATTACTGGGCGGTTATATTGCATGCAACTTTGTCAGCAAAAAAATAAAAATAAAAATGACAGTCGTCAAACAGCTTTCTTCTATGGTTTCTTAAGAGTTTGTCTTGACCTTTGCCGTGAGTTGTAGCATGAAATGACTCTCTGAATGAGATCATGTCAAGTAAGTCGAAAGGGTACTGCAATTCAATTACTTTAAACTTTCTTTTACAGGTTAAAGCCTACACTTTCAAGGGTCGGTTCGGGTCCTTTCCCAACAGAACTATTCGGGAATGAGGGTGATATGCTTAGATCAGCTGGGCATGAGTTCGGGACAACTACTGGCCGTCCCCGTTGTTGCGGATGGCTTGATATAGTAGCACTGAAATACTGCTGCCGAATTAACGGCTTTTCTTCTCTAAATCTCACCAAACTTCATGTTCTCTCTTATCTTCCTGAAATTCAATTGGGGGTGGCTTATACACTACCCGATGGCACACCAATCAAATCATTTCCAGCAGATCTGGATCTCCTCGAGCAATTGAAGGCAAGCATTGTTTGTTATATTGTGCTTCTCTTGTGCTAAAAAATTCATTTAGTAGCTGAAGTAAAGAATATGCCTGATAAGGGTGTAAGAGGGTCTAGTGTACTTTAGGCTTTTAGTAAATTTTTTTAACTGTTTGTTTGATATACTTTTTTTCATGGCTGTTTGTTTGATATACCTCTTCCATGTGTTCAGGTGGAATATGAGGTTTTACCTGGTTGGAAGTGTGACATTTCTTCTATCAGAAACTACTCTGACCTTCCCAAGGCTGCACGGCGGTACGTGGAAAGGGTTGAAGAGCTTGTCGGTGTACCTATACATTATATTGGTGTCGGACCTGGACGGGATGCCCTCATTTTTAAGTGATAGAGATTATTTCCCTTCCTAACATGCCGGGTCAGTCTATACATTAGGACAGGAACCTTTTTTCTTTCTGTGGCTTAGAGAAACCATTTCGACCATTTATCCGAGCTTGATGGAGGAATCATATATACTCAGTTGTTGCTTCTGTCATGGTGGTAGTGGTCTTAGTTGCTGAAACTCAGCTGTTCCTTCTATAAGACATAGCGACGTAGAGAGATCTCTGCTCTTTGGTCATAATAGTCTTGCAAGTCCAGGACCAATGATGTTGAGCATATGTTTTTGTTGGGTTTTTTGTTTTTCTCATTGTGCTGACGAAATGCTATCAAAAGCTTTTCTAGACTTGCATTATCCCTGTTTCGGTTATTTATGGGCATATTGAGTTGATGGTCCTGCGAGCTACTAAGGCTAGAATGTGCTCTTATCAAAAGCTTCATCAACGAAGTTTTAAAAAAAAAAAAGGTCGAGGATAGCAAGCAGTTATGTAACGAACTTGAATAGTGATCAAAAGCATGCTGCAACGGTGATCTTGCGGTAAAAGATGGGCTCAACTGCCTAAGGATGGTAGTATCCGGGAGAAAACTCTGCATGAGCTTTTGGACTCACTGGTACGAGCCCTCAACGAAGCTCGCATCAGTAATTGTAGCGGTGGCTGCAAGAGCAGGATGGATAAGCAAGACTTTTAGAAAAGAAATTAAATTCTATTTTTTGGAAAATCTAGTCTAAGCACAAACCAAATCGGTCTTGGCCCATTGTTGATGAAGCGAACCGGCTGGCTTTCAAGCTGAAAAATCTCTAACTTGGAAACTTGTCGGCCGAAATTTAGGCGAAGGCTCAGCCTATGAACAGTCCTACCGGACATGATATGAGCTCTTCAGGACACCCGACTTATGCAGCATCGAGGTTGATAATAAGGTGTCGAATAGTAATCAGGATTGAGGCTTGAACATCATAAGATAACGAGGGGGTAATTGTTCAAAAATCCTAAACTTATTATATAATGGTTAATTCAGTTCCAAACATTTTATTGTGCTAATTTAGTTCTAAACTTTTTTTCACGATTTGCCAATTCAATACTAAACATTGTAGTTGTATTAATTTAATTTTATACCTTATATGGATAATTGTAAAAAAAAATAAAATTAGGAGTAAATTAGCAAATTGTGAAAAAAATTATGACTAAATTGGCTGTCATATAATAAATTTATGACTTTTTGAATAAATTTTACAAAGAACATACTTTTGTTGACGATTGCACTTGTTATGCACATGGATATGAAAACTATAGATTTTAAGTACTAACATTTGTATTATATTGTTACATTTGTTAAGTACATTCAGAAAATGCTCTTAAACATATACTTATTGGAGCATTGTTTGCTCTAGCTTTTAGGGAAAAACATATGTTTTCTACATTGCATCATCACGGTTAGGAGAGTAATCCCCAAGTGTCATGATCCAAGGAAGTGGTACAATCTAGAATGTTTTTATATGAAGGACCGTGACCAATCCATAAACAAGCAATCCTTGATTATCTCTTAAATATTCTCAGGGCAGTAATTATATACTGTTATAATAAATGCAAGTACCGAGTAGATAAGAAGATGAATCACTACTGTTTAATTTGACGAGAGATCTGCAGCTACAATGAGTCTTGTACTTATACATGAATTTCCTCCCTTGATTTGATATTCATTTATAAGTGAAATATAATTCGTAGCTTCTTTCTCTAAAATTTCTCTCGTTAAGAGAATGCTAGATGTCAATTGCACACATGGAGGGCACACACCAGCATAAAGTCAGAGCAGAAGATGATTGAAAGAACCCATCTTTTAAATGTCCGATCTCTTAAAGGACCGAAAAAACCATCAACAATGTTGCCTAAGAAACATAACTTTAAAGTCAATCAATATCTTTACATTTTACTTTAGGCAAAGGTGGATCAAAAAGATTGATACACGCTCGCTTTAGCGGAGAAGTGCGAGGAATTTTTCTGATGTTGAATGCTCAAGGAAAAAGGCACTCCATTTAAGGTGCTAATTACATCAAAAAATAATTGATCAATCAAAAAAGCATTATGCTAAGACAGTCGGAAGGAGCTGTTGTTATGTTTATGTATTTCAGCTTGGTGTCCACAGAGCAACTGCTAACAAGAATGAGAAAAGTACAGAGAAGACAGATCCTAAAGCCTTGTCAATTGCTGTTCTTCTGTTGCTGCTGAAGATGAAAAATCTTGAGCTCTCAGTTGCACCACTTGAGACTGTGGAGTTCACAACCGGCTTGGTCGTGTTGCTCACCTTCTTGCTGCAAAATAATTCATAAGTTTTCACTTCACTAGGAATTCTAGAAGCATTTCAAAATTTTTAAAATAAGCAAAACCGCAACAAGTCAATAGAGTACAAGCTAAAAGAACAAGGAAAGCAGCAGGATTCTCTCACCTTCCAGGAAAAGTACAACTCCCTTGACCTGCAGATGTTTCCCAAAAGAAAATAGTGATAAATTATGTGCATTGTTGTCAGAGGAGTACATACATTCGCATAGTAGTCATACACAAATATAGATATTAACGTGATTCAAGTTCCAAACCTAAATATTTAATTGCGTAAGAATCAAGGGAATACTATTGACTCTCGATTGAGATTTCTAGCCAACCCCAAAACGAGGCTAGTGGCGACTCTCGATTTATTTTTAAATTGTTTTAAAAACCAATTATACTGTATAAATGAACCTGACGGAAAGGGTATGGGTTTTGATAAAACTCATTATGGTTTAACATACTCGATATAACAGTATTTCAAAAGATGAAGTTATGCTATCCTTATGACCAAATTCACAATAGGCTTAATCCGAAAGACGGGATGATGACGTCTTTTGGGATGCGAGCCGTGAGGGAACTCTGGTGATCGTGATCGAGTACTCTTAAACCCGATCTTACCCCTTCTTCTCTTCGCGATAGGGGGATTGGTGGCAAGATCGAGTTGCGACATATAATAAATATAAATATAAATATATTTTTATATTGTAAAATAGAATTAAATTCTAATATATAAATAAAAATAAGATTTTAAAAAATCGTTATTTTTTGTTATTTTGAATTTTTATATTAAAATTAAAATGTTATTTATATTGAAATATAATTTTAAATTTGTTAGTTTGTTTTTTGAGAAAAATAATTTTCTTATTATGAATATTAAAAATCTTATTCACATTATCCTATCTTTTTCAAAATAATTTTACTCGTTTTATATCACTTTTATATATGATTTTATCTTATCTTAAACATGAATCAAACTCAAAATAAGATAAATTTATCCCATCACGAATTTTATTGTGAGTACCAAACTGAGCCTTGGGTCCCTAAGAGCCGGCAGCTAAGGCCTTGTTTGGTAACCATCCCCAGAGCAACTATTTATGTTTTTTTTCCCCAGAATAAAAAAAAAAAGAATAAAAATTCATTTGATAAATTTTTTGTTTTTGAGAACAAAAATCTATTTTTTTTGTTCTCAGGAATAAATTTAAAATATAATTAAGAAGCATAAAAAAGTAACTTCTTGTTCCCAGAAACAATTCATAAAATCAATTTCTATTTTCTTTTTTTCTTTTTTCTTCTCTTTTTTCTCTTCTTCTCTTCCCCTTTCTTTTTCTTCCTTTTGGCCAATGCCAGCGACCTCGCCTGCCCCTGGCAACGCCTAGCCACGGTGCGGCTCGGCCTCACCTAGGCTAGGCGAGCCTCCGGCGAGCTCACCTGACCTCGCCGTGGCCGGCTACAAAGAAGGAGGAGGAAGAAGAGAAAAAGAAAAATAAGAAAAATATAATAAAAGTATTAAAAAAAAAGAATTTAAGAATCATACCAAACTCATTTCTATCATGGAAATAAAAATTTTAAACAGTTACGTTCTTTTGCTCATAAATTATTTCTGAGAATAGAATAAAAAAAATCATTTCTAATAAAAAATTATTCCCAAAAACAAAATCATTACCAAACTTATCCTAACCTTCTCTCCAGCCTCCTCACCTTCTAGTCCAACTGCTCGTCCTCTTCCCCGACGTCACCAGTGACTCCTCCGCAACCTTGAGGACATCACCCGCCACCACCATTCGACGACCCATATCCACCACTGGCCGTTGATTCAAGAACTTGGCGATCAAGAATCGCTTAAATGAAATGAAAACAATGTTTTGACTAAGAATCATCTAATAGAATCTTGATGGAAAATAAATGCGTCACATAGGTATAAATTTTGAGATTTGTATATCACAAGAAAATAATAGCAGTGGATATAATTTGAGGTTCTTTGTGACTTTTTCTCTCTACCTTTCTCTCATGTTTTCACTATGAGAGGAAAGCAGAGAAGAAGGTAAATAGACGGGCATTGTGCGTGGAATCTTTTTATTAGATGACTATATAAGGTAATAAAATAAACATAATACCAGATATAATCAATCAAGGATTTTCACTATAAATAAGATATATGCATGATCTTTAGAGATATACAGAATCAAGTGAGTATTCTGACATGGCAAAAAAAAAGGGTCGATCATATAGATATATATAGAGCATCAAGTAAGTATTCAAACATCACTAACATCCCGCCATTGGCCGTTGATTCAAGAACTTGGCCATCGAGAACCGAGAAATGGGCGATCAATTGGCGACAGGAGAAGAATACGAGAGGAAAGCAGAGAAGAAGTTGAACAGCTGTGGATGGTGGGGTTTCAAGTTCGCCAAGGTCGAGGGGGCCGCCGATCTCTTCTTCCAAGCCGCCTATTGCTTCAGGCTCGCCGAATCTTGTATTTCAATCTCTCCGCTGTGCTATATCAATTCGATTCACTCTATGTCGATGGAAATACGATCGACGATCGTGGAGATTGGGGGACTCGGTCGTACTTTAGGGTTGTTGCGGATTTGGTTACCCGGGAGTGGGAGTGGTTTTGCTCGATCTAAGTTTGCCTAGCGTCTGGGTTATGGCGGATCGAATTTTTGTCATGGTGGGATTAATTTAGGGAAGAATTTTGATTTGGTTATCTAATGTTGCTGATTCTCGGGTCCTATCTCGATTGTCCATGGAGGATTGATGTATATTGATCTTGGTCTTTTAAGGCGCGCATGGTAAAATTTTCATTTCTCTATTTAAGATTTTTTTATTTCTAGAACAGATTTTTATTGTAGAAATAGATTTGAAAAAAAATCAGAAGCTAAAATTTTTCAAAAATTGAGAAATCAATTTCTAGCGAGAAATCAATTTATGTTCCAGAAATTTTGTCATACGCACCCTTAAATAGCCGTGGATCTTGCTTGGCTCTCCATGAGCTTTGTGGATTGTGGATTGTGGCTATCTAGGTTAGCTTTTAGAGGGCATGCCCAGTTCAGCAACCTATGGCTCGCTAATGTTTATAATCTCGTTAATAATTCAGGGGACAGAGCTGGATCAGCTTTTATGGAGTCAGCAAAGTGTGAGTTAAAGGCAAGTGCCAACCTTTTCCAGGACTGAGAACCAGATAATGTGCTTCTCTCTTAGGCCTAACTTGACAATTGGTTCATGCAACAGTGTAAAAATCCTTTTGGAGCTATCCACACTTTTGTCAGTGCTGCCGATTGCTACAAGAAAACATCCTCCAAGGGTATGCGTCTGTTGATACTTGATGTAAGATAACACAAACAGACCATAAGATTATGACTCCTCAGTAAAAGAGTTCCTTGGTCTCTAACCATTTGGATGTTTCTGTCTAGGCTTTAGCAAAACCTTCTTGAATCCATCATATTTTAAATGAGATCTGTAGCTTGTATCTTAGTGATTTTGTAAGGTGGCTCCATTTGGCTCAGTGTTTGTGTCCTTTGGGCTGTTAGCAATCTCTGGCCGATGGACATTACAGCCTTTCCCTTGGGGTTCACTTGATTTATTTTATTTATTTCTGTTGCATATCTCCCTGTAAGTATCAAGCATGCCTTTTTCAGTTCGTTCTCTGTTCCCAAGCCTTTTTCCTTCTTTTGTCTAAACAAGATATGGATGATCTTTGTCTGAAGTATTCCTTTTTTATGTAGAGGCTATAACTTGCTTGGAGCAGGCTGTGAATTTGCTCATCGATGTAGGGAATATAGGGAGGGCTGCCAGATATTACCAGGTGCATATTTTCTCTTTATCATCAGTCTGAATCAATCCTGCATTTACACGACCTTGTGAAAGCCCTCTTAGCATTAACACGGTTCAGCAGTATCTGCCTTGTGAGATATTCCTAGCTCACCATGATTTTTATGAACCATCGTATTGGGGCATTGTTTTCAGGGACTTTCCCTTTCTATGAAACCAAGTATCTTTTAGGATTTAAAAAGCGTGCTCATTTTTGTTATGCACCTGATGGATGGATTTCTTGAAATAAGGTCTGGTTTGATGAAATTTATCAATTACAGGCTGCTATTGCCTTGAGATAATGACATTGGGGATACTTTAATCAGGTGGAATGAACTGGTGTTTGTGATAGATGTGACTTCGCTGAGCATTGTTAGTATTTATGGATATTGTAGTTGTGGAAGTTAATCTACTGAAGTGATGAGACATCCACGATGAGCACCCAATAGTTAATCGATTTAGACTCTGGTGGTCGCTCTATTGTGAGGTCAGAGTATGACTACTCAATTCTGGTGTAATTTCGGAGAATACAATGACATGAACTGGTTACTGATGGTTCTGTTCTTTCTCTTGTTCATTGACTAATGATGCCAGCAAAGGGATAAGGTACCTTCAGTGGGTGAGTTGCATTTGTTCAACATTGTCAGGATGTCGACATCGGAAAACAATAGTTCATTGACTTATGTTCTCCCAGACTGAGGCAGCCTCCATTGACCTGTGATTTTGTTGTGTAGGATATTGGTGAGTTATATGAGTCTGAGCAGAACCTTGAAGGTGCTGTTGACTATTTTGAGAGGGCAGCTGACCTCTTCCAAAGTGAAGAATCGATTCTGTTTGTCCACGAGTGTAAGGAGAAGGTTGCACAGTTTGCAGCTCAACTAGAGCAGTAAGCCTACTTTTCTTTAGGAAGTGGCATTGCTAGATGCTAATGCTGTTTGACACGGCAACATAATCAAGTCAATTTATGAAATATTGTTTATCCTCTTTTTTGGCTCTAATATACGCACCTTGATTTTCCATAGCTGACATTAGGGAGAAAACTTTGATTTTGCTGATTTCAGTTCGGATTTGTTTGGCTAAAGATTTTCTTTTGGCTTATTGCTGGCTTATATGCTTGCACCTTCATTTATATTGTCATGTACAAAGGGTTTAAAAATTGTCAGTTGTCTGGCGCGTGATATTGTTGCATTGCGTGTATGTTCATCTGTTGCTTCTTGATTGACAAAAAATATCCATCATATGCAGACATGTGATTTATGTATGCCTGTGTACAATGCACATATTACGTAGGAAAAAGAAGATGAAGGATGCTCAGCTGAACACGAATATAGGAAGCATAGGCCAATTGCGTAGTGTTACTGAAGTTACTTGAAGATTCTTAAGGGGATACTGAATATTCTATCTGTTGAGCTTTTCAGATATCAGAAAGCTACTGAGATTTATGAGGAAATAGCATTATATTATCTTCAAGAAGGTTTGAAGTTTGCACTGCGAAAATGTCTTCTGCATGCTGGCCTTTGCCAACTCTCCAAGGTCGATATAGTTGCTATAGAAAATGCATTGGCATGCTATCAGGTCTTGTTTCTGGCCATTAACTTAATTACCTCATTTCTTGGACTGAACTCATGGATACGCATTTGACTTTGCAGGAACTTGATCCAACTTTCTCCGAAACACATGAATGCAGATTCCTAAAGGTTTTACTTCCTCACGATGTTGAACCCGTGGTTCACGACAGATGTGGTTCTAGTTCCTTTTATCTTTTTGATCTATAGTATTTTGTTTTTCACGTAACAAAAATGCTGCTTGTTGTCTTTCTTACTTTGCAACTTGCTGTGGATGATTATTAGAGGTGAGAATTCCTTTCTTTTTCCAGGATATCGCTGATGCAATTGACAAAGTAGATGTCGTGAAGTTGACTGACACTGTGAAGGAGTTTACCAACATAACTCCTTTGGTAAAACGATCTCATGCTCTTGTTACTACCTGATTGGCCTTTCTGCAGATTGCTTCTCCTTCTTATGTGTTGGCAAAGATCATTTCATCACATTGGTCATGACATAATCTAGATAGTACAAAAGCAAATTGGCGTTGGCCCTCTCTGCTTTTGGTTCTTGAAGTAATGACAAAAATGCTGAGCTTTTGGCATTGATCTCTAGCTTCTTCCTGGTCATTGTTCTTTTGGAAAGATCAAACTTTCATTATGGGGTTTTGGGGCTAAAGCATATGAATATAGGTGGTCTTTGTGATCGCACACTCCTTTTGTTGCTGATGCTGTCAATCTTTTGTTATTGTAGGATTCATGGGAAGCAACTCTTCTGCTGAGGGTAAAGGAAAAGTTGGAGGCCATGGAATCAGGGAATGAATATCTCGGATGATTCTTCCTTGTTACTTTCTTTGATAGCTTTTCATCTTTTAACCATCTCTATCGATTTTAGTTTGTTGAGATAGCTTGGCTTTCTTGATATTTTCTTTTCCTCTTGGGGCTTCTATTTGCAAATATGTGCTTGATAACTCTTAAGAAAATGAGAGTTGGGCATGGGACATGGAACTATGGGATCCACACTTTGGACAATTCATATGGGTTAGTATTGATTTGTATTTCAGTCAATTTGCTTTATCCATGCATTCTCTGATAAGCAGTGCACTATTGCTTCTGCATCTTATTAAGATTACCTGTTTCCAATTGTTCTTATCTTTCAAAGGGTAAATGCACACTGATTTAAGGTATTACTGGGTGGTTGAATTGCGTGCAACGTTTTCAGCAAAAAAAAAATGATAGTGGTCAAACAACTTTCTTCTATGGTTTCTTAAGATTTTGTCTTGACCTTTGCTGTGAATTATTGCATAAAAGTCGAAAGGGTACTGCAATTTAATTACTTTAAATTTTCTTTTGCAGGTTAAAGCCTGCTTCAAGGGTCGGTTCAGGTCCTTTCCCAACAGAACTATTCGGGAATGAGGGTGATATGCTTAGATCTGCTGGGCTTGAATTCGGGACGACTACTGGCCGTCCTCGTCATTGTGGATGGCTTGATATAGTATCACTGAAATACCGCTGCCAAATTAATGGCTTTTCTTCTCTAAATCTCACCAAACTTCATGTTCTCTCTTATCTTCCTGAAATTCATTTGGGGGTGGCTTATACATTACCTGATGGCACACCAATCAAATCATTTCCAGCAGATCTGGATCTCCTCGAGCAATTGAAGGCAAGCGTTGTTTGTTATATCGTGCTTCTCCTGTGCTAAAAAATTCATTTAGTAGCTGAAGTAAAGAATATGCCTGATAAGGGTGTAAGAGGGTATAGTGTAGTTTAGGCTTTTAGTAAAAAATTTCAACTGTTTGTTTGATATACTTTTTTTCATGGCTGTTTGTTTGATATACCTCTTCCATGTGTTCAGGTGGAATATGAGGTTTTACCTGGTTGGAAGTGTGACATTTCTTCTATCAGAAACTACTCTGACCTTCCCAAGGCTGCACGGCAGTACGTGGAAAGGGTTGAAGAGCTTGTCGGTGTACCTATACATTATATCGGTGTCGGACCTGGACGGGATGCCCTCATTTTCAAGTGATAGAGATCATTTCCCTTCCTAACATGCTGGGTCAGTCTATACAATAGGACAGGAACCTTTTTTCTTTGTGTGGCTTAGAGAAACCATTTCGACCATTTATCCGAGCTTGATGGAGGAATCATATATACTCAGCTGTTGCTTCTGTCATGGTTGTAGTGGTCTTATTTGCTGAAAACTCAGCTGTTCCTTCTATAAGACATAGAGACGTAGAGAGATCTCTGCTCTTAGGTCATAATAGTCTTGCAATTCCTGGACCAGTGATGTTGAGCATATGTTTTTGTTGGGATTTTTGTTTTTTTCATTGTGCTGATGAAATGCTATCAAAAGCTTCTTAGACTTGCATTATCCCTCTTTCGGTTATTTATAGGCATATTGAGTTGATGGTCCTGTGAGCTACTAAGGCTAGAATGTGCTCCCTTATCAAAAGCTTCATCAACAAAGTTTCAGGGAAAGAAAAAAAAAAGGTTGAGGATAGCAAGCAGTCACGTATCGAACGTAAAAGAATGGCTCAACTACTGAAGGATGGCAGTGTCCGGGAGAAAGTTCTGCATAAGCTTTTCGACTCACTGGTACGAGCCCTCAACGAAGCTGGCATCAGTGACTGTAGCGGTGGTTGCATGAGCAGGATGGATAAGCAAGTCTTAAAGAAAAGATATTGAATTCTATTTTTTTGGAAAATCTAGTCGAAGCACAAACCAAATCGGTCTTGGCCTATTCTTGACAAATCGAACCGGTTGGCTTTCAAGCTGAAAAATCTCTAACTTGGAAACTTGTCGGCCGAAATTTAGGCGAAGGCTCAGCCTATGAACAGTCCTACCGGACATGGTATGAGCTTTTCAGGACACCGGACTTGTCCAGCATCGAGGTTGATAATAAGGTGTCGAATAGTAATCAGGATTGAGGCTTGAACATCATTAAATAACGAGGGGGTAATTGTTCAAAAATCTTAAACTTATTATAGAACGGTCAATTCAGTTCTTAACATTTTATTGTGCTAATTTAGTTCTAAACATTTTCACGATTTATCAATTCAATACTAAATATTTTAGTTGTGTTAATTTAATTTTATACCTTATGTGGATAGTTGTCAAAAAAAAATTAGGAGTAAATTAGTGAAAAAATTTATGATTAAATTAGCTGTTATATAATAAATTTAGAACTCTTTGAACAAATTTTACAAAGAACATACTTTTGTTGATGATTGCACTTGTTATGCACATTGATATGAAAACTATAGATTTTAAGGACTAACATTTGTATTATATTGTTACATTTGTTAAGTACATTCAGAAAATGCTCTTAAACATGTACTTATTTGAGCATTGTTTGCTCTAGTTTTTAGGGAAAAACATATGTTTTCTGCATTGCATTATCATGGTTAAGAGAGTAATCCCCAAGTGTCATACTCCAAGGAAGTGTAGGTTTCTATACGAAGGACCATGATCAATCCATAAACAAGCAATCCTCGATCATCTCTCAAGATTTCTCAAGTATTAAATATTCCTAGGGCAGTAATTATATACTGTTATAATAGATGCAAGTATTGAGTAGATAAGAAGATGAATCACTACCATTAATTTGAGGAGAGATCTACGACTACAATGAGTATAGTACTTATATATATATATGAATTTCCTTTCTTGATTTAATATTCATTTATAAGTGAAATACAATTCATAACTTCTTTTTCTAGAGTTTCTCTCATTAAGGGTACACTAGATGTCAATTGCACACATCGAGGGCCACACACCAGCATAAAGTCAGAGCGGAAGATGATTGAAAGTCCCATATATAACTTTAAAGTCAATCAATATCTTTGCATTTTACTTTAGGCAAAGGTTGATCAAAAAGATTGATACACGCTCGCTTTAGCGGAGAAGTGCAAGGAATTTTTCTGATGTTGACTGCTCAAGGAAAAAGGCACTCCATTTAAGGTGCTAATCACATCAAAAAATAATTGATCAATCAAAAAAACATTATGCTAAGACAGTCGGAAGGAGCTGTTATTATGTTTATGTATTTCATCTTGGTGTCCACAGAGCAACTGCTAACAAGAATGAGAAAAGTACAGAGAAGACAGATCCTAAAGCCTTGTCAATTGCTGTTCTTCTGTTGCTGCTGAAGATGAAAAATCTTGAGCTCTCAGCTGCACCACTTGAGACTGTGGAGTTCACAACCTGCTTGGTCGCGTTGCTCACCTTCTTGCTGCAAAATAATTCCAAGTTTTCACTTCACTAGGAATTCAAGAAGCATTTCAAAATTTTCAAAATAAGCAAAGACTACAACAAGTCGATAGAGTACAAGCCAAGGAACAAGAAGAACCGGTGAAAAGCAGCAGGATTCTTTCTCACCTTCCAGGAAAAATACAACTCCCGTGACCTGCAGATGTTTCCCCAAAAGAAAATAGTGAATAAATAATGTGCATTGCTGTCAGAGGAGTACATACATTCACATAGTAATCTTACATAGTGAATCAACCAGAAGGACCGAAAAAACAAAAAAAACACGCACACACAAGTATGGACCCATTTGGCCTAGTACCTACGTCCCCTGAAACTCAAAAACATTAAGCAACCAAACAAAGACCAAATCTCCCTCCTTTTCTTTTTACTGGATCCACAAGCAAAATCTTACTCGTACTTGATGGATATCTTGAAAACTTCCCTGGCTTAAAGAATATCGAGCAGCAACGTGCCCCAATTCTTTTTTTTAAAAAATACAGCGCAAAATCATAGGAATTATTCCAACACTTTTTTTTTAACTTTCACACCCCCAACCACAGGATGCCATGTGCGTATCTGTCAGATCACTGTACTATCAGAATCCATCAGCTTATGAAAACCAAATGGAATCCAATGAGAAAAGGAAGCAAATTCTTTTTCAATTGCTTCCGCCTTAGTGGCGTAAGTTTGGGGAAGCATCGCCTGCTAATCATTTGGGTCATTATAATCTGACCCTGCAATTCTTCCCTCATTAATTCCACTCTGAAATTAGCCAAATGAGGCACGTCACATGGACAGTTAATTCTTTACATTTCATATCATTACACCTTTTTTTTCTAGGCCAAAAGGAAAAATCAATTTATCTGGTAGTTTACTAATTTTTTTCCTTCTCTTTGAATCCCACGGTTCCATACTTGTGCAGAGCACAATGCTTATGAACAACTTACCCTACTCTACAGCACATCGAAATGCATACCAGTAGCTTTTCAGGTTCTTTTACTGTCTAAACTCATGAATCATTGCAGAATCCACTTCTTTAATGCTATTAGGTGTTGTGAGAATGATCATACTTACTTGGGTCTGTGGTGGTGATCATGGCCACACCTTTGAAGTCACAAGACCCAGCAGCCTTCCCTTCCTTCTGATAGTAACTATCAAATGCATAAGAGGCGTGATTCTTCACATTGTTGGGCTGATAACAATCCTCCCCGGGCTGTATTTCCGAGCAATTTGCCTGCCCCTGACCGCATGCCCAATCTAACGCAGTTTGTAGAGTTCTTGCATCGACGTTGTCCATGGCAATGCAGTATGTCTGATTAGTAGTATCGTTTGCCAAAAATCCACCACTTCCAGACACGTGAAGCAAGTACACTGCCGTGGAATTTCCATAGAACAGACCCCAGTTCGCCTCCGACATCGGTGGAGACCTCAAGTCCTCATTGAACAATTCGTATATATACACACTAGAAGTAAGTTCTGGGTGCAAAGGAGTTCCACCCCTATCGAGAACATGCTTAATCAGATTGGAATTATATGTATCCGCATTATCGACTGTGGCATAAGGCTCCTTCGAGTCCCCCTTCGAAGGCCACCCGCTTTCGGACACGAGCACCACAACATCAGTGACATTCAAGTTCTTCATCGAAACATATGTGGCATCGATCATGGCATCGAGCACATTAGTGTAGTGAAGCAGAGTGTTCGGATCAACCATCTCTTTGGCTGGTGTCAAGGGCTTGAAGAGCGCATTATCAAGAGGAACCACACCCTTGTTCTGCATAAACACATAGTAAGGGTACAAATTCATCATCAGAGGTGACCTGGTTCTTGACAAGAACTGCAACAAGGGGAGCATCACAGAGACCAAGCTCTGGTTAAAATAGGCCTGGCTCGGTGGGAATGAATCGAGAATGATCGACGCAGCGTGTGGCGTTGAAACCTTGATCTGGGTATGGAGATTCGCAGCTACCAAAGCACTGTAGAGTGACTCAATTGCAGGCACAAGCAGAGGAGCTGAAGAGGGCACCGTGGTCAAGACCTCATCGCCGACCGCAATGCCAATGATCGACGTTTCCGGGTAGTAAGCAACGACGTTCCGGCCGACCCACGAAGCGGCAGTGGCATTTGACGACCCAATCGCGAGCAGCTGGTTGTTGGGCACGCCGATGATGACCCGAATCTTGGTCTTGGCCAGCGCCTTGAGGAGGTCAGGGTCTGCATCGTAGACACGGACGTGGGTGATCTTCTGGACCTGGAGGAACGAGACCAGGTTCGGCGGAGAGAGGAGATGCGAGACGTCCGTGCCCACGTTCACCCCCACGTACGGTTCCTTATCTGGGTCCTGGCCTTGCTTGATGTCTGCGTATAGCGATGGCTCCCCTGCAAGAACTAAGGAGGTAAGTACAAGGCGAAATGCTGAAACTCGTCCCATAATCGAGCAAAAAACTCAAGTGGGCATCATTCTTTCTCGGGTTTTTCCCCTCTTCTTTCGTTGCTGTACCTGGTTCGGCAATGGAGAGGAAGACGAGAGCGAGGAAGAGGAGGGGAGCGAGCTTAGAGATTGCCATTGAGGAGAGAGTCCAGCTTCACTGCTCCATCTTCAAGCTCAGAATCAGCTGCAGATCCTAGCATTATCCTCAGAAAGGGTAAAGTTCAGAGGTTCAGCAAGGAGCCTTCTCGGCTCTTGGAGTGTTCAGTGGGAAAAACGACAGTAAAGCAGAGAGAGAGAGAGAGAGAGAGAGATGGAAAATTCTGGCCTTTAGAGGGGAAAGAACTTTTTAAGACTGGAAAAATGCCATTTTTTTCTTACGGTGGAGACGAAAGGTGAAGCCAGCCATCGGCGAATCCTCCTCCAAAAATAGTAACCGTGTGGGTGGACCGACAGGGATTTTTGGAACTGCTGTTGAGCTTTTCTTATGTGCTTTCAAGAATGGTTGGTGCGAAAAGGTTGCAAGAGAATGTATTGTTTGAAAGTAGCACGGGGTTTCTTTCTGTTTTTCAGATTTGTTTTGGATAATTATGGTAAAAATATTTTCTTAAAATAACTCATTCGTATAGCTTAAAGTAATTAATCAATTAAAAAAATATTATTGTCAATAATAATTTGTGTTTTAAACACTTTTGTGGCCGATCATCTCAACAGTTCTTATCAATATACAATACATGAGTTATTTTAGGTATTACAATATAGGTTATATATAATATGACACGGAAGTGCACTAAAAATATGAAGTTTTCTTCATTCATTATTTAACAAGTATCTCTTGTAGACTTTTAATGAAATCCTAAATTTACATGCACGAGAAAATGACTTGAGTGTTCATCGAACTTTCTCATTCGACTCACTCCTAATAAACAATAGTATAGATACCAAGATTTCTCAAAAATTGATCTATTGAACTCTTGTCTTTTGACTAAGTAGAAACAGTAAAACAAAACATATAACGCTTTTTTTTAAAAACTCTTGTTAACTGCTGAATACATGCCAAGTTGAATTTATCACATAATTTCATATATCAAGCTTCTATATTGATAAGAGTTTCTTTCGATCAACCCTTATAAGAACTTGTTTCTCACATGTTTGAATAGTTACCAACGAATTTGAGGTAGATTTAAGGAAGGTTTTAAGAGGCTTGTCCCCTAGCTCCTAAATTTCAACAGTTACTTGAATTTGCAAATTAGCATGATTAGGCCACTTCCAAGAATCTTGGTCATGTCTTATTTGATCAACGATTGGGGGAGTTTAAACACTTCGGAATTTACCTCATGTGATGAATCTTGTCATCACTCCAGAAGGAAGATGGCAAAAACATCAGACAAAAAAAGAAAATGCAATGGAATTATTGAGCCAGAAAATTAACTCACGAAATCTAACGTTAGATTCCATTCTGGGGAATATGATTCCTTCCGTACTTTTGTGTTTGCAGAGTTGCCTCGAATTACAGCCTGGCATTTCGGAAGAGACGTGGCCCTTCATCTGTTTTCTGGCTTCGCATTCAATTTCTCTCATCATTTTTGGATACCGCCAAAAAACAATAAAATTCCCTGTTTTCACCAAACGCCCATTTCGTAGTTAGATGTCAATAGCATTGGTATCAATTTTTGCAACATGGATTAGATTATTTATGCGGAGAGTAAAGTGCATGAGGAATATCATTCATAAAAGAAGAACTAGCTCAAAAGAAAAACCAGCTCCAAGATATAATGACGAATTTGAATCGAAGATTGCTTTTTTTATTTTTTATTGAAAAGTGAAAAAAATAGGAGGGACGACTAACTCTAACAATCTTTTATGAATTTTACTAAAAGTGTCTGATATGATATATGAATCAAGGTGAAGTTATGTATAATCTAGGTCGAATATAGAAATCTCATAAATTTTCCGAATCAAATTTATTGGTAATTTAACTAATGGGATAGCTTTTGAAATGCAAGCACAATGATTAGAATTCAAAGTGTTGAATTTCCATCATAAAGAACTCCTATAGAAGTAGCACGAAAGGTGATTATCACTGTCAAGCAGATCCCAGGCTCCCGGCTCCTTTTTGTTGATGGGATTCAGCTGGAGTCCATCTTGTACCATCGGCCATTATTTCATTTGACTTCATAAATTTTAAAAAAAACCCCCCAAAATAAGATAAAAAGAAAAGTCTGAAATTTTTTCAAATTTCAAATATGGGTGGCGATGGAAAAAGGAAGGCTTTTCAAAAGTACATGGACAGCGGAAGCGGCCAAAACAGAACAGAGGCTCAAAAGGGCGCAGGGCAAGTTGCCCTGCACAACCAAACAAGAGCAAAGCAGAGCAGAGCAGGTATTATTAGCTTTGGCAGTTTAGAAAATCAAGCTGCATTTGTCGTAATTAAACCATTTTACTTTTCGTTTTCTTCTTTACATAATCGCATTTTCTTTTTAAATCTCATTGTCACCTTAACGAGGCGATGTTAAGTGCCGTTGAACTACTAATCTACCTTGGTTTTTAAGGGAATGGACAGGCTAGAAATTCTTTGGGTCATGAAGACGTTAGGTCGTCTGATCATCCACCCTAGGATTGACAAAATTCGTACTTAGTGTAGTTTACTCACGGTTCAAACCCTTATTTAATGTTATCTAACTCGTTTGCCTACCGATTTGGTGGATGAAGATGGCTTGGGACTAAGGGCGCGTTTGGTAACGATTACTGCTTGGGAGGCGATTCGATCGAACCGATTCTTTTTATTCCATTTAAATTGATTCTAAGTATTTTTAAGCTCGTTTGAGTAACTGTCCAAAATTTTTGATTCGGAATAAATGCGTTTGATACCGTGTTCATTAATTCTGTTCCAAATCAATTTCTTTTAATTTTTAAATAATTTTTTACTTTTTTTCCTTTGTTTTCTTTTCTTTTTTTCATTTTTTCCTTTTTCATTTTTTTTTTTTTTCTTTTCATTTTCCTTTTCATTTTCCTTTTTTTTTTTTTTTTTTTTTTCCTTTTTCTTTTCTTTTCTCATCTTCTTCTTCTTCGTCCGGCGACGGGCCGTTAGGGGCCGAGGCAGCGACCTCACCGGAGCGTCGCGCCCCTCGGCGAGGCTCGGCCGCCTCGCCAAGCATCCGGCGAGGCTCGCCTAGCCCGCGAGGCTCGGCCGAGCCAGATCTGCTCGGCCGAGCCCCGCCGTGGCCGGCCGACCTCGTCGGGGTTGGGCGAGGCCTGCCAGGCCACCGGCGAGGCCGGGCGAGCCTCGCCGCGTGGCCGGGCGAGCCTCGCCCGGCCACCGGTGGGTCGGGCGAGCGCGAGGCTCGCCCGGCCTACCCGATCCGGCGAGGCTCGGCCTCGCCCGGATCCGGCGAGGCCGAGCATCGCCGGTGGCCGGGCGGGCCTCGCCCGCCCGACGAGGCCTCGCCCGGCCTCGGCGAGGCCTCGCCCAACCCCCGCGAGGCCCGCCCGGCCACGGCGAGGCTCGGCCTCGCCGGATCTGGGAGGCCGAGCCTCGCCGGTGGGCGGGCTTGCCTCCGGCGAGCTCGCCGGACCGGCGGCGCGAGGACGGCGGACGGCGCGGCGGCGGGCCGGCGGTGACGGGCGGCGGACGGTGGCGGGCGGTGGTAGATGGCGGTCGCGAGATGGCCGAAGGAAGAAACAAAATTCTTGATTTTTGATTCTCAAACTCGTCCCCGAACAAGAATCAACTTTTTTATTCTCGATTCTATTCCCAACTGCTTAACAAAAATTTTACCAAACGCGATTCTAGGCGGCGATTAGGAACAAAGAATCGGAATTTGGCCCTGTTTGGATGGTTACCAAACAGGGCCTAAAGCACACTCATATTTTGTCGTACTTGAAATTGGAAGGTGGCAAGATAGGTCAGTAACCCATTTTTCGACTCATATGTGGTGGATTGGGTTCAAAATTGACAAGTTGACAAGTTCAATTCTTTTGAGTAGCTTAAAGTGAGGGAAATTGTCCAAAAAGTCTTTACGTATATTGTATTTTTGTCAATTCAATACAAAACTTTTTAATTTTGTTAATTGAGTTATAAATTTTTTTACTTTTTGTCAATTGAGTTTATTCGACAAATTTTGATTGAAAATTGCTTACGTGGATACCGATCATCCTACGAAGCATGCCACAATCAGCACTAACGTAAAAAACTTCCAATAATATTTTAATATTTTCTGAATTTTCATTTTTTTTCTCTTTTTATTTTTTTCTTCCCTTTACAGCCACCGCTTGCAAATAAACCTATCAAAATGGGCCTTAAACAATAAATGAGTCATATATAAATCACTTCAAATTTGAAAAACCTATTCTTAGTGGGTTCTAAAATTTGAAGTGTAAGATAAACGGGTCTATATATGTTGAGTTTATAACCTATTTCCAACCCATTATGGCTAAACTCTCCTCTCTCTCTCCCTCTTTGCTCTCTCTCTCTTCTCCCCTCTTCTCGATAGCGACCGTCTTCCTCCTATTTACGCCTCAGCATCTGGTTGGACGCTTGCACCTCTATCACTGCCATTTCTTCTTGTCCATTCTCTACCCCTCTCTCTCTACTCTACACTTTTAAAGCCGTTCCTTCCTTAACCTTGAGGCTCTCATATCAGCCACCAAATCGACCATTTGCAAGGCACATTCCCTCTACTTCCCTCTCATTCCCTCCTATGGCTTCCTCTCCCTAGATTTGACGCTTTCGCCCTCTCACCCACTCTCCATTCAACCTACTTCTCTTAAGTCTTACCCCATATCCAATGCTCTTGCCTAGATCTGATGCTCTCGCCCTCTCGCTTCTCCACCACTAGGTTCTCCCAACACCGCTTCACTCTTCCTAGCAAATGACACCCACCCCCTTCATCCTTCGGCCTTTGCTTGTCCAAATCCTCCAATATTTCTTTGAATTGGGCAATGAAGGCGTGTTGCTAAGGCTGTTCACGAGAGAGAGGAGGATGGAGGGTGTGTTTGGTTCAGTATTTTGAAAGCTCATTGGAAAAATGCAAAACAGTTTAGCTTAAAGGACTTTAGGTAAATGCAAAGGTCGTTTGGTAAATTATACTTTGAGAAACAATTTTGAGAAAAATGTCGTCTGGTAAAAAACACATTTAAAAAACTCTTTATGTGATTAATATTAGTTTTTTTAATTTTATTTGTTTAAAGTTGAAAAAATAATGTATGCAACTTTTTAAATATAAATTTTGACTAAAAAAATCAAATACATAATATAATTTTTTTTTAAAAGACCAAACCCTTCATCGGAATTTTTTATTTTTTATTCGATTAAAATTGAAAAAAGAAGAAGATGTATGCAACTTTTTAAATATAAATTTTCAGAATAATGCTAAAAATCAACTACATATATATATATATATTTTTTTTTTTTTTTTTTTTAAAAGGCCAAATCCTTCGTCGGATTTTTTTATTTTAATTTTTTTTTAAATTGAAAAAATAATGTATGCAAATTTTTAAATATAAATTTGAAAAAAACACTAAAAAATCAAATACACACACACACACACACACACATAAATTTTTTTTTTTTAAAAGGCCAAACCCTTCATCAGGATTTTTAAATTTTTAATTGTTTAAAATTGAAAAAATGCATGCAACTTTTTATATATAAATTCTGACAATAATACTAAAAAAATCAAATACATATATATATTTTTTAAAAAAGACCAAATCCTTCGTTGAAATTTTTTAATTTTTATTTGTTTAAATTTGAAAAAATAATATATGCGACTTTTTAAATATAAATTTGAAAATAATGCTAAAAAACCAAATACATACATATATATATATATATATATATATATATATATATATATATATATATGCTAAAAAACCAAATACATATATATATATATATATATATATTTTTTTAAAAAAGATGAAATCCTTCATCGAAATTTTTTAATTTTTATTTTTTTTAAAATTAAAAAGATTAATAGATGCAACTTATTAAATATAAATTTTGACAATAATGCTAAAAAAATCATATATATATGCTAACAAATCATATATATAAATAATTCTTTAAAAATACCAAAATATATTTAATTTTTTTAGCATTTATATATATTTGATTTTTTTAGCATTATTTTGGCATTTAAAAAATAATAATGAGGGCAAAATTAGAAATTTGAAAAATGAGTAAGGATAGTTTTGGAAGAAAAAAATAAGTTTCAACATTTGGCAAAATGCTAAAAGCTCGAAGTTAATTCTTATTAGCATTGGGTTTTCAGCATTCACAATGTTGACTTTCACTTGAAAACTACTTCAAAATAGTTGCCAAACAGTCCAGCATTTCTCCAAGGGGCTTTGGAGGCTGAAAGCCTATTGGAAATGCTGAACCAAACGCACCCGGAGTGTTAGCTGTTCAAGCCAGAGTGCAAATGGTGCTTTGCATACTAGTGTTCCAGGCGATGGTTGAGGTGTTATGGTGGTTTAGGGTGGCTCCAGTAGCGGAGCAAGGGGTGAAGTGGCATTATTGAAATTCATCTGATAGTCCAAGGGGTAAAGCAAGGGATGGAGCATTAGCTGTTCTCAATAATTTTTTTTTTAAAATATATTTTAATTAAAAAAGAGTGAATTATATGGGTTGAATTGTGTATGGGTTTTTGAAAACAAATGAGTCAATGTGAATTAAATGGCTGAATTTGAGTTGAACCATTGATGACCCATCCCCCCCAAACAAACCCCACCCATTTGACACCTCTTCCGGCGACGGTTGGCCTTGCCAACCCAGACCTAGGTGTACCTCAGCCAAGGTGAGCAACCTTTGTTAACCATGGACAAGGTTCAATGGTGGTTGACAAAGGAAAAAAAGAAAAGAGAAAAGGAGAAAATGGAAAGAAGGAAAAGAGAAAAATAAAAATAGAGAATTATAAAAAAAATAATAATTATTTACATTAGTGTAAGTTGTCCTACGTGGTGCAATCAATCATCATTTATGTTCGCATTTCTAAAAAAATTGAGTGAATAAATTCAATTGGCAAAAAGTGAATAAAGTTTATAACTCAATTGATAAAATTAAAATATTAAAGATTGAAGTGACAGAAGTACAATAAATTTATAGCTTTCTAAATAATTTTTCGGCTTAAAATGAGTCTTAAGAAATAAAGACCGACTAAAAGTAGGTCCGCGATTTGACCCGGACCCATTTCCAGTTGCATTTGGACACTCGCGTTCGATGAAAAGTTCTGCAATTGATGTTGGGCCCAATTTCTGAAAAAATGGCACTGACCTTATGTTCAGTCTTAATCCTAATTTCGACTTTCTTTTTCATCTTTCTTTAGGGAGTGAATGGGCCGCTGTCCCCGGGTCCTCTGGCGTTTCGCACGTGGGACGACCCTAGTCCTCAAAGCTAGTACAATGTCAGCTGCCGACATATCTAATGATCAATATAATCTTCTGAAAAAAGCTAAGATTGAATCAAAGGAATATATAACATTATGCTTTTGCAAAGCAGTTACCTACAAAAATTCGATGGAATTTGAACAGAGAGCCTCCAGTTTGTTAAGCCCTGCCTAAAACCATTCTCATTCGCTAACCACTTCGTTTGAAGATAGATAAAAGGGAGAAAAATTTAACAAAAAAGTTGAAAAGATAAAAGTGTTAAGGATTTCGAGTTTGGATATGGATTCAGCTTGAGTTGATTATGGGTTGCTAAAGTTATGGGTAAAAGTACTACAAAAGTATTAAATTTATTGTTAGTGTACCAATTCAGTTATAAAACTTTCATTTCTGCCAATTTAAACAACAATATTTTTACATTTTTTTAATTGAGTTTATCAACTAATTTGATTAAAAAATCATTAATATAAGTATTAATCATCCTTTTTATTGTCTTTCTATTTATTTATTTTTTGTCTTTCATTTTGGTTGACAAGAGTCACCAACAACCCTCACCGACCATTGAGTAAGGGCCATCAAACCCTCGCTATATCTGAGGGAGCGCCACCTCACCCAGAGCTAGAGGGGCCATGAGGGCCCATTCCTAGCAATGGCCTTTGTACCCTCGCCCAGATCTAGGGAAGGCTTTCGCACTTGCTAGTGTTTGATGAGGGCAATTGACCCTCATCGACGACCCTCAATTACCAAAATGAGAATATATATATTTTTTAAATTATTTACGTCAACGCCAACCATGCCATATAGGACAATCAACATCTATATAAGCAATTTCTAGCTAAAATTGACTCAATTGGCAAATTGTAAACAAGTTTAGAATTAAATTAACATAATTAAAACTTTAAAACTAAACTGACAATATATTAAAGATTTCATTGGTTAGGGGTGATCACTTTCAGGATAAGCAGATTCCAAACTTGGAACCTCAAACCTAATCATATTCGATTCCAATTATCAGACCTCGAAAACAATATATTAAAGACTTCATTGGTTAGGGGTGATCGATTTTAGGATAAGCAGATTCCAAACTTAGAACCTCGAACCTAATCATATTTGATTCCAATTTTTGGATCTCAAAACCTACCCTATTTGCCTGAACCAATTCCAAAACCTATCATGTTTTTCTGGTTTGGTTTCGAGGTCTACCCCGAAAACCCTTTTTTTCTTCCTTTTTTGGTTCATTATATGAAGTTATAAGTAACAAAATGATTCAAAGTAAGAGATGAACAATAGAAATCCCTATCCATAAAAAACAATAATCCATAAGATGGACACATAGTCACATACAATTATAAATAATAGAAAATATAAACACGTAACATAAAATATAAATTATAAAACTCCATTCCCTCTTCATCCATAAAAATTTAGGGGAAAATGAAAGACTGACGAGAAATTTCAAAGAAGGATGAAGGAGTGCTGAGGTTAATATATAGAGGAAAAAAATACAGTTTAACCTTTTAGTTTATAAAACTAATTCTCAAACCAATTCCAAAATAGCATAATCTGGTGTGGTTCCCAAGTATGTATTTACTAACCTATTCCCGAACCTCTTTTTTAGGTGATTCAATCCAGTTCCTTGGTAGAACTTGTTTTGTTGCACATCCCTATTAGTGATACTTTCCCCAAAAAATATGTTACGTAAATATTAGTCAATATCGAAATATTTCCATTTTGGTAGGCGGAAACTATGGGAGTCATGACCACCACCCGTAGTGGCGCAGCTGGCTTCGGGCTCTCTCCTCCTCACGAAGGAGAGGAGTTCGAATTCTAAAGGTGTCGCATTCACGCGACTCACTCGCGGTTGGGTCTGTGGTGGTGGCTCAATCCACTATGAGTTTATGCCGCCGGCTGTACGGTGGTTTCCGGGTTACCAAAAAAAAAAAAACTAAGGGAGCCATGGGATTTAATGTTTCTTGGGATTCGAACTATCCTAGTGTGGGATCGCTTTGCTCAATAACAATACCTTGCTTAAAGCTAGAGTGTGGCTAAAAAGGGTTTTGCGTGCGCGGATCGATGGAAAGCTAGGACCACCATATGAGTTTCATATTTCTCTCTCGAGAGAGAATCCCCTCTTTCCTTGCGAGGGACAACTTGCTGTCCTGAGCCACGCAAACTTGTGCAATGCAAATAATGTATCCTCTTTTGTTTTCCATCAATCACTCCATTTCCCACTCTGCTTTCAGCTTTTTATTGGACACGACACAACGTGGTTGCTTTACGTCAGAAAGAAAATCAACACGATTCAAAGCTGCAAACCCCAGCACCGAAGCAAGAATATTCCGTGATGAAGGTGTGGTTGAGGTTTTCGCAAGGGAAAAAGACAATTTCGCAACAGCTTTCGCACCGAACAAGGACCTCAAATTTGCAACAGGAGATACACTCAAAAGTTTGGATGGTTCTCCGCAAATACTACAGCATCATTCTACCAGACACGCCCCCACCTAAAAGGGCAAAAGCCCGAGACCAAGCCGAAATAAAACAATGAACTATACCCGACATTGATGCAGAAAAATATACAGCTGACACGAAAGTCCGAGGTCCCGAGTCTTGCAACTCCGGACCGCCCGCCCACAAAACTCGAGCTTGCTAGCCAAGCCATTACGCCAAACCGAATTGGAGTAAACTCGACTTCCGTCCTTCCAATGAATACCGTACTCAACTACCGACCGAAAAGAAAAGCCTCGCGAGACTTTTCGAGTTCCGTCACCGCAGGGCGTTCACAAAGATCGTCAAGGAATCGACGTCCCTCTTCTCTGAGGGGTACTTGATGGGCTTGGAGGAGTGGTTAGGGAAGAACAGTATTGTTGGGAAGCTCTGCAGCTGCAAATGTTGCTTTGCAAACTCTTTCTGATCGCCGTCCGCTTTGAACTTCCCCACCTTCACCCCACTTCCCGCCAGCTTCTCGGCCAGCTCGACAAATGAAGCTTCCATTGCCTATCATCAAAGGAGAATTCAGTCAAGACCAATGTCAAAAAGCAATTACTGATTAGTCGTAAAAGAAGATTTTCGCCTGAATTATCTACCTGGCAGAAGGGGCACCATGGGGCATAGGACACGACGAGCCATGGCTCCTTTCTGTTCTCCAGCTTCAGCAGGTTCTCTATTCCAGGCCTGCTCAAGGTGACCACATTCTGAGTGTCAAAGAGATCGGCAACAGCAGCACTTCCATTCGCGTGAGCCGATCCGTTGATGCCAGCTTCATCCTGTTTCAGGTTTCCTTTGTGGAGCCCACACTCCTTCGCCTTGGCGTCCTCCCACCACCACCTTCCTTCCCTCTCGTGTTGACCTGGAAGTACCGGCCTTGTGCACGGCTCGCACCCAATTGAGACATATCCCTTGGTATGCAATGAATTCACAGGCACATTCATGGCCCTAAGAAAGCTCCACACATCATTGCCCTCAACATTAGCCAACGGGTTCCACTTCACAAGGCTACCGACCCCGCCATCCATGCCCTCGAAAACAGGGTCCACTTGAACCACTGGAATCTCAGACCTTGTACCTGGAGACTGATCCTTCCTCTGCCCAGTGATCCAGGCTCGGAGTCCCTTGAGGGCCCTTCGGAGGGGTCTCACCTTTCTCACACGGCAGCACTCCTGATGTCCATCCTCATAGAATGAGAAAAGCCCCTTATTGCGGACTAGTGCCTGAACTTCAACAGCATCGGGAAACATATACTCAATGTGAATGCCGTACTGCTTCTCGACGGCATCGAAGAACTGATATGTCTCAGGGTTCAGCCTGCCTGTGTCAAGGCTGAATACCCTAAAAGGTCTTCCCGTCAGTTTTGCGTATTCAATCAAGGCGACATCTTCAGCGCCACTGCAAAAGTTTAAATCACAGTGTCAATAAAATAAAACCATAGTTGGAATGTACAAATAAGCTTTTCAGTAATCACAAATTTCAGCCGCACATTTTGACTGAATGGCCCAATGCCATATCAAGTAGCATTAACATGTAATTCTGTCATGACGTTAGCAAAATAATCTAAGCTTGATGATTTTGTTCTTTGGACGAGCTCAGAAAGTTTTCACGGTTTTACCTGAAAGCAATTGCTATATCATCCCCAAATTTCTCAAGGGCCTTGTCCATGATCTGAAGAGGAGATGCAGCATGAAGGTCCTTTGCCAACTGTTCGTAATCCTCCACTTTCACATCTACCTTCTCTTCCACTTCTGCAGAATTCAAACATGTCACCGCAAGAAAAACGTCATTAATGCATCCAAGAAGGCAAGAATCTTCAATTCCAGATCATTCACTCAATTTCAACGATAATTTATATCATTCAAGCTATTTACCAGGAGCAATGATCGTCGCTGCCGAAGGGACAATCGAGTCGTTTCGCTTTGGCTCTGCATTGACGGGCTTCACCGAGGTTCTCCTTTGGGATACATTCAAAGCTATGGACGCACCTTGCGGTCTATCCAACAGGCGGAACAAGCCAATCTGTGGAGCTGCAGCAATCCCAGTTCATCCGCATTAGCAACGAAAAACCACAACCCAAAAGCAACCAATTTACGCACAATTAATCAAAAGCCATCACGAATTCTATCTTCATAAGCAACCACATCGCGACCCAAGAGCAGCAAAAATAGAATGGTTCATCAAATCCCCATGAACCCATAAACGGGTTCACAATTGCAGAAAACCCCAAGTGATAAATGAAATTGCTTTGCAAATTCGCGCCCCAATTTCACGCAAATCGTTCCTAAACCACGAGAACATAACCACAACCGAAAGGCCGGAGCGGCGAATTCAGGCATAATCAGAAAGAGAAAAACCCCGACGCGTTGACCAATCGACACTACCGACAACCCCCACAACAACCAAACGAATTCGAGCCACAAATCTACTCCAAATCGTCTCCAGGCCGACGAAAAACCAAAATTAACCCCCACGATTAAACACCGCAGCTTCATCCGCAGGAGTCAACAGACAGACAAATTCGAGGAAATCCCTCCTTTCACGACCGACCCGCCATCCAACTTCTGCCGAAAAGATAACCCAAATTACCTCGGAGCTCGCCGTGGCCGCCGCCGCCGCCGCCGCCGCCGCGGGAGAAGCTCGACCCGGAAATGGCGGAAGTGGAAGAAGTGCTCACAGCCAACGCCATGGAAGAAGAACCACCACCCAAAAATCCTCCCTTCCTTCGCTAAAATCTCAACGCGAAATCTCGTCTCTGGTGCTCTCGGCGTGTGTGCTGTCGACGACAGAAGCTTGTGCTCGCCAGATCGTGTGGAGAGAGAAGGAGGGGAGGAGGGGGAGGTTTTATAGGGAAGGCGACTTCCGGGGGCCAAGATGAACCTGGACGCGATGACGGGACCGTGCACGCGCCCCCTGCATGGTGGCCGACGTGGCGGGTCGCGATTGGTCGGGGGGGCTGGGGCCAGTCACCACTTGCGTCACGTGGCGGGCCGGGCCGGAGGACGTGAAGTGGAGGAGTCCGAACCGGAAACGTCTTTTGTCCGTTTCAGTGCCGTGGTCAACATTTTGCCGATGTTTCCAGGCAATTTCGCAGCCATAGCTTTTATTATTATTATTTTGTGTTTTAATTTTTTGGGATGTTAAGAAATTCGGGACAGCGTCTGGTGGTAATATTTTCCAAGGTCGATACCTCTTAAAAATAGCGAATAGACACGCACGATAGGTTCAAATCGATACTCTCACGACACATTAGTCCAATGCTAATTTTTTTTTTTTTTGGTGACTCGGGAACCCCCGTGCAGCCGGCAGCCGGCGGGGCAAACCCGGGGTGACGCTAGCGGAGGACCCACCACCCCGACGTCACGCTTAAGATCCCGTGCGGCCAGCGGGATTCGAACTCCTCCCCTCTACGCAAAGGGTCATGGGAGCCTTATCCAACTGGGCCACCGCAGGCGGTGGTAATGCTAATTTTCGTCTTATAAATAATCACAAAATCGATGTTGCTATTAAAATAAATATTCCAATCAATTATTCTCCACATCGAATCTATCTGTTGACATTTATGCATTTTTAATTGAATATTAGATGAAATGCTAACAAATGATAGATTTGGATTTTGGGCACCGGTATAGCCGGTTTGTATTTTTCTTTTAGGCGAAAATGGAAAAAGTGTGTAATTGATAAATAATTTTTTATTTTTAATTGTATTAATTCTATTTTTTACGCTTTTACAATGATTTTTCTTAATCTGGTTAACTTTACTTATTAGATTCATCAGTTAATCTTTCAAGCAAATCAAATATGATAAAACAGAAAAAAAGTATGGCTCCTGAAAAAAGAAGAAGAAAAAACTATGTTTTAGAGTGATGGAATGACCGACAGTCATACAAGTGGCAGTTCGGCATGATGTCTTGAAATTGTATTTTGGTTCTGGGGCGAAAAATATAATTTGCTTTTTTGGTTGGAAAAACTATAATTTGTTGAACAGATTAATTTTCCCACCTTTTCATTTTTGTCTTTTTAGTATGTTTTCATGGTAATTATTGGAAGGAGAATTTCGTTTTTTTTTTTTTTTTTTGGGGAGTTTAATTTTAATTAGCAAAGTTGAAAAAGTGTCTCTATCAAAAAAAAGAAATTGAATAAGTGACATCGACAGCTATGATTTGGATATGAACCACAATCTCTTGCTCCACCAAGGATTCGTGGCCATTAAATAGGAATATGACCATAGGATATGCTATGGATGCCTTTGTGGTCCTAATTTCGAATTAAGGATAAATCCAATAAAAAATTGTATTTTTTTTGTCAAAACCAGCCAAAGGGCGAGTGAACATGGAATTTGCCAAGTTAATAATCCACAAAAAATAATTTATCAGTTGCCAACGCAGAATAACGGTTTTTTTTTTTTTGGTGGAAAAAATCAATAATTTTTCAATATTGTTTGACAAAAATAATAATCATGTGCACTGACTTTGAATTACATAAGCTCAAATTTTGGGTTTTCATATTTTTTACCAGCTTAAGTTAGAATCGATGTCACAAGTAAATGACCTGACGTTGTCTAGGATCATTCGTCTTGCTTCTCATAGATCATTTCGTACGGAATCCAATGGAATAATTTCGATAAACCTCCAAATATGGCAGGTAGATAATGCAATGATGATCAATTGTGACGGGTCTCCATCTTATAGGTATAATCACTTTCGGTTCTAATTAATTTTCATGAACATGTCGTCCACGTACATTGAGTAATTTCCATATTTAAGATAGTGGTTTTGAAATTATTTTGAATGAAAGAAATTGTCATTTGAATAGGAAATTTGCTATATTCAAACCAAACGAATTCCACTTTGGTAACTCCATAAATGATATGCATTCTAATTTAGTAGATAACAAATGGAGTCAATTTTTTTTTTCCTTTTTGCCTAGTATTGACTCCTCAAAATCATGGTGGCATGGCCCCAAAGCTGAAAAGAAAATTCCAAACCAAAATTATTAATGGCAAGTTTGCATCTCGCTGATTTATTTCTTCAAAAATCTGGTCAAAAAAAAATAATTTCTTTTAGAAAAAGTAGAAGTTTATAGAATTGGCTATGTGATAATTGATTGGTTCAATAGTCACCCATTACCCTATGATTAGTACCTAAAATATTTCTTGCCCACTAAATCTTGCATTTGCGTGGTTCAATGGATGCGGCAAAAAGTAGCAAATGAGCGAAGGCAAAAATGGAAAAAGGTGTGCAATTGATAAATAATTTGTGATTTTTAGTCGTACTAATTCTATTTTTTACACTTTTACAATGATTTTTCTTAATTTGATTAACTTTAATTATCATATTCATCGGTTAATCTTTCGAGCGAATCAACTATGATAAAACAGGAAAAAAAAAAGTATGGCTCCCAAAAAAATAGAAAAAGCTATGTTTGTTGAGTGATAGAGTGACTGTCAGTCATAAACGTGGCAGTTCGGCATGATGTCGACCGCCAATTTTTCTCTTGAAATTGTATTTTTGTTCCAAGGTGAAAATATAATTTTTTTTTTGGTCAGAAAAACTATAATTTGTTGACCTGATTAATTTTTCCACCTTTTCATTTTTGTCTTTTTAGTATATTTTCATAGTAATTATTGGAAGGAGAATTTCATTTTTTTTGGAGGAGTTTAATTTTAAATCGTTAAATCGAAAAAGTGTCCTGACCCAAAAAAGAAATTAAATAAGTGATATCGACGGCTATGATTTGATTTGGATACGAACCGGAATCTCTTGCTCCAATCTCTTGCTTCACCGAGGATTCGTGGCCATTAAATAGGAATATGACCGTAGGATATGCAAGTGGATGCCTTTGTGGTCCTGATTTCGAATTAAGGATAAATCCAATAAAAAAATTGCATTTTGTTGGTCAAAACCAGCCAAAGTGCGAGTGAACACGGAATTTGCCAAGTCAATAATTCGTACAAATAATTTATCAGTTCTCAATGCAGAATAATAGGTATTTTTTTTTTGAAAAAATCAATAATTTTTCAATAATGGTTGACAAAAAGAATAATCATGTGTACTAACTTTGAATTACATAAGCTCAAATTTTGGGTTTTCGTATTTTTTACCAGCTTGAGTTAGAATGGATGTCACAGGTAAATGACCCAAAGTTGTCTAGGACATTTGGTCTTGCTTCTCATAGATCATTTTGTACAGAATCCAATGAAATAATTTCGATAAACCTCCAAATATGGCAGGTAGACAATGCATCTCCATCTCGCTGGTATAGTCACTTTTGGCTCTAATTAATTTTCACGAATATGTCGTCCACATACATTGGGTAATTTTCCATATTTAAGATAGTGGTCTCAAGATTATTCTGAATGAAAGAGATTGTCATTTGAATGGGAAATCTGCCATATTCAAACCAAACGAAATTCCACGTAGGTAACTCCATAAATGGAGTTAATTCTTTTTCCTTTTTTGCCAAATATCGACTCCTCAAAATCATGGTGGCATGGCCCCAAAGTCGAAAAGAAAATTCCAAACCAAAATTGGTAATGGCAAGTTTGCATCTTGATGATTTATTTCTTCAAAAATCTGCTGAAAAAATTAATTTCTTTTAGAAAAAGTAGATGTTTGTAGAATTGGCTTTGTGATCATTGATTGGTTCAATAATCACGCACTACCCTATGATTAGTACATAAAATATTTCTTGCCCACTAAATCTTGCATTTGCTTGGTTGAATGGATGTGGCAAAAAGTAGCAAATGAGCCAAGGAGAAAAAAGTCTAAGTGGGATCGAGAAATTAGTAAAACCAACGTGCCCACAAAGACCATTAAGTCAAATTATTGTCAAGATATTGCAAGATCCACGAAATCCATAGTTCAGGAATCGCGGCTTTTGAGATTGGAAAACCGATGCTACAAGACAACTTTATGTTAGGGGGCTACGAAGATGAACATTGCATGCAATGAAGACTAAGTACAGGAGCCAATCCCATGTGAAATTTGCAAAGTTTAGTGTTAAATAATTATTGTTATTGTCATAATGAATGAGCAAAGTGTTGATGTGCAAACAAACAAGGGGCGTGGACAAAAGATGGGTCTCGTGAAACGGTCGTCAGCCACCCACTAATATTTTTCTAATTGGGGGTTTGTAATCTTTTCCTCCCCCAAACATGTGGCTGTCGCTCCTTATTTAAGTAAAAATATATAAATAATGAGCACATTGGACCACTTACCTTTGATAGCGAAAGAATTTGAGGGGTTGATCATGACAACCAAAATGATGATGCCGTACTTTAATTAGGTGTTTTGAGTATCATGATCTTTAATGGAAAATTCGTCAAATTGGTCCTAAATCTATTGTATGAATGCTAATCTAATAATAAACTTTTCAATCTTATCAATTTAGTCCTTAATCTTCCTGCAAAATCCCAACGTTATCCTTCCAATCAATTTTTACCAGAAATCACATTGTGATATGTCATTTAAGATGGCCAGCAATATTTGGATTGCCGTGATAGTGATTAGCAACAAAAATTGGTCGGATGAACTATATTGGAATTTCGCACATAAATTTATGATTAAATTGATAAAAATAAAAAGTTTATAACTAAATTCGTATCCAACCAATAGGTTTTAGGATTGATTTATTAATATTGTCAATATGTAGTATATATTACTTTCCCAACTTGTTGTCTATATCCATTAGGGAGTAATCATTTAAGAGTTCACAGAAGGCTGCTATGCGATAGTGGTCAGCTTCTCTCTTTCCTACATTCTCCCAAATGTACAAAATTTCATTGAAATCCCCCATACAAATCCACGGGAGTAGTTTATTTGACTGGAAATCCCTCAATTTTTGCCATAAAAGTAGTCTCTCCCCATAGTTCGTAGGAGCATGGATGAAATTTATCCTCATTTGACAACCACTAGTCAGGTCTTTACATTCCAAATTGATGAACGCCTTAGTGCTGGAATTCACTCTTAAACCCACATCTTCACTCCACATAAGTGTTAATCCTCCCGTGATGCCTTCCGAATTCCCTAGAAATATATTTGGGAACTTCAGGCGTCTTCTGACACCCTCAACCATCGTCTCCTTGTTCTTGGTCTCCATTAAGAAAACTAGATTAGGCCTTTCGAGAGCTACTAGAGCTCTCAGCTCTTGGAACGTTAGGAGGTTGCCTAGCTCCTGACAATTCCAGCTAATGATTTTTATAACGTCTTCAGTGGCTTATTAGGACTAGCTGCCAAAGCTTAATCGCTTCCTTCTTTTACTACCTGAATAGGGGTCTCCAATAGCTCTATATCATCAATGATAAGTGGGGTAGGGTCTACTGTTCTTTTATGTTTTTTGGCCCTCCGGGTCTTCAAGCTTTTCTTGCTGTTGATTTCCTCATTTAAAAGATTCAATTTGGGAAGTTCAAGGCACATTATCTGTTTTCCATTATCTATTTTTGTTCCTGGAGTTGAAGCCGAGCCTTCCATTACTTTGTTAGAAGATAAACTTTCTGCCCTTTGCTTGTTGCGAATGGGGGTTGCCCTTGTCTCCGATTCATTTCGAGCCAAGTCACCAAATCCGCACTCCATCGTTGATATAGCGGAAGCACAAGTAAAGAACTTCAGCAGATGACAGAAGAAAAAGGGGGCGAAGAAACCCACATATCTGAACTTACCGGTCAAGTGGACACAGCCGGGGAGAGGATCGATGAAATTAAACGTTGATTGCTCATGGGTGCAAGGAGAATACATAGGCTCAGTAGCTGGAATCTTACGAGATCAGGCCAGACTAGTCATCGATGGCATCATGCGAGAGGTTCATGCTTCATCCTCTGTACAAGCTGAAGCCTCAGGTGTTCTACACGTGCTGGAGTTTTTTAGGCCGAAAAGGGAGGAGCACGTGGGATTAGTTGGAACAGAGCAAGTACAAAATGAAAAGCTAGAGTGCGAAACAGATAGTTTGACTTTAGTGGAAAGTATTTTGGGTTGGGCTGAAGACCCTTGGAACATGAAGAATGTAATAGATCAATGTAAAGGAATATTAGCCCAACTCGACTCGATGACGCTGGCCTATTGCTCTCGGGACGCCAGCAAGGCCGTAGATTGGCTCGCCAAGGCTCACCGGACTAAAACTCTCCCTCAAAATTGGATGTCTTTTCCTCCCTTACCACTCTCGGAAATTTTATGTTTCAAGACTTATCTATCGTTTTCTTGTAATCCTCGTTGTTTATGAATGAATGAAAGCACCATATTAGACCCAATAAAAAAAACACATACATATTTCATTGATTCATGTATAATTTCGTTTGGTTTTATTATCGCATGCACCCGCTCAATATAGGTCTCATATTTGGTGGAACCTTATATCAATTTACACGAGGAAAATCAAGATAGCGTCAAACTACATTGTGGATGTGATTTTCAATTTGCTCAGGATTTTGAAATTCGTATGTACATAAAATTTTAATTTCATTTACTTATCCATAGTAGAATCCTAGTTTTTTTAAAATTTTTTTTTTTGGTTGAGGAGTAAAATCCTAGTTGATTTAATACAAATAAGACATATAATGAGAAAATTGTCTAAAAATTTGTAATTCTATTGTACGGCGATCAATTAAGTACTAAACATTTTAATTGTGTCAATATAGTTCTAAACCGTTTCACGATTTGCCAAAATAGTTGTAAATCTTTGAACGAACTATCAATTTAGTCATCGACTAATTTTGACCAAATATAGCTGACGTGGAGGTTTAGTCAGTAATAACCATCTTTGCCATGCCATTGGGCGAGGACCATGAAACCCTTGTAACTCGCTGGGGGTAGGCAAGTGTTGCGGCCCTTGCTGTGGCCCAAGAGGGCATCGCGGCCCTTGCCAACCATAATGAGGGTGGGCGAGGGTCGCAATGCCCTTAAAACAATCTTGGTCCTTAAAATAGTGTATATGGGGCTTAATAGTATGCAGGGCCACCCTATAGTAAAAACAGTTCGAGCCACGTTCCACGAGTTAGTAATTGAAATTTCACTACACAAGGATAGGGAAAAAGCTGCGGATCTAAATACCAGCAGCCCAAATTGGTGGCTTGAATGTGCGCCGAAGCTCAAGCCCTGTAAGAGCAAGGCCTCTTTTGGTACATAGGGCCCTAGAGAGTTTAAAGGTGTTACAACAGAAGCTCAGGCCCTCTTGCTCCCGCTAATGAACTGTCGATTGTTGCTTAAGGGCGCGTTTGTTTGTGTTTCTGTTTAAAAATTGTTCCAGGGAACAGAAATAGAAAAAAGTGTTTCTGTTCTGGGGAACAATTTTTGAACAAAAAACGCGTTTGGTAAACTTGTTCTAATAAAAAATAAATAGAAATATGTTTGGTAAATTTGGATAATTTTTTTATTTCTTTTATTTCTTTTATTTTTTCTATTTTTTTCTTATTTTTCCTTATTTTCTTTTTTCTTTTTTATTTTTTTTCTTCTTTTGGCCGGTGGCGGTCGGCGAGGGTCGGCCTCGCCTTGATCGGCGAGGCCGAGCTCGCCGCCGGCGGGCGAGGCGCGGCCTTGCTTAGGCCACCGCCAGGCGAGGCCGAGGCTCGCCGCCGCCGGGCGAGCTCGGCCTCGCCGGATCTGGGCAAGATCGAGCTCGCCCGGCCCGGCGCGAGGTCGGCCTCGCCTTGATCCGACGAGGCCGAGCTCGCCCGGCGGCGGGCGGGCGCGGCCTCGCCGGCCACCGCCCGGGCGGGCCGAGGCTCGCCGGCCGGGTGAGCTCGGCCTCGCCGGATCCGGGCGAGATCGAGCTCGCCCGTGCCGGCGCGAGGTCGGCCTCGCCGGGGATCGGCGAGCGGCGTCGCCGGGGGACGGCGAGCCTCGGCCTCGCCGGGGGCCGGCGAGCCTCGTCGTGGCCGGGTGAGGCCGCCGCCCTCGTCGGCCGGTCGCCGCCATGGCCGAGGCCGGCGACCGGCCAAAAAAAAAAGAACAAGAAAATAAGAAAAAAAAAATGTTTCTCAAAAGTGTTTCGAAACAAGAAACACAAAATTTGTGTTTCTTGTTTCTTTCTTTTTTTTGTTCCTGAACAAAAGAACAAAAAGGAACAATGAAACACACCCAAACGCGTTTCTGTTCCTTTTTGTTCCCAGAACAAAAACAGAAATTTCTGTTCCTGGGAACATAAATAGGGTGCAGCCAAACGCACCCTAAAAGGCTTGACGAAAGGGAGAGAAAGGTTGGTGATTGGTGTGGTATGCAGAGGGTATGAGCTTGTAGTTGTCTTCTCATGGGATAACGACATAAATGGTGATTGAACTTTGGCCTAATATGTAATGGGGTTCATGAATTTTTAATTTGTTCAATGCGGTTTTTGAACTTTAGCCTAATATTCAATATGGTCTTTAATTATATGAAAATGTTTAACATAGTTCTATTTAAGATTAGGGACAGTATTGAATATTTTCATATAGTTCGGGGATTAAAATAAATATGTACCAAAAGTTCAAGGATTACATTGAACAAATTAAAAATTCAAGTATCATATTGCACATTGGGTTAAAGTTTAGAGATCATATCAAACAAATTAAAAATTCAAAGGCTACATTACACGTTAAGTCAAAATTTAGGGATCATTTATATTATTTTGTCATATCTTATTTTTAGATACAGTTACAAACATGACAAAACTCAAGGTCACAAAAATTTGTTGTGCAAGGAGACCGTATCATGCGAATGTCATCTAAAAGCACTCTGGAGATGGTTCTCTGTCAAAGTCGCGTGCTCCTTTTCCTTGGCTTCGAGAAAGTCTTTTCTATTTCAGAGTCATGTCTTACAAGAACCAAGCCTATTATATGTATATTTGGCCAGAAAGACTACATTAATAAATCGTTCAAATGTTTATAGTTATATTAGCACAATTGAAAGATCTATAATTTAAGACTGAATTGTCTTCTGCGCAATAGGTTGAGAACTTTTTGAACAGTTTTCCCTCCAATCGTTTATGTATAATTTGAGAAAAAAATTGTGAAAATAGTTGTTTTATTGGATTTTGCATACAATTATGTTGATGTTTGTTAATTATTCATTGCAAAAAATCTAAAACTTTAGACTTGGTTTTTGATAATCTCTCATTAGGTTTTCATTGTTAAGATTTTATGATTGAATTCAAAGTTGTTTTTGTGTACGTTGAGGCGCCACGCATAATTGTGCAAAGTAAGAATGCAAAGGGAGCTTTAAAGGTGCGGAGATGGGGGAAGGAGATAGGGGTGTGCGACAGTGTGGAGAACATTAATCCCATCAAAGCTTGGCTAGGGATGGGCATCGGATTTTGGTAGGGTTGGGAGAGGCAAGACCAGTAATAGGCCTACTTGCACTGTTTAGATATATGCTTTAAGAATTTTATTGGTATATTCAGTTCATTTGACTAGCAATGGTTACCGCGGAAAATATATTAATGTACCTCATCCATATAACTCATGATATTATAGTTATTCACTTAAAATTGCAATTACAACTTCCAAAGTCAAAATATGCATAGCTACATTACGTGAATAAATTCCATTCAACTTCATTTTAATTCTTATACTAAAATAAAACCCAAGAGCTTAAATTATATTATCTCTCCCATTGAGTTGTCTATATCTATGCTACTATAAAGCAAAGAAGGATTTCTGCGTTCAAGAAGAAACAATGAGTTTACCATTCAGTCGTGACAGTTCCCATGGTGAGCTCTGTATTTCGTAAAGCAAAAGTTACATGCATGGGATAATATTTGTATTTTTTCCAATAAAAAAAAAGAGAGAATAAACAATTTTTTTTTTAAAAAAAGAGGGACAACAAATGGGCCCCACATGAGTCATTGTGGTACAAGCATGCCAAACCACACATTAGTGAGCGTGGTACAAGCATGCGAAACGTGGAAAAAGTATGATCTCCTTGGATTCATGCCGCTTCTTGTTTGTTCCTTTTATCTCAAGAACTAGAGATGTCAACGATTCGATTTAGTTCAATTTTTTTTAAAAATCAAATCGAACCGTTAGGAAAAACTTTAGAATCGAATCAAATGAGACCCAAACCGAATACGAACTGAACTGAAATTTTGGTTTAGTTCAGTTTTTCGATTTTTGATTTTCAACTTTTAGTTTTCGGTTTTTAGATTTGTTTTTTTTTTTTTTTTTCGTTTTTTTTTTCTGTTGTATTTCCAAGAAATAAGCTCTTATCAATTTTTTAGTTCGGTTAACTGATAAAAAAAAATTTCGGTTTTTAATGAGAACCGAACCGAATGAAAACCGAATTTTTTTGTTCGATTTGGTTCAGTTTTTGATTCGATTTTTGACACTCCTAAAGAACGACTGCTTCAACATGCAGGAGGTTAGTCCAAACACATATGACATTTTTCGGCTGTCAAGTTTGTGGAAGTTACATCATTGCTCTGTTTCGAGTGACGCAGCGAATCTAAGACCCTACTTCTGCATGCTGGGAAGAGCAAGAAATCCTGTTTAATCTTAGACCCTGTCCTGCTTCAATTGGCTTGTTTTATAACCCATCATAGGTCATGGTGTAGTTGTTTGACACGACCTTTACGAGCTCTTAATCCGGATTACAACTAAACATGGCACTTCATTCTCGGCTGCACGATGAAGACACTAATTAAAAAAAAATTATTGTGCAGTTAAGCCTGGGAGATCTTTTGTCTGCAAAACTTTTGGGAACTCTGTGATGGGAAGAGAAATTATCTTTAAAAAAAAAGCATCATAATAAAACAAACACTTTTAATTTGCCTTGACATGGAAGATATCTAACAATGACCTAAAAGAATCTCTCTTGGAAATGCCTTAGGGTATGGACCACGATGCCTGTGGACATGAACATAGGATATGCTTTTTTGATGCGGGAAATCTGAATATGAAAAAGTAGTCCGGTGGAATCACCAAACAAACCCCATTTCCTCTCCTTCCAAGATTTGTAAAGTTCACTCGTGACCCCAACAAAATAAAGAAGTAAAAAAAGGAGGTTAATAAAACTATTAACAGACATATTATATTGTAATTAGGTACTATCATAAGTTGGCTTTTGTGCGCCAAAATAAATATGTTTCTACCATTTAAATTTGACATAAATCATCCACGTCCTGATCAAGGAACTATAAGAGATATTCAAGAGGTGCTCATACAGAAAACAACGAGTTGGCTTTGCCTATGGACTTTATGTTGTGTTTTTGTTAGCTATCAATAATATAAAGCCTGTAGATGGTCTCAACGGGAACTTCCATTTTTTATAAACCTAGATCCTGAGTGCTAGTAGTCAAGATTTTTTTTTTTTTTTGAGATAAAGCAGTAGTCAAGACTGAAGATGCTATTAATTAGTCAAATATGCAAAGTAGATTACCTTTTGCGTCTCCAGAACTGGAAAGACATGGTAACACATCCAATGTATACATGATGACATAGTAAAAATACAAAGAGGAGCTGACATATTGCAAGGCAAACACCAAAACCAGAAGAGAATACAAGTAGTTTCTCTTGTAAATGACACAGATATACATAACTCATTTTCAGTCTCCTATCAGCCTTAGGCTTTATAATTTTCGGGCCTTCAGAGCATTCGGAAAAAAGGAAAGAGAAAGAGGAAGCCTTTTGAATGTAGTTCCACACGCACTCCTTTTTTCAATTCACAGATCAATTAGTAATTGATGGTTTGATTATTTTATTCTACTTTATTTTATTTACACGAAGGGAGATGGATATCTCAAATATAATATGCTAAAAGACAAAAGGTATAAGGGTTTTTCATGGTATGAACACTAATTTAAATTAATTGAAGAAGTGTAATTAATCCTAAGCCAATAATTTATAATCTGATTTTTTTTTCCTTTAAGTATCGTTGGGTGTCATTTCTCCTAGAAATTATTAAAAAAGTCTTAAACGTATTATATAAGATTTAAATCAGTCATAAACTTTTCAATTTTACCAATTTAGTCCTAAACCTTTTAACTATTTACCAATTCAGTCTTTTTTACCAATTTCGGCCCAAAATCCTAGAAGTCGACACCAATTGTCCTTTATGGCATGGTCGACGTTAATGTGAATAATTTTTGTAAATTTTTTTAAAAAATTTAAATTAGTAGTCGTACAATAAGTTATTGACTTTTTGGATAATTTTTACCATTTCTCTTTTGCTACATGAAGTGGTGGGGAATAGCATTTAAGGCTGTCTTGATAAATCACAACTACACCCACTTTGGCCTGCAAAGGCGGTATATACTTAGATTGCAAGGACGATAAGAATTCCAATGCTGGAATTCAATCGATCACAAACTCCACATCTGATTAGAGTCTTTTTCTTAATTTTAAGTCTTTCAAGTAGCCAAAACAAAACCTTAGTGGCTAAGATTATTTAGACTTCTTCGATTACTCTGAAGTATCTTGGCTCACGGGTCAGGAATGTCTGACATGGAAAGACCCCCCAACCAGTTTAATTGTTCGTACGGGATAAATCATAAAGAAAGACCCAACTTCAAAAGAATAGCCATTTTGGTCACGCTTTTTTGCTCTTTTGGTAAGAAAACCCCATTTTCACTCCTCAAAAGTCATTCTTTCGAAAAGTCACTGTTTTAAGTGGCAAGAGTTCTTCAGCTTTAATGCTATAATCCAGAAAACCTTCAGGCATAAGGCATCATCACTGACCGAATAAAATCTTGATCTTACCCCACCACCCTAGTGCTTCTCATATGATAAAAGAGTAAAAAGATTGATTTGTGATTAGCAGTGAATCGGTTGTGAATACTAGAACTTTGTCTAGCAAGACCGGTTTTTCGATAAAATCAATCGGTTCAAGTTTTCCCATATTTTTATCTGGAAATCAAACTGAGTCCCATATGATCCAGGTTGCAACGGATAAGGTTGGTTCGGTTTGGTTCTCGGATTGTTCCAGCCGGATTGCTCACTCCTAATAGTATCCGTTTGATTTATAATTATGGAATACTCAATTGCCAATTGCATTAAAAAGGAACGAGTGATAAAGAACCCACCAATGACTCACCAGTTTATAGATATCGATTTAATCTTCTTTACAAAAATGGGGATAAGTGTAGAAGAAGGGCTTAAGTTTAGGCATTTAGTCGATTGAAGAGTTAAAGTTTTCCTAACTTCTAATCAGATTATCGAGTTCGCTGTAAGTATGCTTCACACAGTTTTAAGTAGATACCATCTTTGCGAATTAGGTGGGCGTGGTTGTGATTTATCCAGACAGCTCTGCTGCTACTCCCCACAAAATCAAGTAATTGCGGAGAAATGACACGCAACAATATAAGAAACAAAAAGATCAATCACAAATTACTGGGCTAGGATTAATTAGACTTCTTCGATTAATATAAATAATCTTGCTGACTTGGCTCAGGCATTGCATTACTTCGCATGTAAGTTCTCCGACAGATAAAGATCGCCCAACCAATCAAATTGTTCCTACGTGATAAATTGTAAACAAGGACACACTTATCAAATTTGCGTGGACGATGGCACTATATATGATTCTGTAAGTTCGCTACTCCTACTTCCATCCATCCATCCATCCATCATCAACGAGCAAACCCCCTCTTTTCCTACAGTTCCCTATTAACACGATGGGCAAGAGTCCTGCCAAAAAAGTAGAACAAGAGGCTAGGGAGTCTCAGCTTCGACAAGCAATAGCAAATGATGATGTTGCTGAGCTACATGACTTAATTGTGAAGGAGCAAGCACTCTTAGATCGCGTATCTAAGCACCCTTTCCCAGATACTCCTCTACATCTTGCTGCCAAAGCCGGACAAACCCAAGTGGCCATGGAGATAGCCATCTTAAAGCCGTCATTTGCTTGGAAGCTAAATCCAGAGGGTTACAGCCCCATGCACTTGGCTTTGCAACATGAGCAATATGACATTGTGAGGGCACTAATGACCCTTGATCCAAAGTTGATCCGAGTCCGAGGACGATCTGGGATCACTCCTTTGCATTATGTCGCCAAGAAGAAAGGAGATGATGAGCTGGAGCTCTTGGCTGAATTCCTATGTGCTTGCAAATCGTCCATTGAGGACTTGACGAGCAAATGTGAGACTGCGGTTCACATTGCTGTCAGGAACCGCAACCTCAAAGCATTCAAGGTTTTGTTTAGATGGCTTAAGCGGGTCCATCTAATGGATATTTTGGCCCAAGAAGACCAAGATGGTAACACCGTCTATAAAATTGCTTCAACCATAAAGCCGCAACCTGAGGTATAGTTCATCAATTTCACGATTGTTTGTGCTTTTATTGTTCGATTCTTGAATTCGACAATTTCTAGTCCAGGAACAAATGTTATGATTATGAAATACCAGGAGTTGAAAATATTTGATGTTAGAAACATTCAAAGAGAGGAGATTTCAATGGGATCACTTAGGGATGTGCAAAATGCCCCGCCTGAATCAGATTGGATCGGCCGGTTTAATCCGGTTCTCGGGAGTATCGATCCAATTCCCAGTTCCTAAAAGTGGAACCAATGTCTAGGTGGTCCGGTCCCGGTTCTAAGGCGGTACTGGACTAGATCAACTACATATACTCTCTCTTTTCTTTTATTTTTTATTTTTTTTTTAAATTTCTTAAAAAAATAAAAGTGACTAGCATTTTTTTCTTCATAACATAAGGCATCAAGTAGTGGGGAAAAAGAAAAAGTAACCAATTCCATTAGACTGGACTAAAACGGGATTGGATCGGGAGGACTGGTTCCCCATTTCACCTTGAAATTAGACTGGATGGGGAACCAATCACTCCTAAAATCACCTTGTTTGTTTGTTTTCTTATGGAGAGAAGAAAAGGGATTGGAAGGGATGGATATAATGAGAGGGTGGGCTCCACTCTAATAATGAATGCAATTTTCACAGGTTGATCCATTCTTTCACCTCCGTTTGTTTACGCAGTGATTACTCTAATCATTTTATTTCTCTCTAAATTACTCCATCCAAATGTATAATAATTTTTTTTTTTATGCCATCCAAATGGGTTGGAAAAATTAGAAGTAGTTCTTTTTTTTTAATTTAAAAAAAAAGTCAAGTACTCATATTAAGATAGTGATCAAATTAGTATGTAGATTATTTTTTATTATTTTTTTCAATTTAAGAGTCACGTATGGGCCTCTATGAAAACCCAATTAAGCGTTGGAAATTAAAATTTAACACTAAATGATATTAAACTTGTAAGATAATCCTAGTATTTGACTTAAAAGATTCAATATAGTCAAAATACTCACCTAATCTAGTAATCCTTGAAATAGGTAGTAAATAGAATCTTCACAATTATATTGTTAAAACCTATCAATAGTAATCCCATTTCCTTGTTTGGCAAGAAATTAATGATATTCAATGATGTATTTTTAACTATCATGTAAATGATTTCGAGATAGATGACGAATTGCTCCTTTTGAAAACCATTGGGACTTCATTGCATGTATTGAAATGATGATAACTATGGTTTGGTAAACTTGTTCCCATAGTATATCGGTCGTCGCATCACTAATATCATCCAAACTTAGAGAAAATGATATCACAAATGCCATAATATTTGTTCGGTGCTCACTCGAGGGACATAGTTTTTTTTCTCGATCATGTAATAACTTTCGTATGGTACTCACTTGAGTGACATAATTTTTTTTCTAATAACTTGTGTGTCATATAATTTTTCAATCGATCACTTAAGCACCATAAATTAAAAAAAGAAAAGAAGAAGATGTTAATCAAAAGTGTCTTGCCATGTAAGATTTTTGACTTTTCTGTAAACATTTTTTTTAAGTTATGGCACTTAAGTAATTAATTGAAAGTTATGATACTTAAATGAACGTTTTTTTTTAGAACTTATGACAATAAAGTAATTGAAAAAAATTGATGGTTCTAAAGTGAGTACGGTAAGAAAATTATCGCTTGTGGTGTCCTTATATCCTCAAATTTGTATGGTGTGAGCTGACTTTGTGCACAAAGCTAGTGACTAAGCAGCAATTGAAATTCATGAGATATATACTTCATTTTGTGCCCTTTGCAATCTTCCAGATCATCAAGCTTTTGTCTGGGAATAGAATCATCCTGTGGATTGCAAAAATGTCGAGCCGCTTACCATGTGTAGCAAGACCATCTTCTCTATCACAGTTATTAAGCACGGAACCAACTGCCTTTGAGAAGTTTAAAACTTGGTTCGGCCTCCAAGATGAATCCGCTCGGAATATAATCCTTGGAGTAGCTACCTTAATTGCGACTGCCACTTACCAAGCCGCGCTGAGTCCTCCGGGAGGATATTGGCAGGATAACTCTTCAAATTCCACAGCCAATTCCACTGTCGTCACTGCCAATTCCAGCAGCATTTTTGAAAAACCACATAAAGCCGGAGACATTATCCTGAGCGGCTCGAAACTACATGCGTTCACGGCCCTCGGCGGTATGGCGTTTTTGGTTTCCATCATCACAATTTGGATCACCGCTATTCCCTCATTACCCCACACTCTCCCGGTTTACTTCCTAATGTTTTTTCTCAGTGATGTCTACTATTTTACCGCTACAATCTCATACCCGAAATCCGATGCGGCCGCGGGATTCTTCGAAGTTGTATTTTATATGAGCTTGGTGGTTCTCGTGTTGGTGGTCCCCATGATCTTGTGGTCGAACTACTACACATACAAAATCCGACTCCAAAAAGAAGCCGCACGGAGACGCGTCCGCGACTTCTCCTAGAATTGAAGGATCGGAAATATTTTGCAAGTGTTATTTACTCATAAGTATTTTAGAATAATTAGACTTTCTCTATTAGTTTTATGTAATGGACTCATCTATTGAATTCCTTGATCCTGAGATGTCGGTAATGTTACTGGCGGAATCTTGCCTTCTTTCGTGAATTCATAAATAAAGATGTCCCCAGATTATCATTGTCAAGGCAGTTTCAGAAAAAGAAGTTTGATGTGGTATGCCTTGAATTGAAAGAAGAATAAAAAAATGCGGAAATTACTGTTCAGTATGGTGGAGAAGAAAGATTCACTTATATATGTAATAAGATATATTTATTTAGAATATGTATATATGAAACATGTTTTTTAGAACAGCACTTTCTTCCCCTATCTTTTCTTTACTCTACTCGCGGAAGACTTTAGAGTGTTAGAGAGCTAGAGCCAAAGACATCTTTTTTTCGATGAAAGCGGAAAGGAAATGCCATTTAGTTAGCCTCTTTCTTCTTGCTTGAAGTTGAGACTTCCGTAAATTTTTTTTCCTACTTAAACTTTGATGTGGTGGAAACAAAAAGCACAAAGTTGCAACTCGTTAACACGAATGCTTGAAGCGTTCACGCACAAAACACACGGCTGGAAATCTCTTTAGGTTTTTTAATTTCTAGAAAGAGGGCAAATGCATGATCCTGTAAAACATAACAAATCACTACAGTTGCAACCCTTTCTCTAAAAATTATTACTAGATAAAATAACCGAAAAAGAAATACAAAGAATATAACAAAAGTCTAGCTAAACCTAAAAAATCAACTAGATCCTATGGTATCTTCCAATAAAAAATAAAATGTATCAACTCATTTAATGAAGTTACGATAGTCGAAACAATAAACTCAAATATTATATACTACGTGAATATCCTAAACCAACTTAAGTAAAGAAAGAAATATCAGACTTCAATATCCTAAATTTGTCAAATAAAAGACGTAAATCCAAACTTAATGCATCCCACATCATTTCTCCTTTATTAGAAAAAGAAGCTCGATCTCGAGTTTTTTGAAATGTCGAATTATCTAGTAAAGTATATATACTATAGTACTATTGAAATCCGGAACCGTATCTGTAGAATCAATCAAAATTTCTTACTTCGAGAAAAGATCCGAACCAAACTGCAAGGTCAATCCATCAATTGATTTTTCCAATTGCCTATCATAATGACATATATTTTTGTTCTTTTGTTCTTCTTTACATTTTCTATCGCTTGAAATTTCTTCGCCCAAATTTCATATGCATCTTCCGATCAAAAAATAAAAAATAAAAAATTCTCGTATGTATATGTAATTCAGATCAACGTGGGAGGGGTTTCTCTCTAAAATCATCTCTCCATCATCATGGAAGACATGCTCATCCTGAGATTATTCCTCAAAGCTCAAAATCCTCAAAATCCTCCTCCTTGGAAAGGGAATTAAAAAACTTCTACCCTCCGGAGGCTCAACAACAACCTTATCAACGGCAATTACAGAAGCGTCGATCGTTTTATGGTTGTTATCGAGGATAACATGAAGCTGGCTTGTTCAACTTGATCATCAATTCATGAAGCCGGCCGGTCACCTCGTCCTTCAGATGAGCACCATCATCTCCTTGAACCTACCCCGGGATTGGTTATCTGGGGATCGGCTTCACGAGGATCAGGCGTGCCGGCCGTGTCCCTTAAAGGGATTGTGGCCGGTCCAGCAATGGGGTTGAGAATCTTTTTAAATGCCCCAACCTTGCCTTGACAGGAGACAGCACGGGGACTCTCACCCCAGGGTGGTTCTCCCGCCTGTTTCTCCTTTGAGCAGGTAACCTGCTCAGGTCCAAACTTGATCATCAATTCAGGAAAATCGCCGCATTAACAGATTTCACATTTTATGCCACGTTCTAATCCGCACTTCACCTGCTCTTTTCCGCTCAACCTGCGTTTGATCCCACAAAAATAAAAAGCATCTCTCCTCAACGTACAAGCTAAGAGGTTTGCTTGTCATCTTTGGAAATATACGTGCAGTGCAAAAGATGATGATCTACATTTGCATTAAAATCTTTCAGGTTCAAAAATCCATTAAATAAGGAACCTTGCCAGGAATTTATGGAACTCTTTTTTATTGGTAAATAATTTATGGAACTCTTTGAGACAATGGTAATGGTCACAATTCTTGATGGTCTCCATGATAGGCTCTACCATGTCGACCATCCGACGGTCACAATATTCACGACCATCACCTCCACGCCTTTCTGTGGCTATCAAAGCAATGTTTGTGCCCCTCAAACTCCTCAAAATCCTTTTCACTTGAATATTAAGGATGCGTTTGGTAACAATTCTGTTCCCGAGAACAATTTCTGATCAGAAATGATTCATTTTTATTCTGTTCTCGAAAACAATTTTTAAGTATTTTAAGCCGTTTTAATAACTATTCAAAATTTCTGATTCTGGAATAGAATTGCATTTGATTCCGCGCTCAAAATTTTTACTCCTAATAATTTTCTTTTAATTTTTAAATATATTTTTTTACTTTTTTCATTTATTTTCATTTATTTTTTTTTCCTTTCTCTCTCCTATTCTTCTTCTTCAGGTAGCTGGTCGCCGGTCCGGCGATCGGCCAGACGAGGGCCAGTGACCTCACTGGAGCATCGCTGGCCCTTGGCGAGGTTGGCCCTTGTCGGTCGAGCCTTGCTGGTGGCCGGGTGGGCCTCACTGTCGGTAGCCAGGTAGACCTCGCCGAGCCCCAGTGAGGCCTATTTGGATATATGCTTGCTAACGCTGTTTAGATATATGCTTTAAGAATTTTATAGGTCTATTTAGTTAATTTAAATAGCAATGGTTTACGCCGAACACATGTTGACATAGATAGTCAATGTAACTCGTGATATTATATTATCCACTTAAATTCACAAGCATAATTTCCAAAATCAAAATATGCATAGCTACATAATGTGAATAAATTCCATTTAACTTCATTTTAATTCATAAACTATAATAAAACCCATGGATTGAAATTATATCATCTCTCCCATTGATTTATCTATGTCTATACTACGATAAGGCAAAGAAGGACTTCTGCGTTCAAGAAGAAAAAATGACTCCAATCCACACGTGATAATTCCCGTGGTGGACTCTGTATTTCACAAAGAAAGAATTATATGCATGGGATAATAATTTGTATTTTATCCATTAAAAAAAAAAACGAGAAGAGACAAATCAAATAAAAAGAGGGACAACAAATGGACCCCACATATGAGTCGATGTGGTACACGCTAGGGGTGTGCAACTGGACCGGGTATACCCGGTTCTTGGACTAGCCCACCCGGAAAATAGGGTTGGGAACCGGTTCCCATTGAAACCGGTCCGGGAACCGGTTTAAACCAGTCCGGGAATAGGTTCCGAGTGATTACCCACCCAAAAACCGGTTCCTAAATCGGTTTTGGAAACGGTTCCCGGACCGATTTTGTAAGTAGAGGTCAAAAACCTTTTTTTTTCCTGATCTCTATTCTTACTCCCGCAATCATAGATGTTTTTCCTCTTGGCTCTCTCAAACAGGCATGGCACTCCTCCTTTGTCATTTCTCTTCCTCACTTGCTTCCCTCACCAACTTCCTCTCACACTGTCTAATGGACAAACGGTGTTCATCGTCATCAAATTCTTGTGTATCACATGGATTGGCTCGCCTGATTTCTCTTTTGTAGGATGAGTTATACTTGCATAAATGAGTAGATTCATGTAGTAGTTGTTGGAATAAAACTAATATTAGACCCATGTTTGTTGTTAATTCTTTGTCTTATGATTTTATTTATTATAATTAGCCCTATGGACCCTTAATTTTTTGTTTAGTCAAAAAGTTCATGTATTAATTTATTACCGGTGTTTAATGTTTCAATATAAATTAGGAGGATTACGTTATTTTCTCGCTTATTAATATAAAATTTGAAGTTGTATAGGATTTCGAGAGATTACAAAACAGGTTCCAATGGAAACAGGGTTGACCTTAAAATTGGATCGAAAAAACGTGATGGATTAGGTACAGGGTCCAATACAAATAGGGTCGGATGTAGGGTCTAGAAAATGAGAACCGATTATAACAAGGTCGGGCACAGGGTTCGGGTTTAGACTCTACCCACCCTGGACCCGATCACTCCTAGTACACGCATGTTAAAACACATCAGTCGGTGCGGTACAAGCATGCAAAGCATGGAAAAAGCAAATGATAAAATGGTCAGAACATTATAAAAGGAGTGTGTGAGTAAAATAGGGAGTGAAAAAACGTGACGGTAAATAAATCTTGGTAATTACCTTTTATGAATTCATTAAAGCTTTAGCATATTGTCATTTCATTCTTCCTTCATTTCCCAATTTTCTAAAAATCATGTCAAACTTACTTACCAAAGAAAATCATATCAAACTAAATAAATCTTGGTAGTTGCCATTTCAAAAGATATTCCACGGAAAAAAACCATTTTGAAAGATATTCACATATACCAATATCATATATTATTAACATATGCTGAAGTTATAATTCGTAACTTTAAAAGACGCATGGATATTCAACTCAAATTTGGTTAGTTCTTCCATTCACGAATTATATCATACTATTTAGTTTCCATCGACCGCAATCTTTTCAATCTTTTGAGATTCAAATTTTCCACGTGAAGATAAAATATCAAACCTTTTTCCCTATAGATTCTTGTAATAGATTTAGATACTTATGCAATAAAAAATTATAATCTTTAAAGATCTCTCTCTTTTCTATTTTGGGTCATTGTTGATAATGATCTTTAACTTTATTGCAATTTGTGATTTGCTTATGATGTATTACTTAAATACTCTAATACTAGGATAAATTTTTAGATACTTATGCAATAAAAAATTATAATCTTTAAAGATCTCTCTCTTTTCTATTTTGGGTCATTGTTGATATGGATCTTTAACTTTATTGCAATTTGTGATTTGCTTATGATGTATTACTTAAATACTCTAATCCTGGGATAAATTTTAAAAAATTATAAAGAGGAAAAATCATAAAAAGAACCCTAAATTACACAAACCATGACTTTTTTTATAGCATAAGAAATATTAAATTATGCATATTGTGATGCATTTACCCACAATTTTTCATTGAATTGAAGATTTGTACTTATGTGATATATTTACTATTCGTTAAGATTTTGTTAGATGATTTTTCAACAAAAACAATATAGTTTTATTTCATTAAATCATGTGAGTGTCATGTCAACATTATTTGCTTTCTCACATTTATGTAGACAGATTTTTAATGATTCTCATTAATCGAATTTTGATTGAAAATAAGGGTGCGTTTGGTAACGATTCTGTTCCCGGGAGTAAATTTTGATAAAAAAATGATTCTTTTTTATTTTGTTCCCAGGAATAAATTTTAAGCATTTTAAGTCGTTTGGTAATGTCCAAAATTTCTAATTCTAGAATAGAATTGCGTTTGATCTTGTCTTCATTGATTTTGTTTCAAATCAATTATTTTAATTTTTAAATAATTTTTTTTACTTTTTTTCTTTTCTTTTTTACTTTTTTCTCCTATTCTTCTTCTTTTTCTTCTGACCGGCGAACGGCCAAATGAGGGCCGGCAACGCTCCGGGAGCTGGGCGAGGCTCACCCAGCCCAAGCAAGGTCGAGTTTCACCGATGACTGAGCTTGCCTTCGGCGAGCTTGCCGGACCTCGCCCTAGCCTGGCAAGCCTCCGGCGAGCTAGCCAAACATGCGGACGACAACCAGTGGCGGCGGATGGCAGTCGCGGGATAGTGGAATGGAAGAAGAATAATAATTGGTTTTAATTCTCAAATTTGTTCTCGGAATAAGAATCGATTTTTTTTTTTTTTTAAATTCTTGATTCCACTCCCAATTTATTCCTAGGAATAAAATTTTTATCAAACGCGATTCTATTCCAATACTACTTTCGAGAACAAAAAATCAGAATCAAGTACTATTTAGCACGTTGCCAAACAACACCTAAATATGTCACACACTTGCAAATTTAAAATTAGAATTTTATCCATTATAAGACAGCGTAGAATTTTACCCAAAACATCCTTCACTGTCAAATCATTTTCCTTCGGTGTCGATAGGCAGCGGCTGTCGGTTCCGCTAGATGACAGCCTCCCCTCATTGGCCGATCACCACCACTCTAGCCCGAGATCTTCATCACTTCCGGTCTCCCCGGGATCTCCGCGCGTCATTCACCATGAAACCGGGTGACAGCCCGTCATTTTAGCGGGATTAGCGGGATTCTCGATGACAGATGTCTCGCTTTCCCTATATATGTTACGCTCGCACCGATCGTTCTGGGTCACTCGACGCTCTTCACCACCCTCCGGTACGCTCGGTCTCCCTCTCTCTCAAGAAGTTCTGTCGGTCGATCCTTCATCTGCTTCGCGAATTCGCAATCTACGCTCCGGTCACTCTCGTGGGCTTCGTTTCGATTCTCGTAATTCGTCTCGGATTTCATCGTGTGGCGCTCCAGCTTTTGTGGGTACTGATGACGGCTTCTTGATTTTTTTTCCCGGTGGGAGCAGAGCGCGTTGCGAGCTTTTGGAAATGGCCGAGGCTGCACCCGTGAATGCTGAGCTCCTGGAGTGGCCGAAGAAGGACAAGCGCCGCTTGCTCCACGCCGTCTACCGCGTCGGCGACCTCGACCGCAGCATCGAGTAGCCACCGCATCGCGTTTTCTTTTGCTATTGTGGTCTTTATTGTGTCCGGGGAAAGCAGTTTCTGAGGACGAAAGATGAGAATGAACGATGATTATCAGGACCCAAGAGAGGACATGGATGAAAAATGCATCGTTTGATTGTTTTGAGAAATGGGTTGCTTGAAAAGCATGTTCTTGACGTTCTCTGTTTTGAGGCTTGTGAGACGTTGTTAGAGCTGACAAAATGGGTCATAAACTCATATTATAACTCATTTTAAATTAAATATGTCATATAATAAACTCATATTATAACTCATTTTTAATTAAATATGTCATATATAAATCGAGTGAAAGTTAAGTATGAGTCAGAAATGGATTTGAGAAAGTAAAATATAAAAAAAAAAAAAGAGTCTAAATGGATTATTAAGAAAGAAAACTCAATTTAAAGTTTAAACCATAGCCTTTTTTAATTTTATATTTCTTATAAAAATTAAAATTAAAATTAAAATTATTTTTCATATTTCAATTTTTTTCTTACTACCTTAACCAGAAGGGCGACGGTCGGCCAGCAATAGGCCAAGTGAGGCTCAAGCTTGCCGACAGGTCAATTAAAAATAAAATAATTAAATTCGATTAAAAATTATAATTATATTTTAAAATTAAAAATAATTAAAAATTATATTTTAAAAAATTAAAAATTCGATTAAAAATTATATTTGAAGTTTTAATCCAATTAGCATATAATATAAGTGAATTTTCTTAGAATATTAATAGGTTTTAGCAATACAGGTTTGGTCGATCCATTTTCAACCCGACCCATACCCGACCCACCCATTTGCTACCCCTAGATGTTGTCAACCGGTTCTCTGGAATTGGAAGGTGATCATTTCTTGTGGTTTTCGTTATTTGGTGCCAGATTTTATACGGAATGTTTTGGCATGAAATTGCTGAGGGAAAGGGACATTCCCGAGGAGAAATACTCCAATGCCTTCCTCGGATATGGCCCCGAAGAATCTCACTTCGTTATGGAGTTGACATACGGTATGTTCTTTCTGGGGCTGACTCATCAAATTTCAGCCTTTCTTTTCTGTTGTTTATGTTAATGTGCATATGAAGAGATTGCATCTCTTGAAGAAACTAGTCAATTTGTTCTTTTCAGTTACCAGAGTCGTTGGACCTTTTTCTTTTGTGTTGCTGCAGTTTAATATGTAATAACATGCAGTGCAGACCTCTTTACCAACAAATAAGGGGACCGACCATTTTTTTATTCTCTCTAGGTCGTTGCTAATTTGTTCTTTCTGGTCATTGAATGGTTTCCTGCATTATTGTAGGCTTAGTTGGAATACATCGCAGTAAGTGCAATATGGATCCTTTTATGATAAATCACGGCATTGACCACTTTACTGGCAGGCAGGTTTAAATACGTATTTTGAGTGAACCCACCATTTTAGTGACTGTGTAGTGTTGCAACCGGACCATGGTCGGTCAGCCCCGATCGATCTAGGTCGAGCGGGATCGATCCATGATCGATCCGCATGGTGCAGGGGATCAATCCCGCTCGACCGGGACCGATCCATGATCAATCCATGCACCGATCGGATCCCGGTCGAGCGGGATCGATCTACATGGTGCAGGGATCGATCCCCCATCCATGATTGATCCATGCACTGATCGATCCGCACGGTGCAAGGATCGATCCACACGGCCGAGGCCCTCGACCACGATCGATCCCGGTCGAGCGGGATCGATCCACAATTGATCCGCATGGTGCGGGGATCAATCCCGCTCGACCGGGACTGATCCATGATCAATCCATGCACCGATTGATCCGCACAGGGCAAGGATTGATCCCCACGGCCGAGGCCCTCGACCACAATCGATCCCGCTCGACCGGGACCGATCCTTGATCGATCCGGACGGTGCATGGATCGATCCACACGGCCGAGGCCCTCAACTGCTCTTTCATGTGGCACGACCCTTTACTGGAACAGTTCCCTCATTGTTCAGTTTCCAGGAAAACCTTCATTTCAACGTTAGACAGGCAAAGGCCATAAAAACCGGCCCTATTTTGCCCCTTCTTTGTATCCATGTGTACCAAAAGGGGAAAAGTGTCAAAACATTCTGACATCGATCGAAACTTCTAATTTTTTATATGAGCAGTGTTTGTGGAGAGTGGTGAAATAGACTATGAGAAATTTCTTTTAAGGCATAGCATAAACGGATGCTCATTCATCATTTCAGTAGCTTACTGAAACTTTGTTTTTCTTCTGTTTCAGATTATGGAGTGAGCTCTTATGATATTGCAACTGGCTTCGGAAATTTTGCCATTGCAACTCCAGATGTGAGTATCTCTGCTCTGTTTAACAACATTTCAAAGTATAACGCCTGCTTCATTGGTCATCCATTTTGGATTTCTTCAACTTTGCAGGTGTACAAGATGGTTGAAGATATTAAGGCCAAGGGGGGCACGGTCACAAGGGAGCCTGGTCCAGTTGAAGGTGGAACGACTGTAATTGCTTTTGTGAAGGACCCGGATGGTTATATCTTTGAGCTTATTCAAATAGCTGCAACTCCAGAACCACTTTGCCAAGTGATGCTTCGAGTTGGTGATTTGGAGCGCGCAATTAAGTTTGATGAGAAAGTACGTTTTCTTGTTTTGCATATTGATGAGATTCTTCTCCTAATGTGTGTTCCGATGATACTGTTTCCAGCTAAGATGCAGCTAGCAGCTACTTTGTCGGTGTGAGGTTCACATGTGAGAATTGATGTTATAAGGTAGAAATTGAGTTCAATGGGTCTGATGGTTATGCAAATAGGGGAGAGAAAAGACTTCACTTGGTGTTGTTTGTTCCAAAGAGTTTTACTGTGACTATGATTTTGCTACAATTTTAGTTTCAGGGATTTACCTTATCCCTGTGCAGGCATTGGGCATGAAACTGTTAAGGAAAGTGGATAAGCCTGACGACAAGGTTGGTCATCCCTGCTCTACATAAGCAGATGGTATCATTTGTGAAGGTTGCATTGGACCACATGTTGGTTCCCTAAGTGTTTTAAGATTATTCCACTCTCATAATGTTACAAGAAATATGACAGTACACCTTGGCCATTATGGGTTATGCTGAAGAGAATGAGACAAATGTGCTGGAGCTCACCTATAACTATGGTGTTACTGAGTATACCAAGGGCAATGCATATGCACAAGTTAGTCTGTTTACTTTTGCTTGCTGTAAATGCAATGTAATTTAGATCTCTCGCTTTCACTCGCTAAAGAATGTTTGCTCTCGATTCTAGCTCGCCATAAGCACTGATGATGTCTACAAGAGTGGTGAGGTGGTTAAGCTGGTTATTGAAGAGCTTGGTGGGAATATAACTAGACAGCCAGGACCACTTCCTGGGATCAACACCAAAATTACCTCTTTCCTAGATCCAGATGGTTGGAAAACTGTAAGTTTCTGCTTTATGAATTTCAAACCTCTTTATTCATGGGAATGAGCAGGAACGCAGTATTGTATCTCTGCTCAAGATGCAGATAAAGTAAATGGCCATATTTTTGAGGAGTAATGTGTATAGAACTGGCAATGCATGTATTTGAGCTGAGTCACTTAAGGAAAAAAAAAAAAGAGAACTGCTTTATTGCATCTTTGCCTTGGAAGATGAGGGACCTGTGTAGTGCATATGATTATTGTTTTGCACACAAGTGAAAGGGAAGTATAAAGCACACAACACGGGTATACACCTGAAATCATTGTGTCTACACTCCACCAGAGAAGGCTACCCTTTTTGTCTTGAGCAATAATGGAAATCATTACCCAAGACCTCACATCACATACGTTGCGAATAGACATAAATATGGCAGCATCAGTTCTTTCAACTAGAATGCGATGTATTTATATTCTATTTCCCTTTCATGGCGACTTCGTTGTGATCCTTAAGACTTTTTGCTTGTAGGTCCTGGTTGACAATGAAGACTTCCTGAAGGAACTGCAGAAGAATCCTGTGACGGTGTGAGTGTTCAATGCGCTGAGCAGATGCGTAGTCTTTTCGTTCTGATATAAATAAAACGTTGTGTATTGGCCATCGATTACCAACTACCACGTTCTTAACTTCTTATCCGCACTTCACCTGCTCTTTTCCGCTCAACCTGCGTTTGATCCCACAAAAATAAAAAGCATCTCCCCTCAACGTACAAGCTAAGAGGTTTGCTTGTCATCTTTGGAAATATACGTGCAGTGCAAAAGATGATGATCTACATCTGCATTAAAATCTTTCAGGTTCAAAAATCCATTAAATAAGGAACCTTGCCAGGAATTTATGGAACTCTTTATTTATTTATTTTTTGGTGAATAATTTTTGGAACCCTTTGAGACAATGCTAATGTTCACAATTCTTGATGGTCTCCATGACGGGCTCTACCATGTCGACCGTCCGACAGTCACAGTGATCGCGACCATCACCTCCACGCCTTTTTGTGGCTATCAAAGCAATGTTTGTGCCCCTCAAACTCCTCAAAATCCTTTTCACTTGAATGTTAAGGATGTGTTTGGTAACAATTATGTTTCCAAGAATAATTTCTGATTAGAAATGATTCTTTTTTTATTCTGTTCTCATGAACAATTTCTAAGCATTTTAAGCCGTTTGGTAACTATTTAAAATTTTTGGTACCGTGCTCAAAATTTCTACTTCAAATAATTTTATTTTAATTTTTAAATAATTTTTTTTTACTTTTTTCATTTATTTTATTTTATTTTATTCATTTCTCTCTCTCGAGGGCCGGCGACCTCACTAGAGTGTCGTCGACCCTTGGCGAGGTCGGCCCTCGTCGGCCGAGCCTTGCTGGTGGTTGAGTGGGCCTTGCCAGTGTTGGGTGAGGTCCGCCTGGTCACCAATGGCGAGGCCCGCCCGGCCACTGGCGAGGCTCGTTCTCGCCAGATCGCGAGGCTCGCCCAGCCTTGTCAAGGCTTGGCCTCGCGCGGTGGCTGGGCGTGCTTTCGGCGAGCTCGCTAAACCGGTTGTCGGCGACTAGCAGTGGTGGGTGGCGGACAACAATTGCAGCGGTGGCGGTAGATGAAGAAGAAGAAAAGGGAAGAATAATAAGAGAAAAGGGGAAGAATAAAAAAAAAAAAAAAGGGTTTGATTCTTAGATTTGTTGCCAGGAACAAAAATCAACCTTTTTTTATTTTTTATTTTTGATTATGTTTCAAATCTACTTCCAGGAACAAAAAAATAGAAATTTATTTCTAAGAATTAATTTATTTACCAAATATGATTATGTTCCAAAACTACTACCGGGAACAAAAAAAATCAAAACCTGTTATTATTGGGATGATTACCGAACATGTCCTAAAGTCTTCGGAGAAACGGGACATTGGTCTTTGGTGGTTTTTGCCCATTACAAATGGATGCTGGAATTTCAACCAAAACACCCTTCACTGTCAAATCATTTTCCTTTGCACTATTTATAACACTGTGTCCACCTTTCTATCCACTCCTTTTTTCCTTGCCCTCTGACCCCAACCTACCATCGATCAAAGAGGACCACCTCTGCTTTTTTTTACCAAAAAAATAAAGTCGCAAAATTTGAATTTCTAAACATTACTCTGTTCAAAATCTCTGCTTAAAATTCAATACCTAAATTCCACAATTAGCCTCGTCAAAAAAAAAAAATCCACAATTAGCTCATTCCTACGTGTGCTTCATTTTTGCAAAAAATAAATCCGGTGTCCTTATTTTTCCTAGTCCCGAATGAACATCATCCTCTCGCCAGAAATAGAAAGCAATGTTGTCAAAAAAAAAAAAAAATTTCTCGTATCCATAAAAAAAATTTAAATAATTTTAGTCTTCTATGTCACCCATGCGGTTTGACTTTGAGCCAGGTCCACCCGTAGGTCAAATCTTACTTTCCTTTAGGGGTGTGCAAAATACCCGGGAATCGCTCGGACCGCCCGGAACCGGACCGGAACCGCCCGAAACCGGCGGTTCTTGAGGGAATCGGTCCGGTTCCCGATTCCAATTTTTCGGAACCGGTGGGTACCAGTCCGGTTCCCGGTTCCATGGGCGGATCCGCCCACCCGGACCGGACCGGAACCTTTTTAATATTAAAAAAAAAAAATTACTAAAAGAAACCTTAAATTAGATCTCATTTCCTCACTCCTTTCATCTTCGGTTCTCTCTCTCTTTGTCTCTTCCTCGGTTCCTCATAATCCTATTGCCATTTCGATTCCTCCCTGAGCGTCGACGCCGCCGCCGCTGCTCCTCCGCCGTTGTTGTTCGCCCCCTTGCGTCGGCCACCACCCGCCGCAGCTGCGGAAAATTGTTCCGCGACTGTTCTATGTTGAAAACCCAACCATAGACCTCCTCCCCTCCTTCTCAACTCATAGACCCGACCGTTCTATGTTGAAAACCAAAATTGTTTCGCGTCAAGATCAGTTCCCGGGTGGATTCATGCAACAAACGGGTGGATCCCGGTTCCAATTTTTTGGAACCGGTCCTTAGCGGGGGGTTCCCGGTTCTAGGTCGGGAACCGCCCGCCCGGACCATGCACACCCCTACTTTCCTTAATCCCCCGGTGTCAAGGGGCAGCGGCTGTCGGTTACACTAGATGACAGCCTCCCCTCATTGGCCAGTCGCCTAACCACTCTAGCCCGAGATCCTCGCCGCTTGGCGGTCTCCCCAGGATCTCCGCGCGTCATTCGCCGCGAAACTGGGTGATAGCCTGTAGTTTTAGTGGATTCTCGAAGAAGGACACGCGCCGCCTCCTTCACGCCGTCTACCGCGTCGGCGACCTCGACCGCATGATCAAGTAGGCACCACATCGCGTCTTCTTTTGCTATTTGGTCTGTATCGTGTTTGGGGAAATGGACGATGGTTATCATGACCCAAGAGTGGACATTAGTGAAAATTCTAAATTCCTTGATAGTCAATTTAATACTAAAGTTTTCAATTGTACTTATTTAATTCTAAATCTTTTAAGGAATTGTCAATTTAGTCATTCCGACTAATTTTGAATGGATATTACTGACATAAATATCAGTTGTCTAATGTGGTGCAATTAATGCTGATGTAGACAAAGATAGTTCGTGCTACATTCCCCGACTTGGTAATCGAAATGTCACTGCACAGGGATACGGAAATAGCGCTGGAGCTAAATAACGGCAGCCCAAATTGGTCGCTTGAATGGGCGCCAAAGCTCAAGCCTTGTAAGAGCAAGGCCTCTTTTGGTACATAGGGCCTAGAGAGTTTAAAGGAATCATGACAGAAGCTCAGGCCCTCTTGCTCATACTAATGAGCAGTAAATTATTGCTTAAAGGGCTTGACAAAAGTGAGAGGAAGGTCGCTGATTGGTGTGGTGCACGGTACATGAGCTTGTAGTTGTCTTCTTAGGGGATAATGACACAAATGATTCATGAACTTTAGCCTAATGTGCAATGTGGTCCTTAAATTTTTAATTTATTCAATATGATCCTCGAACTTTAACCTAATATTCATTGTAATCCCTAAGCTATATAAAATATTCAATGTAGTCATTCCATTAATTGAATATTAGGGGCAACAGTGATTATTTTCATATTATACATTAAATTGAATATGTACAAAAAGTTTAGGGACTACATTGAACAAATTAAAAATTTAAGAACCATATTACAAATTGAGCTAAAGTTCATGGACTACACTAAGCAAACAAAAGTTCAAGGGCTGCATTGCAAATTAGATCAAAGTTTGAGGACCATTTGTATCATTTTCCCTTATCCTAAGTTTAGATTCAGTTACAGACATGACAAAACTCAAGGTTCCAAATATTTGTTGTGCGAGGAGACTATATCATGTGAATGTCACCTAAAAGCACTCTGTAGATGATTCTCTGTCAAAATCGCATACTCTTTTTCCTTGGCTTCCAAAATGTTTTTTTAATTTGGAGTCATATCTTACAAGAACCAAATATACAAGCTAGTGATTGGGGGATACAAAGGTTATTTTCTTCAAAGACATGTCTTACAAGCACCAAACTTATTATATGGATATTTGGCTGGAAATACTATACTAACAAATCGTCAAAATGTTTATGACTATATTGACTCGATTGAAAGGTTTAGAACTAAATTGGCAAATTATTAAAAGATTTAGGATTAAATTGGTACAATAAAATGATTTAAGACTGAATTGTCCTCTGTACAATAAATTTAAAACTTTTTGGACAATTTTCTCCCTAATCGTTTATGTATAATTTGAGAAAAAAATGTCAAAATAGTTGTTTTAATTGGATTTTGCATACAATTATGTTGATATTGTTAATTATTCATTGCAAGAAAGCTAAAACTCCAGATTTGATGTTTGATAATCTCTTGTTAGATTTTTCGTAGTTAATGTTTTATGATTGATTTCAAAGTCCTTTTTAAGTACGGTAAGGCATTGCGCATAATTGCGCAGGTGCGAATGCAGAAAGAGATTCAAAGGTCCACAGATGGGGAAGGAGTTAGGGGTGCGAGACAGGTTGGAGAACATTTTTTTTTTTTTGCTAACAGGTTGGAGAACATTGATCCCACCAAGTCTTGGCTAGGGATGGGCATCGGACGTGAGGCCTTGCCTCCTCGTCGGGCACCGACTAGGCCGGCACTTTCCGACAAGAAATAGGTGGTAGAGCATGAGGTGAGGATTTTGGCAGGGTTGGGAAGGGCAAGGCCGGTGATAGGCTTGCTAACACTGTTTAGATATAAGCTTTAAGAATTTTATAGGTATATTTAGTTAATTTAAATTGCAATGGTTAACGCCGAATATATGTTGACATAGATTGTCAATGTAACTCGTGATATTATATTATCCACTTAAATTCGCAATTACAATTTCCAAAATCAAAATATGCATAGCTACATTATGTGAATAAATTCCATTTAACTTCATTTTAGTTCATAAACTATAATAAAACCTAAGGATTGGAATTATATCATCTCTCCCATTGATTTATCTATATCTATACAACTATAAGGCAAAGAAGGATGTCTGCATTCAAGAAGAAAAAATGACTCTCCAATCCACACGTGATAATTCCCATGGTGAACTCTATATTTCATAAAGAAAGAATTATGGGCCCGTTTGGTTCAACTTTCCCAATGAGTTTTAAGCCCCCAGAGTTTATTTGGAATTCCATTAGGCAAATGTCAATATAGGGAATGCTGAAAGCTCAAAGCTAAACATTCGGCATTTTTGGAATGCAAGTCCACTTTTACCATTCATTCATTAACCTTTTTTTTTTTTTTTTTTGGTTGTGACCGTTCATCTATTAGAGGGCAAATTCAGCGAAGGCCAACCTCAAGTGAGGCTACAAGAGGTTAGATATGGCGGAGGCTGATCTCAAGCGAGTTTGCCGAAGGCTAGCGAACCACCGGTTGCCAGATTTGGCCGCTGGACAGCCTCACCTGAGATCGTGCGACCTTAGGTGATGCGGCCTAGGTTCGCCTGAGGTTGCGCAAGGCCTAGGCCGCCTCACCTGGGTAGCACGAACCTAAGCTATGCCACTTGAGTCTCGCAAAATTGTTTGTGATGTCAGGCATTGCAACCTGGGCACTACCGCCTAGGTTCGTGTGGCCCAGGCGACGGCACTTGAGGTCGCATGACCTCAAGCAGCCTTTGGCCACCGGTAGTTGGCTGATCGTCGGATGGATGGCGACCGTGCTTTGTTGGATTTGATTTTAATTTTTTAAAAATTAATAAAAGCCCTTTACAAATGTAAGATTTACCAAACGGTATTTACACCAAAGTCACTTTCTAATGCACTTTCAAATTACAATTTGCCAAATACTAAAATATTTTGAAAAGTCTCTTCGTCTCATTAGTATTTGTATTTTCCCAAACTAACTTTCTCATAGCCAAACCAAACAGGCCTATATGCATGGGATAATAATTTGTATTTTATCCATAAAAAAAAACGACAAGAGACAAGTCAAATAAAAAGAGGGACAAGAAATGGACCCCACATATGAGTCAGTGTGGTACACGCATGTTAAACCACATGAATCAGTGTGGTACAAGCACGCGAAGCGTGGAAAAAGCAAATGATACGATGGTGGGAACATTATAAAAGGAAGTGTGTGGAGGAATATAAGGAGTGAAAAAACGCGACGGTAAATAAATCTTGGTAATCACCTTTTATGAATTCATTAAAGCTTTAGGAGGTTGTCATTTCATTCTTCCTTCATTTCCCAATTTTCTAAAAATCATGTCAAACTTACTTACCAAAAAAAATCATATCAAACTAAATAAATCTTGGTAGTTACCATTTCAAAATATATTCGACGGAAAAAAACCATTTTGAAAGATATTCACATATACTAGTATCATATATTATTAACATGTGCTGAAGTTACAATTCGTAACTTTGAAAGACGCTTGGATATTCAATTCAAATTTGGTTAATTCTTCCATTCACGAATTATATCATACTATTTAGTTTCTATAGATTGCAATATTTTCAATCTCTTGAGATTCAAATTTTTGACGTGAAGATAAAATATCAAACCTTTTTCCCTAGAGACTCTTGTAATAGATATAGATACTTATGCCATAAAAATTTTTTATCTGTAAAGATCTCTCTCTTTTCTATTTGGGGTCATTGTTGATATGGGTCTTAACTTTATTACAATTTGATGCATTACTTAAATACTCTAATATTGGGATAAACTTTAAAAATTTAGAAAGAGGAAAAATCATTAAAAAAAACCCTAAATTACACAAATTATGACTTTTTTATAACATAAGAAATCTTAGATTATGCATATTGTGATGCATTTACCTAAATTTTTTTCCTTAAATTGAAGAATTGTACTTATATGATATATTTACTATCCGTTAAGATTTTGTTAGATTACTATTTGCTTTCTCACCTTTTTGTAGATAGATTTATTGTTGATCGAATTTTGACTGAAGATAAATATGTCACGTAAATATAAATTTAGAATTAGGATATAATGGTTTTTATCCATTATAAAATGATGTAGTATTTTAGCCAAAACACCCTTTGCTGTCAAATCATTATCCTTAGGACTATTGACAACACTCTGTCCTTCTTTCTAATCCACTCCTTTTTTCTTACCCTCCAACCCCACCCTACCATAAAGTAAAAATAAAATAAAAATAAAACCCCCACCCTACCATCAATCAAAGAGGACCACCTCTGCTTTTTTGACCAAAAGAAAAAGTCGCAAAATTCAAATTTCTAGACATTACTCTGTCCAAGACCTCTGCTTAAAATTCATAACCTAGATTCCACTACTCCTACGTTGCTAAATTTTCCAAAAATTAAATCCAGTGTTCTTATTTTTCCTTGTCCGGAATGAACATCGCCCTCTATGGAGTCTGGAAACAGAAAATGATATCACTTAAAATATATATATATATATATATATATTAACTTCTCTTATCTGTAAAATCTTTTTTAAATAATATTAGTCCTCCATGTTACCATGCGGTTTGACTTTCAGGCAGGTCTACTTGTAGGTCAAATCTTACTTTCCTTAATCCCTCGGTGTCAAGAGGCAGCGGCTGTCGGTTCCGCTAGATGACAGCCTCCCCTCATTGGCCGATCACCTAACCACTCTAGCCCGAGATCTCCGTCACTTCCAGTCTTCCCGGGATCTCCGCGCGTCATTCACCGCGGAGCCGGGTGACAGCCCGACGGATGACCCACTTTCCCTATATATGTTGCGGTCGCACCGATCGGCCTGCGTCACTCGACACTCTTCACCACCTCTGGTACGCTCGCTCTCCCTCTATCTCCCTCTCTCTCTAGAAGTTCCGTCGGTCGATCGTTCATCTGCTTCGCGAATTCGCATCTACGCTCCGTTCGCTCTCGTGGGCTTCGTTTGGATTCTCGTAATTCGTCTCGGATTTCATCGTGTGGCGCTCCAACTTTTGTGGGTACTGATGATGGCTTCTTGATTTTTTTTTTCCTGGTGGCAGCAGAGCGCTTTGCGAGCTTTTGGAAATGGCCGAGGCTGCACCCGTGAATGCTGAGCTCCTGGAGTGGCCGAAGAAGGACAAGCGCCGCCTCCTCCACGCCGTCTACCGCGTCGGCGATCTCGACCGCACGATCAAGTAGGCACCGCGTCGCGTTTTCCTTTGCTATTTTGGTCTTTATTGTGTCTGGGGAAAGCAGTTTCTAAGGACGAAAGATGAGAATGAACGATGATTATCAGGACCCAAGAGAGGACACGTGTGAAAATGCATCGTTTGGTTGTTTTTGAGAAATGGGTTGCTTGAAAAGCGTGTTCTTGCTGTTCTGTGTTTTGAGGCTCCTAAGATGTTGTCAACTGGTTCTCTGGAATCGGAAGGTGATCATTTCTTGTGGTTTTCGTTATTTGGTGCCAGATTTTATACGGAATGTTTTGGCATGAAATTGCTGAGGAAAAGGGACGTTCCTGAGGAGAAATACTCCAATGCCTTCCTCGGATATGGCCCCGAAGAATCTCACTTCGTTGTGGAGTTGACATACAGTATGTTCTTTCCGGGGCTGACACATCAAATTTCAGTTTTTTTCTGTTGTGTGTTAATGTGCATATGAAGAGATTGCATCTCTTGAAGAAACTAGTCAATTTGTTCTTTCCAGTTACTAGAGTTGTTGGACCTTTTTCTTTAGTGTTGCTGCAGTTTAATATGTAACAACATGCAGTGCATACCTCTTTTCCAACAAATAAGGGGACCAACGTTTTTTATTCTCTCTAGGTCGTTGCTAATTTGTTCTTTCCGGTCATTGAATGGTTTCCTGCATTATTGTAGGCTTAGTCAGTATACATTGCAGTAAGTGCAATATGGATCCTTTTATGATAAATCACGGGATTGACCACTTTACTAGCAGGCTGGTTTAAATACGTACGTTGAGTGAACCCGCCATTTTAGTGACTGTGTAGTGTCTACTCTTTCATGTGGCACGACCCTTTACTGGAACAGTTCCCTCATTGTTCAGTTTCCAGGAAAACCTTCATTTCAACGTTAGACAGGCAAAGGCCATAAAAACCGGCCCTATTTTGGCCCTTCTTTGTATCCATGTGTACCAAAAGGGGAAAAATGTCAAAACATTCCGACATCGATGGAAACTTCTAATTTTTTATATGAGCAGTGTTTGTGGAGAGTGGTGAAATAGACTATAAGATGTTCCTTCTAAGGCATAGCATAAACCGGTGCTCATTCATCATTTCAGTAGCTTACTGAAACTTTGCTTTTCTTCTGTTTCAGATTATGGAGTGAGCTCTTATGATATTGGAACTGGCTTTGGACATTTTGCCATTGCAACTCCAGATGTGAGTATCTCTGCTCTGTTTAACAACATTTCAAAGTATAACGCCTGCTTCATTGGTCATCCATTTTGGATTTCTTCAACTTTGCAGGTGTACAAGATGGTTGAAGATATCAAGGCCAAGGGGGGCACGGTCACAAGGGAGCCTGGTCCAGTTAAAGGTGGAACGACTGTCATTGCTTTTGTGAAGGACCCAGATGGTTATATCTTTGAGCTTATTCAAAGAGGTGCAACTCCAGAACCACTTTGCCAAGTGATGCTTCGAGTTGGTGATTTGGAGCGTGCAATTAAGTTTTATGAGAAAGTATGTTTTCTTGTTTTGCATATTGATGAGATTCTTCTCCTAATGTGTGTTCCGATGATACTGTTTCCAGCTAAGATGCAGCTAGCAGCTACTTTGTCAGTGTGAGGTTCACATGTGAGAATTGATGTTATGAGGTAGAAATTGAGTTCAATGGGTCTGATGGTTATGCAAATAGGGGAGAGAAAAGACTTCACTTGGTGTTGTTTGTTCCAAAGAGTTTTACTGTGACTGTGATTTTGCTACAATATTAGTTTCAGGGATTTACCTTATCCTTGTGCAGGCATTGGGCATGAAACTGTTAAGGAAAGTGGATAAGCCCGACTACAAGGTTGGTCATCCCTGCTCTACATAAGCATATGGTATTATTTGTAAAGGTTGCATTGGACCACTTGTTGGTTCCCTAAGTGTTTTAAGATTATTCCACTCTCATAATGTTACATGAAATATGACAGTACACCTTGGCCATGATGGGTTATGCTGAAGAGAATGAGACAACTGTGCTGGAGCTCACCTATAACTATGGTGTTACTGAGTATACCAAGGGCAATGCATATGCACAAGTTAGTCTGTTTACTTTTGTTTGCTGTAAATGCAATGTAATTTAGATCTCTCGCTTTCACTCACTAAAGAATGTTTGCTCTCGATTCTAGGTTGCCATCGGCACTGATGATGTCTACAAGAGTGGTGAGGTGGTTAAGCTGGTTATTGAAGAGCTTGGTGGGAAAATAACTAGACAGCCAGGACCACTTCCTGGGATCAACACCAAAATTACCTCTTTCCTAGATCCAGATGGTTGGAAAACTGTAAGTTTCTGCTTTATGAATTTCAAACCTCTCTTTATTCATGGGAATGAGCAGGAACGCAGTATTGTATCTCTGCTTAAGATGCAGATAAAGTTAATGGCCATATTTTTTAGGAGTAATGTGTATAGAACTGGCAATGCATATATTTGAGTTGAGTGTCACTTAAAAAAAAGAACAAAAGAAAAGATAACTACTTTATTGCATCTTTGCCTTGGAAGATGAGGGACCTGTGTAGTGCATATGATTATTGTTTTGCACACAAATGAAAGGAAAGTATATAGCACACAACGCGGGTAACACCTGAAATCATTGTGTCTACACTCCACCAGAGAAGGCTACCCTTTTTGTCTTGAGCAATAATGGTAATCATTACCCAAAACCTCACATCACATACGTTGCGAATAGACATAAATATGGCAGCATCAGTTCTTTCAACTAGTAGACGTTGTATTTATATTCTAATTCCCCTTGGTGGCGACTTCGTTGTGATCCTTAAGACTTTTTGCTTGTAGGTCCTGGTTGACAATGAAGACTTCCTGAAGGAACTGCAGTAGGAATCTTGTGATGGTGTGAGTGTTCAATCCGATGAGCAGATGCATAGCCTTTTCGTTCTGATATAAATAAAATGTCGTGTGTATTGGCCATCGATTACCAACTACTACTGCCTGCTTGGTACTCATGTTTGGCCATGAGGTATCGGACTCGTGTGTTCTCTGCTGTGTATCTTGGTGCTCATGTCTGATATTTATATGAGAATGAGTAGATTTCATGCGTTGTGATTATAAGATGTGACCACGTTAGAACTCTGGTTTTGAGTATGTGGTAACCATCTCCCGAAACGTCCGACGATTATTCCTAGGTCGATAGGGTCCAAGTTTGCTGATAATCACCTGGCCATCGACCCTTTTTTAACGATAAAGGAACCTCGTCATTTTGACTTATTTCCATACGGATCAAGTCTTGTGATGTTTCCTCTTTGCAAACTTGCTTGTGCGGCATGAGGGCTGTATTTGACCTGCTTTATGGGAAGAGATCGACGGGATGTTCAATTGTAATTAAGGTGAAGAGATTATAATAATCGCTCGAATCACGAGTGTCACAATCGTATCCCAATCTTGGATTACACGCAACCCCACAATAATCAATCATGAGAAATGGCTATTCTCGTGTGCTCAACTTTCTTGGATGATGGTTCTTGAAAAGCTCTCTTAGGCTCTTACAAGTCGTATGTAAAATAATCTTCAGGATATGTTTTAAAACACTTCTGGATCGAGTGCGCATGACTTGGGGTTGGTTGTTGGCTTTTGGTTCCAGGGGTTTGCCCAATGTCCAGTCAGTGCTGAACATTTGGCCCTGGGGCAACTTGGTCACACCTTGATTGGGTACCCACCTAGTCGCTTGGTTTAATTAGGACGAGGATTGCCTTCGGTTCCAGAGGATTGCCCAATGTCCAGTCAGTGCTGAACACTTGGCCCTGGGGCAACTTGGTCACACCTTGATTGGATACCCACATAGTTGCTTGGTTTAATTAGGATGAGGATTGCTTTCGGTTCCAGAGGATTGCCCAATGTCTAGTTAGTGCCGGACACCTGGCCCATCGGCAACTCGGCCACATCTCCGTTGGGTAACCCACCTAGGTGACGGCCGATTGACCACGAACATCCGATGCGCTCTCTAAGCTGTACCCGCCTCAGCCTCCGCCTCCTCTCTGGCCCATCATCGTCGGAACACAAACCTCAAAACCAAAAAGAGATCCTGACCACCAACAAAAGACCAAAGAAAACCCATCTTTCAATCTAATCGAACGCGGTCCTAGAGACAAGACAAGGAGACTTCGACGAAGACAGAAGAAGAACAAGGGCGTCAAAGAAGACGGAGTGGGGCTCTAACTCCTCAATCCCAGGCCACAGTCGATTTCCCCTTGGAGGGCCACGATTCGAAGCGACAAAAAGCGCCCTCCCAATTAATAAAAAGGAAAGGAGGAGGCAGGCCCGGGCTCGTCTCGGCATGATGGAATGTGCCGAGGCAAGAAGCTCTTTTGACCATCGGCTGGCTGGCTGGCTTGGTGGTGGGCTTTTTTAACTTGGAAAAAAATCTCCCGTTTTCCTCCTCGTTCAAAAAAGTAAAGCAGCAGCAGCGGCAGGCAGGGGATCGGACGCGGAGGCAGACACAGAGACGTGACTAAAGTAATCGTTTTTAAGAAAAGAAAAGACAAAAGAGAAGCAGCAAGCGGAGGAAGGAAATTATTCCCAAATTATTAGCTGGTAATTGCGGGCGTTGAAGACGAACCAGCTAGGGAGAGAGAGAGAGATGCCACGTTTGGGATTCGGTCCGGATGAATGCAGACAGGTTCCCCTGTCGTTCGTTCCTTACGTTGTCCGTGGTCACGATAAAGAGACCGCCGCCCACCGCCCCACACCCAACCCAACCCGACCCCGTCATTTTCATTTTCAAATTTCAACCCCCCGTTTCACGATCGAACCGAAAAAAAATAAAAGAATGGCGAAAGTCTCTCCATGTCTCTTTTCTTTTTCCGAGATTAATAAAGGTGTAGATTTGGAAATTCGATTATTTTCTTTTGTTATTTAAAATAAATGTTTCAATTGTCATGAACCGATATCTTAGAATGCATCTTATCCTAAACTTATTCTTGTCTCACAAAATCCCAAGTACCCACCATTCCTTGGCACTTTGTTCATAATCTCGGGAAATGCATATATGTCAGCACGAGTATATTTGACAAGTTGGGTTCGTCATTTTCCATGTATTTTAATGGGATTTATTATAAAATATGATTAATACCACATAAAATCCTAAACTAGCACATTCGTGACAAATCTACTTAAAATTAATTTTTGGATTACTAAAAATCCAAACTAATGATACGTTTGAGATAAAGTTATCATTAGTTAGTTTATGTTAAATTTAATTAATATTACAAAAAACTATAAACCGGCATACCTATGACAAACAAAGAATAGAATTCTAAACTAATGCGTTCATCGCGTCATTCAATTAATCGTAAAATTTAATGGAAATTAATACTGGGTAATTTTATCACAAATATACCTACTTGGGATAGTTTGAAGTAAATTTATTATATGATAATTCTAATAAATGTGGATTTAAGATTTTGATGGTAATTAATTCAATTTTTAAGATAGGATTGTAACGAGACCCGTTAATTCAGGACTGTAGTAAGTAAGCAAGTGAGCAAAAAAATGAGGTGGTGACTTGGCTGTTTTCCAATTTTAAAGAGGAGCAGACAAAAGAAGTGAAGGTAAAAAGCGAACTGTCTTCTCCACTCAACCCATAACCACATCTCTCTAAAAGCCGTGCCAGATTGGAGTCTTCCCTGTTTCCCCAAACGGGCCGCCCCCGAAAAGACCAATCTGCCCTCCCCCTTCCTTCCTCCGATAACATTCCCTCCTCCCATCTCCACCCTCCTCCTCCCTCCTCCCCTCCTCTCTCTCTAAGGCAACGATCGCCGCCGCCGCCGCCGCCGCCGCCGTAGCAGTCGTCTTCCCCGCCTCCGTCTCCTTCTCCGGCCTCGCGATGTCGAAGTCGTCGTCGTCGTCCTCAGCGACGCCTTCGGCGGGGGGGGCGTCGTCGACGACGCCGTCGTCGTCGATCAAGCCCGACGACTACGCGCACAGCCCCTTCCACTACGCCGTCGCGCTGGGCGACGGCAAGACCCTGTCCCGCCTCCTCGCCTCCCTCCCCCGCCTCGCCGACCCGGGCCTGGTGCACTCCGAGTCCGAGTCCCTCGCCCAGGAGGTCCTCGCCGACCGCATCGCCTCCGCCGTCGACCGCCGCGACGTCCCCTTCCGCGAGACCCCGCTCCACCTCGCCGTCCGGCTCTCCGACGCCGCCGCCGCCCGCTCCCTCGCCACCGCCGGCGCCGACGCCTCGCTCCAGAACGCCGCCGGGTGGAACCCGCTCCAGGAGGCGCTCTGCCGGCGGAACGCGGAGATCGCGTCCGTCCTCCTGGAGCACCACCACCGCTCCGCCTGGTGCAAGTGGCGCCGCCGCCTCCCCCGGGTGATCGCCGTGCTCCGCCGCATGCGCGACTTCTACATGGAGATCTCGTTCCATTTCGAGAGCTCCGTCATCCCGTTCGTCGGGAAGATCGCCCCCTCCGACACGTACCGGATCTGGAAGCGCGACGGCAATCTCCGGGCCGACACCTCCCTGGCCGGCTTCGACGGCCTGAAGATCCAGCGCGCCGATCAGAGCTTCCTTTTCCTCGGGGAAGGGGACCAGAGCCACGGCGTCCCCGAGGGCGCCCTCCTGGTCCTCAACCACGACAACCGGAAGATCTTCAACGCGTTCGAGAATGCCGGAGCTCCCATGAGCGACTCGGACATCGCCGGCTTCTGTTCCCAGACGAGCGTGTACCGTCCAGGCATGGACGTCACGAAGGCTGAGCTCGTGAGCAGAACTAATTGGAGAAGACAAGATAAGACGGAGTCCGTCGGCGAGTGGAAGGCCAGGGTTTACGAAGTCCACAATGTAGTGTTCAGCTTCCGATCGCGCAAGGTCACCTCGTCGGAGAACGACGTCGCCGGCAGTGAGCAGGTAGTTTTGGAGCGTCTTTCATGGTTTCGACTTTCAAATTTGAATTTTATCTCCTCGTCACTAGACACTTAGTTTCCGCCGTTCACGCAGGTATTGCCGCTTGAGCTCGACGAGGACGACGATGGCTTCCTCGTAGCCGAGAATCCCCAGTTCATGTTCTCGAACCCCAGCAATAACAACAGCGAGAGACGGAGGCACAGCAGCTTCGTGAGGGAGGAGAGGGAATGGGTGCACGTGGGGAGGAAGAGCGTGGACGTGGTGCCCTTCTCCGCGGCGCCGGTGGCCCCGCCGCACCGGAGGGCCGCGATCGCGGTGGCGCCGAGCCCTCAGACCAAGGAGAAGGAGTACGTGAAGAGCCTGAGGCCGTCGGTCTGGCTGACCGAGCACTTCCCGCTGAAGACGGAGGAGCTGCTGCCGCTGCTCGACATACTGGCCAACAAGGTGAAGGCCGTCCGGAGGATGCGGGAGCTGCTCACGACCAAGTTCCCGCCGGGCACTTTTCCGGTCAAGGTAAGGAACATTCCTTCTCCGGGCACTTTTCCGGCATGCATTGATGACGAAATTTTCAAATCATTTTGGTGAACCACCGCACCGAATCAGCCAAAGTCCCATTTTTTTTTTTTTTTTTTCAAATTTCTCCGTGAATAAAGAAAGGCCAACTACGAGATTTCTTCAAATTGAAAATCTGGGAATTGATTCCTGGGTCTGTCTTCCTTCCATCTAGAAAGTCGTTTGACAAGATACGAAGGGGAAGGAACAGATAGCCTCTTATCATATAATATTATTCTAAGAGATTCCTTGCTGAGTCGAGAAGATGCATCCATTAAAGTATCGCTGCGGATCCACAAATCTTTCGTATCGCGTCGATAGAGCGCTTTGTCCCTTTCTTTGAAATCGCTCCGTGGGGTCTACCTTGGGGGTGTACTGTCTTCGTCTTGGGGTCGTGGTCCAAGGATATCTTTGCTTTTTCCCTGTTTGTTCTTGCTGTTCCAAACTTTGGCTTTGTCCCTGCCCACTTTTCTTTGAGTATATTTATGTTCATGACTCCTGCAATGGAATTACTTGAGTGGCGTGACAAGGACTGGCTTTAGGAAGCTTTTGTGGGGCCCTCGGTCGGGGGGTTAACGTGAGATGGGAGTTTACCTATTGGGTGCTCCGCGCAAGGGATGGGCCCCATTCTGCTGCTGCTGCTGCTGCTGCTGCTGCTCTTGTCCTTCTCTGTATAGTAGAAGTCTTTCTTCGTCTGGTCTAATGGGGGAATAAGCATGTTTCGACCATTGGGGTTTCGGACAGATTAACATAAGACGTGGTATGACGGTCCATTGAACTCTGGACCCAACAACTTTAAGGTGGCTCCCGACCCTGGCTTGGAACTTGGGACGGGGTTTGGAGAATGGTGTCGTTTTCAGTCCTTGGTGATGGGTTAAATTCAGGGAAAACAACTGGCCAATACAATAGTGTGCAGCAGTAGAGCTCCATGTGGTGCCTGTCTTGCTGTAATTTTGGCTTCAAATTTAAGCTAAAACGACAGACATAGTCCGGTACTTTTTCAAGGGACAACTAGGGAAGCTTTCTGAGTCTTAGATCCTACTTCTAGATGAAGCCCCCCTCTCCTTGGGGTTTAGACATTATTAGTCATGAGAGCTGTCCCGTTAGGCATGCCGCTGTGTTGGGGCCTCCCTCTTGATTGCTTCTCATCAGCTTTGTGTGCGCACAGTGCAGTTTTTAGGTGCATGATTGAAACGCTAGTGGTTTTCTCCTTGATGGTGTGCAGGTGGCAATTCCGGTGGTCCCGACAGTGAGGGTGGTGATAACGTTCACAAAGTTCGTCGAGCTCCAGCCGACCGAACGGTTCTACACGCCGCTCTCGAGTCCCAGGCATCTCAATGGCGGATCGAGAAGCGGGTCCGAGGAGGACCAGAAATCGGATGGACCCTTCTGGTCCTGGCCATCGTCATCGTCGTCATCAACGTCGTCATCGGCATCATGGCTCCGGCGGAGCAGTAGCCGGTCGGTGGGATCAAGCAAGGATCTGCCGCGGTGTCCCCCCGCCCAGCAGTCCGATCCTTTTGTAATACCTAGCGGATATTCATGGAGTAGCATCGATGATAAATCGCATAAGATGAAGAAATCCAAGTCAGTCAGAAAATCTAAGTCGTAGGTCCAATTGGGATTCTTTTTCTTCTCTCTTTTTTCGTTTTAGCTAAAGGGAAAAGGAAACAAGATGGGCAGGCAAGGAAAATGAAAAAAGAAAAGAAAAGTTGAGCCTTTGTACTCTTTCAAAGCTGGAAAAGGAGGAAAAAGAAAGTCAAAAAAAGAAGAGCCAAGATCATAAATGCAACGGTGGTTCAAACTTGCCCTTCTTGGGCTCTCAGAGAGACGCTGTAGATCCGTGAACTTAAAACTTTTCACGGGACACCTGTTGCACTCGACCGTTGCCGTTGCCGTTGCCGTTGCCCCTCTCTCTCTCTCCCTGGCCAGACACTTACTAGGTTTTCTTAGTAAGGTGAGGGGAAAATCAGCTTTTGATTTCACTGCTATCTTCCATGGAGAAAGCAATTTACAACAAATTAGACGAAAACTTTGAAAGTACATAGGTTTGATCATGGCTTGGCGGCCCATCTGAGTCAATGAAGGGCCAAGCATTTTTTGGACGAGCCTAGACAGCATTTTCTTTCTTGGGCCCAGGCTTGCCCACATAGGCCCAATATGTAGCCTTTTCCATTCGTTGCCCAATTACTGAATGAAAATGATAAGTCTTTCAGCTAACATTTTCTCTTAAAACTTTGAGGCAACATTTTATGTATCCAATTGTAAAATATATATTTGTTGGATATTTTCTCCACTAAATGGATAAAAACTGCCCGACTGTGTGCACATAAATAACTTGGGGTGGGGGAGAATGTCTCGGATATATTGCCAAGTCATCAATCCAAGGAGACAAGGACCATTAGATCGATGGGTAGACTTAAAACTCTACGATTGGATTGTGAAATGCAGATTGATATCCACCAAGATGTATCTCCACCATTGGATTGGTTGATTGATTACTAAATCTCTCTATCATTAGATTGTAAGGCGGGAGTGAATCTCTACCGTTAGATTAGTAAGTGAGATTAGCACGTAGATAGATCTCCACCATGAGATGAGATGTGAGAATTGTAATTAGAGAGACTTTTGTATAAATAGAGGAGTCCCCTCTTCATTTGTATCATCCAACTTTTAAGCAATAGAATACATTTTCTTCTAGAGCATTTCTCTCTAAAAAATGGAACTTTATAGTCAAGATTTTGACCCTCCCACTAAGTAAACTAATTAGTAGACTAATACAAAGAAGTTCATTATTAATCACATATCATAGAAAAATTCTCTACACAATGGAACTTTATAGGCAAGATTTTGACTCTCCCATTTAGTAAACTAATTAGTAGACTAATACAAAGAAGTTCATCATTAATCACATATCATAGAAAAATTCCTTGAGGAAATTGATGCTCAAAAATTGAACAATGGAGCTTATTTTTGCCTTCAATAGACTGAATTTTGTCCTCCATGACTTCCCCTTCGACTACAGTAAATGATGGGTTATCGATTTTTCCTTCAACATCTTTCAGTTAACACTCTCTATTTTTTAGTTTGTGCTTGCCTCATCAATCATTCCTTGCCTAACCCTCTCTATCTTTCTGTCTATACTTGCTGTAAACTGCTTTATCAACCTCCTCTCTTAGCCTTAATTTCTCTACTTCCAACTTTTTAACTTCATCTTCAATTAGCTTGATTTCCTCCTCATCCAACCCCTTTACTTCGGTCCAGCAAACTTATTTTGAAAGGCTCAAATAATAAGCTTTTCGTAGGTGCAAAAATCATGTCAATTAAACATTGCATGAAAAATTAATGCACGATCAAAATTTGGATTTATTTATTTTAGTAAGGTTTGATGCTTAATTTTAACTACAAATATTATCCACATGGTTTCTAGTGAGTCTGAAGTTTCTAAGGGTTTGTCTGGTCCTTCTTTGTTTTCAAATAAAATAGTTGAAGTGAAGAGTGAGGAGGAAAAACAATGCCGTACAGTTGATTTTATTGAAAGTAGAATTGGTTGCGTACAAAATGAGCGTATTGAATTGCAAAATAAGGCCAATGAAATGTTGAGCGATGGCACTCATCTAGGATTGAATGGTGATAGCTTGGTCTGCTCTATTAATATGCATCAATAGGCTAACAATCAGCAGTCCTCGCCTAGTTCCTTATTTTAACTAAGTATCTGGGACTTACAACACAATGGCATCTCAATCTGAGAACAAAGCCTCAGCTAGAGATAAAATCAAACTATTGAAGAAGAAAGTGAAAATCTTGCGGCACCAGTTGAGTTAGAGGGGAGTTTATAGAGATTTTACTATTTTTCCTTAGTGCAATTGAGTATCCATTAGTAGCCTTGTTAGTCGTTGCTGCTTATCTACATCGCGGTACGATAAAGCTTTTTTTTTTCCTTACAACTACTAGTTATCTAATGTGTTTGAACACATAATATGTGGAAGCCCACTTCCTTTAATATCCTCAATATGTGATTGAGTGCGATGTAGATAAGGTGTGGCAAAAAGACTTTGAAGGTGTCTTGAAAGTTTTATCCTATGGATTTGGATGCACAACTAGCAAGGATATAGTTTCAATTATTGCTCTCCTTGATCAATTCGTCTGATGTTTAATTGCAACTATATACGCAACCTCTCCAAAAAAAAAAAAAAAAAAAAAAAATCTACACCCTTTTTTGATGGATGTTGTATGAACCACTGACGAGATTCCATTAAGTTTGTCCATAGCAAGTAAAAATTTTGCACTTCAAGATAGAAAACATTGCCATTGTGGCCAACGTTTTAGTTAGAAATTTGAGTTGCTGTGAAGATTGAGACATTAAGCAGCACTAGTCAATGGTCTTTTTGGCTCATAGGGACTTCATGGTTGGAATGATATTGCATGTTCTAGCAAATCTCACTGACAATGCTAAGCAAAACAAAGCAATCCATTTGTATGATAATGTGCACTTCAAGCAACAACCTACCCATGGTATCACATAGAGTCCTAGATGGGTGCAATAAACGCCCATGCTTTTCTTTGTGATTCAATATGATCTTTTTGTACCCTATAGAGTCTATCTTCAATGGAATGAATTATGTCCTCCTTGATTTCCTCTTTGACTATAGTAATGAGTGGATTTTTGTAACCATTTCATTGATTTTTCCTTATGCACTTTTGAGACTTTTATAAAATCTACGTAACATGTTATTCATTCTGTTGGCCTTCGTTAGTGTATCTATCTATCTGTGCATGTTCTCCAATTCTTTAACAATAACAGTTCTCGATCCACCTTTTCAAATTTTTTTCTTCATATTTAGCTTCAGTCTTCTGTCACGATTTCTCAGATATCGTAGCCTCCTCCGTTAGCTTCAAATCCTCCTCTTTCAACCTTTTTCCTTCATATACAGTTTTCTTCAACAATTCCTTAACTTTGTCGGTCTTCTCTCTTATCTTGAAATTCTCCTCTTCCAAACTTTTTGACCTTTTCTCAGTATGTTTTATGAGATTTTGTTCTGTCCTAAGCTAAGGCAACGTTGAAATCGGGAGACGGAAACTGGAGTAGGCAACATTTAAGAGTCAGAACATGAGAGTGGAAACAAATGATTGAAAAACAAGGCAAAGAATGAAAGTGCGTCCGACAATATTGAGCTTATCTAGTAAAATCAAATGAAGCCCAAACCCGGCCCAAATTCACCAGCGAAATGTGTAAAACAGTTGTTATTGTACCGAAAGCAAGCATGACATCATCCAACTTGTGCTTTTACGTAAGCTCCGCAATTGAAAAACGTTACACACTGAGGATATTGTCTCAGGCTTAGGTGGTCGAGACACCGAGATTTGGCTGTGCTAATACCTCGTAATAGGTTCTTGAGCCAAGTCTTTACACTAGCATTCTTTTTCTATAGACTTATAGATAATTTCATAAAATTATATTAATCATTAGATTTCCTGAAATTTCTTGAAATCCTAAGTCTTCAATCAACTCAGGTGACTAAAACTAATATGTGGTGATGATATTGTTTTCAAAATTAAATCTTTTTAACTAAAAGATCAAGAAAATTTGTGCTATATTTGTCAAGATTGTCGATGTTGCAAGATTGCGCTTTTAAGGCGTCATATTTAAATTGTTATAGATTCTTGACCTTCTATAGAAAAGAGCAATCGAGTTTTAAAGTTCAAGTATGCCATCAATCTAGCGTTTCCTTAGCTGTGCTGCCTTAGTGATTTCTTTCAAGTAAACCTTACTTGCTCACACTCGCTGGATTTGCTACTTCAAGACAAACAATATTAGCAAGCTGTCTGAAAGTTTAATGAGAAGGTTGAGTTTATCACGGGAGGCTGAGATTAGTCCACTCTGTTAATATGGGCTAAGGCTGGACGGACTAAGTCCCCGTCTAGTTTTGGGGACTCTCAGAACAAATCTCCAGCAATAGACAAAATCGAAGGGTTTTGCGATAGCGTGGTCAACGTTACGGCAGGATAAAATAATGTTGCTTGCTTTGTTTTCCTTACCATCAAGAGCTTGGGACTATCCGAACAAAAGTCCGGTAGCAGCTGATCAATTGCAGAAGAGAACTCCAGCAAGACATTAAAATTGAATTTCTGGACATATTGAAATCGAATAATTGAGGAAAAGAAACATAGGGCTTGTAAATATGAAAATATAAATTTATATCGAGTTTATTTATGGCCTGTATCAAGATTATGCGTCACATGAAATTTCTGTGTTTGTTGAGTGTTCAGAAATTGTTAAGCTTTCGCTTCCTCCATCACTTAAATAATTGGCCTTTCCCGCGTTGTAGCTTGTGAACATAGATTGAATGCTATCTGAGGAGCTCTCCGTGCCACGGTGGATCTTATGCTTCGAAACAATCTTCCTCTGCTTGACGTATCCTGTCATTTCCTCACAAACTCTCCGAACCGGTTGCAGTCCAGCGTAAACCCCTCCATCCTCGCCTCCTTCCCTACCAAATTCAAGAGATTGCGCACCCCAAATCTCTCCGTCCAAACCTAATTGCATCAATGAAAAAGAACGACGACAATGACACGATGTTTTCGTTTCTTGAGTAATAACTATAACCGACTTCTTAGAGACTGAAAGCAGCAAATTTCACTGGCATGAGACCTTCCGATGCAGTTTTTCCAAATAAAGACCCGAAATAACTATAACTGACTGATCAGCATGGTGTTTAGTATGCAAAGGAGCTTTTGCATTGATCATTTACCTCTTCTGGCTTTCACTCTCGTGGGAAACCGGTTGAAGTATGTGTGATCTTTCATAACTTCTTCTCTGACTGCATGGCTTGCTTCTTTATCCTGTGCTGTAGATGTTGACTACTTCCATAACAAAATTCATGAGCTTCTGTTCCTCTCACACGATCTCTTTTGAATGTATCTTGTAGCTGGCCTTGTATACCATCCGGACGTGGCCCATGACGGCGTTGGAAAATGTGAACTCCCTAGTGGGGAGCTGCTGCTCCAGAGTTTCTGCAGAAGCTCACTTATCTCTGTTGAAACCAGATTTAAATTCTGAAATTGTCATGGCGCTCACCCATAAAAAACGACACAAAGAGGACAAGGTGAGTTCTTCAAATAATCAGGGTCATAACCCGCTCTGATACCATGTAGAAAAACAAAAATTCACACAAAGACACAAAGATTACGAGGTTCGGCAATGTGCCTACGTCCTCGAACAATTCTTTCGTTCTCTTTTCTGTTCTTTTTGTTGTATTGAGCATTTGCCATTGTTCAACCATATGTACAAAAAAAAAGTTGCCACAACTAAGGAAACAAGCAACCAGAATAAAATCAGAAAAAGGAAGAGATCCCAGAATTATAGGAATACAATATTAACAAATCTCGTTTCTTAAGATTGGAGAGAAAATCACGCCAACAAAGTCATCTCTCAATCGTTCAACTTGCGATGGAAGTATCTTCCCTGTATAAATTAATCCACAACTTCCAGTACTCCATAGAACGAAATCTTTATTTCCCATCTTTGATTTCATCGATCGAGATCATCAAAAGTTAGAAGGAAAATCTCGAGAGGCTGCAAACTATGGGTGATGACCGGGCTCTCGTCCACGGTGTACCTGAAGCCGAACCCCCGTTGATTGCCCGCCCGGCGCCTCTCGCCGACTCCTACAATGACCGGATCCGCCCCCTGCTCGATGCAGTTGACAAGCTACGAAACCTGAATGTCATGAAGGAGGGCATACCGCTCCCTACCATCGTCGTCGTCGGCGACCAGTCCTCCGGGAAATCAAGCGTCCTCGAGTCCCTCGCCGGCATCAACCTGCCGCGGGGGCAGGGCATTTGCACCCGCGTCCCTCTCATCATGCGGCTCCAAGACAACCCCCACGCCGACCGCCCCGAGCTCTACCTCGAGTTCAACGGAAAAGTCGTCCACACGAAAGAGGACAACATCTCCGTGGCCATTAATGACGCCACCGACGAGATCGCGGGCCATGGGAAGGGCATATCGAACGCCCCGCTGACTCTGGTCGTCAAGAAAGACGGCGTCCCGGACTTGACCATGGTCGACTTGCCCGGAATCACGAGGGTGCCCGTACACGGCCAGCCGGAGGACATCTACGAGCAGATCTCGGAGATGATAATGGAGTACATAAGGCCTGAGGAGAGCATCATCCTCAATGTCTTGTCCGCGACCGTTGACTTCTCCACCTGCGAGTCCATAAGGATGTCGCAAGTAAGTATACTCACATATCAATTAAAAACTCGAATGATTTATACAACTCTAGCAAATGGGTCAATACGATAATTTGATTTTGGGGATTGCAGATGGTGGACAAGACCGGCAAGAGGACTCTGGCCGTCGTCACAAAGGGTGATAAAGCTCCGGAGGGCCTCCTCGAGAAGGTGACGGCCGATGATGTCAATATAGGACTCGGTTATGTGTGCGTGAGGAACCGGATTGGTGACGAGTCCTACGGAGAAGCGAGGCTGGAAGAGGCGAAGCTGTTCGAGACGCACCCTCTGATGTGCAAGATTGACAAGTCCATCGTTGGTGTGCCTGTCTTGGCACAAAAGCTGACGCAGATTCAAGCCACCATTATGGCCAAGTGTTTGCCGGAGATCATCAAGAAGATCAATGACAAGTTGAACGCGAATGTGGCTGAGCTTAAGAAATTGCCCAAGAATCTGTCCTCGGTCGCGGAGGCCATGACGGCCTTCATGCAGATCCTGGGATCGGCGAAGGAGTCGCTGAGGAAAATCTTGCTGAGAGGCGAGTTCGATGAGTACCCGGAAGAGAAGAACATGCACTGCACGGCCAGGCTAATGGAGATGCTGAACCGATACTCCCATGAGCTCCAAAACTGCGCCGAGAATGGCCTGAGGACCAACTTCCTTTTGGAGGAATTGGAGGTCCTGGAAGAGGCCAAAGGGATCGGGCTCCCGAACTTCCTCCCTCGCACCGCCTTTCTCACCCTTTTGCAGCGGAAGGTGAGGGGGATATCGAGCAAGCCGCCGAGTTTTGTGGCTCGTGTTTGGGAATATATTGAGGGAGTGGTGATTCGGGTGTTGATGCGACACTCCGAGAATTATCCTCAGCTTCAGTCGTCGATGAGAAGAGCAGCGTCCAGTCTGATCAACAAGATGAAGGAGAAGGCGATGGATAGGATAATGGAAATTGTTGAAATGGAGAAGCTCGCTGACTACACATGCAACCCTGAGTACATGTTGGAGTGGAACAGCTTGATGTCCCAGCAGAACATATTCATGGAGGCAATCAACAACGTGTCAAAGCCTAGCTACATTGTCCTCAACGGGATCGGGGAGGTCGACGTGGAAAACCTGAGGCATCGCAAGCATCAGCATATTCAGGAGGCGTTCGATCTGAAGATGAGGATTACCACGTACTGGAAGATTGTGCTGCGGAGGTTCGTCGACTCGATGGCGCTGCATCTGCTGTTCAGCGTGCAGAACCTGGTGAGCAACTACATGGAGAAGGAGATCGTGGGCGAGCTGATCGGGCCAAATGGCAGCAGCGGCATCGAGAGGATGCTAGAGGAAGCGTCGTCGGTGGCGGTGAAGCGCGATAAGCTGAACAGGAGCATCAAGCTGTTGAGGGATTCTGCGGCGGAGGTGGCCAAGATTATGGACATAATTTCTACTGATTTTGACTACACTGATTGATCAGTGTTGTTGTTCTAGTGGGCTTTCCGTTTTCTTTCTATGAGTGTGCTCTTGTTTCGACTGGCCTTTGACTAGCTTCCTAGGATTTTGTTGTTCTAGTAATCAGCTTTTCAACGTCAGTTTTAAAGGTTGTTTCGTGTGTGCAAAATGGGTGTTGATGGGCTTGTTATGGTTCTATTAACCTTGCGTGCACAAGTAATATAACAAGAAAGGGTTAATAAGAAGAAACCTAAGTCATGCGCGATTCCAACGCCCAATCATTTTACGTGGCATTGCCGATCAACATTGTTGAGATGGAGGCCCGGAGAATTGGCTGCCCGCTTTCTAAGAAAATGACACAAATAGTCTATAAATTATTGCCCAATATGCAATGTGATCCATAAACTTTTAATTTGTTCAATATGATATATGTACAATAAGCTTCATGGACATTTGGTATATGTCCAATTTAATTCCTGAACAATACAAAAATATTTGATGTTGTCCTAGACTTGATTTAATGGAAAAATAATATTAAATATTTTCATATAATTCACCAACTAAATTGCACATATATAAAAAGTCTAGTGACAATATTGGACAAATTAAAAATTCAAGGACTAAATTACCTATTCAATTGAAGTTCATGAATCATTTATGTTATTATCACCTTACTTCTCGGTTGAATTGTTGATGTAAGTGTGTAGTTCTGTCCATGTCAGTTTCAGGGGCAATGTCAAAATTGGTTTTTGTGATCTTGGGGGCCGTTCGATTGGAATTATATAAACAGTGTCTATTTTGTTTTTGTAAGCAAAAGTAAACAGTTTTTCACGTGAAAGTACCGCTTATTTTTAAAAAAAGCCAAAAAAACAGCCAACGTAATCTATTATTGCGAAAGCCGAATATTTTTACTTATTTTGATGAAAAAGTGATTCCATATATCTATAATTCTAGATCAACCAATGAAAAGTTTTGACGTGGAAAGACCGCTAATTACTTCTCTATAGGAACGTGCATTTTTGTTCTTCTTCGTAAGGAAATTGATTGAGATTCCTTAAAGGTGTCCTTAAATTTAAAGTTCGTTAAATGAATTAATATTGCTTTTAATATGCGTTGCACTAAATAGTTGCTTTAACTTCTCCCTTTTATTATGTCCATTAAATATGTAAACAATGATAAATGTATTACATAGTAACAAAATGCAAAAACGTAACCAACAGTTAGAAATGATAGACATTATTTAATAAAAAGGTTGATAAAATAAACATTTATTACCAGGGTAACCAAACCTTGCTTCTAATCAAGAACTATATAGATAAACTAAAAGCAAGTTAACTGATTTTAATTTTAATGAATATAAGAATTAACATATGCAAACGGCACCTTAATCAATGTTCAATTTGGGCTAAAACTTTATTGTCTAACCGGTCCTGATCTTATTTTAATTATAAACAATTTGATCCTTTTAACGCACATGACAATATCATGACAAATATTATAAAAATGAATGAGCCCATGTACAAATATCGGTTCTTTAGTAGTTATTTTCCAATGTGAGAATTTATTTTAACATGGCTAACTTAATAAAAATAATGAATTTTTAATACTCAACGTCAAAAGACACTAGACGTAGGAAAGAAACTGCTAGTCACTCTCATATGTTCAACTTACTATATTATGGATGACATCATCAATGTGGGGATGGTGCTAACTTTTGGTCAAATCGAAAAATTTTACATGTCAAAATCACTTATCTTAATTGAAAAGTTACCAAATAAAATGAAAAAGTTATTATCTAATATGGAGAAATACAATTATGTTATGGAAATTTACTAATTGTAGTGGCAAAATTGCTCAAGGAACAGAGGTTAGGAGATTTCCAATTCAGAAATTGAAAGTTGTTTGTTCAAAATCTAATTAGTCGCGTGAATACTACTTTGAGCCTGTACTACCTATTAGTCCAAAAACCTGGACTTGATCGTTTCATAAACTTTCAAATAGTTGGCCCTCGCTGCAGAAGTGGGGATGATCATTAGTACCGTAATCTACCATTTAGCAAAAAAGTTGGGTCGAAAGCGAAATACTGAGAGAAAACATGAAACATTATAACGACCACATTGACTATATTTGAAAGTCCAAGTGCATTTCGGAAGAGGTTGTATCTTGCTCCATCCATTGTCGGATATCAATCCCTTGATTGGTGAGTTACAAATATAAACATCTCTCATTTCTTTATTATTATATAAATAAAGCATAAATAAGATTGATGCCTATATCTGCATATGTTTATAATCCACCAATCTAGAGACTGAAATACCATGATAAATAAGACTAATGTCTATATCTATATATGTTTATAACTGCTTTCGGCGGTTTTCGGCGGTTTTATTTCCTTGAATGGCCCACGCTGTTATAAACTCATGCTTTTGTCTCTAAACGATTGCTCCTTCTAGACGGTGTGTTAAATGCTTCTTACTTTTGCCTCAACATTATCTGTTTCACGATCCTGCTCGTAAATAATAATTGTTCCCACCAAAAATGCATGTCCCTTTCTCCTCTATCTCAACTCTTTGCATATTTCTTAACTATGTTTTATCTCTCTTTAAGTAAACACTTGCCCGTTAATCCATTGCCTCAATTGCTTTGTTTTGAATTAATAACCGCTCCTCGTCGCGTATCGACAGTCCAATATGTAATAGCAATGTATGTCAATAACGTCAATTTCTAAGGTCGCTATCAAGAAGTCACATGCATGTTAATGCTCTCGTGTCATTCATGTAATTGTCTCTATTTCATATGTCAAGAATGTGCTTGTCGACGACTTAATTATTTTTGGTGTAATACATCCATTTTTTTTTCAAGAGCCGATTACAAAAGGTAAAGAAAAGAAGAAAAAGCTTGCGTTTTGCAACGAATCTATTCTAGGGAACAATTTCTTTTGAAAAACACTTTTTTTTTTAATTTATGTTCTTGAGAACAATTTCTGAGCATGTGAATGCGTATGGTAATTACACAAAATTTCTGTTCTTGGGAAAGAAATGCCTTTGTTACAACTGCATATATTTTTATGATTTAGAATTTCCTTTAATTTTTAAATAATATATATATATATATATATATATATTTTTTTTTTTTTTTTTTTCTTCTCCTTCCTCTAGTTGGTTGCTGGCCGATGACTGGCTAGACAAGGGCCGACGAGGTTGTCAACCTCAGGAGAACCTTGTTGTGATTGGGCAAGGTTTGACCTCATCGGTGGTCGGGCAAGGCTCAGGGGGGCCTCATCGGTGGCCAGTAAAGCTCGTGGTGGCCCAGCGAGGCTCGGCCTTGCTAGATTTGGGCGAGGTCGAGCCTCGCCCAAACACAACGAGGCTTGGGGAGGCCTTGCCGGTGGTCGGCGAGCTCGGGACAACCTCGCTGGGCTGAGGAGGTCGTTGAGCCTCGTTTGACTGGTCACTGGTTGTTGTCGGCTATCGGCTAGGAAAAGAAGGGAGGAAGAGAAAGAAAAAAAAGGAAAAAAGGTTGAAAAGAAAAGAAAAGGAAAAAAAAAAAAAAGCTTGATTCTTGATTCTTATTTCTTGAGTTGTTTTCGGAAATAAGAAGTAACTTTTTTTTTTTTTCGTTTATGTTTCAAATTTGTTCCTGGGAACAAATTTATTCCTAGGAATAAAAACTTACCAAACACATTTCTATTCTATTTTTACTCCCAAGAATATTTCTGTTTTTTTATGCTCTATTTTTACTCCCAAGAATAAATGAATAGAAACACCTGTTCTCGAGAGTGTTACCAAATGTAGCCAAAGTGTTCGAGGAAGGGGGCATTAATGAAAGCCAAAGTAAAAAATTTAAAACTCTTTGCTTTTTAAAAGTCCCATTGTACAAAAAAGAAAAAAAGAAAAAAAAATGTCCCATTGTACGATTTCCGTGGCGGCCAAGAGAAAAATGTATGGTCGCACCAGTGCAATCTCCAAGTAGAGCCGACAACCCATCAAAATGTTTGAATATAATTGATTTATGCTCTATTTGTTCTTATTTATTTCGTAAAAAATAAATGAATATTTTTTTATAAAAATTTATAATTAGTTAAAGAAATACATTTTTATTATCAATAATAATTTATATCTAAATTTTTCTTGGACAATTAGAACATTTTTCATTTAGGGTATTTACGATTATAAATAATACAAGCTCATTTTTTGAAAAATATTTTTCAAATCTTTTATTTTCCACGAATGTAATTTTTTTCTTAGAAAGGTAACTAATTTTACCTTACAAAAAATCAATCAAATAATGAAAGATTGAGGAAATTGGACACAATCTTCACAATAATGATTTTGTTGATGATGAGCACGAGTGACCGATGATAGACTAATGCTAATATCGTATTACATTAGATAATTTGAATAACAAAAACAGGACAACAAAACACATCCTAATGAACCGTAGTCATTTCTTTTTTTGTTCTTTGTTCATGCATGGACAAATTTTTGTAGTTAAATCTAGCATGAGAATTTTAGGACTTTCAAATGGATAAGTCGAGTCGGCTCTTGATGCAAACAATGAAGAGGGAATGGCCATGCCTCAAAACACAAATTCTAGCCGAAAACTCCAGACCCAAGAGTCACTGTTTCAGTTTCTAAAGGTTTAAGTTCTCTAGGGTCGACGTAGATGGCTGGTGGATCAGCGGTGAGCCGTTCAACCAGGGATCCATTCATAGTTTTGTAGAAGCGTGGAGCATTCCGAGGTTTTTTTTGGCAAAACCGTACTTAAAAGTTCCTACCTTTAAAAAGTCTAAGTTTACACAGTGGTGTGACTTTGGTACAACAGAATTTTGTCCACTGGCGCATCGGGTTCCCACTTTTGTCCCCTCCGCAGCACCAAATCCCCCCACGAAATTATCTTTGAATCGTCCAACTTGCGATAGAAGTCTCTTCTCTACGTCATAAATCCATCACTTCACTACTCCATAGCACGAAATCATCACTTCACATCTTCTATTTCTCCGACCAAACTCATCCAACGCTAGAAGGAAATTCTGAGAGGCTGCAAATAATGGGCGACGACCAGGCTCCTGTCCGCAGTGAACCTGAACCCAAACCCCCGTTGGTTGCCCCTAGGCCTCCACTCGCGGCCTCCTACAATGACCGGATGCGCCCCCTGCTCAATGTAATCGAGAGGTTGCGAAACCTCATGGTCATGGAGGAGGGCGTCCATCTCCCCACCATTGTCGTCGTTGGTGAACAGTCCTCTGGCAAGTCGAGCGTCCTCGAGTCCCTCGCCGGCGTCAACCTGCCACGGGGGCAGGGCATTTGTACGCGTGTCCCTCTCATCATGCAACTCCAAGAAAACCCTCAAGCTGATCGCCCCCAGCTCTACCTCGAGTTCAATGGCAAAGTTGTCCCCACCGACGAGGACAACATCGCCAAGGCCATTAATGATGCCACTGACGAGATCGCGGGTCATGGGAAGGGTGTCTCGAACACGCCGCTGACTCTGGTCATCGAGAAACCCGGCATCCCAGACTTGACCATGATCGACTTGCCTGGAATCACGAGAGTCCCCGTGCACGGCCAGCCTGAGAACATCTACGAGCAGATCTCAGAGATGATCATGGAGTACATAAGGCCTGAGGAGAGCATCATCCTCAATGTCTTGTCCGCGACCGTTGACTTCTCCACTTGCGAGTCCATAAGGATGTCGCAAGTACGTATACTGAGACACGCTTTGCTCCCATACCAATTGAATACTCGAATAATTTATTTCACTCAAGGAAATAAGTCTATACGATTATTCGTTTTTGTGTTGCAGATGGTGGACAAGACAGGCAGGAGGACTCTGGCGGTAGTCACAAAGGCTGATAAAGCTCCGGAGGGCTTGCTGGAGAAGGTGACGGCGGATGATGTCAATATAGGGCTTGGATATGTGTGTGTGAGAAACAGGATTGGCGCCGAGACCTACGAAGAAGCAAGGCTGGAAGAGAAGAAGCTGTTCGACACGCACCCTCTGTTGTGCAAGATCGAAAAGTCCATCGTCGGTGTGCCTGTCTTGGCACAAAAGCTGACGCAGATTCAAGCCACCATGATGGCCAAGTATCTGCCCGAGATCGTCACGAAGATCAATGACAAACTGGACGCGAACATCGCTGAGCTTGAGAGGATGCCCAAAAATCTGTCCTCGGTTGAGGATGCCATGATGGCCTTCATGGAGATCATGGGGTCGGCGAAGGAGTCGCTGAGGAAATTCTTGCTGAGAGGCGAAATAGACGAGTTCCTGGACGAGAAGGACATGCCCTGCACTGCCAGGCTGGCGGAGATGCTGAACCAATACTACGACGAGCTCCGAAACTGGACCGAGAACAACCTGACGACTAACTTCTTATTGGAGGAAATGGAGGTCTTGGAAAAGGCCAAAGGGATTGGCCTCCCGGATGTCCTCCCTCAAACCGCCTTTGTCACCCTTTTGCAGCGGAAGGTGAAGGAGATATCGAGCAAGCTGCCGAGTCTTGTGGTTCGTGTTTGGGACTGCATTGAGGGAGTTGTGATTCAGGCGTTGATGCGACACTCGGAGAATTATCCGCAGCTGCAGTCGTCGATGAGAAGAGCGGCGTCCAGTCTAATTAAGAAGATGAAGGGGAAGACCATGAAATGGATGATGAAGATTATAGAAATGGAGAAGCTCACTGACTACACTTGCAACCCTGAGTACCTGTTGGAGCGGAACAAGTTGATGAACCAGCAGGACCATTTCTTTAACCGCTATAGAAACTATAGCAGCGTTCAACTCGAGGGGCTTGGGGCTGTCGACACGACCCATCTCTGGTATCACGACCAGCAGCTGATTCGGCTGGCGTTCCATCTGAAGATGAGGATGACCCCATACTGGAAGATTGTGATGAGGAGGTTTGTCGACATGGTGGCACTGCATCTGCGGTTCAGCGTGCAGAACCTGGTGAACAAGGAGATGGAGAAGGAGATTAGGTGCGAGCTGAGCGGGCCTGGCATCATCAAGAGGATGATGGAGGAAAAGCCGGAGATGGTGGAGAAGCGCAAGAAGCTGAACAAAAACGTCAAGCTGTTGAGGGAGTCTGCGGAGGTGGTGGCCCAGTTCATGAACCGGATCGCTACCGATGGCGATTACAATCGCTAATTAGCATCGTTGCTCTGTTTTTCTTTCCTTCTTTTTGGCTTGCGAGGGATTATTTGAGGAAAAGATATCTATTGGCTTGTTCTTGTTAGGTTAGGTGGTTCTGTGTGGGATTCTACTGAAGTCTTCAATTAGCTTCCTATGAATAGTTCTTGATGATGTACTAGTTCAGATGGCCATGTTTGTTGATCTAGTAGTCAGCTTTAGAATGTTGGTTTTACTGGTGGTTTGTCTTTCTGCAAATGGGTTCCGTTGGGCCATGATTAATCAGAAATAAATCTGAGTTTTAGGGGCAACGTTAAAATTGGCTTTTGAAATCCTGGCGGTCGTATGGTTAAGTTCATACATAAACAGTTCTTATATGTTTTTGAAAGCAAAAGTAAACCGTTATTCACGTTAAAACAGTATTGGGATGGTTACGGATAGAATCGATTACCTCAAAAGAAACAAAAGCCAACATAATCTACTATCTTGAAAGCACAAATTTTTTGACTTTTTAAATCGGAAAAGCGATCCTATCTCTATAGTAATTATGGAGACCAAAAATATAATTTTAGATTAACTGAAGACAAATTTTGACACCACCTTTCTAGATAAGTATATGCATTTTTGTTCTTCTTCATATGTATTAATCGAGATTCCTTAAAACCATCTTCAAAATCAATTAGAAGAATAAGTTGTCTTGAAATTCCTTTTACTTATAATTTAAAGCTCATCTTGTAAGTGATAAGTGCATTACAATTACCAAAGGATACAAATTCATCCAGGTTGTAATATGTGTAAGGCTAATTCACAACAATTGTAGTACTTCATATGATTTTCCCCTTTTCATAATGTCATAAATATGTACATGATGAATAATGTATTATATATTCCTCACAGCTTTTTTTAATATGTAAGTATCAATATTGAAATGTGTTTCGTTTGTTTATTTTGATAAGTTGATCTTAACATCTAGTTTATGAGAGAAAATTATCATGGAATGATAAAATAAAATAAAAAGTATAATTAGTAGTTAGGCATGATAAATATTAGCATAATGAAAATTATGTTAAATAAACATTAATTATAAAGTGTAACCAAATACCGCTTTTAATTAAGAAACATTTAAATAAACTAAAACAAGTTAAATGATTGTATTGTTTATAAATGAAAACAAAAATAAACATATCCAAACATCACCTTAATCAATTTTCAATTTGTACATTAATTTTTTTTGTCAAATCAGTCATTGTCCTATTTGATTAGAAACAATTTGATCCAATCAATGCAAAGTTTAATAACGGGCCATTGATTTGTGTAGTTGGATTAAGAATGGGAATAATGTCGCCACCCTACTAGCGTCGTGAGAGCGATTGGCCCTCATCGTGAGTGAGCATACGAGAGCTTGTTCGCCCTCATTTAGATCCCTCGCTGCGCAAGTGGTGCGGTGGCCATGACGGCAATAATGTTATCATTTATCAAAAAAAGTTGTGTCAAAAGCAAAATACTAGAGGGAGAAGATAAACAAGAAAAAATTATGAAGACCGCTGTTTGCTGTTTTTAAAAGAAAAAGGGCATTTTGGAACAGGCTGTGTCTTGTTCTATCTTTGGTTGGATAGTAATCCCTTGATTAATGAGTTAGAAATATAGATTTCACCCACATTTATTCAAAGTATGAATCTGTCCCGAATAAAAACATTGAAATAGATGTGGCAAATATGATACTCGATAGGACATACATTTGTCGATCCTTAAAGCTTGCCAAAATAAAAGAAAAACAAATGGCTAGGCTAAAGACGCATTTACTTGTTCGATATTCACAAATTTGACAAAATCTTCAATTTACTCTAAAAAGATGGTCTAAGAAAATTAAAGGAAGGCCAAATTGTCCTAAGTAAAAAAGATGCAAACAAAAAATATTGCAAGTGGTACCACTCATGGAGCCATAACATAGTAGTGTGTTTTTTTTTTTTTTTTTAAAGAAAATAATTCAAGAGGCAATTTGATAAGGAAAAAGCAAATTTCTCGATGATAAAGGGGCGTACGCAACCCTTAATTATCTAAGGTAAAAGAATGAAAGGATTTTCTTTCTTGGGCCCAAGCTTGCCCACATAGGCCCAATATGTAGCCTTTTCCATTCGTTGCCCAATTACTGAATGAAATTGATAGGGCGTTCAGCTAACATTTTCTCTTAAAACTTTCAGGCCACATTTTATGTATTCAATTGTAAAATATATATTTGTTGGATATTTTCTACACTAAATGGATAAAAACTGCCCGACCGTGCGCATATAAATAACTTGGGGTGGGGGAGAATGTCTCAGATATATTGCCAAGTCATCAATCCAAGGAGACAAGGACCATTGGATCGATGGGTAGACTTAAACTCTACGATTGGATCGTGAAACGCCGATTGATATCCACCAAGATGTATCTCCACCATCGGATTGGTTGATTGATTACTAAATCTCTCTATCATTAGATTGTAAGGCGGGAGTGAATCTCTACCATTTAGATTAGTAGGTGAGATTAGCACGTAGATAGATCTCCACCATGAGATGAGATGTGAGAATTGTAATTAGAGAGACTTTTGTGTAAATAGAGGAGTCCCCTCCTTATTTGTATCATCCAACTTTTAAGCAATAGAATACAATCTCTTCTAGACCATTTCTCTCTAAAAAAAATGGAACTTTATAGTCAAGATTTTGACACTCCCATTTAGTAAACTAATTAGTAGACTAATACAAAGAAGTTCATGATTAATCACATATCATAGAAAATTCTCTACACAATGGAACTTTATGGGCAAGATTTTGACTCTCCCATTTAGTAAACTAATTAGTAGACTAATACAAAGAAGTTCATTATTAATCACATATCATAGAAAAATTCCTTGAGGAAATTGATGCTCAAGAACTGAACAATGGAGCTTATTTTTGTCTTCAATAGACTGAATTTTGTCCTCCATGGCTTCCCCCTTCGACTATAGCAAATGATGGGTTATCGATTTTTCCTTCAGCATCTATCAATTAACACTCTCTAGTTTTCGGTTTGTGCTTGCCTCATCAATCATTCCTTGCCTAACACTTTCTATCTTTTTGTCTATCCTTGCTATAAATTGCTTTATCAACCTTGGTTGTTCATCCAATTCTCTAAATTTATCTTCATGCGACAATTTCTTAGATATCATAGCCTCCTTTCTTAACTGCAAATTATACACTTCTAACCTTTTAATTTCCTATTCAGCCTTCTCTAACGAATCCTTGACCTTTTCAGCCTCCTCTCTTAGCCTTAATTTCTCCTCTTCCAACTTTTTAACTTCATCTCTAGTTAACTTGATTTCCTCCTCATCCAACCCCTTTACTTTGGTCTAGCAAACTTATTTTGAAAGGCTCGAAAAATAAGCTTTTTGTAGGTGCAAAAATCGTGTCAATTAAACATTGCGTGAAAAATTAATACACGATCAAAATTTGGATTTATTTATTTTAGTAAGGTTAGATGCTTAATTTTGTCCTTCTTTGTTTTCAAATAAAATAGTTGAAGTGAAGAGTGAGGAGGAAAAACAATGACGTATAGTTCATTATATTGAAAGCAGAATTGATTGTGCACAAAGTGAGCATAATGAATTGCAAAATAAGGCCAATGACATGTTGAGTGTGCATGGCACTCATCTAGGATTGAATGGTGATAGCTTGGTCCGCTTTATTAATATGCATCAACAGGCTAACAATCAACAGTCCCCACTAGTTCCTTATTGCAACTAAGTATCCAGGACTTACAACACAACTGCATCTCAATATGAGAACAAAGCCCCAGCTAAAGATGAAAGTGAACTATTGAAGAAGAAAGCGATAATCTTGCGGCACTAGTTGAGTTAGAGGGGAGTTTACTCTTTTTCCTTAGTGCAATTGAGTATCCCATTAGCAGCCTTGTTCGTCGTTGCTGCTTATCTATGTTGTGGTACAATAATTTTTTTTTTCTTACAACTACTAGTTATCTAATGTGTTTTAACACATATGTGGAAGCCTGCTTCCTTTAATATCGTGCGATGTAGATGGGGTGTAGCAAAAAGACTTTGAAGGTGTCTTCAAAGTTTTATGCTATGGATTTGGATGCACAACTAGCAAGGATATAATTTCAATTATTGCTCTCCTTGATCAATTCGTCTGATATTTAATTGCAACTATATATGCAACCTCTTCGAAAAAAAAAATCTACACTCTAATGGATGTTGATATGAATCACTGTGATGAGATTCATTAAGTTTGTCCATAGCAAGTTAAAATTTCGCACAATAGAAAACATTGCCATTGTGGCCAACGTTTTAGTTAGAAAATTGAGTTGCTATGAAGATTGAGACATTAACCGTTTTGTGATAGTCTCATTGCCATTGTGGCCCTCTATTACAGATTCGAAAAGTGACTATACTGAACTGCTAGCCAAATACTTGGTACTCTCCCACACGTTTTGTGATAGCCTTGTTAGCCTTCTGAGACTCTATTCTTTCTTCTCTTTTCCTCCTCCTTAAAAATTGCAATTATTTCAACATATAGTGACTACTGGTGATTAGACTTAGAAGCTAGAGTTAGCCTTGTGGTGACCATATGGTTTTATTGTGTCCTCATCTAAGGATGATTGCTCTTGTAGAGGGTCACTCAATGTCCGAGCCTCCGCACGTAATTCGGTTATCTCTAATCAAACATGCTTGCTTCTCATCAACATTTTGTATCTCGAAATATGAACTTTAATTTGCAATATCATCCCAACCATAAGTTCCCTACAAGCCAAAAAGACCATATGCAAGAATTGTGTATATTAACCGTTACAATGCTAATGTTGTATAGTGTCCAATACACTATAAGATGGTTGTTATGTATGGTGTCGTTTGTCTTGTTTTGCATATTCACCTGTTCTTTTTGTATATTAAGGATTCAAAGATATATATATAATTTTAGGTATTATGCATAATTTTTCCATACAATTTTTTTTTTTGGTCGAATTTTGCAATGTTTAATTAACTCAATTTTTGCACCTACAAAAAACTTATTATTTGAAAATTTCAAAATAACCTTTAGAGAAAAGTTATGATATCTAAGGAAAAGTTGGGAAAAAAATCTAAAGAACACACGAGAGAGTTTCAATGCAAAATTTTTTCTCTTCTTGAATCTCCATTTCAACATTAAATAATTGTTGCATGAAGAGAAATTTAGGGTTGAATGAACAACTAATGTTGATAAAGTAGTTTACAGCAAATATAGACAGAAAGATAGAGAGTGTTGAGTAAGGAATGATTGACGAGGCAAACACAAATTGACAAATAGAGAGTGTTAAGCAAGGAATGATTGAGGCGGTAAGTGGGATAGATAAAAGACTGAAAGATGCTGAAGGAAAAATTGATAGCCCATCATTTACTTAGTCGAAGTGGAAGCCATTGAAAACAAAATTCAGTCTATTGAAGACAAAAATAAGCTCCGTTGTTAAGTTATTGAGCATCAATCTTGTCAAGGAATTTTTCTATGACATGTGATCAATAATGAGCTTATTGCTTTGAGCAAATACCATTTGTATAACTAAGTGAATTGTGAACTTAAACTTCTTTTTATTAGTTTGCTAATTAGTTTACTAAATAGGAGAGTCAAAATTTTAGTTTACTAATTAGTTTACTAAATAGGAGAGTCAAAATCTTGCCTATGAAGTTCCCTTGTTTAGAGAGAAATGCTCTAGAAGAGAATGTATTCTATTGCTTAAAAATTGGATGATACAAATGGGAGGAGCACTCTCCTATTTATACAAAAGTCCATCTAATTACAACTATTGATCTCACATCTCATCTCATGGTAGAGATTGATCCATGTGCTAATCTCACCTACTAATCTAATGGTAGAGATTCAATCCCGCCTTACAATCTAATGATGGAGAGATTTAGTCATCAGCCAGCCAATTCTTGATGGATGTCAATTTAGATCCAATTATGGAGTTTAAGGCTGTGCATGACAAGGCTTCTTGACTGGGGAAGAGTTTTTTTTTTTTTTTTTATTATTTAAGAAATAGTTCTTTTCTATTTCTATTCCGGGAACAATTTCTGAGTAAAATAAGATGTTTGGTAGCTACACAAAATTTCTACTTAAAAATTAGAATAAGAATAGAAATGCATTTGGTATGAAACGGTTTCTTTTTATATTTATTCGTTTTTTATTTTTGCTCACGGATCACCGACCGCCGACTGCCAGCCGTCAGTTAGTGGCGGTCGGTGACGGTGGGTAGCGGCGGTCGGTGGCGGCGGTCAGCAGTGATTGGCGGCGGCGGGCAGTAGCGGCGGTGGTCGACCATCAAGCGGCAGCGATGGCCGGCGGTCGGCGGTGGCTTCGGGCAGTTGGAGGTGCCCGCAGCAAGAGAGAGAAAAAAAAATTGGCATATTTCTATAAATTGTTCCTGGAAACAAGAAGCAACTTTTTTTTGTTTTTCATTTTTGCTCCAAATCTATTTTTAAGCTAACTTTCTATTCCGGGGAACAGAAAAACAACTTGGCGTTACTAAACGGATTTCTGTTATTTTTTTGTTCCGGGGAACAAAAGAACAAAAATCCGGAGGAACGGAAACGTTCCCATGCGTTGCCTAAATTCTACCCATCGATCTAATGGTCTTGCTCCTCGAATTGGTGACTTGACAATACATCCAAGACATTCTCCCTCAGCCAAGTTATTTATGTGCGTTTGCGCACGACCGTGCGGTTGTTATCCATTTAGTGTAGAAAATATCCAATAAATATAGATTTTGCAATTGGATACATAAAATGCGGCCTGAAAGTTTTAAGATAAAATGTTAGCTGAACGACCTATCATTTTCATTCGTTAATTGGGCAATGAATGGAAAAGGCTATATATTGGGCCTATGTGGGTAAGCTTGGGCCCAAGAAAGAAAATGCTGTCTAGGCTCGTCCAAAAAATGCTTGGCCCTTCATTGACTCAGATGGGCCACCAAGCCATGATCAAACTTATGTACTTTCAAAATTTTCGTCTAATTTGTTGTAAATTGCTTTCTCCATGGAAAATAGCGATGGAATTAAAAGCTGATTTTCCCCTCACCTCTGGCCGGGAGAGAGAGAGAGAGAGCGCCAACGGTGGCGGTGACGGTCAGCGACGGTTGAGTGCCATTGGTGTCCCGCGATAAGTTTAAGTTCATGTATATACAGCGTTGCCTGAAAGCCCAAGAAGGGCAAGATTGAACCAGCATTGCATTTATGATCTTTGCTCTTCTTTTTTATGACTTTCTTTTTCCTCCTTTTCCAGCTTTGAAAGAGCACAAAGGCTAACCCTTTTTTTTCTCTTGCCTGTCCATCTCGTTTCTTTTTCCCTTTAGCTAAAACGGAAAAAAGAGAGAAGAAAAGAATCCCAATTGGAACTACGACTTAGATTTTCTGACTGACTTGGATTTCTTCATCTTATGCGATTTATCATCGATGCTACTCCATGAATATCCACTCGGTATGGGACTGTTGGGGGGGACACCGTGGCTGCTCCTTGCTTGATCCGGCCGCTGGCTACTGCGCCGCCAGAGCCACGACAACGACGGCCAGGACCAGAAGGGTCCATCCGACTTTTGGTCCTCCTCGGACCTGCTTCTCGATCCGCCGTTGAGGAGATGCATGGGATTCGAGAGCGGCGTGTGGAGCCGCTCGGTCGGCTGGAGCTCGATGAACTGTCGGGACCACTGGAATTGCCACCTGCACACCATCAAGGAGAGGACCACTAGCGTTTCAATCATCTACCCTAAAAACTGCATTGTGCACTGATGGATTTAATTGGTGATGGGCTTAAGGCCCGTCCGCCCATGCTGGGCCCAAAAAGCCCGGCCCACTGGAATAAGGCCCGTGGATGGGGGAAGGTATAAAAGGGAGGAGAGAGAGAGATGGCACCTCTTGGCATAACAATTCCAACGTACGTTTCTTTCCCTCTCTTTTTCTCTCAAACGCTTAAGGCGACGCCGTTTCCCTATTCAAGGCGAATTGACATCATCGGATCAGAATTTATTCCTCTTCTTCAGCGTTGGTGTTTAATCTGTGGCTAACAAGGTACGCTTGATTCCGTGGTGTGCTTTACGATCGGTGATGCGTGTTTTCCTGGGCTTTGCTTCCGCATTCGATTTAGGGGTTCGATTTAGTGTCGAATCCGGTTTTCGGGGATCCGTTATTCCCAACATCGGTATCAGAGCCCTAGTTCACGTTTTCCCGATCAATTTGATGTTTTTTCTTCGATTTTTCGCAAAAATATTCTCGGCCGTACAGATCGGGCGTGAAATCCCGACACCCGAGCGTTGTTTGGCCTTTTTTCTGAGCTTTCGTAAGTCGAAATCAAAATCTAAAAGCACTGGGTGAAAGACGACGTCGAGACGAGTTCGGCGACATGTTGCACGCAGCCGTACGACGCCGCACACGCCTACACGTGCGGCCAGAAGCCGCTGCGCGTGGGCGTGACGCGCCCGGAAGCGCTAGCAATGGCCAGCGCGTGCGCCACACGCGCCGGTGCCGAACCGGCGCGTGCGCGCCGGCGACCGGCGAAACGGCACGCGATGACGTCATCGTGACGTCATCCAACGGTCGGTAACCGCTCGGATGACGTCACCGATGACATCATCGCCGACGACGTTTCGCTGGGCAGTCACCGGCCGGCGACCCGACCCGACCGGCGACTCGACCCGACTCGTGGACGCGGGCACGCGCTCGGCACGTGCCGGATGACGTTTGCGTGACGTCATCCCCCGCACGCGCGAGGCACGTGCGGTCGGTCCTCGCGACCGGCCCAACCGGCGCGACCAGTCCGACCGGCTCGACCGGTCCGCCCGGTCCGACGACCCGCACGCCCTTTGACCCGACCCGTTGACCCGTTGACCGCTGACCGTTGACCGTTGACTTTGACCGTTGACCCGAAAAAAAAAAAAGAAGAAAAAAAAAGGGATTTGTTTCTTTTTTCATGTATGCCTATGTGGTTTATATGTAACATGTAATACATTATTTATTCTGCATTTGTTGCATGAATTATGGAAAATTATGTATTTTCCCTTATGTAAATTATGGATTATGAGTGATCCATTTTTTGTTCTGCATTTGTTGCAGGAACTATGATGGGTTATGCACGGATACCTGCAATCCCGAGAACGGACGAGGGAAATGCAAGACTTAAAAGGCTGATGAAAGAGTTAGCTGATTATCGGTGGCATGACAAACATTTAGTATCACATGTGGTCGTGTCAATCGGATGATACAGAAATCATCTGGAATGGTTATCTTATGCCGGATTTTGAGAAGGTGCCGGCTATAATGAACACTCTTCCACCTGAATGGCAAGCAGTATTAGATCGGCTATGGGAGGTCAGCGTGGTCCCGGGTTATAGGGAGCTAGTGGAAGCTTTTGTAAGAGAATACTATAGGATTGAGTTGGCCAAAACTTCAACTCTTAGATTGAGCGCCACATGGCGCAGAGTAAATGCGCCTTGGTGGCGACATAAAAGCTCTCCAAAAGTTTTTCCATGGTTGACAAATGTGCCTTCAGTTTTCTTAGATATTTTGACTGATAGATTAATTTTGAGATTTTTTATGGATGTAAATATCTCTTTTCATGTTGATATTTTCCTCTGTATATATTGCTTAGTGTAATGTATAATTGTATTATGTGAAAGCATTGTTATTCTATTGGATGTTAGTTATATGTTGCTTTCATTATTGCTTTGTTCTTTGTGGGTAATTAGCTGTGGGTAGTTATAGAAGTTTTTGTAGCTTCATAGAATTGATTTTGCATATGACAATCATATTAATAATAATTTTGAGTTAGGATTTTGGAGGATGATTGGAAACATAGTGACCTTTGATTCTGAAACCTTACTTGAAATTATTTATTGATATGATGGGTCTGTAAAAGTGGATGCATAAATGATATGCATTAATTATTCGTGCATGCATGTCGATGTGTTCGGACTATGGTTTCAAAGAACTAAGAACGTAATTGCCGATATGAACGGCAACAATTGTGAAATATTGAATATGAAGATTCAATATGTGCTGGAAAAGCAAGAAGCACTAGAAGCTCTTGACCATATTATGGAAGATCTTGAGGGTGTCGTGTGCCACCTTGAGCTAGCAGAGGACCGCCTAACGGCATTTGAGTCGATAATAGATATTTGCAATGTTGGTTCTAGCTCAGAAAGGGCTTTGTGCTCTAAGCGCAAGCGTATTGATTCGTTCAATATTTGAGAATGCAAATGATTAAGTCCTTGTTGTAAGAAATCAAGAGTTAATCAACACAAGAGAGGAAAACGTCCTCAAGTGAAGAAAATGTCAAGGGTGAGGTGTTACAATTGTGACAAGAGAGGTCACTATGCTCGCGACTGTCGTGAGCCAAAGAAAGTAATACACCTCTTGTACATTTGAGAACTTTGTTTATGTGTCAAGTTCTGTATGATTGGTTGAATCCAATCCTTTGTGGACTGTAGATTCAAGGGCGACAGACCATGTAAGGAAGGATAGAGGATCCTTCGTGGAATTTTGACGAGTACCAACCGGAACTAAGTGGACCTATGTGGGAAACATCTCCGAGCTGAAGTTAAAGAGATTGGCACCTGCCAACCGAATATGCGTGGTGGACGCACCTTGTTTCTACAAGATGTTCTGAATGCTCCGGAGATTCGTCAAAATTTAAGTGTCTGTTTTGGTGTTGGTTAAGCTTGTTTTTAGTGTGAACTTCCATAATAGAGGTGTAGATTTGTATTTGGATACAAACTACTATAGTTGTGGTCACTTTCTGGATGGTTTCATTGTACTATATGTTGACTGTGGTGATGTCAATATTTGTTATTCCCTTGTTTCACATCTTCTACTTAATATGATAAAGATATGATTAAGTGGCATGCTGGACTTGGTCATTTTGGCCAACAACATATGAATAGACTAGCCAAAGAGGGCTTGTTGGGCAACATTGAAAAAGTCAATTTGCCCAGATGTGAGCATTGCCTAGTAGGGAAAATGGCAAGGAAACCATTTGAAAATGTAAAAGAGCTTAATTTCCTCTACATTTAATCTATTATGACGTCTATGATTCAATGAATGTGAGAGGAAGGCATGGGACTGTTTATTTCATCACTTTTATAGATAATCATACTCGATTCGGATGTCTATTTGATTTCTCATAAAAATGAAGCATAAGTTCTTTCAGAAGGTTTATGAACCTGGTAGAAAATCAATTAGACAAGAAAATAAAGTTTTTTAGATCCGATCGGGGTTGAGCATATTTATCTGATGAGTTCAGAAAATTATGTGATGAAAAAGGAATAGAAAGACAGTTTATCTATTCCATATACTCCTCAACAAAATGGTGTTGCAGAAAGAATAAACAGAACCCCTACTGGAATGGTTAGGTCCATGATGGCGCATGCTAACTTACCTATTACTTTTTGGAGTTATGTGTAGTTAACTACGCCTATACTTAACCGAGTGCCTTCCAAATCAGTTACTTCCACTCCATATAAGTTATGGATAGGTAGAAAACCGGCCTTAAGTTTTCTTAAGTCATGAGGTTGTGCTGCCTATACTCATGAGTCCTCTCACAAGTTTGGGAAATTAGGTCCCAAAGGAAATAAGAGTATTTTAATGAGATACTCCGAACACTCGAAAGGGTATGTGTTCATAGGTGAGCAGGAAAGTGGGAGTATAACTGAATTTGAATCACAGGATGTCACATTCTTAGTGGATGAATTTCCTAAGAAGGGCGAAATAGGAGAAGATTACTTCCTATTTGAAACCTTGGATCAGGATAATGATGTTAGTGGAGTTCATCCAAGTGGGAGTAATATGAGAAGTGATGAATTGAATTCAACTCATTCTCAATTGCAACCACCTGATGTGACGACATCATCATTACCTAATCCAAATGGGAGCATGATGGGAAATGATATGCTAAGTGTGCAATTTCCCATACGGCGAACAAGTCGCCAAAGTATTCCCCGTCGACGTTTTGACATTGAAGGGGAAACTTTTATGATTGCTCCACAAGATGAGGATGAGCCAAGAAATATTAATGAGGCTCTGAATTGCCCTAATAAGGAAAAATGGATTTATGCAATGAAAGAGGAAATTGAGTCAATGAAGTCAAACCATGTTTAGCAACTGGTTGATCTTCCAAAAGGACGCAAAGTTATTGGGAACAAGTGGGTTCTCAAAATAAAGCAAAAGGCTGATGGCTTCATAGAAAGGCATAAGACTCGCCTTGTGGCGAAGGGGTATAATCAACAAGAAGGAATTGATTATAAAAGTACATTTTCTCCTGTAGTGTGATTTATCTTGATTCGCATAGTTCTGGCAATAGTGGTTAGTATGGAACTTGAGTTACATCAAATGGATGTAAATACTGCTTTTCCTCAGTGGTGAATTAGATGAAGAAATATATATGGAACAACCTGCTGGTTTCATAGTGAAAGGCCAAGAAGAAAAGGTATGTTGACTTTGGGGGTCAATATATGGCCTTAAGTAGTCGTCAAGACAATGGTGTATACGTTCTTCATAATGCTATAATGGCATATGATTTTACAATGATTGACGAGGATCATTGTGTATATATCAAAAGATCCAATGATCAATTTGTGATCATATCATTATATGTTGATGATATACTAATTGTCGGAAGTAATATGGAGTTTGTTAATACTTGTGAAGAATTCGTTGTCTTCCAACTTTGAGATGAAGGACATGGGTGATGTTGCATACATTCTTGGAGTTAAGATTTCAAGATTGTAAACCCATAGATACTCCTATTACAAAAGGTGAAGGATTGAGCCATAAACTGTGTCCAAGGACTCCACAAGAGAATGAACAAATGAAACATGTTTCTTATGCTAGTGCTGTTGGAAGCTTTATGTACGCTATGATATGTACGAAACCTGACATATGTTTTGTAGTTGAAATGGTGAGTAGTTACCAATTCAATCCAGGTCAAGCACGTTGGAAAGCCGTTAAGAGAATACTGAGGTATCTAAAGGGAACTGCTGATTAGATGCTGAGTTATTAAGAAAAGGATCTGCAACTCTAAGGCTATTCTGATGTTGATTGGGGAGGAGATTTAAATGAAAGGAAATCTACCTCTGGGTTTGTTTTCTTACCGAATAATGGTACCATATGTTGAAGCAGTAAGAAACAAAAGTGTATAGCCTTGTCCACGACGTAAGTTGAGTTCGTGGCATTGTCAGCAGCAGTATGAGAAGGTGTTTGGCTTAAGAGATTTTTTGGATCATTTAGGTGTTATTGGAAGTGCTGCAGATTCATTGTTGGTTAACTGTGATAGCCAAGCAGCAAAAGTGTACACCAAAGATCCAAAATATCATGGCAAGACCAAACCTATAGATACCAAGTATAATTTTGTCAAGGATATGATTGCACGAAAATATGTGAACTTAGAGTACATACTACGCATAGAATGGTAGCAGATCCTATGACAAAGCCAATACCTAGAGATGTGTTTTGTGGCTATATGAAATCTCTGGATTGCGTAGAGGCGATGTCTTGAATATTGCAATTTCTCTAAGTGTTCACAATTTGATGAATTTGTGTTTTCATCATTAATGCCTATGAATCTTTGTTTGATCTTTATGCATCTTAATGCTCGGTGCATTATTTTAAGTTGAGAAGTATGTCGGACAGATATAAGATTAGCCCACTCACACGGGTAATCGCCTCTTGTTTCTTGTGTGATAAATAGAGATGAGATTGTTTTTAAGCTTATTATCTAGGTGATAATCGAGAGCTCAAGCTTAAAACACGTATGTCGCCTTAATCGAGTGTTAAGATGAGGACATAATACTTGTGATGTCCGAAAGTAAAATACCCCACATATTTTACTTTATCTCGTCTAAGATGCCATGTGAGTTCGATGAATTTTGTGAATGAGTAGATACGTGAACTCAAGTTAGACATTGGGTATGTCCGAACTATCATCCGTACGGTATTGAAGGTGTAGACATACGCTCCATGGGAAATGAGTTAATACCGTAATACGTATTTCATACTACGTATACACGAGACGACCAATAAGAGTAGCAAAAGTTTGATCTCAACTTTTTATGTCGTGTGAGACTCTTGAGGAAGAGAGTTCATCAAATTTTTTAGTCCCATCATGACTCTTACTTATTCTCAAGATTTCTATTTAGTGTTTGCTATCTTAGGATGTTGCCAATGGTCATGAGTGATTCGATCTAATAGGGCATTTCTAGAAAAGTAAGCTGAACTGAAATTGAGAGTTTGAAGGAAAGAGGAATATCGATTTTGGAGAATCACATTGTAGTTTTGTATTCACCGGTTAACCAATTATGACTGTCTTTGGGATAATCATAGTTGTGAATACAATATATATATCATTGTTTAAAAGAGATCAAGAGAGATATAAATGTGATTGATCGATCTAGGGTACTGCATACTAAGTCTACTCAGGATGTGATGCCCATTATGAGCTGCTATATATTCCTAACAGATGTATAGCAACGAGCTCTCAAAGTATCTTTGGTCGCACGGATTATTCACCGGTATGAATGTTGAAGAGAGGAAAAGAGGATTCTGTACGGCCCACCATGTTAAGTGAGAGTCTATGATGGATTTTTCTCGATGGGGATGAGTAGGACTGTCCGCCCATGTTGGTTTTGTACCACCATGTGCGAGTGGGAGATGATGGATTTAATTGGTGATGGGCTTAAGGCCCGTCCGCCCATGCTGGGCCCAAAAAGCCCGGCCCACGGGAATAAGGCCTGTGGATGGGGGAAGGTATAAAAGGGAGGAGAGAGAGAGAGATGGCACCTCTTGGCATAACAATTCCAACGTACGTTTCTTTCCTTCTCTTTTTCTCTCAAATGCTTAAGGCGACGCCATTTCCCTATTCAAGGCGAATTGACATCATAAAATCAGAATTTATTCCTCTTCTTCAGCGTTGGTGTTTAATCTGTGGCTAACAAGGTACGCTCGATTCCGTGGTGTGCTTTACAATCGGTGATGCGTGTTTTCCCGGGCTTCGCTTCCGCATTCGATTAGGGGTTCGATTTAGTGTCGAATCCGGTTTTCAGGGATCCGTTATTCCCAACATGCACACACAAAGCTGATGAGAAGCAATCGAGAGGGGAGGCCCCAATATAGCAGCATGCCTAACGGGACAGCTCTCATGACTAATAATGTCTAACCCCAAGGAGAGGTTCCCTAGTTGTCCCTTGAAAAGTAGTGGACTATGTCTGTCGGTTTTAGCTTAAATTTGAAGCCAAAATTACAGCAAGACGGGCACCACATGGAACACTACTGCTGCACACTATTGCATTGACCATTCTCCAAACCCTGTCCCAAGTTACAAGCCAGGGTCGGGAGCCACCTTAAGGTTGTTGGTCCAAAGTTCAACGGACCATCATACCATGTCTTATGTTAATCTGTCCGAATTGGGGTCGAAGCACGCTTATTCGCTCATTAGAACAGAAGAAGAAAAGACTTTTCCTATACAGAGAAGGACAGCAGCAGCAGCAGCAGCATGGGGCCCATCCCTCGCGCGCAGCACCCAATAGGTAAACTCCCATCTCACGTTACCCCCCAACCGACGAGGACCCCACAAAAGCTTCCGAGAGCCAGTCCTTGTCGAGCCACTCAAATAATTCCATTGCAGAGTCATGAAAATAAATACACTCAAAGAAAAGTGGCAGGGACAAAGCCAAAGTTGGGAACAGCAAGAACAAACAGAGAAAAGCAAAGATATCATTAGACCACGACCCCAGAAGAGGGTAGACCGCACGGATCGATTTCAAGGAAAGGGACAAAGCGCTCTATTGACGTGATACGAAAGACTATGATCCGCAGCTACTTTAATCGATGCATCTTCTCGACTCAGCAAAGAATCTATCAGAATAATATTATATGATAGGCTATCTGTTCCTCCTCTTCGTATCTCCTCGAAACACTTTTGAGATGAAAGGAAGACCGACTCAGGAATCAAAACCCAGATTTCCAATTTGAAGAAATCTCGTAGTTGATCTTTCTTTATTCACGGAGAAATTTAAAAAATGAGACTTTAGCTGATTCGGGGCTCACCAAAATGATTTGAATATTTCATCATCAAAGCATGCCGGAAAGTGCCCGGAGAAGGAACGTTCCTTACCTTGACCGGGAAAGTGCCCGGGGGGAACTTGGTCGTGAGCAGCTCCCGCATGCTCGGGACGGCCTTCACCCTTTGGCCAGTATGTCGAGCAGCGGCAGCAGCTCCTCCGTCTTCAGCGGGAACTGCTCGGCCAGCCAGACCGACGGCCTCAGGCTCTTCACGTACGCCTTCTCCTTGGTCTGCGGGCTCGGCGCCACCGCGATCGCGGCCCTCCGGTGCGGCGGGGCCTCCGGCGCCGCGGAGAAGGGCACCACGTCCACGCTCTTCCTCCCCACGTGCACCCATTCCCTCTCCTCTCTCACGAAGCTGCTGTGCCTCCGTCTCTCGCTGTTCGAGAACATGAACTGGAGATTCTCGGCGACTAGGAAGCCATCCTCGTCCTCGTTGAGCTCAAGCGGCAATACCTGCGTCAACGGCGTAAACTAAGTGTCTAATGACGAGGAGATAAAGTTCAAATTTAAGAGTCAAAACCATGACAGACGATCCAAAAAACCTGCTCGCTGCCGGCGACGTCGTTCTCCGACGAGGTGACCTTGCGTGATCGGAAGCTGAACACCACATTGTGGACTTCGTAAACCCTGGCCTTCCACTCGCCGACGGACTCCGTCTTATCTTGTCTTCTCCAATTAGTTCTGCTCACGAGCTCAGCCTTCGTGACGTCCATGCCTGGACGGTACACGCTTGTTTGGGAACAGAAGCCGGCGATGTCCGTGCCGCTCATGGGAGCTCCGGCGTGCGGAAGAAAATAAGACGACATCATCTGCAATCCTGACAGAACATCATAAACATGGGAAAGTCTGCAGGGGTTAAAGCCGGTGGCCATGTCGAAATTTCATCTTTCAACTCCAAGCAAATATTGTACAATGATGTAATCGAACCGATGCATTACATTCGTCTCCGATTCTCTCCCAGGATGATGAGATAAGAGATCAAGTAGAAATGCTTTGTTTTTGTAGTATTTGGGTTCCGAACAATGTGACTGGTAAATCACCAAGAGATTAAATAGAGCCCCCATCTTGCCAAGCCGCAAGCGGTTCAACAACAATTCATCCAAAAACAACTATGAGGGAAGGTGTCTATGAAAAATAATGGGTAAAACTGCATTCCGTGAAAACCCAAAAGCGCGATAAAGAGACTATAAATTATCAATATTAAAGGAAAGACTAACTTGAAACTAGAAATTTCATGATATAATGAAAACAATGCATAGATCGTCACTCATTTTATACATCTTATTAATCCAAAAAAGGGGTTTATTTATTTATTTATTTATGAAATAAGAATGTTCATTAGATGTGCAAGGGTGACGATGTTTATAATTGGGTTTTGACAATTATTCGTTGCACAGTTAATATTATATAGAGTCTAGCCATTAAGTTCTCAACTAGTTACATGCATTGCACATATATCGTTTAACGTATTTTATATATCGTTATTCTCTCTATATATAAACTAAAAATATCCGTCAAATTGGACATATATCAAAAGTTCTACGTAAAATTGAGCTAAAAGACATAATATCACGTTTATTGAATGTTTTGAGTGGTTTAGTTAATACCATATCTGGATACCCAGCAATTAGATTTATTTTAACCATAACATTTAAATTTCTCTCGTTGTCCGTTTATTTATTTATTTGCAAATGAATTTCAAATCAAGTGAAATTTGGGTAAAATTGTATTCATTTCTATGTACTGCTCAATGGAATCGCTTTAGTTGATAACATACCCAAACAACTCTGCAGCAGGAGTTTAAATAAGAAACTAGCGAATCAACTTTGCGCTAGTTTAAACATGAATGCGATCTCCAAATTCCAAAAGAAATAATTATGTCTTGAATTTGGCTTGATGCATTGCGGGGTCCTGGATCAAACAACATGAAATTTGTTTTTTCGATGATGGTCGAGCTTCTCGATGACATGGAATCCTATTTCAAGTCGCCTTCTCAGTGTTCTTCTTTAGGTTAAAATCAGCAGCTTTTGGGAGATCAAGTTGGATTTTATGTAATGCCTGGAGTTACAAACTATATAAACAAGCTATAATCTCCTGCTTTTTCTACAAAACAAAATGCTGCACGCGATTAGTACCTTTATACATGTTATATTGTGTCTCAAGTTTGAGCCCGTTGATTAATATGCATAAGTTTGGCCGACTAAACAAAGTTCAGGGGAGACTTTGTGATGTCTTCGAATTTTCTTGTTCCGGCATTAATCCCATCTCTTCGTGCGTATGCGTAGAAGGAAGAAGCCAAAAGCTGCATGGGGTTTTATTCTTCAAGCATGCAAGCGAGAAAATATTGGGTACGTCTGGTGCTCCAGCGTGGCAAACAAGAAGGCGGTAGGAAGGCGACACGTGTACTCGTGGGGCCCACAATCCGGGCAGACTGAGCAGGACGTGAGTGAGGCGCCATTTTGAAAAAATTTCGCTCCTGTAGCTACAGCAAAAGGACGACAGACCCTCTTTACTTTCTTCACGCCTCTCCACTCCTTCCGTAAATTCAAAATTTCAGGTCTCCTCTCTCTCCGGCGCTTGCTCGCTCTCTCCGGCGCTCGTGCTCGTGCTATATTTGAGCCGACGTCGGCTGGCAAGGTTCTTTCTCCCGTCAACGTCCGCCGCAAGCTCGCTCGACCTCACCTCCATCTTCACTTTGTCACTCTCGGCCTCTCCCGCTCCCGCTCTCCCTCCTTCGATCTTCCCCCGCCCGGCCGCTGCCCTCCGTGGATCACGGCGACAGCCGTGCCGTTCGAGAACTCGAACCCTCCGAGTTGGTGTTCGGAGGACGGCCTCCCCAACCAGCGACGCGGTCGAGGAGCGAGAAGGAGGCCGTGGTGGAGTAGTCGAGGACTTGACGTCAATGCGGCGAAGCCCGAGCTCGGGGCTCTTGACGCGGACGGTGAGGGCGAACCCGAAGAAGGCGGCACGGCGGATGATGATCGGGCGAGGGCGTAGACGAAGCACTTCTGCTGCTGCTGCGCCTGCGGTTGCGGCGAGGCGGCGGCTTCGCGAAGTGGGCGAGCTCCACGTCGCTCCGGAGGGCACGATAGGGTTGGTCGGATCTTCTTTAGGCATCACGAAAGTCGGAGTTCAAGCGAATGCGAGAGAGCACAGTCACTTGTTCTTGATGGTGGTGCTTTCGCTTTTCTTTTTGGGTTTGCCGGATGATTGTCATCGTGTTCATATTATTCAAGAAATCATGAATAGAGAGCTTTTAAATACTATATCTGGTCTCTCTTCCTCTCTAAACCTTTTTCTTGCTGCTTCTCGTTCTTTTTCAATCTATATTTGGGATAGCAGATTGGATCATTTGTCTCCTGAGATCACTTCCCGTCAATTTCGCTTAAGGGTCAATCTTTATCAGCGAGAGGAGGTGTCCAGTTGATGCAAATAAAGGGTCAATCGAGTCTTTGGGTTGTTCCATGGATTACTTAACCCACAGGGGCCAAAAACATGGATGTATCATCCTAGAACGCCCCCTGGAGAAATGACATAAAACACCTAGTAGTCCATCCTTCTGTTGACTTAAAAGAATGTGCCATGGTCCTTAAAACAAGTAACCGTGCTTTTGGAAACATATAATTAGCAATCCAGAGTTGTTTTGATTTCCCATGGTTGAGTTCATTTAGATTGGAACATAAAAATTTAGTAGGGGTGACTTGATTAGGCCAATCTCAAACTTTACCTATCCGAGATAGAAAATGTTAATCAAGCATCCACATGTTTTTCCTCGCTTTCACCACCAGAATGTATTGGATTGGCTCCAAACCATTTCAATCTGGTCGGCATCTTCTAAGAGAGAATGCAGAAATTTCTGCAAGCCCAAATCCAGCGTGATGCACAACAGGGACGCTAAAAATCATTGTTTATGTAGGGACATGCCTCTACAAACAGAGAATGCTAGTCTAAAAATTGTGGGCGATCTTCTCTGTTGTTTATTTTGTGTGGACTGATGTTTTTCAAAGACACAGTGGGCTGCAATTCAAGCGCTTGCTAAGCAGAACAAAGGTCAACTTGAAGAAGTTGGTCGTGGAAATTGGGACTAGAAATGTCAGCCACGTAATTGGCCTATTATGAATATTTCAGCCATATGCGTTAAACCTGTAATTTTGTGGGTAGTTCTCAACCAAACTGACGTATATCACATATATCTAATATTTGGTTTTAAACCAGATTACTGTTCAGATTCCCCATATGTGCACGTTATGTTGGTACTCATAAACACTGTAATTTTCTGGAGACAAATCCTTCAAGAGGTGAAGTTGAACAAGGGGCGGTGGCAAAGGAGGAAACTCCCGACAGAGGAAAAACTGTTCCTATGGTTGATGGAAGAGGCGCAAGGCCGCTCGATGTGCTTTGGTTTCTGAAGCCTTGCACTCTGTCAAGCTGACACTTGAAATTTCGAGTGAGTGACTACCCATCTGCTCTTCTTCCTCCACCCTCCGCTGCCGTCGATCTTGCCTCGGGCTTTAGCACCTTCCTATGCCGCCTCGGACGCCCTGCGCGGGTCATCACCGGCGGAGGTTCAAAGAGCGATAGCGACAGAGCAGCACAGCACAGACCCACTCAGACCCAGCTTTCACACGGTCCCGCACGTCCGACCGGCAAAAACCTTGGACGACACACAGGAACACATCAACCCCTCAGTGAGTGACCCGTGCTCTCTCGCGTTCGCTTGAACTCCGACTTTCGCGATGCCTAAAGAAGATCCGACCAGCCCAATCGTGCCCTCCGGACGCCATCTCCGGAGCGACGACGTGGAGCTCGCCCACTTCGCGAAGCCGCCGCCTCGCCGCAACCAGAGGCGCAGCAGCAGCAAGTGCTTCGTCTATGCCCTCGCGCCGATCGTCATCCTCCGCGCCGCCTTCCTCAGGTTCGCCCTCACCGTCCGTGTCAAGAACCCCGAGCTCAGGCTTCGCCGCGTCGACATCAAGTCCCTCAACTACTCCACCGCGGCCTCCTTCTCAGCTCCCTCGACCGCGTCGCCGGTTGGGAGGCCATCCTCCGGAACACCAACTTCGGGGGGTTCGAGTTCTCGAACGACACGGCTGTGAGCGTGATCCACGGAGGGGCAGCGCTGGGCAGGGGGAAGATCGAAGGAGGGAGAGCGGGAGCGAGGGAGAGGCCGAGAGTGACAGTGAAGATGGAGGTGAGGTCGAGCGAGCTTGCGGCGGACGTTAACGGGAGCAAGAACCTTGCCAGCGACGTCGGCTCAAATATAGCACGAGCACGAGCGCCGGAGAGCGAGCAAGCGCCGGAGAGAGAGGGAGACCTGAAATTTTGAATTTACGGAAGGAGTGGAGAGGCGTGAAGAAAGTAAAGAGGGTCTGTCGTCCTTTTGCTGCAGCTACAGGAGCGAAAATTTTTCAAAATGGCGCCTCACTCACGTCCTACTCAGTCTGTCCGGATTGTGGACCCCACGAGTACACGTGTCGCCTTCTTACCGCCTTCTTGTTTGCCACGCTGGAGCACCAGACGTACCCAATATTTTCTCCATGCAAGCAAAGTGAGAGAAGAATTGTCTTCTGTCGAAAAGGAAGGGATCAATAATTTTCTATATTAAATAAAGGACCCACCACATGGCCATGCACGTAGAAAGGAAATTGGTCAACACTTGTGGCTTCAGAAGACTCTCGTAGGCGCCGAACTCTCTCCCTCTCTTTGTTCAACTTTTGTGGGCTTCTCTTGTTTTTTATTGATAAAGAAAGAGGGATGGCAGAATAAAGAAAGAGAGAAGGCATAGGCTATTCTAGGTGTGCCAGTGCATGATGGTCATACGCTTGCTTCTCTTCATGAACAAGAAATTCGAAGATGGCCGCCCACCTCTTTTCACGGATCAATGGCACACGTTTCTGACTATTATCCCTCATCTCTGCCGCCTCATTAAATGCTTGCCCATGCACATGCATGATCTGCATGCATGCCTACAAATATGGTGGGCGTTCGGTGCCGATTGCGGTTTATCTTGTGGGCGCCTGCGCTGCAGCATTTAATGAGTTCATTTATTTCTCATTTGTTTTGTCTTGTTCTCTGCCGTTCTCCCTATGTAAGGAGAAGACGTCTGAAAATGCGAGATAGAGAGCAAACAGAAAAGAGCTCGAGAGAGAGCGAGGAGAAACGAGCTCGAGAGAGAGTGAGAGCTTGAGCTCAGAGAGGGTTTGTGCAGAAGTCGAGTCCAGTGAGTGAGTTGAGTTGTTAAACATCGTGAGTATCGGATATAAAGTAGGGCTGGAAAATACTTGAGTGCATGTGTGTGATTGTAATCCTGTAATTCTCCGATTTATAGTGGATTGATTTGCTGGCTCTCCCCGTGGATGTAGATTTCGATATTCGGACCGACCCACGTAAATTTCCGGTGTCCTTTTCTTTTATTGTTCCTCGTTTTATTTCGATCGATTTCTATAGCTCCCGACATAATTGCAAATTATACGATCCGCTTCCGTTGAGACGCTGATTAACAACAATACATGTCTGACCTTCCTCGGCCGATCTCGAGTTCATATATCGCCCCCTCTGCTCATAATGTTTCGATCTCTCAATATACCTGATCCGCATCCCCTCACAATCACTGCTTGCTTACTGAAAACAAGAAAATTGCTGCAAACTGTACAGATAAAATAACCAACAACAGTCTCCACCAATTGTTTCATTGAGAATCCCAGGACAACAGACACAAAACCAATGCAGTTGAGTAATTATGATTGAAATTTTCATTGGGAAGAGAATGAAAGTAAGGATCTGGTTTAGCTCGCCAAAATCGCCGATCAAAACGGTAAATGAAAGGAATTGACTCAATCGAACAGTAGATGGAAAAATTATGTACAATTTCCTATTGACCTGTTAATCATTCAAAAAAACCTGTAGACTACCGAGACTCTCTAGCTTTTAACGGCCGCGCGGGCAAATTCTTCAATAAAATCCTAAGTTCACACAAATCTAGAGCACATGAACACGAGTGAAGACAAGCAAAGCAAAATCTGAGCAATGAGAAAATGAGGCTCAGTTCGAGCTTTGAGCGAAGTTGTCGCAGCGTGATGGTCAATAGGCACAGGCACAGGGACAAGAGGGACGAAGAAGTGGGGGAAAGAGAAGGCTGAGTATGCGAGTGTAATTTCAGACACGTACTTTTTTGCTGCAAAATAATGCTAGTAGTCGTTTCAGCGAAAAGATTTTTTACTTCTTTCATCTACTGCCCAATCTTGTAGCTTCCGTAGGTAAGGAACCTAGTCTTCTAACTAAGCTCTTTGCCGTCCCCATTAGTATTTCTTATCTTTAGATATGAAATCTTAACTTGCATCCCCAATACAACCGCAAATATGACCACCATTCCAATGCAAAGCCAAGCAAACCGTTCGCAGGGGATGTGCACTTGAAGCAACAAGTCACCCAGATCATTCAATCCTAGATGAGTGCCATACACGCTCAACATGTCATTGGCCTTATTTTGCACTTCAATAAACTTGTTCTGTACACAATTGATTCTATTTTCAATAGAATCAATTGTGCCGTGTGTTTTTCCTCCTTACTCTCTACTTCGACTATTTCATTTGAAAATAAAGAAGCATGGAACAAAACCTTAGAAATTTTGCTGTGATAAGAGAAAGGAAAAAACACAAGTACATTCTTTAGATCTATTTCTCAAATGATTGCGTCAATTAATTTTTCTCCAACACGGACCTATTTTGAAAGTTTGAAAAATAAGCTTTTCATAAATGCAAAAGTGTGTCAATTGAACATTGCTTGAAAAACTAATGCACAATCAAAATTTGGATTGAATTTTTATAGTAAGATTTGATTCTTAATTTTAACTACAAGTATTATCCACATGGTTTCTAGTCAGGCAAGAACTGTGTTAATAAAATTTAAAAATAAATAAAAAAAAGATATCTTTGAATCTTTAATATGCAAAAAAGAACATGTGGATATGCAAGAGAAGATGAACGAGATCATGTCCATGTATAACAACCATCTTGTAGCGTATTAGATGCTATACAACTTAGTACTGTAATGCTTAATATGCAACTCTTGCATATGGTCCTTTTGGGTTATAGGGACTTTATGGTTGGAATGATTTTGCGTGTTCCAACATACCTCACTGACAATGCTGAGCAAAACAAAGCAACCCATTTGTATGGCAATGTACACTTCAAGCAACAACCTACCCATGGTATCACACAGGGTCTTAGATGGGTGCAATATACGCCCATGTTTTGCTTTGTGATTCAATATGACCTTTTGTACCATATAGAGTCTATCTTCAGTGGAATGAATTTTGTCCTTCTCAATTTCCTCTTCAACTATAGTAATGACAGGATTTTTGTAACCATTTCATTGATTTTTCCTTGTGCACTTTTGAGTCTTTTATCAAACCCACTAAACAAGTTATTTATTCCGTTAGCCTCCGTTAGTGTATCTATCTATTTGTCTATGCATGTTCTCCAACTCTTTAACCATAACAGTTCTCAATCCACATCTTCATATATATATATATTTTTTTTTCATATTTAGCTTCAGTCTTCTGTCACGATTCCTCAGATATTATAGCCTCCTCCGTTAGCTTCAAATCCTCCTCTTTCAACCTTTTTCCTTCATATAAAGTTTTCTTCAACAATTCATTAACTTTTTTCAGTCTTCTCTCTTATCTTGAAATCCTCCTCTTCCAACCTTTTTGACCTTTTTCAGTCTGTGTTATAAGATTTTGTTCTATCCTAAGCTAAGGCAACGTTGAAAACGGGAGACGGAAACTGGAGCAGGCAACATTTTAGAGTCAGAACATGAGAGTGGAAACAAATGATTGAAAACCAAGGCAAAGAATGAAAGTGCGTGAAGTCACATCCGACAATATTGAGCTTATCTAGCAAAATCAAATAAAGCCCAAACCCGGCCCAAATTCACCAACGAAATGTGTAAAACAGTTGTCATTATACCCTATGAAGCACGGACATGTTGTAGGACCTTTCATGTCGTGTTCAACACGCAATCAACATATGTCGGATTTTTCGAAATCGGACACCTGGTCAATTTTTCTCGTTCCAACACGCGTGTCTAAGATAGAGGATCGTTAAAGAAGATGATGGAGGTGGAGGCAAGGCTGTGACGGCGAGGGAGGGCTAGAGGAAGAGCATAGACCGAGGCGATCTAGCGGGCCGCGACTATGACGTTGTGATGGAGGGTCGGTGGCGAGGCTGTAGCTGCAAAGGACAAAGGACTGAAGGCGAGGTGGCGAGCGACTGCGATGAGGCAACTGAGAGAGAGAGAGCTGAGAGTATTGTGCGATGAGGAGGAGGAAGAGGCTGCTGTTAGGTTTTTGCAAAGAGGGAGGGTGGTGGGGGACGTAGGAAAGAAACCGGAGGCGAAGAGGAGGGGGCAGGGGTGGATGGGGTGGCGTGAGAGAGAAACCAGGGAAATGACATGTGCTTTTTTGGTTGGGGAAGAAATCGAGGGGGATTTTGGGGTGGCGTGGGGGACGGGGAGAGAGAAATGAGGGAGGGAATTGATTTTTGGGGATGAGGGTTTTGAGGGAAAAAGAGAGAGGGAAAATAATTTTTGGGAGGCTTTGATGGGGAAAAACGAGAGAGGGAAATAATTTTTGGACGGCAAAGTTATTCTTGTTAAAAAAATAAATATATAAGCTAAAAAATGATTTGGAAAAATAAAAATATTGAATGTTAAATAATGATAAATTTTGATCATTATAAAAATCATAGATTTATTTAAATAAGTTGATTATAATCTTTTGTTAGTCATTAATTTCATCTATAATTTTTGTTAAAGTTAAAAACATGTTCCCAAATATGAGTACGCATTAATTATAAATTTGTCTTTTAAATTTCCTATGAATAGATTTATTGATATTATTAGTGTGAATTCATTGTGAGCTCTTTTTATTATTATTTATTTATTTGTGAATTTTAATCAAATTAATTAAAAATAAAAATATTTATTTAATATATAACGTGTCTCAACGTGTTGGAATTCTCTATTTTTGAGAAATGACATATCGGCGTATTGTGTCACATGTCTATGTCGAGTGCTACTTAGATTGTATTGAAAGCAAGCATGACACCGTCCAACTTGCGTTTTTATATAAGCTCCGCAATTGAAAAACGTTACACACTGAGGAGATTGTCTCAGGCTTAAGTGATCGAGACACCGAGATTTGCTTGCTGCCAATACCTCATAATAGGTTCTTGAGCCAAGTCTTCACACTAACATTCTTTTTCTATAAACTTATGGATAATTTCATAAAATTATATTACCATTAGATTTCCTAAAATTTCTTGAAATCCTAAATCTTCAATCAACTCGGTTACTAAAACTAATATGTGGGGACTATATTGTTCTTAAAAATTATATCTTTTTTAACTAAAAGATTGAGAAATTTTGTGCTATATTTGTCAACATTGTCGATGTTTCAAGTTTGCTAGATTTTAAGGCTTCATATTTAAATAGGTGCAGAGTCTTGGCCCTCTATTGAAAAGAGCAATCGAATCTTAAAATTCAAGTATGCTACGTACAAGGTATGTATATGTTATAGGTTGATCGATCTAGCGTTTCCTTAGCCGTGCCACCTTAGTGATTTCTTCCAAGTCAACCTTACTTGCTCACACTCACATGGAACCTAGAGAGGAGCATTTAACTTGTGAATGAGGGAAGGAGAGTCATTAATGTAGAATAAAATATCAAAGGAATGGTCACCAAAGTTCCATCGTTTGCTTGTGAGTGATTGCTTGATCCAGTAAATTGTTTTCTAGTTGAGAAGAGAGTGCAAGAGGAAATGCAGAGGAAATACATCATCGCACAGCTGAATCATTTCAAAACAGAATGGACGGCTTACAAAAAGAACAGATTTGGCTCTATTTCTATTTGTGTATGCCCGATGGTAGGCGCGATATTTGCGGCATTGGCTGTACAAGTTAGGATTTGCTACTTCAAGACGAACAATATTAGCAAGCTGTCTGAAAGTTTAATGACAAGGTTGAGGATATCACGGGAGGCTGAGATTAGTCCACCCTATTTGTATGGATTAAGGCTGGACTAAGTCCCCGTCTAGTTTTGGGGCCTCTCATAACAAATCTCCAGCAATAAACAAAATCGAAGGGTTTTGCCATATGGTGGTCAACGTTGTGAAACGATAAAATAATGTTGTTTTCTTTGTTTTCCTTACCATTAAGAGATTGGGACTATCAGAACAAAAGTCCGGTAACAGATGATCAATTGCAGAAGAGAACTCCAGCTAGTCATTAAAATCGAATTTCGACCATACTAAAATCGAATAATTGAGGAAAAGAATCATAGGGCTTGTAAATATGAAAATATAAATTTATATCGAATTTCTTTATTTGTTAAGTACTAAGAAATTGTTAAGCTTTCGCTTCGTCGTTCACTTGAATAATGACCTTTCCCGCGTTGGAGCTTGTGAACATAGATTGAATGCTCTCTAAGAAGCTCTCCGTGCCACGGTAGATCTCATGCTTCGAAGCAATCTTCCTCTGCTTGATGTATCCCGTCATTTCCTCCACAAACTCTCCGAACCGGTTCCAATCCAGCAAGAAACCCTCCATCCTCGCCTCCTTCCCTACCAAATTCAAGAGATTGCGCACCCCAAATCTCTCCGTCCAAACCTAATTGCATCAATGAAAAACAACGACGACAATGACCCGATGTTTTCATTTCTTGAGTAATAACTGTAACCGACTTCTTAGAGACCGAAAGTAGCAAATTTCACCGGCACGAGACCTTTCGATGCAGTTTTTCTCTTTACCTGGTTGTATTGGGAGATCATTCCGCAGAGAGGGATGCGTGCGTGGGTGTTCAGGTGGTTAACGACGGCCTCAAGCATTTGACCTCCGACGTTGTCGAAGTAGATGTCGATACCATCAGGGAAGTACCTAGACGATTAATATTAGTAGACTAACAACAGAAATACAACTAGTTTACGTCAATCACATGTGCCTCAGATTAGAATCACCGTGTTAGCTTACTTGCTTAAGGCGGCATCATAGTCAGTCTCGACATTGTAGTTCAATGCGTCGTCGTATCCTATCTCCTCTTTCAGGAACTTCACCTGCACATGACATCACATATACATATATACCCAAGAGCTGAAGCATGAAATTAGAGCAACCTCTTATGTACATGCAATTTTAGTAGGCGTGAACGAAATTAGTGCACCCTATATCGTTTCACTTACCTTTGCATCAGAACCGACACTGCCGACGACTCTGCAGCCTTTCAACTTGGCTAACTGCCCAGCCACAATGCCGACTCCTCCAGCTGCGGCGGAGATGAACACGTTCTCTCCCGGCTTCGGGTTTCCAATCACCGTTATTCCTATCCATGCTGCAAATCCTGGGATTCCTACAATTATTCCAGACAAGGGCTTGCTTAGACAAACACACGATAAAAGAACGTAAGAATGAGCAATGCCGTGTCACTTTTGCTCGAAGATAAGAAAAATCTTTGATTGAGATTGAATAAATCCGAAGATATTGGTAATATAAAAAAAAAAAAAAAGAGTCTGCATAGGCAATATGCATTCAGATGTTCGTTTATTTCTACTCCTAGGCCCAGACAAATATGGCACGACATATTCTTGACAATCTCACACCTCATATCCTCGACAGTAAAATGCAGTTTCAATTCTTACCAAGAGCGCTAAGATAGTCCAGAGCAGAGACTCCGGAATCAGGTCCGAGTTCGATCTTCCTAAGAGCATCAGCAGGCACAGTGCAGTACTCCGAAACTGGTGCGATCGTGTTCAGCACCATCTCCCCAGCATTGAAGCTCGAGTGCTTCGTCTCCAACACCTCTCCTATTCCAAATGTCGTCACAGGCTACACAAAAACAAAGTCAAACCCTCAAAAGGGTCGACGTAAAGAAGAGAAAAATCCGAGCCTAAACTACACCGAAAACCGTTCTGTGTCCTCGTAAAGGATTCGGTACTCGCCTACATATCGCATGTCATGCCCTAGATTTCAGACAGAAGCACCAATATGGGGAGAGAGAGAGAGAGAGAGAGAGAGAGAGAGAGAGAGAGATCTGATATGACCTTATGGAGCTCGAACGGAGGGAAGTAGAGACCGTCTCTTTGGCTGCCCAGCCGGGCTCGGAGGTACGGGTCGACAGAGAGCCAGTGGAGGCGGAGGAGGACGTGGCCATCCGGGACGTCGTCTTTGGAAACTCCCATGGTCGAGGTGCGGAGCTGCAGGTGCCTGGATGTCGGCACGCCTCCATGGACGTACTCCTCCAATGTCCACTCCTTCCTCTCCACCGCCATCTCTCTCTCTCCCTCCTTCTCTCCCCCTCTCCCCCTCGCGTTTCCAATTTATCAGATGCGGTGCGCCATTTTTTGGAAAGTTCAGATCGCATAGGACAAATATGGCATGGCACATATATTAATGCTCTAAGAGTGAATGACCGTGGATCTCAAATCTAAATTTGCCAATATTAGAATGTGGGCCTGGATTCGTACAGATTTCGCCAACCTGGACGACTCTCGTTTCTCGTGTTGGACAGCCTTTTGGGAATGTGGGCTTGACTTGGCAACCCAAAAGCTTAGTTTAGAAATTATTTGACTTTAATATATATAACTATAGAATTGTAAAATATGATCTCTTTCAGAAAAGTAATTCCCAAAATAAATACTTGCAAATTATTTATCAAAAATAGGCTTCTTAGTGTCTTGTCATGTAATGCTCTACTATGTCATGACTAACGCATTTACTAAAGTATTTTCACCTTTTTAAGTGTGCAGAAATGTGTACAGTTAAAGAACAGTTATGACATATAAAAATTTAAAGGAACGCATGCACAAATGCAAACCCAGCAATCTCATTTCATTTTTTACTTATATAAATATTTTAGGTGACGGGGTCAAGGTAGACTAGGCGACGAGCAAAAGGTACCACTATTTTGTACTACACCCAAAAGCTCCAGCATTTATATAATCCTGATCTGAATATTATGTATGTACTATGTCATCTGTCTCCCACTCACTGTACGTCTAAAATCTTGGCCTAGTCTTCCCAAAATGCTATTGATCTAAGAAATAATGATTAACCACAAGTGAGCACAAAGCTCTGTAAGCAAACTACTAACCTATCTATACTACATATGTCAATAATAGCATATGCAAGGAAAACAAAAGATCATTATAATATCAACTTGCCTGAGAACTTTTCTCAAAATCAGGATAACAAATGAGAAAACGTTTTCTATGAAAGTAGTAACTCAATTAAACTTGAATAAAATTTGAAATTTGCAGTTGATTAACTTTACTATGAATTAGCTGCCACCATCTTCCAAGGAACCCTATTACCCCTGGGCATCTTGTATCCATTTGGCATCGCAAGGACATCTAAGGGAATCATGTTACACTTTTAAGCAAATGGAGAAATCCAGTTACCCTCCAAGCATTCCCACTACCACCCAGGACATCGTCATCCCATAGTGCAGTAATTCCATAATTCAGCCAGTAAAATACAGGAGTAGTTCAATATCCACCATCAACTATCTATGGTAAACCAGAAAAGTGACACTACATTTAGTCGGTAATACTAGTTCAAAGATGAGTTACAATCAAAATCAACGAAAAAAGGGCAGTGCAGCCATTTGTAGAAATCTAAGGCATTTGCCAAGTAAATCAGTTCGAAAAATTAGGAAACTTTAACAAGACGTGGATGAGACTCCAATGAACGTTTTTCATGAGGAACTCAAAGTCTAGATTAGTTTGCATAGGTCCCAATAAGTTTTATGAAATTCGGATCAAAACAGAGCATAAAGACAGATTGCAATAGGTTCAAGAAGATGCCTAATTGAATGTCGTGACTTGTGATCTAACCTCAAGTGAACCATATAGGGTTTGAATTTTATTGAGGAATTGTCATTAGACACTTAAGTAAAATAACGGGAGAATTATTTTAATCCTATGAACTAGAGAATTTGGGTACCGAGATTTGGTTACACTAGATTTCTTTAATACCATTTCGGTACCATTCTTTTCATAAAAAAAATGTTTTATCAGACAACTTGAATTCATTTTATTACTCCCTAACATGTGAGGTGATCATGCGGGTACGCAATTCACCAATTTAACACCAAATAAAACAATAAATAAATTATGGAACTTATCTCATAGTAATGAAAGCATATGTAATGTTAGCTCAGAATTCACATTAACAATCCTAGGTATGATTTCTAATTAGCACGCAGTCACTCAATTTTTTTTTGTTTAAATAAAACCTAATCTACATGCACTGCAATCCAATAACGTACTAAAATGCCTAACTAAAATGACATGCAACATGCAACATAATATGCAAATTATATACACTCGATATTTATTAAATGACTAATTTAATGACTGGAAAATATTAATGCAACTATTCTAACATGTCTTGCATTACCCTAAATATACTAATGACGTATAATGAATGAACTAATATTGCGTGACACGTGCATGATTGCGTTTTTTTTCTATAATTAAAATTAGAAATTAAATGTGCCCAATAATTACACATGCAATTTAAATTAAAGAAAAGAACATCTAACGTCCTAAAGTAATTTTTTTTTTTTTTGAGATTTTTATTTAAAAATTCGGAATAAATAAAATGCAAATCTAACTATGCAAACTATCCTAAACTATCCTAAAACAGGTAGTATTCTAGCGAGAATCCGATCCAACTAAAATACTTTTTTTTTTTTTTTTTTTTACGGAAGCAAAATCAATTTGAGCAAAGGTATCAAAAACAACATAGGCGCAAATCAAGCAGATTTCATTTGTGTCCTCTTAATTTTAGAAATAAATTAAGAAATCATATCTCGTATATGAGATCGGATTGGCCAATTTTTAACAAAATCACGAATCATATCTCAAGTATGAGATTGGAATGTGATTTTTCCATGTGATTGTGAATCATATTTCGAACATGAAATCGGGCTATCAATCGTATAGACGTTGTGAAATTAGAGAATAATTCCTAATTTAAAAGCTACTCAAGATTGTGAATATGACAATATATCATGAACTTCAATGTGATATTTTTAATAAGGAAATGGAATATTCGGAAATCAAATTAGACAAATTTTTTACCTAATCCGAATATTGCCTTCCAAATTTGGACTAAGTGCAATCGGATCTCGGCTCCTTAAACGGTAACAATGGCAAGGCAGTGGCGATGGCGAGCGGCAGTGGTTCATGGTGAACCGCGACGGATTACTTTGCGGTAGTTCACGGTTCTCGACCAGCGTCTCAACTCACAATAATGTGGCTGCTTGTGGTTGTTGGGGAACAATGACACAAATGATTCTTCAATACACCTGCAAAAACAGAAATCTTTCAACTGAAACAGGGACCGTCGCGGTGGAGCTCTCGGTTTGAGCAGCTACTTCGTGGAGGTGCAACAGGTTTGTCGGCGTCAAGGCAGCGGCATGGATCTCGTCTTGTTGTTGGATCGAGAAGCAAATCAGCTGGCTCAGTGAAGCTTGGAGACAGCAAGTACGTCGGGGTCGGCTTGCTGCGTCACGGGTGCATATTAGAACAACTCGCTCTTGGGAAATTGTAGTAGCTTGTCACGAGGCTGCTGGTCGTCGAAGGAGTAACAGCAGCGAACGGAGGTCGCGATGGCAAAGGGGGTTCCAAGCGGCGGTCAGCGGCTGCGACAAAACTGGAGACGAACGTCGGGGAATTTTCGAAAAATTGATGGGCTTCGATTGGTTCGAGAATTAGCTGCGCTTCCCGGGAATAGAAAACCGAGGAGTAGATGCATGCATGACAAGAGACGTGGCAAGAGCTGGTCTTCTCGTCAGCCGCGTCTCTTGTCAGCGCGTGTCCTCTTGTATCTATTGCACCCTTGAAGAAGTGGATGGGAAGTGAAGTGAAGGTCTCCCCCTTTCTTTTCTCTTTCCCTCTCCACGCAATAAATTCCTCTCTGTATCTTCCGGCTCACATTAAAATCGGCTCTGAACAAATTTACTCTCTCACAATTGGGACCCCCTATTCTTTGTCATGTAATGAGTCCTTTCTTAGAGAAAGGACTTGAGCTTAGCAAATATTTTGTCCTTCCCTCTTCGGCTCACGCACAAAGAGACAGAGAATATATTACTCAATATACATCTCACGTACAATATTCATTCTTTATATTTCATCCTTAAACTTATAATCTTTTGTAAAATACATTGCTTAATGTATATATCACGTGAATATATGAATGATTTACCAAATATTAAAAGGATAATACGAATCTTTTCTGAAAATATCAAATCACCAACTCATAAAATTGAAGCTCATCCACTGCTGATCAAATGCAAAAATGATAAACAAATAAATAAGTGCAGCTAACATTATATGCTATGCAATTTTAATTCAACTTTTTAGGGGTTGAAAATTAATCCATAATTTTCTATGCAATAAATGGATGACCGGGATGCCAAAATTTAGGTATCAATATTGAACTACAAGAATAATGGAAAAGTTCCACATTATAGTTTAAAATGTGGTCTTAAACTTTTATGAGGACACTAGTCCAAATTGTTTATCAAAAATGCTGTAGAAAATGAAAACAGAGCAAAGGTTTGAAAACGGCTTAAAAATATAATTTCGGACCCACATAATTTTTGAAATATATTTTGCACATACCAAGTAAAAAAAATCGGAAATTAAAGTATGTCGCAAAACAAGCCATAACACACAACTTTCCAACTTCCCATAAAATTTGTACCATAAAGACTTGCACCAAATTAGTAAAATTTGATTTATAGTAATTTGACCCGAAAATCATCTTACCTTCGAATTCGTCCATGACTTGTGTCAATTAAGCTCAAGTCAATGCACACTTCAATATCCAGCATTCCAACAACATATTAATATACTCAATGTATTAAATGTTAACACTACTTACAACACGTATATCCCAAAACCATGGATGAACATAATTAAGCATGAAATCGATTGAGGCGACTAAAATTCGAGGAAATCAACCTCGACATATGGAAATTAACCTAGTAGAAATACACTTGCCTCAGGTCCTAGGCACGTGTCATTGTCGCTTGGCGAGGTCCCAGAAATCCCGGTTTCGGCTATGGTGTCGTTCGCCAGCTAAGAAAGAGAGAGAGAGAGAGAGAGAGAGATGTCGCGACGGCACCAGGGGACGGAGAGGACGGGCTAAGGGTGTAGGTGCGCGAAATGAAGGGAGAGAGAGAGAGAGAGAGCGGCTGACCGTTCTTACAATGCGGTCTCTCCTACTCTTCCTTCTGCCGCTGGAGCGATTGGTCTTCTCTTCGTGCGGTTGACTGTTGACTTGGCAGGTGCAACGCGCGATGGGCTGAGTGGTGAAGTGTCGTTGATTTGGAGGGTCGCGTGTGATGAGAAGGAGGAGGAGCGGCGGTCTTCTTCGTATTGCGGGTTGTTCCTGCCTCTCGCGGTCGTCGTTCGTTGACTCAGCAGCGCCGGTCCGTGACAGTTGGAGGGAGATGTGGCTACGGACGTTGGGAAACGGTGGCGGAGTGGCAAGGTGTCCCGGATGGTGACATGGTAGCAGTGACGGTGCTGACTTGGCATTCTAGTGAGGTGTCATCAGGCTGAGGTGGTGCAATCAGCGATGGCTGGGGTGACGTGTCACAGCTTGACGGAATGGAGAGTCGAGAAAATATTGGGTACGTCTTATGTATCAACGTGGCAAACAAGAAGGCGCTCGCAGCGCGACACGTGTCGTGCGGGACCCACGATTTCAGAGGCGCCCATTTTGAAAATTTTCTGTCTTGTAGCTCGCCGGGTTCTTTTATTGCGCCTCTCTCTCTACACTCGCTCTCTCTCCCGACGAAGTCCCTCTCTCGCGACCTCCCTCTCTCTCCGCCCTCTCTCTTTCCGACCGGCGAACGATTGCACGCAACCGACAAACCACCGCACGGGACCGGCGAGAGGACCGCGACTTCCATCTCTCTCGCTGCCCTCCTTCTTTCCGACCGGCGAACGATTACCTGAAACCGACGAACCACCGCACGGGACCGGCGAGAGGACCGCGACTTCCCTCTCTCTCTCGCCCTCCTTCTTTCCGACCGGCGAACGATTGCCTGCAACCGACGAACCACCGCACTGGACCGGCGAGAGGACCGCGACTTCCATCTCTCTCTGCTGCCCTCCTTCTTTCCGACCGGCGAACGATTACCTGAAACCGACGAACCACCGCACGGGACCGGCGAGAGGACCGCGACTTCCCTCTCTCTCTGCTGCCCTCCTTCTTTCCGACCGGCGAACCACCGCGCCCCCTCCGGCTCGAGATCCGGCACCGGCTTGTCTCAGACGCTGGAACATTCGCGCCTAACCGCCTCACACCCACCACCCGACCACTTCTCCGTCCCGTGGTTCTGTGAGGTAATACAGGTCATGGGCTTAGTAAAGAATGCAATTTGCTGAGCAAAGGATGGCTGAGCACCACCAGTTCAGCACCAGAAAGGACATGGGGGCTGTAGAAAGCAAGGTTGGCCCTTTTGAGATTGACCATTTTGGCTGGAAATAATTGTCTTAGTATTTTGTGTTGCATTTCAGTTTCTATGTTAGATATATACGGCGTGTCATAATAATTTTGTCTTGCCTTTGAATATATGCGAACATAAATTTGCTGATATTGTTCTCTTACATTTTTACTTTCGAAGAAAGTAGGTGGGAGATTGTTAATTGACTGATATGCTAACTATTTTTCCAGGTTAACAATGATCGGAGCAGAGACTACACAATCCCCAATACCCCGATGATGAATCCTCAACCTTCAATTCTAGGGCAGCAACCGGCTTCACTGTTGGTGCTTCTCCTTATCATGCTATACTACCGATTTCATAAAATAAATATAGTTGTCTCTACGCTAGACTATCTAAAGCTACATGTTAGTAATTTCAGAGTAATTAGAGATTGTTTCCTCTTTTCTTTCATTTGATGACTGATCCGATGTTAAAAAAAAATTTTGATGAGGGTTTAGTTTAGGTACTTACATATGGGACATTATATGTGCAGGTGTGGGTTTTATTTGTTTATTTTTATTTTTATTTTTTTGGGGGAGGGGGGGGAATTGTCACTGGCTCACTATTATGGTTTTTCTCTTTGATTGACTACCGAGGCACTGTTCATGCCGTTTCGACTTGACCGATGTATCGAAGTGTTTGCCACATGGATGTCAGTTTTTATTCTTCCCGCTATATTTTCATATTTGAAACTGTGACGGCACAGGGATATAGAAATTTAGAGGAGATTAAGGCATCGATGTGGGCAATAATTTTTGCTTCTCGCGATGCTTATATATCATTTGTTGTGGATTGTCTCTGTTTGCCGATTCCATCAATCTGGCGTCGGTTCCTTTTCATGTACTATTACCCATAATATGTGTCTTTTTGCTTATTTCTGTGCTACAAAGAATTCCTTATTGTCCCATGCTTAAAGTTTTTAAGGTATGCCTGCATATGGTTGCAGGGATGCACCTTCTCCCATGGAAACCGATACCACTATCGTTTCGGAAGTAGATACTGCTATCATTCCTCAAACGAGATACCACCCATGTCCAGAAATGAGGCTGCCGTTCTCCCGAAATGCAGTGCTTTGCTATCAATCCTCAAACAGATCTTTGCTGTCATCCCCGAAACAGAGCATGCTATCATCCCCGAAACAGAGCTTGCTATCATCCCCGAAGCGATCATGCTAATATTCCCGAAACAGATGATGCTCTTATCCCCGAAATGTATATGGATTTCGCCCCGATTCGAGATATGGCTATTGTCCCCGCTACTCCCGCTACCCCTCTTCGTAATGAGCAGCCTGGTTCAAAGACACAGCCTAATAAGCGCAGAAGAAAGAAATCTATTGTTTGGGAACACTTCACCGTAGAAACTGTGGGTCCCGGACATACGAGGGCTTGCTGTAAGCGGTGCAAGAAGTCATTTGCCTATATAACGGCTCCAAGCTGGCAGGCACGAGTCACCTAAAACGGCACATTGCCTTGGGTATCTCGTCCCGTCGCCCGCCGAGGAGTCAACCTCCTGTTACATATACACCGGCTTCCAAGTCTGCTGGGTGCTTATGGAAGTGCAACAGATCCACCAAAACAATGGTACAGACCACTCCTGCAATAGCAAATGTACCTCTTGACCAAGAGCGATGCAGTCTTGAGATTGCCAAGATGATTATCATGCATGAGTATCCTCTACACATTGTCGAACATCCAGGTTTCATCGACTTTGTACGGACTCTCAATCCCCATTACAATATGGTGAGCTTCAATACTTGTTCAAGGTGATTGTGTAGCTCTATACCCGAGGGAAAAGCAAAGACTTTTGAACCTCATCGATACAATACCAGGAAGAGTCAATCGACACTGGATCTTCGACTTCAAACCAGAACCTAGGTTATGTTTTCTTGATTGGACACTTCATTGATAGTGATTGGAAGGTACATCGCCACATTCTTATTGTTGTAATGGTGGCTTATCCCGATTCGATCATGCTTTTAATCAGCCGTTGTGGCTTGCTTATCTGATTGGAATTTGGAAGGTAGGTTGTTCACCCTCACTTTGATCGGTCCTTCTCCAAATAAGCCGTTATTGCGAATCCGAGAGGTTCGACCTCGCAAAGAATCCACAGGTTGCTCAATGGCCGGATCGATTGGGAGTTGCTATGCGCATCTCGTTAAGTGGTCTTGCACAAGATGCTTTTGGGTCAATGGTAGATACCATTAAGAAAATCCGGGATAGTGTGAAGTATGTGAAGACTACGAAGCTCATGAAGAGAAGTTTGATGAACTCAAGCAACAACTTCAAGTACCTAGTACCAAGGACCCGCGATTGATGACCAAACAAGGTGGGATACAACTTATCATATGCTTGTAGCTGCTTCGAGCTCAAGGAAGTATTTGCCTGCTTCGATGCGTCCGATCCCGATTATAAATTAACCCCTTCAATGGATGATTGGAAGCAAGTAGAGACTCTCTGTTCTTATTTGAAGATATTGTTTGATGCCGCAAATATATTGATCGCCCGACCTACCCAACTCGCCAAGCACCTTCTTCCATGAAGTGTCTAAACTTGATTGGATCTCACACATGCCGCAACGAGCCAGACCCATTTGTAAGCAACCTAATCAAGCCTTTACAAGAAAAGTTCGACAAATATTGGAGGGGATGCTGCCTTATATTGGCTGTTGCGAGTCATGGATCCAAGATTCAAGATGAAACTTGTAGAATTTAGTTTCTCGAGAATTTTTGGCGAGGATGCTGAAACATGGATTGGACTTGTTGATGATGGTATTCACGAACTCTTTCTTGATTATTTTTCACCCATGCTTCCTCTTCCGAAGCTCCAATGGAGAACGGCACCAAGAGCATCATAAAATCGAGCTGCCAAATGAAGGAATGCCTGAGGAAGGAGTGTCTCATGAAGAGCTGCCACATGATGGTACGGTCATCTCCTTTGGGGATGGGCTTTCTGATTTTGATGTCTACATTTCGAGAGATCACTAGTGGCCAGCAAACAAAGTCCGAGTTAGATCAATATTTGGAGGAGTCTCTTCGCCGAGGGTACACGACTTCGATCTATTGGGTTGGTGGAAATTAAATAACCTCGAAGTACCCCATTCTTTCCAAGATGGCTGCTGATGTTTTGTCCATACCAATCTCGATTGTTGATCTGGTGCTGTCTTTGACACCCAAAGCAAGAAGATTGACAGTTATCGCAGTTCATTGCGTCCAGCTACACTTGAAGCTCTTGTTTGCGCCAAGAACGCTCCGGCTCCAGATCGTCCGAGACTTCTAATGCATTTGTGAAAGCCGAAGTTTAGGTTTAGAATTTCGAATTTTCTTTTCTACTTTTTAGTTTAGCTTATCTTTGTGTGGATGATTATTCGAGAGGTTGAATCGGTAGATGCCGACCGGTGGATTCTTGATTTGCGCTCATGTGTTAGATCGTCCCCCTTTCCAATCAAATTAATCATAGTATTTTTGCATTGTGCTTGCAATTTAGATTTTCATTTTGTTTAATAGTTCAGCTAATTTGGGATCCGTTAAAAACAGCATCCCTCTTTATCCGACTATTATGGCCGTCTCCCACGAAATGCTGCATGTCATGTGAGTTTGCACTTGGACACACATGCTTTGTGATGCGATGATATTGTCAACTACGGATCTTGATCATTCGGAATTTATATCCCAAAATCTTGTCTTCCCTACAAGACAGATCGGCCAAATAAAGCGTACCATGAACCCGCCAAATTCTTGGTCGATGGTAAACTTGGCTGCCTCGTCAATTTGTCCCGCATGAAGAGCGAACGCAACCAAATGAAAAGCAATTCTCCTCCATCAAAAAACTAATGGGTTGCGATTTGATGAACCGCTTGTGTTTTTGAGGATGAGTACGTGCACAAGTGGAGTTAAACAATCTTAATTTCACGTAAGAGGATGATTACTAAAGCTTTTCTTTGCCCATGAGCTTAGTTCTCTCTTTTACATTCAATCGGACTCATCGATGAAGGAGGTTCATTTAATTCCCATCTTCTGCGTTGTTAAGACTGATGCTAATGCATACACGATTATTTATAAATTAGAGGTCTGCTTCTTAGTAACAAAAGTTAATTTTGCTTTGATGGCTTTCTCAATGTTACGGAAGAGCAACTTACACTAGTTACGCAACGAGTGAAGCTTCCCATTCTGTGTTTTTGTCTCTAGGAATGTCCGAGTCTCCTCGGTATTTTGATGTTTCAAGAACAGCTTCACAGACTAGTTATACTTACCGCCTTTCTAGCAACAAAGTGGTGTCCGTTGATGGACCAACTTCACCTTGGGAGCAAACCTACTGTCAATTAGCAAGACCGTAGGAAAGGGTGCCGTTAAGCCATAAAAGAGAAACAAGCCGACAGCTCTTCAAACATCCATTCCAGGGCGCTCCAAGGTAAGATTTGTCATATGGAATCAATAAATTCAACCGAGAAAGGGAGGAAACACACAAAAACTTCAGTAATGCATTTCAGCTGACTTATAAAAAAACCAAAAGGTACACCTGCTCTCCCATAATCCTAACTCAAAAAACAAAAATCCTGTAATTATTCCAAGCCAGCATTTTGACTAGTTACATAAGAATGCAAATCAAATGCATCGACCCTTCCACTAGAACTCACTCTCCCATGTCTATTCATAGCTGTATGGCTTGTCACTTGAGGAAATAAGGCCCGTCTAACTCTTAGTGGAACCAAACCGTGGCTGCTTAATTTCGCCCAGGTTACAACCGAATGATACACTTAACAAATCAGCCATTATGACTCGCCACCTCCAAACATACCCATCATATCCTTGCCGAACCCATTTGCTTCATCAAGTTCTCAAACCACCCATGCCACCAATCTGCTTTAGCATCCGAGGTGGAAGAACTCTGCTCATGTGCTGTGCATTCATGTTTCGAGACCGCATGTTCATATCACCCCGCGTTGGGATCTTAAGTCCCTTCATTTTGCTCCAAATCTTGGCAAGCCGCTTATACTCTTCCAACATTTCCATAACTTCTCGACATGGCGACCAGAACCCCTTGCTATCCGCATGATTCTAGAGTCATTCATGATCTTTGGATTTGAACTGTCTAACTCGAAACAAATCAAACTTGTTTAATCGGGCCCGAGGCAAGGATTTGAATTTAAAACTTTCACTTTGCAGCCATAAGCCAAAATAATAAACAGCTAAACTATATATTACTTGCATGACTTGCCTTCATTTGTCATTGAGTCCATCATGGTCATGTATCTTTTGATCTTTGCCTGGCTTTCTTTCTCTTGACCCTTTGGCATCAATTCTGAACCGAACCCGGTAGCATTGAAAAAACCTTTGGCATCAAGTCCGTAACTCTTTAAAGCCTGTCCACATCCATATGAGAAGTCATCGACTTCCCTCAAAGAGCTCTTTTAACATGACCAGAAACAGGGGGCCTGTCCACATCCATATGAGAAGTCATCGACTTCCCTCGCGGCTCTTTTAACATGACCGAAAACGGGGCGTCCACCAATTTTAGATCTTTTCCTTCACCTGCAATATGACGGATGCAGCACGAAATTTAGAATCGAATGCTGGCAAATAAACCCTTTAGTTTATCAAATAAAACTTTTAGTTTTCTGTTTTCAAAAACAAAAGTGAACGTTGTTTAGCTAAGAGTGTCTGCACAACTTCCCTCATTCAATGCGGCATCATTTTGACATTTAAATTTATTCTTCTTATTTAGATGGGCGTTCATCTTTTAAATCAATCCATTGCATGACAAAGGACATACTTTGCAATCATCGCTCCAGCTGAGTCATGAATCCGGGAGAAACAGTGGAAGAAAGAGTTATGGATGCACAAGCTGCAAGCGACATCTAACGTCAAGCCTCTCAAATTTCTTTTCCTTTTCTTCATCAGATGAGTTGACTGAATACCCCTCACAATTGCACACGAAAGTTCGTCGAGTTACTTTTCCTTTAGTATTTCTAACCAAATTACCCTTCCTCACTCCAAATCCTTTAGTAATTGCATAAGCGACATACTTATTATATGCTTCAAGTTCATTCGAAAAAACCATTCCAATTGCAAACTCAAAGTCTTTTTCCATATCACGCATTACATGTACAAGATGGGAAGTTTCAAGCTGCAATTAAAAGAACAAAATATAATTATCCCACTTTTACTTAAGAAAACAATATATGTTTCGAATAATACAAGTAAAAAATTACCTCCGATTCAGCCATCCAATAAATTTACACATGTAACACCAAATGCTTGACCTGTTAAAGAGGAACAACATGCGATCAGCCACAATTTTTCATTACTTCAAAGTATAAAGTCTCCAAAACTATGCAACATAAGTTCCAAATTGATCAAATACATCGACAAAATTGATTTCTTTTGTTTTACTGTTTCAAAATGACTTGATAGTCGACATCTCGTTTATCACTTTTGTTGTTTTAGTTTGCACAGTTTTGTCTTTACACAATAATTCAATCTTGAACATATGAAGTAATGAAAAATTAGCACTCAAACTATAAAAGGTGTCCAATCTTTCTTGCCAATAAACAACAATACTTGAATTTTCACTTTTTCTTTCAACATCCATCAAGAAAAAAAATTCCCAAGAGATGAGAGCAAAGTCATGTTTAAGCTAATTTAGACAAACTTCAAAAACAGATGAATAAACAGCAGATTCTAGAACTGTCTAAACGAAAATGACCGGGCTTCCGTACTATTTTATCTTAAAATAACATTAGTACATTCTCACAAAAGGAAGCGCTCACAACACTTGCTTCAGTTTTCAAATTCCCACCAATTCATGATATAAGAAGAAATTACACAAAATGCCTCATGTTAAAGGGACCAAGTTTAAATCATGCTAGCACCTAAAGTTTATCTTTCAAAGCAAGGGAAACAAGAGAGTTCAGATTCCCTTAATGGTGACACAGAAAACACAACTGCAAATGGGTGTGACTTATATACGGTCACGTTGAAAATGGTAACACCAGATCCAAGGAGATGAGCAGAACCTTGAACGTGTGTGTCCAACCTTGCTTTCTACAGCCCCCATGTCCTTTCTGGTGCTGAACTGGTGGTGCTCACTGTCACTGCTCAGCAAATTGCATTCTTTACTAAGCCCATGACCTGTATTACCTCACCAGAACCACGGGACGGAAAGTGGTCGGGTGGTGGGTGTGAGGCGGTCGGCGCGAATGTTCCAAACAGACAAGCCGGTGCCGGATCTCGAGCCGGAGGGGGCGCGGTGGTTCGCCGGTCGGAAAGAAGGAGGGCAGCGAGAGAGAGAGGGAAGTCGCGGTCCTCTCGCCGGTCCCGTGCGGTGGTTCGTCGGTTTCGGTAATCGTTCGCGGTCGGAAAGAAGGAGGGCAGCGAGAGAGAGATGGAAGTCGCAGTCCTCTCGCCGGTCCGGTGCGGTGGTTCGTCGGTTGCGGCAATCGTTCGCCGGTCGGAAAGAAGGAGGGCAGCGAGAGAGAGAGGGAAGTCGCGGTCCTCTCGCCGGTCCCGTGCGGTGGTTCGTCGGTTTGGTGTCGTTCGCCGGTCGGAAAGAAGGAGGGCAGCGAGAGAGAGATGGAAGTCGCGGTCCTCTCGCCGGTCCCGTGCGGTGGTTCGTCGGTTGCGAGCAATCGTTCGCCGGTCGGAAAGAGAGAGGGCGAGAGAGAGAGGGAGGTCGCAGAGAGGGACTTCGTCGGGAGAGAGAGCGAGTGTAGAGAGAGAGGCGCAATAAAAGAACCCGCGGCGAGCTACAGTACAGGAAAATTTTCAAAATGGGCGCCTCTGAAATCGTGGGTCCCGCACGACATGTGTGTCGCGCTGCGGCGCCTTCTTGTTTGCCACGTTGATACATAAGACGTACCCAATATTTTCTCATGGAGAGTCTCGAGTGTTTAACGTTCAACGTCACGCCATCAAGCTCGTCACGGGACCACACCATTCACACCACCACACGAACTTGCCACCTCAGCTGTCCCCGTCACCAACCGCAACACCTCAATCAAGCCACATATCAATCTGGCCATTGGTTCTACTGAGGAGCTGATTCAAGCCAATTCAAACCAATTCTTGAGTTGAATCTGTTTCTAAATCAATTTTGAAGCCTCATTTTATGTCTTCAACATGAAGAAATAACAATATAATCACTTGATCATTATATGTGTTTACAGTAAAATGGGGCAAATTTGATATTTTATTATAAGAATTTGATCTTTTTAATCCTAAAATTTGAAACTAGCCCGTTTAGGTACCAACGTTCCAAAACCGACCCGTTTGGTTTTCGATTCTTATCTTTTGGTAACATGAGAAATCAGGAACCGACCCAACTAAGACCTGATCACCTTAAACAAAAGTCATCCTCATAAACAAAAATGCTCACCATATTTATCATGTCTTATATATGTCAATTGTTAATATGAGTTAGTACACTGAACATTTTAACGAAATTTATTTATTAATTGGAAAAGAAATGAAAGAAGCAACATGGATTCTGATTTCATAGCATAATATAGACAAGTATAATGTAACGAATTCAAATCATCTTGTCAAAAAAGTTAAAGGATAAAGCATGTCAACATGAAATAATAACCCCATCTTGTTTTGTTCAATGTTTTCGTTTCACCATAACATTATGTGGTTATCTACAATCTTTTCATTAACTTCAATCAAATTAAATGGACGAACTTTATTTACTTCTATAAGTTAAATACAAATTAAGCTATCTTATTATGATTCTTTTAAAGAAACTCTCATTTATTTATGTGTCCTCTTTTCCATGGGAAAATTGTCTAAAAAGTCCTAAACCTATTGCACTTTTGCCAATTGAGTCATAAACATTTTCACTTCTTGCCGATTCACCGGAAAAGGCCAAGAAAAAGCTAAAAAAAAAAAAAAAAAAAAGGAAAAACAGAAAAAAATGAAAAAAATAATAAAAATTCAAAAAAATTCAAAAAATATTAAAATATTATTAAAAATGTCCACGTTAGCATCGGCAGATCTTACATGGCACCGCCGGCGTCCACGTTAGCATTTTTCAGCCAAAATTGGCCGGATGGACTGAATCGACAAGAAGTGAAAAGGTTTATGACTCAATTGGCAAAGTTAAAATGTTTATGATTGAATTGGCAAAAGTGCAATTGGTTTATGACTTTTTGGACAATTTTCCCTTTTTTCCATACCAGGAAGGTAAGTTATCTTTTTGGATACAACTTTTTTTTTTTTAATGCCTTAGTTTAGTCTAATTGTAATATTTCAATTAAGTGAATTTTATACGTTCAAAGAAATTTCGCCTAATGAAAATGATTTCACTATCAAATCATTACAAAAATTTATTTGCTTATCGGAAATAGTAATATTCAAATTCAATAAGCTCATGTGTTTCAAAGAAATTTCACTTAATGAAATAATTCTACACCAAAAATTGTAAAAGTTTAATTGCTAATAAATAAAGCATGTTATTAGGTACTTTAGTTTTAAGCTATAGTTTCGGGAGAGATTTTTCTAGAGATTAATTTTGAAAATTTATTTTGGAATAAAGTCTGCAGAATCTAAGTATGAGGATCATGACCTGTTGGCTGTTCTTTCTTTAACCCCTGGCCATTCATGATCATTGCAAACTATCAGCATGGCGACATAAACGATCTCGGCGTAGTATCTTGAGAAATGATGTCATTATATCTTTCTTGGAATGGAAAATGCCGAGTGTCGCGTTGGCTTGGAGTTGCAGATGTCGCAAACTCAGGTTATGAAACGATCAGCATATCAATGCTTGCCTAACCACATATTGATCACTCGCTGCTGCTGATTATCGTTACTTGAACACACTAATTCAGACAAAATGCCTGAGATTGATGCATCTATCAGGTGAAACACATAAAGGTCATGTTCAGAGGATGCAAGGTAAGGTATATCGTGCCAGTAACCCGTGACGCCAGATTCTGTTTGTGTCTGAAATCGGTCAATTCACACCCGCCAGGGCGAAATCCACCGTGCGGTATGGATTGACAGCACACGAGACTCTTACCGTCAGGTTGAATTACTGCTATTGATCAAGGAACGACTCCAAAACTAAACCAAGCACTGGAATCCACGGTGCTTCTGAAACCCCTCGAGAGACTGTTTCTCGAGAGAGGTCGATAGCCGTTCAATCATAATTATCAGAAGTTCACAGCCATTGATAGTAGATTTTCTAAGTTTTTGCATGTTGCGAAACTTTCAATAGGAACTGCAGCAAAATACAGGCGAATAGGACGGATTGTGACCGAAGGATTGGTCCGTGAGAGACCATCCAAGGCCATTTGTAATCCAAACAGGACACCGGAATATTGAGCATTACATTTTGAGGAAACCAGACCTCACCTCTTCTAGGTATTTTCTTCAGGTTATGAAAGATGTCTCACCTTATTACCACTATTGTCATGATGTCGTTTGCGAGGTACGGTTAAGCTTTTGCGTCTTTGTTCACTTGAACTATGACTTTCCCCACGTTCGAGCTAGTGAATAGGGATCCGAAGCTGTCTAAGAAGCTCTCGATGCCATGGTAGATCTTGTGCTCGGAAACAATCTTCCGTTGTTTGATGTAGCCGATCATTTCCTCCAGAAACTCTCCGAATCGGTTCATGTATGAAGCCAACATGAAGCCTTCCATCCTCACTTCCTTCCCCACCATGTTCAATAGATTTCGCACGCCTTCTCTCTCGGTCCAAACCTAACGCACACGAATAAGGAAATAATAATCAACTTGCGGTTCAAAACATTACTGGCTTCTACTGGATATGTTGCAGTTCCACCATCCAAGAAACTTGGTATTCAAGATACTTCATTTACCTTGTTGTATTGGGAGATCATGCCACAGAGAGGGATACGTGCACGGGAATTCACGTGGTTAAGGACGGCCTCGAGCATCCTACCTCCGACATTGTCGAGGTAAATATCGATACCGTTAGGGAAGTACCTATAGCAGTCTTGTATCAGTGCAAGTTTCAAAATTCTTATTAACATATCAGAAGATGATCAGGACGAGGCAGAGAATAGTCACTTAGGGTGCTGAGCAGATGACTAGTACTAGTATAAAAAGAAAATAGTCTCAAAAGAGAGCTGTAAAAAGCTCTAACTATTGTCCGTATGGATGGCATGATAAAAAATCCATTCGTTCGTTAATGCACACAAACATCACGGCAGGCTGCCCTTCGTGAGTGTTTAATTGAGATAAATTATTAGAGACTTACTTGCTCAAAGCCGCATCATAATCTGTCTCGACATTGTAGTTGAATGCTTCATCATATCCAATCTCCTCTTTCAAAAACTTGACCTGCACAAGATTGGAACAGGCCTTTCTTAATTCAGCAACTCACATTATGAGCGACATAACCATTTCTCTGCATCATCAAACATATTGAAACACCGATCACAGTACAGAGATTGTTTAAACTATAAATTGGTAGGTTTTCTTCTGTCAGCACTTGTTGGCACTTATGCTTCGGTTATCAACAGAACCACATAAACCGGTTTTAGTCTATCATATATCAGATAATGAACCATGTAAAGCTTCAAGTTGCTGTCGAATGTCATCATAGTATCATGACTGACAACGGGGTGATTTCTTTGCTTTTAAAGATTCATAAACCCGAAAATTCTATGAACCAGAGAAGCGTGTTTGGCTATGCTGAATTAAGTGAAAGCAGAACTAGAGCAGGTCCTAGTCACTGCTATAAGAAGCTGTTAATGACGAAAAACATAAGTCAGAAATGGTTTGACCGCATCAAGAGGGTCAACACAAATTGAAAAAAGAACGTTATGGAGATCAATCTACATTTTCAATTCAACAGTAAAGATTTCAATCTTGTGTTTATTGCATACAGAGTGCTGTTAAAATGCGATCCATTTTTGGAAAGTACTAGAACACACTAGACTATTCATGCTTAATGGAGAAAGGAACAAGTCGGCAGCAACAACTTACTTTAGGCAAAAGAAAAGTAAACAGAAGTCAACAAAGTTGTGGGGAGCCGCAGAGTAGAGAAAAATGGAGAATAAGGGAAAAGCATCGAGAAGATCTGGAAGAAAGCAGAAAAGGAAAGCAAAGTCCAACTTTGACTTTGACTAGCCGCAACAAGCTGAAATTTTATATTTGTTTTTGTACTCAAAGTCGGTAGAGAAAGGCGGTGATTCACGCCTATAAATAGGGGTTAGTGGATATTTGTTCTATGCAGCAGAACACTAGAAAATATAATAAAAAAAATTTCCATATTCCCTTGCCGGGATAGTTTACTCATATCCACCCATATTTCACACATACACACTTACATACATACTTGCACACATACACGCTTCCGCAAAAATCCAACAATTGCCTTAATCATATTGAAATGGTTTTATATTAAATAGGCATTTGCTCTCGAAGTTGCCAATTCGACTGCCTTGAGACTTTCTAACCACTAATTTTGTGTCAGTTCAAACAAACAAATACTCGAAGCCCAATCAATATGGAAAGAGCAACAATGTCAACCGCTTGCACTTACCTTGACATCAGAACCAACACTGCCAACCACTCTGCAACCTTTCAATTTAGCCAGTTGCCCGGCGAAAACACCTACTCCTCCAGCTGCAGCGGAGATGAAGACATTCTCCCCCGGCTTTGGATCTCCGAGCACCACTATTCCCACCCACGCCGCAAAACCTGGAATCCCTGCATCGATCACAGCAAAAAGCCCTTAACCCTACACCGATCTAATGATTTTGTATATTTATTTTGTCTAACAATTCACATTAAATACAGAATATTTTGAATATTTGAAATACAAAAAGGCAAGTAGTCCAGTTTGTGTTAGAGTTGGGCCTTCCAATCAAGATCTGGCGAAACTTAATCTGTCAGACATTCCCAGGCTGTTCGTGGGAAAACCCAAAAACCATTTTCAACACCAAGCATGCTTTTCAAGATACTTAGTTCAACCATTGTGCAGAAAACCAATCATAACCGGATTGATCAATCGATTTTCATTTTGACAAGGGACTCTTTGTTTGTCCCTACTCGCCATCTGACAAACACATTTCAATGCTCAGTTTTTCCAGCGGCTGACTACAAGAAGTTACAAGAACAAATAGAGAAAAAAATCTTTTGCAAACTTACCAAGAGCGCTGAGATAATCAAGAACTGGGACCCCAGAATCAGGGTCAATCTTCCTGAGAAAAGAAGCAGGTGCAATGCAGTACTCAGCCACAGGAGCAAATGGGTGGATGACAATCTCTCCAAAACTCAAACCTGAGTGCTTGGACTCTATAACTTCACCTACCCCAAATGTGGTCACAGCCTAACGCACAAAAAAGACAAAAATAAAATAAAATAAAAATGGCAATGATAAAAAGAAGAAGAGATTGCAAAAATAGGAAGACAAAAAAGTTGAAGATAATTGAGGACCTGATTGAGATGAAACTGAGAGAGGTAGAGACCATCTTGTTGGGAGCTCATTTTGGCTCGGAGGTAAGGATCGACAGAGAGCCAATGGAGGCGCAGCATCACATGGTCGTTTGGCACGACATCTTTGGTGATCTTAAGGTTTGAGGTTCGGAGTTTCAGATGTTCAGATGTCGGCACACCTTCTCCCACATACTGTGCTAGTATCCATTCCTTGCTCACCACCTCCATCTCTCTCTCCCTCTCTCTCTCTCTCTCTCTCTCTCTCTCTCTGTGATTATTTTGTTTAGGTAGTTTCTGAGGTGCTTCAAACAAAAGGTTGTTTCCAATTATTGCGGGGAGGAGAGAGATAAGCGGTAAACCCTATGTGGATCGGAATCTTTCTCAACTTCCTCGCTTTTATGATAACGGTAGAGCTTTCCACTCCTTTTGACTAGCGCACGCCCCGTTTTAGTGCTTTGACCATATTATCCTCCATCGGCCTGGCATTTTCAGCACTCTGTTACTATTCTACCAAAAATGTTCCCTTTTTCTCTCGAATGTGGTGTCCGCCCGGTTTCTCCTCCGTCTATCCAGAAGATGTTGGTGTGATAGGTCACCTGCTGCACCATTTGACGGAAGTGGGCCGGATTGGCAATTGTGTAAGTCGTTTGGGGCCACTCCAAGGCGTGCGACTTCTACTTTGGGACCTTCCTAGACGTGTCGTAATGCAGACTTGCTATGCTTCGATGCTGTGGCCTCTTGGTTGGACTCCAAAGGAGAGGTGGTTGCGGCAGTAGCAGTGGCAGTGGCGGCGGCCGGGGTAGAAGGCGGGTGCTCGGAGTTGTGTTTGAGGAGGAAGACTACAATGTCAGTGGTCATAATTTGGTTGACAATGACTGTTGGTTGTCCTGTTGTCCATGGTCATAATTCGATAACTGATGAAGAAAACAAAAAAAAGCAAAACCCAGCAATGGAATGTCTTTGATTGTTTCGGACGAGGGCGAATGCTTAAAGGGGAACAATAAGGTAGAATAGTAACAGAGGATGCTGGAAAGTAGGAACCACGGAAGATGATATGGGCAAAACACTGTTATAAGAAGTTTATTAGCAAAAAATGAGCGAAATAAGCGAAATCCTTATACTACTTCTCCACCAATCGTCGGGCTTAGACTTTATTTTAATGCACATGCATGGCAACGGACCTTATGGATGAATCTCAGCCTTTGAATATCCAATTGGAGCTTTACTATGTAGACAACATCAAGTGGAATATCCAATTGGAGCTTACTAGGTAGACAACATCAATCAAGTGGAATATTCAATTAGAGCTTATTCTTTTTATAAAGATGACAACAGCGAAGGAATAAAAAATTACAAATATAAAAATGACAATCACTATTGAAACCCTCATCTTTGCACATCATATAGGCGTCGGATTTGATTGACGGGCATCAATCACTATTGTAACCCTCATCTTTGCACACCATATAGGCGTCGGATTTGATTGACAGGCATCAATGAGCTGTTTGAAAGGTATAATAGATTTGTTTGCTCAAAAAGAATAAAAGAAAAAAAAGAAAGGTATAATAGATTTTTTAATAGATATTGGATAATTGTACACAGCACGAATCAGAGAATCTCGAAGCCATTGACTTTTCGCAATCACAGAAAACCGTAACATGGAGGAAGTTAAAAAGGGTTTGAAATCCTTGGCGTTGTCAACAAGCCGGTTGGGATCCCCACTGATACTCGATTCAATCCGGATATGCAGCATATATGCTTTTTTTTGTGATCTAATCTGACCCGATCCGTGTCAAACTCGACGAAAAAAAAAAGGGTTTAGGTCGGGTGGTGTTCTTCGTGTAGCCGTCTTTGATTATCTTGACCCATATTTTGGCGAGGTTAATACACGGTCGCATAACATTCCCACATGTTCAATGCAACTCAAATGTAAATTCTGCTCCATCCTTTGGACTTGGATTAAATAACGTATGGCGAAAGTGGGACTATAATTCGACGTCTTTGAAGCTCCTTTCCCGTCCTTATTTTGACACTTCCTCGCACTCGCTACAGTCTTCAGTGCCGCAATTCAATCATATATTCCATGGCTCATTCCTTGTTCTGTCGGCTGACCGACAGTGACGAATGGCCAGGTGTTCTCTTCAATTCGTACCCCACCACAAAAGCAGACTGCAGATACATACAAATAATAGACGGACAAGGAGCAAGCTCAACCCGGGAGATGCTCGGTTCTCGTCATCTTGAAGAATCATTCAGAGCCAGAAGTGGACAAATGCAAACCTGGAAAAGGACGTGGCTCAAAATTAGAAGAAAAACAACGGAAAAAATTACAGCAATTTGTTTTGGAAATTTTAGGCTGACATGCCACGATATTGCCGTAAAAGCTTTCCTAACGCGAATCATATTAATTGGGATTGTAATTTATCATTTTACGGACTTGATTTAATAAAATAAAATATATTTTTTTAATTAGTATAATATGAGGTTAGTTAGTGTGGGTCCAGTAGAACTAGACCTATAATGAAAGGGCCCGTAGCTTAAAATTCTATAAATAGTGTTACAATCTCTCTTCTAATCTTAATGCATAAATAATCTCAAGTAAGGAGGGGTTATCGAATGCGACACGTGAGGGGTAATCTCATTAAGCCAGTGATGACAATAGAGAAGAAGCACTTGATTTTGAATCGTCGCTATTCCATATTGTGAACAATACATTCCAAATTAGTGCATAATTATTTTATTTTCCATTATTGTGTTCTAAATTCTAGTTATGAAGATCTTAAGATGTTGTTTTCGCGTTGACTTACACTGACATTATCCTGATGCACAGCAGGAGGGAAAAGAAAATGCCCAGATGGAATTTTCAATTGTCAGCCAAACAAGTCCAGTTTTAGTGTGTTGGGTTTATTCCGATTTATGACGCAAAATCGAACCGAATTATCATAAGCTCATTATTTTACTTATTATTCAAGCTGAAATAAATAATAATAATAATTGGGTAAATTTTCTCTCCGCTTTCAATATTTGGAATTCCATAACCATGAACTTTTTATGACGGCCGTTTATTTAATCATTGGTTATGCAACTTAACAAAAGATTTGCAGTCAAGTTATGCATAATTTCACTCGTTATCTCTTGTAACCAATGCTTTGAAAATTAAAACCTGACATTAACTCTATATGCTTGGACCTGAGCAAGTCCTTAAAAGGCTCAAGGAGGAAACAAGTGGAGATCCGTCCTAGGGTGTGAGATTTCACGTTATCTTCCGTATTTCCTTTCTGTCGGGAAGACAAAGATAGATAAGAAATTTAAGGGCCTCACAGTGGGAAAGTAAATTCTACATTAGGATGTGCTTACATACATGTCCTAGCTACCGCTAGGTAGGCTAGCGTGGAGGTGTCAATCGTGCCTGGAGTGAGTGAGCATGCCTAACGGCATTACGCATAACAGCGGGCTAACCTTGTACCCCGGTTATGTGCAGTGAGATTTGAAAATATTTGTTTGGGTATGTTCGATCCAATTTGAATTTTGATTCGGAGTGCTATTTTTTTTCTTTTTTTTTAATCACCATACAAGCGTCGTAGTACCAACACTAAGACTAGCAACGCTGTATCACCATACAAGAGTCAAATCTAAAGCCACACCAAATTGAAATCATGAAGGAACAACTTCAGTCAAGTGTCATTAATGATCCACCGCAACAATGGGAAAAAAGAATCATTATCCGGTTACATCACTTTTTGGTGTGAGCATCTTGGTGGACCACATTTTAAATTTAGGAGGAAATAAATGATGATACTCCTAGACAATCAATTTTATCGTTTTCATATTTTTGAAAAAACAAACTAATTATTCCTTCACACAATTTTATGAATTTATTGACAAGTACCATTCCCAGATATTTGTCGAAGGAATTTACGAACAAATGCCCCCATTAGGGATTCATTGTAGGTTTATGCTCCATGCAAGAACAAATTGTGATAGGTGATAAAATTCTAAATTATTCTTATCTTTTTTCGATTATTTAGAGAGTTTTGACTTTATGAATTAGAAACGAGACCCGTTAAGTCATGACTTGATTATTCCTTGACTCTTTCTACAGGACTTGGTGTCGACCTATCTCAATCTCACATGCGATGGTCCATGCTTAGCCCGTGTCGTCCTAATATGTGGCCTCTTATCTCTAGTTAGTTTCCCATGTCAGGATTGTCAAGCTTTGATCATATCAATGTAAACACTCCATCAATTCACTCGTTAAGGGATCTTTTGACTTATAAACATGTGGATTTTGACACTCCTATCGACTCTCATTAGCGAACCATGGAGAAAACTTTAAAACAAGTGACTCGTCAATCCTCACTTGCCACCTGGCATTCGGGTGCCACTAAAATTGCTCGATTCTTTTCTCACGCATTCTCTATTTCATCCTCTTCTGTCGGACACTAGACCAAGGGACCTCTGGAGCAAACCTCTCAACATTTTGGCGACACTGTTGGAGAGGGAGTGATTGCGCAAAGGTGGTGCCACCAATGAAGCTCATCTCAAGCTGACGTTTACAAAGATACTGAAAATCAAGTGGAGTAAATGTAGAAAAACGTGAATCGACTACAACCACACCATCAAAATTGAACATTTGTGGCATGAGATGTCATATCTTGATGTCTATCTATTCAATTTGGGAGAATTCAATATCTTCAAAATGATCTTCATATTGTTAACCAAATTATATCGTTTGGATGAGTTTTTAAATGAGAGAGAAATTGAAGTTAAATCACCTTTAACTGCCAATATTATTCCATATAGAGGACTGTCAGCAAATAAATATTTAGATATTATGATAAAGGATGTCGCACGTGAAGACTAGCTAGAATTTGCATCGAACTGTGGAGCTGGATCCAGAAAATGTTTTCTGTTTTGCCCTTACTTTCGAAGACAACTACAACTATCAACGATGGACCAGGGCCCCTCCTAGCAAAAGAGGTCTCATTCTCTCTCTGACTTTGTGTTCTGTATTCCCAAGAAGGTAATCGATTACGCTTTAGTTAGCGACAATTGATATATTTATAGTGGGATTTGAATAAATTTTAAGGTTTTCTATTTAAACTTTTTTTTAACTACTTTAGTTTCAAGATATTAATTAAGACAATTGTGCAAAAAGTCATAAATTTATTGTACGACGGCCAATTCAGTTGTAAATTTTTCAATTGTATCAATTTAATCATAGACCTTTCGTTATACTAATTTAGTCTCAAATCATTTGATGATTTGCGTATATAGTCCTAAACTTAATATTTGAATATTTGGCCAAAAGGATGGTATGTATGCTGCAAAATTGGTATTGGGTTAAAAAGTTCAGCATCCATCTTGAACGGGACTTGAAGCATTATTCAGTTGATGATATCTCCACAATGAGCTATCATACATATTACCGGATGATGCTTATTGACATATGGAAAGCTCAATTTGCACATTTGCGTCTTGGAGATTCCGGTTTGATGTGTAAGCTTTGTGAAGTGACTCCTCTTGACTGTACGATGAGTCTCACGGCTTTGGGGGATTTCTTTGATTTGATTCAAGTTGAAGATTTAAGTTCATGCAGACGAATTGTTAAGGAAGTGTAGTGACTATGTTTAAGGAATGTTTTGACTCTTGTCTTTTGTAATAAGTTAAGCTTTCATGCTTCAGCCTGAAGTGAGCCTGTTCATATATTTGCTTGAGTTTTGACTTCGAGGTTTGTCATGTGAACGCTCTATTTTAAATTTTTTTTTTTTTGTGGGATTTTATGAAATTATGTACGCCAGATATATGACAGATAATGCACGAAGGATCTTGTTACTTTGCTTTTAAGATCCCGATATTTTGCTATAATTTCGACTTTAAATAAAATTTTGCTACTGTTGAGGCAAATTATTATATGCTATAACCTAGAAGGTTATTTATTATGAAAATTGTACTTTAAACCTCAATCTTCTAGGAGCTTATTTTTCGACCCAAAAAAAAGAAGAAGCTAATTTATTATTTATAGTTGGCTGTAAACTATCTATCTAAAATGTGAAGCCACCGATAGTACTTCCATAGGTAAGCAACTCGTACTTATTTGTGAGCGAGTTGGAAAAGAAGCCAACAATCATACCCGTACCCGCATTTGATGGTGAGTCGCACCTTGTCTATAGGGTTGACGGTACAGTAAGCACGTGAAGACAGTCCTCTGAAGATGAAGAGCCCGTTACAACTACCCGAAAATTGAAGAGAACGTTTTGACGGGAGTGATTCAATTTTCTGCGACCGCATATCCCTAGTCAGCTGCTTCTTCTAAGAGCTCCAGTCAACGGAGAAGAGAGCGAATTTGTTATGATCATGATGTTCGAACGAACAGATTACATTTTCTACTTAAGTAATTGATGACAAGATTCTAATTGTCATCCATTACGTTTTATACTTAAGCAATCCCTTTGCCTCCCTAATTAAGTGATTTTAGTTCTTATTGGGTGCTAAACTATTTAATTCTTAGCACTCAATTTTGTTATTGAATAGGCTCTAAGTTTATAAAAGCAAACAAAAAAGAGGAGAAATATGATAGAGGAAGTAAAAAAGTAATTTAGTTCATTACTAGTTATATACTGTTAATAAAACTTTTTCATATGGGTAGATAAAAATAAGGGCGGCACTATTTCCATACCCTATACTAAATTCACCCAATTTTTTATTAAAAGACAAAACTGCCCTCTATCATTTACTAATTTAGTTCATTACTAGTTGTAGATTTTCCATGTATATTAAAGGTGCTATATATATATATATATATATATATATATATATATATATATATATATATATATATTGTTAGCATTACTTCCATAAAAGTATGTTTTGTCAAAAAGAGAAATTTCCAAAAATCTAGTTCTTTTCCATGTTTTTGATTATATTTATGGATAAATTGTTAAGTGGATACTTTTAATTAAATCAAACATTGCATAAACTAAGAATTTTTTTTTTTGGAAATTGTAATGAAAAATCATTATTTTTATTGACAAAAAAATAATATCATACGAACTGTTTACAAATATTTACAAATATATCTATGTGTATATATATATATTGTGCATAATGCTTTTAGTGTATTCCTATATATTCCCCTAATGTCTTACATGCTTTGTATAAAAGTATCTCGTTAGTATAATAAGGAAAAAAGATAAATTTTTTGATATAGTAAATAAAGAGACTTGATAAATATTGTAGACTGTAATTAATAAAAAGTTCACCAAAAACGTGAGCTTTTGAGATAAGATGGAAAAAAATTAGATAAGTTGTTATAAGATCAATGATTAAAAAAAGACCTTTTCAGTTTTATATTATATCCAAGAATGCCATGTTTTCTTACTACTAAAAAAATGATTTTACATGGAGTTCGTAAAACATTATACGAATATTTGACAATGCACTTCTCTTTAATACTCTAAAAAATAGAATACATAAAATGCTTAATTGTGATAACCATTATAAATAGGAAAAAAAAAAGATGTCAACCCATCACTTGAAGCTGCAATTGAAAGACTAAGGGTAGTTTTGTTTTTTTAGTATGAATGGAGATGAATGTAGTTATTTAGGGGGTGGAAATAACGCTGTCCTAAAATAAATTAATTTATTACTTTTTAATTAAATCGGGCAAGTACCATCTATCTATAATATATATGTGTGCGTGTGTGTGATTAAAGACAAAGTCGAGAGAATGTTGGTTCCAATGCTCGTCATGCATGTCACTTGTTGAATTGATCCACCTTGGCAACTGCATAAGCAACGACGGGTAGTAAATATCATTGAATATTTTCTTGTCGTCCCACGGAGCACAGGCCAAGTATAAATAATATGTGACAACTGACAAAATTCAAGAGTTTACAAAAAAAAATGCCAAAGAAAAGTCCACGATAATCAACATTTTCGTAGTAACAAATTTTAGAACCAATTTCTAGGAAATGGATGATGTTGAGTACTCACGTTTTTCAGATTTACAAGCTTAATTTGCTACAATTATTAACATTAAAGATGCTGCAAAGGGTACTCAGGTTTTCCATAAATGGCTGTGCTCAACCCTATAAGCATCCTGTTCAACTTTTTATTTCGGCCTAGTGATTTGATTGGCCATGGATGGAACCTGGCAACAACATCCATAACTTTGCCCACAAGTTCAGAAACGATAATGGGGCCTAAATAAATTGAAGTTCAGTAAACTCCAACAGTAGCCTTTTCCTCTCGACGCATTTGTTTCAAGGCTCGGGAACACGGCACCTGACTCTCCCAACAGTTAATCCGATATTTTTTTCCTCAAATTAGCAGGGAATACGAGCCACAGCCAAGCGGGATCTTTCACCCAGTGTGATTCTCCCGCTTATCTAGAGGACCTTTAAGTCTTTTTTGGGCTTGCTCAGGTCCAAAGACTTGTCCGTATGGGATGGGAACATCTCCTTGCCATTTTTTAAAGCTCTTGAAAAAAAATCCAGTACATATCATATTTGCCCCGTCTTTTCAATCATTTGTTTCAGTTCTAACTCTTAATGTTGCGTGCTCCACTTTCCAGCTTTTGTGTTCCTAATTTAGCCCTAGCTTAGGATTGAACAACGGAACAACATCATCTCCTAGTTGAATGTGCCTGAAAAAAAAACTCTCGGCTTTAGTATTGAAAGAACTTGAAGTAAAAATATTAGAAGAGGAGAATTTGAAGCTAAGAGGGGAGGCTAATAATTTCTAGAAATTGTAGAAAGAGAGCAAAAAGACCAGAAGAAGAGATTTGAGACAAGAGGGGAGGCTAAGAATTTCGATAAATGGTGGAAAGAGAGTAAAGCTGAATATAACAGAAAATCTTGAGAAGTGGATGGAACGATGAAGTTGTTATGTAAGTGAAAAGTAGAGATTGATAGAAATATAAAGCTTTAAAATGATTACGCAAGAACAAGGATAGTAGAAATAAATCAATCAATCACTTTTCATCTTTACTATTAATTTAATTTTTACTGAATTAATAATATAATAATTTTTATTTAAAGCATATTAATATCCTATAAATAAATTTATATATGCTCTATTTTTATTTTCTATTAAAACCATATATCAATGTAGAGATAAAGTGTTTAGATGACGACACTCGAGGAGATAATGTGTTATATTGCTTGAAAGTTAAAAGATACAAATGAGGGAAGGGCTTAACATGATTTCTTTAATTACAACCTAGATTTCACCTCTCATCTAATTGTAGAAATCAATCCACCTATGAATCTCACCTACCACTCTACCGGTATAGATTCACTTCCACCTTAGAATTTAATGATAGATAGATTCAATCATCGTCCAACCAATCTAATGATAGAGACACATCTTGATGGATATTAGTCCTCGCCTCGTGACCCAATCATGGAGATCGAGTAATCCAATGTTTCTTGTCTCTTTGGATTGATGATTTGGCAATCCGTCGAAGATATTCTCCTCCATTCAAGATATTTATGTACCGTCAAATTTTCGTCTGACTTTTAAACGTGAAAAAAGAATGGCAATAGTAAACCAACTTAGAAGAGCCACGACACACCTCTGCCGCTGCTCCAACTTGCATTACTATTGGGCCGGCGTTGTGCACACAACACCTCTTTGCTTAAAAACCAAGCCAGCCCTATGGAAATCCAAGCGAGTCAGTTTTCACCTTTCCGGAGAATTTTTCAAGACATTTTAGATTCATCTTGAATTATTTTGGACCAGTTTCTTGCTTTATTAAAATGAGATTTAGAAAATCCATTTAAGATAGTTGCAATTCTGCTTGATTAGCGATAAGATATTTTGGAACAAAATATATTGTTATTCCGCTAAGAATGCATCTAGAAGATGTACAAATAGTTCTTGGTGTACCAAAATAGAGCTCAGAAAAACAATCATTTTATTAAGGGATTATTCTGCCAATGTTTTTATATAAACTCCGCAATCGAAAGAATCGGGATAAAGGAGGCCCAATGGTAGGTCATGCATTGGTCTGTGGCTTAGGTACACTAGTCAATTTTTTTCCCGCTAGAAACTCATGGATAATTTCATAAAACTATTTTGAACATTAGTTTTTGCAAAATTACCTAAAATCCTAGATATCCAATCAACGGATCACTGAAACTAGTATCTAGCGCCCCTGTTGTTTTCGCAATTAAAACCACTTTTTAGATTATTAGAAATTGATTAAAAAAGATAAAGAACTTTTAAGCTATCAAATTAGGGATGTTTTGAGTTTGCAAGATTTTAAGACTTCCATACTTCGAATTTGTGCAAAATCTCAAACGTTTATTGAAAAGAGAGTAATTGAATACTAAATCTTTAAATTGGTGCAATTAAGTTGTACATAGAAAATCATAAGTCGATTTTGCCATGTACAATTCAGGGATAAAATTAAACATGTATTAAAAGTTTAGTAACCATATTGACCAAATTAAAAGTGAATCAATAGTATTGCACATTAAGGTAAAGTTCAAAGATTACGTTACACAAATTAAAAATTTGAGGATCACATTGCATATTGAGCCAAATTTTATGAACTGGTCCTTATCTCTTTTTTCTTTTCTCTTTTGTTTATTTATAACTCATTTATCTATTTCTTTTCTATGGACATCTGTGCTCTTCCCCTTCTCAGTATGTCGTTCCCCTTTTTTCTTTTCTCTTTTACTTAATCAACTATCCTAAACAAAAGCAAGCAAGCTGCTCGCTCGAAAACCCAAGACCGATCGTCTCTTTACCCAGCCACCGTCACCGGACCACCTTCGTCGGCCATCGACCGCTGCAAGGTGACGTGGCCGGGCCTTTTTCAATGTTTCCGGGGCTTTGCTTCTTATGGGCTTTGAGTTAATGGGCTGCGGCCTCGGCATATGGATTGGGTCAGTGGGGGGCTGGAGAGGACGGGCTTGTGGGGCTTGTGGCTTGGGAGAAATTTTATATAAATTGGGCCACGAAGCAGAAAAGCCCTCTTCTCCCCCCCGCCCCCTTTCTCTCTCTAACACCATCATTTGTCTTACTATTTTTCTAAGAACTTTTTTTTGCTAATCGATTTGTTATTTACCCCTTTGTTTATCTATATATTTTTTTGTTTTAGCTATTTTATATTTTTATAAGAATGAACCATTGAGCAGTCAAACCACCCACCGTTGCGGCGTAGAGGTAGAGCTTGTGTTCTCCAGGGAGAACCAGGGTTCGAAAGCCTCTGCGACGAGGGGAGAGGCTGAAGTCTTTGTGTGGTGCCTTGCTCGGGGTGCGTGGGTGGTGGTTTCCTGCATGGGGTAGGGTTCCCTGGGTCACCAAAAAAAAAAAAAAAAAAAACCATTGAACAGTCAACAAATTTAGATGTCAGCAATCTCGATAGATTATTACAAGAGATCGGTTAACTATAATGATTTAAATGGACATGACTGTTCCAGAATTTTAATGATCTAGTTTCAAATCATTGTATATGATTTGCCAATTCAACCTTTTCATAGTATATGATTTTTAATGAATCCTGTTCAAATCAATACATTTCCAAATCATTGTAGTTTAGTGCTCCGGGAAAAATGCTGGGAAAATGAAAATTTAGGTTATTTGCAATGACTAACTCTAAGTCGATACGTGCTAGAAAGACTGCATGTGGCTGATGGGATAACCGTGTGCTTCAGGAGCTTTTAGTGCACTAGCATTAAAGGTCAATTTAACCACAATTGAATGTAAAATTAAGCAGACAAGGCCGATTAACGTGAAGCAAAAGATAGGTTGATTTTTAGCTGCAAAGCAAGACTTCAGTTGAGCATTTCCCAGAGTGAAGTATGATGAATCGTACGGCCATAGGGAAAAGATAAAAATGAGAGAGAGGATGAATGTGCTTGCTCCACGTCTCATGTGAGGATAATGTAAGCAAGTAGAGGCATATTCAGCCACGCCAAAGAAGCTGCCATTTATGTTATTTTTCACTTTGTGAAAGGATGTTGATCAAATTAGGTCATGTGACCGAAATACTTCCATATTGGCCATGTAGCTTCAGGAGAGAAGAAAAGAGAAAGGGATAGAAGAACACATAAGATTATTGGGACGCAAGTTTGCCCAATTCAACGTGCTGGTATTCAACACGTCGGTATATAAACAATTTGATAAATGGATTATAATAGACACTCGACGAGGGTACCCTGAAGCTTAAATTCAAGCTTTTCTCACTAGGGCCCTCTAATAATGGAGGGTGAAGAGGAACGTTGGGCTCTGAAACCCCCTTCATACCAAAATACTGTAGCTGAATGTGGGGGAAATCCCAAAACTTATATTCAAGTTCAGAACACCCTGCTTAGGCAATGCAGGATCCTTGCTGTATCATACCAATTTAGCAATCGCTGTTAAATACATGCCGATTGCCATTATTCAAAATGAATAGGGAAAGTAGGATATTGCATTGCTCCTTATTTAACTAGCACATAAATCATTGCTAAGCCTAGTCGAGATGATAGGACACTCTAGACATGAGGGGACGATGTAAACTAACACAAATAATTTCATTTTAAACCAAATGTGGAAAATATGTGAGTGGGCTTTCTTAGTTTTTAAATTTTATGTCGACTCTGGCTTCTTGTGGCAAACTAAGAAGTGGGCCTTCTTAGTTTTAGAATTTCAAGTCATCCATGCTCCAAAGGATGTCGATAGTAAGGCAAATGCTTGGTGTGCTGACAAATGGTTTTTAAGATTTAGCACAAAATAATATGGTAAGTTTTGACCGGGCACCAAATCAAGCGGGACTCATGGATAAGATGATTCGCTTCTTTAAACATCTATTTAAAATTTTGCCACATCATTTAATAAGTTTTAATAAGTTTGCTTAGTATATACAGCAATGCTCAGGGACAACATAAAATTCTAAACCTATTGCATTTTTGTTAATTTAGTCATAAATCTTTCAATTTTGTCAATTGAGTCAATCTGGCCAATTTTGGCTAGAATTTGCTGACGTGGATGTTAGTAGTGCCATGTGACATAATCGGCTTTCGCATAAACAATTTTTGCTAATAATTTAATATTTTTTTGAACTTTTCTTATTTTCAATTCTTTTCCTTTTCTTTTTTCTCTTTCTTTTCCATTTTTTTTTTCTTTTGCTGGTGGCCAACTAGCCTCACCTTCCCCAAGTGAGGGCCAACCTCGGCAAGGCTTGACTTGGTTGGGCAAAGGAAACACTGCCCTAGCTTAGGCGAGGGCCTGCATCACCAGATTTGGCCTGGGTGAGGCTAACCCTCACCTAGGTGAGGGGGGGGGGGGTCAGCCTTAGGCTTGGCATCGCTTGGGCGAAGGTGACGCCTGGCAAGGCCGCCCTAGCTTGGGCGAGAATCAAGCTTACCTAGCTTGGGCAAGGGCTCCCCTCACTAAGGCTTGCCCTCATCGGGCCAAGCCTCACTTGTGGCGGGTGAGACCAGCTTGTTGACCATCAACAAAAGGAAGAAGAAAGTGGAAAAGAAAGAAAGAGGAAAAAAAATAAAAAATAATTTTTTTTCATAAAATATTAAAATATTATAAAAAATTGTCTACATCAACACAAACTATGCTATGTGGCACCGCCAACTAACACGTCAACGAATTTCGATCAAAATTCACCAGATAGATTTAATTGGAAAGAAATGAAAATATTTAGAATTGAATTGACAAAAATAAAAAATTTAGGATCAAATTGGTAAAAGATAGGTTTAGGACTTTTTGAACAATTTTCTCACATTGCTCATGACAAGGTCCTGAGTGAGAAAATTGTCCAAAACACTTTAAATCTACTGTATGATGGTTAATTTAGTCTAAACCTTTCAATGATACTAATTTGTTCCTAAACCTTTTGACCATTTGTCAATTTATTTCTTCCTGTCAATTCCCACTAAAAAACCCTAATGTGTATAATTTTTGCAATTTTTTTTTTTTTGATTTTATCAATCTTTTACCATTTTTTTTTATTTCTTTTCTCTTATTTTTCTTTTTCCCCTCTTCGGATCTAGCGAGGGTAGCTCACACTTGAGGCCAGCATGGGTAGCCCACGCCCAAGGCCAGCGAGGGCCACCTTTGTTGGTCTCAAATTAAGGTTTCACTTTACCTTATGCTCTCCACTTGATGGAGGTATTCGCTCTAAGGTTAGGGTTTCTAAAACTTCAATCCTTATGTTTCCAAATTTTTGAGTCAATTCCAGCTCCTCTTTTGTTGATGCTAATGTTTATGGTTATGCTTAAGATGTTTTTATCTTTCCAAACTTTCGAGTCGGTTCCAACTCCTCTTTTGTTAATGCTAATGTTTATGGTGATGCTTAAAATGGTTTCATCTTTCCAAATTTTTGAGTTGGTCCAACTCCTCCTCTTAAAATGGTTATGCTCTTTGTAGTATTCGATGAATTAATTTTCTCCATTTATCAATATTGCGATAAGATAGTCTCTTCCTTGTTTTTTTCATACAATTAAGTTCAACTGCTACTAATGTTGGGTCAATCTGATATGTTTGTATATATAAAATGTCAAGAGTTGTCCTTTGGGAAGATCCGTGATTGTCTGATTCAAGTTGACAAATGTGCTAAGAAGAATCATAAGGTGATTTGATATTTTATGATAAAAGAAAGAATTTATTCTACGGATAAAAGTGTCTTCACGGCAACATCTCTTGTAGTTAAAATTAAAATTAATGGTTATGAAAAAAAAAATGACCAAAATATTGATTGTGTATAATTTTTCCTTACAACTTTTTTTCTCGGCCCTTGCAACATTTAATTAACTTGATTTTTGCATCTACGTAAAACTTATTATTTGAACAATTCAAAATGACTTTGAAGAAAAGTTATGAAATCTAAAGAAAAATTTGGAAAATAAATCTAAAGAACACACAAGAGTTTCAGTGGGACATTTTTTCTCTTCTTGAGTCTCCATGTCATCCGAAAACAAAGGAAGAAAGGCACTTTGTCTGCAAATCTTCTAGATACGATATGGTGTTGTTGTGAATGATTGCTCTTGCAAAGGGTCACTCGATGTCCAAGTTTCTGCACATAATTCAATTAGCTCTCTAATCAAACACTCTCGCTTCTCACCAATATTTTGTATTTTGAAGTATGAAGTCTTAATTTGCAATATCATCCCAACCATAAAAGTCATTATAAGTCAAAAAGACTATATGCAACAGTGCATTAAGCATCACCGTGCCAATGTTGTAAAGAGTTGTAAAGAGTCCAATATACTACGAGATGATGGTTGTTATGTATGGCCATGATGTCGATTGACTTGTTTTGCATATTCACTTGTTCCTTTTGTATAAGGGCCAAATGACCTGCATTGCTTTTCGCCTTCGTCTTGCTTGGCTCACAAGTCCTCACCTGAAATTTCTGCCAGAACCTTATAATTTGAATTCCATGGCAAAGCCCTCCAAAGCGCAGGAGGATCGACTGATCCTCTGGCGACCTTCTCCTCCTCCTCCTTTGAGCCATAGGGATCGAATTAGCTTCGTACTCGATGGAATCGTCGATAGCATCCTGAACCAGTACACCTCAGCCTCGGCGTTGAAGGAATTCCACGTGAAATTCAAAGATATTTCTTCTTTTATTTTTTGTTTTTAATCTTATTATGGAAAGATAAAACCATCTTAAGTACCATTATGAACATCCGCATCAACAAAAGCACCACCATGAAAGATAATATCTTTTGTAGTTAAAATTAATCAAGTCTTATAAAATAAATTAACTCAAATATTGATTGTGCATAATTTTTCCTTGTAACTTTTTTTTGGGTCGAAAATTAACTCGATTTTTGCATCTACGGAAACTTATCATGGAAATATTTCAAAATAACTTTCGGAGAAAAGTTATGATATCTAAAGAAAAGTTGGGAAATAAATGTAAAGAACACACTAGAGTTTTAATGCAACATTTTTTTTCTTATGGAGTCTCCATTTCACCCATTTCATCTGAAAACAAAGAATAAAGTGAAAGTCGACACTCTGTCTTCTGGGATGATGATATGATGTTGTTGTGTCCTCATCTAAGGATGATTGCTCTTGTAGAGGGTCACTCAATGTTCAAGCCTCCACACCTAGTTCGATCAGCTCTCTAATCAAACTCCCTTGCTTCTCACCAATATTTTTTATTTTGAAGTATGAAGTCTTAATTTGCAATATCATCCCAACCATAAAATTCCTTATAAGTCAAAAAGACTATATGCAATAGTCCATATTAAGCATCACCATGCCGATGTTGTAAAGAGTCTAATATACTACGAGATGATGGTTGTTATGTATGGTCATGACGTCGATTGACTTGTTTTGCATATTCACTTATTCCTTTTGTATATTAAGGGTTCAAAGATATTTCTTCTTTTGTTTTTTTCTTTTTAATCCATTAATGGAAAGATAAAACCATCTTTAAGTACCATTATTAAGCATTACAGTGCTGTAAAGCGTCTAATTGTTAATGTTGTTCGCTTTGTTTTGTATATTCACTTATTCCTTTTCTATATTAAGGATACAGAGTTGTCTTCTTCTTCTTTTTTTAAATTGCATCAAACCATCTTAAGCACCATCATGAACATCTGCATCAACAAAAACACCACCAGCACCACCTTGAAAGATCATATTTTTTGCAGTCAAAAGTAATCAATCTTTACAAAAAAAAAAAAAAATGACCCAACTATTGTTTGTGCATAATTTTTCCTTATAATTTTTTTGGTCAAAAATTAACTCGATTTTTGTATTTACAAAAACTTATTATAGAAAAATTTCAAACTAACTTTTAGAGAAAAGTTATGATTTCTAAAGAGAAGTTGGGAAATAAATGTAAAGAAGTGTTTCAATGCAACATTTTTTCTGTTCTTGAGTCTTCATATAATCCATTTCATCTTAAAACAAAAAAAAAAAAGTAGGAGTTGACACTCTATTTGCAAATCTTCTAAGGTGACAACATGGTATTGTTTTGTCCTCATCTAAGGATGATCACTATTGCCAAGGGTCACTCAATGTCTGCACATAATTCGGTCAGCTCTCTAATGAAACATCTCACTTTTCATCAATATTTCGTATCTTGAAGTACAAAGCCTTGGTTTGCAATATCATCATGACCATAGAAATCCTTATAAGCCAAAAAGACCATATGCAACCGTGCGTAGTAAGATCCAATGGTTGTTATGTTTGGCCATGTCATTTGCCTTATTTTGCATATTCACTTGCTCTTTTTGTATATTAAAATTCAATGTTATCTCCTTCTTCTTTTTTTAAATCTTATTATAAAAAGATAGAACCATCTTAATCACCACCATGAGCAAAGGCATCGCCATGAAAGCTAATATTTTTTGTAGTTAAAATTAATCAATCTTTACAAAAAAAAAAAAAGACCCAAATATTAATTGTGCATAATTTTTCCGTATAACTTTTTTTTTTTTTGTATGAAAATTAACTTGATTTTTCCATCTGCGGAAAACTTATTATTGAAAAATTTCAAAATAACTTTCAGAGAAAAGTTATGATATCTAAAAAAAGTTGGGAAATCAATGTAAAAGACACGCAAGAGATTCAATGCGACAAAAAAAAGGAAAATGTGATTCAATGTGAAATATTGTCTATAAATTTTAATTTGTTCAATGTGGTCCTTCAACTTTTGGTACATGTTCAATTTGATCCATAAACTGAATGAAAATGTTCAACATTATCCTTCCATTGATTTAAGTAAATGTAATTTGTTGATTTGGCTTCCAAATCGGTCTATTTGAACAGTGGGCAAAAAGAAAAGAACATCATGCATATTCGACTCTAATTTTCTAACAATACCATTAACTCATATGATCTTGTGAATGTATCGGAAACCAGTATTATTGCACTCATCACATTTCCATGAATGAAACCCTTGTGGATGAAGACGTTCAAGTTTTTGAATACGTGCTTATCTTGAGTCCGACCATGTTGAGAATGAAAAGAAAATGTTGATATAGAAAAATTACAAGATAAATGGATAAGATATTTACAATTAATAAAATAGTATTTTGCGTTTTGAAAATATCGTTGATGAGAGTTTATTTAAAATTTGATGACATGGTATGTGTAGCCCTTGTAAGCTTTTCTTTTCAAACGACGAATTTCATCTACTTTCAGATTTCAATCCTCGAAAAGGACCTTTTAGAAAATATTTTTAAGAAAATGTCAAAATCTCCTGCCAAACAAATGGGACATAACAACAAGTCCTACCCTTTGATCGCATGTTGCTAAAGCTTAGTGCAATTGACATAGAGTTCGTAGATGACCTTGTTCTTTCTTGGTTAATATTTGATACATTTCCTTATTCCCCTTTTAATATTACAAATATTGACGAGTTTGAGTATTTTTAAATTTTCTTAGTATCTTCACATATATATATTCCTAGGCATGGTCTCCTCTGCTAAATTAGATCAAATTGCTAACATCAAGAGAAATAACAGCAGATATGTTCTAGTCACTCGATCTGTAAAATTTTGTAGCAATTTTGTTATTTGTTTACTTTTCTATATTTTTAATTTTGTTTTTAATTGGTTAGCTTTTTTTCCCTAGTATACTATTTTCCATATACATGGGAAAAAATGCTAAGAATTAGAGCCGGGTTGGGTTGGGTACTTGCTAGGGTTGAATACAAACGACTAAAATTGTATTACATAAAAATGGGTCAATCTGGATCATATATATTTTTGACACACCCAAACACGTTCTGACTCATCCATTAGAAAAAATCATGGGGACATGAAGAAAATACAAATGAGAATTTGGTCACCATCGAAGAAAGTACCAAAAGTATAAAAGAAGAGAACCCAAAAAAAGAGAAGACACACTCAAATTATGATGAAAAATTGCACAAATTTTCCTCTGAAGTTCATATTTCGAAACAAGGTCTTTCAATTTCAATTGAAGTTTTAGAAATTTGTTTTTTTGTTCGTGACGTACTTTTAATTTCAATGAAGGTTGTCCAAGTTTTCGTTCTTCTGATACTTTCTCTTCAGTTTCTTCCAAGCTTTAGTCTCAAGAGTTAGCACGCTTGTCTTTCACATAAATTCAACTCGATTTGATTTAAAAACACGTTTCGCTAAACACTTGATCACCGCGTATCAAGTTAGAACCAGAGAACATTTGTTTTGGTGTTCTTTTTGTTCCTTCAGATACTCTTGTTAGTGAAATTTCGGTATGATCAATCTAGATCCGACATTTCTTTTTGACATGCCTTCACAAGAGTTCTTCGAAAATGGCAAGGAAGGGTCTCAGGATGTAAGTACTACAGGAAGTTGAACAGCTTGCTCAGAGGATGGAGCACGGTCCATTTATGCAAAAGGAACATTTTTGTATAGCTTCCAAAAATGAATGAAAGATCTTCCTTATTCATGAAATTGTTTAGACATAAATCATTGTCAATAATGAAAATATTTTTTAATTTACTAATTATTTCAAGGAAACAATGGATTATTTTTTTAAAAATATTTTCTATATCATTTATTTATCATAAAATAAATGGAGTCTTTAATGATGGGCGGTCCTCTCTTCACCAAGTGCCACTCCGATATCTAAAATTCCCATAAACAATGGAGTGACAAAAACTAAAGTATGATGTCAAGACATTGATTCCTGTTCTGTTCTATTTTCACATAATCCTTTTCTGCAATCCAAGATCAAAAGAAGCAGAAGATCCGATGGCTGGTGAGGCACCAAGCTGGGCAGATCAATGGGGGTGCTGGTGGGATTGGTGCGACGGGAGGTAGTGATGATGACAGCAGAAGCAAGAAAGATGCGAAACCACAGTAGCAACAGAGCTGTTTCCGAAGGCGGGTTTAGTGGAATCGCAACGGCCGTGACAGGCGGCGACTCACACAAGATCAAGATCGGAACATCTAACAGCATCAAACGGCTCAAGAATCTTTCCCGGAAAAAGGGCTCTGCCAAATGATGAATGGAGAGAACTCACTGCTCCGCACAATGGTTCCTTAGTGAATGTTCAAGCTACACAACACGAAATTTCAAGTTTCTAATTTCTACTCTCCTCGGTTTTTTGTTTCCACTGAGCCCCGCAAAGTTCAATCACACACACCACATTAAGATCAAGTCAGACAGGGTTTCTCCCTCCCCCCTCAAAAGAAGGAACAAATCTTCCTGGTGATGCATGATTCGAGGAGATAAGTCATCTGTGATTGTAATCGAAACGTCCCTCACCCTAACCGTACCAAAACCTCAAGCATTTGCAGGCACCTGCACTATGGAATATTTCCTCCGTTTGCAACATAACATGTGAAGCTTATAACCCGGCATTGTTATGAAAAGGAAACAATTGAAAAGAGACCAGTCAAGAAACCAAGTATTCACTAATAAAAGAGTGACATCATCCAAACGCTTTCCCTAATATCACTTTGAAGAATCTGACCTATGCATTGAAAAGTATAGACGAAGATAGGGTCACTAAGTCGAAAGAGGAAGAATTTACGCATTTCAGGTTTATCTACAAAGTGAGGCTACTGCTCTTGGGGCCTCCCAAAACCGAAAGTGTTCTCTCCACTGTAAGTCATGTAAAGGAAACCATCCTCATCCTTGTTTTCCTCATAAATTGCAGACATCAGTGCAGCTGAAAAACGGGAAAGATGATTCAAGTGAGACGCAGGAAGGAAAAAAAAAACAAAAAGCAATGAAAAGAAACTGGCATCCTGGTTCAGTAAGTGGCGTCACTCACCAGTAGGAGGTAGAGTGTTCTTCACAAAGACAAATATAGCCTTCTCAGCACTGAATTGATCCTTTTCCGAACAACATAAACAAACTGCCCAGCAGTCAAGTCGGCAGGTACAAGGTATCTACATTCATATTACAAGAAAAATGGGTAACAAACAAACCACCAGATTAAATGCATTCTCATGTAAAAAACTACATTCTGATAGATTCATAAGAGTACATGCATGAATGATACTTGAAACTTTCAGCTTGGATTAATTTATCAAATAATATCCTACATCATATGTTAAATAGCCAAGCATAACCAAAATACGTAATAAAAAATCTTCCGAGACACAATCAATCTTCAGTAGCACAAGTCACATCAGCTGGATTAGGCGGCAAGAAGCAACTTACTTTTTCTTATCAATGTCAGGAATGTCACTTCTTTCAGCTTTCTCCACGATAACCTGTGCAGCAAATGCGATTAATTTTCATGCCACAACATTGAAACAAACCTTGGCATGTTGATGAGAAAGTTCTTACCGGAATTCTATCAGGATACTTCTCTCTAATTCGTCCAGATTCAGCCTGCCTCTTCTCTGGTAAGATAAACAGAAATAATGCCAAAGCGTCATCAATGAACAGATTTTAAGACCAAAGCCAGAGAAAACAGATCATACAATCTACATTTGTACATATAGGCACAAGCGCGCTCCACACAAGGTCATGAGTACACAATCCACCAGAGTCAGAGGTAACCACGTCAACAATATAACTATAGAAAGAATAAGGTTTTCCGGAAGTGAAAGGCAATTGCACAATGCAAGCGAAATCATCCGCAATAGTATCCATCCTCCTACTTATGATGTTGCAATCATTGAAGACAACCTTTAACTGGCATTTGAGCAAGATTGAATAGATTATATTGACAGATGACACCATCTCAATGATATTGTCTGATTGTATAGCATGCCGACATAATGAAAGCAATGCATTGTATATGCCATTCATGCTTCTGTGAAAGTTCCATGACTCTAGTAAAAGAGGTCAAAACATGGAATATATAATATATGCAGAGTCCCGGAAAAGTTACTAAATTTAGACATGTGCATTGACTCAGAACATGAAGTTTCACCCTTTTTAGGCTCCCAAGAGGAACATTAAACACGTAAGAATGAAATTCATAGAGACAGATTTTTGGTCCTCACAAAGAAATTAACAGTTAAAACATGAATATATACTCAAAAGGTCTTTCTTAAAGATCGAAAGATAACCCTTGAGTGGTGAACAGAGATCAAACTCTCTAATTCAAGTTCAATGTGCATGCCCTAGAAAGTGCCAAACTTTAATCACTTCAAATATCCCCTATAAAACTCATCCACCAGCCTTAACCTACAGCTCAAGCTCAATTACAAAAACCTCATTCCACTATGAAATCCCAAATAATCAATGCCACCAACGTAGAGTCCTTCAGTCATGGCCTGAATTATAAGCAACGATCAACCCTCAAAAACAAACTAGAGAATAACCCGGAATCCAAAAATAAACACTCAAAACCTAACTCCAGAAATCCGTATTGTCGTCCTGCTTCTGCTTTAAACATTCAGCCACAAGCAAACAATTCAAGCGCAACCAATACCACATCAATCGCTATCGGCAATTCATCTGGCACTAAACAAAAATATAGACAAACAAAACAAGACCGACGAACACAAAAGGCCAGCCAAAAGAAACACGAACCGAGAGGGTGTTCCAGCTTGAACAAGCTTTTCGCCATGGCCGTCCTGCTCCGATTACACTCTGCAGGTTTCAAGCACCAAAACATCACGCTCGTGCCCCTCCGCAAATAACCCACATAAAATCAAGAGCACAAGAATAGATCGAAACCCCCAAAAAGACCAAAACAACCAAGAACTTAGCGTACAAGAAGGCAACTGCAGTAGCACTACCAGACACGAAACCGAGAGAAAAAGAAAGCAAGATTCAGACTTTGGGGAATCAAAGAAACAATCGACTGATCGACGACTTGGGTTTCGACGGGAGGGAAAAAAAAACCAAGGGGTCCAAATCAGAGATGCGAGAACGATCGAAATAGCGCGGAGTTCCACATCACGACAAGAGGGGGATGTTTTTGATCGCGAAAGAAACTCACTTCTTCTTCGCGACCCGCAAGTTTTCCAACACGGAACCCCACCTGGGATTGATGAATATATATATTCGGGTTGCCTCGTCTTACACGGATTGCATTGAATTCTCCACCCTTCCAAGTAAAGTTCGCACCTTTCTCTCTCCTTCTCTCTCTTCCTCTCTGCTTCGGTGAATCGCTGTCGGAGGCCAAGCGTGCGCTTCGAGTCTTCAGGCTATGCTCTGCGTAAGCCGAGCGGATGGGCCGGGTAGGGCCGGGCCGGGCCGGCGGCGGTTGGGCCGAGCTGGGCTGGGCTAGGTGGGGCGGGTATTGGGCTTTTCAGGTGCGTCGTTATCTTTGGGTCCGAATGTTCGGGTTTGGTTTCGGGGCTCGGGTTATGGAGGGAGGATTGTTTTACCCGAACCGACTAGGCGGTGCCCGGAAGCATCTTGAGGAATCACGGTTAGATCTATGCGGACTGACCTGATCAATGGGGTGAGCTCCTACTTTTCGAAAGAAGTCTCCATTCGGATCCTAAAATTTTTGTCCAAATTTGGTATGTCTCTTTTTAGGTTCCTTCAATTGATAAGGTGTAATATAGATCCCTCTCTTTATAAGTATATAATATCATGCTATTATATATATAAATTAAGATTCTCTTACAGACCCAAAAAAAAAAATTAAGATTCTCTTTATTTTGTTCAAAGAGGAAGATTCATATGAAACAAAGTAGGATTCTCATAAGTAATTTACAATGAAAGTACATACTATATTTTCACGCAAAAGAAAAATTTCACGCCTGTGCGACATGCAAGTATAGTCCTGACGTGTATTCTAGTGATATGAAACTTATGAAGTGTGGATTTAATTCTGTCAGTTGACAATTTTTTGTTAGAACTTACTAGAGATGGGCGAGATGGGGAGATTGCAAGCCTTTGAAGTCATCTAGATTGTTGAACTTGAAGAAGCGTTGTGAAAGATATGGAAAAGGGGCCACGTATTCCTAAATTTTATTTACAAGCCGCCTGAAATCAGCTTGAAAAGGCAAGAAGAGAGAGAGGGGCCAATGAACCTACACTGCATCTCAGTCTCTGTTCATTCTCCTGCACCTGTTCACAGCAACTACACTCAGATTCATTGAATCACAAATTGAACTTCATCCAAGGCAGCAAAAGAAATCACAAATTCTGCCAGCCCTTTCTTTATTCTCTTGCACCTTTTGTCAGAGAGAAAGTAAAGACAAATCCTTAGGATAGCCTTGACTTCTCTACTTGTAGAGATGGCATGACCCCATTGATGACCCCATTGAAGTTAAGTGTCCTTTCTTTGGAGGCACATTTGCAAGTTGTGGACTCCCTAAAAGATGACTTGGAGTGAGAGGCAAAAGAGAGAGGGAAAAGAAAAAGGACTAAGATTCTGCATTCAATCTAGGACAAAATTAGCAATTTTCTCGCGAGTGATGTCGAGACATCGCATACGATAAATGTTCGAAAGAGTCCGATGATCTATCCCTAGGCTAATAATCATCGTAAGACATAAGGGTCGCGCTTTTGCCACCGCCGACGTCGAACAAAAATTAAGAAGTCCGAGGAGAAGTAAAAAAAAAAAACGAAGTGAAGGGAGCAGTTCACTCCAAGAAGCCAGTTTTCGTCAGGATCGCATTCCTCACTCTGCTAAGCTCCCTCCCTTTCAAAGTCCTGCCAACGCCTTCGCAGACGGAGAACGGAGAAATCCTAGTCCTCGCCAGCCTCTTCGCCACCCATTCGTGCGGCGGGACCATGTCGCCATCGCCGCCATCATCATCATCGTCCTCATCGTCGCCGCCGCCGTCGTCGCCATCATTGCTATACCCGCCATGGCCATGCTCGTGCTCGCCATCGGATCCATCGCCCCTCTTGTTGCCGTAAATCTTCGACCAGTCGGGGATGTTGACCGGGGCTGACGACCGCTGGCGCAGCTTCCCGGTTTCTTGACTGGCGGGTCTTCTTGGGATCGTTTTGGGAGCGCTGGAGTACTGCCATGCGGACGAGGAAGCGGCGAGGCTCTTGTGGATGGAGTTCCTCGCGGCGGCGGCGGCAGGGGTCGAGTCTTCCCTCCCCTTGCTCGCGACCGACCACACGTCTCCCTCTTCGAAATCTCCATTGTTGCTCATCATCACTCTCTGCTCGTTCTTAGCCCACGACCAGTAATCGCCCATTGATACAAAAATGCTTGCTTTCCAGGACTCTCGATCTCTCGAAAAGCACCTCAACGCTTTGTTCGGTTACCTAAAGCCAGTGACCCAGAAGAGAGAATGAGCAGGTCTTGTGTGTTTAGCTGGAGAGAGTTGCTGGTCTTGGCACAAATATATAGAGGGGATTTTCTATAGCTCAATCATGGCCAGGATGAAAATGACAAAAGCCTGTTTTAAAATGAGGAGTTGGAATTTGTTCTTTCTTTTGACCAGCTAGGGAAACTGTTCGAAAAATCAGGAAAAAAGATAGAATCCGACCATGGTTTTCCAGTGACTGGAATTTAAAGGGGAGAAAAAATGGGCTCTGCTTTTATTTTTTCTTGGGAATCAGGAGGAGGGTGAGAGAATAAAATCAGGATTCGTCCTTGCCTTAGGGTCAATAAGCTCCAAATGGAACAGAGAACAGAGCTGAGTGGCGTCCCAAAAGGGTAAAATTGCATTGACAAACCGGGACCAAGAAAAACTGCTCTTTCTCTCTCTCTCTCTCTCTAGTCTTAATACCTCCAAGAAATTATCAAATTCAGACTAAGACTCAGAGGCTAATATGTCAAGGCCATGAAAGCACCACTGCACCAGTGACAAAGTTGATAAGGACTGTTACACACCCCAAAAAGAAGGAGAGATAGAAGAAGCTGAAAACTGACAAAAACTAACTTATGTTCAAATGCAATGCATCTTCTTCCTCCTAGCTGGACTTGCAGGGGGGAGAGAGAGAGAGAGAGAGAGAGAGAGATGAGGTTTCTATGAATATCTCAGTGACCTATCTCAGTGACCCTTTGAACTTATTATAGAAACGTAAACTCCATATAGTCCAATGCTCTTTGCTTCATGGCAAGAAATTACTCAAAAGGTGAAAAAATGGTCACATCACCATCAATAAATACAGTGACAAACAAAATGGATGTCAGCAACCAAAACACATCGATCCATGATAAAAAACAAAGAGCAGCAACTTACGAAAATCTCTACTGGCTGTGTGCTTGTAACTCGAGGAGCACAAGGGCAGATGAAATGAGATGAGAATGATTAAGTCAGTGCTTTATACTAATGAACTGAGGTTTCTTATGCATTTGGCAGACTGGTCCTTCACTTAAAATAGCACCACGAACATAGTTTATGGCCATCTGAAAAGAGGCTGAGATGTGACTGGAACGTGTGGAGATGGAGGATTGGTCTGATCAAAGAAGCCCCTCCTTTTTCACTGGTTTCGGTAAACCTTATCCCCTAAACCTCCTCGCGGCAATAATACAGCTCATTCGGCAATAACTCAGCTGGGGCATGGGAAAAAAGAATAGAAGCAGAGCAGAATATGCTTCGGCGAGTGAGGTGATGACATGACAGCATTGCTTTGTAAAGTCGTGAAGTTTGAGACGGAAGAAAACTCTTTTTCTTTGCCCCTCTAGCCAAGGGGAAAAGCCTAGGAGATGGTGCTGGAGTGAAGCTTACCCTTTTACTGGTGCGAGGATATATGTGGCTGCACACTGTCACTGAGCCTGAGTTGGCAAACTCTAGGAGAGATAATAATGCTGCCAATTTATTAGAAAAATCCTTTCCAAACCAATCATGAATAGACACTTATTTTCACATAAATTATCACGGAGTTCGAATCCTCATTTTTTTGTCAATCTCGAGGATAACAAGATTTGTCTAGAGTATAGATGTGACAGTCACAAACTCGCTCGATACAAATAGAAGTTATGGTTCAAATTGTATATTTTGACTGTAATTGTGGAACTCGAGTAATCACACCCTAGAGAATCATCGAAAGTGGTAACTCTTTCCGCCCTTCTACTTTATTTTGAAGGTTGCCCATAGAAAGCCACAAATTTGACTACCTATATACCTAGTGATCTTATTAATTTTTCACTAAATGATGTGGCAATTTTCTATTTTCTTTAGAGAAGTCAATCATCCCATCCAGGGACCCCGCTTCATTTGATGCGCAATTGTGGCTTACTGCATTATTTTGTGATTTAAGTCTTAAAAAAACATTTGTAAGCACATCTGGCACTTTCCTTGCCATCGACATTCTTTGGAGGGTCAATGACCAATTATGGTTTTAGAAGATATACATTGCCATAAAAAGCTAGGGTCTACATAAAATTTCAAACTAAGGCGGCCGGCTACTCACGTATTTTCTATATTAGGTTTAAATCTACATCTGCGTGTCCTATCATCTCAATTAGGCTCAGCAATGATTTATGTCATGACCAATGCAACGTCCTATTATCCCTTTTTATTTTGAATAATGGTACCAAGTATTATTTTTATTACTAAATCGATATGATAAATAATATAACAGATATTTATTGAGTGCCTAGTATAATCGATTTACCAAATTGTTTATATAGACCAGTACGATTTAACATGTTATTATTAGTCCAGCAGCGTGGCGTGTCCACTAAAATATGGGCGATGCTCAATTCTCGTGCAACACGATTTTATATGACATGAGAAAATCATCATCTTTACTTCATTATAGAAGTTTGATAATTTAATATTCCGAACCAACTCAGCATGTCGAGTTTGGCAAACTGGAATCCCAGGAATCTCATGTGTTCTTCTACCCCCTTTCTCTTTTCTTTCTCTCCTAAAGGCTGCTTCACCCGTGTTCAAGTATTTCGACCGCATGACCTAATTTGATCGACATCCTTTCACAATCGCAAAAGGGAAAACAAACGGCAGCTTCTTTGGCATAATGGAATATGTACCTACTTGTTTACATTATCCGCACATAAGATGTGGAGCAAGCACTTTCCTTCCTTCTCTCAATCTCCCCCCCTTTTTTCCTCTCCTTTCGGCCATACGATGCAAGCACTTTCGTGCATCACTAATCGAAATATTTAAACTATAGTCGGCTGAAATTCAACCCATCTTTTGCTTCACGTTCGTTGGCATTGTCTGCTTACTTTTGCATCCCATTGTGGTTAAATTGACCTTTTAATGCAAGCGCACTTAAGGCATGTATTCACTTCAAGTTAGCCATCGCAAATCAATTGTATATTCATTTCCCTAGCATTTTTTTATTCCCTCCACTGCACCAAACACCAGAAAACGAGAAAAAAGGCGCATCTTTGACCGTACCAAACTTCAGGAAAATAGATATCGGGACAAAGAAGTTACTAAAAATATCGAGCGGAATCCATATGCATTAAGGGGAGAAACATCGAAAGCTCTTCTCGTGTCACTTTAGGCGATGGGAACGTAGTTGGGGACGGGGAAATTGTTCGGGTACAATCATGTCATCACAATGAGGAACATAGTGGGAACACAGGATGGAAATCATGGTGCGCAAAGAATGCATCCTCCACCATCCGAAGAGAATCTACGGAGATTTAGCAAATACCAGCAGCCTCTCACCTTTGTCATTCTCAAATCTATTCCGAGCGGACGAGTGGGGTCTCGAGAAACAAGCCGATCTCCATTGAATTTGCTCATCCAATCTGAGTCCAGAGCCCCACCACCCAACGCTCCAATCAGTCGGTATGCCATCGTTTTCCACCGTTTTCGGTCGTGTTCAATGTTCAGTCCAACGCGGACCAAATGAGATCCAACTTCAGTGGCCGAAGAGTACTGATGCACTCAAAGCAATGGAGAGTTTCGGGGTCAAAAGGGGGACCCTTCGCGCGTTGCAGACATCGGGAATTTTCTCGAATCAAAGGAAATGGACTACCACCGCGGAATGCGCGGCATAAGTGTGCTTATCATTTCGGTCTCGAAGATTGGATTTTCTACTTCCACCACTCATCTCTCTTATTTGCCTTTTCTGTAACATGAGTAAGCAATTGTCAAGTGATTGCTTCTGTACAATGATAAATAAAGATCTTTATTAAAGCTGATCTACCCTCGTATTGCTAGTGCTACAAAAAGAAAAGAAAAAAGGAAAAGATAGATGCACCATTTCAAGCTCTAAGCTGACACGCCAAAAAACTAAAGCAAATATACAATGCACGGCGCCTGTACGTGTGATGTGATGGCACTTGAATTCAATAATCTCCACGGCTGAATTTTCATCCTAACTTGCGTGCTGCATGATAGAGCTCCATGTAGTCAAGGGCTGGTCGGTTCCAAGACCAATCTTGTTCCATCACCGTCTTACACAATGAGTTGAACCAATCCCGACCGTCATACCAAGCAGATAATGCCCTGAGAAGCAATTGATAATTCTATATGAAATACTTCCAGACACAAGGTGTTACAGACACAAGCATTAATCATGTGAGCCTTGAGGCAACCCAAAACACATGCCATGCCTGTTCGCACTTCCGCACTGGAATATGGCAACATAGACTCGATGTAAGCTCTAAATCTACTCACCTATTTAAACCATAATCGACCCCAGCAGAATCAGCTCCATCAAAATTGAATCCATTTGGCTCCAGACCTTGTGCTTGTGCCCTATCTTTATCATGATCGACATCGAATACTGTATCATAAAGTCCTACAAAAAGAAATCATAAACGTAATGCTCCAGCTGAAATTGAAAGTGAAACTCCCTTTCCAGGCCAATATGTGCCCATCTCCATCTATGCAAACCTCACACTCAGCATGCAATCAGAAAATTTCAGTGCAAAATGGAAATTCAGAAATGAAAGTGCAAGAGGCAACCATAAATTAATAAACGTCTAGACAGAGACATAACTCAAGTAGAGGCTGGAAGTTCAAGACATGAGCTTACGAATTTTTTTTTTTTTTTTTTAATGGAAGAAATTATATAAATTGAAAGGTAAGAAAAATATGCACATGCACGCTAAGAAGCTTGCCATATAATTCTTGTTCGCTTAAAACTGCTAATTAAATCTGACAGAATGATTAAAATAATATGCGAATGCAACCTAAAAGGGACTTAAAATTGATTTACTGCTGGAGAGCCTGTGTTGATATGTAAAGTACACTAGGTAAATTGTAGTATATGAATGCTCTATGTCCATACGTAGTCTCCCCCCCTCTTCCCTTTCTCACTCCCTTTCTCTTCTTTTTTTAGCCTAAGTATAATAACAGTTTATTTATGTCTGGCACTGCCTATCTTTGTCAAAATGCACTTGTCATCATAGAATGCAGGTCAAAAGAAAACACCAGAGAATTAGGAAAAACATTTAGATGAGCAACGCTAAGAAGACACTCCACAATAAAAAGCTGAAACACTTTCCTGATGTCCAAATGTTTCAAAAATTGTAAAAATGGAATTCTTTTTAGATGGTATGTGCAAGAATGATACAATAAAGCAATAAGATACCTCCAGTTTTGCGAACCACAGGTATAGAACCATAACGCATTGCTGTGAGTTGAGTCAATCCGCACGGCTCAAAAATTGATGGCACCAAAATGAAATCGGCCCCCGCATATATCTATAAAAATGGCAAAGCCAGCTTGCAAGTGTTATGTTGGTTTGAGGGGAGACAAATGCAAAAGAATTGAGATGGTGAGAACAACAAACCAAGTGAGAAAGAGGTTCATCGTAAGTCAAACAAAGGCGAGCACGATCACCATGAGAAGAATGCAATTGATTGGCCAAATTCACAAAGTCATTCTGTATACGAGGATCAGGAGCTGAACCAAGCAGTACGACCTGTAATCATGTGCACAATCAATTATCTGAGGAGGATAGCATTTCCTACTCTCTTATTAGCATCGAAAAGTCAAATTAATTAGTTAGGATAGTAACACACATTAAGTTGATTAATGTATGCTTCTTGCATACTTCAACAATAATAAAGTCATCAGCCGCACATTTCCTTTCTCAAACATACAACTTACCCTTTTCTAGGTAGTTCAACTACTCAATCAGTTCATGACAACTGCGAGTAGATTTAAACATAGAGGAGAGGAGGAATAAAGATTTGAAGGAGAAATCAATCAGAAGAGACCATTTTGGGCCATCAAATCATAAATGCTCCATGCGTTGCTTCAACATCAGCCTAACGACAGAAATTTGAGACCAACACATCATGTGTATGATATTTATTACACAAGGGCCACAAAGAGAAGCAATGACAACCTGTCCATTTCGCTCCAATGTATGCCAAATTGCATGCTTGATTAGATGAATTCCTTTCTGATGGGTTAGGCGTGTAATAATTCCAACAAGAGGAAGATCAGCCTTTTTCAAGCCAAGTCTTTGCTGTAAAGCTTCCTTAGCAGCTCTTTTTCCCTCAACAACATTTTCTGGAGTGTATGATATCTGAAACATGCATGTTCAGTATAAGACAATCACATATAGTACCCATCTGGAACATCTTTACAATTGAGGGAGTTCATAAGTGAACCAGCTTAAAAGTCATTTTTCAGTATCGACATATATATATCAAGACAACTCCAGCTATATAAGATCACAATTACAAAAAATCGTCAATTTCTTCAATTAAAAATACAACAGCATCCTTTAATAGATCTCTGTCTAGAAAGAATGTCATTGAGGGATCTTGTCCCAAACAGAGAAGTACAGCTTAGGATGATCCAGCAAAATCGGCATTGCTTAGTGCAATAATTGATCTATGCTATTAGACACACTATACCATCATATGGTGCTCCTCCCTGCTGACTGATGTTAAAATATGAATTTTCATGGTCAAGGGAGCGAAGTCTCAGAGCAGCCTGAGCTGAGTTAAATGATTTGATTCATTTTCTGAAAAAATAGCAGGAGAAAGGAAAGAACAAAGTATAAAACACTTACAGGAATGAATTTGTCATTGTATGGGTCCCATATATCTGGATCGATTCCATTCAATATGCCATGAAACTTGAATAGATGAGGAGCGATGACAGGATTTCCAGAAATCTCTTTTGAATAAGTGTTTGAGACCTGCAACCAAAAGAACGATGCAAACCTAAGATTGTGCAATTAGCAATCTGATTTTACCAGCATTATCACTTCCTCCATCACTAATTGCATAACCACTTTTTGATAACGAAAGAAAGGATATCTTCAGAAAGGTCAGGAGGTTACCAATCCATTTAGAAAGTTGCACAGATGAAAAGACTTACAAAATCAAGAAAGAAAGCCGAAGGAACTATGCCCACATCCCTATAACTTCAGCTAGACATTATATCCATCTTTTGAAAAGAGCAATTTATCAACCCGCTTGAATTTATCCTCAACAAGAGAAATGCCGATCCTCTTTTTGAAGGGAATCATGGTAAATAAAACCAAAATCTGATTATCCCTAAAAGTCCAAACATGGGAGATATTATAAATTATGGATCAGATCAAATGAAAAGTTGAATGAATGTGAATTACTAACAGTTGTAGCCTTGTCCGCATAAGCCATAGCTTTCCCAATGAGCTGTGCCCCAAATTCAAGGTTGTGGATAGTGAAGACAATCCGAGCTTTACTGAGACCATACTGCTTATAGTGGTCCTTAAACAACCATGAGACAGGTGCACTAGACCAATCGTGGCAGTGGATGATATCCTACCAAAGGTCAAGCAACAGAAAAAAATTAGTCCATTTTGAGGAGGAAAAAGGGTACATTTTCATTAAGAATATAAGCTTAAAAGACAACAAGGAAATTTAATCTTTACAAGAAGTGGAATCTGCCAAAGGGAATATCCATAAACCCTAATATCACCAACTATAAATTGAAGTATTCATATGCGTAAATGTTGAAATATATAGAAAGTCAATTCATATGATTATCAATCAAAATTACTTATACAGCAATCTGGATGTCGAAATCCCTCATTTCTTTGAAAATTATAACCCCAAGGATCAATAGCAATCAATTGATCTTACAGGATGGAAGCCACTTTGGTGTAGAAACTCTAACGCAGCATGGCAAAAGAAACCAAATCTTTCGCCATCATTGTTACAGCCATATACGCAGCCTCTCCCGAAAAATCTGCGAGGAAAAAGCAGGTTCAAGCCCTTTTCCAAATGGATTTTATCATAAACAACATAATTCAATAGAAAAAGTGCACAGATAACAATGACATAGCAAACCTTGTGAACATGATTGCGCTATATTTGTCACTAACAATTTCATCAAGAAATTTTTTTATGTCCAGATTAGCAACAACCGTCTTTAACATGTACGGAAAAATGATTATTTAATTTTAGTCTAATATTCAACTAAATCAGAGGAAACTGAAAGAAGTTCCCATGCAGGTTGTCTTTGTGTGTATTCAATATCCTTAAAATATCCAATTTACATTAAACATGGGTTGTCTTTGTGTGTATTCAATATCCTTAAAATATCCAATTTACATTAAACATGAGATGCAATAATTTTCTAACGACACAAGGATGGAAAAAGGACAACTCGCAGGTTTCTAAGGAACTCTTTAGCTTACAGTATCCAGGAGCATCAGTATTGACTGTCAGATCTGAGTATCACAAATTTAAAACTATAATGAACAACAGCAGTTACATAGCAAATATGATTCATTCCTCTTTAGTCACTAGTAGTCATCACCATGCATGTATTCTAAGATGTATGTTCTAATGGTTATCAGTTCCATAGCACCCCAGAACGCAGAGCACAATCCATCTATACTCCTATGCTGAAATAATAAATATTAGCAGAATTTATGATCCACCCTACCATAAATCAAGTAATTATTCCTCCTTTTATTAGCCATACAGAGTAACTTCCAGACCCAAGGTAGAACTGAATATTTAAGATAAACCAAGTAGATAGTAAACTTTCCAGTACATGCCACATTAAAGCTGGCACATTCATTTTCCGTCCCCTTCAGCTTTATCTAATATGAAACAATATTTAGACTGCCGTTTCCACAAAACTCATAGAGCTTTCATAGACGGTGTTTCATATAGGAGTACACAGCTCAGATTAGACATTCCCCAAAAAGTTAGCTTGTAATGGACGACCCCTGCAGTCAGATGGACCCATGTAATGGAGAGTATAAGTCCCATAAGAAGCAAAGAGTTACTACAGATAAAATATTTACCCGTTTTGTGGCTCCAAAAAGTACACTGAAAGACCTTCCACCTTTCCATGCCAAACTTTTATTTCAGTCCCACCCCAGCCATAACTCCTGTGAAACTGGAAGTCCTTGACCTAATCAAAGGATGCATACAGGAACTAATTAGAGTACAGTAATAGGGCCAAAACTTCTGTAGAATTATTAAAGAAAGCATAAGAAATTCAAAAGATATGCAAACTGATGATGAAACTTTAGCCAGTAAAAATAGCGCGATTTACTATATAATGATTCAACAGACAAGATTACTACACAAACTGCCAACAGAGGTCGTGTGCAAGAAAGCTTATATAATACAATGCATTTTAAGGCCTCGAGATCAAAGTATTTTAAGGCCTCAAGATTCCACACAGAAATGAAAAGGAAAAACCAAATCAGCCGACCATCTATGTCATCTGTTACACTAAGTAGTAAGCTAAAGCATCCAATAACAATATGAAGTAAGATTACATGGAGCACCATCCACCATAGAGGAACCCTGAACGTTGTAAAGATATAGGTCTTCCTTCACCTATGGAGGTACAGGCACATCAAGAACAACTTAATATTTTAAAATGCCAACTCTAAGCAGTTTTCATACTCCCAAGCAACAAGAACAATGGACTGCCTTATATGCTTGGTCTAGAATCAACCATGTGATGTTATTCCAATTCCAATTCCAACTTGCTAATGCTAGGTCTGTTTAGGCCGGGTAGTTGGACAAATCACTTTCTTGCCAATTTCCGCAGATCTTAACTAATTCAAGTTATAAAAGGTTAATTAAGGCAATAGTCACAAAGACTAACACTAAGGCTCGCAGCACAATCAACATAAATTAAAAGGAAAAAGCATCAGAATTGAAGCTTACGTTGCTAAAGTTCAAACAATCATACTTTGGAAAAACAATGTCAACATTGTGATTTAATTCTTGAACAGCACGGGATAGACTAGTCACAACATCACCGAGGCCTCCCACCTGCATCACATTATAAAAGGAATTGTGTAACAAAATGAACAGCACGTTATTGAATCCAAAAGAAGGCCATAGTTGTAATGGAATTTCACAATATAGGTAAAGAAAGGTAATGTGAGCAGTAGGAAATTAACGGGTGGAAATTGATTTTTCTTCTGGTCCTTGAGATGTAATGCAAGTGCATCTGCACATTATCAGAGTACTGCTGCAAATCATATGACAATTCAACATGTAGGTTTACATATCTAGTTATATCTAGAAGAAATCAAATCTGCTTTAAGAATCCAAAAATTACAACCACCAAGCTTGTTCGGTTTCAACTTCCAATCTTTCCTTATTGAAGATGATTCTTCATCATATAATATTGCTTGGAGTTGAAAGATGGAAATTTAACATGGCCAACTACTTCAATCACCACAATTTCACTACTCCTCAATATATTGGAGAAGTATTTACTGCTGGAGATCATAAGCAAGTTTCCATGTTTATGACATTCTGTCAGAGCTGCAAAACTTGTGCTTGTTCTTTCCACATGCAGCAAATATGAGAAAAAGACAGGAGTGGGGTCACAAAGAAATGAGAGGAGATCCAAAAGGAAGAAGGCCAATGAGGTGCTAACCAGAACTTTTTTTAAGGATAAAAAGTTTTTGGACTGATGATATTTGAACCTCTAATTTAGCTTAAAAGCTAGGCGAACTATCAAAAAGGAGCAAAAACAATCTATTACAATATGATGGCAAATTTCATGAAGCTCACTATTATATGCCATCCTTGATTATTAAGGAATGCCAAACAAGAACCACTCAAGTTCATTCCAATACCCATGGTGCAGCACATTACAGACTTTGGAGGGGTTCTTAGATGGGCCATGCTGATGGAATATTTCTACTTGTGCGAATGTACATCCATGGTGCTGGACAAATGGGCAATACAGTAGGCAAAAACCTACTTCAGCTTTTAACGATTTTTTCATAAGAATAATAACATTTGCAAAAACATCAAATCCAGGTTCATTACAAGTCTGATACATTGGCACTCTCAGGTACTATATGATAATCATGCCCCAAGAACAGGATAATGACTACCAACAAAAATAACCACTTATTCGTCTCTGTATAACTGGAGTTGGTTACATGGATATCTTTGCACTTTTACACTCTCTTTAGCATTAAATCTCAAGTCCACACTGAACAAAATGAGAAATTGAAGTTGTTGGAAGTATTTTCCAGGAGTAACCAATGGTCAACAGTAGCCTCAAGAAAAAACGGCCCGATAAAGGAGCGTGAAGTAGACAGACAATAATACCTGGAATCACAACATAGACATTACCTTGGCAATTGGAGCCATTTCAACTGCAATGTGTACTATATGCATTGGTGGTTCCCTTATTAATCCTCCAAACACAGGTATGTGGTAGTCCATGCCAAATTTGTTGTCGAAAATCCCTCCATCTTCTCTCTCAGAGAACACAAAGTCTATCATGTAAGCATCCAAAGGAATTTTCACTGCAAAGCAAGTCAACATGCTAATTAACTTGCATGTAATAATGATCTGAAATCTTGATGATAAGAGTGCTTAGTGTAGGTCAGTCAATTTGTTATTAAGCAGCATAAGGATATAATTACTAAGAAAATTTTCTCTCCAAGAGATAAGCATCTTGGAGTCACGATGAGCTTAAACAATATCTTAAGAGTTCCTACACATTGTCATATTTCATTGTTTCTCTTTCAGCTTTATTTGAGAAGTATAGTAATGAAAATTAATAAATCCAAAAACAATGAAACAGGCTGAATATTACAGACAAGTTCTTTATTTCTAGAGAAGCTGTACAGGCACCCACATATAGACCATTTTGACTCTAAGACTCACCAGTGGCTTTTACATGAGAACCATTTTCTACAGGTACCATTCTCTGTGGTGGCAATGGCCCTTTCCGGTGGGTCCAGCGGTTAAAGGAACATCTGAACCAAATTTCTGACTTTCCATGCAAGACTGTGTTGGCAGGGTTATAAAACACTGTCACGGTATCTCCTGCTTTCATATCCAGGGGTTCAGTGTAGACTATGTGCTTTTGTGACAACAAAAACGTCTTCAAAGTTCGTTTCTTTGTTTCAGCCTTCATAAGTGCTGTTTTTTCAGCCTGTGACAAGAAAGTGGAGCTATAAATAACGAGCTAAAATTGGATATGTCTCCGGGGTTGTGCAAAAATAAATACCGACGTAAATACAGCTTGGGTTTTGAAGTGAAAGTGAAAGAATATTAGTAGATTAATGGGAAAATTTTAGATTCCAAAACTTCTACCTTATCGAAGTCCATAACTTCTACCTTATCATTGAAAATCATCGAGGGAAAAGAATGACATATACGGTGAAGATTTGCTTAAATTTGGGAAAGGATAACTGGCTCCTTTGATAAAAAGGAAAACTATTCTTAAAATGACTATTGAGTAGGTGATATAGGTATCCACTATAAAGAAACCTTCAAATTGTCTGGAGAAATAAAATAAACTGACCTTGGTGCGTATAGCTTCCTCTCTCAACCTCCTTTCTTCGTGGAGTTTCCTATATATTTGGTGTTCCTCCTCAACCCAGTACAACTCTTCAGGTATACTATTTGGAACAATAGCATGAAAATCTTGCCGATTGTTATTATCATACACAACAGCATTGTGTGGCGGCCCATCAGCAAAAACCCAATCCAACACTGCCGCTTGATCAGGTACCACCACTGAAAATAGAATAGTTGGTCAGTAAAATGAAATTGCATAATTGTTCAGCAGTGACATGTAGGTAGACGACAATTTATGCCTGCTGACCAAGCATATTAATTATCTAGATTGAATCGGTTGCATGGAATTGTCTATACTTGTCAATTGTCGATGAATTTCATAGTGTAAAAACAAAAGTTGGAATTGCAGTTAGCGTTACTCTTCATTAGTGCGGTTTTGTAGAAGCCTTCTATATTTATGTGATAGTCCTCGGGGCACAAGTAATAACCTCAGAAGTACGTGTTTCTAATAAAGAGAAATTCCAGCTTCTCTGTGTTGAAATATCAAATGCTCCATTATCCACTAATAAAGCCTAACCCTTCAAATGGCATGCACAAACTATTTGAAAAGTGAATCAACGATCAGTATGTTGACTAAAAATCTACAGAGACTTCACGACAAGCCTCTGGTCCTTTGCAAAACACCATGGGCATTCTGACTATGAAACAAACAAGGCATCTGATATCTCCTATATGATGAAACGAGAGACCAAAGACCTATTTTAAAGCCTGCCTGCTGTGCTAATATTTTGTAGTTTCAACTCTCGGATCAAAATGCACTAATACTAATATTTGAAGAGTGGTATATCATTCCCTACCGTAAGGCATTGATAACTTAATAGATAAGGAGAGGAAAAAATAAGGAAGAAGAAGGACTAGTAGCAATACCAATCTCTGACGGCCTACCAAGTGGGCATTCACATTAACTTCTCTACTCCCAATTCTAACTGAAAAACTGTTTGAAGCACTCATGCTTTTGCAATGACTCATCTATGGCAAAGAAAAAGGAAAAGAAATGCCGCATTACCAAATCACTAGCTTGTACGTTCGGTTTCCAATTTAAATATGTGTTGATATATTTCTGAAGAAAAAGGATATCCTCAATGCAAGTAAGAAGAGTATGAGAGATTGACAAAGAACCATCTGCAAAGTGCTTTAGGCAACATTCAGATAATAAAGTCTCCTAGAACACAAAGTTCGACAATTGTGATTTTTATCATGTCGGCAACAGTCTCCAAAAATAAGATATGACAACTATAAACACGTACCTTTGGCATACCACCAATCACCATCCTTTCTCTCAGATTTGTCGAGCCTTTCAGCAATAGTCAATCCATCCTTCCAATTGCTATGCCCCCCATGGATCCACAGTTCATTAGCATGAGCAAGAGGACCTGAGCTTCTGTTATAATATAATCTCACCATATCATCTCCTTTAAACTCGCTAGGCTCTATGTACCAAACATTATCCTCTGACTTTGCAGCCTTTTTTATCAACTGTTGCAATGCCTCCCGTCTTTTTTCTACCTCCACTCTTGCCTGTGCCCTATCTGCTTCACTAGCAGCCCTCTCTGCCTCTATTCGTCTCTGCTCTTCTGCTTTTCTCTCTCTTTCAGCTTCTTCTTTTGCAAGTTTCTTGAGTTCCCTACGTTTTTCCTCCAGCAAAAAATCTTCAAAAGCAATGGGGTCCATTGCATCTTCCACGGGTATGCTAAAATCCTTCTTATCATTGTTGTCATAGACATTTTGCCCATTAAAGAACACAAAGTCCATCTTATATGCTTCTTTGGGAATATGAATCAGGCAAGACCACCAATCACCGCTGAGATGGGTCTCGCTCAGCCTGACAGTAAATGATTTCCATCGCCAGTCATTGAAAGCTCCCATAATCAGAACATCTGGCTCATTACTTAGGGCCGACAAGCTCCTATTAAGAAAGATTTCTACATCTAAATCAGGCTTCACAACCGGAGGGTAAAAAAATAACTTGTTGCCTCTAGCAAAGCTCTCCATGGCAAGCCTCTCAATTTCTTGTTTTCGAAGATTTGCCTCCATCTCCAACTTTAGAGCAGCTTCCGCTTCTCGTTTTCGAAGATTCGCCTCCATCTCCAACTTTAGAGCAGCTTCAGCTTCTTGTTTTCGAAGACTTGTCTCCATCTCCAGCTTAAGAGAATCCTCATCGATTCTCTCCTCATCCAACTCAAAACTTTTAACTTCTATTGTGTCATCATCCTGTTCATTGCTCTTTAAAGCATCTCCTTTTCATCCACAACATCAGCCACATTGTTGATATCCCTCATTGAAGCTACTTCTTTATGTGGTGATTCCACTGCCTCCTCGCTATTCCTGACCATACTGCCATTCTCCACAAATCTATCTTGTTCGTCAGTCAAAGCAGCTGAATCAATGCTTGCTGTTGTTGTATCCTCGACGTAATCACCAAAATCAGAATCTCGTTCTTCATCAATCTCATTTCTCTGGATTGGTTCAAGATCTTGCTCCTCATCAAAATCAGATTTTAACTCGAGTGCGGAATGCTCAGAGTTGGACTACCAGTACCTTTCTTCTGTCCATCTTTTCCCCACATCCTTCTTCTGTGTGCTGGTTCCAACAGGGGCTTTGGGCATGAATCCCTTCGGAGAAGATCCTCTGGGCCTCGCACTCGACGTTTTCCGGTTTCTCCTTCTCGAAAAATCTATTACAAGATTAAAACAATATATCTTAGAACATTAATAGGTAGGGATGGGTAGAACTTATTGAGGTAGGACGCAGCATTGGAAGATCGAGTTCACCTGCACTCGCAGCAGTGATTCGAAAGGGAACTCCATAGGAAAGATTTCCGGTCTGCCATGGAGTAAACTGATGTAAAACAAGTTTACATTGGCCATTTCAGTGAGCTAATCCAAGCAGCATCAAGATAGACTAGTTGTTTGAACCAATAAGATTATATCATAGGTTATATATTAAAAAAATAAATTTCTAAAAGGAAATGGATGCCAAAAAAATAAAATTAAAAACCAAAACTGAGCTTTTCTTCTGCCAACCAATAAGATTGAGCTACTTGCATATCACATTCGATTCCTACAGAAGCAATCCAATTATCAGTATCCAAATCCTCCGAGCGCAACCTCGAACTCAAGCCAAGAGCAAAATTTCACTCGACGAAGAACTCCACGGATCCCAATACGGAATCTACAAGCAAAGCAGCAGCTCGTACGGACAAGCTCGTCGAAGACTAACGCTCAGAATGAGAATCACTACACAGAACAAATTTCAGTGAGCCAATCCAAACAGCATCGAGATAAACAAGTCGTTCAAACGCATTGGGATGCAACCTCGAACTCAGGCCGAGAGAAAATTTCGCTCAGCGACGAATTCCACGGAACACGATACGGAATCTACACGCAAAGCAGCAGCTCGTACGGACAAGCTCATCGAAGGCCAACGCTCAGAATGAGAATCACCAAACAGAACAGATTCTAGCGAGCCAATCCAAAACGGCATCAGGATAAACGCAGCCGTTCGAACGCTCCGGGATGCGACCTCGAACTCAGGCCAAGAGCAAAACTTCACTCAACGACTCGTACGGACAAGCTCGTTACGGCGGAGACAACGCGACGAACCGACAATCAACGGAACACGGGGCGGGAAGCGAAGGCACTGACCCGCGAAGGAGCGCTGGCGACGCGAGGCTCGATCCTCAGGCGCCGCCCCGCCGCCTCGCCGAGCGCGGGGCCGCGGCTCACCGGCCTCGGAGCTCGCAGCGCCATCTCCATCGTCCTTCCCCGGCGGCGGCGGCGGCGGAGGAGGAGGGATCACCGGCGGCGGCGAGGATCTCCGATCAGTCGGTCGAGCTCGCTCTCTCGCATTCGCAAGCTCTCTCTCTCTGGAACGTTGTAATTTTCATGATGAATTTAAGGAAAATGGAAATGAAAATAAAGCGATTTTCCGAGAAGCGAGTGTCCTCTGAAACGGCGCCAAAGAGAAGTACTAAAATCTCAGCCAAAAGTGGGGCCCGTCCTACGGTGCGTCTGCGGTGTACGTTGATTGATCTGGACGGGGGACGGCTGGCCCTCGATTTGGATTACCTTTCGAGGAGTCAGACTGATCGGATGTGAGGGGTGGAGGTGGCGCTTCAGGACAGGGGAAGCAGCTGGAGATATTTTGTCAGCCGTCGGTTTTTCTTTTTTTTTTTTTAATTTTTTTTAGGAGGCCGCGAGCACGTGAAAGGTGAGGGAGTGGGGAGGGGGTCCACCAGAAATTGCCACCCCGAATGGGAACACGCCACGTGGGAACAGACTTGTGTGGGGAGTTCTATGGAATGTTCTCTCTGATAAGACTGCTCCTTGTCGATGACCCTTTTCTCTATTATTTTAAACGTTTTTCCCTCGGGGCTAAACGACGTCCATTTGCAAATGGCCAGTGTCAGTGTCAGTGACCGATTGAATTCGATTTCGCATACACTGAGGATGTTAAGACAAGGGAGGACACATCAGGAAGTCCCATAATTTTCGCACAGTCCTTACTTTGATTTAATGGGACCTGAGCAGGTCTTTAAACTACTCTATCCTAAATTGGGCATCTCAGGGTGCCCTTGAAATCAATTTACAATTTTAATTGGGATTACGGGATAATGTGCCCCAGTCCCCGCCAACCTCCAAAAAGAGGAGCTGGATCCCCGCGAAATTTCAGCAAATCTTCTGAAAGATACTTTTCGGAAATGAAGAGGCCTAAGTAGCCTCCCACCGTGAGCGGGCTACCCACCGACCGATTGAATACGATTTCGCATACATTGAGGATGTTAGGACAGGGGAGGACACATCAGGAAGTCCCATAATTTTCGCACAGTCCTTACTTTGATTTAACAATTTTTCGTAAAATTATTCTCTTTCCTTGTCGATTCGTTAAATCGCTTAAATGCTATTTTATTTTAAATAAGAAAAAACGATCACATTTCACGAACACCATGCCATGGATGCCGAGACCATAAATGGGTGAAACCCCGGCACCGAGATGAAGTGCCGGTGTGCAAGGATCCGTGTATGTGGAGGCAAGAATGTGAAGTCTTGCTGGTGAGAACGTGGGACATGTGATGAAATTCTAGAGCAATCTACTTTCCTATTGACCGGACATGATCCTGAATTTCAGTCACGTAGGTTAGCTTAACACCCAAGCTAGGACTGAACAAAGCTTATAGAATTCTGCAAAGCATTGACCCTTATCTTGACCATGTCCTGAATCGATCTTGAATTAATCTTGAATTCAAGTCGATTTGAACCAATTCAATTTAAATCATCCTCATCTAATAATCATGACATGTGGCCCACCAGGATTATCCCCTACCTTGGCTGAAATTTAGAGACTCCCTTATCTTGGAATTAGACCAAGCTTGGTCAATACCGGTCAACCTTGGTCAATTTAGGTCAAGATAGGGGCCAATCTTGAATTTGATTAGGGCATTCAAGTAATCTTGGTTTCATAGCCAATTCTAGCAACATACTTGATGCTGTTTACTCTAAATCTAAATGCTCTTGGTTCCTAAATGGGGATAATTATATGACAAAAACATGTTCTATGGATGTTGATTTAGTCATTTTTGTTTTGACTATGGCACCGAGTGAGGTTAGTTGCAGCCCTTGCTCAAAGTCTTCGCCACCCATAGCAAGGGCTCGTGGCTTGCTTGTGGCCCTCGCCAAATTTGGGTAGGCTAGGGTGTCTCGGAACTTGCGTGTGGCACCGGCACTCGTTTGGGCAAGCCAGAGAAATGAGAAAAAAGGAAAAAAAAAAAAAAAAAAAAAAAGGAAAAATTAAGAGAAATTATTAAAAAAAATTTGTAAAATTTGTCAATGTCAGCGTGACCGTGTCCTATAAGATAGTCAACGTCCACATTAGCAATTCATGACCAAAATTAGTCGAAATGATTATATTGATAAATTATTAAAAGACTTATGATTGAATTAATATTTGTATAGTAAGTGTAAGACTTTTTTGTTCATTTTCCCTCCAAAATGCAAAAAGAATGCAAATGTAAAATTGTGCAATATCGATAATTTTTATTTAAGGGTCAACCTCCATCACTTTGATGAATTCAATACCTAATTTTCATGAGATGAATGGGAAGCTTGCAAGCCAAATTTTAGTTATCGAGACTTATCATTCTTGACTAGTAGGTGCTAATTTTATATTCTAAAGATACTAGATAAGGCTAGACAAAGAGGGGGCATGGGTGATTCCCAATAAAGAATTGAAGTCCCAAACAGCGGAGATCATGACTATCGTAGATAGCATCAACATCGACACAGGATATACAACACGACACGATACCACAAGACATGCTAACACGTTGTTTCTCAAAAAAATAAAAAATTCCGACATGTTGGAAAACATGACATATAAATAATAACAAAAAAGAGCTTTGAATGAATTTATACGAAATATATTAATTCATTATTGATTTATTTATTTATTTATTTTATACCTAGGAAACTCTAGAATGAATTTATACTAAAAATATTAATTCATTATTTGTCAATATCATTTATTATTTTAATTTGACAAATTTAATTCCATTTCAATAATCCACAAAACTTGGAGGAAAAAAAATGAGCAATCCATATTTTGGATTTGCGTATCAAAATGTGTCAGAAGAAAAGAGAAAAAAACAAACTTGAAGAGTGAATTGTATATCATAGAAAGTGAGAGTTGGAAGAGAAGAGAAAGACTATGATTTTCTTCTTCCCCCATTATTATTTTTTTATATATTTACATTTTACACACACATACATTTTAACCCATCATTTATTAAAAAATTTTAAAATTGACCCCGTACATGTCTAAATTATGCATCAAAATTCTCAATTCGCAAATCAGAATTCCGAACTCAAGTGTCAAAGAGTATTAGGAAAGTTAACCAAGTATCGAATTTTTCGACATATGTTGAAGAGTGTCGAAGAGTGTCAAACATATGCCGAAGTGTCCGACACGATATGAAGACTCTCGAAAAGTGTCAGTGCTTCATAACTATTATAATCTCGAGGATATCAATATTGGATAAGTCATCTATTCCTCATTGGGAGTTTTCACTCTTGTAATTTGGAGGCACTTGTTATTTTTCTTTTTCTGGGTGATTCCCAGTAAACAAAAATAAGTATATCTAAATGAGAGTTGCAAACCCATTTTCAATTGATATTAACATCGGTGAGTATATATAAATCAGTTAAATAAGCTAATGAATTCATATAAAAATTGGTAAATTTAAAACGGAATCAAAAGAGGTATACAAAGTTTAGTCAAAGATGAAAAATAGTTAGTAATTACAAAAGAATAGACTTGGCAAGTAGGTCGAATGAGAGTCTGTAACTGAAAATTAGTCGATAACTTAATAATAGAAAAGTTGGTAACTCACTTCAAGTAATAAAGATAATTTTCTAAAAATTAGTACATTTAAGGCATTGTTAAAAATTGGAAATAATGTTTTGCAAATGATAAAAGAAGTTGACAAATTCTAAAAGGCAAAATAAATGTTGGTAAGTAACTAAAATGAGTGTGATAATTTAATGTTTAATGGTAATTTGGTGTTAATTCACACTAATTTGGGAAGGTAGAAATGAATTAGCTGTCTAGTTTCATCATGCTAATTGATAATTTTATACAGCAAAAGTAAGTCAATAACTCTAATCTAGGTTGATAATTCAGATAACAATTATTCAAAAAATAATTTAGTTATGCATATAAAAGTTGGTAAGTTAGTAAAAGAAGTGTTAATATATAAATTATAGCAAAAGGTAATTTTGTAAAAACGTTGGCAAGTTACCAATAAATTACATGAAAAAAATATCATCAATCGTTTTCTTTTACAAACAATATTTTGACATTTTCCAACACTTACTGAAATTTATCAGCACAAATGATAAATTCTGTATTTTTTAGCGTGGATCAACTTAAATTTGCAAAAGTCAGAATATACTAATTCTCAGGGCTCTCACGATTTCGGATTGATTTGGAGGATCCTAAATTTTAGTGCTCATTTTGTTGCCTACATTGGTCTAATCCTCAAAGTAATATGTTAATGAGATAATCAATACTAATGATTCCTTAACATCATCAATTAAGCACTTGGTAGTCCAATAATCTCTTAAAGTTAAAGCTTTGAGCACTGCATATCATATAAAAACAAATGCTAAGTCCCACAAGAACAAAAGAGTAGGCCACCCTGGCCACCACGTGAATTAATGATGGACACACCCCTTTGCATTTGCCAGTTTCTGATTGCGACCACAGGATCAGCACCCAAGCATGTGAGGCTAGAAACCTCCAGGCGATCAAAGTCATGCTTTACAGTTTACACTTCTCGGAATATACCATGCAATGCAAACAGATTCAGCTTACGAGCTCGGTCTTCTGGAGGTCAAGCCAAAACGGATACCTTCGGGTCGATTATGCCGCGGGTGAAACAGATAGTTTGTTCAACATGCATGACTAGGAAGAGAAGATGATTTCTTCTGCAGGCTTGACACATACCAAGTATGCATTTCTACCAAGTTTGCCATGCTTTTTTTGACTTTTGGCAAGTTTGAAGCTTGGGTGAAGGTATGATCTGATTATCGTGCACTCGCAACAGTAGACGATCTGATACGATGACTGGCGTCAAAGTTCTTGAAAGGGTTTTGATAATTGGCAGTTAATGGAAGTTTGTGGAAGCTGTTGAGCCGAGCCTCTTAACTTGCTAGCAACTCATATGATTTCCCAAATTCCACCGACAGAGCACGAAGTTGCAGTCACATGTGATCCCTGAGTTGCTTTTTCTGAGACCTTTTAATCAAGGGTCATGTGCTGCTCACAGTTGCAATAGTGCTGTAGTGCTTTTCATCAAGCAACATATCCATATGATCCAGTTTTTCCAAGAATTTCAACCTAGACAACGTGATTATTTTGGTTACGTAAAATCGAATTCAACAACATCGGTGCCGACAACCATCTCTAATTTTCTGCCATTAATCTTGACCTGGCTTTCCTCGAAGTAGAGAATTGAAAGCGACCTCTTCAATTCAACATCGTCATCCGTTGAATTACTGATGGCACTCATCCTAGCAACAACCTGCTTAGCTAAAGATCCCCGTAATTTATTTGAAATATGATTAGACGAAGTTCTTGACAAATAGAGAACTGCTATTGGTTGAGCTTCTTTTGCGGTAGGAGTCAAAGCATGCTGTGGAAACTGGTCCTCTATAATCGCTCCAAAAGTCTCTTTTACTTGGTGACCAGCACGTCCTAAATTCTATATTCTAATGGATACAAAATAAGGCCGGCAAGGAGGGGCTTGGTTGATCCCCCACAAAGAATTGAATCACATAAAGGCAACTTGTGAATATTATCATCAAGGATTTTAGAATCAGATCAGTCACCCTCTCGTAGGTAGTTTACACTCTTGTAATTGTAGGCATTTCTTTATTTTCTATTTCTGGGTCAATATGGGCAGGACTTGCATAAAAAAAACTGGGAAAAAAGCTGCACGAAGTGCAACAAATCAGTAATTCTTCTACAGTTCGTGCCTCCTCATGGGAATGCAGGAGAATCACAAGGATGTATCGGCAACACAAAAAGGAAATGATACATTGCAGTTTTCTCGACCCTCAGTGATGAGAAAAAAGAATATTTATTGATCTGCTCGGAACAATCTCTAATCTCGTAGCCATTATTCTGTTCTTCGGGTTTTTTCTTTCCAAGATTAGTAAATAGTTTACCAAATGGAATCCCAACAGCCGCATAAGATGTTTCGTTTCTTGAAAGCGCCCATATAAGTGATCCTTGTCCTCTGAAACAATCTGCAATGGTTGCATAAATTATCAAGTCAGATTCCGCAGCTTCAAGGATATCAAGATCCGTGGCTTCTTTGATGAACTCAAGCTTGCATAAATCCTTTCACACATAATCCTTTGTGGTTTGCAACACCATTCACCAATTAGAACGAGAGAGTTCATTTCAATGTCATTTTTCATACGCAACTAGTGAATAAAATATCATGCCCTCAACAAACATGTCCCTATTGGTCGTTCAATTTGCATTAGGGACAAGAAAGTATCACTGATTGGTCTCATGGGGTCATAATCATATGGCCTAAGTACAGTTGCATGTACAGAGAAATGATTTGGCATCACCTGTGCTGTGCATATGAGAGAGAATTCCGTTGTGCCACGAAGTAAAAATCTTGAAAAGGACCACCTTGTTTAACCTTATCAATAAACACACAGTGATTTGTGCTCTGGTCATTCCGAGATTAAATGTCAACTCAAGAAACTCACAGAACCCTCCTCAACAACCCATCAAAAGAAGACAACTACCATTCTTCTCTTCCTCAACCACCAAGATCGATAATGTCAGAGAATAGAAGAAAAACGACATTAATGTCATCAGTCCCCTTCTTCTGTTATCCATATAGTCACAAATCTCCTGTTTTGAAAATTTCCAATACACCCTCCTGTGATTTCTATCAGCAACTTTTTTGTGGTAGTGATGGGAGGAAGAGACCACGGCTCTCATGAAAGCAATAGGGGTGCAGAAGGTACCTATTTTAAGTTGACTATTCTAGAACCAATGGTGTTTTTCAAGCTTAGACAGTGATACTAGCAGTCTTCCTTCCTATCCGTATTGCTCTAATGATGAGCCAAAACGGTGCTTGCTTTTAGGGGCCAAAAGAGAGGAATCAAAGGCGGAGTTCTCTGAAGATGAGGAGGAACTGATTGCTCGGATGTTCAGCTTGGTGGGAGAAAGGTAAATGTGGTGCTTCATTTCTTGCAACTCTTGGAAACCTTAAGAGATCACTTTGGCATCATATCTCTGTGCTTTTAGGTGGTCACTTATAGCTGGGAGAATCCCAGGAAGAACAGCAGAAGAGATTGAGAAGTTCTGGGCTTCAAAGCACTCTGAATCTAATCATCAAAGATGATGAGTCCAAGGTTAAAAAATGAAGCAATAATTGCACATAGCTTCCTGTCATGGACTTGTGTAGATAAATTCAGTCTTCTTCTTCTCCGTCTTTTTTTTTTTTTTTTTTTTTTTTAAGTTATATCTTTTGGCCATCAAATTCAGCTTTCTTAGTGTTCGGGCATCATTTTAATACAAGGATTCATGTGACTTGTTTAGTCGTATGATTAGAAGTAACTTTCAACCTTGGAGTACTTGGATAAACATTGTTTAGTATGGACCATTTGCGTATTCTTCTCGTTAAGATATAAAGTGTAACATATGCCGAATCTATACTCCGTATCTTACAGACTTTATATCTTACCCGATCTAATCTAGTGAGTTAGAGAACATTGATGAGCCACAAGATCACTGAGCGATCCACTAGATTTATTGCCTTTTTGCTGTTGCTGTTAGAAGAGAATTTTGATTAGGTCTCAACTCATCCGAAATGGGATGTTTATGTCTCAATTGACTAAAGTACAAGACGTTTGAAATTGATGTTATAGTATACCCTCAACAAAAGCATATGTGATTCAATACACGTACGCTCCATAGGGGCCCAAGGAGCCCACGAAACCCACGAGGCCGCTCGTCGTCTCGGCCTTCGGCAAGATTTGGATCGGATTGCAATTCTTATGCATCAGATTTAATCCGAATTGAACGCTCGAGAGGGTTTGAACGAACCTAAATCCTCATCAGATTTAACAGTACTTAAATCCACGTGAGCTTGCTAAGGTGAATTTATTGCTGACGTCCAATGCTACATCGGACCATGACCTTGGATGGAGAGTTCACGAAGGCAAAATTTAGGGCTTGGGTGAAGGTTGGTGATTTTTGTTATAGACAAAAAAAAGAAATAGTCGAGGACATAATTTGGACTACACTTAAAGTTATGGGTCTTTTTTATGGAATTGGGCATGGATTTAATCTGAATTAAATGGTCAGGAGAGTTTCCTTCTTGAAACTCCTTTTCATATTTTTCATAGAAAAATCTCTTATGAATAGCTTAAAAAAAGAGTCCCTTTTGCTTTTTTTCAAGGAGATATTTTGATTTTTGATATTAAGAAAATGCAAATAAATTGTGGGTACATGTCAGAATTGAAATAATTTATGATCATTTTTTCATCTGATCATTTTTTCATGCTTGGTATTGACTAAACTCCATCAAAATTATGTTTTTAATGTGTTCACTACATACTTTGCCCTATTATGCATTCTGCCATAAAGCTAAATGCCATGTCAGATTTCTCTATTAGTTCTTCAACGAAATGGTAATGTTAGTGACAATGTTAAAGATAAATTTCATTAAATAAATTGATCGATAATAATAATAATAATAATAAAATGATTGAAATGATTGGGAAGTTGCTCGAATTTGAATAGCTACATAGATAAGTCATCGTGGGATACATAGGGGCGGGGACAATTGGAAGCAAGAGGCAATGCTTTCTTTTTCAGCTTATTAATTATTATAGACTAGAGCTAGCAAAATGGGTCATAAATCCATATTATGACCCATTTTTAGTTAAATAGATCATATGAGTCAAGTGAAAATTAAATATGAATCAGAAATGGGTCCGAGAAAGAAAAATACAAAAAGAAATGAGTTCAAATGGGTTATTAGGAAACCCACTTTAAACCCATGGCCTTTTTTAAATTTATAAAAATGTTTTTTAATTAAAAAATGGAATTTTAATTAATTTTCATATTTCAATTTTTTTTTCCTTTTTTTTTTCTTTCTTTTTCTTCCTTCCTTAGCTAGTGGCCGATAGGGCGACGATTGACCGCCAACTGGCGACAAGCTAGGCAAGGCTCGAGCTCATCAACAGGTCGTCGATGACTAGTGAGGCTTGAGCTCACTAGCAAGTCACCGACAACTAGCGAGGCTCGGCCTTGCTAACGACTTGGCAAGGCTCGGCCTTGTCAATGACTAGCGAGACTCGAGCTCACTGGTGTCAAGTGGGGCCTCGGCCTTGCCGATCGACGAGATTGAGCCTCGCTCGACGCCGGCGGAGCCTTGACCTCGCCAAATCTAGCGAGGCTCGAGCCTCGCCATCAACTAGTGAGACTCGAGTTCGCCGGCATCGGGGCGGGGCCTCGGCCTCGTTGGATCGGCAAGATCGAGCCTCGCCTAACGTTGGCGAGGCTCGATCTCACCCGTGGCCGATCGTCGGCCGTCATTGTGGCCAACGACCGGCCAAAGAAAAAAAAAAGCAAAGAGAAAAAGAAAAAATAATTATTAAAAATTAAATTTTAAAAATTATATTTAAAAAATATTTAAAATTCGAAAAAATATTTTTAAAAAGAATTGTAAAAATTTCTATTAAATTTTTATTGCATAAAAATTGTTAAAAAATTTGCATTGCATAAAAATGTTTTAACAATACTTTTTCTTTTATAAAAAAAATCATAAAAATGAACCTTTTTAGGTTTAGTTAAAAAAATTTCATGTTACAGTTTTTAGTTATTCAATGGTATGTTCACTTCAATTTAGAGAAGCATGTGCATGTCTAATTTTTTATAAATATTTCAATTTATAAGTTTTTTTTACTATTTTTAATTTAATTTAAAGTTTTTTCATCCAATTAGCATATAGTAAAAGTGGGTTTTCTAAGAATATTAATAGGTTTAAGCAATACGGGTCGGGTTGGGTATGAGTTGGGTACGGGTCGGGTTTAATATGGGTCACTTGATTTATGCTACATGAATATGGGTTAAAACAAATTAAATGAACCAAATATGAGTCAATCCATTTTCGACCAACCCATCCATTTGAGGGTGTATTCCATACATAGATAAAATAATAATTTTAGCACTTATTTAAGTTTGGCCAGCTCAAGCCCTTCTTTTTTTCTGGGCCAAAATTGAGAATTATTATTAGCTGAAGATAATGCCGTCACTTTATTTAATCATCTAAAGTAAAGTGTCGGCATAAAGTAAAGTGTCGGCGGCGGAGCCGCTTTGGTGGTTAATCGGCTCCGACCAATATTTAAATCCCTAATCAATCTGGTCTGAAATCCTAATTATTATTTTTTTATAATGCTAGTGAATAAATACCCCCATTTATTCAAAGTACTGAATGTTTTTACAGCAAACATTTAGTCAAGTTGATCGAGATTTGACATTAGACTGCACCTTAATAAGCATGATCTTCGGTTCAAATTCCAGTTGATGCAATTTTCTTAATGCCATACCAGGGCCTGCCGACCCATAATTAGATTGTTGGTTTCAAAGGGGATAACTCCATAAGCCGTGAGATTAATCGGGTGATTTAGAAGTCTTAGATGCTTGATATCATTAACAATCTTCTGCAAGCTTGTAGGTCGATACCGTGTAAAAATTTCATGTGACTCCCATTGAATAATTTAAAGTTTAATCGTTAGCATTTAAGATTCGTAACATATCTGATTTTTGTAATCTAACCTTCAGTAATACATGCCTAAACTAGTAGCATCGGCAGCACCCCGGCTCAATATCTTTGCCATTCTGGGATCCCATATATTTCAATATCATATTAAATAATCTCCAAATATAAAACAATGTGACAATGCTTTTGCTTTCCTTATATGGTTGCATTTTATCTCTTCATGACCATCTTCATTTGTCCTTTTTCTGATATCTTGTTCAAGCCAGAAAGGACTTCTCAACTACCAGGTATCGTATCAAATATTAAAACCCCATATAAGGGACCCAACAATATAATTTGACTATTATTATATGGTATGATCATTTAGTGACAAGAAAATTAATATTTTCCAAAGCTATGCTAGCAAATTTTTTACTCCCATCATCACGTGGCCCAGTTAATTATGTGCAACTTCTGGCTAACTTTTAGATATGCTATGACCCATCATTACTGTCATCCACACTCGCAATTATGAGCAACCCACTTTGCAAAAGATGAGCTTGACTCAATTGAATTTCAACATCAATGACCTAAGCTAAACCTACACTGGAGATTCATGGAGATGGTTGTCAGATATGGAGTGATGATAAATGCAAGGGAACTAATTGCATTAACACAAGCATTCTAAGCCTCTCTTCCTCGGGCTACAAGTAAAATACGTATAAAGCTCAATTTTTTTCTTCATTTAGTCCGCAATTTTTTTAACTCCATCTAACTTGATTTCGGTTTGCACCGAGATAATGATGTTGGACTTCATGTAATTTTTCTCACATACTGGTGAAAGAATAGCCAGATTTTCTTTTCATGGATCATGCCAACAAGACTTGACAAAGAGTTGCCAATATATTAGCAAGAGGATGATTTTCCAAAATGAAAGCCATTCGTACTTTGTGCTATATAGAGACAAACAATGAATGGACATTGGAAAGTTCCTCAGTGCTCTTCCATTGCACTTCTCCGATCTTCTCACCATTCACCTTCTCCAACTGGTGGGCAAAAGCTTTCCCCCATCATCAGTGTCTCTAGTAGGGCAATGAAACCCTAAAAAAAAGGAAGACAACGAAAGCCCACTTGAAAGTGAAAGATGCCCAGCTTGCCCTCCTTTTTCTGCTTTTAACGTGAGCAATGGTGATTTCGATGGATTTTGTGTTTTTGCCAATTCTTGAACCAAAGTCCAGATAACAAGACTTGTTACCTTGTGTCCGGAAGCTGGCGTGTGTATTCAAGCTGGATGTAGTAATAATTGTCTGCTATTGCGACTGCTTAGAAGCCAATTTACGTTCTTGCAAGTTATATTCACGTTAGCAGCAAGGAATTAAGGAGTTATGCCAGTAAGGCTGCATTAGTTTAAGAGAAAGATAATGTAGGTTTTGTTAGAGTTTCGTATGTCAATACTCATGTATTTCCAGCATTTTTCCACTGCTCAGTTTTTATTGCACTCTTCTGATGACGATTTAGTTGGGCAAGTTGCATCGATACTCTTAAAATCACGGTAAACACAAGTAATTAGTCTAACGCCACGGATGCTCTTTCTCAATTGGTGAAGCACACTTTTGACCAAATCACTCTCCTCTTTAGTTAAAGCCGACAAAGTAGAACTTAAAAAGAGCTATAGAACTTTAAAAGAGCTATCTTTTTATCATATATCTAACATTGTTATAAAGTTATCAAGTAACAAATTAGCATACTCTTTACTATGATATAACGCTTAGAAAATATAACTCATGTAGCGCATGCAGGTTGTGAGTGGCGGACGCCATAAGGTAGATAGAATTGGAATTGCAGCGCTCATTACAACCTTCAAAATTACCTTCTCCTAGTAGCTAGAAAAAAGAAAAAGAAGAAAGAAAATTTAACAAAACTTGATAGAGGAATAGAAATGGGGAAGTGCACTGACTCCATTATATAAGAAGAGCTCAAGAACGAGCAAAGCACGCCTAGTGACTTGAAAAATGGCATCCAAAGCTCTCATCTTCTTGGCTCTCTTATCTTTCTCAGCAGTGTCACCGAGACCTGCCATTGCAGAGATCAATGAGGAAGACAAGCCTGGTCTTGTGATGAACTTCTACAAGGACACCTGCCCTCAAGCCGAGGATATCATCAAGGAGCAAGTGAAGCTCCTCTACAAGCGCCACAAGAACACTGCATTCTCCTGGCTGAGGAACATCTTCCATGACTGTGCTGTTCAGGTATCAAACCTGCGTTGTGCTTAACGTCAGTTCCGCTCGATTGTTTTCAAGTTTAATGAGCAACATTTGTGTTTTTCTTGCAAAAGAAACAGCTTTTACGCTATCTTTCACTCATTTTCCAGTACTTTTTTGCGCTCGGGTTTGACCAATGAGCTTTATCTGGAGTCAAGAACCCAGATCTCCCTAGTGAGGCTTGGTCGAGCTAGCAAAATGAGAAATTATCAAACTCGATCTCTTAAGTTTTAGAATTGAGATTTAAGTACAAGAAGTATACTATGTTGACTCAACTCAGCTCGTTTTTTGCGTTAGTTTTCGGAAACGTCATTTGCCTTGTGTGATGTGAATGCAGTCCTGTGATGCTTCCCTGCTCTTGGATTCGACGCGGAGGAGCTTGTCGGAGAAAGAAACCGACCGGAGTTTCGGTCTGAGGAACTTCAGGTACCTGGACACCATTAAAGAAGCTGTGGAGAGAGAATGCCCTGGAGTTGTTTCTTGTGCGGACATCCTGGTCTTGTCTGCTAGAGATGGCATAGTCGCGGTACTCACTCTTGTTGTTGTCCTAATTATGATGTTTGAGTATGAATATATAGAATCTGTAGATCTTTGCTTCCTGTGTTTCTCTGCAGTCTCTCTGTCGTATATGCTCTGTATATTTAATAACCCTTTCCATTTGTTTTGAGTGAACAAAATATCTATCTGTACACTAGTCCTTTTGGCTAGTGTTTGCGAAATCTGGTAAGTTCACATATTTCCCCTGGGGATGAAGGTACCTCAACTCTGCCATATTTTACCCTTCTTTCTCAGTAACTTGTCAGCTTGTTCTCATATGGACTTTCAAGAAAATTGGTGAAATCTGGTCTTGAAATTCACTCTCTCTGAGCAGCTAGGAGGCCCTCACTTTCCCTGAAAACTGGGAGGAGAGATGGTAGGAAGAGCCGAGCTGATGTGGTCGAACAATACCTTCCAGATCACAATGAAAGCATTTCAGTGGTGCTTGACAGATTCGCGTCCATGGGCATCAATACACCAGGAGTGGTTGCTTTACTAGGTAATTTACTATATGATCCTAGTGCTTCACCATCAGCTTTATTTTCCTAAAGTTGTTTAGCCTGCATATTGTAAAATCAGTATGCATGTTTGGTTATAATAATCTTAGTTGCTTGGTTGGTGCATCATTCTGTCTCCTGAATTTGTCTAACAGGAGCTCACAGCGTGGGCCGAACCCACTGCGTCAAGCTGGTTCACCGGCTCTATCCAGAGGTCGACCCTGTGCTGAACCCGGACCACATTGAGCACATGCTTCACAAGTGCCCGGATGCGATCCCAGACCCGAAGGCCGTGCAGTACGTGAGGAATGACAGAGGCACACCGATGGTGCTGGACAACAATTACTACAGGAACATACTGGACAACAAGGGCTTGTTAATCGTGGACCACCAGCTTGCCACTGACAAGCGGACCAAGCCCTATGTAAAGAAGATGGCCAAGAGCCAGGACTACTTCTTCAAGGAGTTTGCAAGGGCCATCACCATCCTCTCTGAGAACAACCCTCTCACTGGTGACCAAGGTGAGATCAGGAAGCAGTGCAATGTTGCCAACAAGCACCACTAGAAGGAGAAGTTTGCTTTGCCTCCTTTTGCTTTTGCTTTTTAGGTTCATCAGTGGGAATGGAAAAAAAGAAGTGCACATGGGTGTGAAGATTGTGAAGATTGTGCAGATCTTGTGACCCTTTTTCTGCAATTGTTTTTCTGCTCTAAGTTGGCGTAGTGATTGTGGGTTGTGGTGTTATCTATGGTGGAGTATGATGCATACCTACTTCTGAATGTTGATATATCTATTGATGCTCTTTTTATGCTGCTTTCCTTTTCCCTCTATCTTCATGATGATGGAGGCAAATTGGTTTTTAAGAAAGAGTGATTCATTGCACTTCAAGACAGAAGCAACGATGTGAGGGTGATGAATTCAAATGGTCCCCCATAGGAGGCAAAATGAAACAAAGATGTACAGTAAACTAGAACAAGGACAAAGAAAGTGAAGGGACATAAAAAAGGATAAGATTCCCATAGATAATCGGATATTTTGTTGTGTATCCTCCTGCATTTTTAAATGTTTTGTTTGGAAGCTAGGGCGGAATTATGGCACTCAGACGAAAATGGAGCTTTCAGGTATCGATGCAGAGGTGCGGACCATAAACCTTGAGAGAGAGTCATAGAAGTACATTCCACATTCTTTAGAGATTGATATGGTCCATCCGGTTGAGCAGACATTGGTGCATTGCCTAGACTTATCGTACATAAGTATGCGAATAAATTTATGGTTTTTTAGATCACAAGGTGAAGTGATAGAGAAGAAGGTGATTTTCCAAGAAACATGGAAGCAATACTCTTGCCTCGCTTGTTAGCTTCACGGATCCAAGATAGTAGGAAATTTTTCACTACCGTCGGCTCAACAATTCTATTAGTCATTAAGCCCATTACTGCTACAACAGAGAAAGAAACAGTCTCTTGCATGTACACAAATCTAAACAACACACCTGCAAAGAGGAGGGGATCAAAATTGCACGACGTTTGGATGAGCCTTGTCAATCTCAGTACATTTCTTTAACTGCTGCGTTATTGGACCCGAACAAGTCATGGCAGCCAGACTCAATGTCCCTGGCACTTCTTTCAGCTATGAACTGCTTGAACTGCTTCCAGAATCATCACCAGATTCCTCTGAGACTGCATTGGTCCTTCCCGTGCCTCCAACTATTTTCGGGAAAAAACTGTGCGAAGGAGGATAGGTGTAGCAACTGTTTGGATGAACGGAGAAATAACTTGCCGAAGACGGCAACGGGGCATAAGCATATGTGCTCGGGTGAGGCCAATACATCATAGGAATGAAACCGTTTACAGGCTGGTGGGGTGGGAACATATTATACGATGCTGGATTAGAGGACGAAATGTTACTAGGATGGTTGTTGATTGCCGGTTTTGAACTCGAAGCTTTATCTACTCCCGGTGCTTGAGTGTGGATAGAGTTATAGCCGACTAATCCGAATTGAGGAGCACAGCTTGTGTTTACTGATTGAAGATAACGAAGTGATCTTTCTGAATTTAGAGGCTTATGTGCAGCATGGCTATGCCTTTTGGGTTTGAATTTCGTTGAGACTTTCTTGGCAGTAGATTGGTCCAACTTGAAGGCGGCTTGCTGCAAGTAAAAAAGCTATAATCCATTAAATACTGCAGCATAAATAAAAGAAAAAGAGAAGGGGGCAAAGGGAAAACTTTCCCGTAGAGAGGGCATTAAGAAATTATTGCACTACTCGTGCCTGAAACTAAATTTGCATAATTTGTTGTCATGAAAGTTTGACTTGAAAAAGAAAGCAATTGTATAGTTGGCTTCCTCGATTACCATACTTATCGGTGCTCTAATATAGTTGTGAACCGTGTTCCTATGACTGAATTATTGGAGAACACAGAGTTACATTGGACTTGGGACGGCAATCTTACCGTGTTGGAGGTTTCCGGGTGTTCAAGAAACAATTTCTCTCCTTCAGCATCCTCATCCTTCCTGCAGCATACTCACAAAGCTTTATTAAGCAGCAAGGATCAATTTAACTATCATGGTATAGTGAGGTAAGAGTACGCGCCCCAGCAAATGAAAATGTTTTCAACCAATATGTCAAGTGCTTGCACATGCTGGACTGTTAACGGATGTGGTAAAAGAAAACGCAACATCATTTGCATTTGGCAAAAAGAACTATCAAATGCTTTTACTAGACTTCCTATACCTGTAGTACTTTTGGAGCAAGTCCAAGCTTCTGTATTTGGTTTCCTTTTGAATCAGTTGATCAGTGAAACCGGCCATGAACAAGAGCGTTATGCCCAGGGCCTTAAAGAAGAAACTTCCACTGCGGACATGGACCAACATCGCCATTTTGCACATAAGTGGCCCGAAGGATTTCAGCTTGTTCTTTCCCATGCGTTGTCTGACGTATCTGAAATTATTTAAGCAGTCAGCTATAAAAGTTTGCAGCGGAAACATCTCTCGCCTGCTCTAAGTTAGAGACTCAGGAGCAAAATATATCATAGAACTTGAAAGTATTTTATCTTTTCTTTTAGGCTAAGAACTGTAAGGCAAATTATCAAAATCATAGCCATGAAACAATAATACTTAACTCGTTTTGGGGAAGATTTCTAGTCCTTCCTCCATATTTGATGCATAGGAATAAGGATGACGGGCAGCTATGGTCAGATGGACGCATGGCTTTCTCTTCCTCTAGTATTTGGACAGGACACAGTGTCGGGTTCTGTCTATTTGGATAGAAGACCTTTTGGCGGACGCCAGGATTTACATATAAAACGTGCTCCTGCCAACAAATTCACATCAACGCTCGCTTATAGTTGATGCTAAAAAGCATTATGAAATTGCATCAGATGAGTCTAGAAATCCTGGTAGAGTGTTTCATAGGCTAATCACTGATCAAGTCGGTGAAAATTCTAGATGCCATTAGAAATAGTTTAAACTATGATCCAATGAAGTAACTTAATATTCTTAACATTATTATTCTGCAACTAATGCCACACTGCTCTCTTGAAACAGAACGAAGTCATTTTCTGTCTCTGTTGATTTAGCAGAAAGATTAGCTTATTCCTTAAGATAACATCACATTCATGAGATCAAAAGAAGATTCTATGAGTTTTTTTCCACAGAGATAGAAGGTCAGAGTGATTACCCCAGGATTTTGCAGAGAGACAAAGGGTTCACCCTTCCTCAAAATACTAAAATGGTTGAAATCCAGCTCTTACATATCTTCACATCCATGTTTTATACCGAGGGATGCAAAAACAATGATCTTTCTCATAGTATGAGACTGAGCATTTTTTTCTTGAAGGGCTTCCATATCAACGATCCTCCTAACTTCTTTAGGACAGAAAGCGACCTTTGTGGAATTTTTGTGCAGCGCTGTGCTTCCAGACCCTGCATGACAAGCATAATATCCAGATGAATGAGCCTCTACATGTTCTTTGCAACTCCGGTCAAACCTTCTTCCTTCTCAAGTTCACCGAGTTTTGACATGTCCTGAACCTGTCCAATCTCCTGTAACCAAAGATTGGCTTTTGGTGTATCCACTGAATCTTGCGTTGCATGCATAAGAGTTCTACCATTATAGGAGTTCTCCAAAGCCGGTGCCTGCACTTTCTTGGCTAGTATATCATTGCTTATTCTCAAGTTCTGTTCAGCATTGTGAATGTCAGTGCCATCTTCACCATGGTAACCATCATCTTCATCGTTGGCTTCATCCACATTATCAAGGTCATTGGCATGGTCACCGTTTTTCAAATTTTCAAAACCCAACATGCGTGTATCTTCCATGCTTATCGAATTGACCATGCCATCTTCGATATTTTCATACTTTGATGGCACACACTGATAATCATGCCGAACTGGAGAAACCGATTTACCACAAAAAACTTGGCCATTTTCAGGCCCACCAACGAATTCGCCTGTCTTTTGTCTTTTTGACTCTTTGTGGCTTTGCCTTTGTGCTTTTCTACGACGACCCTGAAAACCAACATATTAAGGTCTGATGAACCCACATTGCGGAAAGCCTTTTCAAGCAGGATGAGAGGATGAGGCCTTCAAAGACCATAACACACACGAAAACTTGGGTTGGTCGGAGATATAAGACAACAGGACAAAAATGAGCTATAAAAGCTAAGATCAAATTAATCTGGCTGATAAACAAACAGAGGATGCATCATTTTCTTTCACATTTTAACAGTAGGAATATCAAGTAGTACCAGAAAGTATATAATGATGCATTGTGATCAAAATTTGTGCATGGTTTGATTAACAACTAAAATCAGCAAAACTTGATAACATACAATGTGTTGCTAACTCTTCTGCTCGCAAACAGATTTTGCATTGTGAAGTACCTCTTTGTCCCGGAGAAGAGACTTATTTTCATTGTCCCTTATTTGAGCTTCAAGTTCAGAAATTCTCTCCATGAGCACCGCATTCTTAATCCTCTCTCTCTGTAGTTCAGCCGAAATCTGTGCCATGATGTGATCATCACTCTCTCCCTCCCCTTTCACGACGTGTTCCTCTATGGAACACAATGCAGATGCATTAACCAATCCTGGGCATGAATGTGGCTCCACCATCCTCCAGCTTTAGTCTCACAATCAATTGTTTCTGCTGCAAAAAACCAACCAGAAAACAAAAGAAAGAAACCTCAGGGCTGTGCATTGTGCAGTGCAAGAAAAGATATTGGCACAAGCATAGACACAAACAGCGTGGATGAAACAGAACAGGGCAACGCAGAGATTGGTTTGCTTCATGGGACTTAAATAGATTCATTCAAGATGAAGCTTTGGCGACAACGTGACTGTTAAAAGAGTCCTCGTTTTGGAGAAGGGGTTCAGAAGAAGGGAGAGATTGAAGCACCTAAGTTGATCTCTTGGGGGCAAAGTCAACAGTCCTCAAAACTGGAGCCTGAAGCTACACATGATAAAGCTCTGAAGATGAAAAGTCTCAGAAGGAAGAAGAAGACGAAGATGGGTTTGCTCTGAATTTGATGTTCAGTGTGAGTGAAGGAAGATGAAGAGAAAGCATCAGCAAAGCCGAGAGTTGAGGCATGAAACCCCACGTGCATCACTTTCAGACTAGGCTTCATCCTCCCAAAAAAAATGTCAATTAGTTTCCTAAATTGTTAAATTTCAGAAGCAATGGTCACTTGTTTTTTGGAGTTAGAAAGAAAACAGTTCTTTCTGGAATACAATGATCACTAAATGTCTGGTATTTGCCCACAGAGATTATAAAAATGGCTCTTAGTACTGTGACAAGCTTGGTGGAGCCTAGATCTTCACTCCTTTGCTTATTTAATCAGAAAAAACATCTAAAGTCTGGTGATTTCACTTAATATAATGCGAGTGCATGCTCTGCATTGCAAGGTGTTTTGGTTGCTGCCAAGAAATCATTGGCAAGAGCATCCGAGGCATTCGCCAAACTGAAAATGTCCAGATTTTTGTGAGGGGATGAATCTATAAATTAGGACCTGGCATGTCTCATCATCTGTTCATAATATATATTATATATAAGTGCTACTTTATGCGATCAGCTGTCCTCTTCTAAGTTTTTTTTTTTTAAGAGAACAAGTGCATGATCTTGAAGGGCTTGTGAGAATTGATAGATAGTCCAGTCTCAAACTTCATTACTTTTTTTTTTTAATAATAAAAACAGTTTTCATTCAACTTTAACACAGCATCAAAACTAAGCTTCAAATCATCTTACCCTAAAAATAATTCATCTTGCTGATGATTTTTGTGCATGTTACTCATCGTTCTTCAACTCCACCTGCATTCCCCTGTGATTTAGCTCTTGTTTGCCCAAAAGATTAAATATCTCACAAAACTTACTTACAAGTAATTCTAACAGAAGAAAAGGAAAAAATAAGGGAGAAAAATCAATTGTTGACAAGAATACAGAAGAAAATTTTCTGATTTATTTACTGAGCAGTATATTAATTGCCTTAATTATCGGTTGGCCTGTTACTAACTGCCTTTAAAAGGCACCTAAAAAATAAGAGATTCTCTGATGGCGGGGGTTATAATTACTCGAGGGAAAAGAGAAACTTGCTGCCTGTCTTGCTTGGGAATCACTGAAACACTTTCTTCCAAGTCTGTATAAAATTTGTGCACACGTGCATATAAATATAGAAAAACAACCTCACGTGGGAAGGCAACATCAATGGTTGTCTCTACTGCAGTGCAGTTTGTGTCAGAGGAATATGAAGCTCAACTTTGGATACCCTTTCTTCTGATTTATTTGTTTATTTATTTTAATTTTTAAAAATTATGATAATAGATAATACCACCACACTTTCCCTGGACAATGGTAAATTCAACTCCAAGAGTGTTAATTAAAATAAATTAGGGCAAGTAAGGTCTTTACTTTTATGACTATACTTTTAATTGCCTACATTTCCTCATTTGCTTTCGCACATATTATTCTTAATATATGAAAATGTGGGGGAAAAGTTGGCTTCATTCAAAAGATTGAATAATCCCTAAGTTATTGTGATTTTAATTCATCGCTTTGATAGCATATAATTTTATCATTATTGCCATGAAAATATCGCTGTCCTTTTAATTTTTTCCGATTGATAAGTAATGACTTTTTCACAAGCATCCTTGGTATATAACAAATTTTCCTAAAGTTTGTATAATAAGCTATTATGGGTCAGAAAATATCATTAGGGAAATTAAATTTGATAATTCAAAGCAAACTTAAAAACAGAACCAAAAAGAAAAAAAAAACTATATTTTATAGAACCAACTCTATGGGTTGACAGACAGGAAGAAAAGAAGTGAAAAAGTATATAGATCCTGGCATGTCAATCATAAAAGAGTGCTTAACTTATAGAATCGTGAAATTAAGATCACAGGCAATTCCATTTGTGTTGATCTTGGGCATGGGGAGCTAGTCCTTGTCTAGAGCCTCTTTCTTTTCCAATTGCAGAATTTGTTAGGCATGAGGGCCATCGGATTACTTGTTCAGTAATTACGTTATCTCACATGAATAGTAACTTACACCACGTTTTTGGATTGGAAAAGAGATTCAAGGAATGAGGGCAAAACAATTTTCCTTTTCCATGGAATAACAACAAAGAGGGTAAAAAAAAATTCTTATTTTCTATGGAAATTGTGCTGTTGAGGGGAAGGGCAGCCCTCAATTACTGTGCACATACACCTTCTTTATCTGTCCTCTACGCTTTTTAGGCATTAAAAATTCATCGGATACTTAAGACATTTTACCTGTACAGAACAGGAAACTTAAAGCTGAAGTGTTGCATTTGGCAAATACAAATTTTTATTGGGTGTCCAGTGGAGGGTGTCTGATGTGGTTGAAGTTTGTGATGTTGAGATTTCCTATGTTAATTAGCTCCACATGAGGATTGAGTAGTTTATGTTTTTTGGTGACTTTAATGGAAGGAAGTCAGAAAGATTTTCTTCTTTTAATTTAATTGGAAGAGTTAGAATTATGGCCTGACTCAAACCTTACCACAAGCAAAACCATCTGGGATTACCCTCAATGACCCTAGAGAGAGACAGAGAGAGTGAGTGATCCAACCAACTACTGCAAAAACTTGAAGCACATATGCATCTGTTGTTAGCTTTCTTGTCTAATTTTTAATTGACAAAAATTTGCTAGCAGATGCCTTATCTAGATGTTTTTACAGGTTTAATGTGAAGGTTAATTCGCCAGTGAAAATGACTGAAGTATTCATCTATTTTCTTGAAAAATAACAAAGTCAAGATGCATGAAAACTAGTCTAGACACCACCTGATTGCTAAATAAAAAGATAGCAATAGAATGTATAGCTTAGTGATTACCTAATGTCACTAGTGGCCCACATATGGGAAGTAATTTGCTTCCTAAAGGTTTAAATGTAATGTTCTTCAAAAATGTCAGAAAGAAAACCGAAACCCCTTTTTTCCCTTCTTGCAATTATGTCGTTTCAATTAATTTGAAATACAAATCTTAAAATAGAGTTATATTTCATGATACCCATTATCTTAATCCTTTTTTTTTCCATATATATATCGATACTTTCGTAGTATTAAGACCATGAGCCCAACCTGAAGTCCGAAATCATGAGCAATTGGATTGAGAAAATGGGTCATCCATTTTTCCTATGATAAGGTAGGCTAATTCTTGGGCAACATCTTCATTCTTTTCGGGTCTCGGTATCTCCATGGATTACTCTTTTATCTTAAAACATACTTGGTGCATGAATTGTAGAGAATAAATATTGGACCTTTTGTCTTTATTCCTCTTTTGGAGGATACGCAAAAATGGGGATATTCCATGGTGTCGAAATTTAAAATAAGAAAGATTATTAATCAAATCATCAAACTGCTATTAAAAAGTGCGAGGTTCTTCTTCACATTTCATATCCTCAAATTGCTCTTTGCATATTTGAAAAATCACATCTAGGAGTTATACCTCGAGTTTTAAGTTTTATAATAAACTACATTCATTTTTGGATCTCTCTCTACTTGAATAAAAGATGAATCATTTCACCAGTGCTGAAATATGCTTTTAGCTTTTTATATCTAATTGATTTAGCCTGTTGGTTAGTTCAATCCTTAAAAAATAAAAATACCGTGAATTCTAATCATGTTTCGGCCGGTGTTCATTATCATTGAACATGGAGATCAACGTTCCTAAAAATAAAAAATAATCCAATCAATTTATGCATATTTTTATCTCATGAAAGATGGAAAAATGACAAATGAATCCATCTCTTGACATGCTTATTACCCAAAAAAAAACTATTAAAAAATCCAAAAAAAAATTATGAAAGATGTGGAGTTTCTTTGCTAAATACTTCTTACTTTACCATTCGAAAAACAAACAAGATGAAGTGTCTTTTGTTATGGAGATGAGTTGGGAGGCTGGATGCGGTTCACTACGATTCCTCAATTCATCCCCCGATAGGAAGGGCTGCTCCTCACATGCTATGATTCTTTTCCCCATGATCTGAAACGGAAATCTGTAAAAAGTGCAGCAAAGGAATCGCCTTTCAATATGACAGTCACCCAACTCGTTTTTTCAGCCGTCCCCATCTAGGAAGTTCTGGTTAAGATAATTGATAAAAATGGTCTTCTCAGCTATGCCCATTAGAATGGACAATTTTCATCAATTTTATCGACTGTAACTTCTAATTCTACCGGTCATCTCAAGCTCTCGTGCAAGCTCAGGCGCTCGACTCTTTCTCGCATGAAACTTGCTGATGAACATTGGCTTGCAACGAAATTTGCGACAGCATAATGTAATCACAAGCATCGTTAGATTTTGCATACTTTTCAACGTGACTAATAATTCTTATCATGATTGAAAGCATTATTATTACATATGTTGATTTGAAACAAGTAGATTCTCGAATGGGTTATCGTATGATCGGATCACATGAGAAATCGACATTCATGAATTGACTGGCCAATTTATTTAGGCTTTAGGTGCTCCACAGTCGGTTTTCATCTACAACCGATTCTTTTATGAGATATAAATGGAGAATCTGGTGATGAAACTAAATTTGTGCATTATGTTTCTTTCTCTCGATTCCTTTTGCATGGATGATATTTGGCCATGTAGGTCGGTTATGATTGCAGCAGCAATGAAGGCTAATGCATTTCTGATGCTTTTTCTTTTATGTTTTTCAGAATGATCTAATGATAGTCGGGTCAAAAGATGGGGAATCTCTTGGCTAAGTGGTTCTTATTTGTACCATTCCAAAAGGAAAACAAGACCAAGTGTTTTTTTGTTGTGATGGCTGGCTATCAATTCTATCAACGACGGACTAAGAGGCTGGACACTGTTCTCTGCAAGTACCCAAAATCATCACCCAATTCCAAAGGCTGTTCTTCTGATGCTATGATTATTTTCTCCTCATGATTTGATATCAGAAGTTATATGCCGAGTGAGGCCCACTCGGCCACACGAGTCTACTAATTAAGAGACTAGTGCACATCCCAAGTGACATTACTAGAACATCCAATATTTTCTCGTCCTGTCAATTGTTGGGACATAAATTTATTTTTTTCATTTTTTTGTGGAGAAAGACAAGAAAAAGAAAGGCAATAAAGGAAAAATGAATGGATCTCAGCACTAGTGGGATTGGTGAGCCTAACAAGAGACTTGGGCGTCCCTTTCCTGCAAAAAAAGGTGAAAAAACAAAGGTGCCTCATCCCACACACATCCTCATCCATCCTTTTCTTCCAATTAAAGCCCAGACCGTTTTCATCTCTGGAATCCCCTCCAATCCCAGGTGGGTCTACCCCACACTTATGTCCTCTAACTTTCATCTGAAATCAAAGTTCATTTCTACATTTAGTTCACTTGTCATGTCAGAAAAAGGAAACATCATATGGACCTGATATGCAATAGTACCTAGGATTAGCCTTGATGACCTCTGAGAGAGAGAGAGAGAGATATATATACAACCCACTTATTCAAGACTTGTAGAATTTACGCATCTATTATTAGAATGTCATCATCCAATTACGGTGCACGAAAATTGGTCCCGGCCATACATGATTGCTAAATTTAAAAATAGTTAACCACGAACTTATAGCTTAGTAATTGACTGATCTCATTGGTGGCCCACAAAATTTTTAACTAATGTGATTGAGATATTGTTTGGTGGACTTTGAGCAACGTGGCATGCCTATTGGCATATAAATTTTCAAAATTCAAATCTTAACAAGAGTTTTTATTTGTATGATACCCATTGCTTGAATCCCTTTTTTCCATGTACATATGTTTGTCAATAGTGTCCTAGTCCTAAAGACCATGAGCCGAACACAAAGTCCGAAATCATGGACAATCGGGTTTAGAAAACGTGTCATCCATTTTTTCTATGATTTAGGCATGCTAATGCTTGGGCAACATCTCTTAGGGTGCTCTTTTTTTCTGTAAAAAATGAATGATTTAGGAAATTTTTTCTTAAAAATGATTACTTATATCGTTTGTAAAAATTAATTAATGAAAAATATTTTTATCATTCATGAAAGTATTTTGACATTAATTAGTGTCGATAATGAAAATATTTTTCATTTATTAATTATGTCAAGTGATACATACAATCATGTTCCTGATCTTAGAATCTCTTTTGGTTCTCTTTTATCTATGAATATACTTGATGTGTGAATTGTAGAAGATAAATATTGGACATTTGGTTTGGTTTCTCTTTTTGGAGAACATGCCAAATGGGGATAAGATTATCGATCAGACCATCACATGGTACTTCTCTACTTTCCATATCTTTGAATTAGTCTTCTCAATTATGAAAAGTTGTGTTTGAAAGTTATAACTATCGAGTTTCAAACTTTACAATAAACTTAATTCATTCTTAGATCTCTCTCTATTCCATCTCTACTTAAAAAAAAAAAATTTGCCTGCTCAACTTCTCGCATATCCACAGGGGCGATGGCCTTCAGAAATCCTTGTGCCGAATTGTTTTTAGCATTGTACATTTAATTGGTTTAATCCTTAAGAAATAACACAATTGCAAAACTCTAGCCAATTTTTTCGGCTTAACAGTTGATTTTTGTCTATACCTGATTCTTATTTGAAATATAAATGGAGAATCTGGTGATGAAACTAAATTTTATGCATTATATGCATTATGTTTCTTTCTCTCGATTCCTTTTGCATGGATGATATTTGGTCACGTAGGTTGGTTATGATTGTAGCAGAACTCTAAAGGATAATGCATTTCTGACGCTTCTCCTTTTTATCAGAATGATCTAACGATCGTTCAAAAGATGGGGAATCTCTTCGTTAAGTACTTCTTGTATAATTCCAAAAAGCAAAACACGACCAGGTCTTTTTTTTTTTTCTTGGTTAGGAGCGGACCACGAGGCTGGACGCTGTTCTCTGTAAATGCCCAAAATCATCCCCCAAGTCCAAAGGCTGTTCTCCTGATGCTATGATTTTGTCCTCCTCTTGATTTGATATCAAAACTTGTATACACCAGAGTGGGACCCACTCTGCACACGTGTCAACTAATTAACAAATTAGTATACATCCCACGTGGTACTTTTAGTGGTCCCAAGTGTTGGGACATAAATAAATCTTTTCTTCATTTTTCATGGAGAAAGACCCCAAAAAAAAAAAAAAAAAAAAAGAAGAGGAGGAAAACAAATGGATCTCGGCACTCGTGGGATTGGTGAGCCGAACAAGAAACCCGGGTGTCCCTTTCCTGCAAAAAGGAGAAAAACCATTGGTGCCTTATCCCACGCACATCCTCATCCGTCCTTTTTCCCAATTAAAGCCCCCAACCGTTGTCATCTCTCTAATCCCCACCAAGCCCGGGTGGGTCTACCCCCACATTTTTTGTCCTTCAATTTTCATCTGCAATCAAAGTCCCTTACCACATTTATTTCACTTGTCATGTCAGAGAAAGGAAACTTGAAGTGGGGCTGATATGCAAGAATACCTGGGATTAGCTTAATGACTTGAGAGAGAGAGAGAGAGAGAGAGAGAGAGAGAGAGAACCAAACTGATTCAAGACTTATAGAATATATGCATCTGTTGTCAGCTTTCTTATCTTACTGTATTTAATAGAAATTGCCATCCTGTTATATGATATGTAAAATTGGTCTGGACAGCACAGCCACTGGTGCCGATGGCCTTCAGAATTCCTTACGGGCCGAATTTTTTCCAGCATTTTATGTCTAATTGTTTTTCCACCAATTGTTTGGTTTAATCCTCAAGAAATAACACAATCGCGAAATTCTAATTGATTTTGGCTATCATTTGATTAGGCCCACATGATAAATGAAATATTGTACTAGTTCGGTGTTTCTTATTAATGAAGGTGGAGATCCGAGTGGTTAAAGTTGAAACAAAATCTAATCGATTATTTGAATATTGGTCTCTTAAAAGAAAAAAAAAATCCATTTCTTTACATGCTTATTTCTCAAAGAATCTGAAAAAATGGGGAGACATCAACTGCATCAACTGCCAAGCTCCAAACTGTTGGCATTCATTGTGATCACAAAAGCATGGACACCTCCCAATATGAACTGTCCTGTCCTGTGTTGAGATATAAATTTCTTTTAATCTTTATTTTATTTTATTTTAAAAAATTCCTGAAAACAAAAGAGACAAAAAAGGGCAAGAAAGAAAGAAAAATAATTGGCTCTCAGCACTTGCGACCAGAGGCTCGCATGTCCTTTTCCTGCAAAAGAGGAAAAACCATGGATGTCCCCATCACACACATCCTCATCCATCCCCTTATTTTCCTTTTTTTTTTTTAATCAATTAGAGGCCCAATTGGTTTTCATCTCTTATCCCTTCAATCTCAGGTGGCTCCTTCCCACATTTTTTATCCACTAATTTCCATCTCCAATCAAAGTCCATGTCTACATCATGTCACAGGTCATGTCAGGAAAAAAAAATATTTTAAGGGCTAGATATAGGAGGTGTCTTTTGTGCTTTCAGCTAGCAACATCAAATTCTAGTTAGGCAGTGATCGAGAATTGATATTTCTTTTTTTATGAGAATAGAATTGAAATTCATTATAGAATTGATGCTCTTTTACGAGCCACAATTAAGACTTGGTCTAAAATTTATGTTTTTCTTTTATGGGACAAGAAGAGTTTGCGTCGGAATTAGAACCAAAGATAAAATCGGTGTTTTTGAAGGGAATTAGGTCTGATTTTATATGATTGGTGCTAGAAAGAGAGATCTTTTTATTTCTTAAAATAGTATTGTGCAAGTTGAGTCACACGAAAGAAGAGAACTTGACTTGTGATAAGAGCGATGTGACTTGCGATAAGAGCGATGTGCATTCCTATTTGATTAAATCTACGAAAATATATATACAAAAAATGTAATTTGTAATCATGATAGTTTACCCTTTGCATATAAGATTTTCCATGACAATGGACTCCGTTCGCCTAAATAAAGGAAATAAAAAAAAAATTGTCTATTCTTAATTAAATTAGCTATGACATAGTAAAAAAAATCAAATATTTTGTTCTCAATGTCATCAATCATTGAACTTCTTAGCTCGATTTTGTCCATACTAATTTTGTCTAGCTGACTTGAACACAGGCATGTCCAAATACAACATAACAAATTGATCCATTGTCCTTCGCATCATCTGGGTCTTGCTTTTTTTTATTTTATTGTTTTTATAATAAAGTTAGGTCGCATCGTCTCATAAGAAAATAATTAAAATATTGCAAATAATGAATCAGGCGATTTTTTTTTTTTTTTTGTTTCACTTAGGAAGGACCACTAAATAAATTAGGCGAAAAAAAGAAAAAGAAAATCATCAGATTTTTCTCTACAATAGGCTGGACTGAGATCATCCTAAATTCAACCAAGAAAACCCCCCCAAAAACAAGGATAATATATTGCTGGACAAGTGCACCATTATTTGCAACTTGCTAATCATTGCCTGAGCTCACTCGTTCCGAGTCCGACTCGGTTCGGCCCGAGTCCACTCAGCCGATCATCGCCCCGCCGGCGGGAAAAAAATTTCACCCATCGAACCCGGTTCGGCTCCAGACCGCGTCGCGGATCCGCCTCGCGTCGCGGCCCTTGAGGGTCCGGCCGACGCCCTCGAACACCGACGTCGCCGCCGCCGCCGCCGCCCCCTTCCGCGCCAGGTACTCGTGCGGTGGCATCATCTCCGCGTCGCCGCCGCCGCCGCCGTCGTCGAACGTGTCGTCCGAGTCGTGCAGCGACTCCACCGAGTCCACCCGGTATATCTTGCTCCAGTCCGGCACGTTGACCGGCGCCGAGGACGCCAGCATCCGCCCTCGCGGCGACGGCGCGGCGCCTCCGCCGGCGGCCTCGCTCCCGCGGAACTGGTGCACGATCCTCGAGGACGACGACGCCCCCGCCGCCGCGGCGCCCGAGTCGACGAGGGCCAGGGACACCCGCCCGCGCGGCGGCCGTCGCGCGGGATCTCAAGGCTGCCGCTGCCGACGCCGACGCCCCTGCTGCCGTCGCTCCCGTTGGCGGCGGGCGGGGTCCACGCGCCCTGCGGATCGCCGGCGGCGCCCGCGGGCGCCATGTCGTCGACCGCCGACCAAATGTCCTCCTCCCCGAGCTCCGACACGTCGGCGCCGCCGGCTCCGCGGCCGCCATCGCCGTAGCTGTAGCTGCCCAGGTACCTCTCGCTCAGGCTTATCGTCAGCCTCCGGCCCTTGGCCATGGAAGACGGCCGGCTTCTGGCGAGCAAGCGATCTTCCGCCGTCGACCCTCCGGAGAGACGAAAATCATAAATACAAAATTCATGCAAAACGACGAAGAAAGACCATCTTTTTTTACAAAAAAATTCCTCCAGAATTGTAGGCTTGGTCTCGAAGGAAAGGACACGTATTTATAGCACGGATTCGGGAGGTGAATTTCATTTGAATTTCGGGTTCATTTCATGTCGAGTCGGACCTTCCCCCCTCCCCTCTCCCCACCCAATAATTGATTATGGAGAATATTGAAGGCGCCGGGACGGGTACGGAACTGCCTGAGGAGTGATGAATTAACTTTCGTCACGCACAAAATCTCCAACTAAAACTCCCAAACCAATTTTTCATCTCACTAAAATGTACACATGTCGACATTCAAGATAGGTGATTGCGACGATGATACAAAGTGGAGAATGACTTATCAAACATATGTTGACAAAAGGGAAGTTTGAATAAACGACGCATATTTGAAGTGTTTCTTTATTAAACGGAAAAATCGATTGTAAGAAAATGCGCCGCATCCAGAGATAATGACTTTGTGATTTTTTGTGGTAATCAAAATTAGTTTCGAACAAGTATAGCGTAAAACACTTGTTTGAGTTTTTTCAATTAGTTAAGAGCGAATATATTATTAAAATATTGATTTGAGATTTTTAACTGTACCAGTCGCGGTCTCTAATGTCACCTCGTAGGTTATATTTGATGGATTAAATAAAATCAAAATGAGAAAATGGTACAAGTGGAGTTGAGGTTGACAAAGAAATTTGACTGAGGGATGACGTGAGTACTGAGTAGGGTGTTTTTGTCGTGGCTCGGAGAGGTGAAATGACGGGAGTACTTACCGTTTATGTGGAGTTATAAATTTGCCAATTTTGGAAAAGTTACTTTTACTTTTTACAGGACGCATTGCAGACTAACTTTTTTTCTTTTTTAATTACAGCTATTTTAATAAAAGATGTACCTAACCCAACTTTGAAGCTGATTTAGTTATTTTGCCCGGTTAATATCACAACAAAAAAAATACTGAGCTATGATCACTATAATATAAATACCTAAAAAAAATTTATGTCATAAAAATTTGTAAATTATATCGATGTGACGAATTTGTATCATGATGGAATTAAAATAAATGAGATATATGATTTCTTTGTGACACAAAAGTAGTTGATGGTATTTATATCCGAATGTCCAGTAAATTTTATGGTTTTTGTCACATAAAAAAAGATTAGGGTATTTTTGTTATGGTAAATATATTTTGGATTTTTTTGTGGTATTTGCACTTTTTAATAATATCCAATTATATTCATCTTATTGGAGGTATGTAATTTATCAAGATTTTTAGACAAAATTAAGATTGAAAGATTTTTTCCACGCACTTCAAGTTTACACCACGTTGTTACCTAGTCACTCAATACCAAGTCGTACACCAAAATGCATATTGTGATTAAGACCATTTCCTTATAGCTAATAATTTTATAGTGAGTAAATATTTTGACAATCTTGGCTTAATTAGCACCACTAATTATCGCAACGAATTACTTTTTGCTAAAATTCCTAAAAGAAGGAACGACATAAATCTCCGATTCCTCGATTGGAAAATCACGATCCCGAGTAATTAACTGATGGTATTCTCACCTATGGGCAAAGCGAGAGGGGTCATTAAATTAAAAATCTTCGTTTAGTCCTTTTGACATGTCATCACAACTGAGCCTCATGTAAATTAAATTCCTCAACGTTAAACACGCATGGCGAGAGGTGTTATCCTCAGAATTTATTAATTAATTCAAGACAAAAATTGTCACAACCAACCCCATTCTCATAATTTTTCCTATAGCCTCGACACGTCACAGTTCAACGTACCGCCAAAAATAAGGAAAATAGAAAAATCTCATCGGGCCCCACCGCGGGCCCGCCTCCACGTGGGCACGTCCGTTGGGCCCCTCCACTACCCGCCCGACACGTCGCCCAACTCCACATCAGGCGGGCCCCACCCGCCCTATCGCGACACGTGTCACGAGGTGACGGGGTAAAATATGTAGTGGGGTCTTTTCGGATGAGGTGGAAGTAGAGAGCTAATTATGGCGACAATAAAATAATCAGGGGGGGATTGCATAATTGACGGTTTAGTATGCACAATCGGGTTTTAATTATATTTTAAATAATTTAATCTTGTTTAATTTTTTAATTTTTAATTTTTAATTTATAAATGTTCAATAATGCAAGTTGTGGTGGGGGCGTGATGGGCACATTCGACGGATAATAATCTTTTGGAGCCTCGTGGGGCCCAATATGGGGCCCATGAAGTGGTTGTATTTTTGGGAGGTGAGCAAAGAGCCCGGCTTATCTTGAATTCCCTTTCGAGTTTCTTTTGACCGCCACGGAATTCCTTTCTAAAAGTTAAATTGGACGATCGAGTGCGGAGAAAAAGAAAGACAAAAAGGAGAAAAGGGTCAAACGCACAAGGTTAGTGCCCAAAAAAGAAAGAAAGGGTTAAGTATACTAAAAATTCTAAATTTTTTTAAAAAATACAATCAAATCATAAAACTTATAAAATTAATGCAATCAAATCATAAAACTTATAAAATTAGTGCACTCAAGTCATTCCATTAATTTCATCCAATTTAAAAACAGAAAATGCTAATCAATTTTAGGGCTTGACTATATCAACTTAACAATTTTTGGGATTTTATTTTATTTAGTTTTAGGATTTAATTGCAGTTTTATGATAAATTTTATGATTTCTAGTATACCTATCCAAAAAATAAATTAAAATTGTACTCTAGCTTGGATTGAGAAATCAATACTCAAATTTGAGAGTGATTGAGCTTGATTATTAAGTTTGTTATATTTTGGTCTCACATTCAAGTTCTCTTGGTGCGATGGCTGATCCAAAAGCATCCTTGTTGCATTTCGTCTAAATCAATTTTGGGTGGTAGCGAAGCCAATTGATCAAGATTTTTCCATCTTTGGATCTTGGAATTTGGTTACTTTTCAATTAGGTTCTGTTTATGTGAAGAGAAATTGTTTTTAGGAAATTATTTTCCGACTTTTTGATGTTTTGAATGATGGAAAACTAATTGATCCGCAAAAACTGTTTTTAATATACCGAAAAACTAACAAGGTTTGGATTGAGAGAGAACACCTTCTCATTCTGACAATAAAGAAATTCCTTTTCTTAAATCACCAAACAAGAATATTAGTAATTTTCCTTGAAAATAATTTTCATCAAAAATATTTTCTTTTATCATGAAGTTTTCAATGAAATAAACGCACTTTTACTTTTAATTTGGAACACGCTAGTCACTTTTGCCCTTATTTCGACATCGCATACGTGCAAACTTGAATCCGATGAGCTTCGGACTGCGAAATTAAACAACTAATTGAGAAGGGAAAATATTATTTAGGAGGCCATTTTCCCCACACGTGTGAGGAGTCCCATTCTATTTGTCAGCTAATTTAGTTAATTTTGACATGCTACTTCTGACCTTATGTTATTGGCTTAATCATATAGATATAAGACAATGACATCTTAGGAACAACCCAACGACTGAGATTTGATTTTCTTTTTAGTGGAAATTGGAAAATGTTTGCGAACAGAAGGTCTATCTTGGCATCGGGCGTCATATGTCTTATCTAAATTATATCAGTTGACGTAAATTATTTTGTTACCTTCAGAGATTCGTAATCATTCAATTTATTCCAATTTAATCTGCATTGTATTTGATTAATCTCCTCTATTGTCTAGATAACGTATCTGTTACAATAATATGATAAATTGACAATCATATGATGCCGCATCCTTACCAGTTGGCCTTAATTAGGGACACTTAACTGCTCCCTCTTGACCCTTTGACACCAAATTATCACGAGAAATCTTAATTATCTATCATACATACACCTAATTATATTCCATCGCGAGAAATCACTTAGTTTTGCTAAGTACGTCTTTGCTAATAAAATCAAAGAAAGTCATAATATGGAGTTACTTTTTTATTAAGGAATAAATTTGGTCGTGTGAATATGCAGTGCCTATTTTTTTTTTTGGTCGAATTACAGTGCCTATTTAATTGCCCCGCTATCATGTGCAAACGATATCATTCAATATCTCCAATTCAAGACTAAGCTCACAGCTCTCCCAATTTCTGAGATTAATCGGGTAATTAAATGAAAAACAGAAAGAAAGAATGAGGGTAAACTCTCGACCAAACACAGAAAATGGGTTATAAATTTCAGATGCTCACTAGTAGAACACCACTGCTCAGGCTTTCAAATTGCACCAAAATTCAGCCACCTTACAAAACAACTTCAATTTCAATTAAACCAATCCAATTTACTTGGTTTGCATCTTCAGTTACCGACACTAAGGATAGTTACACTAGAAATATAAAATAAAGTGGAACAACTACATAGTACTCAATGGAACATTAGGAGCACCATCGCAATTCGGATGAACATTTGCAATTTGTAAGAGTAAGAAAAGTTGTCCAATCGTCGGTCCCAAGTAAATGAAGATGTGAGAACAGCTTTACATGAATGACTTGGTGTAACTTTTCCTTGTCACTATGGGTGCATTTAGTTGGACTTTTGGAAAAGGCTATTAGGAAAATGAAAAGGACTTTAGGTTGAAGGGGCTTTTCAGAATGTAAATTATGTTTGTTAAATTGTAATCTGAAAGTCCATTGTGAAGTATCTTTGAGCAAAGTAGTATTTGGAGATATTATATTTACAAAAGACTTTTGTGATAAAAAAAATTACCAAAAGAAAAATAAAAAAATTGGCCGGCAAGGGTAGGTGGCCATCGACGATTGAAATCTATCGCCGGCAGCCGACATTTGAATTAGGTAGCCTCGGAGACAATTGGGGAGGGCCGCTTGGGGTCGAGCGACCCCCGAAGACCACCGACGAGGGTCGTCTAAGATTGGGCGACCTCCAGCAACCCCGTTGCCCTAGATTTGGGTCACGACAGGGTCACACGACTCAGACCTCGCCCCGACCCGCTGCAATCGCCGCTACCTAAATGGCGTGGCGGTCGCGCCACCCCCCGACGACGGTCGCCTGAGGCACCGTGATCATGCTGACCTCTATCTAATTGTCAACGGCCGCTCATAGCCTCGCGCAACACGTTGGCCGACCTCACTAGAGAAAAAGATGAATAGTCTAATGACGAGGGCAAAACTAGAAAAATAGAGAGAGAGTGAGGATAGTTTTGGAAGAAAATAAAAATATGAATAGTATCCTCTTGTATGCCGAGAAAGCTAAAAGCCCAAGGCACCCTCTCACCTGTCTTGGGTTATTAGCCTTGAGAAGGCCAACTTTTGCCTAATAGGGATTTTAAATTTATTCTCAAACACTCAATATTTAGCCCAAAGGACATTGAGTGTCCAAAGTGCCTTGTAAATGGCACTCCCAAACGCACCCATATATTTGCATTCCCCTTGTCTTCACCAATTTCAAGAGACTACTCCAACCGTCAGCCGCATTCCCTAAGCTATTTATATCTATATTCATTTGATCGACAATGCTTTTCTATCTTCCCTATTCTCATTTTAGACCATCAGAAATAGACCTCCCATCGTCGGCCGCGACCCCTAAGCTATATATTATCTATATTTATTCGATCGACAATGCTTTTCCATCTTCTCCATTCTCATTTAGACCATTAAAAATAGACCTCCCACGCCTAAAGCAAAAGCTACTAATATAAAACTAGAACGAAATGAGTGCCGAAAATTTGTGCCTAGAGGAAAAAGTTGAGGCCACGAGGGCAGCCGTCTTCAATCAATCGTTGCTTTGTCGCCTAAAAATGAAGAGAAGATACATCCTTCCATAGGTTACATAAAGAACTCACAAAACGACCCAATCTTCCTGTGTCCTTATGGATTGCGATAACTTGGTAATCTTTTTAATCCATACCAGGATTCTTCTCCATAAGTTATATAATGCCCTATCATCCTTCTTCATGGACCCTTGTCCATACGGTTTTCATACATCACCGACCAGCCAACCACAAACTTTGTTGGTTTTCCCTCATTAGAAAAAGAACAGCTTTACATGAAGATGTCCAATCGTCGGTCCCAAGTAAATGAAGATGTGAGAACAGCTTTACATGAATGACTTGGTGTAAGAAAAGTTGGTAACGCTTCTGTTTTAGAGAACAACTTCTTTTCAAAAATAGCATTTCTCTATTTTATTTCTCAAAGCAATTTCTAAATAAAAGAACATATTTGATAACTACATAAAATTTCTATTTTCGAAATGGAAAAAAAATAGAAATGTGTTTAACATGATCCATAAATTTTTTTGTAATACATAATTTCTTTTAATTTTTTGATAATTTTTTAAGATTTTTTTCTTTTTTTTTTCTTATTCTTCCTTGCTAACTACCGCCGCTGGCGGTTAGCGGTGGGCAGCAGCGGTCTGCTGGCAATGGTTGGACAGCAAGGGGTGGTGACAATTAGCAAGTAAGAAGAAAAGAGAAAAGAAAAGAAAAAATAACTTATATCAAGAAATTGTTTCCAAGAACAAGAAATTCTTTTTTCTACTTCTTATTTCTGTTTCAAATTTATTTCTCAGCCATTTTATTATTCTGGGGAATATAAAAATTGGTTAGGCGTTACAAAACGGATTTCTATTTTTTTTTTAATTTTTTGTTTTTACTTTTTGTTTTTTGGTCAATAGACAAAAAGCGTCGCTGTCGTGTGATCTAAAGAACTCAGAAAGGAAAAGTGCGACGTCCATTCATTCCAAAATTCAGAGACTTATGGGCGAGATTCCAATGAATCGTGAAACAAAACGCGGGTGATCAAACTAAAGAAACCTAGACCGACAATGGTATATTCCGCAGCTTCACCGCATTTAATCAATCAAAGGAAGCGATGAGACGAATTTGAAAATTCAACACTGCACTCTTTTTGACACTTATGTTAATAATACGTAGAGGTACGAGACTGGATCGGATATATCCGGGAACCAGACTGACCCACTGGAAAAATAGGGTCCGGGAATCGATTCTCAAAATTCGGAACTAGTTCAAAACTAGTTTCGAAATCTTATTTTTTCCTCTAATTTCTATTCTTACTCTTGTAGTCACAAGGCGTTTTTTCCTCTCGACGGTCCTCCTTCATCGTTCTTCTTCCTTGCTTGCTTTCCTCCTTTGCCGGCTCACCATCACATCGTCCATCGTCGGCTCCCTCTCACACCGTTTGACAGACGGTATCTGTCGCCGCCAAATTCTTGTGATCCGATTCATACTGTTGTAGAATTAATGTGGCAAGACCTGCCTTGCCAAGTACTACGTCCCCCTCAAGGACTCTAAGAAGCACAAGCTCGAGTGCGAGGTAGCCCCCCTTTCGCTTACTTTTTTGCTCATTCCCCATTTCTTGGGGCTGAATTGGCGTTTTGCTTGGCTGTGCTCTTTGTCTTCTCTTGTGTGCGTGGTTTGATGGATTTCTAAGTTCATCGGTTGGCAGTCAACAGAGATTCCAAGTTCACCAATTTTATTGAGGTTAGGAATCTTTGATCTTTTTTATCCCAAATTTGTTAGGTTATTTTGTGCAAATGCGCTGTTAGCGCACGTTATACAAATTGTTTCCATTGATTATTTGTCAATTGGTTATTCTTCTCTTAGTCGCTCCAGAATTTGGTGTTGCCCTCAGTCTCCCCTTGAAATGTTCTCACATATTAATGTATAATTCAAAACCATATAGAATATCGGACAATTGCAAAATAGGTTCCAATGGAAACAAGGTTGACTCTAAAATTGGACGGAAAAAACAGGGTGGTTCAGGTACAGGGTCTAATGCAAATAGGGTTGGGTACATGGTCCAAAAAAGGGGATCAATTATAATAGGATCTGGTACAAGATCCAGGTCTACACTCTACCCACCGTGGACTCGATCACCCCTAATAATACATATGCCTTGGCATTGCACTCTTTTTGGTTTCCTAATTTAGGTCCTTCAATTTCTTGATTTTATTCGATCGTGTCCTCAAGTTTTGCTCCAATATGCTACTTTGACCCCAAAAATTTAGAATAAATGATGGGGTTTTTGGTTGTCCGAAAAAAGTGGTTACCAAATTTGAAATTTGGCTTTTCATATAGGATTAATACTGAAAAACCGTAAACTAGTATACTTATGACAAATTTATTCCAAACTAATTTTTTTACTATGAAAAACCTAAAACTAGTATACCTATGATAAATTTACCCATAGTGACCATAAAAACCTCAAACTAGAACATTTATGATAAATTTCATCCTGACTAATTTGTTTTATCACCAAAAACCTCAAACTAGTATATTTGTAATAAATATAACATCCGTTAAATTGGTTTAATATCACAAAAATGATACAATTATGACAAATAGAGAGTAAAATCTTGAACTAGTATACTAATCAACTGTTACATGTCATCCAACTCAGCAATTTGATAGTAAAAATCTAATGAAAATTAACATATGGTAAATTTATCATAGGTGTACTAATTTGGAGTAAATTTGCTAAAGTGTATCAGTTTGAAGTTTTTGATGGTTAAAAAAAATAATTTGAAGTAAATTTGTCAATAGTATACCGATTTGAGGTTTCTTTAGAGTATTAACTCATATATATTGGTGTAAATTTGTTACGGGCTTACCAATTTAGGGTTTTTGGTAATAAAAAAATTAGTTTGTATTAAATTTGTTATAAGTATATCAATTTGATATTTTTCACGATATTAATCTTACTAATAAATACTAGTCCTATAATGTATTATCTATTAATTGTCAATAGTCTGTACCTCAATCTTCGCCCAAACACAACTTTAATTTCATAGGGATTTATAGAGATTACGTGACGTGGGTGATAATCCAATGCGATCAGACTAGTACTATCATTGTTTGTCACAATTGCCACATTTTTATTTATTTATTTACAAAACAGTTATTACATTGGATCTTTGGATAAATGATACGTTCTATAAAAATTGCGAAAATAAGGGCAAAATAGTTAAGAAGGAAAACTAAGTCTTCTTAAAAAAAAAAGGTAATGTTTTTGCGTTTTTGACGGCAAGATACAAATGAGATAACCTAAACGTTGTAACCATAGAAAACCGCGGACCAGCTTAGATCTCCCGAAACTATCAATTAATTGCTCTATAGTGTCTTCGGCAACTCGTCTTCCGCTTGGCATGCGAGGAATGTGACGGGGATCCCAGTTTTTTTGATGCCGCTAGAGTCCGCAAGATTCCCCTCTGCCTGGGGACCCAAAAAGAGAAACATCCCCTTTGCAATAATCAAAACCAAGGACCAGCTAAAACCCGCCGTCAAATGACAGCTCGATCACTTTCAACTAATTCCGTCGCTATTCGATTACCGGAATCTATACTTGATTTTTCTTGTCATGTTTGATTGGCTGTGAAGAGAAAGATTGTGCTATGATGTGGCAGGCGGTGGTGAATAAATTGGATGATGCGCACAAGCTGATTGATACCGCAATCACAACGGCTTTGAAGAAAAGCAAGCCAGCTTATATTAGTATAAGCCGTAGTTTGCTTGGGATTCGTCACCCTACTTTTTCCGGAGATCCAATTCCTTTCTCTCTTGCACCAAAGTAAGTGTTTTCCGTCTTTATGAGTAATCGGTTTTTCAAACTTTATATGATTACAGATTGAAACGTGACGAGTACATACGTCAGTGGATGCTGATTGGTTTGCCAAGCACTGTAGAATGTCTCTGTTTTGTGTTTTTCGTCGAATAATGTTGCAATATATCTACCTTTTATAAGTTTCAGACATTGTCTCGTGGATTGGACAAAACATGTATCGTCATAAGAAGTAATATAATTATTTAGCTGTTCATTTGAGGACTGACTCCTTAGTGCTCAAAAGGAGGGAAAACAGAGGAGAAAGAATTTTAAGGAGAACTGACAACATCACTAATTCCTTGATTGTCTTAAAGAACCAAGTTTCACTGGAATATAATGTTGAATTCTGATCATATTTGGTATTCGCTGGTCTTTTTGTTCGTCCAATCTGGAAAGATTGTCTTCAGGAAGCGCTGGAGCTCGTTTGCATATATAACTTTTGAAGTCAGAACTGAATGCTGCCTTTTTTTATCATCCCGCACGTGCTTGACCAAGCAAAATTTCAAATTTTTCTGTTTTCACTTGTTTCATCACAATATAAAGAATATGCTTGAATATGCCAGAAATTGACCTTCAAGTTGGTAACTCTGGATTGGATGAACTTGTCAGGCCATGTGAAGTTCAATTATCCAAATTCTTGTGATAGTTAACTGTCCTTGGTTGTGTAGCGAGTCCTTTCAACCCTCCTCTTCAATTCTCTTGTCTATGCGAGTGTTTCTCTACCGCCATGGTAGCGCTTCCCTTTCCCAAACCCTAAGATCCTCATGCTTTTCCATAACCTTCTTCCCCTTTTCTTGCATTTCTCCTTTAAGTATCCATATGAAAAAAAAAAAGAAAGAAAAAAGACCAAAACAATCTCCTGATGTTGCTGTGTCGAATTCCGAGCCGCTAATCGAACAGTGGGTTGTGCCGATCCAGCCATCGCTGTCGTGTATAGGTTTGGATTTCGTAGCTTTGCCTTCGAATTCACTTTGGGTTTCTTCGGATAATCGTCGATTAGCTTGGATCTTCTGTCTCTGGTTGATTTTCTTGAGTCTCTGGCCCTGGTTGTGGTGGAGGAGTAGTGTATGCCTGTATTTGTGTGTTTGAGGAAGATGAGCATTCTCGATTCTTCAGTGCTGGTAGATTGGTCTAGTAATATCTCAAATTAGTATCCATGGAGAGTAAAGAAGAAAATGAACTGCGAGTGGCAGCACTATGCAAATGACTGGGTCACCTTTGGTCTGAGGAGGATGTTGTAGAAGTCTCCACTAAAATTTCTCCGCACAAAAAGGAGGAACGTAAACGCACACTCTTTGGTAAGCTCTATTCCAAACCCAATGTCAATTACCCAGCATTTGTATCCACGATGAAAAAAGCATGGAAAACTGAAACTGTAACCTGTTCACAAAAAGAACTTGGGCTATTTACTTTTGTCTTTCAAACGGAGGAGGAAAAAGAGAGGATTATGAAGACATCACCTTGGTCTTATTCTAGCAACTTGCTAGTTTTAAGACAGTGCGAGCCGGAAGTTCCAGAGCACTGTTATGAGTTTACTAAAGCTGCTTTCTGGGTGCGTATCGGAGGTATTCCCCCTGGCTGGAGAGTAGAGCAAGTCTTCAAAGATCTAGGAAGTAGACTCGGTCGAGTTATGGAAGTTAACTTTGATACAACAGGTAACCATCAACAGAAAGGAGGAAGAGTGAGAATAGAAGTTGACCTGAATATTCCACTGAAATCGGGGGCAATCCTGGATATTGGATCCAAATGGCTTTGGGTGGAATTCAAGTATGAGCGTCTCCCACATTATTGCTATTCTTGTGGGAGAATAGGGCACTATGCTTCTGATTGTGTTGAAATTCCTTATGCACAATCACCTTGGGGAAACAACAAAATAGGACCATACGGGCCCTGGCTAAAGGCAGAAGCAAGTGAGCACAGCCCTTATTGGGAAACATTTTATGGCAAAATTGAAGAAGAAATTATTGTGGAAGAGATAGTACCTGTTACACCTTCCCAATCTAGTGGCATGGATATTATAGCTCATGAAGCAGTTCCTGATATGCAACTAGGAGCTTGCAGCAAAAAAAGACTAGATAGCTCTCATGGCAAAGAGATAACCCAAGCTAATGAAGGGTCTACTAATGAAGTCAGAGACTATGGCAAACGGGTGCAATGCTCTGAAAACCATAAACAAGTTCTATCAAAAGTCGGGAAATGCAGTAAGAAGAATATGAAGGTTCAGAAGGCTAAAAAACATAAGTGTATACTTGAGAAAACCCCTATCTTGATTGATGATACCGAACTTCTGGATACGCCTGTGAAATTGATTGCAGAAGGACAAGAATGGGCTTTGGTGGCTAGCTCTAATAAGCCATCAGTGACGCCATGAAAATCGTTAGTTGGAATTGTCAGGAGCTGGGCAACCCCTTGACAATCCAAGAACTAAAAGCCTTAACGGCTCAAGAAAGGCCTAGTTTACTCTTTCTATTGGAGACTAAGAATAAATAAGCAATGGTGGAAAAAGTTTGCAAAAAATTACATTTCCAGAATGTTTTTCTAGTGAACCCATCAGGTATAGCGGGGGGTTTAGCTCTTCTGTGGCATGAGGAAGTATCTTTGAAGGTGAAAGCCAGCTCAAAGCACTATATTGATGTGGATTGTACTGATCCAGACAGCAGGCAAAATATGCAAATTACTTTTATTCATGCATCTACCAATTTCGAAGAGAGACTGACCTTATGGCAAATGTTGGGACACATTAAACCCCACAATTCTTGCCCGTGGATCTGCATGGGAGATTTTAATGAGATTTTGTATGTATGGGAGAAAGTTGGGAAAAAAAGAAGCTGATAACAGTCGTATAGTAGCATTTAGAAACATGATCAATGAACTTTCTTTAATGGATATGGACAGTCATGGGTGTGCATATACATGGGCAAATAACAGAGATGGGGAGGATCTTGTTAAGAAACGACTAGATCGAGTATTATGCACCTTGGAGTGGAGAATTACATTTCCTGAAGCTGAAGTCCAAGCCCTTCCAACTATTGGCTCAGACCACAATCCTCTGGTTCTTCGGCTCTATCCTGGGAAGAAGAAGACAAATAGATCTTTCAAACTGGAGGTTTTCTAGATAGAGCATGAAGAGTATTATGAAGTTATCCAACAAACATGGAAATCTAAATCTATTCAACCACGCACTCTTTCAGAAAAATTAAAGGAGACATCAAAAGTGTTGGCAAAATGGAGCAAAGAGAAGTTTGCCAATGCAAGGTTGTAGATCAAAGAGCTAAATATGGCCCTAACAGAGCTTACTAATCAGTCTGACCAGTACACTAGCAGAAAGCAAAAACAGAGCATTATCTATCAGATAGAGAAACTGCGAAGACAGGAGGAACAATTCTGGGGTATGAGGTCACGCATTAAGTGGATGCAATGGGGAGATAAGAATACCAGCTTTTTTCATGCATCAACTATACAGAGGAGGCAGAGAAATAGAATAACTATTTTGCAATTAGAAGATTCAAACTGGTGTAGAGATCCTATAATGCTCCGCAATCATATTCTGTCCTTTTACAAAGAGCTATATAAATCAGAGGGCCCAAGGCAATACCAACCTGTTCTCACCCAGTGTCCATCACCTATAACACAACACATTAATGAAGATCTGGTGGCTGTACCTTTGATGGAGGAAATTCAGGATGCTATTTTTCATATGGGAGCACTCAAAGCACCTGGCCCAGATGGCTTCAGTGGCATTTTTATCAACATTCATGGGATACCGTGAAAACTGATCTATTACAGTTAGCTCATAATTTTTTTTAGACAGGTTTTCTTGATGCCCTTCTCAACCAGACACATCTCTCCTTAATCCCTAAAGTGAAAAACCCTGAGAATATAAGCCAATACAGACCTATCAGTTTATGCAATTTCAGTTATAAAGTAATTTCAAAACTTCTAGCAAACATACTAAAGAAGTGGTTGCCATCTATTATTGAACCGGAGCAGTGTGCATTTATTCAAGGTAGACAGATACAAGACAATATCTTCATTGTGTAGGAAGTATTGCACCAACTGTGCATCACAAAAAAGAGGAAAAAACATCTGGCCATACTTAAATTAAATATGCAGAAAGCATATGACAGAATCAAATGGGATTTTTTGAGGGATTGCATGTTGCACATGGGGTTTTGTGAAAAGTGGGTAACACTCATAATGCAGTGTGTGTCTACAGTGTCTTTCAGTGTGAAGATAAATGGAGAACCTACCCCTTTCTTCCATCCTTCGCGAGGAATCAGACAAGGCGATCCCCTATCGCCTTATTTATTTATCTTGGTTTCAAATGTTCTAACTTGGCTGATGAACAAAGCGATCACAAATGGCAGCATCAAAGGCATACAAATAAACAAGTTTTGTCCTAAACTCTCACATCTATTGTTTGCGGATGATGTTATCTTTTTTCTGGACGGTACTATAATGGAATGTCAAAACTTGGCACTGATACTTAAATAGTACTGCTATGCTTCGGGACAAGCAATCAACTTAAACAAATCAGGGGTGTATTTTTGTGCAAACTGTCCCCTACCTTTGAAGAGAGATATGACCACAGAATTAAGGGTCCCTGTGTTTGAAAAAACAGGGAAGTATTTGGGCATTCCCACATAATGGGGTCAATCAAAAAAAGAATCGTTTGCAAGAATACAAAGCTAGAAGGGTGGAAAGAGAAATTACTTACTAAGGCAGGGAAGGAGGTGTTGATCAAAAGTGTTGTTTAGTCCATACCTATGCATGCTATGTCCATCTTCAAGCTGCCAGTCTCTATCTGCAGAGCAATAGAACAACGAATTGCATCATTCAGGTGGAAAAAAGGTGATCATAAGAGGGGCATTCATTGGAAAAATTGGGAGGTGATGAAAACTCGAAAGGATGAAGGAGGAATGGGTTTCAAAGATTTGATTACCTTTAATTATGCCATGTTGGGCAAGCAAGTCTGGAGGCTATCAAATTCTCCTTCTGCCTTGTAGAGTAGAGTGTTGAAAGGAATCTACTTTCCTAAAAGGGATCTCTGGACAGCATGCACGGGCCAACGCCCCTCATGGGGATGGCAGAGTTTGTTAATTGGCCGAGACACAATCAAAGAAAACATCAAATGGTTAGTTGGGGATGGTCAATCTATTTGCATTCGAGAAGATAAGTGGTTAATGCAAGGGGTAATTGGAGGACAAATTAATCCAACGGAACCTCTGATGGTATCTGAGCTAATACATGCAGAGTCCAGAGAGGAATGTACAGAAGATTCAATAGTTCTATAATGCAAGTATCGTCAATGAAATCTTAGCTATCCCACTGAGCCCACAACCGCAATCAGATTACCTAGTCTAGACAGGTAATAATACTGGGAAATATTCTGTCAAGAGTGGCTACAACAGAGCAATTTCAGCAACTACAAATCAAAACCACAATAAGGCCTCCTGTTCGTTTCGACCACCACGTACCTTATGGACCAAAATCTAGAGCCTTGTTGTGCCACCAAAAATCAAAACTTTCCTTTGGGCTCTCTGTCAAAACGCCCTTCCCACGAGAGAAAACCTACATAAACAAAAAATCGTTCATGACCCATTATGCCAAGTTTGTCATACGAAGGTAGAAACAACAGAACATCTGTTCTTTTTATGTAAATGGACAAAAGGCATATGGGAAGATCCAACATGCAGAGGCCTTAGTCCCACAAGTAGGATCAAACGGACAGACCAATGGATCATGGAAGCTTTCTGAACGAACACAGACATACCTGAATGAGAATACACTGGCCTAGTTCTCTGGCATATATGGAAGGCAAGAAATGGATGGATTTTTCGAGCAAAAGCACCGAACTCTGCAGATCTCCTGCGAATTGCACAAGATCAGCAATCCACTTTTACCCGAGGACAGAAGATCTAGAAACGATTAAACCCTAATCGAAACATACCTAGGCGATGAAAACCACCATATCGACAAGATTTGAAGTTGAACGTTGATGCTTCTTGGAATCCGGGCGAGTTTCTTTGCTCTGTTGCTGGTGTCGTGAGGGATTCATTAGGGCAGGTGCTCGAGGGCTTCGCCTGTACATCTAGGGTTTCTTCATTGCAAGAGGCCGAAGTCGAAGCCCTCTTACATGGACTCTTTTATATTAAGGAACTTCAGAAGCGGCACGTGGGAGACTTCCGGAGTCAACCACTTCGCTGGATCTGTGAAAACGACTGTTTCCCTGCCATTGAACAGGTTTTGGGCCGGGCCGAAATTCAGTGGAATCTAAAAGAAGTTGTCCTACGTTGCAGACACGAGTTGGATCAATGCGATAATGTCAAGGTTAGCTGTTGCACCCGAGAAGAGAACTGTGCTGCAGACTGGATATCACGAACCCACCGAGCAAACAAGCTTCCTCTTAATTGGTGGATTAGTCCTCCTTTGCCTTAATGGAATATATTATGTTCGGACATTAGTCCTTATTCGCCTTGTAAGACTCCTTTTAAGTAAGAATAGAATGTGACATCTTTTCGACCAAAAAACTGTCCTTGGTTGTAAGCTTTTGCAAACCTTGTGTATCTCAGAGCAATTTATACTTGAGCTGTTGATGCTGGTTTTCTGTTCAATGACTCGAGTTGGTTTAAACTTACTTTTCCATATATCTTTCTCCTTACACAATTACTAGAAACTATATTTCATGCTAAGAATAATTGTTCCGTCTCTTATGTTCTTGTTTCATAATGTATCCACTTGTTGATGCAGGATAAGCAATCCAATGGGCCTGGAAGCAGCAGTCGAAGCAACTGCAGATTTTCTCAACAAAGCTGTCAAGCCAGTCATTGTGGGTGGGCCGAAGCTCAGGGTGGCCAGGGCTCAAAAGGCCTTCATGGAGCTGGTGGATGCCTCTGGTTATCCAATCACCATTATGCCTTCGGGCAAGGGGCTGGTGCCGGAGCATCATCCCCACTTCATCGGAACCTGTTGGGGTGCTGGGAGTACAAGCTTTGCTGGGAAGATTGTAGAGTCAGCCCATGCCTACATTATCGTGGGCCCCTTTTTCGATGATGACACCTCTGTGGACGATTCCTTGCTAATTAAGAAGGAGAAAGCGATCATAGTGCAGCCCAATCGCGTGACCGTAGGGAATGGCCCTTCCATTGGGAGGGTTTTCATGGCAGATTTTCTAAGCGCATTGGCCAAGAAGTTGAAGAGAAACACAACTGCTTTGGAGAATTACCGCAGGATAGACGTACCTCGGGACATTTCTCTCAAGTGGAAGAAAATCAATCCTGTTGGAGTCAATCTTCTGTTTAAGTACATTCAGGTAAGGTGCACACCGGTTTATTGATCGGGCTTTAATTTTTTGAAAGAAGAAGCTACTTCTTGTAGGTGAAAAGCATAATCGACTGTAGGTTCCAGCAGTACATTAAGCAGCTTTAAGTATGTTTGGTAAACGGTAAGTGCTGATACCAAGTCCACACATGCCTTTGCCATGAAAATTCTTGAGTGATTCATAGTGTTCCTTCCTCAGAAATGGATAGTACTCACTGAGCCTATATCTATCTATTCTTAGTTAATAGATTATTCATGTGTCTTCATAGCTTAACGTTCTAGGCTTGAGCACTAAAAATTCACTTCTGCAGATCCAAAAGGTGTCAACACTGATGATTCATTTTCTGACTCGTCAAACAGGATATGCTTGGTGGGGACACAGCAGTTATCGCTGAAACTGGAGACTCTAGGTTTAACTGCCAGGAACTCCGGTTGCCTGAGAATTGCGGGTACTACAAGCTGAAATTTCAACATTTTCTTTTCCAATATTCCAAACTGCCTCTTTTTGTTTGTGGATGGTTGTGTTGAGGTTCATCTAACTTAAATTCTTATATAAACTTCATTTAGGTATGAATACCAGATGTGATATGGATCCATAGGTTGGTCGGTAGGTGCCACTTTAGGATATGCTCAAGCTGCCACTGATAAGCATGTGATAGCTTGCATTGGTGGTGGCAGTTTCCAGGTCAGTTAAAAATATCCATGAAGAATGATACAAAAATTTTGAACTTGGGCAGAAACATCAACCGAGTAATGCCTGACATTCTTGAACTGCTGAAAAGTGAACTTTGAATGACTGTACAAACTGGATGACAATTTGGTGATATCTTATAGCTGAATTGTTGAAGAAGCTTTTTGGCTGATCATGTGTAAAGATTACGTAGATTGCACTTTCCTCTTGCAAAGATAAATCTATCTTCTACCTAAGTAATTGACAAGGAAACCGACTAGTAACAACTCACAATGTGAATTTTCTTTTTCAAATTGGTATATTTTCTTGTCAAACAAAGTGATCACATTAATTTCACAAATCATCCGGAAGATTACATGACCTCCTTTTCTACTTTCTATTAGGCATTTTTTACATTGGAGTGACCTAAGCAATTTTATTTTTCCCTTTACTCAGGTCACAGCTCAGGATATATCAACGATGATTCGATGCGAACAGAAGAGTATAATCTTCCTGATCAACCCGATTGAAAAGGAGATTCACGACGGCCCTTACAACGTGATTAAGAAGTGGAACTACACTGGTCTCGTGGATGCCATTGACAATGGCGAAGGCAAATGCTGGACAGAAAAGGTTAGCTTCAGCCCTCGATGTTTTCATTCTAATTCTAACTAACAACAACGAGAAGGATATCTGGCAACCCAATTAACTCGTTCCCTCTCGTAGTTTCCTTCCCTTTTTTTAATCCTAAGCTTATTTTGGGTATGAAAGGCATTTTGATGGAATGTTGGGTCTGCAACTGCTTCAAAACTGTTTGTTGACTCGTGTTGCGAAAGCAGGTTCGCACAAAGGAAGAGCTGATAGAGGCAATCGCGACAGCGACATGACCGCATAAGGATTGCTTGTGCTTCATCGAGGTGATCGTGCACAAGGACAACACGAGCAAGAAGCCGCGAGAGAGAACACCCTCGAGAGATAGAGAGGGAGAGGTCGCTTGAGATCGCCCAAGAACAAGGGAGAGAGTGCGACGGAGCGAGAACGAGGAGAGAGTGAGAGAGAGAGAGAGAGAGGATCACTCGTGAATAAGATGAACGCCGATGTACGAGAGCTTTCTGTATGACATAAATTTTTAACAAGACTGAATTGTACCATAAAGCTACTGGAACACCCTCTGACTCCCAGCCATAGTGATTACAGGGGAGTGATTTTTTCACAGCATTTGATTTTGACGCCGCATGAACTAACAGTGAAGCTAATTCATCATATGAGCGCGCAGTTTCCTGAAAAGTTCACACCAGGTACTCAGGATTTGAATTCGTTGGATCATAAGCTAACAACTCTCAAGAAAAGTTTTTAATTTTCCCGATGCTGCAACACGTTTTATAAACATTACGACAAAATGCGCTGTAGAAGCTCCCTTCTTCGATGCTGAATCTGAACAACGATGCATAATTTTACGGACCAACCCTCGAGAAAGGTAAGACGAGATTGTAGACTAACGACAGAAGATTAGATAAGACATTATGGTTAGGGATAATTATACCCTTTTTGTGACTGGATAACATTTAAGTGTTATCATTTGAGTGGACATTTTTATCATATATAATTTTTTTTTTTTGGTCAAAAGCGAAACATTCCCATTAAGTAGCAGAACTAATAACAACGACATCATTTAGCATCTAAACATAATAAGTTGGGAAAATTTCAAATAAGGACCTACAATGTTATCATTTTTTTTCAAAAGAGGATCCGAAGTGAAGTTTGTTTTGAGATAAGGACTCAAAGTCCTTCATTTTCTCAAAAGAGCGCAGGTAAAGTTTGTCTCAAATAAGGACCAAAAGTAATCATTTAATCTCAAAGAAAGACCTCATTTGCTGGCTGGTGAATAAATGCATCTCCGATGCATATTCTGGTAGCCTAATAAGAGATATTTTTGTCAATTTTTTTTAAAAATTTTTTAGTTGTCTTGTTTTTTATTATTATTATTATTATTATTATTATTATTATTATTATTATTATTATTATTATTATTATTATTATTATTATATTGCGTCAATGGTGGCATTGTTCATCATCTCTTTCTTCCGGCAAGAAGAAGTGAACAAGGGACGAAGAAGACGATGAACAAGGCAACCAAAAATGAAAAAAAAAATGGACGAAAATACTATAATCAGGCCACCGGAATATACATTGAAGATGCATTCACTAGCTGGCGAGTGAGGTCCTTCTTTGAGATTAAATGACTACTTTGGGTCATTCTTTGAGACAAACTTCACTTTAGGTCCTATTTTGAGAAAATGATGGCACTTTGGTTCCTTATTTGAGACAAACTTCACTTCAGATCTTCTTTTGAGAAAATGATAACACTTTGGATTCTTATTTAAAATTTTCCCTAATAAGTTTAGAGAGCCAGAACCCTATTCTACGAGCTTTGGCAATCCATTCAGCACGGTGATCGGCTTTTCTTGGACAAAATTCCACGACAACTCCTTTGAGATTGGCCAAGACGCCCCTACCCCTTCATCAATTAAGAGACGAGTAGTCCATGGCCTTTGGATTAGGCCTGACACGGAGTCCACAGTTAATAAGTTATCGCTTTGCAGGACCACCTGCGGATCACTGACTCTTCACCCGCAGATCACTTCCCACGTCGTGCAGAACAGAACGTGCGCCTAGCTTCCTTTCTTCGATCAAAAGCGAAAGCGCTTCTCACGAAGCTAGGGTTTCAGCTAGCTTCTTATTGACTTTCGTCCCTCTAACTCTTCTTTCCATCCCTCGAACTCTGCTCAATCGCGAACGACGTCCTCGCCCTGCGCCAGAGTTTCTCGTTGCAGTCCCAAACACCCACGAGTTCAACAACGAAGAGTTGTAACTTACCGGTTGGGTGGATGCCGCCGAGAACAGGGCTTCTGAAGATGAATGTTGACGGATGGTGGGTTAACAGCTCCTCGGAGGCTTCGATAGACTCTCATGGAGTGCTTATTGCTGGGTTTGCAAAGAAAATCTGATCATGTATAATGTAGAATCCATAACTTAGTAATTTTATATTAGGGTTAATACTATGAAAAATCACAAATTGGTACGTTTATGACAAATTTACAATCCATTAATTTTTGTTATATTTCACTATTAAATTACTGAGTTGGATGACATGTGATATTTAACGATATACTGATTTGAGATTTTACTCTCTATTTATTACATGTGTACCGGATGATGATCTTTCATAGAATTAACCCAATCTAATAGAAATTAATGGCAGATAAATTTATTACAAATATATTAGTTTGGAACTTTTGAGAGTAAAAAAATTAGTTTTAGGTAAATTTGTCATTAATGTACTAGTTTTGGGTTTTTGGTGGTCCAAAAATTAATTTGAGGTAAATTTATCATAAATACACTAATCTGGAATTTTTCATGATATTAACCATTTATATTATGTGGAATAAGTATATTAATTCCTGTCCTACTTATTTGAAACTTGTAGATGTATGCTTCTTGGAGCATTGTTCTACATATGAATAACTAACAATTTATGGTAGGAACCTAACTTGGCCATGTCTTAAGTATAAAAACATTAAAGGTGTTATAACTTTCTTGCATCGTTTACTTAAGTATCATAACTTTTTTTTGTTCACGTAAATGCCCTCGAAGATTTGTCTCGACGAAAAATCCAACGTGACTTAAATTTATTATATAACATTCGTCATAGTCAGCAAGTGAAAAGGAGAACGACGTTGTTTAGAGATCTAATTGGAGAACCCTAATCCAATTTAAACAAATTGGGGAAAATCACCTAATCAAATTTGCAAGGAGAAGTAGATTGGGTGGCAATAATACTCTCCTTTGACGCTCGTACGCTCTCTCCCTCTCGGTGAAGCCATCATCAATCTGTCCAAATCTCCAAGCCGCCGTGAAAACTCTCTCTCAGAGGCACCATGACGAAGGAGAAAGCGAGAACGAGGTCAGAGAAGGACCCAGATCAAGATCAAGAGCGACAACGAGAAGGAGAACAAGAATGTCTCCAAATCAAGAACCCCACTCCTCCTCTTCCTCCCCAGCCGAGGGCTTATTACCGATATGTTCTTGTATTTCTGTGGAGTCCACGAGTTTCGGAGAGAAAGCATATAGGGAGAAAGACGTTGTCGATTAACGAGGTCAATTAGAGAAACATCCCGAGAGAAGAAGTCCCCATTTTCGTAAATGAAGCATTTAGAGAGGATTTTCACGTTGGGACTTCACTTTCTTTTTAAAAAGACATGTCAGAGTACAAATTTAAGTTAAAAGGTCACATAGGACGAATTGCTGGAAAGGTATTTAAGTAAATGATTTTATACTAATATGACACTTAAGTAAGTATAGTATGAAAATTATGATGTTTATATCATTTTTATTCTGGATATTTCACAGAATTTGGATTGAATGGGTCCTTAGGAATTACTTAATTGACTCCAAAATTCTTTTTAGTCGATTTGGTGTCAGTCCATGTCCTTGTTATGCCGCGTGGCATCCTTCCATAGGGTCATGTCTTCATAGCACATGGCAAGCTAACCCATGCCATCATTACATAGCGCATGCCATAATTGGCCGTGCGACGTCATGATAAGCGGCAACATATCAACAGTTGATTTCTCTAGATTACATTGTAAATGACTAGTTTAAATTTTTTGGCAATTGAGAGCTCTGCTTGGCTGCTAGTCACGCTCATCGCCTGCCACCCAAGGCCTAATCCTCGCGATGAGGCCGCCTGGCATGACCGGCTACCTTCATTTCCTTGTAAAGCGTCCTGGACCCTGCATCTTGTTGACTGCATGCCAGGTGACCTCATCGCGAGAATCGGGCCTGGGAGAATTTCTCATTTTGGTTAATTTACCCTCAAAGGTTTATCATTACCCTATTTTACGTTTGTAGTTGACTCTAATATATGGAACAGTTTAAGGATTTGTTCTGGTCTGAGTCTTACGAGTGTTAAACCCAACCACTATATTTATCGAGGCACGAGAGCTGCCTCTACCCCCATTTACTTTTTTACGGTCAAGGGGCACCTAATGCAGGGTGGCCCTGCTTGGCTTGGCTAGTTCCCCACCAAGGGAAGTCTCCCCAAGGGAACCCCTTCATTGCCAAGGGAGCCTTTTTAGGACATGCTCAGGTCCATCTTACGGGTGTTAAACCCAGCCGTTATATTTATTGAAGCACGGGAGCTGCCTCTACCCCTTTTACTATTTTTATGGCCGAGGGGGTCCCAATGCAAGACGACCCTACTTGGCTTGGCTGGTTCCCCACCAGGGGAAGACTCCCCAAGGGAACCCCTTCATTGCCAAGGGAGCCTTTTAAGGACATGCTCAGGTTCCTCTGGATTACATTGTAAATGACTTGTTTAAATTTTTTGGCAATTGAGAGCTCTGCTTGGCTACGAGTCGCGCTCATCGCCCGCCACCCAAGGCCTAATCCTCGAGATGAGGCCACCTGGCATGACCGACTACCTTCATTTCCTTGTAAGGCGTCCTGGACCTTGCATCTTGTTGACTGCATGCCAGGTGGTCACATCGCGAGAATCGGGCCCGGGGGAATTTCTCATTTTGGTTAATTTACCCTCAAAGGTTTATCATTACTCTATTTTACGTTTGTAATTGATTCCAATAAACGGAACGATTTTAAGGATTTGTTCTGGTCAGAGTCTTACGGGTGTTAAACCCAACCACTATATTTATCGAGGCACGGGAGCTGCCTCTACCCCCTTTACATTTTTACGGTCGGGGGGACCTAATGCAAGGTGGCCCTGCTTGGCTCGGCTGGTTCCCCACCAGGGGAAGTCTCCCCAAGGAAACCCCTTCATTGCCAATTGAGCCTTTTAAGGACATGCTCAGGTCCATCTTACGGGTGTTAAACCCAGTCGTTATATTTATCGAAGCACGGGAGCTGCCTCTACCCCATTTACTATTTTTATGGCCGAGGGGGTCCCAATGTAGGACGGCCCTACTTGGCTCAGGCTGGTTCCCCACCAGGGGAAGACTCCCCAAGGGAACCCCTTTATTGCCAAGGGAGCCTTTTAAGGACATGCTCAAGTCCCTCTAGATTACATTGTAAATGACTTGTTTAAATTTTTTGGCAATTGAGAGCTCTGCTTGGCTACTAGTCGCGCTCATCGCTCGCCACCTAGTGTTCAAAGCGCCGCTTTCACGTGCAATCCACTTCATAATTTTAGTCTCCTTTCGCATGATATTTAACCTTTCGCAAAGTCAAGAACTCTTGGGATCAAAACCCGCAATACCTGCATTTTAATCCTCATGGCTTTTCACAATGTAACGACTAAGAGAGCTATTGATAATAATGATCCACATAAAAGAGCTGCTTAGCCCAATATCATCATACTTACATGCATCATTAACCATTGGGATTGGAGAGTGGGTATTACTATTTCGGATTGATGCATTTCAGTTAAAAGACCTGAAGTGGAAGCATTTATTGCCTTGCCACTACGCCGCCTGCACAGTGTATACTTCAATTTGGGATTCGCCCTAGTGGCTACCCTTCCAACATGGAAGGGGGAGGTGAGGTGTTCAAATCCCCACCTTCTCGGGGGATGAGGTGGGGAACGCGTAAGTTTCGGGAGTGGGTTTCGACTTCCACGCCCGCAAGAGCGCGGGACAAAAAGTCCGAGAGTGAGTGTAGAGTGGAAATAGAGTAGGACTAACAAAAAAAAAAAAAATGGTTACTTAAATCAAAATATATATTTCTATTTCGATCATATTATATAAATTCTAATATAATTTTAGATGTTTCAATTAGTCCAATGTAATCTTAAATATTTGTGTCCAATTTCAATATAATCCTCTACATCAATTTATGCCTAAAAAAGTGGTGATTTAATTATCACAAATTGTCTTATATAACACAATTAGCCTGCATGAATCTTTTGACATATTTTTTTATTTTTTATTTTTTCCTCTCATCCTTTTTCTTTTCCTATTTCCCCTCTTCCCATTTCTTTTTCTTTTCTTTTCCATTCATGGAAAAATGGAATATGACCAAATCTGGAGAGCCAGCATTGGCCTCACTCGATCTTGAGCCACAACAGGGCAATGCTGCTGGTGGTCGCGACATCCAAGCCCCACCCCTTCAATTGTTAACACGGGAGGAGCAAGAGGTGATCAGGTGGCTTGGCGAGCTCATAGCAGCGGCTACGAGAAGGCATGACGCCGATGGCGTGACAATCGTGGAGCTGAGCTCTAGCCACGTCAAGGCTGTGGAATTTTGAGGCTCACACGAGATCTAGAATTACAAATTCACAGAAGTGGCGATGGACTTGACCAAAATTTGAGGCTGTTCCGATGGTGGACGGTGGCCTATGGGGAGGTTGACTCATCAGAGAAGAAGCTGTACATTACAAATTCAAAATGAACAATAATTAGGAGGGAAGAAAAGGAAAAAAAGAATAGAAAATTTATAAAATTAAGCAAGGTAAAGTTGTTTACATTAGATCATTGGTTGTGCCGTGCCATGTGGGACGATTGATATGACCGTCGATGATTGGATCTTGTGTCAACAATAATGGTTTAGAATTGACAGAAGAGTTACATTGAAATTTCATGCAAAAGTTAAAGAATACATTGGATTAATTAAAATATTTAGGACTACAATGCATTTCGTATAATAAATTTAAGATTGAAATAGCAATTTGTCCCAGCAAATTATAACAGTAGGTATTTAACATGAATGCTTCAACTTTGAGACACTATTTTCTCTAGCACCATCGATTTACACCAAGATTCCATAGTTTGGACTATTAAACTCGAGCAGTTACCACGATATCTAACAAGATGAGATTGTGAGCTAGACCCTTGGCTATCTGAATTTATTAACCAAATCTCGTGCATATGTGCTTTGGACTATATATTCCTTTCTAATCCAAGCATAACAGAGATGGCGGGCTGGTTCGGATGTTCCATTCGATGTTGATTTGATCGAAGTCTTTTGCTACCTTGGCTTTAGTCTCATCTTGAAATTGTATAAGGGATTGAAAATGTAGAAGTAGAGGAGGTTGAAGGATACAAATTCAAGTAGAACAGAGCGGCCGGTCCTAACATAGGGATGGATGAACGGAGGAGACTCGATGAGGGACCAGGTATCGACTTTAGCTTAGCAAGTGTCAACGTTGATGGAGCTACCTACAACATGACCAAAGGAAAAGAAGTGTCATTTCATGTACCAAATGGAACTTTCAACGTTTTGCAAGTCACACGATCATGAGTTTCATATACATGAAATGGCAAAAAAAGAGGTTTTGCGGGATAAGGTCAGTCCACCATTCCATATCGGCAACATTGAGAAGAAGCTTATCGTGCTCTTTGAGGGATTTAGAGGTAGAATAGCACAATAGTAAAAAAGAGGGGAAAATTGTTTAAAAATATCTAATTATATTGCACTTTGGCTAATTTAATCTTAAACTTTTCAATTATGCAAATTGAGTTTCACATCTTTTCATGTTCGCCAATTAAGTTCATTTGATCGATTTTGACTGAAAAATTCTAACATGGCAGTCTAGTGAGCGTCAGTTGTCCTATGTGGTGTATTGATGCTAACATGGACAATTTTTTAATTTGCAATTTTTTTCCTTATTATATTTTTTTCTTTTCGTTTTGCTAATGGTTGGTCTTATGTGATAGCTGGCCACTAGTAAGACTAGCCTAAGTGAGGCGAGGTAGTTCCTCGCCTATGTTGGCAAGGGCTGTGACTCCATCGCTTAATGCTGAGTGAGGATTATCGGCCCTCTATCAAAATATAATAAAGAACATAAAAGAAAAAAAAAAACCCAGAATTTTATAACAAAATTATTAAAATATTATTCAAAAAATATTCATGTTAGCATTGGTCGTCTCTTGTAAAATGGTTAGCATCCATCTTAGCAAATTCTATACGAAATTGGCTTGATAGACTCAATTTGCAAAATGTGAATGTTTTTTTTTTTTTTTTTTTTTTTTTTTTTTTTTTTTTTTTTTTTTGTAAAAATGTGAAAATGTTTATGACTCAATTGACATACTTGAAATGTTTAGAATTAAAACGGTCAAAGTGTAATAAGTTTTAGACTTTTTAAACAAATTTTTCAAATAAAGAGGAAATCAACAAGAACCTATTCTTAAAGTAGCCACTTGTCCGACAACATATTTTTGAATTTCTTCATCTTCTCTCATAAACTAGAAATTCCAACAGATAAAGCTATTCATGTGAAATTAAAAAGAAAATTTTTACATTAGAGAGTCAAATGTTTTTGCAAAGAAAATGTTTTTACTTGTGATCAACTTTGAGGGTTTGATCATTGGAAACGCTCAGGATCAGGGAAAAGTTAAAAGAATTTCAGGGCCTTTCTTTGGTCCATTGCAGTAGAGAGGCCAATAAACTCGCAGATTGGATTGCAAAAGCCCAACAAGAGAATTATCTTCCTAGTAATTGGGTAATTAATCCTCCGACAACCTTGTTTGATTTATTATGTGCCGATGCTCTTGATGTAATTACTCCAAACTTTCCTAAGCAAATGAATAATAAACGCACTTTTGATATAAAAAAAAAAAAACCCTCAAAGTTTTTGAAGCCTATCCATTTGAGTCCCAATTTCGATGTTAACGAGACTATTCACCAAAATTTCAAAATACTCGAATTTCTTATTAAATTGAATCTTTGATAGACCTCAAGGATCTTTGCAATGGCATTGATCCATAAAGAGATAGAGAGAGACAAAGCCCTAGGGACGAGCAAAATTGTCTAGAAAGTCATGAACTCTATTCACCTTTGTCAAGTCAGTTTTAAACATTTTTTTACGTTTTGTTAATTGAGTCAATTCGGTTAAAAATTGCGTCAATCGTCTTTCATGACATAATCGACATTGACGCAAACCTTTTTTAATATTATTTTAATAATATTAATTTATTTTTTTTTTTTCTTTTTTACAGTGGTCAGCAAGGGTCACCGTGCCCTCGCTAGCCATGGTTGAGGCCATCACTGTCGTGAGCAAGGCTAGCCTTGTTATGGCCTTGATTAGATCTTGGCAAGGTGGCCTCACCTACAATTGTGATGGTTTGAGTGAGGCCAACCTTGCCGGCCGCAAGCAAGGCAATGAAGTCCTCATTGGCCGCAGCCGTGGGGCCATGGTGAGGTCAGTAAAGAAGGAAAAGAGAAGAAAAGGAAGAAAGGAAAAAGAAAAGAAAATAATTTTTTTTTTGAAAAAACTAATACAAAAATTTGAAAAATTTATCTATGTCGATATTAGTCATATCGTGTAAGACAGTTGGCATTATGTCAATGACTTCTATCAAATTGATCGGATAAATTCAATCGGTACATGTTTAGTATTCAATTGATAAAATTAAAATGTTTAAGACTAAATTAACAAAATTACACTAGGTTTATAAATTTTTTGACAAATTTCCTAACAAGTGGTATCACCACTTGTGGTCAATTAGTGGCCACCTATTTATGAATCTGATCAAATTATATAAAATTTCGCGCATAAGTACAGTTTTTTGGGAAAAATTATCTTTACCTCACGATTTGGTGGAAGAGACTATGAATGAAGGCAGGTTTTATGATGTAGCAATGTGGGGTGGAGGTTTACTAGATATCAAAGGTCAATTCATCATTCCGATTGGATTCAACTGCATAATATAAAACTAATGGGTTCCAACTTGGGCTCATCTATGGAAGTTTCCTCATAATGGGGTATCATAATTTTGCAGCTGAAAAAAATAATGTGAAAATAAATAATTCCAGAGTAAATTAGATAACAACGATCACTGTATACGACAAGCCGGAATGGCGTGGCGATCCCAAAAATCGTTCAATAAACAACGACTTCAATTTCTTTTCCTTGACAACGCCCTCCCTCCCTCAGTTTCCTCTCCTTTCTTGCTCCACCTTAACCCCCTCCCTAGAATATAACCACACATATATACACCAACATAAGCCACCCTAGAATCTCCTACAAATCAAAAGATACATATATACAAAGACCTTAAATAGAAAAACTCTCTTATTGAGGCCCTAATTGACAGTTCATGTTAACATACTCTGCTTTCTTTGCGGTTGACACAGCAGGGTTTCTCGCCTCCCTCAACACCATCCTATTAATCATGAGCGGCCTACCACCCTTTGAAGTACAGAATTTTTAGGTGGATTATGCTGGTGCTTGTGTTCGATCGCCATGGCATCTATAGCAATCACATATGCCATCTTGATAACAGCCTCCGCGCCCTTTGACCAAGAGTATTCGATCTCCAATATGGTGGAAGTTGGGATCAAGGTGTCGGCTAGCGTGATGGTGCTGATTATGGGGGGGCATATCCTTCGCCTGGTGCCGAAGACCATTCGGAAAGTCAAGAAATAAGTGACCGGGGAAGATCTTCTCCCCTGGCGCTCATGGCCCAAGGCATCGCCTGATCAAGAACTTTCCATCTCGATATTGGTTATTTACTTTTCACTTATTACTAATCAAGAACTTGTTGGTCATTTTGGCCCTTGTTACCAACATGACTTGCATGCAGAATTGTAAATAAATAAATAAAAAGCTTCATTTTCAAGATTTTTTTCACTCGAATTCCTCAAATGATAGACTTTACATCTCGAACCAAGAGAAAATGTGTGGAGACGCTTCCATGAGATACACGTCTTTACAACAAGGATCGCATCGCCCGGCAAAATTATCTTTAAGGGACGTAGCAATAAATCTTTTCCAAAGATAGACAAATTTTATAACATCTCAAAAAGGAAAGGAGAACTACTAATAGAAACCGTGCTTATTTTTCACAAGATGATCATTTTATTTGGTTGTTATTCTGCTGGTGTTCATATATAATCTCCACAAGATAAAAACCAAAATTAACGGCATATATCAAAGAGATCGCTCTCTTGCTAAGTACTGGCTCAGATGGTCGGGAAATCTCAAGACCGTCGGTAACTGGAACTGAAATATTGAGACAATTTCACGCGCTAATGATATCTTTTGTAGAATCTCAAGGATATTTTCAGGAAAACTATTTTAGACTTTCGAAAATAAAATATGTATCCACCTAGGTTACTAAACCTAATGGGCGACGACTCCATTATTTTTCAAAATAAACACGCACGTAACGTCGGCTCCTAAAACACCTCGATTAGCTAACTAAACATCATATCGTGCGTTAGTAATCTTCTTACAGCGTGAGAAGCTGACACGTGGACACGTCACCCGGCGTTTCTGTCTCTTTTCTTTATTTTTAAGTCAAGGTCGTGCACAGACAAGGGGACAATAGACAATATCTGGCGGTGCAAGCAAAGGCAAAGTTGAGGTTTTATTTCTTTGATCAATTGCAGAAGATGCCATCCTTCCGTCCCGTTCACATTCTCTCCACCAGCAGCTCGCCTCTGCTGGTTCTCCTGCTTTTCCTTTCATTTTTTTAGGGTTTTTGAAAGCCACGTTGATAATAGTTTTATGTTGCGTGTCACGGGAAGGCGTGCATCGATAGATAATTGCACCATGTGACACTTGTGTTGCTGTGCTTAACTACAATTCAAAAAGACCACACTTTCGAGAGAATATTAACAATAATGCTTTTATGAAAATTGATTTATCAAGCGCTAAATTAAGGGAAAAATAGAGCTTACACCGACGACGCAAAGAAGATTATATGCGAGCAGAATTATCCATTTTTGACTTGAGGATATAACCACCCATTCTTTCAAATCAATGATGCTTGGGGCTGCCGCCGGTGTGAATTTCTCTTTATTTTGTCAATTTATAATGTACTCTATAATCACTTGCGAAATAATGTAAAAGTACCTTAAAGTAAGCATATCGCTCGGGATATAAATTAAGTTTGCTACTTGTCTGGGTGTCTTAATCGAGTCTCGATTTTTCTAATATCACATGTGGCTTGTGTCACCATATAAGGAAAGTTTCTTTAGCAAAATATAACCATGAAAGCAATTTCTTGGCTTGTAGTGTCACATGATTTGGTCAACAAAACCAAGTAGCATCTCACATGGGCCAGGTAATCCCCCACCACGTGTCGTCCTGCTATGGCTCCCTCTCATATGTTGACTTCCAAGAACAGCAAACTGATCGCCACCTCTGAAATATATATAGGAGGCAAACATGCAGCACAAAAACTTTGTTCATATGCTTCAGAACTTCGTATACTTTGAAAAGCACAAACCAGAAAATTTCAAGGCACAAGAAGGGCAGCAACAATGGGAAACTGCTGCACACACGAATCGGCGTCAAAAACGGTATGGGCTGGCGACGACTGGGAGTCGCTATTGGCGACGGGTAGAGAGGAGGAGGAGCGACAAGCTTTGCTTCTAGGAGACGCAGCGGCGACACCGTATGGTTCGACTTCTTCGCATGGCAAGAGAGAGCAGGTGAAGATAAAGATCACAAAGAAGGAGCTTCAGGAGCTGCTGAAGAAGGTGGACATGCAAAAGCTTTCTCCTCAAGATGTGGTGGAAAGTCTGTTGACAAATGCAAGTGCCGGCAGCCACTGCTGCTCCGCCGAGAAGCACCACCGGCCATGGAGGCCGGCATTGAAGAGCATTCCGGAGGTCAACTAATATCATGGTCTTTTCTTGATTTGTTTTTGCTTCCACATTTCTTTTGTTTGCTTTCTATATAGATATAATTATACTTTGTAATCAAGAAGTTGTTAGAAGTAGGTGAGGGGACACCGTAGCTTGTGGGTGGATACTTATTGGATTTCCCTTGTTTGCCTTTGGGAGAGGTAGAGGGAGAGGGAAATGAGGTCTAAGCATTATTTCATTATTTTGTGTATGAACTTTTCTTTGGAATGCTACCAATTTTATTTTGTGATGTTGATACCCAAACCTATCTTCTTTATTTTGTCCATGAGTTCTTTCTCCATTATCTTGATGGGAGGTGTGATGGATGGAGGGACAAAAGAAGAATGACGTTGTAATGTTAAAATTAAGTTAGAAAATTGATATGTAAAGAGATATAATCAATCAATATTCGAAGGTTGAATATAAGTACATATCAATAACTTCTTTAAATATCCAAGTCACATTCAACCACCACACATCATTTTTTTTTTTTGGTCAGAACCACCACACATCATTCGATAGGCTAAATTTGTACTATTAAAGTTTGGTTAAACATTTCATACTCCGATCTGGATCCCTAACATTACTCATTAATGCCATTTCAAGTTGGTCTGCTGGACTAATAGAGGTTCATGGGCCAAGCCCAAAAATAGAGAGGCTTGACTTGACCTGACCATATTCACTTTCTTCGGCCGGTGTCCACAGCATAGTTTTCGCCATTTTTTTTTACAATGTTCATCTTTATTCTAGGGTTGATGTGCCCCGGAAAGAGGAAGCTCTGTATAAATTTGGTTGGTGCTGACTTTAATGCCCCAGAAAACGTACACCACACGCACATTAATGAAGCCGTGCATCCACCATGACCACCTCCGATTTATGGTGGAACCACCAACTGCCACCGCCACCCCCACCTTCACACGGTTGTCGAGCATGTGAATATAAAAGGGATCCACCAGAGCTTAGACCAAAGCAAAGAGAAAAGGGGGAAAAGGAAAACAATCTGCACTTGTTTTATCGCTCATGCTGCAAGAAGCAGTGTAAATAGAGACATTTTTCATGACATGGTGATCAAGAACAGTCGATAATATGCAAAATATGTCGAGTTATCAATTATAAAAAGCATGGTCTAATATGAAAAAGATCATATAGGATAAATTTAGGGTCGGTATGTTTGGCAAACCCACAAAAAGTGAATTAAATACGTGGGTTTGCTTTCTTTTTGAGTGAGATATAGTGTGAGTTCCGTTATTTGGTGAAATGCGGTCGATTTGATTTATTAGAACACATTTTTGAGCTATATTATGATGTCCAATAATGCACAAACCATAAGATGTGTAGATGATATCAAAGTGTCCCTTTTTTTCAAGTGTTATGGTCAATGTAACGTGGGAATCTTAAATGATGTTAGCATCATTAAAGAAAAGCAAAAGCACCACAAACTTTTCATATGTTAGATCTCTACCAAATGGTGGAGACAAGAATCATAGATCTTTGAGAAATTAACGTACTTGTAGATCGTGATTAAGTGGATGATACAGATTCAATCTCTCATGCAAAATTAACTTCGAACAATTTCATTTTTGGACGACCTACGTAGTCTCACCTCGCATATTATCGGAATCATGAAATCATTGGAATATTCACAGACTTACCTAACACAAGCTCCATTGTAGTAAAAAAATTAGTACTCTATATATTGAAAACCACAAGGTTATGAACTTTATATCGACCTATCTTATGTTATCAATATAACAAGTTTCTAAAATAAGTCCAGTTTATCCTGATCTAAACCCTGTTATGAGCAAGAGGGTCCCTCGTGCTTTTTCTTTCCCTGCTCTCTAATTTTTGGTGGGTAAGGGAGGGACCCTCACACCTGTCACGCTTGTTGATGGCTGGAGTACCGGAGATAAAGGCAATTGATGGCTTTAATGAAGGAGGCTGTGGAACGGTAGTACCGTTGTTCTAATCTGATTCTTGTTTCGCTTTGGCTTCGGTCCTGTTTGTGTCCGCACTTGTGGGGTCTGTATAATTCTCGAAGACAGAGACAGCTATTGCTAAAGAAAGAAGTTGCTGCCGCTGTCCCCACGCCCTTTAGCACCCGCATTCATGGCTTCTCCTCATAGTCCTCACTCACTCATACGCACAAGCACGAGCTCTTTTCTCTTCCATGGACACTTCTCTTTCCTCTCTCTCTCTCTCTCTCTGCCTTCCCATACCCGCCATGCCTGTCCTGCTGAATTTAGCCATCATTAATGTTTCTTGACAGCACCGCTTTACACTCTGTGTTCCTTTGTTATCCTTCTGTTGCTTTGCACTTTCTTGTGACCGAGTCTCTTTTGGCTGCAACTTCTTTTTGAGGAGCAAGAAAGGGAAATTCAGATGGACTAAAGGCAGGAGAGGAAGGATGTCTCTTGGTCTTAAGATTGTGGTTTTCAAGGCTTTCTTGCTGTTTCACTGTGAGTGATCCTCCTTGTCTGGTTTGGTGTATGCTGGGTTCTGTTTTGCATTTCACAATCGTCTTTGAATTGTTAGCTGGGTCGTAATTTACAACTCACGAATTTATCTGGAGTTGGATGGGATTCTGATCATATGTGTTAATTGTTTGTAGAATTCTCGGGGTTGTTATTCTGAGATCAGAGTTGATGTTCATTGGCTGTTCGATGTGCAAAATGTATGAAACTTGTTCAAAGTTGTTTAGGTTAGAATTAATCGAGCGAACTGCTAGTGAGGACATTAAAACAGTATTAAAGCTCAGGATAGTATGGCATCATATCTGAATTGAGCTTTTTTAGTGCTTCTCTTTCAGTTGACCTGGTCATAAAACTATTAGATTTAAATGATGAATTGTAAGTCAGCATATTTTGATGCGACAATCTATCCCTCATGGTTGCAACTAATGCTGTAGCTTTAATTACATCTTGAAGCTGAGATATTAATGGCCGATGCCTTGATGGTGTTAAGTGCACATGCGATGTGTAAGTGCTTTACGAAATTCTGATGTCAAAAAACTGGAGCTGATAATAGGAACTGGTATATCTAATTGATTCATATGCCAAGGGCTTCATTTTTTAGCAAAGAGTCCAACTGGGCGTCTTTGCCTGCACTTTGTGCTCCCTCTTATGGTATCCTTCAGTTGTGATCCCCCACAGATCGTATCTTAATGTAGTCACTTGTTTTTCGATTCAAGCTTGTCTTTGATTGAAAATCATGAAACTGCTGATGATAAATGATCCAAACCAGAACACCAGAATCGTCAGCAAAATCCATTGAGTACTCTAGAATTGGCAGAAGCATAAGAAGAAATTCAGCATAAAAAACAGAACTCTCCAGCCAACAACGATCAGCAAAGCTTGCAATCAGTGGCTACGCACTTCTGCATATATGCTCACTGTCTATGTTTAGTCCTTGAAGTTTGCAAAGTTCTTTATAATTTAGCGAACGGAGGTTCAAATTTTGTTTTTTTTTCTATCTATTTGAGTGCTGTGAGTGTTTATCATGATACTTGATGGTGTTTCTATTCAGTTCACATTACTGCTACATTTTTCTACAGTTCTGCATAAATGTAGTTGTAGCAAATTGGATGACCACACATTAGCAGACAAGAGAATGGATGCTATTTTTCCCGAGATATCCCCAACTGGGTCTCCTCAGCCCCTCCTTCCTCTTCTTGCACCTTCACCGTTAGCTCCCTTTACCAACACTACTGTGCCCAAATTATCAGGTACATATTTTGCTCATATTTTGTTTCTCGAATTCATTTGAACTTCACCCTTTGATGTCCTGAATGCTACCTTGGGTTATGCTCTTGTCACAGGACTCTGTACGTTAAACTTCACCGCAGCAGAAAACTTAATGAGCATGACCTCCATTGATTGCTGGGCAGTTTTCGCTTCTTATCTAGCACACGTGATATGCTGCCCCCAATATGAGGCCACGCTTACTATTCTCATCGGACAATCCAGTAAAACCACTAATCTTCTCGCTTTGAACGGAAGCCAGGCCGAGCATTGCCTCTCTGATATGGACCAAATTTTGGCAAGCCAGGGTGCTGGGGATAACCTGAATCAGATATGCACGATTCGTCCACCGAATCTAACCGAAGTTTCTTGCCCGGTGAAAGATGTTTCTACATTCGAAAACACAGTAGAATCTTCAAAGCTTCTTGCCGCTTGCAAGAAGGTCGATCCTGTGAGAGAATGCTGTGAACAAGTCTGTCAAAATGCTATATTAGAGGCTGCTACTGAAATTGCTTTGAAAGCTTCTGATACTCTCTTAAGTCCAAATGAGCAGCATATTGTGATGGATCACTCAGCCAGGATTGATGACTGTAGAAACATTGTCCTCAGGTGGTTGGCAAGCAAACTTGATGCATCTCACGCAAAGAAAGTTCTCAGAGGGCTATCGAGTTGCAAAGTTAACAAATGTGAGTTCAATTGCCTGCATAGTGATCTGCATAGTACACTTGTGTGACTTGTCCATAAGTTTGAGTGTCTCTGTAGTTCCTGTGCACATGGACACTTGTACAAAAACTTGCATGTAGGCGTATGTAACCCCAGAAGTTTTCCAACATTAACATGTCAATTGTGACACTGATAACAGAAGAAACTATCATGGTTGGTGCAGTGATGGCCTTGGTGGGATTTTGAGCAGAGAGTAGAAAATTTTTCTCGTTTATTTACTTTCGAGCAAAAGTTCACTGACTTCACTATTTTTCCACTTCTGATCGGACTTTTCTCCTTTCAGTTTGTCCTCTGGTTTTTCCGGACATGAAACATGTTGCGAAAAGCTGTGCCAATGGCATAAGCAACGAGACAGAATGCTGCAGTGCGATGGAAAGCTACGTCTCCCACTTGCAAAAGCAGAGCTTTGTGACCAACCTGCAAGCAGTGGATTGTGCTACGTCAATGGGAGTGAGATTACGGAAACTGAATATCTCTAGGAATGTTTATAGCCTGTGCCACATTACTCTCAAGGACTTCTCTGTTCAAGGTTGACTTTGCTCCTCCTGTGTCTTCATTATCCCAGCATGCTTCTATCTTGTGACTCGAACACAATACTAACATTAGCTCTTTTTGTCGAATGGTCTTGGGGACTGGCAATTACAGTGGCAAGTGAAGGTAATATTTGTATTACATTTCCAGTTTATCTGTTCAGCACCATCTTTTCTTTCACATAGCAGTCAGGGCCGGTCTTCGGATCTAGGAATTATGCTTCTTTCACGTTTTGCTTGATTCTGCCTAGTTGTGCTCTATTTGACACATTGAACTTAAAACTCATCATGCTCAAACTCTTCTTGGATAGTGTCTGGATGCCTCCTACCGAGTTTGCCTTCAGATGCCACATTCGACAAGTTTTCTGGGATCAGCTTCTTATGTGATCTGAATGACAACATTCCTGCTCCGTGGCCATTGACTGACCAGTTTCAAACTTCATTGTGCAATAAAAGTACGTTGCTAATGAGATACAACACTCTTTCGTTTCTCGCTGATTACTCTCTGATTTCTCACTAATGACTCTTGTCACCTCTCTTACTCGTCATCTGTTCAAATTCTAGATGTCAAAATTCCTGCACTTCCAGCAGCGACGTCAGATCAAAGTGGTAAGCCAATCTTTTTCCCATTAACTACTAGCCATTTTCCACCCGCAATCTGTATATGTGAACAACTATGAATTGGTTTAGTTTATGATGATCTCAAATTATAAAGATTTAAGTCATTAAACAAAAGCACTGATCAGGATTCCGTGCATTTTTATCAAACCACGTATCTAAGCTCGTACCCTTTTTAATTCTCGACAGTTGATGCAAACTGACTAGGATTTGGATATGGAAGGCTGGCAAATAATTCATCATCTTTCCCAGTGCTATAGCATGCAGATGCATTTCGAGGGATAGACATGCATTCGCAATAAAACAATAGCATCCCTAAACTGGCGCAATGAAGCGAAAACTTTAGTTGAGAATCTTAAATTGGCAATTCTGGTGTTTGAAATCAGCAACACTTCGAAATTTCCAGATGGTTGCTGCACTCGACTAATGCTTTCATTATGAACAGGTCGTCATGGCAAAGATGTGTTAAGCCTTGCGCTTTTGCCACTCCTGTCAGTTCTTATGATGTCGGTGTTCTAGTAAAGTGGGGACATGTTGGTCTTGCTGATGTCGTCAAGCAGCTTTTACTCGAGGAACATGGATCATAATTCTGTGCCGGTCCATCGACAACATGCGGTCCTTTGACAATGCAATGGAGGTAACGACTGTAAAGATTCTATGTCCTAAAGGGAGATTTACACCGACAGTTACCGCCGTAAAGAGCTGCATCTCCTCAAAAGTAATCTTGGAAGAGAGAGACTGGACCCGAGATGATTCAAGATTTACCTTACAGATTGCATTTGTTCAGCATTCTTACATGACTTGTAATAAATATCTGTAAAAAGGATTGCTGTATATTCGCATTAGGATAGATGATGATACATACCTTATGATTGGTTTGCAGATGAGGTGTGTGGATCGGTTTGTTTTTCACATGGCAATAGAACAGGTTAATCTCCCTCCTCTTAGAGCATTAATATCTTCTATTTCATGAAACTTTCTGAGATATTAAATGTACATTCACTGCAAGAGAAACAACCTTGAAAGGACAAAATTATTGACCCAAAGGTGACAAAAGAACTCTCTAAGGAGACAAAATCGGAGTTTCATCGTCCTAAGTCATACTCGAGGGATAAAGTCCATACTTTTAGGGCAATTTTGAACCAGTGGCGATGGACATGAAATTTCATTAACTTAGGTTAGACCTATGGTTTTGTCGTCTTAGGTCAGACCTAAACCAATAAAATCATGGCGTTGTTGTCTTAGATTTAGGCCTAAGTGGCAACATCGTTATGTGGCCATTGAGGAGTAAAAATTTTCAACCTACCGGGATAAAAATACAATTTCATCACCTTGGGGTAGATTTAAAGCAACAAAAATAGTTTTTCTGCTGCCTTTGAGTATGACCCAAGGCAAGAAATTGGAAGAATTGTCCAAAAAGCCCTAAACCTATTGTTCGATTGTTAATTTGGTTCTAAATATTTCAATTTGGTTAATATAATCTTAAACCATTTATAGATTTTCTAAAGTAGTCCACATGTCCAATTTAAGCCAAAAATCCCTAACGTAGTATTCTGGTTAGCTCCTCCCATCTTATATGTCATGATTGGCCAATCTAACTTGTTTGATGGGGCTTAAAAACAATGCCGTTTTGAATTTTTAATTTTTTTTTAAACTCTTCTTTTCTTTTATTCATTCATCGTCCCAAATTCTCAGTTAGCTAGGTCACCGAGGCCTTGGTGATGATTGACAGCCCTCATTAATCAAAAGCACGAGCCTACACACCACAACTGCCTTGCCTATGGTCAAGGAGGGCTGCAACGCCCTTACCCATGGCTAGTGAGGATCGCTCCCCTAGATCTCTAGCCAAAAATCCAAGAAACTAAAGGAAAAAAAAAAAAAGAAAATGAGAGATCACGAAACAACATCACTTTTAGCGGCATCGGACGCATTAAATCACTAGCCACATTAAGTAAGGCGGCTAACCAGCGTTCGCGTCAATAATTTCCGACTTGAATTGGTCAAATGGACTATATTGGGAAATCGCCAAATGGTTTAGAATTATATTAATCAAATTAAAAAATTCATGACTAAATTGATAGTCGTATAATAGGTTTAAGATTTTTTTTAATAATCTTCGCCGGTAAAATTAGTATTTGGTCGCCTTGGGCTAAGAATTTCCTGCCTATTGGGCCAAAAATAATATGGGCGGGAGCTTTCCTGTCCATTGGGCCAAAAGAGAGAACAGAACAAAAGAAAAAAAAGACGCAAAACTACGCACTCTCTCTCTCTTCTCGTATTTGTTCTTCTTCTTTTTTTTTTGTCGCCCCTTTGGCGAGTTTTCATCCATTGCTTTTTTGTTTATTGCCTAACAATCGCGGCCGCGGCCTGATCTGGGCCAGAGCAAGCCAAGGCCGAATCTGGTTTGGCAGCCGTGGCCATCCACCCAACAACCTGGTCAGTGGTCACCACCATCGAATTATTGAGCATGACCTTTAAAGTTTAGGATAAAAGCCACAAAAATACTCTAGACTATATTCACTGCGACGCACTTACCCAAAACTTTTTTTTTGTGACATCAAAAATCCCAAACTTGTACCTACCGAACTTGTACAGTGTGACACATTTATCTTAGATTTTTTTTGTGATACTAAAAACTCCAATTTCTTTTCAATGATACTAAATTTTTGAGGTAAATATAACACGGGAATACAAGTTTGAAATTTATCATGTCACAAGAAAAAAATTGGGTAAATATGTCAAACCGGTATAAGTTTGGGATTCTTCGTATCACAAAAAAAGTTTAAAATAAAATGTGTTACAGTTGATAAAGTTTGGGGTTTTTGTGGTTTTATCCCTAAATTTATTATGTTATATATTTATTTGGTTTAATAGTTATGTGTACATTTTATAATTTCTATGTATGTCTTTTGCTGTTGAGGAGAAGAAGTGTGCATCAGGAACCCCTGAACCGGACCGGACTGGTTGGTTTTGGGCGATATCCAAAGAGGGCGGTCTAGTTCTTGATTCCCGTTTTTGGAATCGGGGTTGGTTGATCCGATTCCCAATTTCCCAGTGGGAACCGGACCGACCGGATCATATTGGTTAATTATATATATATTTAAATTTCTTAAGAAAAAAACCTCAATTCCTCAAAATTTCTCCCATTTTTCATTTTATTTTTGGCCCAAAATAGTAAATTTACCGGTTCCACCGAGCCAATCAACTGGTCTGGTTCCCTTTTCCAGGACTGGTTGGTCTAGTTCCCGGTCCAAGAATTTGGGAACCGGTTCTCCCGATAGGGTTCCCGGTTCCACCTCAGAGTCGGACCTAACCAGAAACCAATTAGTCCTACCGAGGAGTATCTGCATTGGAGTGGGATCAACGCCCAAAGACTTTTGACAAAACTTTCAATGTTTGATTTTTTGTTTTTTTTATCTTGTAATTGTTTTGTTGTCTGCCGAGAGGATTTTTGTTGCATTTGAATACTTGCAATGTTCAATATTCTTATTCTTAATCTTTTTATTATATTGTTGATATTTTAATCTATATTTGAATTTTGAAGTAATGAAACTTTTTGTCGAGCTTATTCATATTTGATATAGTGACATGACAAACTTTCGAATTTTATAATCTAATCTTCATAGAAAAAAAAAGTAAAAGAATGATCATAATTCTAATTACAAACAAACAGACCCGTCGGAACAAAAATAAACATATTTATCTTCATGCATAACCTAAAAGTTAAACCTAACATGATATTAAAAAAAAAAAAAATTACCAAAGGCAACAAATTTTTCATCATTTTGGTGTCAATTTTTTTTTTATCTAAGGCGACGAATTTTTGTTGCTTTTCACCAATTTATGGCAACAAATAATGAGTTCATCTTTGAGAAAGACCACCTAATTTTTTTGGTTTAGGCAAAGGCGTAAAAGCAAATCGCAAACAAATGGTTTACGACAAAAGAGTTCTGCCGCCTTTACCTAAGGCAATAAATACCTTAGCCCTTCTTTTGACATTGATTGCACTACCTAGATATTAATATGTCTTTTGTTTGGTCTATACTAGTAGATGTCTTTGAATTAATGGAAGACGCGCAACCGATGCAATTCCTAATCTGAAATAAATGCATGAGCATTTATGTGTCTCACTTCAGAAGGAAATAATGGAACGCGAGGGATGGATGCAATTGAGTTAAAGCTCTTTAGGGTATAAATTCAATTAGATTGAGTTATATCTGATTGAGTAATATATCACGAATTTGGTAATTTGACTCAAGACTCGAAATGCCAAGCATTGGTGGAGGGCCTCTAGAGACACAATCTTTCCAGTCGATACAGCAATAACGTGGGATGAATTTGGTAGAGCTTTCTACATAAAGCATTTTTCTGATTGTGCCAAGAATAGGAAGATAGCGGAGTTCGTTCTATTGAGCCAAAAAGAGCTAACTATGGATCAATATGAAGGGAAATTTTTTGAGTTCTCCATGTATGTTCCTAGATTGGTAGATGATCGAAAAGAGAAAGCTAAGAGATTTATGAAAGACCTGAGGATAGACATTAGAAAATGACTAGTGCCCTTAACATCAAGGACTATGATGAAGTTTACGAGCAAGCCCAACTCATAAAACAAGAGTTAATGAGGAAGCAGGTGAAGAGTGAATGAAGAACTAGGTCTGGACACCAAATGGCATTGAGTTATGTTCGACGAGACTTTGTCCCTCACATTCATCTGAGCTTTGCCTCTGATGTCCTGAATGCTACCTTGCGTTATGCTCGTCACAGGACTTTGCACATTAAACTTCAGTTCAGCTGAAAACTTGATGAGCATGACCTCCATTGATTGCTGGGCCGTTTTTGCACCGATAGCATTGGCCAAATTAGGAAAAATTTTAAACATATTATATGATTGCTAATTCAATCCTAAATTTTCTAATTTGGCCAATTTTATCCTAGACCTTATGAAGATTTTTTATTGTAATTCATCTTGCCAATTTAGGCTAGAAATCTCTAACATGATGGTCCAATTATCACTAGTCATCTTACATGGCATAGTTGACAATATGTTATGTCTGATGGGGCTCAAAATGACGTCGTTTTAAGGATTTTTAAATTTTTTCATTATGTTTTTTTTGTTTTTCAATCAGCAAAGGGCCTAATCGTTTGGAAAAGACCAGAAATGAAGAAAGATAAAAAGCTAAAAAAACGAAAAATTGAGAAGGTGACCACATCTTAACCATTGAATGTTCAATGGTAGAGATGTACTTTATATTAGCAATTCATGCGAGAACGGGTCGGAGGGGTCTTTAGAAAACCCATTTTATAAATTATCCGATGAAAGACCTTAAACGCTGTCACAATGTAATGTGAATATGGTCTAATTCTATGCAATGAAAGTACATGGAATGGAAACCCATTTGTTTTTTTTTTTTTTTTGGTACTAGAGGAAGAACTTGCAGGCCGACAAACGCCCGCGCCGTAAACCTCCGGGTGACACTTAAGCAGGAGGACCCACCACCCCTCGTTAATTCATCATTAATGGGACCAGACTAGGCCTTAACAAACTCACAGAATGGGAATGCATTTATGAACTCCTTCAGTTAGCACGTACACATCATTTCAATTTTGTCAATGATTCAACATAGAAATTCTCGACTGGATCAGCATTAGCATGCATTCATTGTTACGCACAGCTTGATGACGGATGAGTAGATAACTTAAATGCTTTAACCTAGATGTAAGGCATGCATTTTGCTTCACCATTGCTTTGAATAGTCATTTGGAATCTGAACATCTGAATTTAGATGTTGATCCTTAGCCATCAACGATTGCTAGAGTCGTGCCTAGTCAAATCGGCTAATCGCATCACCATTATTGGCGAGATTCCGGAGCATATCCACATGGGGGTCGTGCCCATTTGGCTCCTTATTTTATTTCAACCACCCCAGTTCATTAAGGCAGATCTCCAATCAACATGGTCAACCAATCATCAAAGTGGTTGTTGGCCTAATGGTAGAGGGCCACACGTCTCTCCAAAGTACATGTGCTGCATCGTCTAATGTAACTTTTTTGGTCTAATGCAACGTCTTTCATTCATTCACGTGTTGCCATGGAAACAAAACATAAGTGTTTCTAAACAAAGGATATTCCAAAAGGGCCCTGGTTAGTACTCTAATTAGGAGAAAATTTTTTTACGATGATGGCCTTTAGCAATCCAATTTGCACGTGAGTCGACCTCACAAGTGTAATGAGTAACACTAATTGACTTCATATCATGTAATGTAGTTTATTTGGCCAATCTAGACTAGAAATCTCTAATGCGGTGATTAAATTACCCCAACAAAATTATTGTTGGGTCGCCTTTGGGCACGACCTAAGGCGAAAAACTCAGTATTGGGTCGACCCTGAGACAACAAACCCAAGAATTTCCTGCCTGTTGGGCCAAAAATAATATGGGCTGGGGTTTTCCAGTCCATTACGGGCTGGAGTTTTCTCGTCCATTGGGCGGGCCTAAGCAAAAAGATGCACACTATGCACACCTCTCTCTCTCTCTCTCTCTCTCTCAAATTTGTTCTTCATCCTTCGTTCGCCGACCCTTGGCGAGTTTTCACCTCCTATTTCTTTTCTTTTTTCTCTTTTATTGGGAAATTGTTCATAATTCCGATTAAAAATAAACGAATAGTGTCTAAGGTGACGAAAAATAAAAATATGTATCTTCGTCCATAACCTAAAAATTTAAACCTAACGCGATAAAAGGAATTTACCAAAGGCGACAAATTTTTTACTGCCTTTGGTGCCATTAGTTTTATATACGGCAACAAATTTTTGTTGCTTTTCACCAATTTATGGCAACACAAAATGCGTTCTTCTTTGAGCAAGACAACCTAATTTTGTTGCTTTAGGCAAAGGCGGCAGAGCAAACCGCAAACGAACGGTTCACGGCAAAAGAGTTTTGTTGTCTACAAGGCGACAAAATTCTTAGTTCATTATTTATTTTTATTTTTTTCGGTGTAGTGACAGCACTACTCAGATACAGATAGTGGTAGATGTCTTTGAATAATGAAATATACGTAATTTATGGATTTTTAAGTTGAAATAATGCATGAGAATTTTTGTGTGTTTCACCCCTAAAAGGAAGTAATGGAACACGGACGATCAATGCGATTGAGTTAAAACTCTTAAAAGTATAAATTCATCTAGACTGAGCAATATCCGATTGAGTAACCTATCATGAATTTGGTAATTTGACTCGAGACTCTAGAGAGAGAAAGAAAGAGCACTACAAGATTAAAAGTACAATGAGATAGTTACTCAAATTGTCTGACAAGATTCGAGGCAAGTAAAATAATATTTATATGCTTAAATAATGGTAGACATCGACAGTAAAAACAAAGTGTTATAGCTAGCCGCTGTCAGATACTTGTGGATTGTCTTCGTCGAGCTTAATTGTCAAGTTCGAGGAATCATCTAGCTTTTTAAAACTCCTTGAAACAGGGAAAAATCATAAGGTGAACATACAATGCTCTCACAAACATACTCTTGCGAAGTCATGCACTTTACTCGGGCTTGTTTAGGGTGAAATTCATTTTTAACGTTCAACTCTCTACAAAATTTAAATTCAATTATTTTTTTTTTGTATTTTTAAATTTTAGAGTGAAAGTCACAAGCGCAAGTGTTTTAAAAAAATATATATTGGAATATGTGCAATTGATTGCGAATCCTAACTTGAAATGATGCATGCAATTTTTCGTATGTGTTTCACCCAAAAAAGAAATAATGGAATGTGCCTGATCGATATGTTTGAGTTAAAACTCATGGAATATGAATTCATTTGGAAACATAATTTATTGAAGATTGATTATATCTGATTGGGTAATTTTATCACGAATTCAATAACTAAGGTAAAGAGAGTTTTCTCTTGGTTTGATGCACGAACATAGTGTTGAAGTTCCACTTACCGTAAGAGTAAAACTAGAATGAGATAGTTACTAATAATGGCTGACAAGATTGGCTAAGCAAATCATCTTCATATGAATTTATTATTTGTAGACATGGAAAGTAGAGAAGAAGTGTTTTTAATCGCGGCTGGCAGATTCATGTAAATTGTTTTAGTCATGCTTAATTGTTAATTCGAGGAAGCATCCAGCATTTTATACTTTTTTTTTTTTTAGTCGAAAACATTTTAAACTCTTTGAAACAGGGAAATATCATAAGATGAACATATAATGTTCTAATAAGCATACTATCCAACTATGGAAAATGTTCATTCCGTACATTTAATATCTCATAATGCGTAAAAAGTCATCTACTTTATTCAGCCTGTTTGGGGGCGGGATTTATCTTTAACTTGCCACTTTCTATAAATTTCAATTTAGATAAATATTTTTTTATTTTAAATATCGGAATGGAAGTCATGAGTATAAGTTTTTAGAAATGAGAAAAGACTATAAAAAAAACAATAAATTATGCTCACTTTGACATATTTACCTTAAATACATTTTTTTGTTGACATAAAAAAACCCAAAACTATGACACTATGACGTATTTACACTTTTTTCTTATGATATAAAAAACCTCAAACTTGTACACATTTGTCCTTCGTTAAGATTCCGTTAGATAATTTTTCAAGTAAAACATCGTTTTTTATTTCTTTTGAACCACATGAGTGTTATGCCAATATTGTTTGTCTTTCGGCATCCATGTATAAAGATTTTTTTTTTTTTTTGTAGTTTTTTCCTTTCAGAAATAAAGGGATATGCGTGATCAATATGATTCCTAACTTGTGGATGAATTTTATCTTATTTTTTGTTAGTTTCACCCAAAATAATAATGATGGAATATGCGTGATGGATACGATTGAGAGAGAGAGACAGAGACAGAGACAGAGTATTCCTAGTTTGATGCATGACCATGATGTTGAAGTTCCGCCCACTGTAAGATTAAAACTAAATTGATGTAGTTGCCAATAATGTCCGAAAAGATTCGCTTTCATGAAAGATCCTTCATATGTTTTATTAAAAGACGTGCTATGATAATCGTTTCAGTTATATTATAAAATGACCAAGACGAGTTGATCGCAAATTTCTTTCACAAGTCCATGGCAACCGGTTGGGGAACCTAAATATATTTTTTGAAATTTGCTTAAATTCATTAATCCAACAATGGAATCTAAAAAACCAAAAGAAAAAAAATAATAATCATGATGCACATGATCTCTCGAGACCAATTCAATGCTCATTTTCAATGTGAAATATATATTGATGACGTAAAAATGCTTACGTTTAGTGCTGATTTGGCAATGTAATTTATATTTAGTTCAAGTGAGCATGTGTTAATTTCAATTAGGGTGATTTGTCTAGATTTACAAAAAGTCAAAGTATCTTTCTAATTTTTCCATTCGAATTTTAAAATATTACGCAAAAATCATATGTCAGTGTTCGCATCAATATTTATCAACTAATTCCTAATTATTATTCGGTTTCCTAGAGAAAATACGTGGTGGAGGCAGCACCATTGCTCCGTTGGGAGGACATGGACAGAAAGAGACAGGGTTTTAATTGCAATTGTCGGATTGATGTGGATTGGTTTAGTCTAGGGTCAATTGTTACCTGGAATGAGCATTTTAGCTTTTTAAGACTCCTTGAACCTCCTTGAACCTATAAAAGATAAAAAAAAAGATGAACACACAATGCTCGCATTAAACACACTTTGCAATTGTTAAAATGTTCTTTCCGTACGTTTGATGTCTCATAATATGTAAAATCATTTTTTTTTTTTTTGGGTAAGAGGTAAGAATAATATAGCTAAAGAAACAAGGAGTTACAAAGAGGCAAAACAGACAGGCGACTACAATCATGCACTCAAAATGACGTAGGCGTCAGACTGAGTGGATGGGAGGCGGGGGCTGAAAAGCCAAAAAGAAACAACAGCAGCAAAAGCTGCAAAAGGCCAAATACGACGGCCAACATAAAAGGACTAGGCAAACGCCAAGAACCGGGAACCACAATCTGCCAAGCCGAGGAGCATGCGGAGTAAAATCATTCACTTTCAGCTTTCAGTAAATTTTAAATGCATATATTTCGGAATGAACGGGGCAAGTACAATTTTTTGAAATAATGCAATATGCACAATCGATGAGACTCCTAATTTGCAATAATCGCACAAAAACCCTTCTCTTGCATCTCACCCAAAAAGGCATTGATGATTTAAATTCCTCTAGGGCCACTCGAGATCTTTTGGCAAATTATTTGAAATTTGTGTCTCACTGAAAAATGTATTGATGACTCAAGCTCCTCGCGAGCTATTCGAGATCCTTCGGCAAATTATTTGAGACCAACCTGAATCTTTTTCCAACTTTGGGAGCCGTCACATGCTCAGTCCTATCGGATCGGACCCACGAGCTTATTTCGCTTTTTTCATGCATTTCAAAAGCTAAAGAGCTCAAACCCAACTTTCCATGTTAGGTCAATTTTTCCTTTTTTACTCGTGTCGAGTTCGAGTTCGAGTTCAAGGAAATGAATTGCCGGATGCAGCCTCCAGCTCAAAACGGCTTGAGCCATCATTCATTCTGAAACTTCAAATTAGTTCCTTGTCTAAGACAAACAACACCAACAATAACAAAAATCAATGGCCGCAATTGGGGTTTGACTAACACATGCAACAGCCATTTTACTCAAGAGTACAAATAGAAATTAGACTTTGGTAGTTCCTAAGATTCGTCATGCATGATCCAACAACCATCTCTTTCTTCAAAAGGTTTTCTTTATTGCGCGGGCCACGGCGCCATCTCACACCATATGGTGCTCAACGAGGAAGTCAATTGCAACCTTAAAACCTGTTAAGAAAGGACGCAGTACTCGTGAAATACTAGAATTATCATTATTAAAAAAAGGGGAAAGGGTTGCTAAGAAATTGACACGTGTCATTTCTTTCATTTTGCTAAGTAATGGTTATGAATTTTTTTTTTTTTTTTTTCTTTCTTTTACCAAGCTGTTGAAAATATGTTGAGCCACCAAGAGTGATGTTGACACGGCTGCGTTTGATTCTTCTTCGTGGCACTGGTATTTGCTAGTATCGAAAGCCACTTTTATCTCCTTTGCACATACGCTGACACGCACAAATTCCATTTTATGACGTCACCAATTTTGGGGTGCGACCCCAAATGTACAAATGCTGAATTTTCGGGCTTGTTCAAATTCTGAATCTCTTCTGCGGCCCACGTTCCTCGCTCTATCCTCTATCTATAAGAGACCTAGAATTTTTCACTTGCTAGAGTATAAATATAGCAGATTATTTGGGACCTTAATTTCAATCCGCCCACTCTCACTCGTAAACTGCTGAGAGAGAGAGAGAGAGAGAGGGAGAGAGAGATGGACTCTACGGGGAGAGAAGGCATCATAGCCAGTGACGAAAGCGACCAGCACCAAGAACCGCTGTTGCAACCCAAGCAGCAGCCCGCGGCGGAGACGGTGAGCTCGGCACTGGAGGACATGCTATCCGACACCGAGCTGCCCCGCTTCAGGCGCCTCTGGCGGGCCACGCGGATCGAGCTCAACACCCTCTTCCGCCTCGCCGCACCCGCCGTTGTTGTCTACCTTCTCAACAACGTCACCTCCATGTCCACCCAGATCTTCTGCGGCCACCTTGGCAACCTCGAGCTCGCCGCTGCCTCCCTCGGCAACAATGGCATCCAAATCTTCGCCTACGGCCTCATGGTACGCAATCATTTTGTCCATGACATCGTTTCAATCATCTTTCCTAGAAAGTTTAAGTAAGGTCTGTCCCACTTGTCCCGAAACTTCCGTATGTTTCTTTAGCATTGGACACGGATACACGGAAAACAACTTGTTAACTCGCATAGGCCTCCTAATGAATTGCTTCATCACTGTTGTACTTTGTCCTTCGCTCTGCCTGACGTATCCATTGCAAAATCGCTGTCCGGTGCATTGATCCGCCGCCGGTGTAGCTCGGGATGGGGAGCGCGGTGGAGACGCTATGCGGGCAAGCCTACGGCGCCCACAAGTATGAGATGCTCGGCGTCTACCTCCAGCGATCGACGATCCTCCTGATGGCGACCGCGATCCCAGTCATGTTCATCTACATATTCTCCAAGCAAATCCTCCTCCTGCTCGGCGAGTCCACCTCCATCGCGTCCGCGGCGGCGGTCTTCGTCTATGGCCTCATCCCCCAGATCTTCGCCTACGCCGCCAACTTCCCGATCCAGAAGTTCCTGCAGGCGCAGAGCATCGTTTTCCCGAGCGCCTACATATCCGCCGCGACCTTCGTCATGCACCTCCTTCTTAGCTGGATCGTGATCTACAAGCTCGGGGTCGGCCTCCTGGGGGCCTCCCTCATGCTGAGCTTCTCGTGGTGGGTCATCGTGGTGGCGCAGTTCGTGTACATACTGGTGAGCGACCGGTGCAAGCTCACCTGGAGGGGTTTCAGCTCGCAGGCCTTCACGGGGTTGTGGGACTTCTTGAAGCTCTCGACGGCGTCGGCGGTGATGCTGTGCCTGGAGACCTGGTACTATCAGATCTTGGTGCTGATCGCTGGCCTGCTCCAGGACGCTGAGATTGCCCTGGACGCTCTCTCCATCTGGTTAGCCCAAACTAGCTGCTTTCTTAAGTTCGTACCTTTCGCTTTACTACGTCTCGCGGAAGCTTTCGGGTGATGTTTCTTCCCCCGATTCTTTCGAAAGACTATAGATAGATAGTATGACTAGCGCTAAATATGCAAAAAGTCGGTCCATAACAATGACAGAATTCAATGATTCCTGACATTCTTATGAAATGTATATAATATGAGCTGCTTATTTAAAAGCATGCTCATAGACTATCACGTCACTCACCGTATCAACTAGGGTACATAGCGGCCGATCGATGCCCTCGCCGGCTACTATACCCTAGGGTTAGGTGAATGCGTCTTAGGAGGGCAAGTTGGACCAGTGTCTAGATACTTGGGTCCTTCCCGATGCGAGAACATCAACCGTCGGTCCTTCCTCTACTATTCCTAATTGGACAAGCCAGTCTCCTTCTCTTATTTAATACTCCTCGCGAACACCGCAACCCGCGAGAGACGCCAGAACAGAAGGGGCCAAAAACGGCGAACCCCCATGACTTGGACATCCATGCAACCGTACTTGTTCGGACTGCTATAGGAAACCATATGGTATTTTCGTGTGGACTAGGGTTCATTTTGAACGAAAAGAACACATGGTCCTCCTCCATTTAAGCCGATCATCTCATGCCGAGTGTCGCGCGAATAATTCCGATGCTAGGCAACTAGAAATCTCTCGAGACGCCTTGTCTCCTCTTGTGCTTCCTTATATTGCTTTTTGCTAATTCAACTGTTCGTCCCTCTAATCTTGAGATCCAACTAATTTATTTTAATCAATTCGTGTTGCAGCATGACGATCTCCGGATGGGTCTACATGATCTCTGTGGGATTCAATGCAGCTGCAAGGTCAGTCGAGAAAGTCGTTGCAACCATTATAATGTCTTTTTAATCAATTAATGTTATTTTGGCATTTCGGGCGAAATATTTTAGAAAGTGACCACAAAGAACTTATCATCAAAGAAATGCATAAAAAGCTGTCGACCCATGTTAGCTTTTAGCTAGTTGAGTGGGGTACGCATTTTCCACGTGTTTTGTTCTCATGTCACGTAAAGAATGGCATACAGCATGCAAGCACTCACGATGCTTGTGCTTGCATAAGTTGAAAATCCAAAACAAGTGAGAAGTTGATATCACATTTGTTGGGGAAATTATCAAATAAGTTCTAAACCTATGATACTTGTGCAAATTTAGTCATAAACCTTCAATTATGTCAATTAAGTCCTAAATATTTTCATAATTTGTCAATTGAGATCATTCAGTTAATTTTATCTAGAAATTGATCACATAAATATAGATCATCATATATGGCAAGGTCAGACTTACGTTGACATTTTTAAATAATATTTTAAATTTTTTTTTAAATTTTTTTAAATATTTTTCTTTTTTTTTTTTTTTTTTTTTTTTTTTTTTAAAATCTTTTACTAAGGGTCAGCAAGGGTCACTAGCCACATCGAAGATGTCCTGACCATCGTATAATAAATTTAGAATTGTTTTATATTTGACAAATTGTCCCCACATTTGTCCAACATTTATAAATTCCACATATATATCGAAATTTAATTTCATATATTCCTGTGAATTTAGATACATTTTGTTTTTGTGTGTTCTTTTTCCTTTTGTGGGCCTTGAATTTGGCAAAGTGTTTGTGTAAATGCAGCGTGAGGGTAAGCAACGAGCTGGGAGCCGGGCACCCGAGAGCAGCGTCGTTCGCGGTGATCGTGGTGACGTCCAGCTCCTTCCTCATCGCCGTCTTCCTGGCGATCGTGGTGCTGGCGCTGCGCAATGTCATCAGCTACGTCTTCACGAGCGGCACCACCGTCTCCGACGCCGTCTCCGAGCTCTCCCCCTACCTCGCCGTCTCCATCATCCTCAATGGCATTCAGCCCGTTCTCTCAGGTAAAGTCCCATCACATTCATCTCATTTTTAAGGAATAATATCACGAAAAATCTTTGAACTTATATCATGCGAGTGTATTTATTTCGAATTACTTGTAACCCTCGAAAACCCTCAAGTGGCACCACCATCCCAATTTAACTCTCTATCGCAATTCCTTCCATGTGTCATGTCATTCTTCAAATTCGTCACATCGACAAAAACTCTCGAAATGGCACCACCCTCCTAATTTAACTCTATCACAATTCCTTCCAAGTGCCATGTCATTCATTGGATATGTCACGTCAAATCGATAAATGTATAAGCTTGTCATGTTACATGACACACGTTCAACACTAACAGTTAAATTGGAATGAATTATATGATAGGAAATAACATTGGCACAATAGTATCATTTTGGAGGTTTCGATAGTTCGAAAAATAATTTGAGGGAATTATATGATTTGATTTAATCTATTTTTATATAAGTCGGGCCATAATCCATCATCCAATAAAATTGAAGTGCTTAGCAAACAAATGAAATTATGATGCATTGAATTGATTCTGAACTCGACTCAGAAAAGATAATATATTTCGCTAACTCTCTACCCTATAATGAATGGTGCCTCGATCCTATCGGTGGTAGAAATAAATATATAATCTTAGAAAAATATTGCCCCATATATTATTCAAAGTTTATAACTTCTTAATGTCTGGGAGTTGCGGCTTTCCTTTTGTTAGCATGGGGATTGGATCGACTAACATTAAATTCCACGCCGGCGCCGCTTTCCATAAAAAAAAAAAAAAAATGAAATTTATTCAAAGACACTGCACCAGACCAAATCGACAAAACCAAAACATTAAAAAATCTCTTCGACATTGGAATAATCAAAAGACATCTTTTAGACTCATTGAATTCCAGGAGACGTAGGTCATGTGCACGGAAAGCGGTGGCCAATTTGAACCGTCACTCATCCAAATAAAGACATGAATCATGTACTTTGGGATCCGACGATTAGATTATTGGTTGCAATCATAGGCTTTTCAAGTGTCAAGTCATCTATCGATTGAGTAGTTAAGAATAGGCTGATAAGGCTACATTGGTGACAAACTTTTTTGTCCAATCGATCCCTATGATCATTAGTAACCACTAATTACAAAAAAAAAAATTACTTGACTTTTGGTTTGATAAGTAATCATTTATGTGGTAGCAATCGAATCCCATATAAATCATTAATCACCACATGGTAATTTACTTTAGTTGGGACTTGCCCCATATCTTGTGCCATACCCGAGTTTGAATTTATATATATTGAAATTTCTTTGACTTAAATATATTGCAAAATTACAAAACTTAGGCAGAAATTATATATATAAAATCGAGCCCTTCTTTGCTTTTTACTGTTCTAGAATAATGGGATGGAGCTTTGTAGTCCCTGTGTGGTAATGTGGTTCGAGCACGACAATCCATTCCACCTACTTCTCTGTTTGAATGTTAGATCATGCTAGATTTGATTAGAATAGATGCTCATCACCATTCATACCATCGGATTTGGACTTGTACTTGGGCATGATGTTCATGGATGCATGCATGTATGCAATTGGTTGATTTAGCTTATGGAGAGTTTTGTCTTTTCGTGACAAATTACCTAACGCAAAGTGTGATAAAGACTCCACTGTTGATTTTTTTTCCTTCAATTATATTCTCATTATTAGTCTAATGAACCAACTAAAAAAAATTTAAACCCAAAAATTAGAGACCCGTACGTGAATTCTCTCGGTCGATTTCTTATTCTAAATGTGAAATATTAGAAAGCCTGCTATTGACTTAAACCAACTTCAATGAATTAACAATTAGACTTTTAGTGACTTGGAACTCGGTCGATAGTGCTGCGCATATCTTTGTTATCTGACAAAGACGAGTAAAGCTGAATGAGTCGCAACCTAATGAGGGGGTCCATTAGCGGATTGTCCGCACAGTTTTGGAAAGAACATGATAATGTGCCTGCTCTGTTGCGTATCCTTGACTTAGAAACAAAATCGAAGTAAAATAACAGGGGGTCTGTCAGTGTTTACACTCAGAACATAGAGTGTCCAACGAGACGTGATCGTCTTTACTTCATCACGTCAATCAATGATTCCTTCACTGAAAGACGACGAGGTATGCAGTATACGCCAACGGGCCTTGTTGGCATGAAGTGGTTTGTCTCTTCTCTCTAGGTCTTTTTAATTCCCCTGGAACACCAAATCCTTTCTTTTATCAAAGCGTCACTCTGCGATCCCAAAGAAGCAACGCAATAACTAACGGTCTTAGATTCTTCGGTTCTTTCGTGGGCTGGTCGTTGAATGTATCTGTCTGTGAAGACATTGGGCAGGAGATTGATTGCTTGGGGGACAAATGATCTTGATCACGATAAGTTTTCTTACTGTTTGCGTTCTTTTATTATCTTTTAATAAAGGAGTGGCTGTCGGGTGTGGATGGCAAGCTTTTGTCGCGTATGTGAACGTGGGATGCTATTACATTATCGGCATTCCAATCGGCGTGCTCTTGGGCTTCAAATTTGATTTCGGAGCTAAGGTATGGACTCTCAATGATTCTTTCTTCGAAGATTAGGGTTTATAAGAACGATAATCGGCTTCTCTTTAGTCGAGTAATAAATTTCTGCATGAGAAATGATGATCTGAGAGATTGGCTTATGGTGCAGGGAATTTGGTCTGGCATGATTGGAGGCACTCTAATCCAGACCATGATTCTAATCTGGTTCACGTCTCGGACAAACTGGGACAAAGAGGTAACCGCACCTGATTACCACGATTATTCTTTCTTTAACTAGATTTGATGATCAACATTCATCATAATCATGCATACATGGATAGATAACTAAGATAAGATAGGGAAATAAAAAATAAAAAATCTTCTTAATGACCCCATGATCAATGAGTGGGCAAGGTTTATTTTCATTGAGCTTTCAAAGACGAATGATAGCAAGCTGATAAGCATCGCTTTGGGTCTACTAGATTTGGTCAACTTCATAATGATGTCTAAAGTGAGTTAACAATTCCTGTGGTGAAGGAGCTGCTCAACAAAAGATAATTTCGACCTAACGTTCTGCTCGACTTGTTTATGGCCTGTGGTTCTTGACTCTCTTATATTAGTTTAAGCAATCTACATCTCGGCACGCGGATAAGACAACATACTCGAAGGTTGGACTTTGAAAGTCATCCAAAATACTCCTAACATAATTTTTAATTGGATTTAATGATTATTGTGCTTCCAAATCAAGGTTGGCTATGAGCAATTGGCTTCACTCCAAATGTTTCCATCTAATATATCCTACAACGATGTCAAATCTTTAGCAAATAGTTTGCTTTAAAAAAAAAAAAATTAGAATACGACGACCGCAATGTCATTATCTCGTGGAATAGGATCAAATAGGAAAGAGCATTTTGCTGAATAAAAGGATGATTATTCTTTTCTTTTGGTTTTTTTTTTTTTTTTAAAATCTTAATGTGCGTATGAAATTTGCATTTTTCAGGTTGAGAAAGCAAGAAATCGTTTGGACACATGGGAAGACAATAAAGAGCCTCTCTCAAACGAATGATGTGGATCTTCGCATTGGTCAGCCGATTACATGTTGAACTGATTTGCACTTGAACCCCAAAATAAGAGCCAACATGACAATTTTCCAGCAACAATAAAGGGGAGGAAAAAAATCAGAAAAATTACAATTAGCAGAAGATAGGAGTATCTTCTTGAGTGGAAGCAGCCATTCTTGGTCCTCTTGTTTCTTTTTTCTTTTGTTCTGTCTTTTCATAAAACACGGTTTATTTTCATTGTTATTTGGAGGCCTTAGCTCATTTGACTTATTTGTACTCGCTCATCATTAGTCGACCGAAAGATTTTCCCTTCACCGGCCAAACAAAGTCCTCAAGTCTCCATGCACGTTTCCAAACTTATATAGACCTACAAATCTTTTCTCCACTCGAATTTCTCCACACAAAAAAAAAAAATAAAAAAAATGAGGATTTGTATCTGCCAGTCATCTCGACACGCGAAAGGATAACCATACACTCCTGTAAATCAATTTACATCTAATGTAAGCCGAACACAATCGTGCAAGTATTACATTGTTCTTAATGTGGATTGAGAAATTAGATTGCTTTGTCATCAAGTAAATGTTGGCTAATCAAGAGATGCTTTAAGCCACAGTACGCAGCTCATACTGAGGATGTGTCCAGCTTCATGGGAAAGCACCACCACAATGCAAAAATGTGTACTAATGAAAGATACAAAAGCTTCTCAAATATTGTCTCAATACGTCTGAGATAACTAAAAAAAAAAATATAATACCATATACATACAAAGTAATGTACTTTGGATATTACAATTTCATAGCTAAGGGGCATCATAAAGGAATTAATTTATCTGAACTTTGATAAATTAGGAAAATATATAAATTATAAAATTACATTAGACAACAAGCAATTAGGAGGGCGAGGGCCCTTGGCAGGCCCCCTTTTGATCCGTGGTTGTTGGCTAACTGTAAAGTTCGAGTTGACCTTAATACGACATATTCGGAAACTTTAGCATATGGATCCACAGTATCTACTCATCGTCTAAGGGTCAAAGGCCACATATCAGACTTTGAAATCTTATCCGATGTGACTTTGAAATAGAAAGGTTGGTTGAGGTTGATCGAAGTGCATATGGGAGCACTAAAATGTATCACAATCTTAATTAGAATTAGAATTAGTGGTGGAATTAATGGCATGAAAATAAAGATCGCTTGATATTAGGTATTGCGATCTATAATTGTATGAATCCCTATCGAGTCATAACCCTTTTGTCCTTTTCCTTTTTTTCTCATGCTTACTTATTTATGTAGAAGTAATGAATAGCTGAAGACTTGAAGCTGAAGATAGTCGACCGATGGCTAGGTTTTGAAAGTTAGACAGCCATTTTCGCAGAGATGCCCAAAAAAAAAAAAAAAATGGGGCAAGGCAGCTTCTTTTTTTTATGGTCAGAGGACAGGCAGCTTCAACTGGGACACTGACATACAATTCGAATCTCTAAATTTTCGTGCATGTTGCAGTGCTTTGAATGCGAACTTCAGACGTTGTTACCAACGTGAATAATGAACGCTGAAAATCATTTGTCTTTTACAAGGATTTTATTTCAAAAATGCTCTTATGAGGACATTAATTTATCAAGGTACTTTATATAAGGAAAAAATTCACAACTTTCCTCTAATTAATTACGATAGGTGTGATCTCTTTGGCATGCGTGTTGAACATGACTATAGTTTTGAAAAATCAATCTTTCATTTATTAAATATATTTAACAAGTGTCTAATCCAATCTTTCTAACAAACCCTTCTGGAATAATTATTGATGATACGTTGGGAGATTTTCTCATGCATGAATAAACACCGGTATATATGTGAGTATTCAATGATCTTCCTTAACAAGCTTGGGCTATGAGCTAGGGATGAGCATTGGTCCAAGATCAACTCTAGACCGACCCTAGACCGGCTCAACCTAGTCAATCTTGGGCCACTCCTTGATCCTGGGACCTATATACCCTACATTGTGTGGGTCAACTCTCGATTATGAGAATTTAGGGTTAGTCCAAGTTGGACCAACCTTATACGTAACATTTTACTTTAAATTCTAACTCCTCCTCCGTTCTCCTCCTATTTCAGTTTGTTTTATACATTAGAAAGTAGAAAAAAAATCAGCCCTAATTATAATAATAATAAATAAATAAATAAATAAAAACTCTTCACTCACCTCGGCCTCGCTTGCTCACTTGTACCTTGCTTACCTTGTAGCTTACCTTTGTTCACTCACCTTGCCACTCGCCTCTGTTCTCTCACCTTGCATGTTCATTTTTATAGTTTGTTACTTTTAACAAGTGCAAATTGCTATTGTTTACTTTATCTTATATTTATATTGAATATGTATTGGAGTTTATAGTTTAGTTATTCAATATTGCATTATTGATGGATATGTAATTTAAAATAGTATGTTTATCCTTTTGATAAATACAAAAAATGAAATAAATAAATAATCGATTATTCCTAGGTTGACTCTAGTGTCAGTTCGGTTCTCAATCCCAAGCTCAATAAGTTCAGTCGTCCATCCCAAAAATTAGAGACCAATACTATGTAGTTTGGTCTCTGGATTAGATGCTGGACCAACCTAGTCAAGACTATAATCACTCCTACAATGAGTTGCCTTAGATTGCTTAGATAATTGAAATTTGTCGTTGATATATACGTGATAGCTAGGAAGCTATTGTTTGCATGGATTGCTCTGCGGTGTGTACATCGATGAAAGAAAAAGGGTTTTTTCAGATGATTAACTACATGTTCTTTTTCACGTTAATAGAAAAATTGTTAAAAAGCCCTTAACATATTATACTGTAGTCAATTCAATTCTAAGCATTTCAATTGTACCAATTTAATACTATATATCTTGAATATTTTCCAATTTAGTTGTAAATCCTAAAATCACTAACATAGTGGTCTAGTCAACTTTGGTCCTCCTATGTCACGCAACTAGCATTGACATGGACAATTTTTGTAATTTTTTATTAATTTTCTAAATTTATTCTTCCTTTTTCCCTTTCCTTCTCTTTTTATTTTCTTTTTATATTTATTTTTTTCCCTTTTTCCCTCTGTTAGCCATTGCCAAGCGTCATCAATGGCTAGCGGAGATTGTCGAAAACGGGTGAGGGGCTCAACACCCTTGTTGGGCTCAGGTGATGACCGCCCTCACTAGCCATTAGCAATGATTGCCTCACTAGATTAGATGAGGGCGAGGCTAACCCTCACTAAGGCCTATGAGGAGAGGCTTGCCACCTCCACCAACCCGTTGACGGCTAGTGGAAGGAAAAAATGGGGGAAAAAAAGAAGAAAAGGAAAGAAGAAGGTTAGGTGAGGCTAAGGCTGACCCTCACTAAGGCCTATGAGGAGAGGCTTGCCACCTCCAACCAACCCATTGACGGCTAGTGGAAGGAAAAAAAGGAGGAAAAAAAAAATAGGAAAAGGAAGATAAAAGAAAGGAGAAGGAAAAAAAAAAAAAAAAAAAAAGAGAATACAAAAATTAAATTAAAATTAAAAAAAAAATTGTCCATATCAATGTTGATCATGCTACATAGGATGGTTGGCATTGATTTGTCACATCATCGATTTCCGACTAATTTTGGTTAGAATGACTAAATTGGTAAATTATTAAAAGATTTAAAACTAAATCAACACATTTGAAATGATTAGGACTAGGTGATTACAAATGCAAAACTAATGAACAAAAATGAGTGGCAAAACAATACGGAAAAGCTATCCTTATAAAAGATCCAAGTAATCCTCTGCCTCTTATCGTTAAGAAACACCAAAAAAAAAAAAAAAAAAAAACAAACAAACAAAAGGAAAAACAAAGGTTGTACAATAAATCTAGATTTTTTTGGGATAATTTTCCCTTATAATATATTTAAAGAAAAAAAAAAGATGAATCAAGGGTTCGCTTCAATTTCAACTCTCCAGTCAACGAATAAATTGAAATTTATACATCAACCAACCTAGACAACAACCCCATTTATATCGCCACCGCTAGCATTCTTAGCGAGAACAAGGCACACCACAATTGAGAAACGTAAATGATCTGCCTACTTCCAAATATTGCCTGTTTAAAGAACTTCTCCGGTAGTTGGCTTTGTTAAGACAGGGATGAATGACGACTAGCAATTAGCATCATCGTTTCAGAATCAAAAGATTAAAAATGTCATGCTTCCAATGCCAAAGATCGGACGATGTATGTTTTATCCATAAAATGTGTGTTTTTCAGCAAAAGCCAAGAAACTACTGATTGGAATCTAGAATTGAAAAAGAAAACAAGTGTCAAAAGTAATTTCCATGAGCTTTTTCAGTGGTAGATTTCCCTATAGAAGTAAATCACTAAGATAGGAAAAAGAATTCAATAATGTCTCAGATGAAAGAATAGAGAACTTAGTGAAAAATTGGTGATGGGATGAGATGCTTGTTGATTATTCATTGAAAAAATAATGAAAAGAATGGTGCCCATTGTGGGAATGAAGTAAATAGAAATTTGTGTGTGAGTCAAGAAAAAGGGTAATTTTGGAATAATGGAAATGAGAAAGCACTAAACTATTTTAAATAATTGTTTTGTATTAAATCCATCATAGAATTTGTTAAGAGTACACACTTTCTATATTTGTCAAAAATATTTATATTTGTCGTTTAGGTATGAAACATGCTCCAAATGTCCGATTCCCCATGTGAACAAGCGAACACCATTTATATGAATTTTTAAACCACATGCTTTGGAATTTTTTAATGAAGTAAGTAAAACATAGGTTCATCAAACATAGATATGTTCATGTGGAGGAGGTTTTTAAGTGACTTATTAAATTATATGTCAAATTTGAACTTACTTGGATTAGGTTTCGTCAGACGAGGTAGTTGCCTCGACTGGTTGTGAACAGGGGGCCAAGGTTACTGGCTTATTCGGTTTTGGTCAAAGGAGATGTCTGGTTGTTTGACTCCTGTATTTAGCCGCACAACAGATAAATAAGAGTAAAATACAGGTTTTTTTTTTTTTTTTTTTTTTTTCTAAAGGGTTATAAATAGATAATTATATATATTTAATGTGGGGTGAAAGGAAAACAAAGTATAGTGTTTTTTTTTTTTTTTTTTTTTAAACTTTTACTTCTCTCGTCCTTTTCTTGTGGAAAACAGCCTGTGGGCTCTCGAGTACAACGCCAATCTTTGAGCGGCACGAGGCAGCGCTCCGATCGATGAGCATCGGACAGATGTCGAGTTGTTGCTATGTAATTGAGTTATCCGTCTCAACAAAAACTTCAAATCGGTAGATACTTTCATATTTATCTCAATTTTTTTTTTTATGATCCAAGAAAATCCGCAGCGCGGCGGGACAAACCTTGAGACCGCACGAGGGAACCACCGTCTCGTGATAGCGATTAAGGCGTCAAGCGCTTCTACTAGGTTTCGAACCCTTCACTTTTGAGAAAAGAATCAGCAAAGCCTTATCTAGTGGCGAGTGGTTTATCTCAAACTTATTTTTACAATATAAACAATTTAAATTGATATTCATATTATATTTACCTCAAATCGATACACTTATTATAAATTCCAAACTAATACTCTAATGTCATATATACCAAACAAAAATTCAAATTTAACACAATTTGGAGTAAATGCGGTACATTTATAAATGTGACGCAGATGTTTCAATTTCAAGATTTTTTAGACATATATCAATTTGTGGATTTTGTGGCACGAAAATTAATTTACGATAGATGTGGCACAAGTGTACACATTTGGAGTTTTTAGTGATATATTTCCTTATTTATTAATAAACCATTTAGATATGGGTTTAATTTAGGTGAGGGAACACTAAAACATGTGAACAATTGTAATTTTGAAACTTCAATTATAATAAATTAGCTCTTCCCATAGAATAGGTACCGACACTCAAACTAAATCGCATAAATTTCTCATGTCATTATTGTGATTTATTGCACCAACCAAGCGTCCATACTTTAATGAAATCAATTATGGTTATTGGAAGGCTACGCATGAAAGCTTATATTGAAGCAACTAACCTAAAAATGTGAGAAGTCATATTCCGCCGGTTTCCACATTAATATCACAACAACGACAGTACACAACATGTTCCGCGAGTAAATACCTTGTTATACTTTTCGAATACCATGTTTAACCACTGTCGCTCTCAATCTACTGTCAAAATCGACTGGACATTAAACTACACTAAGAGTAATTAAAAGGGACGGGGGGAATTGCATAATTAATCTTGTACCAGATGCTATCGGTACCTTAATTAACTAATGAATATCTCTCATTTGGCCAAGCTTCCAAGTACCAACAAGACTCTCAAGGCCACACAGAAGCTTACAAAAGGAAGGGAGAGCATATGCGACTCAAGCATTTATACATTGACGTCACGTGGAAGGAGCACCAAAGCATTACCAAAAGTGAAACAGCAGGAAAACGAACCAGCTTCTCAAAATTATTCCAGAATTCCCCTGCAAGATTTCAATTTTCCATTACCACCACCACCACCTATGCGCGTATCTCCCATCTTTTGGGCCTTCTCGTACCTCTTTACATCCGATCACACCCTCACCAGCTGCAAAGGCTTCCGGAACCATGATGGAGTCCAGAGATGAGCAGTGCAATTCCACAGCGCCGCTGCTCTCGCCGGCAGAGGAAGAACAACCGGCGGCAGCAGCTACTCCCTCGCCACACCAAGTGGACTCTAAGTTGGAGACCGTGCTCACCGACATGGAGTTAACTTACTTCAATCGCCTCCGGTTGGCTACTTGGATAGAACTCAAGCTGCTGTTCTATTTGGCCGCCCCCGCGGTTATGGTCTACATGATCAACAACTTCATGTCTCTCTCGACGCGCATCTTCGCCGGCCACCTTGGGAACCTCGAGCTCGCCGCCGCTAATCTCGGCAACAGTGGGATCCAACTCTTTGCCTATGGCCTTATGGTTGGTGTAGCTACATAACCCACCTCTTTTCGAGCCATTTACTTTCATGCCAATAGTTGAATCAATTTCTACAAATAAGTACTTTGAATGTTCCAATGTAAAAATGACTTTTAACCTAACATTCGTTTCATTTCCAAAATGCTAATGTAAAAGCTTCGATTTTCTTATTTTAATTCTGATGTCCTATAGGAGTTTCAATACATCGAGATAGAGTTTGAAACTTTATTTTTTCCATTAATAACTCATCTTCTTTTTAAGCAGGTGAAGTGTTCATCTCCAACATTTAGAATTTCATCTTCTTCTTTTGTCAAAGAAGAAAAAGTTATCTTCTTGATTCCCAAAACACTACCTCATTACTAGTTACTCGCTTGCTATAGTAATTGTTAAAACCCTCTCTGACATTTTTCCTCTCCTAGGTTGGAAAGTTCATTGGCTCAATGCAATAAAGCTCCTTCATCCTTGGACTCTGTCATGTCCCTTAACATTCTCAATTTTATAGATGAATCTAGATAACCTAGCATTGGTCTTTTTTCTGTAACAGCTAGGGATGGGAAGTGCCGTTGAGACACTATGTGGCCAAGCTTACGGGTCAAGCCGATACGATATGCTGGGCATTTACATGCAAAGAGCGATGGTCGTGCTCACCGCCACCGGAATCCCGCTCACCATCATCTACGTTCTGTCAAAGCCCATATTGCTCCTGCTCGGAGAATCGACAGAAGTGGCGTCTGCGGCGGCAGTATTCGTTTACGGCCTCATCCCGCAGATATTCGGCTACGCCTTGAACTTCCCCATACAAAAGTTCCTCCAGGCGCAAAGCATAGTCCGGCCCAGCGCCTACATTTCGGCGGCCACGCTCTGTGTTCACATCTTGCTGAGTTGGCTAGCTGTGTACAAGTTGGGTCTAGGGTTGATAGGTGAGTTTCGAGAGAGAGAGAGAGAGAGAGAGAGAGTAGGTGAGTTTCGAGAGAGAGAGAGAGAGCCAGCTGTGTACGAGAAAATATTGGGTGGTCCGGGACCGCCACGTCAGCGTGGTCCCGGACCACTCACACGGCGCCACGTGTATGGGGAAGCCCACAAAAGACGAAAACCGGGGCCCACTTCTCTAACGCTCTCTCTCCTCTTTCTCTCTTTTGTCCCCCTCCCGTGGCATCATATGAGTGGTCCGGGACCACCCAATATCTTCTCGCTGTGTACAAGCTGGGTCTAAGGTTGATAGATGAGTTGAGAGAGAGAGCAGGAAATTTTCTTTAGATTTGGATGCTTCGTGAAAAGTGGATGGATTCCCACGAGATATGACGTTCACGATGATATCCATAGTCCCCTACAGAAGTAATTTGAACGAGTTATTACTCCGCCGCTAGGTAGATATACTTGGGTCCTGGAATATCGTCGTGTAGCATTGCCTGCCATAGCATCTAGCGGTACTCATCCACGTACTACTTGGATGGTTCTCATCAGTCCAAGATGACCATCAAAAGACCCCTGAAAACTTACCCAGTACTTACTCCAGCCCATAGTGCCAAAAACTCTTTCAATTATGCCCGGAGTTGTTTGTTTGGTCGTGGTAGATTCATTCCGTGCACGGAAATTTTGAAAGGTCATCGTTGAAGTCGCCGGTGATAGATATTCCATAGACGTCCACAGAACATGATCATTTCCTCCAACCTGTGACAAATTTTACTTTTGAAGGAACAAACAAAACCTAACCAACGGGGTTTCATGACCTCAAACACTAGACGTGTCGAGCAAAACCAACTTAGAAAAACCTTTGCTTCTCGTTTTTTCCTATGCTTATTATAAATACTCAAGGGTGATTGTGAGATGATCTGTGATAGGTGCATCACTGGTGCTGAGCTTGTCATGGTGGATAATAGTAGGGGCCCAGTTCATTTACATAGTAACGAGCCGCCAGTGCAAGCAGACGTGGACGGGGTTCAGCTGGCAAGCCTTCTCGGGGCTGTGGGACTTCCTCAAGCTCTCGGCTGCATCTGCCGTGATGCTGTGCCTTGAGACCTGGTACTTCCAGATCTTGGTCTTGATCGCCGGGTTGCTTCCCGACCCCGAGCTCGCCCTTGACTCTTTGGCTGTTTGGTGAGTGTGCTTATCATACTTCGTCCCCTCGCAGATGTGACAGACAGAGTCGAGCATACCTAAAAGACCTTAAAAGATCTGTCTCAAATATTTCGGTCCCTTGTATGCATATCGTGTGAAATTAAGGATAATAAATTGTATAATGCAATCATATCCGTATGTTATTCATGTATTTCATCTCATTACCAAAACGTTTGAACGTGATCGAATAATATGCTCTTTCGTTGAAAAACGGATGAAAGATGTGTCGAGTATCATTAGTTTGCCCTTAGAAGTTCTAATGAGCTCAGGTGGCTCAAAGGCTCTCGTAATGTGTCGAGAACTATCATTCCTGTGCGAAATCAAATTTTATGCTCTAGTGTTGAGAATCGAGATTAGGTGTCAATTCATGCCTGAGAAGAATGGAAGTGTGATTCATGTTTTTTAAATGCAAAACTCTTTGCGTAGACAATCTGCCATCTTATTACTTTTGGTATGGCAGATCTTGGCTTGTAGGAATCGGGTGTCTTGGTCATGGGTTGTAATGAGTAAGATTGGTTTCTTGTCAAACACCATGTTTAGCTTTAATCTTTTGTGGAAGCGAATTTGTCCACGACTTGTCGGGGACCCCAAGCATGTCAAGTAGGTTTGGACAAATGCTTCCCAACTGTATATCAGCAATTTAGATGAAGTGGGTAGGTGGCAACAAGGGCAAACGTACAAATAGATAGCTGCCTCGAGTGGACATGTATACTGTCATACACACCGTATATAAGAGATGAAGTTTATAGAATATATAATAAAAATAAAGAAGTTAGAAGATTGCCGACGGAATATAAGACATTAGGAATAATGACCACCAACCTTGTTCCCCATGTATGAGAACTTATTCCAATTTTTTCTTCCTAGAATATATTCATCTAACTATGATGGATAAGGCAATGTGGGTTCCATTAGTAGGTCTCCGTTTCTTAGTAGCTTGAGATCAGAGAAAAGGATATTAGCTTTTATTTCTGCTGTTCAATTGTCTTTTACCTTTTATCTCAGCTAAAAGCCTATCTTCAACCTCATAATTGATGCCAGAATAAAGCATCAGCATGTCAACTTGTTACTTGAAAGCTTTGCTTATCCCTCATTTCAATCTTTAACTGAAAAGCATCAGAGAAATTAACTTTGATGATATGAGAAACTAATAATTGTGCATAGCTTTTTCTGTGACCGAGAACTTAAGGATGATAGCACTTTGATTGATGCTTGCTTTTCAAGCTATTTTCTTGCCTATTCTATGCTTTTCCCTTCCGATTAATTAATATGGACAAATTGATTCGCTAAATGAAATCATGTAGATTATATTTTGCTTTGAGATGTAAAAGTTAATGGAAAATATGGTTTTTGGGTTGTGCAGCATGGCAATACAAGGACTGTTGTTCATGGTCTCCGTGGGGTTTAATGCTGCTGCAAGGTACCATTTTTTACGACTTGATTTTTATAGAAAACATGACCAGGGTAAACTTCAATCACACGGGCTAGTTTGGATAAAATACGTGTATTTCGAAAGCAAAATCAGCCAAATTTACGCACATTGCAGACTAATATCTACAGATGAAATGGTACGAAGTCACGGTCCAATCATCAAAATGCACATTACCCTTCCAATAGTACAATGAGCTCTTCAATCATTTTGAAAAGTAGATATATAGTTACAGCTCCATCTTTACTCAAAAAAGAGAGAAAAATCAAAGCTCTAGTTAAATATAAAGTTGTGGTATTTGATTATTCGAGGTTAACTAATCATGCGTATCATGTAAGAGCAGCGTGAGGGTGGGAAATGAACTAGGGGCGGGGCATCCAAAGTCAGCAGCATTCTCAGTGGTGATTGTGAACTTGGTCTCCTTCATAATTGCTGTGATTGAAGCGGTTATAGTGATGGCACTGAGGCATGTGATCAGCTATGTGTTCACAGAAGGTGAGACGGTGGCCAATGCCGTCTCTGAACTCTGCCCATACTTGGCAGTCACTCTCATCCTCAACGGTGTTCAGCCTGTTTTATCCGGTAAGTTTTAAGACTCCAATACACGTCTAGTGTTTCACTCTCATATGGAATCGCTTCTCAATACAAGCGGATGATTCTGGCATCTGATAAGAAAAATTAGGGAAGCGTGCTTCTGAGTTCAATCTCTTGATTTGGATCGGCGACACGTGATGCAGACCATGGTTGAAACTGCATCCTAGTCATCCTCATGCATCTGCCGCCGTAAAGCTGATGCTCTTTTTCTCTAAACGCGAGAGTAGGTGTCACCATCATTTCTTTAATTGATTCTCACAACCCAAGGAACTCTTTCAGATGGGCTTGCTTGTATTATCTCAAGCAAGAAGAGCTAAAGTGACCCTGACCCTGACACATTAAAATGGCCAGTCTGAGCTAAGGTGGTTATAGAATAAATGGCCTGCTTTGGGCTGGTACAAATCATACGTCTGATGCACCTTCATCAATGCACTAAAAGCCGACCCATCAAGTGCCACACCAAATTTTCACAGCTCTTCAACAACCTGTCAAATTAGAAAGCTTCAACCAGCAAAATGTCCAAGCTTCAATCATGCCTGTCCAACGCAAGACCAATGTCTTTTACCAGTACCAGCTCGAAACCAGGAGAGGAAATAGTAGTACATTGGAAAGTTTGAATGTGGAAAGTGTGAACCGTAAAATTCATGTCTGTCATTTTCCTTTTCTGTCAAAAGTCATATCTTCATGCGTCCGTTACCTAACATTTGGAATTTCGAATCAAAGGGGTCGCCGTGGGATGTGGGTGGCAAGCCTTCGTGGCCTACGTTAACGTGGGATGTTATTACGTGGTTGGAATTCCGGTTGGTTGCATCCTTGGATTTAAGTTTGACCTAGGCGCCAAGGTGAAATCCTCTCACCATTAAACACCATTTTATATACGTTCGATTTGCTTTGTCTAAGCAGTTGAAGAACAAGGGAGATCGAACGCCCGATCATTGTGATTTCTGATTTTGGTTGCAGGGAATATGGTCGGGTATGCTAGGTGGTACGGCCATGCAGACTCTGATTTTAATTTGGTTCACATACCGCACAGACTGGAACAAAGAGGTAAACTCTAATGCAAATTTACTATCTTTTTCATCAAATCAGACTTCAGTGATCGTATAGCTTTTAGCATTGTTGCTTTGAATGACATTGCTGTGATGCCATTTGAACTGTAAATCTACCAATACGAACGATTTACCAGAACACCTGCATCACTGCTCAAATGGGAAGTCACACTGCGTGATCTTTTGTCCGCAGGCTTCACAATAGCGTCGCAGTTCATCGTCCAAGTTGAGATCACTTCTTAAATCTAGATTAAAATGGATTTTTCAGACAAAAATGTCAAAGAAAATTCATTTTGGAGTCTAACATCAATAGCGGGCCATTTCATTTATGCATGTCCTTCACTAGGCTCTTGACCCACTGGGCTTGAGCTCATCTGACTTTCATCCACTTGACTGTTAAGTGAGACAGCTACATAGTCAAAAAGACATGCTTACATGCATAAATGTCTTACCAGCCAGCAAGCGACTCAAATGAATACGTCTAAATAGAGGGCTTTGGTTGTTTGTTTCATGTTTCAGGTGGAGAAAGCTAAAGGACGTTTGGACAAATGGGAAGACAAGAAAAAGCCCCTCCTGAAGAGCTAATCCTCTAATTTAGTCGACTCGGTTAGTGTCGCTATGAAGGCCAAGCCAACTTATTTCAAGGGCATCAAACTTTTTTGTTCAGCCAATAACCTGCACACACCGTTAGCCCAATGGCAATGAACCATTCAACGAATAAATGCTTGATGAACAATAACCATGACGAGTCGGTCATCGCCCACAGTGTCATTGTCTTTCTTGAAACAAAAAATGCCGAGGCATTGAGATTCAACTAGAATGCAATTGCATATCCCAATTTGGTTTCTAAGTCAATACACATTCTAAAACTTGGCTGCAACTAATGATCAGTCATCTTCCCTTGTTGATTGTTGCAACAAGCTGATATGTGACGTTAGTCAAAAGGCCGCAAATTGTGTATGTTACAGATGACCGAAAAAGAAGGCAAGATTCACACAAACTTTACACTTCTAGGCCATGGAGGATCAGTTCATAGTAGCATACCTGCCAAAACATGACATGCATTTGATAGCAGGTTGGTGCTATGAGGAGTGACAATTAGGACGTATCGAGCTCACGCTACGCCGCTAAACGGGTTCTAATTATGTCCTTGATGGGTTAAACAGCATTGTCATCAGTTCATAGTCATTAAAAATCTGGTGTTTATGCATCATTGTGTTCGCTACCGGACGCGATCATGGGCCTAGGAATCAAATGAACCCGACAATATTTGCACAAGATTTGGTAAGGTCTTTTGCTATTGGACCCGGTCCAAGCACGAGAAAAATGCCAACTGGTGTGGGTTTGAGCAATGTTAGCTCTCGATATGCTGCTATCTTCTAATAAATTATAGGATACGATTTTTGAGACCAAGCAGAAATAGAAAATGACTTGAGTTGTGCTATTGGGCTTAGACTAATATAGAAACCATCAGCACAAGCAATCCCGTGTATATATTGCAGATCCTGTTGCAGAACATGCATAAGTCGGTACACCCCCATGTTATGTCGGATTATATTACCTTAAATCCAATTAATGCGACCAAGAATCCTATGCTAAACCTTAGTGTCTCGGCAGCATATTTATCTTTCTAATAGGGGCCCCAGAAAATATAAACAAGAAAGATGCCATAAAACAGGGAACAATAATGATGACCTGCCTGCCCATCCTTCATAATTTAGGTCAAGAAATACGGAATAATCAAAAGTTTATTGGTCTAGCCGCGCTGATCATCAATTATTATCCTTCATCGAATCAACCCATCTGTATCATCGAAGCCGACAAGTAATTTCCGGAGGGACAAAGGTACAGGCAAAGAAGGTACGGCTGGTGGGGAAAGAAATTTACGGGGGAGAATGCGAATTTTCCGGAGATTAGGACAGTACATGCATGTATTACTTTGACCTTTTCCTGGGGTTTAGGTTTAGGCTGGTGGAAACGATTAGATCCGACAAAAAGAGAGTGAAAGTGACCTTGGAATGCATGGCTTTTACAGGCTCGCAATGTTGTCGTCAAAGACACATGGGGATGACAAAGAAGCCGCCCATGTCTTGCTTGCCTCCTCTATGCCTATTTCCATACCATGAGTACAATTATCTTTTTTACATAATATTGAATCTCCATGTCGGTACAGTTGGTAATTCCCCTGAACATAAAAATTCTGCATTCATAATTAAAAAAAAAAAAAACTTAATCTCTCATTTTTTTATTTTTTTTTGTTAAGTGAGATTGAGCTCAACACATCATAAAAACCCTTCTAGACACTCTGTCATTAGACCAAATGCAATTCATGTCGTTGAGATTTAGCAACTGAGGGCTCATTACATATTTCAAAATCAACATGTATCATCGTAGTAAATGATTTATCTTTAGAGCTATTTGTGAATCCGGTGAATTTTTTCATATTACATATGGCCTCACATTTTATTTGTCAAACTTTCTGTTTCTTCTGCAATTTGTCTTGCTGCTCATAGCCAGTGCTTCTGTGTTGGGGCAGCTAGATGGAAAATTGCTTGTCAAGTCGAACTGAAACGTATCATTTGACTGATAATTCATAATTTTACGATCTCAAAAAAAGGGCTTAAGGAGGCGAATGATCTCATGACATTAATGACTGTATTATTTCCTTACAGACAATAAGTCCCGATAGAGAAGGGCAAAATCTGAAAAATTAGGAGAGATTCGGAAAACTGGATTCATATGAGCAAGTGTGGAATGCTGGGCTTGGTGCTCTCTCCGAGTCTGAACAAGCGCATGCAGCTCCTCTTTATCTGCTTCACGATCTTCTGCTTATAAGCACCGACCCTGGACTGAGAGAGCGTCAGCAGCATGCCCTTCCTCATCCTCTTCAACCTCTTGCCGACCCTCATCTTGAGCCTGCAGAACCTGATCCGCAAGAAGGACGGCCGCCTTGCTTGAGCAGACTCGCAGTCGGCTCTCTCCAACACCTTGTAGATCAAGAACTGAGCCCTCTGGTGGCTCGCCTCCTCCGGGTCTTCCTTTTCCATCTTCGAGTAGGCGTACGGCCCCCTTGAGGAGATCGACATCTCGGTATCTCTCTCCCAAAAAGACTCGTCGGCTTTCGGATGGAGAATGCCTGGATTGAAGGAGAGAGCGAACGTCGTTGATTTGTGAGATTGAGATGCTTTGAAGTTTTGAGCCTGAATATATAGAAGGAGCGTGAGATTGGAAGGGTTGATGATGAAGATGCTGATATGGAGGCAGTGTCATGTGCCGTACTGTTCAATAAACTAAAAGAAAATGAAATGAAGGAAATAAGACTAAGATGGCCTGACAATTGACATCATGTGGAAGATTTTAATCTTTTTATTAATAAGAGGATGCCACTTGCTAATATGGCTTTTCAATTTAAATTCCATGAAGACCCCTCATTAATCTTGGATTAGGGATGATCCAACTAAAGGATAAAAGAACAAGCCATGTTCAGATTTACTTCTCTCCAATTCAATGGACAAGACTAATAATCACAAAATAAAATCCGATAAATACATGCACTTTCCTTTAAATAAGTAGTAGTACCTGTTGATTTTTTTACATTGACCACGAGAAATGAAAAAATACACCATCGATTTCATTGAGGATCAAGCATGTGAAATTAATCAAGTGAATTTATATATTGCTCGATTGTATGCTATATCGCATATTCTGCTCGAAGAGCGATTTGAACCATTAAAATTGAGACAGGCAAATCTATACTTTACCTCATGATCGAATTGAAATTTGCAAGAATCACCAACCTATTTTATTTCGAGATAGTTCATAGATCTGGATTTAATCATCATCAATGGCTTCTCCTTCTGCCGTTATACAATGAACTTAGGTGGTAGAAATTAGGATTGAGTGGAATCTCTTTTGGGTTGATGAATACAAGGCTAAATATGAAAATGGTACATCCAAAGTACGACCGTACTTGCCGTCTCTAATTTAAAACAAATGAAGAAATCAACACTTAAGGAGACAAAGCCACATTGAAGATCTCTAGCTATGTTATCAGGACACCCATCAAGTGAAATTCGCACCTAAGTCGGCACCTTTTCTTCTTTTCTTTTTTTTAATTTCGTTATATTGTTCATTTATTATACTATATTTTATTTCATTTCATTTTTTACTCTATAATTTTCTTTATTTTATTTTCCGTCTAGTGGGGGTTGATAATTGATTTAGGAGGGAGCGCCGAAGTCAAAACGGGGGCATGGAACATGAGGGCCAGCCTTTGTGTAGAGCAGACCAAGCTTTCATCGTGTCCACAAAATTAATTATATAAAAAATTAGGGAGGCTTTTCCAAGATTTAAAACGACAAGGACCAATAAGCAAGAAACTTTTAAAGCTTTATTGACCAAGATTTTTTAGAATGCTAACGTGAGTGCGATGGCCGCCGACTCTTTTGAATGTCTCCATATTGAATTTAATACACGAACATATGGAAAAAGAAATTTATTTATATCATAAAATATGGTTAGTAATTAAAGTTAGATACCTCTAGACGATTACCTAACCAATCTTTTCTTTTCATGGAGCGCATATTGGCACATTTGGAATGTGTGTCCAAATCTGCCTCATGAAAAATCACCTAAGTTCCTATTTGAATGGCGCGCAAAGACACTAAATTTAGGCTCCGTTGATTTCTAAGAAAATAAATGATTTAAAAAATATTATCCTAAAACTGAAAGTTGAAAATAATTAGTCAAATAAAAAATAATTTCATTATCATTAGCAATTTATATCTAAATATTATCATCAACAATAAAAATATTTTTCATTCATACAAGCGATTATTTTTAGGAAAAACGTTCCAAATCATTTTTTTTTTCCATGAAACCAACTCACTCGGAGAGAATTTTAGTCCGGGCAAGTGGCTAAAACTTGTGTTAAAGACCAAATTCTTATCAAAGTACATACATCAGTCATGGGCATGCTCTTTGGCAAGAAGTCCAAGGGAGGATTTGACAAATTGAGACATGATGTTATCAAAGTTCTTGGAAAAATATTTAAGTTCAAGGAAGGTAGCAGATCGGGGCGGCATCTTGTTATATTCTTTGGATCTTTTCATCAAACAAAAAGTAATGAATTTTTCTTATTCTTTTTTTTTATTTTAATGTTTGGCGCTTGGCAGTCGGCAGCTCCATTAGTGTGCCCTTGACATGGAACAGCTTAATGTGCAATTTTGCCTATCAATCATGAAATCCCAACGTGACATTTGGCCACCTTATAAGACCACCCCACCCTGCAATCCCTAATCCTTAATAATATATGGAAAAATGACACAAATGGTCTTGAACTTTGACCTAATGTTCAAGCCCTGAACTTTTTATTTGTTCAATATAATCCCTAAATTTTAAATTTTAGTCTAACGTACAATATCATCTCTAAACTTTTAAATTATTTAATATAGTTCCTAAATTTTTTGTACATGTTTTCTCTGAATTATATAAAAATGTTTAATATTATCCTTGAACTTGAATTAATGAAAGTACTACATCGAACATTTTTATATAATTCAAGGATAAAGTTGAACATATACCAAAATATCATAAATTACATTTAATGAATTAAAAATTCAAGGACGTCATTGCACATTAAATTAAAATTCAGAAATTATCTATGTCAACATCCCATCATTTACATCATAAACCCTCTCATCATCCTCAAAAAATGAAGGAGAGAGAATACAACATAGTAAAAAGAGGAGGGAGACGACGTAAGAGGTCTGTTCAATCCCTCTCATGTCTAGCCAGCTTTTGCACAACTACTGCAATTGTCGTTTCGGCTCAACAGATCTTTCCAGCCAAGAAGGGCAAAGGAGTGAAAACATTTACTAGGGTCATATCATCACTAGTCTCTAACCAAGCAAAGAGGTGATGCTCGGCCCGAGAAGTGACCTCCCGTGATCTCCCCAACCAAATGCATCAACCCAACATCAAGACCTCCCCAACCAACTGCATCAACCCAACATCAAGAGGGCAGTCATGGCGCTGTTCAACTTCGCCGGGGGGAACCCTGCAAGGGCTGCAAAGTTACTGGAGGCACAAAAACCGACACCAATACAAGCTCTGATCAACTGGGCTCGAAGTCTTAATGTGCTTCTTCTTGTACGCGCTATTGTCTACTAATACAATCAGCTTTTTCCCAATGTCTACACTTACATCACAAAGCATTCACCCTTCCTTGAGGTACCACTATGTTAGTCCGAAGATGCTTCTCCAATACCAGCATGAAATCCATCCTTCCATCAGATAGGAACAGTACAGATTTGATAAATACTGATAGCTCTTAAATGGAGTATTATAACAAAAAAAAAGCCAGATCTAAAGCTCTACTCGTAGCTAGTTAGGGTGCACAAGCAATCTCAACGACTACATCAACAATAACACCCAGTCAAGGAGTCAACGTGAATCAACAATTAGCTGACGTCAGGAAAGCCTACGACACAGTCAATTGGAACTTCCTTGAGGTTGTCCTTTAGGCCTTTGGATTCCCCGATCACTTCACTCGGCTCATCATGACTTGTGTGAGGACTCCTAAATTTTCCATAGCTTTGAATGGGGAGTTGCATGGATTCTTTGCCAATGGTCGTGGGCTTCATCAGGGGGACCCCCTTTCTCCCTACCTGTTTACATTAGTCATGGAGGTACTTTCTGGTATTCTCACTACTCGCTCTTCGTTGCCGGAGTTCAAATATTTCTGGTGATGCAAAGCGACCAGCCGATCACATTTATTCTTTGCGTATGACGTCTTCCTGTTCTGTGAAGCCGACTTGCCTTCGGTGAAGCTCTTCAAGGAAGGCCTCCAAATCTTTTCGGATTGGTCTGGCTTGATTCCAAACACAAATAAAAGTGAGGTCTTCCTTGCAGGAGGATCACCTTCCTTAAGGAACCAAATCTTCCTTACCCTTGGTTTCCATGGAGGAAGCCTACCAACTCGCTATCTCAGGGTTCCTATCATAGTATCAGTAAGGCAGATTGCTGCGTGTTAGTCAACCGCATCACAGCGAGGGTACAATCTTGGACTCATCGCTTCCTATCCTTCGCTGGTCAGCTACAGTTGATCAGGTCAGTCCTTCATGCCATCCAAGCATACCGGGCTAGTCTTTACCTGCAACAGTCTTGGATCAAATCGAAAAAATTCTTAGACAATTCCTATGGAAAGGCCCAGAATTGGGAAAAGGGGGTGCAAAGGTCTCCTGGGAGGACGTGTGTTGCCCAAAAGAAGAGGGGGGCCTTGGCATCCGTAGGCTTCAGCAGTATAACAAGGCTACCATGTTAAAACATATATGGATCATGTTTACCAATAAGGAATCTTTATGGTGCAAATGGATTTACTCGACCTTCTTAAAAAGGTCGAATTTCTAGGTGGCCAAAAGCCGACCTATTGTTCGTGGACTTGGAAAAAGATTCTCCAACTCAGGACTGAGTTTCGAAGCTCCTTCTGTTGGAAAATCGGGGATGGTTGCTCGGTGCCCCTCTGGTTTGATAACTGGCACCCCAAGGGTCCTCTGAACTTGTATTTTCCGGACTCAGCCATATATACATCTGGCCTATCTAGGTAGGCGACGGTGGCGGACCTATTCACCGACTGTGGAGTTTTGACCAAGTTGGTCTTGGACTCTTGGGCGGAACCCCTTCCCACCCTTTCTCACCTCTCCGATCGTTTTGGTTGGAAGGGAAACACCTCCCACGTGTTCACGGTGGCCTCGACTTGGGATTTGACTAGGAGGAGGAAGACTCAGGTCTCCTGGCACACGTTCATATGGAACAACTCGATCACTCCAAGGTACCAACTAAACCTTTGGTTTATTGCCAAACGCAGGCTTCCTACCCAAGCTCTATTATTATCTTATGGTAGAATAGATAATGTTTTGTGTCCCTTCTACAATGAGGTGCCAGATTCCATAGACCACCTATTTTTTCGATGCTGCATCTCTACTAGCATCGCCTTCTTGTGGGCCTCCAAATGCAATCTGCCATGGCGGAATAGTTCGTGTGTTGAGAACCTCAATTGGACCGTCTCCTTCCTTGCGGGCAAAGACTTTTACAAGTGCATTGCTCACTTCTCTTTTGGTGCTCTTTGTTATTTCATTTGGAAGCACAGGAATGGCATCCTCTTTAGAGAGCAACGCTTATCCATTCCAACGATGAAGAATCAACTCATTAAGGTCATCAGAGACAAGGCCATCACCTTCAAGAGTGTGGATGATACTTATAGAAACTGGAGATTGCAGTGTAGCTGGGGTATTGATCCGATCATTTTTTCAGCTGGGAGTCTTCTACTTCGGCAGGGCCCTAGCTTGGTGTTTGCTGTCTGGATACTCTTCCTCCGCTTGGGTGCTTCCTTGATGGCTCTTCACTTTTTTCGTTGGCGGATGCGAGCGTAGATTGTGCTTCATCTGGCCTTTTGTGGCCTCCTACCGCTTTCCTTTTCCTTTCGCCATTGTTTTGGCTGTTTCTGCTTCCTCAAGCTCGCTCTATCATGGTTCCAAATAAACTAAACAAATGCCAGTCTAAACATCAAATAGGTTGGGAACTTCACTTCATGGACGACATGCCACACACAAATTCATTGAGAAGATTCATACTCTCAACAAAAGAGTAACATGCCACTCTATTCAATCTGGTCATATCTAACACAAGATATTATAAAAATACCCAAGAGGGAAAAAAGGCATCAAGAACACAAAAAGAGAGCAGTACAACAGATGAGATATCCGGACAGTTGTACTGAATTAGTACGTCCATGATGGGGTGCGATAAGAACGCACCATTTCATCTTGATACGCTACGATGGAAAGACACCATTTGAAGGGGTGTGATGGAGTCATATAAAAGGCTCCAGAAGACAACCGTTGGCACGGTTTGGCAGAACATACGCTCAGAATTCTCTCATTGTCTTGTCTCATTTCCATCAAAAGAAAAGGAAGCGTTACATTTATCCTTTATAAGAACAATCGACATTTACGCTGTAGAAATCGGGTGCTTTCCTCGTGATTGCATTTAGACCAACGTGAGATAGTGTTGTTCGTGATTCATCCGCAATTCAACGTTCGTTCCGGGGTTAATTGTTGTTTACACATCAGAAAAAGGTAAGTCGTCTTCCGCCGACTTGAATTCCAACATTGGTATCAGAGTCCAGTTGTGATTTCTACCTTGTTTTTCATTGAATTTTCTCGTTTCTCATTTGATATCGAGATCAAGAGTATGAAATCTACACTGTTTGGATGTCTAATGGTCTGAATTGCTATCTAAATTGTCGAAAACGAACTGAAGCGAAGAACGGGTTCAGGGTCGGGTACACCCGTACACTTTTGGCCATTTTTCGAAATTATTTTTCTACCAAAATCAATTTTCAAATATACAGGGTGAAAGTACTCATCGAGACGAGTCCGACGATGGATAGATCACCTCTGAAGGACGCTGGACGTGCCTACACGCATGACCAGAAGCCTATGCTCATGGGCATCATGTGCCTGAACCGCTGGGAATGCCAGCACGTGCGCAACACGCGCCGGTCGGTGAACCGGCGCATGATGACGTCATTATGATGTCATCCAATGGTCGGTTGCCGGATGATGTTATCAATGACGCCCATTATAATAGACTGGTTTCTTAATACTGGAAGACGAGGAAGAAAATTTACAGTTTTATTATTGGGATCAGTCTCATTTGGAGTAACTTGAGTGTTCTGGTAAGATGCTGCAAATAAGTAAAACAGGCTCATAAATGAAACAATGAAGAGAATTTGTATCGTCATTTCAAGCGAGGCATCTCTTTTGAGAAAGTCAAATCGGATCATCACCAGAGGCAGGTTTGATCTATTGCTTATGGTACTTACACATACCAGATGTCAGTTTCCGTCCGGCCCCAAAAATGCGAAACCAACAAACAACAACACACTCACATACTAAAGAAGACCCAAATAATAAGCCAAACAGTTGTCCAAATAATAATGCTATTTGTGATGATGATTATTATGGCTATAATGCTGCCAAAGTCATTTCTAAAAAATCCAATGCCAAAATGCACCATGCAGCACCGGAGACAACCAAGCAGAGGATAGACTGAAATAGCATCAAAAGTTTTACTTTTCAAATGCATCTAAATAGAAAGAAAACCTAGGACAGCACACTAGAAATTCTATTTGTAAAACCTACGCATAAATTGCTCAGACAAAACCTTCAACTGGTTAGGAAATAAAAAAGAACAAAAGTTTTCAAGCAGCAACTAGATTATTTCGCCTATATATCAGATTTATGCAACAAATCACATTCAAAACCTGAATAGTCTAATGACCGATTCACCAACACCAACAATGAACTTGTTTTCCAACATCTCCCACTTCCTAGACCAGAACTATCTATACTATACAGCAATTGACACTGACATGACGAACAGATTGATATTTAACCAAAATATAAGCTACCACCCAGAGAACAAACCAGAGTAATTAAGGGCCTGCATGTTTTCGTTCTTTTTTTTTTGTTTATGAATAGAAAATTTGTTTTTTTGTTCCCGGTAACAAAAAAAGAACAGAAACACGTTTGTTTGCGTTTTTGTTCAAAATCAGATTTTTTGTTCCCGAAACAAAGAATAGAAATGAGAAAAAAAAATTATTTCTTGCTCCAGAAACACTTTTGAAGAAACAAAAAACGTTTCTGTTCTTTTCTTCTTCTTCTTCTTTCTTTGGCCGGTCGCCGGCCTCGGCCATGGCCGGCGACCGGCCGTCGAGGGCCGGTGACGCCGTCGAGGGTCGGCGACCTCGCCGGCGACGCTCGGCCTTGCCGGATCTGGGCGAGGCCAAGCTCGCCCAGCCAAGGCAATGCTTGGCCTCGCCCGGGCCGGCGAGGCTCGGCCTCGCCTTGGCTAGGCAAGCTCGGGCCGAGGCTCGCCCAACCACGGCGAGGCTCGGGGGCCGGCGAGCCTCGCCGTGTTTGGGCAAGGCTGTCGGCCTCGGTCGGCTGGTCGTCGGAGGCCGGCGACCGGCCAAAAGAAGAAAAAAAAATGAAAAAATTAAAAAAAAAATATTAAAAAATTAAAAGAAACAAAAAAAGAATATAAAATCTACCAAACGTGTTTCTATTCATTTTTTATTCCCGAAACAAGTTTACCAAACGCGTGTTTAGTCAAAAATTGTTCCCCGAATGAAACACTTTTTTTTTTATTTCTGTTCCGGAACAATTTTTGAACAAAAACGTTACCAAACGCGCCCTAATATTCAGGCCCGATAGTAAAGGCATGTCCAATGGAATCTGTAGTAAATAGGAAAACCCAGCAATGGTATCAACAAAAGGAAGCTTATGGTTAAAGCAGGCCATGTTTTTAATGAGGAGTCTTAATTCATCAAGAACTGGAAGACTATTACCATAAAGGATATGAAAGTTGAGCAAAAGAGTAGGCAAAAAAGGATGCCAGGAGAATGACTCGATCAGCAACAGCTAGCCCTTTAGAGAGAATTTCTAGCACCTAAGCTCCAGGGAAACTTAACAATTTTAAGAAAATCCGTAATAAGAGAGACACAATAGGACGACTCTAGGCCAATAATAAGGAATTTAACAATGAACTGGAAAGAAATCTCGGAATGGAAATATATACGACAAAAATTGTGAGCACTGAAACAAAATGTAACTGAACCGGTGGCTTCGTAATTAACTAGTACAATATTGGAAGTAATCTCACTGGATGCTAGAAGGATTAAACTGAGAATAAACTGAAACTGTAGCATCAAAATGCTACATGAAACTCAAATAAACAACATTACGTAAACAGGAACACTGACCTAAGCGAGGCCACGGACTAAAAGGACAACCATTTCATCTGAAATCAGTTCCAGGCCCCTATATGATAGAGCCTCTCGACAGCCTGCTTTGAGACAATAGGAGTTCTATAAGTTTTGAAACTTTAAACTGACAATACTTATTGAGCCCAAATACGTAAAGGAAAGTAAGTTTGTAAGCCCAAATACGTATAGGAAAGTAACTTTGTAACTGCTGCTCGTCTTCAACAGCAATACTGAGACATAGCAAGCAGATAACAGTGCGCTTGGCATATTGTGGATCAGAGAGCGAAAAGAAAAAATACTAAAATAGTTGGGGATCTTATATAGAACAAACAAAGAGATTGATATCACAACTAAGCACAATGGCAGTTTCACATCAAGATAGAATATAATCTTACCTAATGACTACTAACAATCAACAACTGACGAGATGAATTGCTGTAACATACCTTTTTGATACTGTTGCCCAGTAGCGATCTTCTTATTTGTTGCGAGTCCAATTCTCATCGGTCTTGTTGAAAGGAAGACTCCATTCATCTCACTCATAGCATTTATCTGCTCACTTTCATCTCCAAACTTGACAAACCCATAACCATTTGTACGGCTCGTAAGCCTGTCCATTACTACTTTTGCGCTCTTAACAGAAGGATAGCGTCCTCTGAACATCTCTCGTAACATGTAGTCCGTAACATCTGAAGCCAAGTCCCCCACAAAAATTTTATAGTAAGGGGTATCGTCCGCACGCTTTTCACCAGCACTAACCCAGTTCAGTCTAAAGCTCTGTCCAACATTGGGCATGATTGCACCATTGTACGTCTGTAGTACTCTTTCAGCTGCTGCCCGAGTGTAAAACTCAATGAAACCATAACCTCCTGGTTGCATTGTCTGCTTGTTCCTGATAACCTTTACGCTGGCCACCTATATAAAAAAAAGACCTTCAAGAGGTGAGATACTTGATGTTCAAAACTTACACACTGCAATTTTCTCGTGCATCCATTTTACCACCAGCATTGTGGCGAATCTAAGTCTTAGGTGAATGTCACAACATGAGAGATGCATCGGACTAAAAGATTTCTCATCAACTTAAGATAGCACAGCAACAGCCATTCTTCTCAGCTAGTTTTGGCTCTGCTCATATACTCCCCATGTGAAAGTTCTCGTCCCCACCCCCACCACAGTGGTAAAACATGGTCATTGTTTTCCGACTAATTTTGATTGGAATGACTAAATTGGCGAATCGTTAAAAGATTTAGGACTAAATTGGAACATTTGAAAGGATTAGGACTAGGTGATTACAAATGCAAAACTAATGAACAAAAATGAGTGGCAAATCAAGACGGAAAAGTTATCCTTATAAAAGATTCAAGTAATCCTCTGAAACACAAAACTAAACATAAGATAAACAAAAGAAAAAAAAAAGAGATTGTACAATAAATTTAGAATTTTTTTTGGATAATTTTTCCTTGTAATATATTTAAAGAAAGAAAAAAAAAAGGTGAATCAAGGGTTCGCTCCAGTTTTAACTCTACCCAAGGGAATAGGCCGATGAATAAATTGACATGTATACATCAACCGACCTAGACAACAAACTCATTTATGCCGCCACCGCTAGCATTCTTAGCCAGAACGAGGCACACGCACGGTTGAGAAACGTAAATGATTTATCTCGATCCTTTCATCAGCCTACTTCCAATTATTGCCTGTTTAAAGAACTTTGGTAGTTGGCTTTGGTAAGATAGGGATGAATGACGACTAGCAATTAGCAGAGAAATTCTGACATCTTTAACAGCGTCATTTCGAAAAAAAAAAAAAAAAAACAGCGTCGTTTCGGAACCAAAAGATTAAAAATGTCATGCTCCCAATGCCAAAGATCGGAAGATGTATGTTTTATCCATAAAATGTGTGTTTTTCAGCAAAGGCCAAGAAACTACTGATTGGAATCTAGAATTGAAAAAGAAAACAAGCGTCAAAAGTATTTTTCATGAGCTTTTTCAATGGTAGATTTCCCTATAGAAGTAAATCACTAAGATAGGAAAAAGAATTCAATAATGTCTCAGATGAAAGAACAGAGAACTTAGCGAAATATTGGTGACGGGATGAAATGCTTGTTGATTATTCATTGAAAAAATAATGAGAAGAATGGTGGCCATTGTGGGAATGAAGTAAATAGAAATTTGTGTATGAGTCAAGAAAATGGTAATTTTGGAATAATAGGAATGAGGGTACTAAACTATTTTAAATAATTTTTTTACAATAAATCCACCATAGAATTTGTTAAGAGTACACACTTTCTATATTTGTTAAAAAATAGTTATATTTGTCGTTTAGGTATGAAACATGCTCCAAATGTTCTGGAATTTTTTTAATGAAGTAAGTATAACATAGGTTCATCAAATATAAATATGTTCATGTTAAGGAAGTTTTTAAGTGACTTATTAAATTATATGTCAAAATTGAACTTACTTGGATTAGGATTCATCAGATGAGGTAGTTGCCTCGACTGGTTGTGAACAAGGGGCCTGTTGAAGAGAGCACCGCCACTCTGTCATTCTCTCCAGAATTTCTAGCAAAAAAAAAAAAACCATCAAGAAAAGCTGCGCCACTTCTAGACTTCTCCAAAGAAATCTAGTTGTCACACTATAATAAAATAATGCTTATAGAATAGTGTAGAAAGCCAGCAAGTCACCGACTTTCCATCCTATAAATAGGAGCAACTTGCTCCTCATGTGTGTGAGTAAGAAGTCCCAAGTAAGAGTGTGTGAGTGGGTGGACTAGGTGGCGTGAGTGTAGAGTGTAGTGTAAGTGTGTTTCATGTGTGGTTTGTGAAGTGAGTGGGTGAGCAAGTATAATGAGTAGTTGTGAAAGTGTGATGATATAGAGAGTTTGTAATATTGTTTAATAAAGAATAATAATTATTCTACTTCTACATCCATTTACTTCTCAACAAGTGGTATCAGAGCAGGTTATCGGAGGCCATGTAAAGATAGTGGTCGAGGACCATTGTAAGTGAGTAGGCGGTCAGGTTTGTCGAGCCAAGGAGTGGAGTGCATTGAAGTTCTACCGGTGCACAATCTGGGATTGTGAAGTCAGTTGGTCTGGGACTAGGCTTACTTGGTATAGTGCGGGGCATTATACTCAAGTCACGATGGCGGATTTCTCGAGTTTGGTAAGTGGCATCGAGAAGCTCAACAACTCAAATTATAATAATTGGAGTACCCACATACAATATTACTTGCTAGGTCAAGATTTGTGGGATATTGCTGGCGGAGCAACACCACCCCACCCATGAATGATATCGAATTAAGAAAATGGAATATAAAATCAGGTAAGGCTCTTTACGTTCTTGCCGTGACTATTGAAGATGAAGTATTGCAACACGTAAAGAGTGCAACGACCTCGAAGGAGGCCTGAGATAACTTGGCAACGTTTTTACGAGGACAAACGATGCCAAGTTACAATGCCTGGAGAACGAGCTCCTCTCAAGCTCGCAACAAAGTATGATAGTGAGTCAATACTTTTCTAAAGTTAAATCTATTTGCGAAGAAATTTCAAAATTAGATCCTCATAATGCCATTTCTGAGACAAGAATGAGAAGAATAATAATTCACGGGTTAAGGCCGGAATATAATGGTATTGTTACGGCCACCTATGGATGGGCAAATGAGCCAACTCTAATAGAGTTGGAGAATATATTGGCGAATCAAGAAGCCTTAGATAAACAAATTTCTAAGGTCACAATTAAGGAGGATCGAAGTGCCCTCTTCAATAACAAAAGAGGGTTCAAGGGCCATAATAGAAATAAAGCAGGTGCAAGAGATGACTGTTGACGCCTAAAATTTACTTTTACTTAATTAGGTTTACTTTATTTTACTTTATTTTTTATTTTATCTTTTTTTCGGATAAAAAATAAACAAATAACACACAAAAAAAACAAGAAAAATAGGAAAAAAAACCATAATAGAAGCTGTAGAGGCGTCGGGCTGGGCCTCCAAGCCCAGCTCGACCGTTTTTCCTTCCCTTTCTTCCACGCGGATCTTAACCCGACCCAACTCGCGCACCTGTCGTCTTCCTCACGTGGATAAGATCCACGCGCTGGAGACGGCGACGCGCGCGACGCCTGAGCCGCGAGGAAGCCAACTTCGAACGAGAGTAGGAGCAGACGGTACTGGACGCCGACGCACGTGGGAGGAGCAGCTGGCTTCAGATGGGACACCGGTTCGGCCGGCGGAAGCCGTTCGGCACACGAGGACCGACGGTCGAAGCTCCGTCGACCGACCGCCCCCTCGCCTATAAATAGGGCTCCCTCGACGACGGCAAACGGCACGCCAAGAACGATCGAAGGCTGCAAAGCTTCGAGCTTCCTGCTGAGAGACTTCAAAAGGGGAGCCGAGGTCGAGCAAGCCCAAATCTGAAGGCTCGCTGCCAGAGAGGGAGAAGTTCTGCCGGAGAGACACAGAGAGAGGGAGAGTCGGATCTAGGGCTTGCAAACCTCGGACAACCCACTGAGAGACTTCAAGGGAGGTCTGAGGTCGAACGGCCAAGGATCCGAGGCTCGCCGGAGGAGAGGGTAGAGAGAGAGAGGGAGACGGATCAAAGTCGCAGGCCTTGGACAACCTATTGAAAGACTTCAAGGGATCCGAGGACTCACGGCCGGAAATCCGAGGCTCACCGGAGGTAGAGAGAGAGAGAAATTGGAGGAAAAGGGGGCTGCGCGAGCCCTGCCGTCGTCGCCGCCCTTGTCGCACCGTTCTCACGAGTAGGTAGCATACCGCCTCTGCCGCCGTCGCCGTCGCCGTCGCAGCCCTCCTCTTTGTCCCGTTCTCATGGTCACTGTCGCTGCCGTCGCCGCCGCTGCCGCCAGGACGCCTCGTCCCCCTCCCTCGGCGCCGCAAATCAGGAACCCTAGGGTTCTCGATTTTCCGGTTCGTGGCCTCGGGTCATCGGATCGGACCCGGGCTGCAAACCGGGTGGGGTTTTGAGGGGCGGCTGCGAGTCGGGTTGGGAGTCGGGTCGGACCAGGGTAGGGATCCGCTAGGAACCCGGTCGTCGAGCCGGGCCGGCGTCCCCAAATGCCCGGCCACGGCGTCGTTTTAATAAAATAAAATAAAATAAAGATGAAAAATCTGAGTCGGGCCCGCGTTTGGGTCGCCGGCCCGGGTCGGACCCAACCCGCGGATCCGACCCGGTCGGTTTTTTTTTGTTACTTTAATATAAAATAATATTCTAATAAATAAAAATAAATATTTTATTTTCAAAATAATCAAAAAGTGTTTTATTTTCGAAAAGATATTAAAAAATGTTTTAATTTCCAGAACATCGAAAAATATTTTAAAAAATGTCGAAAAATATTTTATTTTCCAAAAAATGCCAAAAATCCAAAAAAAAAAAAAAAGCCAAAAATTCATGATAAAGCCAAAAAAAAATTCAGAAAAAGCAAAAAAGACTTGTATTTTTCCAAAAAAACTAAAAAAAAAAAAAAAACCCAAAAAATTAGAAAATGACTCAAAAATGTTTTTTCCTCCCAAAAATGCATGGAAAATCCCTCGAACATCCAAAAAGCCTTAGGGTTTAAACAAGATTAGGTACCGAAAGGGCATTAGTGATTAACTAGTGTAATCAAGTCCCCGATCCTAATTTCTCTGGTTACTTAGGAGTGAGTATTTATCCCGATACTTCGCTTCGGTTTCTAATCAACCCACCCCAACTCGATTAGTGGCGACTCCATTTTAAAAATTGATTTACAGGTTAAAAACTCAGACTATTAAAGTCGTGAATTGGTGGATTTGAGAGAGTCCGGGCATAATTAATTTCAGCCGAGCCATTAGCCTCCTTAGGCGCCCGTACCCGATTGCGGGCGTCGAGAAAAAGAGAGGTCGCGACAGCTTGGCGACTCCACTGGGGATCATTTTTTAGGACTTAGGCCATTTTATCTTTGTTTAAATGCTTTGCTGACTCGGGTTTTTTTTCTTTTGTGCAGGGTAATAGCTCAAAGTTTTTTTATTCTGTTAAAATAAAATGTTTTGTGATTATAAACTGCTGTGCATCCTTAAATGTTTTAGCACTACAAATGGCACACACAACCCGGCCGCCGGACCTGGGCCGCCATAGGATTTCTATGATGGTGTTAAGAAAGATACGACCTCAAATGCGAGACTGTGATGTAGAGGTTGCCTTTTTTTTCCCCAAATTTCTTAGCCGAGGTTAAGGGGGTATGCTGCTAACGCGAGACTGCGACGGGCGGATATCTTTTTAATTTCATCAAACCTTCTGAGTTAAAAATCGAGCCGCACGTCCCATGCGCACGTCTTTGTGCTTGCCATTTTATTTAAAAGCAAAGTGATTTCTTTACTTTTACTTAGTCTTTTTATTGGCCCATGGCAATTTAGGATAAGCTTTTCAAAGTCCCAGTCTATATGCGATGGGGAAAGACGATATCCAGTTCATTCCTGCTCCCAAAGCGGAACTCTTCAGATGGTGGGGTCAATTGGATCAGTTTGCCCAAGAGCGCGTGAAAGCCAAAATCGATCATCTCCTATCGTTGATTCAAATCACTGTTCGTCCCGAAGTCATACAGACCATGGCACATTTCTAGTGCCCGAAGACAACTACTTTCATGTTTGGTGGGTTTGAGCTAACCCCAACTCTAGAAGAATACAGCATCATCACTGGAATGCCTCTCGAGAAAAAGCTTGTTAGGCCATCGACAGGCGCCCTCCCGTGGCGCGGGTTAGCGCGACTTTTAGGAACTAAAATCCATGTCATGAGACAAATTCTTGAAAACAACAATAATACCTGCCCACTAGAATTCATGAATGCATGTTTTCAAAATCAGCCTATGACCCAAAAAAGCGAGATTTTTCTCCTGGCCTTTTTTGGGTTCATCATTTTCCCACATCAAATAAATGTCATAAGTCCTAAGATGGTATGGATAGTCGATCAGATCTTGAGGGGGCAAAATTATGTTAAAATGATTTTAACTGAAACATTTTTGTCCTTTAATCGTTTTAAAGAAAACACGGAAAAAATCATGCGGGTCTCTCCGGAAATTTTACAAGTCTGATTCTTTTCTCTCCTAAGTGAATTCCGAGACTTCATGCGATCGTCTGGAATGAATGATTTCGAAAATCTATTACAAAAATTTATGGTTTTAGGACCATACATTCCCAATCAAAGCTGTTTAAATTGGATAAACTTCCTAAGAGACCCGGCTCCTGAGGCATTCCAATGGTGTGCTGGTTGGTTCTATGAAATGAAAGCTCGCTTTGCTTTCAAGCGCCGCTATCCAATTCCGTTACTCGGCCTCACCGGTGCCATTTCCTATTTTCTACATAGGGTGGCACGATAGTATGGAGCCCTTCAGGAGATCCCGCCATCTTTCAAGAAGAGGGTCCCTCCACTCCTTTTCACCCATCAAAGTTTTGAATACACGTTCGAGATTGACATTATCGAGGAAGCATGGAGCAATTGCCATCGCAAAAGGATCGTGGTACCTGAAGGGCTTAAGGGAGAAGAAAAAACCCACCACGCCTCCATGTCCTACATCCACAACCATCGTATCTCGACAAAATGGAAGCCATCAGTCCCTCACTCAATCAGCGAGAGCAGCCAGCACGAGCAAGCAGAGCTCATGGAGAGGGATTTGGGAATGGACTAGATGCACACCTCAGAGCCAGTTCAAGGAAGCAAGCGTCATCGCAAGAACAAGGCTCCTCGTCACATATAAATTGGCAATCATGTGCCCCTTAGTATTAAAGTTCTGTCCCATTGTTTAGGGACTTTTGTTTAATATCTAGTATTTCATTCTGTCTTTTCAATTTCAAGTTAGATGTCAGAAGTCTGCGGTCTATAAAATCATATTTTGATAAATAAAAAAAGCAGTTAGACCATTGCCATAGGTCAATCTTTGTTTACTTTCATGCTCATTCATTGTTTTCGCAACGACAGGTAATTATGAATCGCCAGCCACCAATCGCCCGCGAATGGCCTCATGCAATAGGGCCCGATCAAGATGATGTACAAAATCGTCTCATTAACATTGAAGACGGCATGGGACAGATGTCCATTGTCCTTCAACAACTCTCGAGACAAATGAAATCCACTTAAGTCGAACCCAGCTCTGTAGTTGCCTTAAACACTGTCATGACACCCGCAAATTTGCCAGAGAATAGCCAGTACCATAGACAGTTTGAAAGGATCATGAAAAAGTTAAACCAGCTGCAAGAGCAGAATCCCATGGACCTGTCCAATTACGCCGGCATTGAGATCCCTGAAAAACTCAAAGCACCTGAATGCAAAAGGTATGCTGATACCTCCCGCCCAGAAACCTACCTGCAGGCCTACTTGGTCCGAAGGATGATTTAATCGTACCAATCAAGCTTGACTGGCCCTGCCTTGCGATGGTACATTGTCAAGAAGATTAGTCCCCTTAAAACCTGGAGGGAACTAATTTATGTTTTTCACCAAGAGTATGATATTGACATCACCCCTGACATCCCCTTGCCCTACGAAGAGTCGATGATCACGGAGCACGAGGAGCTATTAGTCGCTGGGATAGGGGAGGAACATGTCAATGAAGCCTTGCATAATAAATGGGCAACTAAACAACACCCTGTTACTGAAAAATTTCCCACTAGGAAATGCAAGGAGCCTTTGTACGAGATCATAGAATCAGAGCCTGTTCAAGAGCAGGGCACGACTGGACAACTCCCCAAGCTTACTCCAAGAGCTAGGGTCCAAAGAGCACCAACCCCTATCAACTTGGAAAGTGAATCAGACAGTGAAACTCTAATGTCTCTCACTTCCCTTGACAGAATCAAGCTGGCAAAACGAAGGGCCCTACTCAAAAGGTCTAGACCAGAAGCCAAGAAAAGAAAGCCTAAGCAGATCAATGCAGCATCTGCCGACGAGCTACCACACCAAAGCTTCGAGCATTCCCTAAAATATAATCCTGAAGACTTCCCGACCCTAGAATACAATCCGAAGGACTTCCAGCGTTATTTCGACAATGAAACTGACGATTTATCGTATAATTGTTTCCTATTCTCATCTGGGGATGAAGGCCCGTCAGAAGAGAAAACATATGTCTTTATCCGCTATGATTTTAACGAAGTACTAAGCTCGTCCTCTGACCATGAGAATAGCTTCAATACTTCATCCTCATTCGGAAATTTTGACCAAGAAGAAAGCAATGGGGTAATCTCGGCAGAGTCCAACTTCCCTGAAACAGAAAAATTCACCACTACAACAAATATGCAGTCGGAAAACCAGTGGTCTAACCAAGATACATCAAGCCCGTCTTGCACTCATAGGATCATGACCCTTGGAGAGATGTGGATACCTAATCTCTGCAAGTATAACGGCACGACTTGCCCCGTGGCCCACTTGCAGTACCTCCATGCTGAAATGAGTCGGTACTATGGCCCGATGTCATTCACAATCCAGACCTTCCAAGAGAGTCTTATGGGGTCTGCATTACAATGGTTCATCAGAGTAGATATCTACCTCATGAGAGATTGGAATGAGCTGTCTTCTGCATTCCTGCTTCAGTATCAAAGCCAGATTGGGACTGAAGTACCTTGTCAGAACTTGGTTTACTTCAGAAGAAGACCAATGGAGGATTTTCGAGCATATGCGAGGAGGTGGGAGGCTTTTATGATGCAAACTTACCCTCAGCTGGCCGAAGAAGAAATGATAAAGCTATTCATAGGGGCTTTACCTCGCAAGCATCGTTGTTGGTTGCATGGGTTGCATTTCCATAGCTTCAATGAAGTGATCCTCTCATGTGAATATTTCGAGTCTACTAGAGGCGAGGAACTCAAAGGCGCTTGATTTCGAACCAACACTATCAAAGCACTCCTTTACACAGGAGTTTTCATAGGTTTTACTTGTTTTTGTAATTTCATGTTCTTATCTTGTCTAGTGTGCTACTATTGTATTTTCCATTCCAAGTACTCTATTGTACAATTATAATATTTTGTTTTAAGAGCATGAGGCGGTACTCCAAACCTACCCAGTGATGCTATCCAACCATGAAAAGAAAATATCATCCAAGAAGAATACTGAGGGCTGGGCTTCCTCATGCTTTCTTCCCCCCAAAGATATATACTTTTGAAAACAAAAAATGTTTTATTGCCAAAAGCTTTTGTCAAAACAAGATTATTAAATCATGTTTGTCTGTCTAACTCACTCACTTCATGTCTCAGAAGATTATTCCCACCCCCTTTGACTTAGTGTAACAAGGGGCATTTGAAGCAAGCACATCATGTGAACTCGTCAAATTCGAAGACACCTTGCCAAGAAAACGGGGGCAAACCGAAAGAAGCATCCCATTTCAAAAGGGTGAGTCTCATTCTCTGAATATAATTTTGGAAATGATGTTCTCTCTTTTCTATTTACAGGAAACGAAAGATAAGATGTAATAGGTATAGGCATACAATTGAAAATCAAGCCGTCCCTAGGAGCTCTGTACACTCCACCTCGCTCCTGCCGGAGCAATATCTTTTCCCCACAACGTGCCTGCGCAACTAGATTTTGCAGTTTCATCAATGGGATTTCCAGCTTCGACAAGCCAAGAAGCGCAGAAAAGGAATTTCTTCTCTTGAATTAACTACTGTCAACAGGGAGAAAATCCAGGCAGTTGAAACGATATCTAGCCCCTATTCAGACAATGACTTAAAGCCTAGAAACCTCACTTCATGCTCTAGACGCATGCTCTCCCAAGAAGTGATTGCCATCAGAGAACTGGAGGTTTTGATTGTCCATCTCAGATTCCATAGAAGCTTGAAGTACATGACTTTGCCCAATGATGCTATAGTTAAAGACAGGAGAAGAAATTCCACAGAAGGAAAGCGTTGAAGATGAATCAACAATCATGCATACATGGTCACAAAGGAGGAAGGCCAATTGAAGGAAATATTGAACTATGCCAAGACGAAGAGGTTGTCATTAGTATGCAAAAATCCTTAGGAATCAACAAATACAAATTCTAGGGAAGGGTAATTTGATATCGTTTCCAATACTCCCACTATCTGAACCCACTTTTGACATATTTTCCCTATTTGACAGGGAGCATCACAATTCAAGAACCAAACTCAATGGTTAGGCAAATCAATATTGGCCAAGCTAGTACGTGGAAATGACCCACATCAAATTCACCTGTCTTCGTGTAAAAAGACATGTCATCCAGGAGCCAATTCAGAGAATAATTGACCTAATGAAGCAAGGGACATAGGACTCCGTGTCCCCATATCACTTCAGGCTCACCCAATCATTTGCAAACCAGTGAAGGGTAAAGTTGTATCGATTCCAATTATTCGACTCTTGAAAGAGTTCATGACTAATACATTCCCTCTTGTTTGTTGCAGGATCACCTGACTATCAAAAGCAAGGATAACAAATCAGTGAGAAGCATGTCTTGTTTGTTGCAGGCTCACCTGACTATCAAAAATACAAATAACAAATCAATGAGAAGCATGACAAACTCCCCTAAACGAAATGGCGTCCTAAGTAATCGCCAAAGCAAATGACAGAAAATCTTCAGGCCTCAACTCACAGTTTAATTTTGGCCAGACTAATTGATCTACTTGTACATCTTCTCTTCTGCAGGAGCAAAAGCAGAGATGCCCGATCAGATTCCCAATCCTTGGCTGATCATTCATGTGTCATACCCCTAATCAATAGGGACAATCATCGACACCCATTTGCAAATAATATTTTTGATGTTCAAAATCTAACGTATTTGGAAACACCATTCTGTTGACCCTTAAAGCTACTAAGAAGGTCTTTTTGAGCAAAAACCATTCATTTGTTTTGAGAGTACAAACTCTCTCATGTTTAAAAATGCTGCATGCCTTTTCCAAATGGATTTTTGCATGATGATTTTGTCTGTCTAAATCATTGATTCCATTGAGAATTATTATAATAGACAGCTAAATGAAGAATACAAGATTTATCGAGCATGCTGGATGAGGCACGTCAAAATGATGAAAGGCAAGCCATATCCTACACACAATCCCCCCCCCCCCATCTATACACTTGTGAGATGAGTGCAGAAAATTCCATGGCTGCAGGGTAAAGAGTTCTCTCGCGAATGGTACGATAACCAAAATGGTGAGAGGCATTCCATCACTCACCCCATTGAGCCCCATACATTGGTGAAGCTTCCCTTATACCCTCGTCAAGAACCACCCCACACTAGGGCAGAGCGAAGGCAAAGCAGCATCACAAGGTGAGAAGAGAGATAGAAATTTTCTTGCTCGCACTTGCATCAATTTTCGGGTGTCTTTATTGCATATGAACACTCGAGTTAATTTAAGTACCCTAGAATGACGAAGAGCAATTCTTTCTGCACTTATATTCATTGTACAACCCAATTGAGTCTGTAATTTCACCATCTCATGGAGGCAAAACAGAAGTTACTACCATTTAAACAGCATAGCTCGGAGCGCTAGCTGAAGACGAAGACTCAAGAGTCTAACAACAGTGTCGTGATTGAACTTGCCTAGGCTAGTTCCTCTAACGACAAGAATGAAAAATAGAGGCATAAAAAAGCAGTGTACCTGGTAAGAGTAAGGTCAATGCCTATAAAAGAAGAACTGGAATAAAAATAGGGGCATGAAAAAAGCAGTGTGCCTGGTAAAAGCAAGGCCAATGCCCCCCAGTCAAAAATACAGCCAAGAAAAGTTGTTGTTGTGGTCTATAGAACCTCCATCTAACAAGAAAGACTAGTGACAAATGCCAAGACAGTCACCAACTCTCACTTTATTACATGTGAGCCAAGTCTACATTACATCCCATTGTAAAAGTCTCTTCAGACTAGGGCACTTCAATTAACGTAGGATTTCATATGTCTATAAACATCGCTCCAAGACGTACGAGCAAGATTATTCTATCTCTTTTCGCAGGATTCTTGACTTGTAAGCCCGGAGACGATCGTGCGGCACTCCATTCATAAGCCTTGACTTTGATGGTCCCCTTCGATGAGCCACTGACCAAGACTTCATCACAGTTTCAACAAAGACCTCTCACATTAGTAAAGTCGTACTGTTTGCGAGAATACTCGGACCCCTGCTGACATGATGACTGTGAGATAGTGTGGTCCTTATAAATCCTGCATCAATGGTCAGGATAGCCTTTTCCATGAGAGTGAGCGAAAAGTCCTTTCAGACTAAAAGTTCCTCATCTGGCATGCTCAAGACATCTACATTCTAAATGAAGGTTGTCCTTCAAAATCTTCCCCAGTGGAAATCAGATGATGCAAAACTGACAAAATTATCATGCATGAATCTCATTTGAACTCATGAATTTACAGTATATACAATCATGCGTGCATATTGTGCAAATAGCAGACATACTCTTAGAGATCAGAGATATTGCCAGGTAAGCATATCTCTATTTCCATTTGTCTTAAGGTACCTATCACGGTCTAGGTACTCTCTTCTTGACACTCGACCTGTTCAAGTTGTCCCTAGAGTATTGATACTTATGACTGACCAAGTATCATTTTATCGTTGAATGCTTGCAACTATCTTAGCATCCCATTGTCTTTGAGTACCAGCCACCGTTCGGATACTTTTTTTTCCTAACACTCGACCTATTCGAGTTGTCCCCAGAGTATTGATACTTGTGACTGACCAAGTATCCCTTTATCGTTGAATACCTACTGCTGTCTAGGTATCCCTATTGTCTTTGAGTACCGGCCATCGTCCGAATGATCCCTTTTCCTGACACTCGACCTGTTCGAGTTGTCCCCAGAGTATTGATACTTGTGACTGACCAAGTATCCCTTAATCTTTGAACACCTACCGCTGTCTAGGTATCCCCATATCTTCAAGTACCCACCGTTGTCCAGGTACTTCCTTTTCATGACACTCAACCTGCCCGAGTTGTCCCCAAATAATATAGCAGTTGTTCAAGCATTCCATTGCTTTGCTTGGCACCGCCGCCCAGGTATGCTTTCTAGCACTTGGACCAGCCTGAGTGGTTTCAGATCATATCATTAAATACTTGTGTTCATCCAAGTATTCCAGTACTTTGTACACTTGCATCTACCCAGATATTCCACCCCTTTTAAGTGCCTGCGGCAATCCAGGTAAGCCTTGTGCTATATCAATATTCCCATTACCAAGAGGTGAGAGACCTTCACGAATATCTCAGGTACATCCTCGATATTCCTAATTACCAGGAGATGAGAGACCTTCGTGAATATTCGGGGCACGTCCTCGATATTCCCAATACCAAGAGGTGAGAGACCTTCACGAATATGCGAGGCACGCCCTCGATAGTCCCATTACCAAGAGGTGAGAGACCTTCACGAATATGCGGGGCATGCCCTCGATATTCCCATTACCAGGAGGTGAGAGACCTTCACGAATATCCCAGGTACTCCCTCGATATTCCCAATTACTAGGAGGTGAGAGACCTTCATAAATATCTCAGGTACGCCCTCGATATTCCCAATTACCAGGAGGTGAGAGACCTTCATGAATATGCGAGGTACGCCCTCAATATTCCCAATTACCAGGAGGTGAGAGACCTTCATGAATATGCGAGGCATGTCCTCAATATTCCCAATTACCAGGAGGTGAGAGACCTTCATGAATATGTGAGGCATGTCCTCAATATTCCCAATTACCAGGAGGTGAGAGACCTTCACGAATATCCCAGGTACGCCCTCGATATTCCAACTACCAGGAGGTGAGAGACCTTCACGAATATCCCAGGTACGCCCTCGATATTTCCCAATTGCCAAGAGGTGGGACACCTTCACAAATATCCAAGGTATGTCATTGATATTCCCAATTATCAAGTACCCCTTCGATGCTTGTGAATGTCCAAGTATCCCTTAAGAATTCATACTTGTGATCATCCAAGTACCCCTTCAATGCCTATGGTCAGCCAAATACCCTTCAGGTTAGTACTTGTGAATATACAGGTACTCTCTGATAGGCTTGTGAATGTCCAGGTATCTTCCAGAATCGATGCCCTGAGAAAGGTCGGCGCATCCTCCCGAGAAAAGTCGGGTACCAGCTGTTGTCTTTGACAGAGGTCAGACACCCCCACAAAACAGATGCCCTAAGAAAGGTCGGCGCATCTCCCGAGAAAGGTCGGGTATCAACTGGTGTCCTCGATACAAATCAGGCACCCACAAATGAGATGCCCTGAGAAAGGTCAGAGCAATCTCCCGTCAAGGCGACCGAAGAAAGGTTTGGGTCCTAGAAAAATCATTGATTGCTTTAACAGGCGACCGAAGAATGGTTTGGGTCCTGGAGAAGCAATTTCCCGTCACGGCGACCGAAGAATGGTTCGGGTCTGAGACAAACCATTGATTACTCCAACAGGCGACCGAAGAAAGGTTCGGGTCCTAGACAAATCATTGATTGTTTTAACAGGCGACCGAAAAATGGTTCGGGTCCTGAAGAAGCAATTTCCCGTCACGGCGACTGAAGAATGGTTCGGGTCCGAGACAAACCATTGATTACTCCAACAGGCGACCGAAGAATGGTTCGGATCCTGGAGGAGCAATCTCCCATCAAGGCAACCGAAGAAAGGTTCGGGTCCTAGACAAATCATTGATTGTTTTAACAGGCGACCGAAGAATGGTTCGAGTCCGAGACAAACCACTGATTACTCCAACAGGCGACCGAAGAATGGTTCGGGTCTTGGATGAGCAATCTCCTGTCAAGGCGACCGAGGAAAGGTTCGGGTCCTAGACAAATCATTGATTGTTTTGATAGGCGACTGAAGAATGGTTCGAGTCCTGAAAAAGCAACCTCCTCACATCACCAGGTAAGATGACGCATTGATACTTGCCAAAACTCGGGGCTCACACCCTATCTCACTTACTCCCGGTAAGTAACTACAATTATCTTCTTATCTGTCTTAGTATATGTAATGTTATATTGCTCTTTTTACATAGGATAATAAGTCCCAAATAAAATATAATCTGCTACGCATGTATTGATAAAATTTAGGCATCAGTTTGTCTTTGAATGCAACCTTTGCGAGCTCACCTTCAAAGAGGGGCAGCTGTTGACGGCTAAAATTTACTTTTACTTAATTAGGTTTACTTTATTTTACTTTATTTTTTATTTTATTTTTTTTCGGATAATAAATAAACAAATAACAAAAAAAAAACAGAAAAAAAAAAAACCATAATAGAAGCTGTAGAGGCGTTGGGTTAGGCCTCCAAGCCTAGCCCGACCGTTTTTCCTTCCCCCTCTTCCGCGCGGATCTTAACCTGGCCCGACTCGCGCGCCTGTCGTCTTCCTCGCGTGGATAAGATCCACGCGCCGGAGACGGCGACACGCGCGACGCTTGAGCCGCGAGGAAGCCAACTTCGAACGAGAGCAGGAGCAGACGGTACTGGACGCCGACGCACATGGGAGGAGCAGCTGGCTTCAGATGGGACACCGGTTCGGCCAGCGGAAGCCATTCGGCACACGAGGACCGACGGTCGAAGCTCCGTCGACCGACCGCCCCCTCGCCTATAAATAGGGCTCCCCTGACGACGGCAAACGGCACACCGAGAACAATCGAAGGCTACAAAGCTTAGAGCTTCCTGCTGAGAGACTTCAGAAGGGGAGCCGAGGTCGAGCAAACCCAAAATCCGAAGGCTCGCAGCCGAAGAGGGAGAAGTTCTGCCGGAGAGACACAGAGAGAGGGAGAGTCGGATCTAGGGCTTGCAAACCTCAGACAACCCACTGAGAGACTTGAGGGGAGGTCCGAGGTCGAACGGCCAAGGATCCGAGGCTCACCGGAGGAGAGGGTAGAGAGAGAGAGGGAGACGGATCAAAGTCGCAGGCCTTGGACAACCTACTAAGAGACTTCAAGGGATCCGAGGACTCGCGGCCGGAAATCCGAGGCCCACCGGAGGTAGAGAGAGAGAAATTGGAGGAAAAAGGAGCCGCGCGAGCCCTGCCGTCGTCGCCGCCCTTGTCGCGCCGTTGCCACGAGCAAGTAGCATACCGCCTCTGTCGCTGTCGCCATTCTCATGGTCGTTGTCGCTGCCGTCGCCGCCGCTGCCGCCGGGACGTCTCGTCCCCCTCCCTCAGTGCCGCGAATCGGGAACCCTAGGGTTCCCGATTTTCCGGTTCATGGCCTCAGGTCATCGGATCGGACCCGGGCTACGAACCGGGTGGGGTTTCGAGGGGCGGCTGCGAGTCGGGTTGGGAGTCGGGTCGGACCCGGGTAGGGTTCCGCTAGGAACCCGGGTCGTCGGGCCGGGCCAGGCGTCCCCAAACGCCCGGCCACGGCGTCATTTTAATAAAATAAAATAAAAAGATGAAAAATCTGAGTCGGGCCCGCGTTTGGGTCGCCGCCCGAGTCGAACCCAACCGCGGATCCGACCGGGGTCGGTATTATTTTTTATTTTAATATAAAATAATATTCTAATAAATAAAAAATAAATATTTTATTTTCAAAAAAATCAAAAAGTGTTTTATTTTCGAAAAGATATTAAAAAATGTTTTAATTTCCAGAAAATCGAAAAATATTTTAAAAATGTCGAAAAATATTTTATTTTCCAAAAAATGCCAAATATCCAAAAAAAAGCCAAAAATTCATGAAAAAGCCAAAAAAATTCAGAAAAAGCCAAAAAGACTTGTATTTTTCCAAAAAAAAAAATACCAAAAAAACCCAAAAATCCCTTTTGTGTCCAAAAATTAGAAAATGACTCAAAAATGTTTTTTCCTCCCAAAAATGCATGGAAAATCCCTCGAACATCCAAAAAGCCTTAGGGTTTAAACAAGATTAGGTACCGAAAGGGCATTAGTGATTAACTAGTGTAATCAAGTCCCCGATCCTAATTTCTCTGGTTACGCAAGAGTGAGTATTTCTCCCGATACTTCACTTGGATTTCTAATCAACCCACCCCAAATCGATTAGTGGCGACTCCATTTTGAAAATTGATTTACAAGTTAAAAACTCAGACTATTAAAGTCGTGAATTTGTGGACTTGGGAGAGTCCGGGCATAATTAATTTCAGCCGAGCCATTAGCCTCCTTAGGCGCCCGTACCCGATTGTGAGCGCCGAGAAAAAGAGAGGTCGCGACAATGACAAACCATGGAAAAGTCATGGAGAATGGGAAAAGCGAATAGAAGGAACTGGACCTCGGCCAGGGGGAGCTTGTCGAGACCACGATAAGGATGACAATGAAGAAAAGAAGAATAGAAGGCGTAATAGACAGTGTTACATGTGTGGCAAAGTAGGTCACTTTGCCGGGGATTGTTGATTCAAAAGAGTTGAAGGAAACGTTGTGGCATCTAAGGAAAATGATAACGAAGAAGAGTGAGATTTCCAAGCATCCTTTGCAGTGGAGGAACAAGAAGAGCTTGCAAGTGTTGGAGAAATCTTCTTGAAGTGTTTTGAAGCTGACAAATCCTTTCCATCAGTCTAGTCTGAAGGTTTGCAGACTCTGCTATTTAAAGTCTGAAGACCTGCGGACAGCCAGATGCAAGACTCAAAGTCTATCCTCATTGACAGTCTCTAATCCGTTGAAGAAAGGTTATCCAGAACTGGATGTTTCATTAAGGGTATGACCTTATCAACTAGAGAAGATCTCGTGGCTGGAAAAGACATAACGGAATCCTTTGATTGATCGAGATTGAATCGATGATTGAAGATCCGATGATTGACTGAATATTCTTGGAAGGGTCTACTTATGGAAACCGAGATCCTGATTGTATGGGCAAACAGGATTGATGGGCTATCGACACGTTCCTTTAATAGCTCGAATTATCTTCTTAATTGATTCCGTCCAACGGGTATATTGGATGAATTCTTTTGGTAAGTGCCAACGGGTATGATGGCATAAAGGAGTATATAAGGAAGACGTTCTAAGTTGTTCAAGGTGTGCGCGATAGAGAAATTCCAAAGTCTGAAAGCTTCCAGTTGTTTAGACAATTTTCTTTGAGCGAAACATTGTATTCAAAAGAGAGTCTATATTTGTAAGAAACCTTGAGGAGCTGTGGTAGAACATCTACACTGTGGAATCAAGGGAAAGCTGTGGTGTAACTTCTCTTTTGTTCATAGTGGAATCCAGCCGGTGGGTTGTCAGTGCGGAAGAGTGGACGTAGGCTTGAATAAGCCGAACCACTATAAACCCTGTGTTCAATTTTCTCTTCCTTACTCTCTTTACCTTAATCGTATTTGATTTTGTTAATCAAGAAAGAATTTCCTTTCTATCGTTTGCCAAGAATCGCTTCCGTATCTCGAGAAATTTCTTGTGCACCTATTCACCCCCCTCTAAGTGCTTATACTAGCTATCTCAGCAAGCTCCTCCATCGTAGAGTTAGGAGATGCGATGGCCCTCATCACGGTAAGTGATAAATTGATTGATTATGATGAAGATTGGATAGTTGACTCGGAGTGTTCAAATCACATGACCAGAGATCAAGGCAAGCTATCAAACATGTGCGAGTACAAAGGTGGACGAGTAGTTGTCACCACAGACAACTCAAGGTTGCCGATTACCCATGTGGGCCAAATGATGATAACACCCCGATTCGGTTCGCATCAAGTCGAACTAAAAAATGTGTACCATGTGCCAGGAATGAAGAAGAATCTATTATCTGTGGCACAACTTACAGACTCGAGCAATTATGTGGTGTTCGGTCCTAGAGACGTTAGGGTGTACCGCAATTTGAAACCTACTGGTACACCAATCATGGAGGGGCGTCGATTAGAGTCTATCTACGTGATGTCAGCCCAGACGGCATACGTGGACAAAACTCGAAAGAGTGAAACACCCAATTTGTGGCGTGCACGGCTTGGGCACGTGAGCCACCATAAATTAAAGGTGATGATGAAGAAAGGTATACTAAAAGGTCTCCCCCACTTGGAAGTCCAAGAAGACGTCATCTACGCCGAATGCCAGTACGGGAAGGCACATCAGCTTTCATACGAGGAGTCCACATTCAAAGCTAGGATGCCTCTTGAGCTTATCCACTCAGATGTATTTGGACCAATGAAGCAACCGTCAATCAGAGGATCAAAGTACACGATCAGGAGTATGTTGCATCCTGCATGCGAAGAATGTTCCACCCAAGTTTTGGGCTAAGTGTATGAAGATAGCAGCGCACGTGATCAACAAACTACCTCAAGCAAGGCTTAGCTTTATGTCACCTTATGAGAAGTTGTGGAATCGCAAGCCCATGGTAAGTCACTTTAGAATATTTGGGTGTGTATGCTATGCATTCGTGCTAGACCATCTTCGCAATAAGTTCGATAAAAAGGCAGTTCGCTGCATATTCATGGGCTACGATGATCAAAGAAAAGGATGAAAGTGTTGTGACCCTACAACAGGGAGGTGTTACACTTCCAGAAATGTGGTGTTCGACAAACTATCATCTTGGTGGACATCACAACCTAATTCAAAATAAGTTGAAGAAGAGATTCGTGAAGGAATGGAAGAAAATGACGAGATTGATAAGGGCCAGCAAATTGAAGAAGGAAATGATAATGTAATTGGAAGAAAAGAAGTCAGAGCACAGTCACCGGAAAAATCAAAGACCCCATGGTGAACTGGTGTACATCAGAGAACTATAGAAGAGCTTCGACCAAGTCAGATGGAAGAACTTGAAGAACGGGAACATCAAGTTAGGAGATCAACAAGACAAAGAAGACCAAATCCCAAATATGCAAATGCGGCGCTAACCAAAGATGTCGGAGTAGTTGAGCCGTCCACATATGAGGAAGCCTTGCAAGGCGTGGAATGGAGGAAAGCTATGGAAGTAGAGATACAAGCACTAAGAAAGAACAAAACATGGGACTTAGTGCCAAGACCTAAAGAGGTATGTCCTATATCTTGCAAATGGGTTTATAAACTTAAAACTCGACCAAATGGGTCGATAGAAAGATATAAGACATGACTAGTTGCTCGAGGATTCTCTCAAAAGTATGGCCTAGATTATGATGAGACATTTAGCCTAGTAGCAAAGATTACTACAGTTCGAGTCTTACTAGCACTTGTAGCAAGCAAGCCGTGGAAATTATGGCAAATGGATGTGAAGAATGCCTTTTTACATGGAGAACTAGATCAAGATATATACATGGAGCAGCCAAATGGTTTCAAAAGTAAGATTCATCCAAATTATGTTTGTAAGTTAAAGAAAGCCCTCTATGGCTTAAAACAAGCCTCGAGAGCATGGTATGGGAAGATTGCTGAATTTTTGGTACAAAGCGGTTACTCTATAGCCCCAACAGACTTGAGCTTGTTTGTGAAGGCAGAAGATGGCAAGCTTGCAATAGTATGATCTAATTATCACTGGAGATAATGAAGAAGAGATATGCCAGATCAGAACCAACCTATCAGTACGGTTTCAGATGAAAGAGCTTGGAGAATTGAAACATTTTCTAAGACTCGAGATTGAGAAGACCATTGAAGGACTATTCCTATGTCAGCAGAAGTATGCACGAGACCTCTTAGACAAGTTTGGGATGCTTGATTGCAAACATATATCTACTCCAATTGATGGAAATGTAAAGTTATGTGCAATTGAAGGACAAGAATTGAAAGACTCAACTATGTACAAGCAATTGGTAGGTAGCCTTATTTACCTAACTATAACACGGCCTGATATTACCTTTGCAGTAGGAGTAGCAAGTCGATTCATGGAGAAGCCACAAAAGCCTCACTTAGATGCAGTCAAGCGCACACTAAAGTATGTAAAGGGTACAATTGATTTTAGGCTTTTGTAAAAGAAAGAAGCATCATGTAAAGTTGTAGGCTATTGCGATGCTGACTTTGATGGAGATCGTGACATACGACGATCAACTATTGAATATATGTTTAGCCTCGGATCAACAGTAGTGTCATGGTGCAGTAAAAGACAGGCAACTATGTCACTATCTACGGTAGAAGTTGAGTATAGAGCAGCAGAAATGGTAGCACAAGAGAGTACATGGCTGGTACAGCTAATGGAGAATCTTCATCAACCAATAAATCAACCTACACGGATATATTGTGATAATTTGTCAGCCATAAGCTTAGCAGAGAATCCAGTTTTCCATGCGAGGACCGAGCATCTAGAAGTGCACTATCATTTCCTGCGGGAAAAAGTATTACAAGGCGAGATAAAGATGGAGTATGCCAAAACAGATGATCAAGTTGCAGACATCTTCACCAAAGGTCTTGGAGTTGTAAAATTCGAAGAGTTTCGAAGGCAACTTGGTATGATCACAAGGACCATGCTAAGAGAGAGTAGACGGTGAGGGGGAGTGTTGAAGAGAGCACCGCCACTCTCTCCTTCTCTCCAGAATTTTCTAGCCAAAAAAAAAAAAAAAAAAAATCAAGAAAAGCTGCACCACTTCTAGACTTCTCCAAAGAAATCTAGTTGTCACACTATAATAAAATAATACTTGTAGTATAGTGTAGAAAGCCAGCAAATCACCGACTTTCCATCCTATAAATAGGAGCAACCTACTCCTCATGTGCGTGTGAGTAAGAAGTCCCAAGTAAGAGTGCGTGAGTGGGTGGAGTAGGTGGCGTGAGTATAGAGTGTAGTGTAAGTGTGTTCGTGTGTGGTTTGTGAAGTGAGTGGGTGAGCAAGTACAATGAGTAGTCGTGAGAGTGTGATGTTATAGGGAGTTTGTAATATTGTTTAAAAAAGAATAATTATTCTACTTCTACATCCATTTGCTTATCAACAAAGGTTACTGGCTTATTCGGTTTTGGTCGAAGGAGATGTCTAGTTGTTTGATTCCTGTATTTAGCCGCACAACAGAGAAACAAGAGTAAAATACAGGTTTTTTTTTTCTACATTGTTATAAATATATAATTATATATATTTGTTGTGGGGCGAAAGGGTCTTTGTCGGAGAAAAGAAAACAAAGTAAAATATGTTTTTTTATTTTTATTTTTTAACTTTTACCTCTCTCGCCCTTTTCTTGTGGAAAATAGCCTGTGGGCTCTCGAGTAGAGCGCAACCTTTGAGTGGCACGAGGGAGCGCTCCGAACAAGGAGCATCAGACAGATGGCGGGTTATTGCTGTGTAATTGAGATTTTTTTTTTTTTTTTTGTGACCGAGGACTCCACCATGTGCCCCCGTGCCCGAACGGCTCCTGAGGGCCGGGCCCCTATACCTCGGGGAAGACTAGCACAGCAACCTACCGCCATAGCCCCTCACTTAAATCGCTAACAACGCAGGGTTTCGAACTCTCGACCTCAGTAATGAGAGAGGGACTCTTAACCAACTGCTCTACCCACGGATGGGTTGTAATTAAGTTATTCATGTTAGCAAAAAACTTCGAATCGATACCTACTTATCATATTTATCTCAAATTTATTTTTATGTCACAAAAAATTTAAATTGGTATATTCATACTATATTTATCTCAAATTGGTACACTTATTACGCTTCATATTATAAAAAAAACTCCAAACTAATACTGTAATGTCATATATAACAAACAAAAATTCAAATTTAACACAATTTGGAGTAAATGTGGTATGTTTATAAACATAACGCGGATGTTTCAATTTCAAGATTTTTTAGACATATTTTGTGGCACAAAAATTAATTTACAATACATGTGGTACAAGTGCACGCATTTGGAGTTTTTGGTGATATCTTTCCTTATTTATTTATAAACAATTTAGATCTGGATTAATTTAGGTGAGGGAACACTAGAACATTTGAACGATTATAATTTTGAAACTTCAATTATAATAAATTAGCACTTCCCATAGGATAGGTACCGATACTCAAACTAAGTCGCATAAATTTCTCATGTCCTTTTGGTGATTTATTGCACCAACCAAACCTCCATACTTTAATGAAATCAATTATGATTATTGGAAGGCTACGCATGAAAGCCTATATTGAAGCAACTAACCTAAAAATGTGAGAAGTCATATCCCGCCGGTTTCCACACTAATATCACAACAACGAATACCACGTTTTACCACTGTCGCTCTCATTTTGCTGTCAAGATCAATAGGACACTACTCTACACTACCAGTTTTTAAAAGGGACGCGGGGAATTGCAAAATTAATCTTGTACCAGATGCTATTGGAACCATGATGGAGTCCAGCGATGAGCAGCACGATTCCACGGCGCCGCTGCTTTCGCCGGCTGAGGAAGAGCAACCGGCATCGGCGGCGCTGGCAGCTCCTCCCTCGCCACACCAAGTGGACTCTAAGTTGGAGACCGTGCTTACCGACATGGAGTTAACTTACTTCAATCGCCTCCGATTGGCTACTTGGATAGAACTCAAGCTGCTGTTCTTTTTGGCCGCCCCCGCAGTTATGGTCTACATGATCAACAACTTCATGGCTCTCTTGACGCGCATCTTCGCCGGCCACCTTGGGAACCTCGAGCTCGCCGCCGCTAATCTCGGCAACAGTGGGATCCGACTCTTTGCCTATGGCCTTATGGTTGGTGTAGCTACATAACCCACCTCTCTAACTTTTCGGGATCAATTCCTTAAAAAAGCACGAACTTTAAGTGTTATCCCAAATCTGGCCCGAACTTTATTTTGTCTCAAAGAAAAGTACGAACTTTAGTTGTTGTCTCAAATTTGGCCCGAACTTTATTTTGTCCAAAAAAAAAAAAACGAATTTTAAGTGTTGTCCCAAATGTAGCCCGAACTTTATTCGAGACAAAATAAAATAAGTCTATTACAAATAGGCTTCATATCTTTATTTAACTTCAAGATGCACACGCTTTTAATATCTCGCTTTAAGGCAATGTAATTTTCTGCTTCCAACCCAACTTCTGACATTGCAAATAGCTTGCCAATTGTTAATTGATCTAATGGCCCTAGCTATGTGCCTCATCCCCTGGAACTGAAGCTGCTATTTTTCCCATGAGAATCATCAGTAAAGTTCACTTCATTGGAGGACGAACTTAAATTTAACACTTCATCCAAACACTCGAATGCAGCATCGTTTTGTTGTGTTGGATATTATTACTGACGTGGAAATGCCACGTTGGATGACTGTGGAATGAGGATTAACAAATGGCCAGATTTGGGACACGAGTAAAAGTTTGTGCTTTTTTTTTTTAGACAAAATAAAGTTCGAGTCAGATTTGGGACAACACATAAAGTTCATGCTTTTTTTTTAGACAAAATAAAGTTCGAGTCAAATTTGGGACAACACCTAAAATTTGTACTTTTTTTTTAGACAAAATAAAGTTTGGACCAGATTTGGGAAACACCTAAAGTTCATGTTTTTTTATGGAATTGGCCCAATATTGCGAGCCACTTACTTTCATGCCAATAGCTAAATCAATTTCTACAAATAACTACTTTGAATTTTCCAAACGTAACAATGACTTTTAACCTAACATTCGTTTCTTTTTCAAAATGCTAATGTAAAAACTTAGATTTTCTTATTTTAATTCCAATGTCCTATAGGAGTTTCAATACATCAAGATAGAGTTTGAAACTTTATTTTCCATTAATAACTCATCTTCTTCCTAAGTAGGTGAAGCGTTCATCTCCAACATTTAGAATTTCTTTTTCTTCTTTTGTCAAAGATGAAAAAATTATCTTCTTGTTTCCCAAAACACTACTTCATTACTAGTTACTCACTATAGCAATTGTTAAAACCCTCTTTTGACATTTTTCCTCTCCTAGGTTGGAAAGTTCATTGGCTCAATGCAATAAAGCTCCTTTATCCTTGGACTCTGTAATGTCCCTTAACATTCTCAATTTTATAGATGAATTTAGATAACCTAGCATTGGTCTTTTTTCTGTAACAGCTAGGGATGGGAAGTGCCGTGGAGACACTATGTGGCCAAGCTTACGGGTCAAGCCGATACGATATGCTGGGCATTTACATGCAAAGAGCGATGGTCGTGCTCACCGCCACTGGAATCCCGCTCACCATCATCTACGTTCTGTCAAAGCCCATACTGCTCCTGCTCGGAGAATCGACAGAAGTGGCGTCTGCGGCCGCAGTATACGTGTACGGCCTCATCCCGCAGATATTCGGCTACGCCCTGAACTTCCCCATACAGAAGTTCCTCCAGGCGCAAAGCATAGTCCGGCCCAGCGCCTACATTTCGGCGGCCACGCTCTGTGTTCACATCTTGCTGAGTTGGCTAGCTGTGTACAAGTTGGGTCTAGGGTTGATAGGTGAGTTGAGAGAGAGAGAGAGAGAGAGAGAGAGTGCAGGAAATTCTCTTTAGAGTTGGATGCTTCGTGAAAAGTGGATGGATTCCCAAGAGATATGACGTTCACGATGATATCCATAGTCCCTACAGAAGTAATTTGAACGAGTTATTACTCCGGCGCTACGTAGATATACTTGGGTCCTGGAATTTCGTCGTGTAACATTGCCTGCCATAGCGTCTAGCGGCACTCATGCACGTACTACTTGGATGGTTCTCATCAGTCCAAGATGACCATCACACGACTCTTGAAAGTACCCAGTACTTACTCCAGCCAATAGTGCCAAAACCTCTCTTTCAATTATGCCCGGAGTTGTTTGTTTGGTCGTGGTAGATCCATTCCATGATGATCCGGAAGTTTTGAAAGGTCACTGTTGAAGTCGCCGGCGGTAGATACTCCATAGACGTCCATAGAACATGATCATTTCCTCCAAACCGTGACAAATTTTTCAAGCAAAACCAACTTAGAAAAACCTTTGCTTTTAGTTTTTTCCTGTGCTTATCACAAATACTCAAGGGTGATTGTGAGATTATCTGTGATAGGTACATCACTGGTACTGAGCTTGTCATGGTGGATAATAGTAGGGGCCCAGTTCATTTACATAGTAACGAGCCGCCAGTGCAAGCAGACATGGACGGGGTTCAGCTGGCAAGCCTTTTCGGGGCTATGGGACTTCCTCAAGCTCTCGGCTGCATCCGCCGTGATGCTGTGCCTCGAGTCCTGGTACTTCCAGATCTTGGTCTTGATCGCCGGGTTGCTTCCCGACCCCGAGCTCACCCTTGACTCTTTGGCTGTTTGGTGAGTGTGCAAATCATACTTTGTCCCCTCGCAGAGTGACAGACAGAGTCGAGCATACCTAAAAGACCTTTAAAGATCTTTGTCTCAAATATTTCAGTCCTTCGTATGCATATCGTGTGAAATTATGAATAATAAATTGTACAATGCCATCATATCCGTATGTTATTCATGTATTTCACCTCATTACCAAAATGTTTCACTGTGATCGAATAATGTGCTCTTTCGTCGAAAAACAGATGAAAAATGTTTCGAGTATCATTAGTTTTACCTTAGAAAGTTCTAATGAGCTCGGGTGTCTCAAAGTCTCTCGTAATGTGTGAAGAACTATCATTTCTATGTGAAATCAAATTTTATGCTCTAGTGTTGAGATTAGGTGTCAACTCATGCATGAGAAGAATGGAAGTGTGATTCATGTTTTTTAAATGCAAAACTCTTTGCGTAGACAATCTGCCATCTTGTTACTTTTGGTATGGCAGATCTTGGCTTGTAGGAATCGGGCGTCTTGGTCATGGGTTGTGATGTCAGTAAGATTAGTTTCTTGTCAAACACCATGTTTAGCTTTGGTCTTTTGTGGAAGAGAATTTGTCCACGACTTGTCCTGGACCCCTAGCATGTCAAGTAGGTTTGGACAAACGCTTCCCAACTGTATATCAGCAATTTAGATAAAGTGGGTGGGTGGCAACAAGGGCAAACGTACAAATAGATAGCTGCGTCGAGTAGACATGTATACTGTCATATACACCGTATATAAGAGATGAAGTTTATAGAATATATAATAAAAATAAAGAAGCTAGAAGATTGCCGACGGAATATAAGACAGTAGGAATAATGACCACCAACTTTGCTCCCCGTGTATGAGAACTTATTCCAATTTTTTCTTCCTAGAATATATTCATCTAACTATGATGGATAAGGCAATGTGGATTCCATTAGTAGCTCTCCCTTTCTTAGTGGCAAGAGATCAGAGAAAAGGATACTAGCTTTAATTTCTGCTGTTCAATTGTCTTTTACCTTTTTATCTCAGCTAAAAGCCTTTCTTCAACCTCATAATTGATGCCAGAATAAAGCATCAGCATGTCAACTTGTTAGTTGAAAGCTTTGCTTATCCCTCATTTCAATCTCTAACCGAAAAGCATCAGACAAATTAACTTTGACGGCATGAGAAACTGATAATTGTGCATAGCTTTTTCTGTGACCAAGAACTTAAGGATGACAGCACTTTGATTGATGCTTGCTTTTCGAACTATTTTCTTGCCTATTCTATGCTTTTCCTTTCCGATTAAGTGAAATGGACAAAATGATTCACTAAATGAAATCATGTAGATCATTTTTTGCTTTGAGATGTGAAAGTTAATGGAAAGCATGGTTTTTCGGTTGTGCAGCATGGCAATACAAGCACTGTTGTTCATGGTCTCCGTGGGGTTTAATGCTGCTGCAAGGTAACTTTTTTTGTGGCATGATTTTTATAGAATACATGACCGGGGCAAATTTCGATTACACAGGCTAGTTTGCACAAAATATGTGTATTTTGAAAGCAAAATCAGTCAAATGTACGCACATTGTAGACTAATATCTACAAACGAAATGTTACAAAGTCATGGTCCATCCATCAAAATGCACATTAATCTTCCAATAGTACAATGAGCTATTCAATCATTTTGAAAAGTAGATATATACTTACAGCTCCATCTTTACCCAAAAAAAGAAAAGAGAGAAAAATCAAAGGTCCAGTTAATTATAAAGTTGTGGTATTTGATTATTCGAGGTTAACTAATCATGTGTATCATGTAAGAGCAGCGTGAGGGTGGGAAATGAACTAGGGGCGGGGCATCCAAAGTCAGCAGCATTCTCAGTGGTGATTGTGAACTTGGTCTCCTTCATAATTGCTATGATTGAAGCGGTTATAGTGATGGCACTGAGAAATGTGATCAGCTATGTATTCACAGAAGGTGACACAGTGGCCAATGCCGTCTCTGAACTCTGCCCATACTTGGCAGTCACTCTCATCCTCAATGGTGTTCAGCCTGTTTTATCCGGTAAGCTAAATTTTTTTAAGACTCCAATACACGTCTAGTGTTTCACTCTCATATGGAATCGCTTCTCAATACAAGCGGATGATTCTGGTATCTGATAAGAAAAATTAGGGAAGCGTGCTTCTGAGTTCAATCTCTCGATTTGGATCGGCGACATGTGATGCAGACCATGGTTGAAACTGCATCCTAGTCATCCTCATGCATCTGCCGCCGTAAAGCTGATGCTCTTTTTCTCTAAAAGTGAAAGTAGGTGTCACCAGTCATTTCTTTAATTGATTCTCACAGCCCGAGGAACTCGCTCAGATGGGCTTGCTTGTATTGTCTCAAGCAAGAAGAGCTAAAGTGACCCTGACCCTGACCCTGACACATTAAAAATGGCCAGCCTGAGCTAAGGTGGTTATAGAATAAATGGCCTGCTCTGAGCTGGTACAGATCATACATCTGATGCACCTTCATCATCCTGTCAAATTAGAAAGCTTCAACCAACAAAATATCCAAGCTTCAATCATGCCTATCCAACGCAAGATCATTGTCTTTTACTAGTACCGGCTCGAAACCAGTAGAGGAAATAGTTAGGGGTGAGTATTGGTCTAGGGTCGACCCTAGACCTACCCTGGACCGGCCCAACCATGGCGATCCTGGTCCGGTTCCCGGGGGGATTGGGTCGGTCCTCGGTCCTAGGATCTCTGGACCAACACTGTGCGAGTTAATCCTCGATCCTAGGAGTTTAGGGTCGGTCTAACCCAGATCGACCCTAACTGTATATAATATATATACTATATAAAATATTATATATCTACTATATTATTTATAATTTTTTTTAATTGTCCATGACCATATTTACAAACGAAGAAAATGTCTCTGTGAGGAGTCCTCATGGCATAAATAGCTCCTTATGGTATCATCCTCTAGTATTTGTTTTTTTATGTCTTATCTGTCATCTTAGTCTTCAACTTACCAAATTCGAAAGAAACAACTTCTTCATTTGCCATTTGACACTCACCTTCCTCGCTACTGGTTGCTTGCATCGCTCAACACTCGACACTCACCCCACTAACCACTCAACACTCACCCCACTCAATGCTCACATCTCTTTGCTGACCTCGCTCGTCACCAAACTCATTGGGTCAATCCAATCCTCGATCGCCGTTTCAGGAAGTGCAAAAAATGAAACAAAAAAAAATTATCAATCGATCATGGGTTGACCCTAGAATCATACCAAACCCATTAGATTGGTCCGATCCTTGATCCTAGGCTCAATAGGGTCAATTCTTGATCCTAAAAATTGAGAACCAACACTATGTGGGTTGGTCCTATGGTTAGGAGATGGATCAGCCCAACCCGAACCATGCTTACCCCTAGAAATAGTAGTACATTGGAAAAAACTTTGAATGTGGAAAGTGTGAACCATAAAATTCATGTCTGTCATTTTCATTTTCTGTCAAAATTCATATTTTTTTTCTTGGTAAAAGGTAAGTATATGTTCATGCGTCCGTTACCTAACATTTGGAATTTCGAATCAAAGGGGTCGCCGTGGGATGTGGGTGGCAAGCCTTCGTGGCCTACGTTAACGTGGGATGTTATTACGTGGTTGGAATTCCAATTGGTTGCATCCTTGGATTTAAGTTCGACCTAGGCGCCAAGGTGAAATCCTCTCACCATTAAACATCGTTTTATATACGTTCGATTTTCTTTGTTTAAGCAGTTGAAGAGCTACCGAGATCGAACGCCCGATCATTATGATTTATGATTTTGGTTGCAGGGAATATGGTTGGGTATGATAGGTGGTACGGCCCTCCAGACTCTGATTTTAATTTGGGTCACATACCGCGCAGACTGGAACAAAGAGGTAAACTCTAATGCAAATTTACCATCTTTTTCATCAAATCAGCATTTAGTGATCGTATAGCTTTTAGCGTTGTCGCTTTGAATGACATGGCCGTGATGCCATTTGAACTATTAGTCTACCAATACGAACGCTTTACCAAAACGCCTGAATCACTGCTCAAATGGGAAGTCACGCTGCGTGATCTTTTGTCCGCAGGCTTCACAGTAGCGTCACAGTTCATCGTCCAACTTGAGATCACTTCTTAAATCTAGATTAAAATGAATTTTTCAGGCAAAAATGTCAGCAAAAATTCATTTTGGAGTTAACATCAATAGCGGGCCATTTCATTTATGCATGTCCTTCACTAGGCTCTTGACCCACTGGGTTTGAGCTCATCTGACTTTTATCCATTGACTGTTCAGTGAGAGACAGATACATAGTTAAAAAGACATGCTTATATGCATAAATGTCTTACCAGCCAGCAAGCGACTCAAATGAATACGTCTAACTAGAGGGCTTTGGTTGTTTGTTTCATGTTTCAGGTGGAGAAAGCTAAAGGACGTTTGGACAAATGGGAAGACAAGAAAAAGCCCCTCCTGAAGAGCTAATCCTCCAATTTAGTCGACTCGGTTAGTGTCGCTATGAAGGCCAAGCCAACTTATTTCGAGAGCATCTAACTTTTTCGTTCAGCCAATAACCTGCATGCACTGTTAGCCCAATGGCAATGAACCATTCAACATATAAATGCCTGACGAACAATAACCGTGACGAGTCGATCATCGCCCATGATGTCATTGTCTTTCTTGAAACAGAAAATGCAGAGGTATCAGGATTCAACTGGAACGCAATTGCATATCCCAATTTGGTTTATAAGTGGATGAACACATTCTAAAACTTGGCTGCAACTAATGATCAGTCATCTTCCCTTGTTGATTGTTGCAACAAGCTGATATGTGACGTTAGTCAAAAGGCCGCAAATCGTGTATGTTACAGATGACTGAAAAAGAAGGCAAGATTCACATAAACTTTAATCTTCTAGGCCATGGAGGATCAGTTGATAGTAGCATACCTGCCAAAACATGACTTGCATTTGATAGCAGGTTGGTGCTATGAGGAGTGACAATTAGGACGTATCGAGCTCATCAGATCATAGTCATTAAAAATCCGGTGTTTATGCATCATTGTGTTTGCTACTGGACGCGTTCATGGGCCTAGGAATCAAATGAACCCAACAATATTCGCACAAGATTCAGTAAGGTCTTTTGCTATTGGACCCGGTCTAAGCACAAGAAAAATGTCAACCGGTGTGGGTTTAAGCAATGTTAGCTCTCGATACGCTGTCATCTTCTAATAAATTATAGGATACGATTTTTGAGACCAAGCAGAAATAGAAAATGACTTGAGTCGTGCTATTGGGCTTAGACTAATATAGAAACCATCAGCACAAGCAATCCCATGTATATATTGCAGATCTTGTTGCAGAACATGCATAAGCCGGTACACCCCCATGTTATGTCGGATTATATTACCTTAAATCCAATTAATGCGACCAAGAATCCTATGCTAAACCTTAGCGTCTCGGCAGCATATTTATCTTTCTAATAGGAGCCCAGAAAATATAAACAAGAAAGATGCCACAAAACAGGGAACAATAATGATGACCTGCCTGCCCATTCCTTCATAATTTTGGTCAAAAAATACGGAATAATCAAAAGTTTCTTGGTCTAGCCGCGCTGACCATCAATTATTATCCTTCATCGAATCAACCCAGCTGTATCATCGAAGCCGACAAGTAATTTCCGGAGGGACAAAAGTACAGGCAAAGAAGGTACGGATGGTGGGGAAATTTACGAGGGAGAATGCGAATTTTCCGGAGATTCCGACAGTACATGCATGTATTACTTTGACCTTTTCCTAGGGTTTAGGTTTAGGCTGGTGGAAACGATTAGATCCGACAAAAAGAGAGTGAAAGTGACAATGGAACGCATGGCTTTACAGGCTCGCAATGTTTTCGTCAAAGACACATGGGTATGACAAAGAAGTCCCCCATGTCTTGCTTGCCTCCTCTCTACCTCGTACACAATTTTTTTTTTTATATGATATTGAATCTCCATGTTAGATCGATACGTTTGGTGATTCCCCTAAACAAAAAAATACTGCATTCATGATTAAAAAAGAAAACTTAGTCTTCATTTTATTATTTTTATTAAGTGAGATTAAGTTCAACACGTCATAGAAATCCTCCTAGACACCCTGTCATTAAACCAAATGCAATTCATGTCATTGAGATTTAGCAACCGAGGGCTCGTTACATATTTCAAAATTGACACGTATCATCATAGTAAATTATTTATCTTTAGAGTTATTTGCGAATCCTGTGCTTTTTCGTATTATAGATCGTCTCTCATTTTATTCGTCAAACTTTCTGTTTCTTCTGCAACTTGTCTTGCTGTTCATAGCCAGTGCTTTTCTGTGTTGGGGCAGCTAGATGGAAAATTGCTTGTCAACTCGAACTAAAACGTATCATTTGACTTAATATTCATAATTTTACGATCTCAAAAAAAGGGCTTAAGGAGGCGAATGATCTCATGACATTAATGATTGTATCATTTCCTTACAGACAATAAGTCCCGATAGAGAAGGGCAAAATCTGAAAAATTTAGGAGAGAGTTGGAAAGCTGGATTCATATGAGCAAATGTGGAATGCTGGCCTTGGTGCTCTCTCCGAGTCTGAACAAGCGCATGCAGCTCCTCTTTATCTGCTTCACGATCTTCTGCTTGTAAGCACCGACCCTGGACTGAGAGAGCGTCAGCAGCATGCCCTTCCTCATCCTCTTCAACCTCTTGCCGACCCTCATCTTGAGCCTGCAGAACCTGATCCGCAAGAAGGACGGCCGCCTTGCTTGAGCAGACTCGCAGTCGGCTCTCTCCAACGCCTTGTAGATCAAGAACTGAGCCCTCCGGTGGCTCGCCTCCTCCGGGTCTTCCTTCTCCATCTTCGAGTAGCCGTACGGCCCCCTTGAGGAGATCGACATCTCGGTATCTCTCTCCCAAAAAGACTCGTCGGCTTTCGGATGGAGAATGCCTGGATTGAAGGAGAGAGCGAACGTCGTTGATTTGTGAGATTGAGATGGTTTGAAGTTCTGAGCTTGAATATATAGAAGCAGCGTGAGGTTGGAAGGGTTGATGATGAAGTTGCTGATATGGGGGCAGTGTCATGTGCCGTACTGTTCAATAAACTAAAAGAAAATGAAATGAAGGAAATAAGACTAAGATGCCCTGACAATTGACATCATGTGGAAGATTTTAGTCTTTTTATTAATAAGAGGATGCCACTTGCTAATATGGTTTTTCAATTTAAATTTCATGAAGACTCCTCATTAATCTTGGATTAGGGATCATCCAACTAACGGATAAAAGAACAAGCCATGTTCTGTTCAGATTTACTTATCTCCACTTCAATGGACAGAACTAATAATCACAGCATAAAATCTGATAAAATACATGCACTTTCCTTTAAATAAGTAGTAGTACTAGTCGATTTTTTTACATTGACTACAAGAAATGAAAAAAAAAACCACTAATGTCGTTGAGGACGAAGCATGTGAAATTAATCAAGTGAATTCATATATTACTCGACCGTATGCTATATTGCATAATTTGCTTGTAGAGCAATTTGAACTATTAAAATTGAGATATTCAAATCTATACTTTTACCTCATGATCGAATTGAAATTTGTAAGAATCACTAAACCTATTTTAGTTTGCTTGTAGAGCGATTTGAACCATTAAAATTGAGATATTCAGATCTATACTTTTACCTCATGATCGAATTGAAATTTGCAAGAATCACCAGCCTATTTTATTTCGAGATAGTTCATAAATCTGAATTTAATCATCAAGAATGGCTTCTCCTTCTCCCATTATACAATGAACTTAGGTGGTAGAAATTAGGATTGAGAGGAATCTCTTTTGGGTTGATGAATCCGAGGATAAAATGAGAAAATGGTACATCCAAAGTACAACGTACCTGCCGTGTTCAATTTAAAACAAATGAAGAAATCAACACTAAAGGAGACAGGGCCACATTGAAGATCTCTAGCTGCGTTATCAGGACACCTATCAAGTGAAATTCGCACCTAACTCGGCACTTTTTCTTAATTTCGTTATAATATTCATTTATTATACTATATTTTATTTTTTTATTTTATTTTTTATTTCATATTTTACTCTATAAGTTTCTTTATATTATTTTCCATCTAGTGGGGTTGATAATTGATTTAGGAGGGAGCGCCGAAGTCAAAACGGGGGGCATGGAACATGAGGGCCAGTCTTCGTGTAGAGCTGACCAAGCTTTCATCGGGTCCACAAAATTAATTATATAAAAAATTAGGGAGGCTTTTCCAAGATTTAAAACGACAAGGACCAATAAGCAAGAAACTTTTAAAGCTTTATTGACCAAGATTTTTAGAATGCTAACGTGAGTGCGATGGCCGCCGACTCTTTTGAATGTCTCCATATTGAATTTTATACACGAACATATGGAAAAAGAAATTTATTTATATCATAAAATATGGTTAGTAATTAAAGTTAGATACCTCTAGACGATTACCTAACAAATCTTTTCTTTTCATGGAGCGCATATCGGCACATTTGGAATGTGTGTCCAAATCTGCCTCATGAAAAATCACCTAAATTCCTATTTGAATGGCGCGCAAAGACACTAAATTTAGGCTCCGTTGATTTCTAAGAAAATAAATGATTTAAAAAATATTATCCTAAAACTGAAAGTTGAAAATAATTAGTCAAATAAAAAATATTTTCATCATCATTAGCAATTTATATCTAAATATTATCATCAACAATAAAAATATTTTTCATTCATACAAGCGATTATTTTTAGGAAAAACGTTCCAAATCATTTTTTTCCATGAAACCAACTCACTCTTATATTAAGGAGAGAATTTTAGTCCGGGCGAGTGGCTAAAACTTGTATTGAAGACCAAATCCTTATCAAAGTACATACATCAGTCATGGGCATGCTCTTTGGCAAGAAGTCCAAGGAAGGATTTGACAAATTGAGACATGATGTTACCGAAGTTCTTGGAAAAATATTCAAGTTCAAGGAAGGTAGCAGATCGGGGCGGCATCTTGTTATATTCTTTGGATCTTTTCATCAAACAAAAAGTAATGAATTTTTCTTAGTCTTTTTTTATTTTAATGTTTGGCACTTGGCAGTCGGCAGCTCCATTAGTGTGCCCTTGACATGGAATAACTTAATAATGTGCAATTTTGCCTATCAAACATGAAATCCCAACGTGGCATATGGCCACCTTATAAGACCACCCCACCTTGCAATCCTTAATCCTTAATAATATATGGGAAAATGACACAAATAGTCCTAAACTTTGACCTAATGTTCAAGCCCGAACTTTTGATTTGTTCAATATGATCCCTAAATTTGTGTCTAACGTATAATGTCATCCCTAAACTTTTAAATTGTTCAATACAATTCATAAATTTTTTATGTATGCTTTTTCTGAACTATATGAAAATGTTTAATATTATGCTTGAACTCGAATTAATGAAGGTACTACATTGAACATTTTTGTATAATTCGGGGATAAAGTTGAACATGTACCAAAATATCATAAATTACATTTAATGAATTAAACATTCAAGGATCCCATTGCACAATAGATTAAAATTTAGAAATTATCTGTGTCAACATCCCATCATTTACATCATAAACCCTCGTCGCCCTAAAAAAAAATGAAGGAGAGAGAATACAACATAGTAGAAAGAGGAGGGAGACGACGCAAGAGGTCTGTTCAATCCTTCTCGCGTCCGGCCAGCTTTTGCACAACTACAGCAATTGTCGTTTGGGCTAAGGACAAAGGAGTGAGTGTCGTCCCTAGTCGTGATCTCCCGTGATCTCCCGTGATCTCCCCAACCAAATGCATCAACCCAACATCAACATCTGCCCAACCAACTGCATCAACCCAACATCAAGAGGGCAGTCATGGCGCCGTTCAACTTCAACGGGGGGAACCATGCAAGGGCGGCGACGTTACTGGAGGCACAAAAACCGACACCAATACAAGCTCTGATCAACTGGGCTCGAAGTCTTAATGCGCTTCTTCTTGTACGCACCATTTGTCTACTAGTACAATTAGCTTTTTCCCAATGTCTACACTAACATCACAGAGCATTCACCCTTCCTTCAGGTACCACTATGTTAGTCTGAAGATGCTCTCTCCAATACCAGCATGAAATCCATCCTTTCACCAGATAAGAACAGTACAGATTCGATAAATACTGATAGCTCTTGAATGGAATATTATAACGGAAAAAACCAGATCTAAAGCTCTACTCGTAGCTATTTAGGGTGCACAAGCAAATCTCAACGACTACATCAACAATAACGCCAAGTCAAGGAGTTGGCGTGAATCAACAGTTAGCCGACATTGCTGATAACATAGGGGCAGAGAGACCGAACAAATGTCTATCGTGGTTCCAACCAAATAAACTAAATAAATGCCAGTCTAAACATCAAATAGGTTGGGAACTTCACTTCATGGACAACATGCCATGCACAAGTTCATTGAGGAGATTCATACTCTCAACAGAAGAGTAACATGCCACTCTATTCAATCTGGTCATATCTAACACAAGATATTATAAAAATACCCAAGAGGGAAAAAAGGCATCAAGAACACAAAAAGAGAGCAGTACAACAGATGAGATATCCGGACAAAAGATTCAAAGGTTTTATGTCGGTGTGAAAATTCTAAGACAACAAACTAAAAAAGGCTCACAATAGGCAAGAAAGAGAGAAGGTAGGGAGGAGTGCAGCTTCCAATTACAGGCTAAGCACAATGACAGAATGCCCCGAGATTCGCCAAATTCTCAACTGTAACCTAATTGTTGTTGTTGCTGCTGTTGCTGCTGGGGCTGCTGATAATTTGCATATCCAGCATAACCGCCATAGTACATGTTAGCATCTTGCGAAGCTGCACCATATCCATAGTTTTCATAACCAGCAGCGTATCCGTAATACCCTCCATACTGGCTAGGATCTGACTGTGGCTGAAAAAGGAAAGCAAAGATCACATGTTAAAAGTACTGCACAGACTTATGGACATGGGGAAAAATTGACTGACGCATTATCAACTCATCCGAATGAATAAACAAACCTGTTTGTTTGCAGGACTCCGGCCCCATGAAAGCCTAATGTTCTGTCCTCCCAGCTGGGTTCCATTCAACATTCGCAAAGCTTCTTCCGCGCAGCTCCTGGTGCATCAAACAATGAGTAAGAAAAATATGATTTTTCTGGTAAGAGGTGGCATCTCACAAATTAATAAACTTGGGTTACCTATCAGCAAACTGAACAAATCCACACCGCTTTCCAGGTGGTATCTTCACCTGGACAATTTCGCCATATTGTCCAAAAACTTGTCTCAAGTGGTCATCAGTCACATTGGGATCTAGACCACCAACAAATACCTGAAATGAAAAATCTCAGTGACGCCCATTATAATAGACTGGTTTCTTAATACTGGAAGATGAGGAAGAAAATTTACAGTTTTATTATTGGGATCAGTCTCATTTGGAGTAACTTGAGTGTTCTGGTAAGATGCTGCAAATAAGTAAAACAAGCTCATAAATGAAACAATGAAGAGAATTTGTATCGCCATTTCAAGCGAGGCATCTCTTTTGAGAAAGTCAAATCGGATCGTCACCAGAGGCAGGTTTGATCTATTGCTTATGGTACTTACACATACCAGATGTCAGTTTCCGTCTTGCCCCAAAAATGCGAAACCAACAAACAGCAACACACTCACATACTAAAGAAGACGCAAATAATAAGCCAAACAGTTGTCCAAATAATAATGCTATTAGTGATGATGATTATGATGGCTACAATGCTGCCAAAAGTCACTTCTAAAAAATCCAATGCCAAAATGCACCATGCAGCACCGGAGACAACTGAGCAAGCATCAAAAGTTTTACTATTCAAATGCATCTAAATAGAAAGGAAACCTGGGACAGCACACTAGAAATTCTATTTATAAAACGCATAAATTGCTCAGACAAAACCTTCAACTGGTTAGGAAATAAAAAAGACCAAAAGTTTTCAAGCAGCAACTAGATTATTTCGCCTATATATCAGATTTACGCAACAAATCACATTCAAAACCTGAATACTCTAATGACAGATTCACCAACACCAACAATGAACTTGTTTTCCAACATCTCCCACTTCCTAGACCAGAACTATCTATACTATACAGCAGTTGACACTGACATGACGAACAGATTCATATTTAACCAAAATATAAGCTACCACCCAGAGAACAGACCAGAATAATTAATATTCAGACCCGATAGTAAAGGCATGTCCAATGGAATCTGTAGTAAATAGGAAAACCCAGCAATGGTATCAACAAAAGGAAACTTATGGTTAAAGCAGGCCATGTTTTTAATGAGGAGTCTTAATTCATAAAGAACTGGAAGACTATTACCATAAAGGATATGAAAGTTGAGCAAAAGAGTAGGCAAAAGTGGATGCCAGGAGAATGACTCGATCAGCAACAGCTAGCCCTTTAGAGAGAATTTCTAGCACCTAAGCTCCAGGGAAACTTAACAATTTTAAGAAAATCGGTAACAAGAGAGACACAATAGGACAACTCTAGGCCAATAATAAGGAATTTAACAATGAACTGGAAAGAAATCTCGGAAAGGAAATATGGACGACAAAACTTGTGAGCACTGAAACAAAATGTAACTGAACCGGTGGCTCCGTAATTAACTAGTACAATATTGGAAGTAATCTCGCTGGGTGCTAGAAGGATTAAACTGAGAATAAACTGAAACTGTAGCATCAAAATGCTACATGAAACTCAAATAAACAACATTACGTAAACAGGAACACTGACCTAAGCGAGGCCACGGACTAAAAGGACAACCATTTCATCTGAAATCAGTTCCAGGCCCCTATATGATAGAGCCTCTCGACAGCCTGCTTTGAGACAATAGGAGTTCTATGAGATTTGAAACTTTAAACTGACAATACTTATTGAGCCCAAATACGTAAAGGAAAGTAACTTTGTAACTGCTGCTCGTCTTCAACAACAATACGGAGACAGAGAAAGTAGATAACAGTGTGCTTGGCATATTGTGGATCAGAGATCGGAAAGGAAAAATACTAAAAAAAGTCGGCGATCTTATATAGAACAAACAAAGAGATTGATATCACACTAAGCACAACGGCAGTTTCACATCAAGATAGAACATAATCTCACCTAATGACTACTAGCAATCAACAACCGACGAGACGAATTGCTGTAACATACCTTTTTGATACTGTTGCCCAGTAGCGATCTTCTTATTTGTGGCAAGTCCAATTCTCATCGGTCTTGTTGAAAGGAAGACTCCATTCATCTCGCTCATAGCACGTATCTGCTCACTTTCATCTCCAAACTTAACAAACCCATAACCCTTTGTACGGCTCGTAAGCCTGTCCATTACTACTTTTGCACTCCTAACAGAAGGATAGCGTCCTCTGAACATCTCTTGCAACATGTAGTCTGTAACATCTGAAGCCAAGTCCCCCACAAAAATTGTATAGTCAGGGGTATCGTCCGCACGCTTTTCACCAGCACTAGCCCAGTTCAGTCTAAAGCTCTGTCCACCATTGGGCATGATTGTACCATTGTACGTCTGTAGTACTCTTTCGGCTGCTGCCCGAGTGTAAAACTCAATGAAACCATAACCTTCTGGTTGCATTGTCTGCTTGTTCCTGATAACCTTTACGTTGGCCACCTACATAAAAAAAGAGTTTCAAGAGGTGAGACACTTGATGTTCAAAACTTACATGCTGCAATTTTCTCGTGCATCCATTTTACCACCAGCATTGGAGCGAATCTAAGTCTTAGGTGAATGTTACAACATGAGAGATGCATCAGACTAAAAGATTTCTCATCAACTTAAGATAGCACAGCAACAGCCATTCTTCTCAGCTAGTTTTGGCTCTGCTCATATTCTCCCCATGCGAAAGTTTTCGTCCCCACCACACCCCCCCCCCCCCCATTAGTCATCACAGACAATTACATAAGTGATCCGACTAATAGAAACCCTTAACATTCCAAATGAAAAAATGGAAAAGGAAAAATCTAGCTATATCATGTTTGCCATTGCCATCTGCAACAACCAAGGGCACTCAATGAACTGACGAAAACAAGGTCCTCTCCACCTAAATCTCTTGCCGGCTATCCTCAGCCAACCCATCAGATAAATCTACAAATTAGAGTAAGCTATCAACGCCTCGTTCAATCCACACACTAACAAGGAACAAGAGCATTCATATCAAAGTCTAAAGCACAGAATTTTCTATCCAATCTCCTTTGGTAGGATCAAAATCAAAATCTCTCCAACTTCACCTATTACAAGAAATCTTAGACAGTCCCATCAGCTACCTTATTCTATCGTCCCAAATCAAATGAATTTTATGCCAAATTGCACACAAACAAACAAAAATACAAAAATTACTGCTTACACTATGATTTTTCTAATCCAAAGGAATCGAAATTAAGGCGACCACCCGTATCTCAGGAGATCAAAGGACAACGAATCGATCGACAACTACAAAGGAAAAGCCCACAATCAGACACCCCATCCCAACCTCCATCGAAATCGCGCGGTCACCTCCCTCAAACAGCAATCGCAACGCCCAACGAACAGATCGAGACCCACAAAAACAGGAGGTCTAGAACCGACGAGGAAAGACGGGGAATAAGATTCGAGCTTTTCAGACCTCTCCGGTGGCGGCGAAGCAGGTGGCGAGATAGGCCTCGTCCATCCAGTACTGCAGGTCCCCGATCCAGAGGGTGCGCACCTCGTCGCCGCCGCCGCCGAGGGGAGCGGCCTGCTGGGGCATCGCGGGGAGGGGCTGGTGGGAGGCCCACATCTGCTGCGGCGGCGGCGGGGCCTGGGAAGGGTGGCCGGCGGGGGGCATCATCATGTAGGGCTGCGGCGGCGGCTGCGGCTGCTGCGGCGGCTGCTGCGGCGGCTGCTGCTGGTATTGGTACTGCTGCTGCTGCTGATCGAGCGGGGGAGGGACCATGCCGGTCGCAGATGGCTGCATCATCTTGGGAAGAGAGAGAAAGAAGAGAGAGAAAGAGAGAAGGAAAACCCTAGAAAGATAGGGGGGGAAGGAGAGGTGGGGAAGGAGAGGAGAAAGAGGAGGAGATGAGGGGAAAAAAAAAAGGAGAGATTTTTAAATATTAGTGAGAGAGAGAGAGAGAGAGAGAAGGAAGGATGGGAAAGTAATCAAACATAGGTATAGAGAGGGATGGCAAAGGATTTTTCCTTTTACTTCTGGCGGTGGCTCTATCCTAAGGTGCATTGTCATAGCATTTGGATTAGGACCTGATCAACGGATGGCGAAATCGAGCCGTGGACCGGCTCACCAAGGCTCACCGGACCAAAATTCTCCCCCGAAATTGGGGGTCTTTTCCTCCCTTATCTCTATCGGAAATTTTATGTTTGGAAATTTATCTACCGTTATCTTGTAATCCTTATTATCTATGAATAAATGAAAGTACCGCCTTTAACTAAAAAAAAAAAAAAACAGACAGGAAAATCCGATTTGGATCAAATAGCTCTTCAAATTGAATCACTACCTCTTTTTCAAAATCGTTACATTTCATGGAGACGAATTGAGTGGGTTTACAAACTGAGCTTCGTGACATAATAAACCCAAAAGGGTTTGGGAGGCTTGAAATCTGGCTTTGAGGAGGGCTTTGAGGAGTTGGAATTTGGTGAAGCCTGATTTGTACAATGAAGGGTTCCAGCTAAAGTTATCTGGCTCAAATCTTAGACTCTCATGTCTCGTCCTCTCTACAAGACAAAATTTAGGAAAAAAGTTTTGAAACTATTGTATTTGTACCAATTATATTATAAACTCTTCAATTGTGTCAATTAAATCATAAACAACTTGGCATTTTGTCAATGTAATCAATCTAGTCAATTTTGGTTGAAAGTCGTTGACATGGATACCAGTTGTCTTATATGGCAAGATTGATATTGACGCGAATAATCTTTTTATCTTTTTTAAAAATTTTCTAAATTTTTAATGTCTTTTCTTTTCTTTTTTCTAATTGTGGGCTGACAAGGTCGCCTATGCGGACTCTCAACGACCACCAGCAAATTCTTGAGGGCATTGTGGTCCTCGCCAAGAACCAAGCAAAGGCTTTGGGGCTCTCGCCAACTAACAAGCAAGGGTCACAATCCTCTTCTATATTTGGGTGAGGGCCCTCGCCGACTCAAAGTTATAAAAAATAAAAAAACAAACAAAGAAAAATTAATAAAAACCATAATTCGTATTGGCACTAACTATGTCATGTAAAATTGTTAATATTTATGTCAGTGATTTTCTACCAAAATTAGTCAAATATACTATATTAGCAAATCACCAACGGTTTAAGATTCAATTGGTATAATTAAAATATTTATGACTGAATTAATACAAAAGCAATATATTTAAGATTTTGTTTGTACATTTCCCAAAAATTTGAGGCCTTCTAGAATAGTTAGGGTTTTTAAATGGATCTTTGAAAGAAAGATTATGTACCGTTTCAATGGTCAAGAGAGTAACACAATATCATTTCTTCCGATCAAATCAAATTAAGATGCGTCAAGGTCTCAAGGCAAACAACTAATCCATGTTGATCCCCTTCAACAGTTCTACATCGAGGTCAAGCTTAAGTAGAGAGGAATAATTGTGTTTAGTCACCTAAGATGATAGGCAAGTCTTATATTCTACAAAACCATATGATTACATTTATTTCGAGAGCTTCAAAATTCTTGCAACTATGATCATGAGTAAGGCTCTTCCATGATTGCAATGTCATGACCAACCTAAAAATCAATTCATTCTATTGGGACGTGTGCAATAAAGGGGTTCAATGGATCGCATAGTGGTAATACGGATTCATTCAAGATTCACTTTTCCCAGTTCGTCGTCTAACCTTTTTGTCCAAACGATGAAACATGTGAAACGTGAAAGAACACTAGCTGACTGATTAAAAAAAAAAAGGGAACTTTTTCATGCTCTTTATGGTGCCATTGTGGGGGCTAGTCTCATTGATATGCAATATTTATCATGTGGACAAATTATAATTTAACCCCTAGTCTTTATATCATGACGATTCGCCTTCTAATATCTCGGTATTCGGAATTTCCTTTTAAAGTTTTAGAATCTATTTCGATACTCTCCTAACATTGACTCCAACCGAATTGAAGAAGTCCCACATTCATCCACGGGACAACAACGAGGTAGCATTCATCCCCCAAAATCGAACACATGAGATACAAATGGAACTGTAGCTTAGCTAGAGATCATTTTGAATACGTGTTCTTGAAAATTTTCAGACCGTATCTTTCAAAAAGTGGGACTATTTCATCAGCCGACATATGACCCAATGAACACCTGACCCATCAAACTTCAGAGCGTATAGAGAGAGCCCACGTCTCCAGCCGGGCTGTCACTCTGGCCTATAAATAAGGCAGCAGCAAGATACGTCAGGAGCCTCTACCCCTCCATCTTTGAGTGGTCAATCTCCACCCACCAATCCCAGAGTCTCCCTCCTCCTCTTGAATCCATGGAGATCCCAACATACGCCTCCCCTTCATGGAGCCACCTCTTCACCTCTCCTCTCCTTTCCCCATATAACTTCATCCCAGAAAACTACGTCCATTGGGCGCAGACCCCGGAGTGCCACATCTTCTCTGCTGATCTTCCTGGTAAGGAGTCATCATCCCAAAGGATCTCCACCAAATCTCTCACCTTTCACGATCTTTTTTCTTACCCAATTCATTTGACACCTGGTTTTGTGCTCTTGACTGATAAAGATTCGACGTTTTTCCCCCTTCCTGTTTTGGGTGTGTGGCAGGTGTGAGAAAAGAGGAGATAAGAGTGGAAGTCGAGGACTCCAGGTACATGATCATAAGAACGGAGGCTGCGGAGGAGGCGAGAGAGCCTGCCAGGAGTTTCATGAGGAAGTTCAGGCTTCCTAACCTGGTGAATGTGAATGGGATTTCTGCTGGGTATGAGGATGGGGTCTTGACTGTCAAAGTGCCAAGGTCTCTCGCCGGGAGGGCTTTCCTTATTGACCCTGCTGATGTGCCTGAGAGACTTGAGGTTCTTGCTAGGGCAGCTTGAAATTTATCAAAAGAAAAGTTTGTTTCTAGTGATTGATGTTGTATTAGGCTTCTCTAGGCGATGGGTTTGATTCTTGGACATTTCTTGGATTGTTGGGTTGTACAAATTTCGATTGGCATGAATGGAGAACTTCCAACTCTGTTCTTCTTAATCACTGTTCTTATGCTAATTTGCTAAATCATTGTTGGTCCTGCTGGTGTTTTCAAACATTAGAACCGGAAGATCAGAGAAGTTAAAAGAGGATCCCTTTCTGAATCTGAATTAGACACGTCTTGATTCTGGAATCAAGTAAAGATTCCGATCTCACGAGCACTGATGTAATCTTTTGCCTCCCTCCAAGTTCCAATAAGGTTTTTTCGGTGATAAAAAATAGCATACAAAAATACTCAAATAGCGGTTCAAAGGGCGGTTGGAAGATATTTTTTGGGCTGGTGGAATCTGTATCTCCTGCTGTCTCGGATTTCAACGCCTGCAGAAGGGAATCGCCGCCCAAAATCTTGCGGCTGCGAATGCAAGTCGAGCACGCTTTATGTATTGTTTACTGTTTAGCGTATGCATCTTCATACTATATAATTGCTTTAGATGCAAGTTGTCCAATTTAATAGCCACAATAAAGTCTAGAGAGAGAGAGAGAGAGAGAGAGCGAGTTGCCAATTGGGCCAAATGATGTATCCTTTCTATGAAAAAGATAGCCTAATAGGCATATCGTACGATATTATGCAGCGACAATAAAGATAAGCTTGATATTTCTGACAGGAAAAATCGGCCATATTATATGACAGTCTCTTTTTATTAATATAGAATTGTGAGAAAGAACAATTAGCACCAAGAACTTCTTAAGCATCCTCTCTCTTGTAAAACACTCACTCACAATTTAAATATTCAATTCAAGTCATAATTATTATTTATATTAAGTAAGCCCAGTCACTGCCAAATGTGAATCAAAATAAAGTCAGAGCGTTCGTTGCGTTTGGTACACTCTTGTTATCTTCAGTTGCTTAGTAAGGGTGTCCTTGCAGCTTTGGAAAAGTAAAATTCATGTCACACTATTTTCAAGAAAGTAAATTGGTAAGCGACAAACTAAGCCGAAAGGCAATGGCAGATTACAGTCGCAGTTCACGAGCAACAACTACGGAAACCACACCTAAGCCACCAACTTTGACTGAGACCGGCAAGCACAACCGCTCACGCCAACGAATCCTATGTCCCTTCCATTTTATAATACCCAAAAAAAAAAACAATTCTAAAAGGGTATGAATTGCATCACGCCTAATCCAAGAAAAATTCAAGCAGATGAGGAAATTAAGGCATGTCAATTTTTAGCACCAATCAAGGCAATTGGTTATGACTGTTACGAAAATATGTGCAACTCCAGCCGACATGAAATTAGCAAACCATTAGTTTCAGAAGCTCGGCCGCCTCTTTCAACCTCCTTTCAGTGTTCTCTTTCGCGGCAATCACCCGTCCATTTCTATAAATCACAAAAGATATGATCAGAAGTATAGCCTCATAGAGCAGTTAAGCCTCAAAGCAGTAAATACCTTTTGTCGTTGTGGACTCTCCTTGTAAGTTCTTCAACCAGACCATTCAGCCTCTTGAGCAAAGAAGGTGATTTACGCAGAGCTTCTGCACCTTTGTCCCTAGTACATATCCTTTTCAAGAGCTCAGAAGCAATAAAGAATCCATCCTCCTTGTTCCTGAAAGATGTAATCCAGCAGAAATTATCGATCATGTTTCATGTCTTAAGTTCAGCAAGAATACATTTTCATGAGAAGTTGTAGTGATTTCCCATGACCATACCTCAGCAACTCAAAGAAAATGATTTCAATAGATCCATGACTGCCAATTAACACATCAAGTAATTCTGCATAGCGAGCTAGGTTCCTAAGTGTAGACAAAGCATGTTTTAAAACCTCCTGGTCAGGAATACTCCGGGTCATTGAACGAATAAGTTTCAACAATTTGTCAATTGCTCCTGCCTCCACAAGTTTCTCACAACACTTCTGAGAATGTCGAGTCGCCATGTCTGAAAGAAAAGCATTACCAAACCACTCCAATCAGTTTTTAGAACATTTTTAAATATTTAGTCCACTATAGCTTAGTTAGCCTTTCAACACAAAAAGTTAATAAAAAGTTCTCAACATATTACTTACCTAAAGTGGCACAAGTATGCAGAATGCTGCTGACACTTCTTATATTCAGCAATTCAGAAAGTGCTGCCTTAAGTCTGTTTATGATTCGCATGTTGTCATCCACATTTTCAGCTGCCTTCTGCACTCTCAGGCGCAAGTCCACAACCTGGGCCCTTGATTCCTTTCGTGTAAGGTAACCTTTCCAGTATGACTGTTGAATCCCAAATCAAATAAGTCTGACATAATCATACCAAAGTAACAAGAGCAAAACATGATGTTGATGTGAAAACACCAATTAACTAAGGGCCTGGTAAAAATGAATCCCACAAATGATAGACGGGGCATCCCCAACTGGGGGTATCAACCACAATAAGGGGGTAAAATTGGAGTTCTGATCTACTCCTGATTTAATACAAAGTGGAAAGCAAAAAGTATAGAATGAGCTAAAAGAAAGTATAGGCCAACTTTAGGAAAGTGGGGCCCATGAATGGGGAATTGAAGAGTTTACCTGGATTAGAACAACACGATCCCTCTCTCTTGCAGCTTTCCGCTTTGCAATCCAGCCCCGAGCATAGGACTGAATGAAGATTGCTGATTTACTTCTCAATCTTTGCAAGAGAACCCTTCTCCACCATCTTTGCAGTCTTAAAATAGAGGAAAGTGGAATCTTGATTTTGGAATTCTGAGAATAGCCACTCGAGGTCTGCATAGTTGAGCTAAAGTTGACAGTCCTAGAGTTTAAAGGCCCTGAAGTACCCAACACGTAACAATTTTTTGTCACTATAGAACAGAGAAAGAACATGTTGGACAGCAAGGCTACAGATATACACGAGAGATTAACTAGTACCTGTGAGCCTCTTCCGTGTTATTTGTCCCCTTACAAAGCTTTGAATGTCTATAGCAGCATATCTGCAGTTACAAAGAGCCTTCCAGCAATTAAGACCGCGTGCAGAACTCTGGATTTTGATCGCAGCCTCTCTCCGAGCTAAAAAGTCTTTTCTTATCAACCAACCACGGCACCAGCTCTGGATTTGTTTAGAGCAAAGGAATTAGCCACAAATGTATTATTAAACTTTGTTGTATTATTAAAGAACGAGTGGCTTACTTATTCCATGAAAAGGAAAGGCGCATATTTTGCACAAAACAAGTGCATAATCCTCAATACCTGGATTTGAACAATAAGCTGGTGACATCTAGAGTACCATCTTTGGCAAAGCCATCTACGAGCATAACATTGGATTATGATGGCTGACTTAAGTGTGATTTCTGCACGTTGTTTCAACCTCCTGCATCTGAGGCGTTGAAAATTACTTTGGATTGTAAGGGCTGCTTGTTTCTGATTCAAGTACTCCCTTCTTAAGAACCAACCACGAACAGAAGACTGGATCTTTATAGCAGCACAGCACTTATAATTGAGAGAATTCCGGAGACAAACATTCCGCCAAGCAAGCTGAATTTGAGTTGCAGCTTTTGTTCGAAGAATTGTTGAACTCATTTCTGTGCATGTTTCAAAAACCAATATTGTGACCTATTTGAGAGTTCTTGAATACAGCAATTAACCTCAAAATGCAACCTGGTACGCAATCACTAAGAAAAGCAGTATTGCCCAGGTTAGTGATTTTGGGCCACATAAGATGCAATACCTTTACGCTGACATTTCTGAGAGATCCATTTCCTTGCTGCTTGCTGGATAAGCAATACCGACCTTCTCAGCTTGACAAAGTTATGCCTGTAAAAAATAAGTAGCAAGTATCTCCCGTATGTTTCTGAACTCTTCCCTCTACCTGCACAAGAATCTGACAAATCACGAAAATGAAAGTATAAAATTGAGTAGTAGTAGATGATTATTTGAGAAGGTCATTTACCGCATAGAAATTCATCCACCTCAGTGACAAAACTTCTGGGGAGCAGCATTTTCTGCCTGACAACTAACCAAGCCCGAGTAGCACTCTGCAGCAGGGAAACTGCATCCATAATCTTCAAAAACTTACGACGTTCTATCATTCCTCTGTAGCGGGACTGGATAAGACAGGCGGCATCATCTGAAAGCATTCGGCAAGTATTAGAGATTCTATAGTTGCGCTCTATAATCTCGACAATTGATGAATGCAGAAAGAATTGTAAAAAATATTCAAAGAAGCAAAAGAATCGGACACAGCAAACTACTGCGAGAAGTGAATGCCTAGAAGTAATATATCCTGGAGAAGTAACTCTATATTACTCATAGTTATTTGGTAGTTGACTACCTCTTTTAGGTTTATTTTCTGATTTGCTGATTGGGAAGACATCAAGAGCAGAATTTTGAGGATTTGAAATGCTTTTGAAGTCCTTCTCAGCCATACTTTGCCACCAAGCCTGGATGGCCTTGAACCTATTTGCCGCTTCTAATGCTGGAAAAGAGAGAGAGAGAGAGAGAGAGAGAGAGGACTATTTTAAATTTCAAGCCAGTCCAAAAAATTATAAGTAGGAGCAAACAAAAAGTCTAAAAGAAAAAATAAAAGCAAGGATAAAAGGAAATATTCTCTGGCCCAGGTAAGTTTGCCTGGAAGACTGGTTCAACATAAAAGTGACAGATTCCAATACAGATTTTCTTATTTTTAGACGCTCCACTAATCAACAAAATCTTTACATCATCCCATAGTCCACAATTACAAAAATTCATAACATCACATAATTATCAATCTCTATCTTCATGATTTTTCCATACAATGACAAATTCTCCGCTTCAAAATTTTCAAATTCTCCGCTTCAAAATTTTCAAATTCATTGAGTCAACATCATGTATAAGAGCTATTTCTCAAGGCGGTATCCCTGAATGATCCAATCTGCAACTTTACAGCTGAAGATGTTCGACGAAGGGAAGACAACTTCTTCAAAACATTATTCCTGACTTGGTTTTATATTGCAATTTTTGTACATAAGAAGGTTGACATATCTAGTGAAAGCCAGAAAAATAATCTAAACTCAGGGAGAATTACATAAGATCAAATCAGAATAATACTTTCATAAGATGGATGGCTTTGACATAGCTTTCATAAGATCAAATCGGAATAATCCAAGGCTCTGATGGCACATTCCACCTATGGTACAAACTATATTTTATAAATTAATAGAAATCTGACAGCTAGCCAGCAGTTCTACCTAAGCTCTCCGCATTAGATATCAGTATGCTAGCATACACACCTTTGTTGCTCAGCCTATCCGCATCTTCCTTTGCTAAACTAGAATTGACAAGACACCGTTGATGGCTTGAGTGTCTTCTCTCCACATGACATGTGCAACTTAAGAGCTTATGAAAATTCAAATGATCCTGCTTGGGAGAAAACTCAGCTGTAACTTCTACAGCATAGTTTTTAAAGAAAAGAGAAAATGAATAATCTATCCTTGGGGATAGCAGTTAAACCATTACCATATTCTTCTTCATAACCAAATGACATGCGAGGAACACCAACAAAATAATGACACTGCGACTGTTACACACACCATGATGCTCCAGTATATCGCTTATCTGCAGAATCTGCATTAGAAGAATTAAAAAACACAACTAATTAAAGTAATGGACTACAACACAAGAAACTCCACACAGTGTAGCAAGATATCAGCAAATGCATAAAAAGGAAGAGCCTAAAATCGGACCATTTGTGGTGATATAGCTGACACGCTTTTATATGGAGTTAATGACACAGCTGTTTGCAAAAAGATTTCAAAACAAACACGCTGGGCATACCATTCTAACTGAAAAGTGAATATCATCTCAAAACATATGCAACCATGCATATCATTTTCAAACCTATCAATCTTGTCTGATCCAGGACATCAATGGTAATCCATCAACGACAAGATACAGTTAAGGTCAATTGATACAAAATTTGCATGCAACTTGATTGAAAATGTTACACAGGATGAGATACATTAAATTCAAAAGTCAAAAGTGACGCACAAATCACACTGTAGTTCTATCCTTGCAGTGGAGGTATCTTAATCATACATTATGGTGCTTGTTAAGTGCCAAAATGGAATTCCAGCAAGTATCATAACTTCAATAGGAAGAGAGCCTCACAAAGAACATGCACTTAATTACATCCATAAATTCAATGGAATTTCTAACAGATCTTACCAGGAAGCAAGTATGAGAGATGCCATGTAAACATCTGAACTACTTTTCTAATTTTCAGAAGAAAAATATAAAATGTGAGGTATCATGCTGGAGAAATCTTCTATAAAACATACCTCAGGAAAATCTCCAAGTAAACCTGTCAATTTCTGTGATAAAATAAAGTTGTGCACTGCATCTGTATAATCAGCAGCAGCCATGACTGATGCTTCACCTCTTGCTCCATTGTTGTCCTGAATAAACAACAGCAGTGTTATTCATCTGAACAAATGACACTCGCGTTATTCGAAAAAAGAATGCATGAAATTTTTCATGTCAACAAATATAATTCCAAGAGACCTTTAAAGGACAAGAGTGATGAAGTTCCTTGCGAAAGTAATAGTCAAGCAAGCACCATATGGCTTTTCCGTCAATCAAGGAATCGAGATTGTCAATCTTGAGACCATAACTGTTGCAAATTGCCTGAAAACATGCAATGACAATGATCAACCAATAGATATGTGCTTAAAAGGCTGGAGATTGAAGGCAATACAACCCAGGAGGGCCAGGACCAATATGTTTGATGCTCATTGCAGAAAGAAAAGATAGAAAGCTCAACACTTAACAGTCAAGGTATGGGATTAATAAGGCATAAATCAAAACCTACCTTAGAAAATTTCCAATATATATCTTTGAACAAGAAGGACAACAAAAATTCTAAAGCCAGATGTTCCAATTGAAGGCAATATAATATAAAAGAGGTTAGACTTCAATATCAGAATCAAACGGAATCTCACTACAATATTTTTAACAAAGAAGTACCTGAATCCAGTTTAAGATGACGTCCAGCAAAGAGCAGTCATGGATGATTGATTTGTCCTGCAATGTGATAGAAGGAAACTTTATTATCTTTCCAAAACCAAAGAAGGAAGAGGAGGGGAGAATAAGCTTAATGTTCAAACCCACACATTTAAGCAACTGGACACAATAGGGGACTCGCATGCACATGCTCCATCATGCTATGTAAAATGGGATGTCATCCAGTTTTGGACATACCACAGAGACTCCACGAACTCGTGAGACCTCCTCTGCTAGAATCTCTTTATCAATAAGAAGAGGTAGCTGCAGATCCAATGAAAAGGGTATTATCCATATACCAAAATTCACAAGCAAGCCATTTTTGGTTTAAATTCGCACATCCGATTTTCAGAAAGTAGTAGTAGACAAACCTGCAAGTAAAGAAACATGTTCCAGAGCAAAGAAAGGGTTAGTTCCTTATCTCCACAGGCAACATCATCTGCTTCTATTGTCATTCCATCTTCATCCTTTAGCAGCACACCAGATTGCTTGAGATATTGCAATGCAATGCCACAGTTTGCTACATTTTTCTTCATAGTGTCCGCAGGAACTACCAATTTCTGCACATAGCATAATCACTAAAATATCATTGAAACTGTGGAAGAGAGGCTCTATAGTCAGCTGCCACTCAAACTTATTTCATTAAACATACCAATAGAATTGATGAGTCTTGCTTCAAAAGCTGGATAGCCCTACAGAGTCGCACCCCATCATGGAGATCCTCCAACACATCAGTTAATCTGAAGTCGTACTCAATCAGGGGGCACTGTAGTACAATAAATGACAGGTCACGAATCAAATATTATAATTTAATAACTTATTGCCTGTCATGCAACACTAGTGTTGCGATACCTGAACATCAATTCATGCAAATGCAAATTTAAAGTAGAATGGTTCATACTCCAAACCCACATTAGGAACCCAAAGTCTCGAGCATGAGGAAACACATGCAAAGCAAATTGAAAAAGCACTATGAATGGATTGAGCATACCTGCTGATAAGATACTTTGAATCCTACAATCACTAGATGTGCAAGAAGATTACCTTCTCCATGCATCACATCAGATGACAAGAAATCTAATTGTGAACCAGAAAGAGAGAAAAGTCAACCTACAATGGATAGCGTTAGTCATAAAAAAATCCAGATTTTATCGAATAAGTAGCAGCTCAACCCTTACCATTAACCATCTGACTGCTCGATTTGATACTAGATTGAAGGGAAAATAATAAAGGAGAACCTCCATCCAATCCATCAATACCATACTTGAGAGGAAGACTGCTTTGGGATTTAGCTCTATCCAGTGCAAGAACAAGCAGCAAGAACCTTTTGAGTATGACATTCCCCAGAGATTCATAATAACCCGGTCTATATAAACCTTCAACCTTCTTATTATAAGCATATGCTTTTGCTAAACCTTCATGTGATAAAAACTGCCTCTCGATGACCAGTTTCAAGAATGCAATATCTTGATCAGACTCGGCATCTCCATTGGGCAACAATGACTCGCCCCCGAGAATAATGTATAACCCTATCCTGAGCCACAGTGGGTTGTAGCAGAGGAGGATTCTAATGACCTTCTCCTTCATGCCAAAATCTGTAACTATAGGGCAATGAGCCTTCATTTTAAGTCTACCCTCATCAATGTTCTGCAAAAATTGGGGAAAACTATTAGAAAAAAAACGTCTCCGAACACAAACAGCGAGATAACACAATGAATGTGGCCAACCATTTCCATATTAGCTTCTTTGCACAAAGTAAGAAAACTAATACTGATGAAATTACTTCAACATATGAACGATGAAATAAATGTTTCAGCCTTTCAGCAGATTTACTTTCCTAAATGCCGAACACTTAAACATTATGGGAACCACAAAATTTCTGCTTTTCAGGAATTCCATCATACCTTGGTGACTTGGGTCATTACTTTAAAAATCTCCTTACAAGAAGCCAAATTCAAATAAACCCGCATCCTCTCCTTCAGATCATCGAAACTGCAAACCTCCTTCAACGAATCCCTCAACCTATCGAACCTCAAATTTGATAACCCCTCCGAACTCCGATCCCCATCCTCCTCCTCATTCCGCCACCGCAAGTGCCTCCTCCTCTTCGGGCTCGGCCCTGCGGGATCGAACCCGACCCCGGCCTCCGGCCAACTTCCCCTCTTCCCCTTCGCCGCATTCCCCTCGTCCCCGCGCCCGCCCGAGCCCGCCGAGTCCAGATCGCACCCGCACGACCTGGGGTGCCGGAGCAAGTAGTTGAGCCAGGCGGTGAGGGACCTCGCCAGCGCCCTCAGGTTCTGCTCCTTCCTCAACTGCGCCTTCCGCGAGGACCGCGACTGCTCGAGCTCGAACGCCCGGAGCCGCCGGCGGCTCGCGGACTGCTTCTGCCGCGTGCGGGCGGCGGCGGAAGGGGCGGCGGCGGAGGGGCGGCCGGCGCGGCGGGCGGTGGTGGAGGAGGGGGGGAGGGAGGGGGTGTGGCGGGAGGCGGTGAAGAAACGGGAGTCCGGGGATCGGAGGGCGGGGGGCTTGTGGGAGGGGCGGCTCGGGGTCTTGAAGTTGGAAATGTCTTTGAGCAACGAAGAAGACGGCGGGTGGTCGGAGGACTCCATTGATTCCGGCCGGCGAGGTTGGAGATTGTGGCGGGGCGAAATGGTGAATTTGGGGGACGTTGGGGAGTGAAAATCGGAAGGTGATGGAAGAAGGTTAGAGAGAGAGAGAGAGAGAGAGAGAGGTTTGAATTTGAAATCTGCAAATGAAGCGGGCTGAAGAGAAAAGAAAAAGTAAAAAAAAAAAGGTGTGATCGGAGAAGGAGCGGCGCGTGTGATTACGAGTGGATCGCGGGGGCGCGTGAGGAAGATGTAGAGCCGAAAAACAGACTTTCTTCTTTTCTTTTTTTCTTTTTTGGGCTCTTTTCGCAAAATAAGGAAGAAAAACACCAAAAATGGTTTTGAGAAATAGAGATGTGGAAGCGGTTACTAATATGGAAATTCATTAAAACGATGGAAATTCATTGAAAGAAATTGTATTTTTTAGAAAAAAAATATTGTCTAATTTGAGTAAAAATTATTTAGCCAATAGGAGCTAACATTGGTCGAGCAATCTCAAGATTCCATAGACAAGTTTTTCCACATAGAAAGATTATTTTATTTTTCCATCGACATTCAATAATATCATTACATATTTAGTAGCTCTCCAAAGCTGAAAGTAATTTTTTTTTGTCGAAATAGCTAAAAGTAAGTTAAAATATTAGAAGGACAATGCTATTTCTACCCTTTTAAGACTAAATCCACTCAATTTTCATTAGAAAGAGAAAATTGCAAGCTTCACTGCTCTCCGAAGATGCCATCTATAAGTCAATTGAAATTTAGATTTGTAATCTCAAATTTATTTACTTTCCTTTTTTTTTGTTCTTTTATATTTACCATAATTAAGAATTTCATAAGTTTGGTTTCTGCCTAGTGTAGATTTTCCATGTATATTAAAGGTACTGTTTTTTTTTGTTAGAATTACTCCATAAAAAATTCATCCATAAAAAAGTTATGGATAAATTGATAGTGGATGAAATCTAATTAAATAAAAAAATCACATAAAGTAAGATTATTCTAAAAATGCCAATGAAATATCATTATTTTGGATTGACATAAATTAATGTCATCTATGAACAATTTATGAAAAAAATCAAGACATCTCATTGTGTATAATGTTTTTGTTATATTTATATATATATTCCTCTAACATCTTGCATGCTCTATATATAAGTATCTCACAAGTGTAATAAGGAAAAAAGATAAATTTTTTGACATAGTAAATAAAGAAATTTGATATATATGTAGACTAATGAAATTAAAAAAGAGTTTAGAAAAAGAAGAAGAAGAAGAAGAAGAGCTTTTGAGATAAGAGGGATAAAAAATAAATAAGTTGTTATAAGATCAATGATAAAAAATAGACTTTCTAGTTTTACACGATATCAAATGATGTCTTTAATCCTTACAATTAGGAAGATGATTTTATCTATGTGTGTGTAAAATGTGATAGAAATATATGAGAATGCACTTTTTTTTTTTAATATGCTAAAAACAAAACATATGAAATGTTAAATTATAGCAACTATCATAAATGGAAAGAGAAAAATAGAAAAAAAAAATTAAATTGCAATTGAAAGATTAGGGGCAATTTTGTATTTTTATTGCAAATAAGAGTGGATGTAATCATTTAGGAGTGGAAATAGTGTCGCCCAAATAAAAACTAATGATTTCTAAGTGAAGTTAATGACAATTTATACAAAAATGTAAGAAAAATTCTAAGTCCTTGAAGTGCCTTCAAAGGACCTGAAAGGTCCGAAGGGCCTTTATTTTCTCAATTAAAAGCCTGAAGTGTATATTATATAAAATAAGAATATGAGGTTGTCATATCAATTTTAAAGAAGAGCCTAAGGGTGCACATGACAAAATTTTTGGAACAGAAATTGATTTCTCAATTTCTATTTTAGAAACTGAGAAGCTAAAAATTTTAGCTTCTGATTTATTCTTCAAATCTATTTCGGAATAGAAATCTGTTTTAAATGAGAAATCAAATCGCATTATCAAACGGATTGCTCCAAACCCGTTCTAAAACATTCAGAAAAAGAGAAACCAAGAAACAGAAATTTTATCATGCGCAGCCTTAGGTTGATAAGGGCATTTTTGTCCTTTAAATTTTTGAAATATTTTCCATTTTTTCCTTTTTTGGAAGGAAAGGGGAAGGGAAGACGATGAGGGCTCGCCTGATTTCCTTACCTTCTATTTTTTTAAAAATTAATTTAAATATAATTTAGATAATATTTAAAAATAAAATTACATATTATATTTAAATTAAAACTACATTGGACCAAAATGCCCTTAATTGGTTGAAATATTTAGGGGCCGACAAGGTTAGATCATTTTTTAAAACTGTAATGACAGCTTTGGGTCCTTATTTGAAACTACTATAGCCACTTTAGGTGCTTATTTAAAGTTTGGTAACATTTCGTTTAAAAATTGTTCTGCGAACAAAAATAGAAAAAAAGTGTTGCTTTTTCGAGAAATAATTTTTGAATAAAAAAACGAGTTTAGTAAACTTGTTATGGGAATAAAAAATGAACGAAAACACGTTTGGTAAATTTGTGTTCTTTTAATTTTTTAATATTTTAAAATATTTTTCTTTCTTTTTCTTTTTTCTTTTTTCTTCTTTTGGCCTGGCCGCTAGCCTCGGCCATGGTTGGCGACCGGCCGACGAGGGCCAGCGGCCTCGCCCAGCCACCGGCGAGGGGGCCACCGCCAGGCCGGTGAGCCTTGCCCAGCTAAGTTGAGGCCAAGCCTTGCCAAGGCCTGGCGACGCTTGGCTTCGCCGGGGCCGGCGATGCTCTGGCAAGGTCGCCGGCCCTTAACAACCGGTCGCCGGCGATCGGCCAAAGAAAAAAGAAAAAGAAAAGAAGAAAAAAAAAGAGAAGAAAAAGAGAGGAGAGAGAAAATTTGTTCTTAAACATTGTTCCAGAAACAAGAAACATGTTTTTTTTTGTTTATTGTTTCTATTCCAAATGTGTTATTGGAAACAAAAAAATAAATTTGGAACAAAAACGCAAATAAACGCGATTCTATTCTTTTTTTGTTCCCTGGAACAAAAAAATAGAAATTTTGTTCATAAACAGAAACAAAGAACATTAACAAACAGGCCATTTATGCCCTTATTTGGAATTTTTCCCCAAAAATTAAGTTAGGACGAAATATGTACGGTACTTGGATCTTTTTATCATTTCATTGCTGATGTAGATGTAGAGACGCATTTGAAAGTTGGGGAGTGAATTCAAACATTACTAGGATAGAATTAACACATTGAAACACAGAAGGCCAAGGCGATCGGATAACTTGCTCGTTTTCCTCTTTGGCTTTCTTGCCAATACAGGTCCGTTTTCAATGATTATTTCTACTCTTGTCATCTACTTGTGCATCCCGAATGGAGAAAGACGTAGCCACATTCAAATTAGGTCGTTTTCTAGTAATTTTCTGCAATGAACGATAGAGGTGAGCAATAGGGCCATTTTGAATTGAACCGAATTGGCATCGGGTCTATGCCGGTTTTCACTATGACCGGTTCAATTCCCCGATAAAAAAATTTAGGGGTCCGACTTAACTAGTTTGATTCCATGCCAGATGCAGGGCTAACCGGTTCGATTCCTAGTTGTGAATACTAAAACTACTTTGACAGGATGGATTTCCAGCTTCTAGTCTAAAACTATCTACCTTCAAACCAATCATCCTGATGAACAACATTATAGTTCATCCCCAACACGAGCCAGAGAACAGCCATATTAGCAACACAAGCACTGTAATACAAACATCAACTTCATCCTTCATCTTCAAGAATCCGAAAACAGGCAACACACAGATCTTCACCAGCTCCTGTAAACATGGCCTATGTCATTGGTATAAACATGAGGACCCGATGTCTGAAATCGCATTGACTCTTTCTTTCTCCAAATGCCCGACCAATATCTGCACATGATTTATTATACAAGCATGCAGCCCTCTGCTGTGTGCCCCTCGAACCCCGCTCAAAAGAAAGTGGATTTGAAAAAAAGGAGAACAAGAAGTAAATGAAAGGTCCCTCCCCTACGATAAATTACAACAGTATAAATGAAAAAGAATTGCCGGCATTGTGAGCCATACCAGAATGATGATACATCTGGAATTTTTTTTTTTTTTCCCTTTTTTCCCTCGTGGCTCCGCTTCCCATTACTCAACTTTGGTAACTCTAGCCGTCGAACCATGAAAAACCCATCTTCAAGAGGACAAAAGAATAACTATCTACCAAAAAAAGCATTGACTCTGACTAGCGGATTGGATGGTACTGAGCCGATATCCTCTTGGGAGGCAACTTCCGTAAGATAAAGAGGACTAAAGCAGAAGGTAGGATCTCAACCAGCTGTTATTTGAGCAACAGACATTTGAAGGATATAAACAATCAGTTATGGAGCAAATTAACGAACCCAAGAATGAAGTGGGATAAGAAAGTACCATGTAATATATCAAATTTAGAATCGGGTGATTCAAAACGTCGAGGGATGCGTCTGTATCGAATGCAGATAAAAGGACCTGCATAGTGGAAGCAAATTCAGGGCTTTTGAAACAAACTGCAACCCTGACTAGATCGATATAATGGTGATGAATGTAATCTTATTTCTCCTCCCCTTAAAAGCATTTTCAGTTGCAGCTCAACACGCGCACAATGAGTTTTGCTCAAACAGCAGGACCACATCTCTTCAGCAAGAGGTATTAGCTAGAAGACACTAAATGCCTACCTGCTACTGAAAAAAATGAAATCCTTGATACAAAGCAAAGAACTCTCACTTGGTTTTCCAAAGACAGTAACAAATCATGTCAAAGTAAAGGAAGTCAATGGTCACCGGATTTGCATTTAGAAGCTAGCATCCTTAAGCAGGGGGCTTGAGAGAAAACAATTCCATAACAGAGGCCAATCATTGAAGCAGGAACTTCACTAACCACCTCTAGATATTGGGTATCTCTTCACTCTCAACAACATTTGCAGACTACTCTATCTTGATTCTTCAAATTTTGTTTGAACAAGAGTCTTAGTTTTTTTTCACCAATGAAGTCTAGAAAACAGCTTTGGCCTTCCTACTCCTCTTCATATCCTTTACTGATACTTCTTTTAAGCAAAGGCAGGGAGTAATTTAGGTGAGGAGCTGCTATCATTAGACAAGCTACGTATGCCATAGACATAAATGTACAATGATTCACCAATACATTGTACCTGGTTAAGTCCCAAGAAGAACAATGAGAACTGGGACCCAGAAACAAGACAAGGACTCAAGCTTGAGGATCACATGCTTCAAACAAATTTCCAATGGCAACATATCTATAATAGGTGTTTCGAATAAAAGCCTGAAGTTGATATAGTAAAAGCACGAAAAAATGAGGCTATCCTTTCTGGAAAGTTATAGACTCAAGTACAAACTTTGCATATCTGGAAGAGACTAAGAGGGAAAAGAGGGAAGTAGGTGCTTACCACAAAACTTCTGATAAGGAAGCAGGTGAAGCATATAGCTGTGACAGATCCAACCTGCCAAAAAGGTGCACACCCCATTTCAGGTAGTCAGGAAAATCAATCCAAAAGCTACATTTGGTATGGCATTTCGCATACACATCCAAGACAATAGCATTTGGCAGGGTGGATGATCCTTGAAAACTTTCATAAGTCATATCATAAACACCCAATATAAAAGTACCAAGACCTGCTTGAAAGTTGAATAAATTGGATATGTATCCAGTCAAATGAAGAAACTTTCACCAGAACCAAGAAAAAGGGAAAAAGGGAAAAAGGCAAAAAAGGAAGATGTCCCAGCACTTGTGAGAATTGATAGAACAGAGAACTTCACTTACAAACAGCTACAGCCTGATCCCAAAAATATCTAGTTTCTAACAAAGATATTAGTGACAGCACCAAGCACCACCGCCAGCAATACAGTTCATATTTTCACTTTAACCCCAAAGTAATCATTACAGATGTGCACAATAATTAAAATATGTCTCTTAAACAAAGGCAAGAAGCAGAAAGAAGTGACAGGACTAAGTTCTGATTTAAAATGAAAGGAAAAGCACCTCATGGAGCTTCTTCCTTCTTCCTTTAGATTCAATAGGAAAGCGCCTCAGCATGAAAAACAACCTGGAATTATTTGACAACCACACTGATCACAAGGAGAAAATCAAACCACACAGAGTAAGCAGAACATAAAAGTTCCAGATGCTCTGAGTAGTAAACCAGCACATTAACTTCTAATAATTACCTTCCTCCATAAAGCAAGAAGCCCAATGCAGCTAATATTGACACAACTGTGAGAAACAAGATTCCACCATAAGTACCAAGCAGATATCATGATTAGGACCAAAAGAAAGGTTAAATTACAAAAAGAAAAATTACACTGCATCCCCTACAGCTCGGCTGACTAATTTAACTCATGAAGAAGAAGTTTCTTTTTCTTTATTCCGCCCTACCCCGAAAGAGGTGTTAATCACTATACTTTTTGCACTTCTGTGAGCAAGCTCGATCAGGATGTCTAATTGAATAGCTTATAATGATACAAGTTAGTTACATCAGCTGTATCTGTTTTCCAGAAAAGCTTTCTCGATAGGTTCTGTTTTGTGAGAAAGAACGAAGGAGTATTTAACAGAAAGCAGATAGAGGCACGGTGCTGAGCAACTAGTTTTGAGAGCAGAACAAGTGGTAGAGGTACTTGTTACTTCCAAGCTCAAACTCTGTCATAAGTTTGACACTGAAGTTCGACCATAACCATGCAGGTCACTCTTAACTAATGTGATACACCTCAACATATTCTTCCCGGACACACTATGGTATGTAAGCACAGGTTCCCCATTTTCACTGAAAACCATATATTCAAATTCTCTTGCCATTTCTTGTGCCCCCCCAAAATCAAAGGAAATTCTCCTCCATGCCACTGGGGGTAAGAGATGTCAACTGACCTGCAATAAATACCTTCCCCACAAATTCCACAACGCTGTTGTCATCGATCCACAGGTAAATCCAGATGCAAATCTGAATTCAATGCTTATAATGCTATAGTTAGATTGACAAAATTAGTTAGAAACAATAACAAATAAATAATGCAGATTTTGCTTCAGTGACTGACTCATCCTCCCATGTGAAGAATTTAACACAACTTTATTCATACACAACGCAGTATGGAAACTGATGGTGTGGCAGATATCACCGGCTATACACATGACTACCTTCATACAGGACGCATCAGAGACACAGACAATTTCCTCTCTTAAAATTCCAATTCGGTAGGTCCTTACTACAAATTGTTCTGGCAATTTTTCCAGTGAAAAGAATAAGTTAGCCATAAGCCCTTCTTTGCCTTCAACATCCTTGCAATAACCAAAACTGAGCAAAGCTGCAACCAGATGCGATTGAAGCAAATGACTGACAAGCAGCTCCTTAAAGACCAGTCAGGCACTCTACACAACTTGCAGCGTTCGCATGAGGTGATTATATTGACCAGTGACAATTACATACCAAAACTTCCGAATAATAGTCTGAGAACTTGATACAAAAAGAAGAAATATACCAAAATCTAAACATACAAGAAAGCATGAGTGTACATGTCACCAATGCAATCGATTACATAAATGATGCGGTGAAAAAGTGCATAATCAAATTTAATGAGATAATACATGAAAGGAATTGAGGAAAAGCACCTGGACGAAATATATGGCACCATTGACTGCAATATAAACGGTCCTTAGTTTATCTGTTGGTAAACTTCTTGCCTGCTCATTGTAAATGATGTATGAATTACATAGACTCACTGTTGAGAAAGAAAAGAGACGGCCACATACTCTAACAGAGCATCAGAATTGACTTGAGATCATGCATCTCAGTGAGAGGAAAAGCCAAGGATGGAATTACTTGCCTGATGATATATTTCTGCCCAGAAGAGGACAAGAAGAGTGTATGTAGAGAAAAATAAGAGCCCCGGAAGATCCAACAGAACCCAAGTAAGAACCTGCTTCAAGTTGCAGTTGTCCCTCATAAGCATGCTAGGAAATAACAAGAGGCTTTCTAGACGCTAGCAGCTGATCTATGTTGCTATCTAATGTTATCATAATGATACTGCTGTGAGTGTTCATTTCATTACATACAATCTTTTCCCTTGTTTTAGGGCACTCCTGCGAAAGTTGGATCGTGCTATTAACATGAAATTCTTCCACAACCAAAATAGTCAATTTTACATATTCAGGATATACCATATTTTTCTATTCAGTGTAAATGGTGAAAATGAGGCCACTTTCAGGATATGAACTTAACAAACATCAGTTTTATCTCAGGCCCTCTCAAGATGACCAGTGGGCTCTCTAAGTTAACTATGTAACCAATTATGTAGGGGATGTATATAACTTCATGAAGAAGTGAGCTTTGAAAATATAGGGCTCCCAAGATTGCAGCAGAAAATTTTAGAAGCAGCCATGAACCAACCTTTGGATGTAAATCAAAGACTTGATTGTGAAACCCAAACACAACAGCACGCACTGCAAAAGAAACACAGTAAGGCAAAGCCTCAATCAATTACCAAGAAATGCAACCCTGGAGCATGAAAATGTAAAGAAATATCAAACAATCACCTCCATTGACAATAAAGTTCATGAGATGAAAAACCTTTTGAGTCGTCCAACCATATTCAGGCACTCTCAATTCAATCCTTATCAATTGAATCTGCACTTTGGCAAACAACAGCTCCGCTTGAGACTCATGAATGAAGCTAGCCATCATAGAACTACGCACTCGAAAATTAATTCACTTGCTAGGCAGGCATTTCAAATTAATGTGAACAAGCCAAGTACAATTGGCATTACAAATATTCGGACACTGTGGATCAGCTCAAAGTCCGCTGGATCTAGTGATTGAGGGAAAATGTACGCTCGAAAAGGAATGGACAGGAGTTCAAAATCAAAATCTGAAGGATCCAACTGCCAATCAACATCAACCCAACATCTTTTTAACTTTGCCAAAGTGGAATCCGTGAACCGGTTCACATGTCCAATCGCGACCGCCACAAAAGTTATTTCTGATTGTACATTCCACTCCACTGCAACTTCTACATCCCCACATCCACAAAACTAAAGGCTCCCCATTTCTCAAGCAAGAAAATCACAGACGCACAATCTCTAAAGACTTCTAAAAATAATCAAAGGCGAACAATCACATCACTCTCATTCCACAAGCAAGAAAACATCGAACACAGCGCAGCAGAGAGAGAGAGAGAGAGAGAGACCAGGGCGACAGTGGAGACGAGCGCGTAGGCGGCGCAGAGGGCATAGAAGATACCGTCCTGCCACTGGGTGGAGTCGTTGATCTCGTCCCACCAGCTGGTGACAAGGGCCGCGACCTCCATTGGCGATAGCCCCATCGCCACTTGCAGGCTCCTCCCCATGCTCCCCTCACTCCAGAGAAGCAGAGCTCCTCTAGAACCCAACAAACCCAGAAGAAAAGACAAAAGCTTTCGTATAGAACGAACTACTCCAGCCTCCAGAGAGGGAGAAGGAGAGAGAAAGGAGGGAGCTTGGCGAAGGAAGAGCACGAATTGGACACACCCAGGGAGGAGAGAGAAAGAGGGTCTGCCCTGAAAATTCTACCAGACGGTCACACAGAAGAGAGAGGAAGGGGGATGGGATTCTCTCTCTAGGATTTGGCTCCTACCTAAGCTTCCAACAGGCAACTGAAGACTGGAGATTGGCGGACGACGACCAGTCTCGGTAGTTGCTGTCCTCTCTCTCTCTCTCTAACTTCAGTTTTGTGATTAAGTGGCGTGCTAGCACATGTCCTAGCGACCCTCCTTGTAATTAATTAGTTTAATTTAATTATTCATTGACCCAAAACATAAGCTAATTAATTAATCTCCCCCCTAGGATCTGCTGTCTAATGACTCAATCGCCTCCACCACTGATCGGATGTGATTATTCAATCCCATGTCATGCTACTATTGTTTTATGTGCCAATCACGTGATCCTCTCACCAAAGACCCATCTTACAAAATGACCCCCTTCTTCATTCGACGGCTCGGAACGGTGCATAACTCTAGCAATATCGAGATTTCTTTGACTTTCCCATCTTTCATGATGCACGAGACAATTAGGAAAAAAGGTATGTACTTTTGATCATGAATTAGCTAATAGCAACGTCGCGATCAGTGCATCTTTTACTTCAGCTTCCTTTTAAAAAAGCCATCACCTACAATAATCACAAAATCTTACAGGTAGTCACCAAGAGGTCAAAGGAGTTGACTTTCCATTTGGGTTGTCACCAACCATAAAAACTGTTCGAACCCCTTTTTCAAGCGCCCTATTCCTCCCCCTACCTTCCCTCCTTTACTACAGAAGTCTTTTCTCCAACCCTATTTTGGCGCCAAATGGTCCGATCTAAAGGACCAATCGGAGCCGAGCTTGATGGCGGGATCGTTTGGTGGGTAGTGCGGCTACCCGGGAAAACGGAACGATTCGAGCCTCGTTTCTCCATCACGTGATCTGAGGGCCGGCAGCGACCACCACCGCAGCACAAGCAATCGAACGTGGCCAGGGAACTCCTAACTATTCGGCACGATGGTTGACCCAGGTTTGGTCCGCCATGCAAGGGTGTACTGGCCACCTAAAATGCCTTTTTGGGGCAAAAGGGTCATGTGGGTCTTAGCTTGTTTGGCCATAGAAGGTATGGATACGGGGGACCCTTTAGAGATCCTGTTCTTTAGAACAAAGATTACTGCTTTAGCCGTCCCTTCGTTCCCACGCGCAAGAATCGCCTTTTTCTTTTCGTTACTTGAGAATAAGAGTGACACTAAGGCCATGTTTGGCAACATGCCAAACAGGGACTGATTCTGATTTTTTGTTCTCAGAATCAATTTGGGATGAGAATCGCGTTTGGTAAAATTTTTGTTCCCGGGAACAAATTTGTTCCTAGAATCAGTTTGGGAGTAGATTCGAAAATAAAAAAAAAAGTTGATTATGTGTCCGAGAATCAAAAAAAGAATCAACACAATAAAACTCTTCTTCTTTCCTTCCGCCATCTCGCGACCGTCGCCCGCCGCCGTCCGCCGCCGCCCACCACCGCCCGCCGCCGGTCGCCGGCCGCCGGGTCCTAAGGTGAGCCTCACCGGCCGGGCGAGGCCGACTGTCGCCGCCGGCTCGCCTAGCTCGATCGGTGGCCGGCGGGCCTCGCCCGGCCCGGCGAGGCCCGCCTCGTCCACCGCGAGGCTGCCCTAGCCACCTACGGCTCGCCTAGCCTCGACCGGTGGCCGCGGGCCTCGCCCGGCCCGGCGAGGCCCGCCCGTCCATTGGCGACGCTCGGCCTCGCCAGATCCGCGAGGCTCGGCCGACGAGGGCCGCCTCGCCGAGGGCCGACGACGCTACGTGAGGTCGCCCGGCGACCGGCCACAACAAGAAGAAGAAAAATAGGAGAAAAAGGAAAAAAAAGAAAAGAAAAAATGAAAAAAAGAAAAGGAAAAAAAGGCAAAAAAAAAAAGAAAAGAAAAGAAAGTAAAAAAGTAGAAAAAAATTATTAAAAAAAAAAATTTGGAACACAATCAATGAACACCTTATCAAACACAATTCTATTCCGGAATCGAAATTTTAGACGCTTACCAAACACGTTCTTTTACTCATAATCGCTTCCGAAAACAAATAAAAATAATCATTTCTTGTCGAATCGGTTCCCTAACAGAATCGTTGCGCAAACGCGTCCTAAGTGTGTGCAAAGGAATTGGGAATTGCCCGAACTGGACTGTACCGGATGTCCGGTTTTGAGCGTACCAATTGGAACTAATGAGTACTAATATGATTTCTGATTTGAGGGTTGAACCGCCTACTTGAACCACCCAAACCAGGCTAGTATATATATATATATATATTTTTTTTTAGCATTGACCTTGCTGTTGTTTTTGGGGCATAATGTATGAACGAAACTTCATTTATTCGATTGGTCGAGCTATTAATCTTGTGCCATGCTCTACACCATCAGCCCCAAAGTGAGTTATTCGGAAGATTGGTTCAAGAATCAAAGTGTGACTTGGTCTCCGTGGAATTACGGCGTGGGAACATTGATTCAAGTTTTGGGCAAGTGAGGTTCACTGGAGCAAGGGAAGAAATCTTGATTAGAAATATTGAATTAGCTTTTAGAGTTATGAGGGAACACGAAATATGCTGCTGAAACCTTTCTGTTGCTCCTCTCACGTCTTCGTTTTCTGGCGTTGGCTTTTTGTTGCAAATTGATTTATTCAACACTACCCATCCAGCTTGATCAAAAAAAAAAAAAAAAAAAAAAACCACTACCCATCCAGCTCGACCAAAAAGGAAAAAAAAAACACGACCCTTCCCGAGATCTATGGACACAATGAAGGGGCATTATTTTCTGCTGTCATTCTATGGGATTAGTTCCATGGACCAACGGAATGGACCAGACCGGTGGTGCGATTTTCATGTGGCTCCATATAACCAATGGGCAATCTCTAACTCCCATTTTACGATAGTGGATGGTTTTCTAGATCCAAGGTAGGAAACCACCCACTCTGAAACCGCTCATCCCTAAGTGACATGTCTAGAAATTACTAAAAAAGTCGTAAACACATTGCATTTGTGCCAATCTAGTTTTAAAAAATTTAATTTTACTAATGAGTCATCAATCTTTCAACAATTTGCCATGGTAGCCATTTTGATTGATTTTGGTAGGAATTGATGACATGAACGTTGGATATCCTATGTAGCATGATCCATGATAACGCAAATATATATATATATATATATATATATATATATATATATATATTTATATATAAATTTTAATATTTCTTTCTTTTTTTTTTTTTCTTTCTTTCTTCTTCCATTTTCTCTACTCAGTTTGGCAAAGGCTATGCAACCTTTGCTAGATTTATACGAGGGCTACGACCGGTAAGGATTGGCCGGCGACACTCATCAAACTTGGTAGAGAAAAAAAAAGGAAAAGAAAAACAAGTAAAAATTTTAAAATATTTTTAAAAAATGTAAAAATTATCCATGTTAATACTAGTCATGTAAGACGATTAATGTTCATGTCATTAATTTTTGGCTAAAATCGACCGAAAGAATTATATTGACAAGTTATCAAAAGGTTTATGATTCAATATGTAAAATAGAAATATATATGATTCAATTGGTACAAATGCGATAAATTTAATACCTTTTTTTTAATCATTTTCCCGTGAAACATCGATGCAGCCTTCATTCTTTCCTGTTATGATATTTGGTGACATGGGTTCAAAAAAGAATTGGGATAAGCGTTCGAAACAAAATGATCTCGTCATGTTGCCGTCAACGCATGAGGAAGTGCAAAGAATGGGTATACTTTCGAAAACATAGTAATTCCACAAAACGTGGGGAGATCTACGGCACGAGAACATTCTAAATCGAACCTTTTTTAAGATTTGGAATCTAAATGTCTTGCTCCAACATTCCTTCAAAACCATGTTCTTCTCATGCTATAGACATCTCTAATCCACGAGTCAATCCGTGCAACCAATAGTGGTGATCGGTGAAGGACTCGCGGTTAGATTGTTGCTCCTTTGCTTGCTCCAAATATCAATGGTAAGGGACTACAACCTCATTAAATTCCATTTAAGTTTTTAGGTTTTGGCATCGATTGGCTTGCCACGTATCCTCACTTTTCTCTTCCAGTTCATTTTCGGACATCCTGATATTATAAAGTTCGAAAGGATAAGTCAGGGGCCATTGTCAAACAATAATATTTAGGGTCCCTTTCTGCGTTCCTCCCGGTCCTTACCAAACCATAAATTCTATACATTATCTTAGGTTGTCAATTCAAGCGAATGATACAAACTTGCGACGCACAATTGCGCACATCGTGCCCTGTCCCCAGACGTCTCGTCCGGTTGACGTCGAAATAAAATCTGCTTCGGATAAGAAAGAGTAGAAAAATCTTACTTACTAAAAAGGAAAGAGAAGAATTTTCCAAGAGAGTAAGGTTGCGTTTGGGAGATGCTTTCCCAAAGATCTTTAGAGAGCTAAAGGCTTTTGGGCCAAATATTTAGTGTTTGGTAAATTTTTTTTTCACTTGCTTTTGCCAGAGGCAAGCTTTCCCAAGGCCGAAAGCCCAAAGTAGGTTGGGGGTTGCCTTGAGCTTTTTCGGCATGCTAGCTTTGAGGTTAATAAAAATTTTCTTCCGAAATTGTTCTCCTTAATTTTTCGTTTTTACGACTTTACCCCAACGATTGTTCATTATTTTCATCTTCTTCCCTTCTCTCTATTGAACACAACCAGCATTTACGCGTGGTCGCCAGCAAAGTGTAGGTGGTCCGGCGAAGGGCAAGTGGTGCGGTGAAGGACAGGTGGTTTGGTTAGGGTCCCATGACCCTTCGATGAGGGTCGTCGTGCGGAGGACACCGGCAACCCAAATCTGGGTCGTGGCGACCAAATGGTAGGTGCCAACGACCTCCACAACGCGATGGGTAGCGTGACGACGCAGCGAGGGTTGCGGCGACCCTACCTTGCGATTTGGTTGAGATCTGGGTCGCCGTGACCAGATCGAGTAGCACCAGCAACCTACGCACGGTGACCTTAGCCGAACGCTGCCCTTCATCGTGTCGCCTCCCCCTCGCCGCCAACTATTAGCTCTTCACTAAGAGTAACCAGCAAAGCCCTTGGTTGGCAGTAACCAGCGAAGCTCTTGGTTGGCCAACTCTCTTTTTTTTTCTTTTTTTCATTTAATAACAAAAGTCTTTTGCAAATTTAATTTACCAAAACACTATTTTGCTCAAAGATACTTCACAATGGACTTTCACAAATACCATTTACCAAACACACTTTGCATTTAAAAAACTTCTTTAATTCAAGAGCCTTTACATTTTCTCTCAGACTTTTTTCCAAAAGTCTTTCCCAAATGCACCCTAATTTCAAGGAAAAGGGTTCTTTCCTTTTTGTGCGAAGCGAAATGATCGAAAATGGAAGGCAAATTCGAAGACGGGTCTTAATTAAATCCCCGTGGAAAGCAGGATTGTCCAATGATGTGGAATTACTTGCCGTTTTGAACTTCTATACCATGAGCAACTTTGAAGAGTACAAATGACTGCTTGCTGCCGGAATTCTTCGTTGACGGCGGTTAGAATCAAAGCCATATGGAGAACAAGAAGCATGATATCGTTTACCAACACGTACAAACGTGCAGAAGACGTACTTTGCCATGGAAATTAGGCCACTGATGGAAAAAGTTCACAGGATCAAAATGCTCTGGTCTCTGAATGTTCTTCCTGATTCAGTTCGCTTTGTACACATGCTAAACATGCACGAGCCAAGAATCCCGCGAGAAGATGATCTCATGGAAGGAGCAGGGGAATCCATTCGTCTGATAATTGCACTTCCGTCTTTTTGGTCGGCTGTCTTCGCGTGCCAGGATTTGCATGGCTAACCAGTTTATCGTCTTTCTTCGGCAATCATATCCTGACTAGAGGCAGCAATTCCCTTATTCGAAAGATAATTGCCGACTCTTGAGTTATGTACACCGTCTCTGAAGTCATATGGAGAGGAATTGAGCCTAATGTTTTCTTAGGACGGATGTGGATCTTCTCATGTGCTGCACACCGTATGCTGCGGTGGATGTGATTGTCGTAGACGCCACTAACCAGCTGCAAAAGGTCACAAAGAAGGCTGACGTTCAGCAAAAAGACCCCTGAATGGTGAATCAAAATTAATGCGCTTTTCAGAACAAATTACCTCAAGTATGTAATGTATGATTGAGTTTCTGCGGTTCCAAATTCAGGTTGCAAGAGAGCGGCAGCAACTAGAGCCAATTGGAAAACTGTATTTACCTGTAGACAATATAAGTGACCGTGATGATATACACACAACAGCATCGAGAATGCTGTCAAACCTATTGCAACAGATCTATGTAACTCTTTATATACTGTCTCTGAGTTCGAGATCCATAAGCAATTCTTATCTTCAGTCAACCAAAGAACAAAAATGAATGAAGCACAGCAATTAGCATGACAGTCAGACTCCAACAACTGATTCGCCGTTCTGACAGAACCCAGTTTTTAGCTATAAAAAAAGTTAGGCTCTTTTTCTAGGTGAAGTCACATTGCCATGACAGAGCTTCTGCTTATTGGGATTCCCACAAGCTTGATAGATGAACTTGATAATGAAAACCATATAGCACCTCCAATTCCTAAATGAAGCAGATTTGCAGCACAAGAAGAAAATTATTCTTTCAACACTCCTTATATGGAATACGAGATTCAAGAGCTCATATTCAGTCACACAAGAATGAGCATGAATAAAAGTTCTTAAAAAGGTAGAAAGACAAGGGAGTCATGACCTATTACATGAGCCTCCACTCAATAAATAAAAATATCTACATCATCTTACTATGTTTGCAAATGAGAGCCCCAGAAACAATTATTTTAATCCAAAGGGGGGGCTTCAACCCAAAAACAGACCTGACCAAGAAAGGAAAAAACCAACAAGCGGAGGATGAATCAAAAACAAATTCAAACAAAGTGCCAACGACGATATTATCTGGCAACCAATATCACATATTAGCACATTTTGAAGTGCGTAACAAGGATAGCTTATGGAATACTTTGAAGAAAAGTACACATACCTTGCTGAGGAAGAGAGGCTCAATCTTTTCTCGATGAGGCCCATTGAGGTTGAAGAAATCAGACCAACTCGCCCACTAGGAAAAGAATTTCTCCAAAGTAAAAGACCGCAAAAGGATTATATAAAGATTGATCATCAGATGCTCTCTATTTATGTTAATAACCTTACCTGCCAACCCAAGTCACTAGCTCTTTTGTACACTGCTCCACCAATAAGAAGGACATCTCGCAACACGACCAGCCCAACAAGTTCAGCTGCATCCAGAAACCAAATATAGTTCACTTACCGCAGCATTTGGTTTGATCACCATACAAAAAAATTAAGCAAAATCTTAGGCGGTATTATGCTTGGTTCACTTCATGCTGTTAATGTCTCAAAGAAAGAAAAACACTAAGTTCTTTAAGTTACACCGGGGAGATCCTTTACATTCGGTCAGCCAGCTCATATGTGGTGGTCTAACTTCTCCTTACTCTACATGTATTTGCAGTTTTTATCCACGCCAACGCAATATGGACACAAGCAAACTACTCACTCGGCAGAAGATCATTATGTACCATAGCCAGAGCAACACTACCAATTAGAACCTGTAGAAGTATCGAAAGCAATCTAATAAGAATCATAACCAACAAAAAGAATTGCTCGTGATAAATGGAACCCGATAATACAGTAGACTATTGCAAAAATACCTTGTCAGCAAGGGGGTCAAGATAGGAACCCACAACTGAATTTATGTTCATCTTCCTGGCCACATACCCATCTAGCTGAAATGCCCAAACAAGGAAATGAAGCGAGGGAAAGAAAATAGAGAGGAATTAATAAAGCACTACTTTATCGGTGACAGATGTGCTTCAGAAGAGAGGGAAGGTCAGCAACTAACCCAATCAGTTGCTCCAGAGATGGCCATTCCCACAAATGCGGTAGTATACCATTCATTCACGATCATCCTGCATAAGGGGTTTTCCAGTGGAGCTCCAGAAGTGAGAGAATTGAACTCATTTAAAACAGCACCTTGAGGAAGCAACAAGAGCCAATAAGCAAACGAAAGGGCAAAGCACACTTCACTTTGCCAGAAATGATAATTTGTTTTTTGTCCCTCCCTTTCAGACTCTGAAGTTCTTCACTAAAAATTTTCATCAAGATGACTACCCAAGGACACTTACTCGCATCAGCTACATCTGAAAGTATTTCAAAGCACTCACTTGAGATTGAAATGGCATGACATGGGTGCAACACTCCAGTCATTTTATTAAACTTCTAACACAATTCAGTGTAAGTAACTTAGTAATGGAAGGGCTCTGGAATAGGTTTTGCTCAGATGCAGATTAGCATTTGGCTAGTGCTGCAGAACAGCGTGAACTCTAATTTCCAAGTTAAGTGAACTCATTAATCTTCTTTTCCGATAAAGGTGAGGGCATAATTCAACTCGATTGACATAGTTCATATGGAAAAAAGAAAACAGAGAAGTATGGTAAGTGTCGCCACAGCAACAGCTATTCCACTTAACATCACTGCAATTTAGAATTGAGATAAAACTGTGATTCATGCAGTTATGTTCCTCAGAAGAACGGCCGTACCCTCCTAACCACAACCATTCCCACCATTACCATTCCAATCTACATGACCAAGATCACCCATCCACTACACAGTCCATTTCATTCTCTGGCTAAGCAAAGTAAGATATACGACACGACCAAATTCAAACAAATCCTACCAGGTTAATAAAAATGAAAGCTTTACTCGTAAGAGATCAAGTTCAAACATCTAAACAGAACTCACCATCCAAGGAAAGGACCCGAAATCAGCCGGCCTATGGAGATCAAATTGGGCAAATTCACGAAACCATCTACAAAACCCTCACTCGACCTCCCGTCCCAAGCGCCCCGATCCACCACCAACTTCGGCTCCAAAGCCACCGACCCGACTCCGACTCCTGCCCCGGCCCCGGCTTCCAGCGCCCGCTGCCGCCGGAGCAAATCGAGCCTCAAATTCAAGGCCTCGACCCGCCGCAGGACGGCGCCGCCGCCGCCCCGGAGGTAAAGCGGTGTGGCGGACTGCGAGAGCTTCCACGGCGGCAGGGACAGGAAGAGCGGGCCCCGCGGGGGCCGCGCGATCATCCATTTCGAGAGCGGGGAGAGGAACCGGTTGGGGAAGCTGGAGCGGAGGAAGGGGTTGACGAAGAGCGGCGTGAACGGCGACGGGACCGCGTAGTACGAGTTGGCGGCGGCCGGGGAGGCGCCGGTGGCGGCGGCGGCGGAGGCGGCGGCGGTGAGGAAGGGCCGCGACTTGCTGGGGCTTCCGGCGAGGAGGGACCGCAGGGAGCCGTAGATCGTCATCGCGCGCGGCGGCGGAGGCGAGCGGAGGGAGCCGACATGGATTTCGTCTCGCGGAGGTTGGAGACGGCGGACGACGAAGGGGAACTAGGTTTTTTTGCGGAGGTTTAGGACGGCGCGCCAGCCGTCGCGATGCCACGTGGCGGGCTGCGGACGTTGCTGACTCGGCACGGTTTTGCATGTCCTTACGACCGGGGGAAATTGTTTGTCCTGAGATGCGATCACAGCCGTTGCATTTTCGGGACCGTTGACAACAATGGCGCGTTTGATGACGTTTATGATCAGGTAAATAATTTCTTTTCAAAAATATATTTTTTTATTTTTATTTTCCGGAACAATTTCTGATTAAAATTGTGTACTTTGTAACTATAAAAAATTTCTATTTTCGGAATAGAAAAATAATGAGGATGCATTTAGTATAACCCACAATTTTTTTTTTATAATGCAAAATTTATTTAAAATTTAAATAATTTTTTTATATTTTTTTTCTCACTCTTCTTCTTGCTCCTCCTCTAGCGAGTGGTGGAGGTAGCGTGCGATTGGCGAAGGCGAGTGTCAATGAGCGGCCCGGGGCGTTGGACCGTAGGGGAAGAAGAAGAAAAAAAAAGAAAATGACTTATTTTAAGAAATTATTCTTGGGAATAAGCAGTTATTTTTTTCTACTTGGTATTTATATTTCAAATCTATTCCCTAACTATTTTTTTGTTATGAAGATTAGAAAAATTAGTTAACGTTACCAAATGGATTTCTATTTTTTCTATTTCAAGAAATAAAAGAATAAAAAAAAAAAATCAAGGAGTGATAATATTAACATGCAAACCCCAACCCCAACTCGAGAGAAGTTGATTGATCCCATGGAAATGGGAATGGAAATGCCTTGCATCGGCCCCATGCATCGAAATGGGAAAATGCCTTGAATCATGCCCATGGACGAGTCCATCACGCGATATCCATGGCCGATCAACAATCCTTGATTTTGGCTGTGTTAAGACTTAAGATATTGCAATTATTGTGTCTATTACTTGAAATCTATTGTAACTGCAAATAGGTTTAATAAGTTACTTATAGATTTAAATTCGATAACCATGATTGTTGGTTATAGATACACCAGGTTGTCTTTATTCGTAGGATAAGGATTATGATATTGTTGGATAAAGTGGGATAAATAATTTCTCAAATAGTAATGTAAACATGTCTAATTTCATCAAGTGTTTAGTGCACCTTAAGATAAGATCGGAAAATAAATTAAAAACTAAAAATAGAAAACGCTAAACTTAGGGATCGAGTGCACCTCTACGTGGCCTTAAGAGTGATCGAGGTCTGGGTTATCGGCCATGCTGAAGATCTTCAGCAACTCCACCACCATCTTCAACTCGCTTATAAATACCATATAAGTGATGGACAAAAGGTCATGCCATCAAAAAGACACATGCGAAGACAAGAGAGTAAAACCTCCAGTCTTGTAAACGTAGGGCTTCTTGGGAGGAGGTGGTGGCGGAGACTTGTGGACCGGTGGCGGAGGAGGAGGAGATTTGTGTTTGTAGGGTGGCTCCTAAGGAGGAGGTGCGGGAGATTTGTGAGGCTTGGGGGGTTTCACGTGAGGAGGGGGCGGAGGGGGGCACTTGTACTTGTAGACTGGGGGAGGCGGGGAGTGCACCGTAGGGGGCGGGGACTTGTACTTGTAGACAGGCGGAGGGGGGAGTGCACTGGAGGAGGTGGCGACTTGTACTTATAGACCGGCGGAGGCGGGGAGTGCACCGGAGGAGGGGGGGACTTGTACTTGTAGACCGGTGGAGGTGGGGAGTGCACCGGAGGAGGCGGCGACTTGTACTTGTAGACAGGTGGAGGGGGAGTGCACCGGAGGAGGGGGGACTTGAGTAGACCGGCGGAGGTGGGGAGTGCACCGGAGGAGGCGGCGACTTGTAGTGATAGGGATGAGTCGAAGGCGGTGGGGAGGGCGGGGGAGGAGATTTCTTGGGAGGCGGAGGAGAATAGTAACCGTAGTTTGCCGAGGGTTCCAGGGGCAAGCTAAGAGACACTAGCACAAATAGGAGAGTGGAAAGGAGAGGGGCCATCTTAGCCATTTTGGCTAGAGAAAGGGTTTTTGTGGTGCTATGGACGGGTGCCCCCTCCCCCCTTATATAGCTTTTGCGTTTACCCTTTTTAACAATAGGAAATGTGGTAAAAAAAAAAATTGCGTTAGTAAAATAATGTTTCAGATTAAATTAATATGAACTGGGGATGATGAGGTCTGAATGGGTTGTCATCCATATGCTGGGACACATTTGACTTCGGTAGGTATTGTTCAGTCTTTGCATGGCTCTTGATCTCCTGTTGTTAAGAGGCTGAAAGCTAAAGCGAAGGGAGGAAAGAGAGTAGCAACAGTCAAAGACTATGCCCCATTAATTTACTCATTTTTTGCTCTTACATGTACAGAAAATGAGGAATAGTTCAAACACGAAATCCTCTCTCTCCCGAACATGTTTCCACCTTGAGATCTTAGAAAATACAAGTGTTTTGCCTAACTTTTCATGATTTTATCGCATCCGGTACCAGGCGGCTCTCTCTCTTAATGAGACAATGAGGACATATCTTCCCCCACACATTAATTAAACCATCTTGGCATTGACGTGACCAATAATTAGATACTGGCTAGGATGGGGCTTATTATTAATCAGGCAATTAAGCCCGGCATCCATTTAGCCACTGAACTCTAAGCATTGGTATCCAACATGTTGGGGACCTCTTCTCGATCGATCATAGACAAGTCAAGTTACGACCAGCTTACTTTAAGGGCTTCCCAATCTTTAGAAAACTCCAGGCTTGCAAATGAACACGATAAAATTCTTTGACAGCATAGACTTTTATATAAGAGGTATTTATAGGCCGATTTGCTTTGGGAAGATTTGTAACAGTTGATGAAGTAACTGAGATTCTAATTTGGTTAAGTTTTTTTTTTTTTAATTCAATTTAGTTTTATCCCACCCTCTTTTTTGAATTTCTTATCCGATATTTTATACGGACATATCTAAGTTTATCCGAAAGAAGAACAGTACAAGTGTCATAACTTTCGTATGGCGCTCACTTGAGAATCATAACTTATTTTTCAAGCACTCAATTGAACGCCATATCATTTTTTTCCGTTCACTTAAGTGCTATATCGGAATAAAATCAATCATTTGAGTGTTATTTTCGGCAAATTATCTTACGCGAATTTTTTAATCTTTTCAAATTTTCAATCATTTTTTAATTGTTAAAATTTTCTTTTTTCTTTTCATTTTTTTTACTTTTTTTTTTTTTAAGGCCAGCGAGGGTTGCCTTGCTAGTGGTGGGCGAGGTTGTGAAGGTTCTCGCCAAATCTAGACGATCGTCGCCTCTCCTAGGGCCTTCACGACCGAAGGTAGCGCAGCCTCACCCAACCTAGGCGAGAGATATTTTCGTCGACCCTCGTCGGCCATGAAAGAAAAAATAAAAATATAAAATATAAAATATAATTAAAATAATAAAAAACTATCCATCTTAGCATTGGTGAAGTCACGTAGGATGACCTGTGTCCATGTTAGAATTTTTGATGAGACAAATTGTTGATGATACTTAAGTAATCGATTTTTCTTTTTTTAATTTATAGCATTTAAGTAAGCGAAAAAAAAGTTGTAGCATTCAAGTGAACGTCGTATGAAAGTTATGGCACTTACGTCGTTCTTTCCCAAGTTTATCATCTCCAGAAGACATGATAACTATTTTATTTCTGGCCAGAATTATTTTTCTATTCTCAAGAACATGTTTAAAATAGACATTTATTTGGTAATGCAATTTTATTTTTCTATTTTTGGAACAAATTTTTAGTCGAGAAATAGGTTTGGATTATAAATGAGAAGTAAACATTTTCTACTTTTCTGTTTATGGAATAAAAAAAATAAAAAATATTCTCATCACTAACTCGCACTACTAGGGCAGAGTCTACCGCCGCTGCCCATCGTCGCTAACTGTCGTCTATTTGTTGTTGGTTGTCATTCACTGATCGCCGCCCACTGACCGTCGGTTGTTGTCCACCACGGCCACCCGAGAGAGAAATTTTATGTCATTATTAAATGCATATTTATACTCATAAACTCGTCTAGAGAGTAAAAATAAAATAAATCTATTTTTGGAATATAATGATTATCATATGTGCCCTTATCCTATTTAGATTAAAATTCAAATTACCAAACCCAGCTCAAGTGTATTTTTTGTGAAGGACCACTCAATCAATAGAATACATGTTGTTCATCTCTAATTTCATCGTACTTTACATTTCCAGCATAATTTACGTTGTCGTCAATGATTGTTCCAGTTTTCAAATCTTAAAATTTCTTGCGATTAATTTTTCTGTCCGAGAATCAACAAAGAACTCTCAAAACCTTTGTCAATCGGACTAGTTTACTTTCGAAAGATATTTCACTTTCCTAGCAGAGTCCTAAATGATCAAATTCACATCATCAACGGCTATAATCAATCGAATTTTGTGCTCACATATGGGCAAGATCACCCATCCATGCGCATTAGCCCATTATTCGTGGGCTTTCAATGCACTAGCTTATTGGGCCGAGAAGGCCCAACGAATTGGCTCTCTTCCACAAAACCTTTTGTTCCTCCGGAAGCCCTTTGAGCCCTCCTTTGTTTAGATTCGCCTTGCTTGGGACATTTTCAGACCTTGTTGGTAATTTAATAAATTTTTCTTCGACCAATATATATATATATATATAGATGGACAAGATCTCTCCCTTGACCACATCTTTTCTCCTAGATATGTTCTTCGAGCTTATGATTACCACCATTTTTAGAACTTATCATTAGATTTATCATATGAATATATTATGCCATAAATGATCCGACTCAAATTGACCCATTAATTATGTTTAACATTTTACTTTCAACCAATCATTTAACCGTGTTCGACATTTCACTTTATCTGCCTCAAAGTTTTGACTTTAGAAATTGAAAAGGGAATTTATATCCTTTTTTTGGCTAACGAAAAGGAATTTAGATTTATATATGAAGAAGATTATAGCTAAAATTAGAGAAATATATGTCTATAAAAAAAAATTGCCAGAAGGAAAGTATTCAGCTCCGTTCCGGTTGAGTGGAGTCAACGTGCAGCCCGTGGGGCGACCGGCGAGGAGCCACCCAGCTCGAGAAAGCTGTAATGGTTGCGCAGCGGCAATTCGCCGGCGCTGGTGGCTGAGATGGACTGCCAAGGAGGGGGATGAAGCGCCGCCCTGGCGGGTCGACCTTTGCCGACGGGCACCCCAGCCCCGCGGGATTATCGGGAAGTGATGTCTCAGCTGCAATAACACGTGAGCAGCTTCAATCTCTTCCTGAGTGAAGAAGAGATTGTTCTGCGTGGTGGGTTGTTCTTCTCCAATGGCTGCTTCTTCTCCTCCTCCTACTTGTGCAGGGAGTGAATTCGTAGTTGTTTTATTGCATGTGGAATATTACTGAAAGAAACAATCTGTTTTTGATACGTATAAACTTACTAATCTGTGTGACAAATTTAATATATAAAGTAAGTTACTAAATAATGATATTTTAGGACTCAAGGATTAATTTCCCCATGGAGAATCACTAATGACACGGAGAAATTACTTGTTCCTCCAAGGTTATCTTTTCAATAGGGCAACCATTAGATGAAGTGGAAAAGCTTACTGTGTATAATCACTTGGTATGTAGATACTTTAAGTCACTAGCTACACGGATAAAAACAAGGTGTGAAGTCATGGTAATCTATCCCTGCTGTTGTGATATGATTTTCAAATGTAATTGACCTTTTCAATTACGTAAATAAGATGCACCACAAGCTCTTATCATGTCGATTTTCTAATGTCACAGCCATAAAAACCAACCACTGGATCGATCGATAGGATCGAAGGCTAGTACCAATTGAATCGAATCGAATCGAATCAAGTCTTGAGAGAAGCAATCTTGATCCGGGCGGTCGACACTATAGAAAACAAAGCAAAGTATCTGTAAAATAGCTATACAATCAGCAAGATCCTACTAACGTCATGTGAATGAACTGATGACTTTCTGAAATAGAGGAAGACAAGAAGAACGGTTTGGGATCAGAAAATCCAAATTGAACACCCCAAAGAACAAAGCCATGGTGGCTTTCTTTTTACTTGCTCGCAGCTTGATGATCTAAAAGGGCTCAGCATCCCGAGTTTGGCACTCTCCTGTCTCCTTAGAACTCATCCTTAAGGACCCTGTAATTGAAACCTGGGATTTCACTCCTCACCCCGTAGTTCCGCTCCGCGACTTCCACAACGGAGCATATCCTCGGCATGAGCCGCTTCTTCCTCCTCCACGGCGCCGCGAAGAACCGAAAACCGAGCCTGAAATGCCCCCTCCTCGAAGCAGCCTCTTCCGCTGGCGAACTACTACTGTGGACCTTGCTGAAGTACTCGATTTCCTTTCTCACGAGCGAGCCCACCGTGCCCCGTGTGCCGATCGCGACAGGAGCCGCCGTGGCCATATCGAGACGATCTGCAGTGGAGTTGGGAGAGTGAACAGAAACCCTTTGTGTTCTGTGCTTTAAATTTGCATCTGATGACTTTAGGGGGTGTGGTGGATCAAGAAAGCGATGAAGGTCAGAGGTCTTTTTCTTGGGTTGGGCAGATTGTTCCGGTTTGGTGCTTTTATGCTTTTTTGCTTGCATTGTCATTATGAGATTCTACAATTTTTGATCCTTTAGCCCATTATGTCTTTGTGTTTGCAATCAGATCATCCATGATTCCCGGTTAAAATTTATTGCCGCCCTTGCGAATCATATACCATATCCCCTTTTTCTTTTCGAGTTGTTAATTCTATAGAAAATCATAGTAATTTTCGGTCGCATTCGAAGTTGATCAGTGGTCGCATTCCAACTAATATATTCGAGGATCGCTAACATCAACATCGATACGACGTCCGTCCGTCCGTCGCACATTTTCCATCGCACATTTTTTTATCCGGTCGCATTCGAAGTTGATCTTCTAGATCAATTCCTGACACAGGAAGATAGGACACCCAAGTCAATTTGCCTGTTTGGTAGAACTTCTTGTCTTCCCATCACAGTCTTGGATTGAGAAATGGAAAGAGCGGAGGAAGATTTCAATGTCATCAGTTGGTGAAAAATAAAAAATAAAAAATAAATAAAAAGGAGGAGGAAAGATGGAATAAATTAAAGGGAGAGAGAAATCAATTGCTTGTCAAGTGCCTGTAGTCCTTTGTGTTGGGTCATGACTCTGCCCACTACAGTTTCTTTTCATTGCTCCATGGTGCTTTCGGCTTCCATCATGTGGGAATATCCTCACTTTAGGATAAGCATGATTCTTGGGGAACCCTAATTTTATAACCTGTAGGCCTGCAATTTATAAGAGCCCCACAACTATGGTGATGGGAATAATTGACTCCACACTTGAAAATCATATGGATTTATGCTCCTTCATTGACTATATATTGTGCAGCTCAGCCTACAACTGATTGATTCCAACAGGCAATTGATGAAAAATTCAGTTTGAGAAAGCGTTTCCAATACCACCTCCTCAATCACTGCCACCACCGAAACTTCGCCATCGCCACAGTGGCCGCGTAGTATGATTATGATCCGAAATAACGATACAAGAGGAGCCCAAACAAAATGAAAAAGAGTGTCCATTTATAAGCTAATAGAAGGCATATTAAGAACAAATGGCATCGTCATGCAACAGTTATTAAATGGCGGAACATCCTACGAGGTTCGAGCTAAACATAGATTTCCCAGAACTCTCCAAGTTGCATCAGCTAACCAAAACAAGGGGATCCTTGGGGAGGCCAGTCAAACTGCTATTTAGATGGACCCTGATATTAGAGCTTAAAGACCCTGATATTAGATCATGGATCAATCTGATCCACGGAAGAAAGCTGACCCTTGGAAGACGAAAAAATCTTTCTCACTTCGTCCTTCACTTTGTGATCGGCAAATGCTAGTGAAATCGCTTTGAATGCTAAATCGAAAATGTCCACCTTGTCAATACCTTTCAGATAAAGAAGATGTCAGGTCTGGTCTTAATTCTTTGTTAAAAGCACAGTTGAGATTGTACGAACCGAATGAGGAAGATGCCAGGCTGTATTCCTGTGAAAGGCTAGTGGAAAAGACACCTGCATCGTCGGTGCACAAGGCTATAGGGTGTTGTGTCCTGTATAGATCAGCTGCACGAACAAGCACTCGATGCCATGAGACACAAATAAGAGATGCTCATGCTTAGCATTCCCAAAAGAAATGTTTTAGAAGCAAGCATGCAATGAGAAACACACTGAATACAAGGTAGATTGTTACAAGAACTTAGATGATCATTTTTTTTAGTTTACAAAGAGGCTTGAAACTTACCGAAATGGTGCACATCTATGGATGAAATACTTTGAGTCACAATGTTGGAAGTCAAGCAAATTTCTACCTGCAAAAGTTAAAAGTACCACTAAGAGCCCATTGAAAAATGAAGCTCATCTGTATCACTTACAAACTGAATTGTTCTGAGGATCTCACCGGAATGTTGAGATCCTTCAACTTCCTCCAGTCTTCCTCACAGAAGTAACAAGCATGCCCTATTCTTTCAGGAGCAAAGTCCAGCATTTGTTGGACCTCCTTCCGATTAGGTACCTAATACCACTAAGATACAAAAGCAACTTGTCGGAGACTGTTAAATGTAAATTGTGGAAAGAGCAAAGAGACAAGTTCATTTACAGGATAGGAATTAGAAAAACAAATGCACCTCTCCACAATGAAGAGTTACTCTGAGGCCTTGCTGCCTCGCAAAACTTAGTGCTGGGACGAAGGTATCCCTGATAATAAAAAGCTAGTCATGGCAGGGCCATTTATATGTCACAAGAAAAATGCAAAATCAGAAAGAAACTTGTCAGCTCAAAACCGTTCTCATAAACAATTACCATTCTCCCACAGTGGGGTTCCCCGAAAGATCTACACCGACTACTCCTAGATCTCTCATTTCCAGTGCAAGCTCAACCTACAAAAGCTGATTGCATCTAAGTCCTGCTTGCCAAGCAAATTGATGCTCAAATGAGTAACTTACAGCTCAAAGAGCACAAGACTCTAGAACATACAGTTTCCAATGCAGCAACAGTGGTTTCACGGCGGTCAATGCTGAGAAGAAGTCTAACATAAATCTTCTTTTTAGCAGATCCATTGAAAGAATTCTCAGTAGATTGAGAATTTAAGGAACTCAGTGCTTGCTCAGTCCAAGGGACAAAATGGACATCGACGCTAGCGACATCTCTCAAACCTTGTATGACTGCTTCCATGTAAGAGCGTTTGCTCATTCCTATGGAATCATTTTTCTGTACAGATTGAGGATGTTCAGTAACTTCATCCATATAACAATCATGTAATGTCATTTGAGGAAGATGAGATAAAAAGGAACTGAAGTACAATATAAGCACCTTTGGAGTTGTTCTTAACTCTAAGTAGACCACGTTCTCAGAAGCAAAATCTTCAATAACCTGTCAGGAACAACACGGATGAAAAATGCATTAGCTGAAGCAAGAGATTATGTGGTAGGGCTAAATGGTCTTACTTCTTTGGTAATCCTCGTGATGGTCGAGTGCTCGGTTGTAATAACATGGATGAGATCGAACAATTTGAACACTTCAACCAAAGAACGATCATCTAAACCACAAAGAAATTCAGAAATTCAGAAATCATCTCAATATATCCGATATTCAGTGAACACTGTAGATGACAGACATGGCAAGTGGGACGAGATTTAATGTTAGACTTTGCTTTGTCTCTATAGCTTCTTAAGAAAAATGAGCACCCTCTATGTTCATTAACAAGAGCAATTTCTAAGAAAGAAAATGTCAGTGAAAGGTGCAGTGAGACCATGGAGAAGATTACATTTTGTAACCATGGGCATTTACTTTCCTGCATTTCCAATGTCTTAGTGCAATAAGTGGTTGTGGTTCATGCTTACACTGTAGCAGTTAAAAGTACGGTTCAATCAGTCTTATCGGTCCCTGGCCTTTTGAATTTACATTGAATAGCATTCTTCCTCTTGCATTTTCTGTCCAATTCTCATAACATCATAAGATACTCAGCACAAGATGCTCTACCCAGTAAAACATCATTCCGTAAATCTTTTGCTGAATTCATGTACAAAAAAGGAGACTTTCTCGATAATTGCCATGGGCTTACTCGGAAATTCAAAGTTCAAATTTTGACTTTATTCCCACCAAGCCCACAGCACCAAAGCAGCAAAAAAACACAGAACGACCAACTAGAATGCATACTTTTCATGATGACGTGCTCCACGTCCAAGAAAGCAACCCGGCCCTTCTGACCCAAATCTCTAGCAAGCTCCCTGCACGCGCAAAATCAAGATCAATACTCCTCCACAGCAACAACAACAACAACCGAAAATTACAGCAGGAACGGGTCAAAAAAAAAAAAAAAAAAAAGCCGGGGCAGAGTCCGGAGTTCAAACTCGGGTACTCTGTCAGGCACTGCATCAAACACATGGAGGACATCAAACAATAAAAACCCAAAGAACCCAGAAAAACCCAGAAAAAACCCACAAGAGCGTGGAGTCCCTGATGGAGCCATTGAGGTGGGCATGCAGCTCCACCTTCGGGATCGACCTGAACCACTCCATTTCTCTTCCCCAAGCTCTCGTAAAGCCCAGAAAAAAGGGTGCGCGCTTCTTCTCTCTATCCGATCGGGCTCCAGTAGTGGCGTGTAGCTGCCCCTCACTTCGCTGGCATTAAAATACGCGGAAAACGAGGCGAAAGGAGGGGGCAGGTGGTGCGCAGCTGAGCATCCATGGGGCGGAGGGGTGGTCCTGGCCGGCGAGACAAACAAAAGGGATCGCGGGGCGGGCCCCGCCGGAGATTCAGAGGGGCCCCGCCAATCGTACCCGATCCACCCGCGCCTCGACATCACAAGTCGAATCGAGAGGACCGAGGAGGCTACGGAAATTCTCGTACAATTTCGTCTTATGTAAGTGCGAACCTCGTGCCGACCTGCGGGATTCCTCCCCTCTTCATGTCCTTTTCTTTTTTTTTTTTGCTGTTTTTAACCTAAAGTGAAATAGACATAGAGATAGAGAGAGAGAAAGAAAGGGGACCCTTGCCTCCTGTCATCAATACGGTTTGGTTCGGGTCGGTTCGACTTCAAAGCGAATTGGGCTGAAAATTTCTGTTTAATTTGATCCGATTTCATACCCTTTTGTTCAATTCGGTTCGATTTTCAGTTCGGCCGTGCTTTCCTAATTATATTCCTAATCCTAAATAAACTTAGGTGATTAGCCTTTGGGCTTTGTTGTAAAGGGGTGTGACTTGTGAGCCCTTGCTTGTCCCTTTCTGACTCCCTGGCCAATGTTAAGTAAGATGATGAGGTGGTAAAGTTTGCTTTCTAGCTAATTATTAATTAATCAATAAGGAGAAAGTTGAGAAGTATGGTACAATTTGTTCTTTGCTGAGATAAAAATAATAAAGGGTATTGCTAAACTTTTTCATTATTATAGTATTTTGGGTTTAACTTGTCAATTTGATGTAGCGTGTATTCTAGACCAACTAGTTCAATCAAGAAGATCAACGTGTATTCAAGATGGATGATGCACTCATTGAAAAGTCGCTCATCGATAGGGCTTTATCTTTGACTTTTACTTTCGGACATCAGCATGTACTAATCGCTCCCCTGCACTCCACCCCACCCCTATTTGAGTAAGGCTGGATGGCAGAATTTTGTTAGGTCCCAATGAGGGGGGACCGGGTCATGTGACGGATGCAAGCTAGACTTTTAAACAAAAAATCCATCTGGTCCTACTTCTGCTTTATTTTGTTACTAAAAAGGGAGGAAGAAACTCTGTACCAAATGCTTGGCAATCCTTGGTAGAGCTTATTTATGATTTCGTGCTAAACCTAGTAAACGAACAAATAAGTGGTTTGTTTGAAGACTTTGTCAGTTCCAATGTGTCGAAACTTGCATTAAGATATTTTGGGATGGCGACAAGCATTGAAAAATTGTACAATTAATAGTGCCTAGTTTTCTAAATGTTTCTAATTTTTATGTACATAAATGTCCTTTAGATTCTAGGTTTGAGTCTAGTCTCTTGCTCTTCTTTTGTTGTGCTATAAAAGGTCGTTGAGTCTTTGTTAAAAAACAAGCCTAATTTGATTAATAAAAGTTTGCTTAGTGCAATTCTCTTGAATTTTAAAGAGTTAAACTCCTTAAAAACCTAGAAGAGTTTTCAACCCGTCCTTGAATAGTTAGAGCTTTTAAGTTTGCATCCTTAAAGAGTTGTAGCTATCAATTTTGAAGAATTAATGTCATTTCAACTTCCTTGGAGGCCTAGAAGAGCAACCATTGAAATTTCTATCTTTTTCTTCATTTCGTCCAAACCTATTTCGTCCGCTTCCTTCCAAAATTGACAAGTCTATTATGCTTATCTAAGGAAAATCAAAACATGAAAGTTGTAGAACTTCGAGTCTCCATTCTTTTGACTATAGAACCAAGTCATTTTGATCTAAATCAACGAAGTTATGCTCATTTTTCCGAGCTAGCACAGAATAAAAATTTATGCTCGGTTTTGTGACTATGTTTCCATGTGTGTAAGTCACTCTCTCCATTCCATCATTTGAGTAGCCAACCTTGGGTTACATCACATTTTCATTTTATTTAAAGGCAGCACAAATTAATTGAACTACAATAGTTTTTCATCAGACTTAGAAACTGAATTTTATCGGGCATGTAAAACTTTATTTGCGTAAACTATAAATGATGTAATTACGGAACAACCAATTAAAAAATTAATTAAAAGAATTTCTCAATTGACATGAATTAAAAAATCACCATGAAGTTTTTGGGGATAGGCTGCATTCATGGCTAAGCACAATTCATTACGAATTGCCAAATCGAACAGAGATACTCAATCTAGTGGAAATTTTGATTCCAAAATTGAATGTCGGATTGTTATAATTTGATTCCATTTATTTTATTTTTCCAAATCTAAGGAAATGATCAAAAATGAAATTACTTGCACGATAGAAAGGAGTAGGTGAGAAAAGTAAGAAGAATGAGATTGGGAAAGAAGTGAACAAATGGAAGAAGAAAACTCAAACAAGAGATTAGCAAACCAGGAAAGAGAAGAAATAAAGAGGAGAGTCACGTTTGCTTTCCTTCTTGATGTTTATAAAACATGGTCATATCCGGCGACCCAAATTTGATCTTTTCCATTGAACTTATCCGCTTGCATTGATTGCGTCCCATCCGCTCCATGCACCTACCAATGCTCCAAACATTGACATGGCACCAACTCTTATTCCCTCTTCTTTGGCTTATCATCGTTTTTCCGCTCCGAAAAGCGCAAATCGGACCGGAGGGGGCCCGTTGCCGCTCCTAATCGCCCAATGTCCGACATGATTTTGTTTCATTGATCATAAAATGAATCAAGGGACATGTGATTTTCAATCTGCAGGAACTAACGCAATTGTTGCGATAACTAATATGATCGAGTAGATGAGACTGTAGCGCGATTAGGCAGCTGACATTAATTGTGGGTATTCTGAAAAGGGATTTTGCCAATAAGTGCATCAGGGGCATTAGTAGTAATATAACTACGGAAATCGTACATTTTTTAATGTGCAAGTTGCTCTCGTGTACCGACCAAAAAAAAAAAGTTGCTCCTCGTGTTATGTGCAATTTATCCCTTCACAAGTGGTATTATTTTAAATTAAATAGGCTTAAAAAGTCTTCCGACAATATTCAGCAACATCATTAATATTATAATAATTATGCACCAAATCACTGATTGGACTTCAAAAGCAAACATGACGTCTGTTAACTTTTTTTGACTTTATATATATATTAAGAAAACGACACCATTCAACTTTAATTTAATATATAATATAATCTTTAAACTTAAATATAAACTCCAAACTTTTAAATTGTTCAATATAATCCTTAAAATTTTGACATATATTCAATTTAAGTATCTATATTATATATTTTCGTATGGTTTATGGACTTATATTGAACATGTGCCATAAGTTTATGAGCAAATCAAATATTTAGGTATCACACCACCGGCGGTGGTGGCGTAGGTGGTTGAGCAAGGACCTCCCACGAAGGGCCCGAGTTCGATCCACGTCGTCGAGCTTAAGTGCAAGCCGCGTCTTTGCCCGGGCACGTGGGTGGTGGGTCCTCACGTGCCTCCCTGGGGGTTTCGCCTCCATGCCGCGGCGTGCGGGGTTCTGGTTCCAAAAAAAAAAAAAAAAAAAAAAAAAAAAAAAATATTCAGGTATCACACTGTACACTGAGGCAAAACTCATAGATCACATTACACATTCAATATAAGTTTATGGGCTATTTGTGTTATTATCCCATATATATATTCTGCCAATAAAAAAAAATGTATGGAAATTCATTCGACAAAACACCAGCAGGACCAATCAGATTTTCAGTCAAGACTTGGGGCTGAATTGGCTGGATTTGATTTTTAGTGGGGTCAAAACTCAAAATGTTTGTGTGACAATTGCCAAAAAAGAAGAGAAGAAAGAATCATTTGTGGGGTCAACTGCATGAACGAATCCCACTCAAATGCATGAAGAACCGCCGCTGATGAACGTTGACGTCCCGTCCTCTCCTTCCATCAATTGCACCATCGCACCACTCCTCTCACTCTCTCCCGCAGACCATACCACCGTCGCCTTCGCTCGGGATTGGCCGCCGTCGTTGCCACCCGGCTCGTGACGGTCTCGGTTGCCCTTCTCACTTGCGGCTCGAACATCCCGGATCGTCATTGATTGAGCAAAGAAGTCGCCTCAGCAACCGTTAAAGGTGTCGGCGACACCGCCGCTCGCCGTCCCCCGCTCGCTGTTCGCTTTTTGCTGCTCGGGTCGAGCTATTGATCTCACCGAGGGCATAAAATCGCAGCCATCCTAGTCGCAACTCATCGCGCTTGGCCCTACTTGTCGCTGATCGGACCTTCGCTGTTCCTCAATTCTCCGTCGTCATCGATTCGACAATGTTCATCGGTTTTATCCCATGGCGATTACCCATGTAAAATTTCGACGTCTCTTCTCCGCGTAAATCGGCCGATGTAAACATCAACAAATCCAAAGTGGATTAGTAGGTATTTAATTGAGGCTACGTTGAAATGACATAACATGCTAAAGGGTCTGTGAAAGTAAAAAAAGCATTTGCATTCGATGAGCTTATCACCACTCCACACACAAATTCAAGCTCATTATCATAAGAAAAGTTGCTTCTTTGCACTCCAAAGATTGCAGAAAGCTTAAAAACTCCACTCATCCGTACATATGGCTGCCAATGGCTGCCGTCGGCAGCGGCAGCAGGAGGCTATCATGGAGCGGAGGTGGAGGAGGAGGAGGAGGAGGATGTGTCTGGCTGGTCGGCCGGCCGGGAGATAGGTAAGACCTATATGAAGGCCAGGGACGAATATAGACTGTTGATCTTTCGCAACAGCTCTTTTCCATTTCGGACCTCCTTAATCAGCAAAAGATTCCTTCATTAATGACCAACTATTTTTTTTTTTTTGGTCGGTAATGACCAACTAGTTTGCGTATTGGATTTCATATCTTACTTATCACGGTCAAAATGTAGATAGGGTTGGTCATCTGTCATATAATTATGGAGAGTTTCCGTATGATATTGCTAATTGAGCTTTCTTAGATTGGGAAATTCTTGACTTGTAGAGTTGGCAAGTGAAAACGATGTCTAGATCATCGTTCTGGTGATAGCAAGTGATTATTTTGGGCGGACTCGTGGGTACAAGAAGTGATTTTTGTTGGGCCCGGAGAAAGATATACACTTACACAAGCACATGTTGTCGGACGAGAATTGTTGAATTTGTTGGTTAGGGTAATAATATTATAAGTGAAAAGAAATCACGTGGATTCGAGCTTAGCAATGTTTGTACAAGTAATCTTGTCCGGTGATAATATAGTAGATGCAAATCATATGAGACATACGCAGTTTCGTTGGCTCCTTCAATGTAAATTATCTAATTTACAAGGAAACCTTGAATACGTGAGATCTTAGCAAGTTGCTTTGTATCCTTAAAATTTGATACGCACGTCAAAACCTTTTAATGTTGCAGAAAATCACAGTTTTTTCCACACCAATTTGGAAAACCAGCTCTAAATTCTGAGTTCTGAATTCAAATTGATATATGTTGAACAACTGCAACTAGCCATGGGAATGAAAACCTTAGTAGCAATGGTTAAGTAGTTTGTCTATATTCAGATCAATACAAGTTCACATTATCTATCATACTTTTAAAACATATCAAACCCACTTGCCTCAAGTGTATAATTGAATGAAATTCCATGTTTTCAGCTAATCTATAACAATGCATCTATGTGCTTACAATTAGGGGTGAGCATGATTCCAGGATAAAACTTGGATTCTGGGAATTGAACCGGTGGAAACGTATAGGTTCCAAATTCTAAAGTGTGCATGGTAGGTTTTAGATTCCAAAAAATGAGAAACCTATTTCAACGGGTAGATTTTAGGTTCTTAGAGGAACTTGGAATTTGGAACCTGTAAGATGTATCCTAGAACCTGAACGAGTTTTAATATTTTTCTTGGTTCATATCTTTGCACGATCTTCCAATATTTCATATTGTTTGATAATGAGTGTATAATCTAGAAATATTAGTTTGAACTTTCATTTATAATTGAAACTTTCACATTACTGATGTTCATTTTTTTGTGTGTCTTGTCACTGAATTATAGTAGTAAGTGATGGTCATTAAATGTTTTAATTTACTCAAATCGTTCAATTAATAATATAGGTGGAATTTGGGTAGGCCCTAGAACCGACTCTAGAACTTGTGATAAGATAGGTTCTAGGTCGAAGGGTATACAAGAATCTATTCCAACGGATACGTTTAAGATACTAGATAGAACTTATATGTAATCTAAAACCGCTCACCCCTACTTACAACGGATAATTTACCTATAACTAAAAGTAGCTAGTTGGTTGCGCCCATTTGATATTTCACGAAAAATAGATGATTTGGAAAACATTCTCTTTTAAAAATGATCTTTTGTATCGCTTGGAACAATAAATTAATAAATAACAATTTCATTTTTGACAATAATTTTGCCAAAATAATTTCCTGAATATGAAAATATTTTTTCGTTTCATTCATTTTTGTAAGCAATATTAACTATCATTTTTAAGAAGATGTTTTGTCAAATTATTCATTTTCTGGAACATATGTAACCTAAGACTTAAAAATTCTTCATGAAATTGAACTTACAGTCTGAGTGGTTCCCAAAGCTCTTAAAAGAAACTCATTGCCTCTAAATTGGGTTTTATCTCATCTCCAAGCCTTTTGGGATCTTTTATGTATCGAAACCCATTTATCGAGCCCGACTGCCTTTCTCTAGTTGAAAGAAATGAATTACTTTCTGAAAATAAAAATAAAGATAAATGTAAGTTTCCATCTAGATGATAGTTGATATAGGTTAGTATTGACGCTTTAGAAGTTCCAGAAGAATTTGCAAATTGACTATTTTACAGGTCAAAGGTTCGTAATTTTGTGAAAGGATATTAAGATAAATGCAAGGTCTATGATTTGAAGAACCATCGCTACGTTAAAATCCAAGGTTTTCTCTTTTCTTTTACTTAAGAATTTTTTTTTTTTTTTGGAAAAGTTTTACTTAATATTGAGTTGGGCCATTTCTATGAGTAACACTCAATAACCACAAATTTCACTGCGTTCATAATTATTCTTGTTGATTGGGTCTTCCTAATGTGGACCATAAATTCCCATTCAATGAGAATGGCAACCAGCAAAATAAATTTGAAAAACAAATCATGATAGTAAATTCTCATATATTAAATTTGCAAGAGGCATGGCACAAGTCTGCGAGTGAATGTAGAGTAGGAATAGAGTAGGACTGACAAAAAAAAAATAATAATTATTTTTTTCCATAAAAAATATGAAAAGTCCTGCTTAACTCATTAATACTTTGCATAACTACTTAAATACAAAACTCCATTCTTTTGCAAAGTACTTGTGAAAACATTTTTGCTAATTCTATATATAATAAAAGTCAAATTAGCAACCCCACATGCATTTTAACTTAATCTAATGAGATTTCAAAGAATTACCAAATAAGTGAAAAATTTGAAAGTTAGCTAGCATGATAAAAAAGCAGGGTTGTGCAAAAGAAAAAAACATTGAGGTAAATTCTTTTTAATCAAACAAATTCAATATACTTAAATTTTTAGTATAAATTTCATTGTAGTTAGTCATAAGAGGATACTGATTTCGATTATTTAGTTAACTTTCCATAACTTGGTCTGCAATGGCTTTAACCTATGTAAATTATGTATTCAACTCTTCATTTTCACAATCGTATTTATATTGTTCATTGATGTACATTTTCATTCAAGATTGCAAGTATGAAAAATGTTTAATCATAGAGATGCTGTTAAATAGAAATCTAACATATGTTTTGTCCTATAATAAAAATGTGTAAACCCTTCTTTCTAAATTCTATGTAAAGATATTTTATGTTGATCATGTTTCTAATAAGAACCTTTTTCTAGTTTTTATTTGATTTATTGTTTTTTTTTTCATTTATCGAATTCCCTTGGTGGGACCCACCAAATGGGATCCATAGTTCTCTCAAGGAACTCGGTTTCTTTGAGAAAATTTGTGGTGGGGGCGGCCATCACCTTCTCATTTCCCCTTGTTGATTGTGTGACATTGTGAATTAAATTAGGGAAGGTACATGACACAAGCGAAACGAGGCAACAAATGGCCAGTTGGATCGACAATGGTCGGTTTGAACGACGACATCCCCCGTTTGGGTAGTCAGCCGAGCAGAAGAAGCATCGACTTATGGAAATTCTTCGAGGTTAAAGAATGACCAAATTTGGGCTGCTATGCCCCGGTAGGGTAGCGTGCAAACGATGTTATGAAATTTTTTTTCCTCTCATTGAGGCACAACAACAGCAATTGCCATCGATAGAGGAGTGTATAGCTTGGGCATGCGTAGCCGTAGATTATCGAATTTCGAGTATTATATTTTCTCTCTTTTTACTAGATAGTACTTCATCCTTGGAGCAAGATGCAGTTTGATTTCAAGGAGATTTAACCGTGTGTTTCAATCCAAAGCTTCATTCATTACTATGAGGATATTTGAACATCCGATGACATCAAGAAGTCTCTAAAGTTTCTGCACTTCAGACAATAACTTAGGCCCAAACAACCGCTAAAGCATGAGGTGAACATGGAAGAATTTTGAGGACGATTTGGAGAACATGCATTTTCTTGTGGAAAATCTTAAACATGCATTCTTTCAAGGACACTTTGAATCATGGGGCAACGATCCTGCAAGTCTATTTATCCATTTTGCAAATCGAGTGCCTGAACTTTTGAATTATTCAATCGAGCTCCACACAACTTGACAATACCTCTAAGGAGCGAGAAAATATTCAGTGGTTCGTGCGCGCCACGTCATCCGCCGACCCGGCGCGCACGAACCACTCAAATACAGACACCTGTCCCGAGCGGGACCCCCTCGAAAATGAGAAGAACTCGCCGGGCTCGGCTCGGCTCGGCTAGCTGCGGAAGAAAAGACACGCTTCCGCCCACTCGCGGCGGAAGAAAAGACACGCTCCCGCCATGCTCTCTCCTCAATTGAATATTCTGCAATTTTTTCTCTCTCTCACTTTCTCCAAATGACGAGACGTACATTCGTCGCTGACCCATTTTCGACCCACCTCCGCCGCTCGCCTCCAAGCCGCCTCCGCCACTCGCCGCCGCCGCCGCCTCCGCCGCCCCGCCTCTCGAGGCTCGCCTCCGCCACTCCCTCGAAGGTCGACGACCTCCGTCACCCACCTCCGCCACTTGCCTCCGCGCCGCGAGCAACCGACCAGCGTGCGACCTCCCTCTCTCTCTGTCCTCCGGCGTGCGACCTCCCTCTCTCTCTGCCCTCTCTCTTTCCGACCGGCGAACCACCGCGCCGCACCTCTGGCTCCGGTTCCGGCCCCCACTCGTCCGTCCCTTACTTTTTCTCTCTCCTCGCGTCTCTGTCTGCCCTCCCTCTCTTCGACAGCGAACCACCGCGTGACCGGCGAACCACCGCTCCTCCCTCCGGCTCCAGATCCGGCACCGGCTTGTCCAGGTAATTTCTCGCTTTCTCTTTTCTCTCTTTCTCTCTGTCTGACGGAGTGACAGAAGGGATTTTATAGGAGTTCAGCGATGCCTGAAAAGTCATTAGTAGTATGCTTTTCGCCTGTAGTTTTTCTTTAATCTTGGGTCTGGCTATTCATTATGCCAGTAGGACATACTCCGAAAAGGCTCTAAAATGAGTGCTATTGTTGCAAATCATGGATAGTCCTTGAAAAGCCAGATCTGTTATTCTTCCATATTGATGTTTATATGTATATTCCCCAATAACTTTGCTGAGATGCACTTTGCAAATGCATCCAGTCTCAATTGATTATTTTCATGCAAAGTAGATTTTTCTTGCTTCTGAGATCATTTGGTCATATTTGTTTCCGTGTGTTTGCGATGCTTATGGTAATAAACTCTACTCTGTTCATTCTGATATTTAGTTTGCCGTTCCTCCTCTCTCAGGTTCTTGTGGAACTGTCTATCACGCTCTGTTAAATTTAGTTTAACAGAGTGATGCATGCTGTTATGATGTAAAATGCATGTACCTCACTTCATGGTATACGTACTACTTATCTCACTCCTCTAATAGCGTTTGGCTATCTCTTATGCTATTCACTTACGGACTTCAAGTTCTCTTTATAATATGTAATGCATGGTGGTGGAGTGAATTTTACTCATGTTGGCAACATGAAACACAGGAGAAATGTTTACTTATTTTGCTAAATGAAAGAGGAGATTTAGTGCAATGCATTTGGCTTCTTACTTTATCTCACTGTTTGGTATAGACCTATGTGTTTTGCTAAATGAAAGAGGAGATTTAGTGCATTGCATTTGGCTTCTTACTTTATCTCACTGTTTGGTATAGACCTATGCGATCTCCTGATGATGATTTTTTTTTTTTTTTGGATTTTAACTTTCTCTGCATTTAATCCAATTGCAGGATGTGGCGGTGAAGGTATTCTCGATGCAAGAATATTCAGAAGAATTGATAAACTCCTTTAGGCAAGAGGTTTGTTTTCTTTTTTGTTTTACTATGTCTCATGAGTTCTCTTTGTTTCTAATATTATTCAGCCAGGACATGCTGAGGGTCGCTTAGACTTTTTAATTTGAATAAGGCATCTCTCGTAGGACATGATATGCAGGCTATGTCTTGCTCTAAGCCTGTTGGCCTGTCCTTGACTTGTTAATTGAAATCATGAAAACATTGTTATGATAGTGTTTAGTGATTGCTAGATGCGAGGTGGCTGTTTTAATTTTGATAAGGGCCTTCCTTGACAGGTTGTAATTGCAGTTGATAATCTAGATTCAGACGAGGCAAAGAGGGACAATGGGTTGGCCTTTTAGTTGATAATGAGCCCAAAAAGTGATCTATATTATCCCCGGATGAGACGAGTCAACATCGAGGTGCCAAATGACTCCATCTATGGTGTCACTTGCCCCTACATCTTCTGATTGTTCTTTTTCTTTTTCCTATTCCCGATAAGAACCGCATAGTCGATGGTTTAGGAAGAACATTCTGAAAACCAAAGTGTGATAAAGAGATGAAGTAAGATTGACCAATATGTTCGAACTGCATGCATTTATCTCTATCTCTCTGCACTTGTATGATGAGCCCGTATTATATTATTTTATAAAATTCTGAAGCCTATTCTGAAGCCTTTTAATGAATAGAATTTTTTGTGCTTATTCTGTAGCAACTGGGATTTTTTCCCCAAAGCACGGATATAGTTTATTGGTGTCAACTCTATTAGTGATGGCATTGGCAATTTTAATTCAAGTGTTGTTCCACTAATACAGCAACGCAACATTTCCAGTACATGTGGTGATAGCAGGTTTTGATCTCTTTTTTTTTTTGCCAAAGGATTATGGATATTTTTCCTTATATTTTCCATGCCTTGATCCATTGCATTATGATTAATTGTGTTGTGTTGGATAGATGTAATAGCATGTGGGTCTACGAAAGAATTATACCTTCTCGTTTTACTCAAAATGAGGAACTTTCTCATAGGACTTTGCGATTGTTATATGTCCATGCTCTCCCCCTCAAGCATGTGTAGTACCATGCAGATTCTCGAGAACCTCTTTTGATGTTGCCACAAATTTTCTCACTTCTCATAAAGTATGTTCATGTAGAATTTTATGAAACCTCATTAGCTAGTTGTGGAACTAATCTTAAACCTGCAGGGAACTTTAGAGTGTGGTAATTTTTTTTTAACCAAAAAGTAGTGAAATCCAAAAGTTTGACAGATGTTGTGATGCTAACAATGTAGGATTTTTGCACTTGTCTATCAACCAATTGTTAAGTATTTAATTTGGGTTCTGGGCAATTTTTTTGGTATAGTAGCCTAGTGGGAGACAATCATTTGTATCCGTATCAACTTATGAGGCAGAGTATAAAATAGTAATGATAGTGACTCGCAAAGTCTGAGAGATTTTCTTTACCAAAAAAAAAAAAGTCTGAGAGATTTAGACCCAAGTTGTTGGTTACTTCGTACACTCCTTTGATTGGCTTTATGTCTCATGGAAATTGCCTGCTTTCATATTCAAGGAAAACATGTCGAGTTTGACTGCCATTTTAGTAGCCTAGTGGGAGACAATCATTTATATCCTTATCAACTTCTGCCACCGCTTCCTCCACAAAAAGAATCTCCTGTCCCTGAGGTTTCTCCTTTTTCAAGTGAAAAATCGTACGCTTCTTCAGATAGCGAGTTTCCATTTGGAAAATGGGTCCATGTTGGTCATGTCGGTATGTATTTCAAGTGTCTCGAATTACTCTTTCTACACATGGTTTTTAAACTGCTCGTTCCTTTTGAGTTGATAACTGCTGAAATTTTTATGGCTATAGCTGAGCACATTAATGTCTGTCATGTTGACCACTTATTGGTTCGAGCCGTCGAGCTGAAGCAAGTTGTTACTGAACATTTTATCTGTCTGTTTTACCTTTAACCAATCATTTTCAGATGTAATTGGAATTGTATGAATGGTGCATGATCTTCAAATATATAAAAGTAAGGCGTATTGGATGGACATTCATATAGCACGTAGAACTGTTGCACTTTCAATGTGACTGAAAAGAACAAGCTTTTATAGAGTACATACATGGAGTATGATTCTATTCATATTCATTGGAGTGCCGGTGATTAACTAATTGCATGCATTATCTGGAGGATCTTGGACAAGAATTGTTATCTGCAAAATTTCATGTAAGTCTATGTCTCATTGTTGGTCTGATGAAAGAGATAAAGTAGAATTTTAGATTGCATAAATGGTGCTCAACCGAAAGTCTCTTGTCAATCTTATGATGTCATTGTCTTTCCTAGGTTTCTTACTCTTAGGGCCTTTTTCCCTTTGTAAATTGCTCAAAGTTCTATCTTCATGGCAGGTCTCAACTTTTACGGCTACACATTGACGGGGAAGTGGTGGATGAGAAGCCCCTAAGTGCCTCAAAAGATGGAGAATCTAGCCCTTTTAAGGAAAATAAGTTTGGTTAGTACCAATGGAACTAATGATGGTATAGAAGGTTATTTATATAGTCCAAAGGTCTTGCACCCTTCTTCATCCATTGAGGATCATTATAAGGTACCTTCTGTGGAGTTTGTTTGACCTTATTCATGTGGATATGATTTCTTTAATGAATATTTTCCCGTAATGCCAGACTCACCTGTACACTTAGCTATTGACAAGTCATCTCCTTCGACATAGAAGAAGGTAGTGATGGTATCTCGGAGTATCGTGGGTGGAAAGGTAAGTCGTTGTATCTTCCTTTTAATCCTATCACCAATACATTTTTTTTTTTTTTGACAAAATCTAATTAAGTGTCACCTCCAAAGTGTTAAGCATTGTCGTTGAACTGCCTTGACGAAGTTGAATCTTTTTTCTGTGATGTCAGGAAGCGATATTTCTATGTTAATAGCTTCCGACTTTTTTTGTTGTTTTTCTTTCAATAGAAAAAAGTTGGCTCTAAAGCTTGCCTCCTTGGAAAAAGTACCTCTTTGGAAAAAGTATCAATTTCTGATATGGCTTAAGTATTTGCAATTTCAACTTTTCCAATTGTTTCCCGTTGTGCTTCCAAAGCAAGATTGCGAATTGGAGATTCCTTGTAATTGTCTATCCAAAATGAATTTATATTAATGATTGACTGATGGGTCATAGCTTTCCTTCCAAGTGTGTCTGCAGGAAATGAGATGGGCGGAGAAAGCTTACTCAATGGTGTTTTACATTCAGCGTGGTTGTATGAGTCTGTTCTTCCTTCTTTGAAACCCAATAGGCTCCTTATATGTAATGTTCAATTTGCTCCTTAAAAGTCGGGTGCCACACTAGCTACGGCCTTCTTCCAATATGCATGACAATTGGTTTACTTGAATTGCGAGGCATCGTGTCGGAGGAACTTTGCGTTGGATGTTGTCTTGCTAGATGCCTTTGGCCGATTGTGAATAAGGAAATGGAGGTTTGCTTCTTCTTGCTTCTTACTGTGGCTGTCTCTCTCTCTCTCTCGCTCTCTCAACAACCCCACCTAAAAACGACTATCATAAGAGAAAAAAAGGAAAAAGGAAAAAATCATAGATAAGGTGCTGTTAATAATTGACTTTTTTTGTGTTTTTTTTGGGTAGGTTGTTGCTTCACTTTTGTATGCTAACGGTGGGTCACCGGTGGAGAAAACCAGTGATGATGAAGCCCCGCTGTTGACAAGCTATGATGGAATCGAATTCGATTCCTATGAGAAACCTAGCAAATTATTGCATGGCCGCGCTTCTTTTAAGCTCAAGATATCTAAGGTAGATGTTGGTTGGGTGATTTGTATTATGCTAATGATAGCTTGTCATCTGAATTAAAGATTGCATTAGTGGCCTGCAGTTGTTTCCAAATATTTGAGTAGGACTTGTATACACGAAAAGTAGATGGCATGGGGTAATTGCTAGTAGCATCTCATTAATATGTTAAGCAGTAAAAGCATGCTCGGAGATTGCCTAATCCAAGTAAATAAAAAAGAAATTATCACTAGTCTGGGCGAGTAATCATGTGCGTAGGTTGTAGATTAAATTTTGCTTTGGTTGAATATTTTCTTAAACATTGTTAGCTATAATGGTTAGATCACCTCTTCAAGAAAAACTTACAAAGTAGAACTGCAAGAACTTGGACCAATTTTTCCTCTTTCATATAAATACGTTTGGGCATACATAAGGTGTTCATACTTAATACAGTTGATCAACTTGAATCAATTCCAAAACATTTTTGAATTCAATTCCTAGTAAAAAGAATATAATAATACATGCCTAAGCGTAGCTGTAATGACCTATTATTGATTCAAACTTTTATATGTGACATTTCTGCTTGTATGTGTGTTCTCCTCTCGCATTAGCATGAACTACATTTACTAAATTATCGGGGTGGCAAGTTTAGTGCCTTATTGGTTTTCTAGTTTGCCACCACCAGGATAATAGTCTTTGATTTGCCATTGCCTCATTTTATGATTTTATATATATATTGAAGACAATTGCCTCATTTAATGATGTTTTTTATTGAAGACAATCATACAGCTTACATGGAAAGAAAATTTTCTCGTCCCTGAAACTTAGGCTCTTTTTTTCCTTTTTCAGCTTTCATCCAAGTGTGATAACAGGTTGTTCCACGTGAGGTTCAACATACCACAGGCTGGAAATTATCCTTTCTTAGAGGCTTTTTCGAATCCCATCCGCTGTATTTCTTGCAACCGCAATGCTAGAACATCTCGATAATTTGGAAGAGGTCGGCATCGGCATTTTACCGCTTAAGTGTACTCTATCTTCCAAATATGAATCGCCGAACTCGACCATAATACTGTACGTGAAGCAAAACCTAGTCCATCATCAAAAGGGTTAGATTGGGAAAGGCTGATTATTCCTTTCAGCGGTTGGATGACGAATGCAACTCTAACATCCGTAGTGATTTTAAGGTACGACCGATCATCATTTTACACTGTGGTTTCCATCCTGAGATTGTGAGCGGGGTATTGCTAATATGATAGGGGAAGCATGTTTGGATGTGCTAGTGAGGTACTAGCCCTTTTTAGAAAGATGGTTACATCTATATATTTTTGAAAGATTGCTTTTGATGCGTGCAGTCTATATTTAATGACGATTGAGGCTATAGCTTTCTTTCTTTATTCCATGATGAAGGGTACTTTTGTCGAACAAAAGTAAAAAGTGGATAGTGGTTATGTTTGTACTGATTAAGGAGTAGATACTTGGAATTAAGCAAAAAAAAATGGAGTAGATTCTCGTTTTTGTGAGATGCGTTGCCTGTCAAGAGAACTGATATTTCTCCTCGCCTAAGTGGCGAAATGCCACATCAACATTTAGCTATTAAGTTACTATTACACTGTGAGATGGTGGAAAGGAAACATGTAGAATTTGTGAAGGGGACAGAATGATATATAAAGCCATGTTGTATGAGGAGATAAAACAATGCGAAAGCCATGCTAGTTCACAAGTATAGCTATCGACATCAAAGGTAATATTTCGCTTTTGTACATTCATGTGGTCGAGCATGTGTGTCCAATTACGAAGCACCTTGTGAGTCCACTTTGTCCCAAATTGAGACACGAAAGAGTTGGACAATGGGGCACATATGAATTCATTTACTGGTTCAACTTTCCTTTTCCTTTGGAACGAAGAGGTGCCTCTTTCGAACTCCCAGTTTTCTTTCTTGCCGAACGAAGCGGACGAATTGTTACCTTAAGCAATTTCACCAGATATTACGAACTTCGGGTATATCATGAGGACATAATATTTTCCTTGGTAATTGTCATGAATAATCGGTTTTGCATCATAGATCAGCAAAACTGCAGATTGCTTTATTTGATATAAATGCTTTTGAAGAGCAAAGAAGTGTATTCGGTTTATATGGGATGGTCTGGCCAACTTCCATAAGCGGCATAGTTGAGCGATGCTCTCCATTGATATATTAGTAATGATGGTTCATCAAGAAGCTCACCGGACTCATGTTAGTTCGGTTGTATTGTGCTTATCACAAACCATGGGTTTCTTTTTGTTAGGCTTGTACCGGTTTTAGATATTACTTATCCAAAAAGACTGTTACTAATCCTAGGCTTTATTTCTTCTTATAGAACATAGTATGTGTGGAAACACCTAGTAGTGTCCATATCTGGACCTGCTTTGATGTTTAGACTATTCTAAATGACACTCATTACTTTCACCCGGCTTTGTTTCCTTCTTTAGAACATCTCATGTATGTCTGATTTCTTGTAGTGTCCACCACTAGAGCTACGTACTTTTCTAATTGTAACTTCACTTTCTCGACTCGATAATGCAGGAACATCAGCATGCCCAAATGGAAAATTTTATTGTCGGAATGCACGACATGTTCCTGTCATTATATTTTCTTCGAGAGTAAATGATGGCATTTGTGGTAAGTAGTCCATCGGAACTTTTTCTCCATGGTCTTGGCCTTTCCAAACATTCGTTTTCCCGTGTTGATTGTGGACCTCATTCTCTCTTCGATCATCTCGTACATAACACATGCATGTAAGTTCATGTACCATCGAACAAGATCCTGCTGCATTTGAATTGCCCAACAAGGTTGCAATTCCTTCTTAGACATAAGAATATCGATATGATATTATGAACGGCCGAGGCCGGAAGTCCTCTTTGCAGATTTTAATTGCTTCAATGTCAAGGATATCTCTAATCTTCACCGCAATGAGATGTCCCACGCTTTAGTGTCATGGGGCACGATTAATCATAATTGTGCAACAACAAATTTATTTACCTGCTTTAGCAACTTCATGTCCTGGATTGTCTTCCTCCCCAACAAACATCACTTTGTTAAAATATTACTTTACAGACTATTTAATGAACCCTAATACCATGAAGACAAGTAAACAAGGGTATATCTCAAGTGATGAACATATTTGAGACTGCTTTTAGGAACTCTCCAACTTTTGAGGACAAGGACATTGATTGTGAGATATATGCATATGGGAAATGAATGGGAACTTTTTTTTTCGGCTTTACATCTTAAGGATTGTTTCAAAAGCTAGACAAGAGTGGCTTCTTCAATTGAGAACACTTTGCATGCTTGGTCTGGTTCAATCCAGTGAAAAGAAAGTGGTCAAAACTAGGTGAGATGGAGAACTGGTTTAGTTCGGATTGATCTTTTCCTTAACGCTCGTCAATGAACAAAGTGTTCCCGAGAATACAAGAAAAATTGTAGGAAGGGGGAAAGGTTGGAGAGAAAACAAAAGGTGCATTTTTGAATGAAATCTACGTGCTTATCGTCATATGCAGGGATCTGCAGAGTGATCAATTGTTAGTAAAATTGATGATGAATGTGTGGATTAAGTAACATCATAATATTGTGATAAGATAGTAATTAATGCTTAGATTAATTTTCCCTTTTCATTGTTTAGGATTTTTTTGTCAATTGGACAATTACTAAATGCTGAGGTCCTATAAAAGATTTATATGCTGACATCATCCGACCTCAATAGGTTGACGGAATTAGTAGATCGTTCTGGTTCTTGTAACACCGATTTTAGCATCCGCCGGACAAAGGTTAACTAGCAGGTGGTCATTCTTTTTCTGCCTCCTCTTTAATGTTTCCTCCTAACATATGTTCTTTGCCTGCTCCATGATACTCGATCGCTGCTGTGATGGGAGTGACGAATACGGTGATAAAGTGAAGTGCCCGAATACATGTCGGGAAGCTGGAAAAGCAGCACGAGATGAGCTGAAGAAAAAATTGCTGTGTACCGGAGGGCGTTGCCATATGTAAACGGGAAGTGGAACAGGCTAAAGTAGGTCTTGCAAAAGACAAGGAAGAATTGTCAAAACTGAAAAGTGAGGAGAAAGTACCGAAAGTGCAGTTTGAACAGCTTAAAGGTTTGGTTTTTCCTAATTTGGTGGTATTTTGGCAAAATAACTTGAATTTAGTCGTCACGATCTCATTAAACCCGAGTTTGCCCTTAAAACGTAGTTGCTGGCTACTGCACATATATATCATCTTTGTTCATACTGCATCCAAGTGATAGCGGCATATTATGGTCTACGGAATTGGAAAAACTCACTGATGATAATGAACTCATCATAGTATAGCTTCGTATAGATATTTTACAAGACTAACTGTTTGGTAGTTTTAGCAAACAACGAAGCATTTTCTGAATGAGTGTGGATGTTGTGACTATTAGATATTGATGTGCCGGATGTATCCCACCTTGTAGGTAAATGGATGGAAGATTTGGGAAGCATTTGGTTTACCTCACTAAAAGAAATTACTTCATCCTCTAAACGAGTGTGTAGTAGTGTTATGATGTTTGGAAGATTAGCTATATTTGGGAAAAATAGTGAAAATGGACGGGATAGGTGGAAAGTTGGGAGAAGTTTGAAATTTATTAAATCCCATTGCTTTTTGTTTGGAGCTGTTTCTGCCATCAAATTTTACCTTTTCGGAAAAAGTGATTAGACCTTGGTCCTCATTGATGCAGTAATAAACCAAAGCGTGCATATCTTTCAAAGATTTTGATTGCACTTTTAAGCTATGGCGGGGTCCCTAATGACTTTCTTTTGGACATGGTGGAGAATGCTCTGGGAGATGCAAAGTGTCTTCTCTAGTAAACGAGCAGCTCTAAGAGGTAGTATTCTTCGAACATTTGACCGTTGAAATATTGTCTATTCTTAAAACAGTCCAAAAAGAGATTTTTCTCCAATTTTTTTCTATACTTGGATGTGCTTCTTCTTTTTTTTGATTCGAAATATGCATAAGTAAAAAAATGCATCTCTATTCATCTTTGCTGCTTTTACTTCCCACAGGTGCATAGTTCCTTCAATTGCTATTTCATGTGTAAACATTTTCCCTTCGTTTTCCTTTGTTCTTTTACCGTATGAACAATTTCGGTGAATCATGGTGAGAAGGATGATTTCACTGCAGCCAGAATGATCTTATCTGGGATTCCTCTGGGACGAAACATACCTACGGAATCGTCCGTCCATCCCGATGAACGATGAAAAGAAGAGTTCGAAAGGAGGAAGGATTCCTATTCCATTCTTACTATCTAATGGGGACAGCCGATCCCACAGAATTCTTAAAAGTGCTAAAGAATAATGTTAGCTATGCTTGTCTGGGGCTTAGATGTTTAATTTAGTTACATGCCTCCATATCTGGTCCTTGGATTTAGACATCAATGGTGTTATATTACTTTGATGACATCTCATCTCCGGTTCGGTTCTTGTTAACCCCCACGTTTGAGTTTGATAGTCACAACTTTGGGGAAAAGGTGTAATTACCTATTGGGCTTTGATGTTATAATGCTGTTTTGGGTGTCTTTACTATTTAATAGTTTGCTTGAATCATCAATGCGGTGACAAAGTGGACAAATTTCAGGGAAGGTATTAGTATATCGCAATCCTCGTTTGCACTTCGGGGATATTCTTGTTTTGAACGCTACATATGTGGAAGCTCTGGAAACAAAAGTTGGAAATTCAAAGTATGCTATATTTTTCCCTACTAGTGGACTGCGCTCCTTGGCGATGAAATAGCTGGTGGGGATTTCGATGGGGATATGTATTGGGTTTCACGGAGCCCTCGGGTTGGGATATGTATTCGAATGCTTGGTGGCTCCCATTTTCCAAGCAAGAGGTCTTTGAGTGGAGGGAAATCTGTTGTAACACCTGAAGTTCAGCCATCGGAAGGTAAGCCAGATCTGTCCCCAAGAGAGGACCCATGCACCATCAAGCCCGGTTGCCCATCCCCTCGGTGGTTCTACGAGATAGAACATCTTCCTCTCGAAAAATGATGATGAACAGAAGGTAGATGTACCTCCAGAAAAAGCACCTTCAACCAGAAGGTTAGCTTCTTCTGTGCCCGCTTCATCTCATTCTCAACTGGTGAGTTCAGAACAATATGATGAAGCATCGAGAAAAATTCTCAATGTTCGATGGATTCAATAGTCCGGATGGTGAAGCTGCTCTCGGAACTGGTGCTAGTAAAGAGAGAGCTAAGAAGAGAAAGCTTGTGCAGAAAAATGACATTCGGAAGACACGCATGACTGAGAATGGAAAGCAAATTATTGCTACTTCTAAGAGTAGGAATGATGATGGCAAGCAAATTATTGCTGCTTCTCGGAGCGGAATGATGATGGCAAGCAAATTATTGCTACTTTTAAGAGACATGGGTCGAATGTTTGTGCAGCATTACCTGAAATAGGTAATTCACAATTAAGAAAGAGAACAATTGTAAACAAGGGTTCACGGTCTGCCATGGAAGAAATGGAGCAACAGAAGGTTCAAATGTTCCAAATAAACAAAAGGAAGATACTTTCACATTGGCCTTTTCATTATTCGACATATTACGTATAGACATATATAAGATACTTCCTCGCATTCAGTTACATTTGGCAAATCTATGGGACTTAATTTTTTATTTTTTTTTCCTTTGCTTCCTAAGATATGAACCTCTACAATATATTGAGTGGACGCAGTTTGGTGTTTGGTCCTCTTGCTTGGCGTGTTCGTTTTCTAAAGATATTTAGAAGCCCTGGATATATTTCGGTTGCTAGTTCTAAGTCGATGGTTTCCACGTGCAAAGGCACGGGAAAGTCCTTTTTATTGAGGCTTGATGATATATTAAAAATTGATTTTGTGGTGCATAAGGTTTCGGAGAGTTGAAAAGCCCACCAGGTAAAGGCAAAGAAAAGAGACCGTCATGTGAATGATACCCCAGGTGTGCACCGCCGAGTGAATTTCAGCAGGTAAATCTACTTATGACCAACTTTGTTGTTTGATTCTGTGATTGATCTTAGACTCCATCTTAATTCATTTCACACTTTTCTGCTTTTCAGTTGATCGGGTTTTGGGCTGTCGTGTTAGAGGTAATGATGCAAGTTCATTGTTTTATGTTTCTGTATGTATTGCGACATCCTTATTTCTGTTAGTTTACTTGTTCCGAGAGAAGCAGGAAAGACATCAACATAGTACTTTCGGCAAACTCAACTTAGATGCAGGAGACGGGTGGACTTGCTGATGACAGACAAGCTGATATAAGCATTGACAGTGATATCAAATTGCACAATCTCAATGTTTTTCAGTGGTTATTCTCTTATCGGCTGGAATTTTAATGGTAAAGCTGGAGGAAGAGTCGAAAACTGTAAAACTTGGTTGATGACATTTCATCTTTCTTCTATTGAGGTTGAAAGACGTGTTTTGAGCAGGTTCGTCAATGTAGACCTGCTGTGTATAAAGATTACTTAGCAGGTTTAGTTCAATTGCTTTACTGTTGTTCCTTTTCAAGTGCTGAATGTATTCTCTGTTTTTATCCTCTAATTTTGCAGGAGGAGCCCCATATCTATTGCAACAGCTATTATTTACATTATCACTCAGCTCTTTGATGAGAAGAAATCTCCCCAAGGTTTTAGTTTCCCCAATTCTATTCAATTTAAACAACTAATCACGTATTGGTGCATATGTAAATGGCATTTGAGACAGCACATGCATATAAATAATTGAATGTTTGTGCAGATATATCACTTGCTACTTTGGAGTCAACGAGGGGACGATTAGGAACTCCAAGGATCTGTATCCTCACATTTCGAAGATTAATACCAAGCTGATATGCCAAGAAAGAGGATCTAAAGAATTTCTGCAGCTTTTGAGTGTAGATATACAATCAAAATCGACATTAGTTAACTTTCAGTTAGTTTTGCAAATCAGAACAATATTGAATTTGTAATTATTGTTATAAAGAATAAGGTGGTTCTTAATTCTCACTCTTTGTATTGTTGGAAGATATCTTGAAAACTTTGTTATTCAAATATCAAAATGCTGTGTTCGAGTTCTTTTTGGTCCTCGACTACAGAATACCAGCGTCATGCAAAATACATTGCTTCGATTTCGCATGATAATGTGGGCGAGCAGACGCAGCATTGTTCAACTCTGACAAGATGTTGGTTTAATAAGTTATTAGTCTGTTCACTTTGGTCCTTTACGCTCTCAATTCAACTGGTTAAATCTCATTAGTAGTCTCCATACCCGTTCATTCCTTTGATTGGTCATCGTAGTAAAACTCAATTTCACCAGGTATGTTTCTATGCATAAAGAGATAAAACTCTACCCTATGCAGTATCATAGTCCTGATTTCGATTAATATGAATCTATAAGAAATTATGCACAAATTAGACAAACTATACGCGTGTTTCCCCTTTTTCCTTTTGAAAGCTTGGCAAAGTTTTAACAATGGCTTTTTATGGTTGCTAGTACTACTCATTATGCAAAATATTCATCACATTACAACTAGCAAATGAATGGGGCGTCGGGTTTGGACGCCAAATTTTATATGCTCAATAAAACAAGGAGGTTTAAACTAGATGCGTGCAAAGTTTGATGGATTAATTTTGAGTACGGGAGCACGTACGAATTTATTTTTGAAAGCTTTGAAGAAAAAAAAAAAAGTTGCCCAAGATTATTTCCGAAAAGGATGGTTGGCAAGAAAATAAAAAATAAATGGGGCGTCGGGTTTGGACGCCAAATTTTATATACTCAATAAAACAAGGAAGTTTTAAACTAGATGCGTGCAAAGTTTGATGGATTAATTTTGAGTACGGGAGCATGTACGAATTTATTTTCGAAAGCTTTGAAGAAAAAAAAAAAAAGGTTCCGAAAAGGGTGGTTGGGCAAGAAAATAAAAAATAAATGGGGCGTCGGGTTTGGACGCCAAATTTTATATGCTCAATAAAACAAGGAGGTTTTAAACTAGATGCGTGCAAAGTTTGATGGATTAATTTTGAGTACGGGAGCACGTACGAATTTATTTTCGAAAGCTTTGAAGAAAAAAAAAAAAAAAGTTGCCCAAGATTATTTCCGAAAAGGGTGGTTGGCAAGAAAATAAAAAATAAATGGGGCGTCGGGTTTGGACGCCAAATTTTATATGCTCAATAAAACAAGGAGGTTTAAAACTAGATGCGTGCAAAGTTTGATGGATTAATTTTGAGTACGGGAGCACGTACGAATTTATTTTTGAAAGCTTTGAAGAAAAAAAAAAAGTTGCCCAAGATTATTTCCGAAAAGGGTGGTTGGCAAGAAAATAAAAAATAAATGGAGCGTCAGGTTTGGACGCCAAATTTTATATGCTCAATAAAACAAGGAGGTTTTAAACTAGATGCATGCAAAGTTTGATGGATTAATTTTGAGTACGGGAGCATGTACGAATTTATTTTCGAAAGCTTTGAAGAAAAAAAAAAAGGTTCCGAAAAGGGTGGTTGGGCAAGAAAATAAAAAATAAATGGGGCGTCGGGTTTGGACGCCAAATTTTATATGCTCAATAAAACAAGGAGGTTTTAAACTAGATGCGTGCAAAGTTTGATGGATTAATTTTGAGTACGAGAGCACGTACGAATTTATTTTCGAAAGCTTTGAAGAAAAAAAAAAGTTGCCCAAGATTATTTCCGAAAAGGGTGGTTGGCAAGAAAATAAAAAATAAATGGGGCGTCGGGTTTGGACGCCAAATTTTATATGCTCAATAAAACAAGGAGGTTTAAAACTAGATGCGTGCAAAGTTTGATGGATTAATTTTGAGTACGGGAGCACGTACGAATTTATTTTTGAAAGCTTTGAAGAAAAAAAAAAGTTGCCCAAGATTATTTCCGAAAAGGGTGGTGGGCAAGAAAATAAAAAATAAATGGAGCGTCGGGTTTGGACGCCAAATTTTATATGCTCAATAAAACAAGGAGGTTTTAAACTAGATGCGTGCAAAGTTTGATGGATTAATTTTGAGTACGGGAGCATGTACGAATTTATTTTCGAAAGCTTTGAAGAAAAAAAAAAAAAAAAGGTTCGAAAAGGGTGGTTGGGCAAGAAAATAAAAAATAAATGGGGCGTCGGGTTTGGACGCCAAATTTTATATGCTCAATAAAACAAGGAGATTTTAAACTAGATGCGTGCAAAGTTTGATGAATTAATTTTGAGTACGGGAGCATGTACGAATTTATTTTCGAAAGCTTTGAAGAAAAAAAAAAAAAAAAAAGTTGCCCAAGATTATTTCCGAAAAGGGTGGTTGGCAAGAAAATAAAAAATAAATGGGGCGTCGGGTTTGGACGCCAAATTTTATATGCTCAATAAAACAAGGAGGTTTAAAACTAGATGCGTACAAAGTTTGATGAATTAATTTTGAGTACGGGAGCACGTACGAATTTATTTTTGAAAGCTTTGAAGAAAAAAAAAAAGTTGCCCAAGATTATTTCCGAAAAGAGTGGTGGGCAAGAAAATAAAAAATAAATGGAGCGTCGGGTTTGGACGCCAAATTTTATATGCTCAATAAAACAAGGAGGTTTTAAACTAGATGCGTGCAAAGTTTGATGGATTAATTTTGAGTACAGGGAGCATGTACGAATTTATTTTCGAAAGCTTTGAAGAAAAAAAAAAAAGGTTCCGAAAAGGGTGGTTGGGCAAGAAAATAAAAAATAAATGGGCGTCGGGTTTGGACGCCAAATTTTATATGCTCAATAAAACAAGGAGATTTTAAACTAGATGCGTGCAAAGTTTGATGGATTAATTTTGAGTACGGGAGCACGTACCAATTTATTTTTGAAAGCTTTGAAGAAAAAAAAAAAGTTGCCCGAGATTATTTCCGAAAAGGGTGGTTGGCAAGAAATAGAGAAAAAAAAATGAGTTGACTAAGTTTATTTCAAAAAGGGTTGTTGGGCAAGAAATAGAGAAAAAAAATGAGTTGTCGGGTTTGGACGCCAAAGTTTATATACTCGATAAAACAAGGAGGTTTTAAAAATGAGGTGTCGGGTTTGGTAGCGTTGGTAGCAAAGAGGAGGTAATCATTCCGCATTTGTCTAGTGTTTCCTTGAATAGAATTTGCTTAATATTCTCTTCCTGATTTTATATTTACTTAAAATTCTCGCTTGCTGTTATGTTCGGGAAAAAAAGGTTGATTTGCTGAAGAACAGGTTTGAATTTGATGATGCTTTCAACTACAAGGAAGAACTGGACATGGATGCTACACTGAAAAGGTGAACCGGGAATATAGTAACGAAGATTGAGCAAATGACTGTACATCCAAACTTCAAGAAAGGCGACTTGGTTTGGGGCGTGACTGGATGGGAGGAGTGTAGTCTAATTGCTGCAATTGCTGTGAGATTTAGGTGATCCAGTTGAGCTTTGGGAAATTAGAATGAGGAGTATATTAGGAACTCCATATACCTAACAAACTTTGTCGATCTGAACCTGAGGCAGCAACTCAAAGTAATATATTTTCCCAAATGAGCCAAAAGCATCAACAATACCAAAAATTCTAGGCGAGATAGAGACATTCTACGTGAGACCATCCACAAACCCATGTCAGCAATTTGCGCAGCCATTTCAAATGAACCAGTTCAACAACCACAAACCCATTACTACAACAAACCCATGTCAACGAAATTTAAAATAAAATTCAAGTGAAATCAAGACAGCTAAACCCTCAACATAAATATAAAGCACCGCAATTTCAAGAAGATGATGAAGGCGTTGAGTGAGCGTCAAGCAAGCGCCAGGGCGAATCCGAGCGAGCGTCGGATGGAGGCGTTGGGCGAGAGTTGGACGAAGACGTCAGGCCGAGCGTCGGACGGAGGCGTCGGGCCGACGCACAATAGCAAAATACATACGTATCGTTGTCAATTGGACGGACCGACGTCACTAATTCTGACAAATTTGATGATATCGTCATGAATTCACTAATCTCCTCTTGTCGTCAAACCCAGAAGTCCGTTAAAAAACCTAGCCACAAGAGATTGCACATTGGATGATGACCAGAAAACTTTACAAACTAGAAGTCTAAGATGAGCAACCGCCAGTCACACAAGCATGGGTAGAAATTATATCCAAATTTTTTTAACAGATAAACTAATTAATCACTTTCTACAAAGGTTTAAGAAAAATTAGCCTTTTTAAGAGCCAAAATAACCCACGCTGTCACTTTGGACTTACATCACTCGAGAGCATAGAGGATCTATAATTTTGCCTACATGGAATGCTAATTAGACCTCTTACCATTGATCTTCTCAAGAAACTTGATCACAATTTTTGAATTATTATCCCATATGATGTTCTCACATTTCATCACATACACCCAAGAAAATATTTTTCATGTTCTGCTTTTTCTAATGCTTGCAATGCACAAAGAGATTCCAGCAGATCATTAGCTGAAAAGGAATGCACATAAAAGTGATACAACATACAATCCAACCAACAAAGATGCAGTTTTTGCGATGATTGCAATGTAAGAATAGATTCCAGTAGGTCATTAGCTGAAAAGTAATGCACATAAAAGTGATAAAAATCATACAAGCCAACTAACAACGACACAAATGCAGCAGGCACCATTTTCACCTCAACAAACCGACTCAGAAATCTACTGCTTCTCATGCCGACACCCCCAAAACTCGAATCATGGAACCTTGTTCCCGACCAAACTCAAAGTTCCACTCATCCAAAGATGCTGATTCACTAAAATGGATAATACTAAGTGCAGAACTTCTTCTCCACTTGTCGCAACACACCAATACCTCTTCCAAACTATTAGCTCCGTGATTTTCAATTCACTAAATCTCGGCTGCAAGAAAAATGATTGCTTGATACGCGGTGGCCTGAGCTAAAAGGGGTCAACGGAAAATGAATCCGAACTCTAACTAAAGCAAACAAAACCTCTATCCTCCATCGCAATTCCTAGGCAAAACGTTTCAGAAATTTACCCGATAAAGGTAGGGCTGAAAAGGCGTCCGTAAGAACGGCGCGGCCATGGCGGAACACTTTGTCGTGTTCGGTGAGGTCGAATCCGCTTGCGACCTGAATCGGGTCGCCGAGTGGCGACTCGAATTGGGTCACGGGTCTTCGCAATTTCGAAGGCCGAATTGTAGGGTTTGGGCGGACGAAGGGGTTGGGCTAGAGTTTCCAAAGATACAATGTGTTGCTGCAACAAAAATGAGTTGGTCATATAATTGTTCTTTTGGGTTGAATCATTTGTGCTAGAAATTTGGGTGTCTTGCACACAAGTTCTTATGAAAATTATTATCCAGAGAGTGAGTTTACCTTTTAAAATTTCTCCCAAAATTTGCATCATATCGAACAGACTGTCCAAAACAACGCTTAGTGCTCAAAGCTGAAGTTATTAGGAAGAAGTACATAAATAGAAGTGACTTTTAACCAAATGAACAATCGACATACGCTTCTCTTATTCTAAAGTTTCCACCCCTAACAGCATAAGAGAAGGCAATTCAGATAAAATACCTCGTTGGCCATTTCACTTGGATGTGCTACATATGCTTCTCTATACGAAACAACTTTTCGACACGCTTTCTTAAACCAAGAGCTGCTTCGTCCTCACGTTGATATTTCTCCCATCTACAAAACAGAAGTGATCATAAAAAACATTAAGAGCAAGAATCTTGAAAGATGGAGGCCCATATTTTCTCCTTACTTATAGTTACGAACAATCATTCTGTGTGAATTCATCTAGTAGGCAGATTTCCAACATAGATATCTCTGCACAAGCACCGATTACATTTGGCCAAGCTATCGGATACTAATATGCAGCCTCGATCAGTTCTAAATGGGTTTTAGATTAAGAATGTGAGAGATATTCTATAGGGCGTGTCTACAATGGTTATTGCTTGTGGAGCTCATGATTTGACTGTTAATACTAAACATCTCATATCTATGAAAATTATATACATATATTGATGTAGAATATTCCCTGTTACTTGTTTTAAACTTAGGATAATTATTTTCTCTTGATGGAAGCGAGCCTTGTTATCCTCGTGGATGGTTGCATAGACTAAAACAAGTAACTTTTTGTTGTCGCTGCATATGTCCATCAATTTCTTTCATGTATGCATGCTTGTGTGCTGCATCACACATTTTGCTCTTATGTGCACATCATGTATATGCATTTATATATGCAACCAGACAAATATGCATGCAAGTACATATGTATGTATGCTAGTGCACAATAAGTACCCTTACATCAATTCCCGTCCCAAACATAATTCTGACACAGAAAACAATTTAAGTTTATGAGTCCTACAAATGAAACACAGAGAAAAAGTTGCCAATATTGATGCAGTTCAACAATTGACTCTAACCTTGTCGGCAGCCAATTGATTTCCAAAAGCATTCATCAAGTCAGAAAATTCGGAGAATGAGAGCTTCCCATCTTCATTGTAGTCCTGGGGAAAAATTAAAGGGTTAACTGTTAAAAAATTGGACCAACACAACAGAAGGCCTACTTATTTTAAGAGGAAAATTAAGATGTCCCCGTGCACAAGGCTCAAGTTGTAGGTTCTAGGGATGGTTAGATGTACTTATCCTTACCCCTTACTTTTGCAGAGAGTTTATTCCATGACAAATCAACCTAGCTTGTCCTCACAGAAAGACCTACTTATGAGAGGGGAAAAAACAGAATTCTCTGTTGCGTAGACCAATTTCCAAAAGCACTGAAAAATATCCTAATTATGGCATGGTGGTCGACGCTCCAAGTAGAAAAATGTGTGACGGCGCTTGGGGCATTCAGATTGAGAGAGAGAGAGAGAGAGAGAGAGAAACAAGAAACGTTTCTGCTATATGTGTCAATCTGCTTTTATTAAGTGCATTTTATGTCTACGATTCTGGATGGTCCTGTGACCAAACTAATAGTTAACTTCAATTATTCCGTTGCCTTAAAATCGTGCAAAGGAACACCATATTGCCCATGGTTATATAATCACAACTCTCTAAATTGCTCCAGCAAAAGTAGTTCTCATCCATGCCGATGTAAATGTAATAAAAGTCTATGTACCCTCATGCACATGGACATGGCTGTTTGCATGCATCCATGTGGACTACTCCAGCCAAAAGTTTTGGATAACCCGTGCTATAAACAAATGATCTTGAGTAGCTATATCCTATGTGACATTGCAGGATTATGAAGAGGAAGAATTTGGATGCCATCAGATCATGGTCAACACCTTCCGGCTACTTGATTTTACATACATAAAATTGGTTTTAAGCAATGTCAAAACACAGCATGTCAAGCAACCATGATGCAAAATTTCCGTTTTCACTTCTAGCAAGAACCAAGTCTAAAATTAACTTAAGATATGCAGAGGGAGATACCTGGGCGGGATATCAAAAGAATGGCCAGTTTAGTACAGATTCCTAGACAACTAATGATATAACACAATTTGAAGATTCAACCATAATTCCCAACTTATGGGTGAAGCGACCAAGTTTGATTCAAATTTATATCTTCAACTTACTTCCAAACAGGATGTCACAGATTGAAAAACTACATAAGTGTTAATAACTTATGCACATGGAAGGAATATGCAATAAGAAGCTATAATAATAATAATGGTCTGTCACAACACTCAAATATCTTGGACTTCTCATATTCATAGCTTCAGTACCACCACCGAAATAATGACCTTATTCAAGTTTCCAAGCAAAAGCTTAAAAAAACAAAAGGAATTACACAGCTAGTGTGCCTTTCAATCTAACCGAGTTGAGTGTCTACCCATGTAAAACAAAACGAAAAGGAGAATTTCAACCCTTAGCCATCAAGTTTTGATCAAACATAACCTGTATTTACCGTCTTCCATCCGGCGACGATCATCCAAATGAAAATTATTGGACGGAATTAATAAACTCACAAACTATAGAAGAGATAGCAGTATAAGAAGCTTAACCCTCCACACTAGAACTTTCCACTTAGATTAATGATAAGAAAGATGACGGTAGAACATACTCCGGTGGGAATGGCGGGACGCGACTTGCTTCAGGACTCAAAAGGGCCGATGAAGAACTCTCCCCCTCGGCCTCCCGATAAGCTATCCAACTCGCCTCGACCTAGAAGCCAAAGCAGCCACTATCACCAAGCCTCCATGCTTCCTGAAATAGAGGCAATAGAAAAGAAAAAAAAGCCAGAGGACAAAGAGAGGTCTCACAGTACCCATACGCCTCTCTCTCCTCCACCACAATATCCCTCGCGGCCATCACGGCGTCGCCGAAACCCCAAAACTTAGCACCGCCACCAATATAGCCTCGCAAACCTCTTTTGCTTCAAAATCCTTGGCTACGTACTCGAGCCAAATCGGGACCGAATAAGGAGTAGAAGACAAAGAAGGTCGAGAGGCCCGATCGGCAGCCGGCGATTTCCGGAGCCGCGGCTGGAAAGTCGATGACGGCGACAAGGACAGAGGCGAGGAGGGAAGCGCTTAGGGTGAGTGAGATGGCTTGAGACAGAGAGAAGGGGGGGCGCTTGGGGTGAGTGAGAGGGCTCGGGACAGGAGATTCTTTTTGTGGAGGAAGCGGTGGCGAAGCGTTAGTCTCTTATCTCCATTCAAAACGAGAATTGGAAAACCATCCTTGACATCCGAGTTCACCTGTGTGAAAGAATATTTTTAACCCCATTAACCATAGAACTTTGAGCTGAAAAGAGAAGTGACAGCAACACTATTTGTGATTATGGTATACATCATCCCTTAATCACCATTTTCGACTAGTCCGTTGTGTCACAAACCAAGATAGATCGCGATAGGGGACGGAAAAAAAAAAAACAAGACTTGACGCATTACAAAGGAATGATCCCAGACAAATCCACAAAAATCAATAAGCTTTGGTTCCACCAACAGAGGCATTGACACTCAGTATACCATCTAACGGGAACAACACACAAAATAGACTTCAAAGAACGTGAAAAGACACTCTTGGGAAAATTCCACAATGATTCAAACTCATCGTAATCGGACGGACAGACACAACCCGAGAGCCAAGCAACGGTGATCGATCCAAACCAACGCAAAGCATCCCTCCAAATCACAAAACCCAACAACCGGTGAGTGATCAATCGCTAAAACAACCGCCAAACAAGCAACTCATAACACCCAACCTCTCCAAACATAAAAAAAATTCACGAGACTGAGAAACGAACACCGTCCCTCCCATCAAAACCAACGAACCAAAAAGGACGAAAAAAGATGGAAAAACGGCGGCTTTCCTCTACCTGACGGAAAATGGTAAAAGGGAAAGTGGCGGACTTCAAGAGATAAACCCGAAGCGAAAAGCAAGGACCCATCTTCTCCTTCTTCTCCTTCATCTCGTTCTTGTTCTTCCTCCTTCTCTCGCTTCGACGTCGAGGCGGAGGAGGAGGTCCCGAGGCGGAGGGAGGGGGAGAGAGGAGGCGGAGGAGGAGGTCCAGAGGCGGAGGCGGAGGCGGAGGCGGAGGAGGAGGTCCGAGGCGGAGCTGTGGTCGATGACCGCCGACCGAGGCGGAGGCGGAGGTCCGAGGCGGAGGAGGAGGTCCAGAGGCGGAGGCGGAGGCGGAGAGAGGTGGGATGCGCGGAGAAGGAAAGGAACCGAGGCGGAGGCGGAGGTCCGGAGGCGGAGGCGAGGTCCGGAGGCGGAGGCGGAGGCGGAGAGGTGGGAGGCGGAGGCGGAGGTCCGGAGGCGGAGGCGGAGGCGGAGAGAGGTGGGAGGCGGAGGCGGCGGAGGTTCGGAGGCGGAGGCGGAGAGAGGTGGGAGGTGGAGGTCCGGAGGCGGAGAGAGGTGGGATGCGCGGAGAAGGAAAGGAAGGGTCTGAGCGTTCTTGGTTCTTTTAGAGGAGAGAGAACCCGCCCGTTCAAGTGAGGAGAGAGAGAAATTTTGAGAGAGAGAAATTTTGAGCGGGAGCTGACCGTCGTTTCTTCTACAGTGGAGCCGAGAGCCGAGCCGAGCCGAGCCAGCCGAACTTGTCTCATTTTCGAGGGGGTCCCGCTCGGGACAGGTGTCTGTATTTGAGTGGTTCGTGCGCGCCAGGTCAGCGGATGACGTGGCGCGCACGAACCACTGAATATTTTCTCCTAAGGAGCATCGAACATCTTCCATGGTGGGCCAAATTATTAGTGGACCCCCCTAAGCCAGGAGGTACCTTTTTGTAGGCTCAGCCATCCATTTTTCGTCCAAAGATCTAAGGGAAGGGAAGTGAATAAGCTGAAAGGAAAATGGTGGGACAATATCTTGGTTCAGATCGATGATCACGCTATATGTGATGATGTAGAATATACAAAATAGCATCATCCCAGGTTTGCATTACTGGCTGTCGGCTTTCGACGGTTTTTGGGTCATTAAAAAAAAAAAAAAAACAACAACAACAACGACAAGAGGAGGAGGCTTCTGAAAATCTTTGTCGAAAGTGCACTCTTGCAGGATACCGCACAGATTCATGTGAACTCAATTTTTCACGTTGGAACCCATGTGGTATTCAGGTACTGATGCAATTAATCTAACCTGGAACTACAGAAAACATACTGCTAAATCTATACAGTCGAACTTCTTGAAGAAAGAAGGATTAATAGAGCAATTTCCAACAGCTGGTGCATTAACGATTGTATTCGGGCAACTGTGATCAAACCCATTGGTCGACTTTATTTGCAGTAACAACGCTGCACTAATGAATTTAGTGGATATCTGTAGCATTCTTCAATGAGAATAACTGTGATAGAGTATTTGGGTTTGGACAGAACACAACAAACCCTGAACTTTAAATCGACAGAGTTGAGATCTAGAACTTCAAACCACAACAGGCAAGAAATCAGTTTAATCATTGAAATGAATAGGTGAGCGCAAAATTTCCTTCATGCTCCACAAGGAGCACTCCCAATTGATTGATAATGAAAACAGGGCCAAATTAAGTCACAGGAACTTGAGGCAAAATAAGTGTGCTACAGATTGGAAAGCAACATTTAAAGTTCTTCAGTATTCCTGAATTCCTTAGTATGACTACAATACCATCATAACAAGAAATTAGGTATCTACTTGTCAAGTGGAATAGAGATTCGGTCCATTACACACCTGTCTGAAGGAGTTTAACAAACAAATTTCCAAGTTGCAACACCGTAGAAACTTTGAGGTTCTTTTGCATAAAATTGCCGACGCAAGTAGAATTATAATACTAAAGGGTTGTCCCTGAAGTTAATCCAATTGACAATTCCAAGATTGAAGTCAATTTCTAGGTCAAGAACAGCACAGCATAACAAGTCAGATGGATTGCCATTGTGATTTGGTCACACCTTCAGTGCACAATCATCTTCGAATCCACACCGTTTGCAAGCATTGGTGTGTGCCATAATAAATGGGAAGTGGAGGTTTGAATACTACCTAGTTTGTGGGTGTCCTTCTCTAGGACAGAAAAAACACGCAATCAAGAGAGTCGAAGGGTGCCCACTTTGCAAGAACTGAAGCACAGAATCAAGCCATCACATTTGCAGCGGACGCACTGATGTACCAGAAGACAAACAATGAGAGAGTTAGAGTTTCAAGATGCTCAAGCTAGCATGAATATCAGAGTCTATTCATGTCAGAGTACACATAGAGACATAGATTAGATAGATGGATTCACATAGACAATCCCATATAAACTCAAACATAAGGCTCGAATGGGTATAGTGGATATATAAGAGCGACCGACACGAACACAAAGAGCAAGGCGGTTGAAATACCCCAAACTAGGTAGGGCCAAGCAGGGACAGCCCATATCCCGGCCATCCCCGCCTCAAAGGCATCGCGGTACCTACCAAGCTCGAGCAATGTCCGTCGTCTCCCATCCAGCACGGCTGCCACGCGCTCCATCTCCATGGTGTAAGCCCGCAGGAGCCGTAGACGGTTGTAACCGTAGAAGCAGCCCATGGCGCATACGACGAGGGACAGCGTGAAAGGCATCCACGCGAACCCAGTGATATATGTCCATCTCCAGCGGCGCGACATGTCGCACAGGCCGACGAGGTAAAGGAACAAGTTCAGGCTAGAGCGGAGCAGGAGACCGTTGATGCGGCGGTCGAGCTCTGTCACTCTCTGTTTGAGACGGCTCGTTGTTTCCCAGAGGGATGGAGGGTCCATATTCGATGAGAAGAGGGAGACCCGGTGCTGCTCTTGTTTCTACCTCCACAACCTGAAATGGAGAAGAGAAGATGAACGTGAGACCCAACCGATGGCCAGTGCCTGTCCCTGTCCCTGTCCATTCACGCATTTTCACAAGCATTTGGCGTGCGTCCGACACGAGAGATTTTCGACTCGATACGTACGCGAGCACAAAGCTAAAACACCTACGACGCATACTAGAATAACCAGTAGCTTTCAGGAGAGGTCCGGCTCGGGCCGAAACTTGCGGCGAACCGGCCGGCCGCCTCCCGGAAAACAGGGGACACACGTTCGAAACAGAGCCTACCCGGTTCGAGGGGAGGGCTGCGGCGGACGGCGGCGGACGGACGGACGGACCTCCGGCGACGGCCAACCAGTCTCTCGAGCTCGCTCTCTGTCGCTCCCCTCGGCACCAAAACCAGAAAAAGATACACCCAAAAAAAGGGGACACACGTTCGAAACAGAGCCTACCCGGTTCGAGGGGAGGGCTGCGGCGGACGGCGGCGGACGGGCGGACCTCCGGCGACGGCCAACCACTCTCTCGAGCTCTCTCTCTCTCGCTCCCCTCGGCACCAAAACCAGAAAAAGATACACCCAAAAAACAGGGGACACACGTTCGAAACAAAGCCTACCCGGTTCGAGGGGAGCGCTGCGGCGGACGGCGGCGGACGAACGAACGGGCGGACCTCCAGCGACGGCCAACCACTCTTTCGAGCTCGCTCTCTCTTGCTCCCCTCGGCACCAAAACCAGAAAAAGATACACCCAAAAGACTCGTTTCCTCCCCCTCTCCTTTTCTCTGTCGCTCTCTCTCTCGTACAAAAACCCCAGCCGAACCCCTGGTCGTCGTGGGAGGTCACGCGGCGCCGCCGCGACCCAGATCCGGGGGCGGCGAGGTCGTGCGACCCAGATCTGGTCGCCGCTTGAGCCTCCGACACCAAATCTGGTCGCGACCAGACCTGCGACTAGATGGGTCGCGCGGCCCCGGTGAGCTCCGTGCGGAGGTTGCGGTGCGGCAGGCGACGGTCGCCGGCGACCGCGTGCGTTTGGCCACCAGATCTGCGACTCGCGGAGGTCGCCCGAATCTCCGAAGACGATCGCCTAGGTCGCGGCGTCCCTCTACGCCCGGAGAAGATGAACAGTGCTCGACAAGGGCACGCACCCGGAAAATCAAAAAATTCATGAGGAGAATTTCGGAAAAAAAAATGCGAATAGTGCAGGGCGTGGGCATGCCGAAAAAGCCGAAAGCCCAAGGCTGGCATTTGCAGAATGAGGGTTCAAAATTTTTTGCCAAACGGGCTAGCATTTGCCCAAGGATCTTTAGGCCTCCAAAGGGCTTGGGAAGTGGTTCCCAAACGGACCCTTAGCCCATATAGTAGATATGCAGTTGACTAAAAAACGAGTCAAAGAGATTTCTGAGTGATACCTGGTTGCCCGAGCAAAAGTGACTCCTGAAGCTTGGCTGCGGATCAGCCAGTCTCGCCTGCCAGTCTCGCCTCACGCCATTCTTCCCTGATGCTCCAACCCGCGTGTCGATTTCAACTACTTCGCCCCTGTAAGATATATTATTAAAGCTTCATGTTCACATATCTCGACAACAACTTGGAAATTCAATATCAATAAGGTACACCGGGTTTATTCCTACAAGCCTAAAACTTCATACTCATCGATGTGAAAAATATCCTGCACTATGAGCTCTTCCTGGAGAGTTTTGCCAATCCCAAAATTTGTCAGCTTCATCCCTTATCCACCTAGTGATCAAGATCATATCTATTAATTACCTGAAAGGTTGCTGAAAACTAGAGCAGGTGAACAGTTAAAACAATTTCGTAGCTCCTGGAGTGGCATAGAAGCATGGAAGAATTAGTTATAATCTTCGTCTGGACATAACGATTATATTCGTACTGTAGCAGTTAATCTTGTGTAAAGACAGAGCATTACAAGTTCTGTCCGGAGTCCTGATTAGGTCGAATGTTTTTACATTTAGGATTCTCATGAACTTAAGTAAAAGTTTTGAGTCCTCACATGAATGGGGTCAATCATGACATGATAATGAAACTAACCAAATAGGGTAGTGATCAACTTGAACGTGCATTCTTGACACAACCCATATCAGATTGTTCCTCATCATTCCATGCGTTGCCCCGAATCCATTGCTCAAAACACCTGACATCCACACGTGATTTAATGCTGTTTCCTACAATTTCACAAGTCGAACATCATTCTCAATTTGTAAAATATTCCCACAAATTTTCTATGCTTACACGAATTTAAAATGAAAGTCATCTGCTGGTACCCGGCACCCCCTTCAGTTATGACTCCCAGTCGCATGGTGAGTATTCACCTCCTCCTTCAACAGACATGAACCGGAGATGGGCTACACGATCAGCTACGGCGGTCCCGGAGGTTATTGCCGGGCATAGCAACTTCGGAAGCTACTGATGAGGGTGTGTATTCCTGGTTTTACACCTTTGTTTTGCGAAATGATCCTTTTTTTCACCTTTTGTTCTTGAGACTGAGATTGCCATTACAATGAGTGTAACAGTCGATAACCCTAATTTTTACAACATGCAGAGGCAAATTGGTAGAATGACATTATTGTTGGGTATGTGATCGTTGTGGATGAAATCAGAAGAAATGGAGTTCTCTTTTGTTATTAGACGCTAGAGCAAACACTACCATATCATTTCCCTTTAGATAATGGGACAATAGTTGCCTAGAAAAGAAGAAATCTCTAGAGTCGAGATCGAAATAATTGCTCGATACAAGCGTCTGGATCATGAAGAAGACCATCAAGATCCATCAAAGAATCGGGACAAGGAAGTTCATGATTGAAGACGACGAAAGTTACATCGATCACCTTCATAAATCCATCATCTCAACCGGTCAAAGATGGATTGCCGACTTTAGGACGAGAGGGGTCATAAACAGGTACTATCTCATTTATGATGGACCCTGAAAGATTATACATTAGGGATCGAATCCGAATCTCATTTTTTTGTGACTTGAAATCTCACACGTTTCGGAATGATGTGAACGGACAATAGTTATCAATGCAAAAACTACGAATCTGAGCAGGTCCTTAAAAGGCTCAAGGGGACAGGAAGGAGAACCTCCCAGGGGTGAGAGACCCCATGTCCCCGTATTCCCTTCCTCCGGGAAGAAAATCTTCGAAGGAAACAAGGGGGTTGTAGAAATCTTACACGTTCCGGAACGATGTGAACGGACAGTAGTTATCAATGCAAAAGTTAGGACAAAAGAAAGATGAACCCCCTAGAAAAAAATGGGTGCTCTGTACACGAGAATTGATTGCACCTACCGCAAATGAACATCTACTCTGAAAAGTCCTTATCCCACGTAAATGCCCCTATCGTGATCATTCCGGATGGACGTTTTCGGTCATGCGCAGAGAAATGTAAATGAGACTAACCACGTTTTGATAAGTTGGTTGTTCGCGGAAATTAATGTTGCTGTTGCTCATCCAATAAGGGAAGAAAATGAATCAATGTTGCAGCATCTCCGTCTTTTGTGCCCAGCTCAAGTCCCTTTCTTTTACTGGACAGAGATCACTATCTCAAATCATTGGATTCTATTAAACATAAATCACTCTGGGACTTGAGACAAATGAGAAAAATCACAAATTTTCTGAAATTTTTTTTGCCATTTTTCTATTTTATAGAAAATTTAAAAATACAAAAATTGTTCATGTCAATCCAGCAGTGTAATATAGTACGACCAATGACCAAGGTAGTGATATTCAACTAAAATTGACTAGAAAAATTATATTGACTAATTGTCAATTGGTTTAGGATTGGATTGACCAAATTTAAAAATTTATAAGTGCATTGGCATCTATGTAATAAGTTTATAACTTTTTTGATAATTTTTTCATACGAAAAGGACTTGTGAAGGATCTGGTTGAAACCTAAGGCGAGCAACTGCCAAATGACTTTGCTGTTGATTTCACAGGACAATTGGATTAACAGAAAGGAACCGACATCTCATCTAATGAGGAATAGGTAACGAATTCGCTCTTACCGTTAGTGCTGTTGTGGTAATAACGGAAGTCAGCTGGTCACAAGGAAATCGGATTCCGATCACAGTGAGTCAAGCCGCATGTTAACCTTCGTGTAGCTTCAATTTAGTAACGTGGGTCATCGCCTAATAAATTACCACGAAACTAGCCATTGATTTGTTACTAGTTAGCAAGTTATTTAGGATAGAGACGTGCGCGTTTATCGTTCAAAGCTTGGGAGGAGATTTGGCAGTTGCGAAGCTGACCATGAATTGAAAAAAATTGCATGATACCTAACTAAAGTGAGAAATGTTATTTATGTTTTGTCTTGATTTTCCAACCAAAGTGAATGAGTAAAAAGTAGATGTAAGGTATATATGTTTAGTTTGTGCATAGGATTGCATCAACATGAACATTATTAGTATGAATATAAAGAGTAATTCATCAAATTAATTGATTTACTAAGTAACTGATGTGATATATGCTAATTGGGAGATAATTATGGCTTATTTATCCAAATGGCCCCCGACAATCCAGGATATTGCATGTGAAACAGGTATTAAAATAATTCTAAATCTATTGTATACATATGCTAATTTAGTCAACTTTTCAATTTAGCTAACTTAATTTTATACCATTGTAGTTTTTCCAGTTATTTTTTCTTAGCAGTTAGAAATCACTTACATGAAAGGCTGTCCTAACGGTAAGCTTTTCATTTGGAGAAATTTGACCAACTAAAACTCAAGAAGTTTGTAGATCCGTGTGGTGAAAGTTCAGAGATAATAATTATGAAGTATGCCCCAAGGAGAGAATGATTATAAAAAACTCAACATGTTCTTCAGAAACTAAAGAGAGAAGATAGGGTTTGGTGGCGCTACTTCCAAACATCTGTGTCAATGCCCATCATCCTTTAATAGAGACACATCACACGAGATCTAGTTCAAGCAGAATTTTTTTTTTTGCCATTTTTCTATTTTATAGAAAATTTAAAAATACAAAAATTGTTCATGTCAATCCAGCACTGTAATATATACGATCAATGACCAAGGTTTAGGATTGGATTGACCAAATTTAAAAATTTATAAGTGCATTGGCATCTATGTAATAAGTTTATAACTTTTTTGATAATTTTTTCATACGAAAAGGGCTTGTGAAGGATCTGGTTGAAACCTAAGGCGAGCAACTGCCAAATGACTTTGCAGTTGATTTCACAGGGCAATTGGATTAACAGAAAGGAACCGACATCTCATCTAATGAGGAATAGGTAGCGAATTCGCTATTACCGTTAGTGCTGTTGTGGTAATAACGGAAGTCAGCTGGTCACAAGGAAATCGGATTCCAATCACAGTGAGTCCCAGCCGCATGTTAACCTACGTGTAGCTTCAATTTAGTGAAGTGGGTCATCGCCTAACCAATCGCATTGTCCGCTTGCTATACATAGAGACGTGTGCATTTATCGTTCAACAGCATGAGCAGTTGCGAAGTTGGGGCATGGGGCATGAGCTGTTGCGAAACACGAGTCTTGGAAAGAATGGATCCCAAAATCAAATCGAAAATGCAAACAAAGGATGGATGAATTTCTCGGTATGTACTATGTAGTGTTCAAAAAGAGACAAAAGAACAATCATGTTGGTTAAAACCACTGAGGTAGGGTGACTAACTAACCAATCACATTGTCCGTTTGCTATAGATTTCATCTACATTGGCTTACCGTACCACATGTCATGACCATGAATTGTGAAAATTGCATGATACCTAACTAGAGTGAAAATTGTTATTTATGTTTTGTCTTGATTTTCCAATTAAAGTGAATAAACACAAAGTAGATATAAGGTACTTATGTTTAGTTTGTGCATAGGATTGCATCAACATGAACATTATTAGTATGTATATAAAGAGTAATTCATCAAATTAATTGATTTACCAAGTAATTGATGTGATATATGCTAATTGGGAGATAATTATGGCTTATTTATCCAAATGGCCCCCGACAGTCTGGGATATTGCGTGTGAAACAGTTATTAAAATAATTCTAAATCTATTGTATATATATGCTAATTTAGTCAACTTTTCAACTTAGCTAACTTAATTTTATACCATTGTAGTTTTTCCAGTTATTTTTTGTTAGCAGTTAGAAATCACTTACATGAATGGCTGTCCTAACGGTAAGCTTTTCATTTGGAGAAATTTGACCGACTAAAACTCAAGAAGTTTGTAGATCTGTGTGGTGAATGCTCAGAGATAATAATTATGAAGTATGCCCCAAGGAGAGAATGATTATAAAAAACTCAACATGTTCTTCAGAAATTAAAGAGAGCAGATAGGGTTTGGTGGCGCTACTGCCAAACATCTGTGTCAATGCCCATCATCCTTTAATAGAGACACGTCACACGAGACCTAGTTCAAGCAGAATCTAAACATAATATGAGAAGCTACATCAAACTAGACATTAAAAGTCCTTAATTACTCCTTAGTCCCGCCAAGGCCACTCTTTTCTTGTCTGGGCAACATAATTGCCTTGAGAGGGTTCTTCATCACCACGGTGAACGCGAAAGTCTCGGTCGGGTTGGGCGGGTCGTTTGGAACCGGGATCCACCGATACGCATGGACCATCCTCGCCAACAGCAGATTCACGTGCAACATGCCTAGGGTCATCGCTGGGCAAATCCTCCGCCCGGCGCCGAACGGCGCCATCCGGATGCCCTTCGTCCCCGTCACGTCAACGCCGATGCCGTCGCCATCGAGGAACCGCTCGGGCTGGAAATCGTCTGGGTTGGACCACATGTCCGGGTCCTGGGTCACCCATGCAGTGTAGAACTCCACGGTGGCTTGCGCCGGGATCACATAGCCGCCGAGCTCTGTCTCCTCCGTCGGTGCATGGGACAGGAGGAAGTGGCTCGGCGGGTGTCGCCGGAGCGTTTCTTTGACGACAGCGCCGAGGTACGTCATTTTCTTGACGTCGTTCTCGTCGACCAGTCCATCTTTTCCCACATGCTGGACGATTTCGTCGTACACCTTTTGTTGCATGCCTTGGTCTTGCACTAGATGGAGCAACGCCCATTCCACGGCGGTTGCGCTGGTATCAGTACCTGAAGAAATCAACAGTTAGGTCATTGTTAGGAATTTAACAAGAAAACAACAAACGACACAAACAGACAAAATCATAATATTCTTGAACTTACCTGTCCCTTATGCTAGAAATAAATTGATCCTTTTGTACCACTCCTTTTCAAAATATATAAAGTCACACAAATACGTTCGGATAGACGATATAGGTGAAGTTATTATGTCGCATAGCTAATGTGCTCGACCGCAATATATGAGATTTCAAAGATATCATATGATTATTGAAAAAAAAAGAAAAGATATCACACGATTTATATGTACGGGAAGATCAGAATGCGTCAGCTTTAGGTGTGATATCAATGGTGTGGACCGAATCATACAGAAGAGAAAGGGAAGTTTTCGTACCAGCGCTAATAACTTCGGAGCAAAGCGTGACCAGTTCTTCATCTCCGAGCTCTCTCCCCGCCGGCTCAAGCCCTAGCAGCGAGTCGACGTAAGCTGCACCGAGCGGGCTCAGCATTTCGAATCGAGGCTCGTTTCCCGACCCACCATTCCTGCTTGCTCCGCCGCCGCCGCCGCCGCCGCCGCCCTCCGCGAAAGCCTTCCTCTCTCTGATGAGCGGAACCAAGCACTCCATTTGCCTCCTCCTCAGCTCCCTCGCCGCCTCCAGTTGCCGGCGGAAGAGCGGCGTGAGGACCGGCAAGAAGTCCGGCAGCTTCGGCGTGGTCATCATCATCACTTCCTTGAGCACGCCCTCGATGTGCTTGATCTTCTCCGCGGAGATCTTCGCGCCGAAGCACAAGCATATCAAAATGCTGCAAATGGTGAGCCTACAGTTGCTCATCACCTCCACGTAGCCCTTCTCTAAGCCCTCGCTCTCGAGCCTCTTGAAATGATCCTCGATCGCCCACTTCCGGATCCAAGCGCATTGCCGGATCCGCACCGGGTTTATGAGCTCGGTGACGAAGTTCCGCCGGAGGGTCCGCCAGAGCGGGCCGTACTCGGCCGAGTTGATGGCGCACTTGCCGACGCTGAAGACCAGGCGGGTCGGCGAGTCGGGCGGGCGGGTGGCGAAGAGCGGGCCGCGCTGGACGAGGGCCTCGTGGATGAGCTGCGAGCTCGTGACGATGACGAGCGTGCGCTGTCCCATCTTCATGGTGAAGATCGGCCCGTACTTCGCACGTAAATCGCGTACCACGTAGATGAATGGGCGGTTTTGGAGGATGACCTGGAGCAAGTTGCCTACCAAGGGCCAGCCCGGCGGCCCGGGAGGGAGACGCCCGTGAGCGGCGGTGGAGACGGGGAAGGGAGAGTATCGCCACCACAGGCAGAGGAGCACGGCGGCTAGACCGAATACGAGGATGTCCAAAAGCTCCATTGTCTTTTGAGCGAAGAGAAGATAGCAAGTGACGAGGCGGTCCAGGGAAATTTATAAGCCGAAGTTAGATAGCATGCGAGAACAATGCTGAACGAATAATGAGGTGGAACAGAAGCAATTCAACGCGCTGAAAATGCTGATACATATGTTTAATGGTCACGTATGAGTTTAATTTGGTAAAAAATATTTAAACGATAAATTACATATTCACTGGATAACTTAAATTATTAGAATAATTGACAGCAATTTTTGTAAATTTTCACTTCTTCTGAAAGAGTACAACAAGCGTCGATTACAAATTTCGTGAAGGGGGCGAGTAAACGTGGGCCGTACGACTGGTAAGTGACGGTATTGATTATCTTGGCTAGACATATTGAAGAAGCATGGATACGAACGACGTAGATTGTAGACTACTACTTCTATTCCCGGTGATGTTTTGTTTGTCCTGTCCCTTCAGTTTTGCATCTGCGAACGGCGTAGATTGTAGACTCCTATGGATAGTGGACTGTTGATCGACAGGAGAGAGACGCTTCTCTTCAAAGTTCAAGCTCGTGATGAGGACGTGCGCAGGGTGAAGTAAAGTGGAAAGTTTTGAACGCTAATTTATTGGAGATGACTAATAAGGGAAAGTGTGCCGGTGGAGGTAGTTGAGACGGTGGCAACCGCTATTCAATTACTTTTACTGCAGCTAGCAAAAGATGTCGTGCTCGGGTGGGCTTAAGTTGATTGACTCGAGGTATCTCGAAAGGGAGAATAATCTATTTTAAGGCTCTTTAGTTGGGTTGCATGTGTGAGCTGTATTAGAAATTGCTATATTGGAGAGTGTAATTATCGTTATATAATAATTGAATCATGATTCATTGATATAAATTTTTAAATAAATATGAGTTTAACTAGATATGTTGATGGATTTGAATTTGAGCCCTCCACTTAAGGGCCTTTTCAGATTAAGGTATTGGGTTTTTATTACGGGCCTACCTTCAATCTATTCAAATTTGATCTTGGAAGAGACTTGAAGTGAAGGTGTGTATGTGATCCTGTGAGTTGCAATTAGTATATCAAGTGAAGATGGGTATGATGACGAAAAAATTTCACATCAGAATTTTGGTGAATTGTGAATTAATTAATATATCATAATTGATTAGAAAAAATTCTTTAGTTTAAATTTTTCAACGAAGATAAGGCTAATTGGATATAATGAATAAAAAAGATAGGTTCAATTGGATATGATAATGGGCTTGGACTTGGGCTTCCATTAAGAGATCTCTTTAGAGGAAGACATCGGGCTTCTACTGTGCGCTTCCCGACAAATTGATTGTGGGCCTAACGGATTTGGAAATGAGATTGAGCTACCATGCTCATCATCCTTTTCATGCTTTGAAGACGTCTGGTTTACTGACTGATCGCTTCGGTTCCTTCATTTTTCGTACTTTCAAGTTTAGTTCCTTCGTAGCCCGATACACGAAATGCGACCCGAATTAAAGTAATGTCAAAAGCCCGAAGAGGAGAATATGGGATTTCTCGAATGCTCGGATTTGACGTCGTTTCCAAGTCCAAATTGGACTGTTATCTTGGCGCAAGATATCTTGGTGAAGTCGTTTCCAATTGTTCATGCCATATATATATACAACAAGAGGTGAACTTTGTCTTTAGCTGTTCTGTCGCTGCACAAAAGAAGTCCACAAGTCGTTTGAAGATGTTTGTTTCTCTAACTGAATTATATGATCTATTGCTTAGGTTCGTACACAGTTTATCCTTTCCATTTTTTTTTGGCCAAAGGGGGCATTCGAGCCGCACCCAGACAGGTCAACACACTCTCTTCTGTAGATGCGCACGTATGAATCACACGCCAACAGGATTGAAGCTGAGGAGAGGCGGTCCTTAGGTAGCAACGGGCAAGTGTCACGGGTCGGTCGATTACGATCGATCAAATACTATGCAGCTTTAGGATTTGTGATCTCAAGTCAGCCTTTTCACACACATGCACGAACACAAGAGTCGGATGCACAAATGAGCGAGTATATTCACTTGTGAATGAGCTGAGTACGATGAGAGGAATGGACTCCTATTTATACAAGTTTGGGTTGTATCTCAGCCGTTGATCGTGCCTCCGATCCAACGGTGGAGTTTGAATGTGAATCATCACAAGTCTACACAGCAGGCCATTCAATGGCTCTAGGCCTTGGAAAATTCCATAGGTGCATGTCGGAAGCAAGATCAGGGTCAGCATGACTGCTTGACACGGAGCAGGTGAACCACTGCAGGTCACACATGGGCTGGCTCGGTTATTGGTCGTGCACGGGCTTTTGTTTGTATCGCGCATGGGCTGACTGTGCGCAGATCGGGAATTGTTCGTGGATCGGTCGCCTTGTGCGTGACATGGCCTATCACGGATGGTCTTGAATCATGCTTCGTCCGTGGGCCATGTCACAAGCCTCACTGTTTCTGATATGCTAATGTTAACCATCAAAGGGACTCTTTCTTGGTTAAAAGAACTCACGTTGAGATTCTAGACACTGTGAAAGGGATGTAATTAAGCCTGGCGCTGTGAAGAAGACGTAACATGAGCAAATTTTTTTACGGTAGAGGTTGTCTCATCTCTCCCTCTGACGTTGGCATGCACCACCGAACTGTGTAAATTTTTGCGCCCTTTTAATTCATGTCCATTCTGGTTTACTGCTTTCCAGAAGGTGAGTGCTCGAGTTCGCTTACCTTACGCCGTATTTGGCAATGCAAAACGAGTAAGGTAACAAATTGAAATTAAATACTTATAAACGAGTGCTCGAGTTCGCTTACCTTACTGCTTTCCAAAAGGTGACGTTGGAAGGAAAAGAGGAAAAATTAAAATAAAATGCATGAAGGAACGGAAAAAAGTGAAAATAGAGAAAAAAAGGGTAAAGTAAAAAGTAAAAAGGAGAAAGATGTGTGGAGTGCAAAATAAAATTGTAGAGAGACTTGGTCAAATAAAAAGTTTTTGAAAAAAGAAAGAAAAAAGAAGAAGAAAAGAAACGGGTGAGAGTGATTGAGAGCAAAGATTGCACTCCACTATCTCCGAGGAGGGTCTAGAAAACCCTAATTTCTCATCATTATATATCTATATATATATATATATAGACACACACTCTTTTGGATGACTTTTGCATGGTCGATGTCTGGTCTATATTGTCAACTTGCCATTATGTGCAATTTCTTGTGCGTTTGATGCAATTATATGATGAAAGAAAAGGCAATGCCATGGGCCGTAGGGAAACGAGGGAGTTAGCACCACAAATTTTGCGCTCTGGTATACTTTAATTTAACTTCACTTCCTATTTATGATATTGCATTGGAAGAATGGAGCCGAAAGAAATAAAGCATAAAGGGCAATGTTATTGGATTTAGGGTTGAGGAGAGTAAAGACTTCATGACTCTTGGTTAGCCTATAACAATGTTTCCAAATTCGATATTAGCGATCGTTCTGCGAAACTAGAAATATCCAGGGGTGCATTTCCGTGTTGTGCATTCCTTTTGCATCAAAATGGACAAGTCTTCTTTTTGCCTAACTTATCTTGTGTAATTGTGATGATATTTTGAGTGATGATATCAATTATCACGACTATCATACCATGTTTTTTACATCAAATACAACCCGAGATTAGCGGCGACAATGAATACAACGACAAAAATGGGACTCAATGGCAGACATGTCTAAATTAGACGAGACATGAGTTTCTCAGGGTTAGAATTGCAATGGCGTGCAGACAAAGCAGTCACAAATATGTCAAGACTCAATTGAGAGGAGTTCAAGTCCCAAGGTTTGTCTATATATATACCAACAAAGAGACATTCTCTCTATACCATAAAAACACAGTATTTCCACCCTCCTATTCATCACCTTATTGAAGAGTTTTTGTCGTCACCTTTCCAAATGTGAACTACAAAAAAGAACGGTAATGGTTTACCAAGTCAAAAACTTAGTGTGTACTCTTCTAAGTATATACCAATCGCAACTTTGGGATTTCAATTTAATATGTAATTTAATTCAATAAAGAGTAGTCATTAATCTATTATGAATTGATTAGAAACCCACATAAAGTGGGGGAGAACATTTCACTCCTGTGAACCAAAGATATCAACGATACAAGTACTGAGTTACGCTAGAGATATCATGAGCGATCGCTCAATTAATATTATAACACTCAATAAATCAAAATAATAAATAATTAAATTGCCCAAAACAGGGTAAAAATTTTAAATTTTAATTCTTCAACCAAAGCAAAAGCTCCATTAAGTCCACACATGAAGTGTTCTGTAAAGCGTTAACTAAATAACATATGCATTTCGACCAAAAACAAAAAATAACGTATGCATGACCTAAACATTATTTCTAAGTGAAATGCCAATCAAAATTTTTTGAGTTTTTCTTCTTCTTATAAAAGATTAAACTATATGCAATGCATGAGGTACAATTTAACTCCAGGATATGTCTACGTGGATTGTAATTGACTAACGGCGTGTGATATGGACGAGTAAAAGAATTAGGAATTAATCTAATAGGACATGCAAATTAGGATGATGTGGAATGATGACACGGCAATGTGCGATGATGACATGGAAATTATGAAACTAGCTCTATGTATGAGTTATGCATGAAATATATTTGTAATTTTCTTTTAAGACTAAAATAGAAAACTGCCGAAATATGTGATTATCTAATTTAAATTAGAAAATAATTTATTTTTAATCACATTCTAAATTAGGTTATTGTTGGGGCTAACAATGTAACCGGCGAGGGATTGAATAGTTTGTATGGTGATGTAATAAAACTTTTGCGAAATATCAATCGCCACCCAAGATATTGTAGATGTAAGATAGCGTGTGTGATACTGGTAAGTAAATACAATGAAGTATGAGGATCACACAATGATATATAGTGGTTCGGCTTTATACCTAAGACTACGTCCACTCTCCAACTAACAACCTTAACAATGGTTGGATTCTACTTAGTAATCAGTCATGAAAGTTATAACTAGCTATTAATGTTACTTTTACTTAATAAATCACACCATCATAATGCACTCGCAAATTACACTTGTACACTAGACCATCGGCTAATATAGTGCTAAACCAATACAGAGAGTCACAAAACATAGGCGAGACTTAGTTTATACTAGTAGTATTCAACGTGTCTAACCACTCACACTTGTTCACCTACACATCATAGCTTAGTTTCTTGTAATGATTCAAGAGAAACATTGATAATACTCACAAATTGTAACCATCTGCTTTTGTTATAGTGAATAATAGTACCAAAGATAGTTTGGGAATGATAAAAAATCCACTGGCATGTAATTTCCTCATTACCTACGTGATTCCCGGATATGCAATTCTAAACTAGGAAGTCGATATGAATGCAACCTATTCTAAATGCAATGCAATTTATGTGTTTTTCAAAATAGGAAAGTTTCCAAAATTAATAACATGCAATAAATACATCGACAAAATTAGATATTGGCCATATTTAAATAAGGAAATAAGGGGAATCGGGGATCCAGTCTTAGGAGTTAAAAGATCGAAGCCTCAATTGTCAGGCATTTGATGCGATATATCAAACTAGGAATCTTCCTATCCTAAGGACGCCGAAAACATTGTACCAAATTTAATTAGGATCAAAATAATCCAAATTAGGAAATTAGATACTCAAAGTGAACAAATAATCTTGGCACTTATCTAAATTTGGATTACCGACTCAAACGACGATTGAAGCGAGGGGGTTGCGAGAAGATTCACATTGGCAATAAACGGCAAGGAATGACAAAAGGCAAGAATAGCAACATTGTGAATATTACAAGGAGATCTCTGGATCTTTGATACTTGATTCCCTTAGTGAAGTTGAAGAACTAGGTGTCATAGGGGTCCCCTCAAAATTTCAATGCATTTCAACTTAGAACGAACGCAAATTTACTATTTTCACAAGATGACATGTTGAGCTCTTTAGTCTTGATCTAGAACTCCAACCGGTTTGGTTTTCTCCACAAAGACATACTTCTAGATATTTTTTATCATTCTCACCGGAAAAACCCCACAATAATGTCTTATCCATAAAATTAGAGCTCGTGTGTGCATTTTTTTTTTTTTTGGGTGCTCTCTTGTATACATTTTCTTTTCTATTGTACATTGCCAATCCCCCTTTGTAAACCCCACATGAGTAAGTCTAGGGTTTCTTTTAAAAACTTGACACCCCTACCATTCCTAGTTTGTTTCAATAAGATATATTGCACATAATTCCAATCATAGTATCTTTTATCTCCTCCTCATTCAATCAAATAAAGCAATCTCGCCAATTTTATAATTCCACATGGGCTATACATATGCAATTTTATTAATCTCTAATGGACCTGACTGAATTTCCCTTTCCCAAGCTTAGTTCATATAATTTAATTAAGTTCATACACCCCCTTGCTAGTCTATTAACACCAACCCAATATTTTATGGGCTTAATTTAAATGCTTATACTATCTATATGCAATTTAACTAATATTTTTATTTAGAAGTCATAATCAATCGTTAATTTTCTATATAATAAATGTATAAATGAGTTATTAAAATTTAGGTATCAATAATCTTCCACAATAATTTCTAAAAAAAAAAAAATGTGTCTTCATGGAGGTTATTGTCACAAAGCCTAAGCCCAAACGACATTTGAAAGACAACCAATACTCTTGAGAGAAATCATGTGAGGTAGCTGGTGAGAGTTGGTTTGGATTTTTTGAGTGTCAATGGTTTTGTTCGGATTTCTTTGGGAAAAGAATGAAAAATTTAGGACATTCTCTAGTGAAAAATAGGGGTACATTTGGCAACATTTTTATTTTGAGGAATAATTTCTTTTCAGAAATAGTATTTTTCTATTTTTATTTCTTATAATAGTTTCTAAATAAAATAACGCATTTGGTAACTATACAAAATGTCTATTCTCGAAATAAAAAAGAATAGGAATGTGTTTGGTATGACCTACATTTTTTTTTATTTTTTTTTTGTAATGCACAATTCCTTTTTAATTTTTTAATAATTTTTTTTAGATTTTTTTTCCCTCTCTTCTTTTGCTCCTCCTCTAGTTGGTGTTGGGAGGCAAACTATCAGAATGCACTCATTGAAATTACACTTGTACATTGGACCATCGACTAATATAGTGATAAACCAATACAGAGAGTCACAAAACATAGACGATTTTCGACTCAGTTTCTACAAGTAGTATTCAATTTGTCTAATCACTCACACTTGTTCACCTACACATCATAGTCGATAACTTACAAAACTTGATGGACACTTGGAAAGTGACACTGCCAAAATCGGAGTAAAATGGATTACTTAAGTAATCCGACCAAAGTCCGAATTAAAATGTCAACGTGGTGATTTTCCGGTGAAGGAAATGCAAAATGACGCCGTTTGCACACCGACACATGGCTAAACAATACAAAAACGACATCGTTTTGGGCGACGTGGTAAAAAAATTAATATAAAATTAATAAAATTAAATTTAAAAAATAAACTTATTTAAAATATTTAAAAATAATATTTAAAATATTAAAAAACTAAAAATTTAAAAATTTAAAAACTAAAATTATTTAAAACATTTAAAAATAAATAATAATTTTTTTTTAAAAATATTAAAAAATTTAAAAAAAAATAATTTAAAAAAAAAAAAAGGGGAGGCGAGTGAGGGAGGTGGGGGGGCCTCCGGGAGGGGGCGAGGAGGCTCAACCCTCGCCTTGCTTGCCTTTTTTTTTTTTTTAATTTTTAGTTTTTAATATTTTTATTTTATTTTAAATGTTTTAAATAAGTTTAGTTTTTTAAAGTTTTTTTTTAAATTTTTTTTTTTTTAATATTTTTAGTTTTTTAAATATTTTTAAATGTTTTAAATAAATTTAATTTTAAATTAAATTTTATTATTTTTTATATTAATTTTTTTCATGTTAGCGTGCAAAATGGCATCGTTTTGGGCGCGTGCAAAATGGTGTTGACATTTTGCACATTTAAGTTCTTTTTTCTTCAAAAATGGCACTTAAGTCGGCATTTTCGTAAGTTATGGTACTTAAGTGTCCTTTGTGCAAGTTATGATCAATTTCTTTTGCCGATTTTGGCAAGTGTTATTTTGTGTCAAGTTTTGACACTTAGGCTGTACTTTTGCCATCATAGCCTAGTTTCTCATAATGATTCAAGAGAAACATTAATAATACTCACAAACTATAACCATCTAATTTGTTACAGTGAATAATAGTACCAAAGATAGTTTTGGAATCATCAAAAGTTCATAGGCATGTTCTCCCAACAATAATTTCCTCATTAACTACATGATTCTTAAATATGTAATTCTAAATTAGGAAATCGATATGAATGCAATCTATTCTAAATGCAATGCAATTTATGTGTTTTTCAAAATAGGAAAGTTTCCAAAATTAATAACATGCAATATATAAATCCACAAAATTAGATATTGACCAAATTTAGATAAGGAAATAAGGGCAATCGGGGATCTAGTCTTAGGATTTAAAAGATCGAAGCCTCAATTGTCAAAAGCATATAATGCAATATATCAAACTAGGAAACTTCCTATCCTGAGGACTCCTAAAACATTGCACCAAATTGAATTAGAATAAAATAATCCAAATTAGGAAATTAGCTATTCAAAGTGAACAAATAATCTTGGAACTTATCTAAATTGGACTATCGACTCAAACGACGACTAAAGCAAGGGGGTCGCGAGGTAGATTCACAGTGGCAATAACCGGCGAGGAATGACAAAAGGTAGGAATAGCAACGTGGAGCAGATCTCTGGATCTTTGATACTTGATTGTCTTAGTGAAGCTAAAGAACTAGGGAACTAGGTGTCATAGGGATCTTCTCAAAATTACAATGCATTTCAACTTAGAACGAACACAAAATTACTGTCTTCGCGAGATCGCGTGTTGAGCTCTTCAGTCTTGATCTAGAAGTCCAACTGGTTTGGTATTCTCCACAAAGACATACTTCTAGATATTTTCTCATCAATCCCACCGGATAAACTCAATAATAATGTCTTATCGTATTCTCTATAAATTTTGAGCTCGTGTGTGTATGTTATTTTTTTTTTTTGTCTCTTGTATACATTTTCTTTTCGGGATAAGTGCTACAGAAATTCTAAAACTTGTCACGAAAATGTAATTGAGTCATAAAACTTGCAAAAAGTGCAATCAAGTCCTAAAACTTGTCAAATTATTTCAATCGAGTCATAAAGTTAACGCCGTCGATTTTTTTAACGGAAAATACTGACGTGGCATTTAAAATTAATTTTTATTTTCCATGTGGCTTTTTAATTTTTTATTTAAATTAGATTTAAAAATTAAAAAAGAAAAGTTAAAATTTATTTAAAAAACAAAACAGTTCAAAAAAAAAAAAGAAGAAAAAATGGTAGCCGCAGCCCATCGCCGGCCCCTCCGGCCATGGCGGCGGCGGCAGGGATGGAGGAGCTGCCTTTTTTTTTTAAACAATTTTTAAAAATAAATTTCAACTTTTCTTTCTTAGTTTTTAAATCTATTTTTTTAAAAAAATTGAATAAAAAATACTTAAAAAAGCCACGTGGCCACGTCAAAGATTTTCCATTAAAAAAAGTTGATGGCGTTAACTTTAGGATTTGATTGAAACAATTTGACAAGTTTTAGGACTTAATTGCATTTTTGTAAGTTTTTGGACTCAATGCGTTTTTCGTGATGAGTTTTATGACTTATGTAGCATTTATCCCTGTCTTTTCTATTGTGCATCGCCAACCCCAATCCCCCTTTGTAAACCCCACAGAAATAAGTCTAGGGTTTCTTTTAAAACTTGACACCCCTACCACTCCTGGTTTGTTTCAATAAGATATATTGCATATAATTTCAATCATAATATATCTTATCTCCTCCTAATTCAATCAAATAAAGCAATCTTGCCAATTTTATAATTCCACATGTGCTATACATATGCAATTTTATTAATCTCTGATGGACCTGACTGAATTTCACTTTCCCAAGCTTAGTTCATATAATTTAATTAAGCTCATACACCCCCTTGCTAGTCTATTAACGCCAACGCAATATTCTATGGGCTTAATTTAAATGCTCATAATATTTATATGCAATTTAGCTAATATTTTTATTTAGAAGTCATAATCGATCCTTAATTTTATATACAATAAATGTATAAATGAGTTATTAAAATTTAGGTATCAACAATTTTCCATAACAATTTCTTTTTTTCTAAAGCCTCCATGGAGGTTATTGTCACAAAGCCTAAGCCCAAACGACATTTGAAAGAGAACCAATACTCTTGAGAGAAATCATGTGAGGTTGCTGGTGAGAGTTGGTTTAGATTTTTTAGGAGTGTCGATGGCTTTGTTTGGACTTCTTGGGGAAAAAATAAAAAATTTAGGATGATATCTATTGAAAAATAAAGACATTTTAGTACACTTTTGTTTCAACGAACAACTTTTTTTAGAAATAATCTTTTTTATTTCTATTTCTTGAAACATTTTTTGAGCAAAAAAACGCGTGTGGTAACTATACAAATTTTTTTTCTTGAATTAAAAAGAATAGGAATACGTTTGATATGACTCACAAATTTTTTTAATGTGTAATTTTTAAATTTTTTTTTTTTTTAGATTTTTTTTCCTTCTCTTCTTCTTCTTCCTTCTCTTCAGCAGATGGCAAATGACGAGGAGCGAAGGGTGGTGAGGAAGAAGAAAAAAAGAAAATAAAGAAAATGAATTATTTTAGAAATTATTCTCAGGATCAAAGAGTTACTTTTTTTTTTTTTTATTTCTTGTTTTTGTTTCAAATTTATTCCACAGCTACTTTTCTATTTCGAGAAATAAAAAAATTAGTTGATATTACCTAACAAATTTTTATTATTTTTTTTCCGGAGAATAAAATAATAAAAATATAGAAAATTAGAATGTTACCATGTGCAACCTATATGTTTGGACTTTTGAGGTGCCCCATCATTCAATAAAAAATCTTGAATTTGAATGTACTTCTCCGCAAAATTGACAGATCTATAGGAAATTTAATTTTATCTATAATTTAAGATTCCATCATTTTTTAAAATAAAAATTTGACCGACCATCATTTGAAAAAATAAAAAGTCAAGGTCAAAGAGTACTACTTATCTTTACAAATTTATCACATAAAAAAATTTGGTAATTCAATACATCTTTAAATAACAATATATGATTCCGTTAATATAATTAAGATAAGCCACTCGAACAAAAAGTTTTTCTTATTAATGAATAATATCCTGGATTCACCAAGTACATTATATCTATAATAATTCGATTTTCAATATATCGATCGCGCCAAACAAAAGAGCAATCAGAAAATTGTTGGTAATTTAAATCACGCGCTTCAAATTGGAAGACTAAAAACAATTTCTTTTTTCAGTAAATAGCAAAAAAAAAAAAAAAAAAAAAGAGAGAGAAAAAAGGGAAATATTAAATCCCCCGGAAATTCCACGTCACCCTGCGTTGCAGCCTCCCCACCCGCAACGGCTCGCGTTTCGATTCGCGTTTCCTCTCCCTTCCTTTCCTTTCCTTCCTTTCCTTTTCCGCTCTCCATTACAAAAACGGCAACGCAGGCGAAGCAAACCCGCTGCTTCAACCCAATCTCTTTCTCTCTCCTTCTTTCTCTCTCTAAAACCTCCCCTTCGATGCAGCGGGCGAGCTCCGACTCGATCGCCGACGCCGCCGCCGCCGCCCGGCGGGCCGAAACCCTAACCCTAACGCTCCCGCCGCACTCTCCTGCCCACTGAATTTCGCCACCCCCACCACCCCCACCGCCACCGCCGCCACCACCGCCGTCCCCTCCCCCGACATGGACACCGAGAGAATCGCCCCGATCTCGCGAGAAAACCCTAGGGGCTTCTCCTTCAAGCCCCCGCCCAGCGACGTCGTCCCGAAGCCGCTGCCCCCGCCGACGGTCCTGGACCGGTTCCGGGCCCTGCTGAAGCAGCGGGACGACGAGTTGAGGGCCGCCGACGACGGGGCGGCGGCGGCGGCGTCCAGCACGGGGGAGGTGGTGGCCGTCTACGAGGCGGTCCTGTCGGAGCTGATATTCAATTCGAAGCCAGTCATCACCGATCTGACGATCATAGCCGGGGAGCAGCGGGAGCACGCCGAGGGCATTGCGGACGCGATTTGTTCTCGGATTATTGAGGTCCGTGGGCTCCGACAGCGTTTAGGTTTAGGGCTTTTTTTTGTTTCTTCTTTTTGGCCCCATTTTGAGATGGTTGTACAAGGATGTGGGATTTGTGAGCTAGTGTCTTGTATAAACGGGATAAAGTTGGCGCCTTTTTCTTATTTTCTCCCCACTTCTTTCAGTGATAGTTATGTTTGATGCGATTCAATCGTGGAGGTCTCGGTTGTGAATTCGAAGTTGGTCATTTAATTTATGTCTTTACTAGTTATAATCGTGTTCAATTCGATCGCGAGCTAATAACCCAGTATAAGAAGAGAGGAATTTTTAAACTTAAATTGAGTATTTGGCATTTGAGTGTTTGAAATTCTGCGCCAGCGAGGGGATGGCTCTCTCCATTGCGTGATCGGAGTTAGCTTTAGGTGCAAAGAGATTGCGTTAGGACGTTGCACCAACTGAAGAGTTTGCATTTTTGCAGGTCCCTGTCGAGCAAAAATTACCGTCATTATATCTACTGGATAGCATTGTTAAGAATATTGGGAAAGTTTATTTTAGGCACTTTGCAACCCGGCTACCTGAGGTGAGCCATTACACTGTAGAGCAGAGTCATGTATTATATAAGAGTATCGAGAGTTTTGGCCTACTTACTGTAGTGACTGCATTGGTTTTATGTTTTGTGAAGGTTTTCTGCGAGGCTTACAGACAAGTTGACCCTAACCAATATGGGGCAATGCGCCACCTTTTTGGCACATGGTCATCTGTTTTTCCACCACCGGTCCTTCGCAAAATCGAGTCGGAACTACAATTTTCTTCTTCAGCTAGTGATCAACGGGCCAGCCTGTCTTCCTTGAGGGCTTCAGAATCTCCTCGACCATCTCATGGTATTCATGTCAATCCAAAGTATGTGCGTCAGTTGGAACATTCATCTGCTGAAAGTGTAAGCCCTTGAACATTCTGTTCTTCCCTTTCTTGATTGTGATGTCATAGCATATTTATAGGCATACTATACTCTGCAATGATATCTTATACACAATGCTTTTTGGTGGGAAGTATATCTATGCATGATCACTGATGGTTCTTCATGTTAGACATTAACTATATTAGGTTACGTAGTTCATTCATGGGTTCCACTTGTTATTAACATTATGATGGACTGTTAGGAGTAAGTCATTCTTCATGGTGCTCTAGATTTTATCTACAGGGTTTTTACCTATGCAGCCCAGCTTTTCCCTTGTCTTTTTGAGGTTGGAAATGATAGATTTTGGGAGGTAAAACTTAGCTAGTCTTGATTATCATTGATTAAGTTCTCCATCAAGTAATTATGGAAGTACACTATATGAAGTTGTAGAGGTTGGCTGTTATTGTTCACCATGCTTCTGCAGACTGTTGCAGATGTGATAATGGACATCTGCCTAGTGTACTAATATTGGTAAACTGGATGTATATCTGAAATTTTTTAGATGGGTCACCAGGTTGGGGGGTTGAGGTTGTTGTGCTGTGGATTCATTATGTGGAAATAGCATCCAGTCAGGAGCTTTCAAAACTTTGAACCACCATGGACGTTCGTATGATGGTTAAACAGTTAAACTAAAATGAGACAACGTCTAATTTTTGTGATACCTCCAGGGAGTAAAACTCCTCTGATCTAAATGGCTGAAGACATGCTTAAATGCAATTCTGTGAGAGTGTGTGAGAATCTGATAATGGTTTCTTTTTTCACAGGTTGGAGGTGAAGCTTCTAGGTTGAGGTCAACAGAAAACAATATTCGTTCATCCTATCCCCCGAGGACAAATAAGCTTCAACCATCTCCCAATGCTGCTTTTACAAGGACTTTGTCCCCTCTAAGAAGAGGAACTGATACGACTTTTTCTGCAGAAATAGATGAATTTACTGCTGATAGCACATCGAGGAAATTCGACAGGGCTTCTCCATCTCACCCTGCCTCTGAATATGACCTTGCAAGAGCAGTAGGTAGAGAGGAGCTGTCAAATGATTGGCAAAGGAATCAATTTTTTGATGTTGGTCGAAAGCGTTTGGGAAATTCTTCTGCAATCAATCTCACCAATGGACGCAGTCATATGAATCCTAGAGCATTGATTGATGCATATGGAGATGACAAGAGGAAAAGTACCTCCATCCATAAGCCCAGCCCAATTGAGCACTCGGACATCAGAGGAAAGGTGGCTCCCATGTCATGGCAAGATACAGAAGAGCAGGAGTTCAATTGGGAAGATATGAACCGCAGTTTGGCAGATCGTGGTAGAAGTAACAATATAGTGCAATCATCTGTTCAACCTTACAGCGGCTCAAGGTCTAGGTTGGGAGGCAGGTTTTCTGGTCTGCCTCCTGCAACAGCACGAGATGATCCCTCTATATATATTGGAGATGCCTCTATTATGGTATGCTCCAATGACTGCGATCTCAGCTTTGGCTAGTGCTTTTTCATCTTTAAAAGTTTGGAAGTTTGAGATATAAACTTCCAGTCTTCATCCTGTGTTAGATTGCAATACTGCTGTTCCGTTTATGTCCTATATCACTGTTCATGTTAACGAAGATTTTGTTCTGCTGGCATCATCCTGAATAATGTATGAAACAAACTTAAGGCCAATTAGATGTGTTTGGTTTGGTATCACAACCTATCCACACAGACGCACATACTTGCATGCACAGTTTTTCAATCCATCTCCATTTCTCATGCATCTTTTTCTAGAAATTTCCACAACCAAAGTAGTTCCTATTTCAGCTCCCAATCTCTTTCTTTACATGTTAGCTGGAATCATCATGTCAAAAATTGGGATAATTTGCTCTTTACCATGAATCCTGCATTTGCATTGTACGTGATTCATTTTCTGGTGGAACTGTTTGTAAAGAGTTGATTTGCTATCTTTCATAACATTTTAAAGTTTAAATACTTGTGCAGTCCGGTCCTGGATCAGTTGATAAATTGCCTAGACTTCAAAGCGAGACAAATAAAATTCCTGGTTCCCGCTATTCTGAGAAACCATTGAATTTGTCAACACACACTTCCCAACAATTCCTCAATAGGGGGAGAGTTTCCAGTTTACAGACAATGTCTTCAGCTGGAGGTATGCCAGTAGGTGATGAGAAACTGATTCCTGGTTACAGAAAGCTTCCTGTTGCTGAACAAGTTGACAGGACTATCCCACCAAGGATGGATTCTTCGACTTTTGAATCCACTTATCCCGCCAATCTTTCCACATCAACTGGCACTTGGCCTGCAATTAATGTGCATAAGTCTAACTCCCTTCCTGTTCGACCTGTACTTCCCCGGCAGCAGCAGTCGACTGGCTCAGTCATTATTTCGGGTCCTAGTAATGCTGCAAATCAAGGTGCAAATCGCCCTTTGCTTATGGTTGAACAGAAACTTGATAAGTTGGACGGCAAGGAGCTACCTTCTACTACGAAGTTATCGGTACACAATCAGCATGGTGGGTTCATGCCACTAAATCGGCAAAAGAACCAAGTGCAAAATACTCCATTTCAACCTCAGTTTCAACCTATCCAGGAGGCTCAAGGAAAAGTTCTCCCATCTTCTGCAGCAACTGCATCATCTCATATGGTAGCACCTGGATTAAATTATGGGTTTACAGGACATGGTCAGCGTCCAATTCTAACCTCAGGGCAAGGAAATATTTTGCAAATAGCACAATCTTCTATACCAATCCAAAACATCCCAAACAACATGATGCAATTTCAGGGTGGATCCTTGCCTCCCCTGCCTCCAGGTCCTCCTCCTGTCCCTTCGCAGTCATTACCAATGTCACAAATTCCCACTGCAGCTCTACCTAATAATTTAGGTGGAAATGCATATCATGGTTTAATCAATTCTCTCATGGCTCGAGGAGTGATCACACTAACGAATCAGACCCCTATGCAGGTATTAGTTCGAACATTAATTACTTGTAGCTGGTTCTATCTTTTGTTTATTGACATTAAAAATGGTATTTCTGTACATGGATTTTGAATATATCCAGGATTCTGTTGGTGTTGATTTTAACATGGACCTTCTTAAAGTTCGTCACGATTCTGCAATAAGAGCCCTATATGATGATCTCCCAAGACAATGTACAACATGTGGCTTGAGGTTTAAGTTTCAAGAAGAGCACAGTAGCCATATGGACTGGCATGTGACCAAGAACCGAATGTCTAAGAGTCGCAAGCAGAAACCTTCACGGAAATGGTTTGTAAGTACGAGCATGTGGCTCAGTGGTGCGGAGGCATTGGGAGCTGAGGCAGTTCCTGGGTTTTTGCCTGCTGAGAGTACTGAAGAAAAGAAGAGTGATGAAGAAATGGCAGTTCCTGCTGATGAAGATCAAAATGCATGTGCGTTGTGTGGGGAACCTTTTGATGATTTCTATAGTGATGAGACAGAAGAATGGATGTATAAAGGAGCCGTATACATGAATGCACCGGATGGTTCAACTGCTGGAATGGATAGGTCTCAGTTAGGTCCTATTGTACATGCTAAATGCCGGTCGGAATCTAATGAAGTATCCCCTGGAAATTTTTCCAGAGATGAAGGGGTAAGTTGCCCTCCTGACGAAAGATTGGGTTTCCTTTTCCCGTTTTATGTTGTTGCCTTGCTCAAACCACAATCACTCTAGTCATGTTTCGTTTGATAGGATGATGCTTGTGTGCAATTGCTCTGCATATTCTTTTTCTTAGAATAAAATTGTTGTGTTTGATATGGCTAGAGTATGAATATGTTAGCAGCATGCAATTAGTGGAATTCTTCCTATATGCTGTGATAAGATGAATAAATGTGTTTCTGTTATCTCTGTCGTCATCAGTCAATCTGCTGCATCATACCATAAGACTGGATACATTTCTTTGAAGTTTGATAGCCTGTTCATGCTTTGATTTAAGTGAAGAAATAAACTTTTGACACTTTTTCTCTTTGTTTTCCCCTGTGCAGGGAAACGCCGAAGAGGGTAGTCAAAGAAAACGATTGCGGAGTTAATCAGATCAGTCTGTCTTCTGTAATACTGTGTCTGTTCAGTCATTGATCTTATTCTACTGTAGTGTTGGAGCATGGGAGATAGGCTGAGAAATCTTGTACATGTATAGTTCAAGTTGTACCATGGCAATCATAGTAAAAGGTCGCAATCATCTCGCATTGTTTATGACGATCTTTTCAGATCCTGACAATCAAAACGAAGAGAAGACTGCGAACGACGGCCCACATCTTTTAATGCTAATTGTATTGGAGAATTTCATGGAAAAGTCATGTGGGTTAAATTATTGTTATTCAAAAGAAAATGGGAGGCAATCCCTCCTTTTTCGCGGTTGGGGTCATTTGGTAGTCCCAGGGTAGATTCTTCTTTCTTTTTGGCCCTCCTGCTTGGAATATCCAGGGGTGGCTTGTTGGTGGCTTAGTATTCAACTTAATGATTTCATATTTTTCGCTGGTATGGTGATTCTTAACTTGATATAGGTAACGACCAATAATGTTTTCCGGATTTGTTTTGAAGATCATATATTTGCATGCGGCATATGATTGTTCCTTCAATGTCATTGTAAATTATCGGTGTTGATTTCGCTTAAGACATTTGGAGAACTTAGATCAATCGGCAGCGTTCACACGGGATCCAAGGTGATCTGCAAATCCTCTAGGCTATGACATTGACGAGGAAAACATCAATCTTATGCGTAGAGGGTGGGTCGGTGTTGAAAGAACAGAGGCGCGTCTTTATCTCCACGTCCGCTGCAATTCACCACAACCTTTGTGGAATCGGGGAGGGTCGGGCAAAGTTTTCTCCACATTTGCCAACGCATGAGCGGCTTCCATTGCTGGGATTATGCCTTCCAATCTAGATAGCAATTGGTATGCTGCAACCCAAAACAGCATGTCACACGAATTAATCAGGATTGATTTTTGTATTCGTGGCTTCGTAAGGAATGGGGTGTGGGGTCGAATTGTTTACCGTTTAGAGCTTCTTCGTCGGTGACGGTATGGAATTCTGCTCGTCCCATGTCTTTGAGGAAGCTCAGCTCCGGGCCCACTCCTGGATACTGTAGCTAGGTAAATACAGTCGACAATAGAAACGATCATGAGTTTGGTTCATGATTTGCAAAACTCTAAAATCCCTTAAACAAATGTAAATGATGCTTGAAAATTTTTTAGGTAGCTTTGGAGAAATGCAATTACATCTCCAAAACTCTCCAAAGACTTTTAGCCCAAGGCAAGTCTTGAGAACTTTGGAATATTGTATTTCTAGAATGTAAATACAAATTTTTACCCTTCAAACTTTGCCCTCACTCAACTTTCAGGTCGTGCAACCCCAGCAAGGCTACTAGGGTCAGATCTGGCCTTGCCAGCCGCAGAGTCCTTGCCGGTTTTGAGTATTTTCATCTAAAAAAGGCAAAAATGCTTTCCAAAGTGTTATTTTGCCAAAAGCCATTTAAGTCAAAATTATTTCTTAATATACTTTGAAATTACAACATACTAAACACTACTTATTTGTTGGAAAGCCCTTATAGCCCAAAGGCTTTTGTATTTTCTCAAAGACATTTCTCAAAACCGAACCAAACGCGCATCCTGTATAGAAGTTGAAATAGAGAGTGATCTTTACCCAACGCCAATGGAGTGAGCACCAAGAACTTGGCCTTCCTGGTCCTGCAACAAGTAGTTCATGGCTCCATGGTAGACCCCAACATGGCCTGTGGCCAGAGTGGCCGCATGCCTCCCTGAGTCAAGGCCAGACCCAGCCGCCTCCACACCAACCGGCCTCACCCCCTCATCGCCGACGAACTCATGGAAGATCCCAAGCGCATTGGAGCCATTCCCGATGCATGCCACCACCACGTCTGGCCGCCCTCCCCACCGCTCCATCGCCTGCCTCCTCGTCTCCCTCCTGATTATGAATTGGAACTCCCTCACCATGCTCGGGCATAAGTGTGGGCCCACCACCGTCCCTGTCAGGTAGTAGCTCCCCTCCAGGTCGTTCATCCATTGCCTTATGGCCTCTGATCTTGCATCCTTGAAGCTCCCCTCCACTCTGGTCATCTGCAAGATTGAACTAGATCAGATTTCCGACTTATTGGTTTGTTAATGTTGGTGGGAAATTGATGGGGGTCTAGCCAGTGTTCATTCGAAATGTTTCTGTATGTTTCACTGGGGGTTTCTCTTGCTCTCACTTTCAGAATAAAAAACAAACTTTGCTAGAACAGTCCACTCTCTTAAATTTCCATATTTATCTGACATATCCGCCCATGAACACTTGTGCAGATACAACTCTATGCAAGTTGCATGTAAAATGAAAGTCGCTTCATGCAAGAATATTCTAACCTGAGCACCTAGTAGCTTGATCAAAAACACATTAGAAGCTTGCTTCTCCATATCCTCGGAACCCATGAAGATGATGCAATCCAGGGACAGCTTAGCGCACACGGCGGCGGTTGCTACGCCATGCTGGCCAGCTCCTGTCGCTTCCACCACCCTTTGCCGGCCCATGCGCTTGGCGATCATCGCCTGTGCGATGGCATTGTTCATCTTGTGTGCGCCGCAGTGGTTGAGATCCTCTCTCTTCTGGTAATAGCCACCTCCGCCTGCGATTTTATCGGTCACAGTTGGGAAAATATATGTATCAGGTTCGTACATATGGTTAGAAAACCAACAATTTCTCTTCCATGGTTGTAGCCACCACCGAAAAGATGGTCAAAGGAAAACCGGGTAGGGAAATAGTAGAAAATAATGTCTCTTTTATCGTCCTAGAAGACAAAAGGTGTAAGTTGGAGTTAAAGAGGAACGAATAGTGCTGATCATGAAACCAATAATTTATCATATCATTTTTTTTTTCATGTGAGAAATCTCTCCTCACAAACCTGAAATTCAGCATCATGCAGAACATAGTTGAAATCAGCTTCAAGCTTGCCCAAGCAACTCATCAACGTCTCAGGCACAAACTTCCCTCCATAAATCCCAAACTTGCCTCTCCTCTCTTCTCTCAACCTCATCGATTCTTCTTTCGCGCAGCGCCCTCTCCACGTGCAAAGGTCTCGACCCACTTTTCACGGCGCTAGCAGCCGCCGAGTTGTTACTTACAGCTCGTTTCATGCTAGAGATCGGTCGCTTGGTACAAGCAAATAACAATTTGTTGGTGAGAAAGGGATCGGATTTGATGCTCGACGCCATTGAGTGGAGAACGAATTCGAGGATCGGAAAGTCAGCAGCTGAGAATTATTATGCGTACCAGCGATGTGGTTACCCAAAGATACTAAACGTGTGTTTATACGCGAATGGCGTCGTGGTCTCTTTCGAAGAGAATATCAGCTTGTGGTTTAGAATTGCTTGGTACGATGAAGAAGGCGCGCGCATGCTTTAAACGAGTTTGCACGATTGTTTCATTGTCGTCAGCACATTTCAGGTAAGGTTGACAGTACAAATAAACAAACAAAGTGAGAAATCGATTGCGGGCATCAAGTACTTGCTCGATACTGAAGACTATCCACTGATCTGTCCTCGTCACACGCACCCATTTAACACCTTGTAAAATGTATATTCGTTGTTCGTTGTTATGGCCATTCTCTTTGTCGTGGAAAGCGAGCAATCAAACAATAAAATAGACAAAAGAAAAAAATAAATTAGACACCAGATTTACGTGGTTCAGTCGTAGAGTTCTACGTTTAAAAAGAGAGCAATGACGAATTTCACTATAGATCAAGTGATATAAGGAGATTACATACTCGAGTCACTTAAATACTTTTTCTGTGTTTTCCAAATCTCAATTACACCAATAACGCACGTAGTGTTTAGCCTCGAAATTTCTTAAGAAATAATCTCTCAATCTCACAAAGGAATTACACGCAAATCTTATCTCAAGATTTAATCGGCTACAAACACTAATTCTTTCTTGGATGTAATTGCACGAACGAAAACCCGCCAAGCACTCGCTAGAATAATGGTGCTTCAATTGCTCGTATCAACAATGGTGCTGACTGCAATATTCATGCAACTCGGTCAAAGAAGAGAGTCCCAAGCCAAGTCAAATTAGTAAGTCCAACTTCCTTTAATCAAAGTTTATATATCCTTTTCAGTTTTATTTATTTATTTCCTCTCTTGGCCGAGCAAGTTGACGTGTGCATCCAAGATCCAAGTCAAAGTTCTGACTTTCCTATTTCAACAGCCAAATTCTCCAACACAGATTCGAATTTTGGGGAGTTGATATTTGGATTTTTTTGCTTGATTTCGAACGTCTACAAAATATCCAATTCGGAATATTTAAACTTTCGCATTAGGCTCAGACTCGAGATATATTTTAACACTCTCCACACTTGTGTTAACTAGTACAGCCGTAGAAAATCTCCATATCAACCTCCTCAGTGTCAGGCGATAGTGCCATCACCATCTTGGATCTCCGCCTCGTTGGTTGCCATCGCCATTTTCATGCGTTTATGATTCAAAATGTGGAGAATAGTGATAAAAAAAGAGAGAAATGTAATATTCATGAAGAGTACATGAACTTATTTGTAGGTTTTACAAGTAACTATCAATAGTAGCAAAATATTAATTACAATCGGTTAGGATCAATCAAAGGAAATATATATAATCTCTTAAATATATTTCTAACATCCCCTTGAACTCAAGGTAAATTGAAAGATGTTAACTTGAGTTTGGAGAAAAGATCTGGAAAATGCCAAATGGATGTGTTCTGTTGAAGACATTAGTAGCTTGTTTAGCGCATGTATTAAAGACAAGTGGAGCAATACCCGGAAGAATGTGATATCTAATGAAATGTTAGTCTATTTTAAGGTGCTTGGTGCGCCAATGAAAAACATCGTTATGTAATATTTAGATAGCACTTCGGCTACCACAATGACTAACTGTTGCATTCTTATGTTTTCTAGTAGCCATTACAACCATAATAACTCTGAAATCCTATCAACAACAGCTCAATGGTTTGTATTTTGCTACCCATTAGATAATTGAGGTGCCATAAAAGAAACAGTAACCCGTAGTAAAGCAAAACAGAAATGCCAAATTTTTGGGGTTCAAGATGTAAGGAATAGAAGAAACCAGAAAACGAAAAAAGGAATTGCCAGTTTTGGAACTGACCCAAGAATCAGACCCAACTAATTGGTCCGGTCCGATTCTAAGACTAGTTACTCTGGTTTTCGGTTCGAGGGTGAGAATTGACCCGACCCCAGCCATACTGACCACAAGTTCTCATTTATGAGAATTTGGCAACCGAAGCTTTAAAAAGTAAGAGACACTGCAAACCATAACTTTGGAATACTGACTTTTTGAGCAAATTGAAATCATTAACTGACCTGAATTTTTTCAATTTTGGATTGCTTATTTTCCACTTTTTTTTTTTTGTTGGTCTTACTTTACTTCTATTCTAACTTTTACTCTCAGAGTTTTATCTTATCACATTGCAGGGTGTAGAAGTCGAAATCCACACCTAAAATTAAATCATCCCCACTCCAATCCTCCTTTAAAAGGTGGGGATTCGAACCTCCCACCTCTCCCTTCCAACATGAAAGGAGGGCAAACCCTAGTGGGTCATTTTTTTTTTTCAATCAAGAACTCATTTATTTCCGTGAGTAAAATGGAAATAAATGAGTTCTTGATTGAAAATAAAACTAAAAAAAATATTTTTTTTTATTTATGATGAATGGCATCATCTCACTCGTGGATGCATTTAATGTACATGTCAATGCAGTTAGTCACGTTTTAATATCAGCTTACGTGAATTATTATTATTATTATTTTTTTAAGGTGAGTCTTTTAGTCCCTTAAATAAATTTTCATGCATTTTTTCAGGATCCATCCACAAATCGAGATAATTCTCAAATCTAAAAAAAATGCATACCTATGATTAAACCACGTTTTCGTTACTTTTGTATTCTCTTTTTCTGTGCGTTATTCATTTAAATTTTGCCATTTGAAAATCCCATCAATTGAAATTGTTAGTCAGAGACAAAGACGTCCTCCTCTTAATTTCCACATCAATACTATAATCACTATAATCACAAAATATAGCGTTGTCCATAAATTCATCAAGATAAGTGTCATATAACTTTTCACTTAACTTTTAATTGAGTATCATATAACATTTCAATCGATCAATTGAGATGACATTTGTGGTGATCATTTTTAGATAATGCTTTATTGTTTGAATATGCGAAATTGTCCAAAAGTCTTAATATTACAGAATTCAGTATTTTTAATTTTGCTAATTGAGTCCTAAATCTTTTCACTTCTTGTCGATTTAGTCCATTCGGCCAATTTTGGCCGGAAAATGCTGACGTGGACATCGGCGGTGCCACGTAGGACCGCCGGTACGACGTGGACAATTTTTAATAATATTTTAATATTTTTTAAAAAATTTAATTTTTTTCTTTTTCCTTGGCCTTTTTGGTGGCTGGCCGGGTGAGGAGGAGCCCTAGCGAGGGGAGCCCTCGCCCAGGTGTGGCAGGCGTGGCCCGACAAGGGTTGCTCGGGCGAGGCTAACCCTCCCCCAGCCGAGCGGCCTCATTTGTGGGCGGCGACGGCGACGCCGAGCGAGGTCGCCCCGCCCCGTTTGGCCCAGCAGATGCCCGCCCGGCCGGGCGAGGCCGATGCTCACCAGGGCGAGGGCGAGCCCGGCAAGGGCTCCCCGCCGGATCTGTGAGGCTGGCCCTCGCCGGGGCCAAGGCGGCCTCGCTCGATGTCACCATCTTGGCCTGGGGAGGGTCAGCCTCGCCCAGGCAACCCTTGCCAGGCCGCGCCTAGGCGAGGGCTCCCCCTCACTGGGCTCCTCCTTGCTGGCCGAGCCTCGCATGTGGCGGGTGAGGCCCGGCCAGGTGGTTGTGGCCGGTGGTCGGCCGTCGCCGGTGGCCGGCCATCGGAAAAGGCCAAGAAAAAGCCAAAAAGAAAAAAAAAAGAAAGAAGGGAAAAACAGAAGATATAAAAAAATAAAAAAAATTCAAAAAATTTAAAAAAGTTAAAAAAAATTAAAAAATATATTAAAGTATTATTAAAAATTGTCTACATCAAAGATCAGCGGTCCTACGTGGCATCGCCGGTGTCCACGTCAGCATTTTCCGGTCAAAATTGGCCGGATGGATTGAATCAGCAAGAAGTGAAAATATTTAGGACTTAATTGACAAAATTAAAAGGTTTAAGGCTTAATTGACAAAATTGCAATATGTTTAGATTTTTGATTCTCCCATTTGAATATAATAACATTCCTCCTCACGGGTAAGCTAAACTTTGGCCTTAATCTAAATTGTGAAAATATTCAATTGGGGGAGGCAAATATGAGTTTGGAAGATTTGAATTTTTATGATACCATATGAGATTTGATGAGATTGCTATTAATTATTCTAAAAGCTAAAACTGTTATATGGAGGCGTGATTCATTATTTAAATATTTTAACAAAAGTTACGTTATTCAAGTAAAAAAAAAATTATGTCATTTATATGAGTGCCGTACAAAAGTTATGATACTATGACTCTTATTCCATCACAAAAGAATTTTATATTTCAAGTCCTATCACAAATGTATGGTTATCGGAATCTCATCACTTTGGGTATTACCTCTGTAGAAGTTCTGACATCAACATTTTGGACTGTCGTCCTCCGAGCTCAACGACCAAACGATGGTGGTTAGGCATGGCCCATTTCGTGTTGATGGCAAACTTTCCCTTTCTGTCTCCCGTCCTATTCAATTTGGGTTGCTGGGGTCCGTCCGTCCCGACTTGTCAGGCTCATCTTGACCTGAATTCACATTTCTTTCTACATCCATCTTTTCATTTCCCTTTTTACACTTGACGTGCAATTTGTTTCTCATTCCAAATGCAGTGCTTCGCCATTGGTGTAAGTAATTAGTTACTCGTGTAAAACAAAAGTGGGTTAGTTCCCTAAAGAAAAACCCCCAACTCCATGTTTAATCTCAATTTTGTCTACAACCTTCTTTTTAAATTTTTAAATTTTCAACTTTTAGTCTAATTCTCAAATTTGTTAAGGTGTCCAAAAATCACCATGTGTTCCTCCCAAGATTAATAATATTAGGAAGTTGTCGTTATTCAATATAAAGGTGGGGATGGTGATACGGGTTTTGGTAATGGACCTGTGATTGGCCCTCATGTCTATAATTTTGAAGAAACTTGTGGCGATTTTTGGATGTGTTTGCAGATTTGGGACTAAAGTAAAAATATGTAAAATTATGTGATTGATATGAGATGTGGAAAATTTTTTCACAGGATTTGGGTGAAGTTGAAATTATTCCTACCCTTTTCGTCATCCAAATATAAAGAGATGAATTTATTTGACACTAGTGAAAGCCAAGTGTCATTGTCAAATTCATCAATCCAAAATGCGAACTTTACTTTCTCTCCCTGCGTTCGTGCCCCTTTCACTGTCCGAATGAGGAGCGCGGGACAACACTTCGTGTTGCGAGTCTTTCTCCTAAATACTGATCGCAAAACATTAAACGCGCACGTTGATTGATCTTGCTTTTGCCCTTTCATGGGCATTTTTTTTAGGTTCAATTTGATTTTGACCTCATGATTTGCGTGGATGCACCATGATAGGAAAATTGAAAGGCTCACGAGTGAACTCTCAAAGGCACCATTATTTCGATGGACGTCCGAGCTAGTTGGGAATCACCTTGATTCAAGAACAATCATCAAGATTTAGGGTGCGTGTCCTTCATAGGAAACTCAAGATTTGAAAAACATCGAAAAATAATCAATTATATCACCTATAAAATAAATAAATAAAAGATATTTTTATTACCTACAAAAATAGTTAGTCATGAATTTCTTTTATAAAGCAATATAACGAATCATATTTTGAGTTTTTTTTATGAAATAAACGCTTCGTTTAAAAGAGGTGCCAGATTGAATAGCTTTTTCCAAATTAGTAAGAAACGTCTCCAACCACACATAATTAAAGAAATCAATTCTACCTCACCATTCTGACCAATAAAAATATCTACATCATCATCACAACCAGCAAGCCACATGCACACATTCCGACAGATATTTAAGGGATGGCTAGAATTTACTTGCACAAAATTAAGGGCCATTTTTTGCAACACGCAAAACATGGCACTTTCTTGAATCATGCCTCTTTCTCATGAAAAACGTGGTGCCCTTTGATGCCACCTAAAAGTTGGGCCACAAACATCTCTTTCAATGAAAAACCTCATGAATAAACGTCTATTTAATAAATATAATAAGTGGCAGTTACCATTCCTTTTGTCCGGGCCACTCATCTTAACCTTTACAAAGAAAAAAAGAAAAGAAAAATTATCGCGAATTCATATGAGCAGTTATATTACTCATTTTCACGAGAATTGTGTTTTCCTACATTCTTGATTAAAGAGAATTTTCTTTGACTGGTCTTTTGATTGATAAGCTACATCAAAGGACATGCCTGAATTTAAGTCTAGTTAAACTTACTTGTGGGCAATATCCACAACTAAAATAGGCATGTGGAATGCTCCTTCCCTTCCTCTTATGCCAAGTTTTGACCCTCTTGGTGAACACCCAACTTGCATAGGCACTTGGAAGGCCTGAAATACAAAGACAAGGAGTACGGATGAGGAGCAAACGCTTGAAGGAATGAAAAGACCCCCCGTATAGTGTCTATCAACTCTGACAAGAAGGCCCACGGCCCGCCGGTGGCACCACTAATTGATTTGGGAGCTCGACTATGTTTGACATCCATAATTATTTTGATTATCTCAAATAAGATGAGGTGTTTGCACTATAATCACCATAATTTCTAAATATAGCCTTATCCAAAAATTCATCGGCACATATAGGTTCTAGCTCTTGTGCAGTCACTGAATCTTTTCTTTGATACCTCAAGTCCTATAACAAATGGGGGGTTTGGTTTGTATAGGAAATTTATTTGGAGATACCATTTCGGAATCTCATCATTTTGAGTATTACCTCCGTAGAAATCTGTTATTGTTGTTTACTGCCCTTGTTCTTCGAGCTTAACGACAAAACAAAGGTGGTTTGGCATGGCCCTTTGCTCTTAATGGCAAACTTTTTGATTTTCATCTCACATCCTAATCAATTTAAGTTTCTGGATCCATCGTCACTTGCTAAGTTTGTCTCAACCGGAACTACCTCTTTTTCAAATCAATTTTGTTTCCTTTCTTACACATGATGCTTGATTTCTTTGCTTTTTTTCTTTTCTTTTCTTTTTTTTTCCTATTTCATATGTGTGCTTCACCGTTGATATCAGTAGTTGGTTACCTATGTTAAAAATGAAACTCCCTTATCAAGAAACGATTGGTATAGGGTCTGGAAAAAAAGTTTTTCTCATCCAGCCAGTGAAGTCAAAATCATTCATTCCCTTTTCATCATCGAATATAAGGAGATGAATTTGGTTTGAAAGTGAATCGTCATCGTGCATCTTCCGTCGTTTGAAAAATGAGAACTTTCTGATTTTGCCTCCTTGTGTCCGGGGCCCTTCACTAATTGCGAAGCACGATGCACGCAAGCTGATTGATCGTGCTTTTGCGTTTTATGGCCATTCTTATGCCAAACGTTTGGAGACACGAATGATTTTTTTTTTGGGGTCAGTTTGATCTTGACTTCACGATTTGCGTGCACGCACCATGTTGGGGAAATTGACTCATGAGCGAATACTTGAAGGTGCCATGTTTTGAGGGACTTCCAAGCTAGCAGTAATCATCTTCAATTCGAGAAACAAAAATCAAAGACTTAGAGAGGTGTGGAATTGAATCGCTTTTTCTGAAGTAGTTAGAAACGTCTCCAACCGTGCAAACCCGAATCAATCAATTGTACATAACCATCACAATTAAGATGCCACTTGTGGCCGATATTACTCTTGTACAAGGGTAGTGCATTTTTATATGACACGGAAAAAATGAGAGCAACATTGTCTCTCATGTAAAACACGGTGCATTTTGATGGGACACTTGAATGTTGGGGCAAAATTATTTTCTGAGTGAGAATTGATGCCTCTTTTCACAAAAAATCCCACAAATAAGCATATTTTATCGAATGAAATTAATAAGTGACTGATTATCATATTTATATTTTTTTTTTTTTGGTGAAACCTTTTGATGATTTCTATAGTGATGAGACAGAAGAATGGACGTGTAAAGGAGCTGTATACATGAATGCACCGGATGGTTCAACTGCTGGAACGGATAGGTCTCAGTTAGGTCCTATTGTACATGCTAAATGCCAGTCAGAATCTAATGAAGTATCCCCTGGAAATTTTTCCAGAGATGAAGGGGTAAGTTGCCCTCCCGACGAAAGATTGGTTTTCCTTTTCTCCTGTTTTATGTTTTTGCCTTGCGCAAACCACAATCACTCTAGTCATGTTTCATTTGATAGGATGATGCTTGTGTGCAATTGCTCTGCATATTCTTTTCTTAGAATAAAATTCTTGTGTTTGATATGGCTAGAGAGTGTGAATACGTTAGCAGCATGCAATTAGTGGAATTCTTCCTATATGCTGTGATAAGATGAATAAATGAGTTTCTGTTATCCTCTGTGGTCATCAGTCGATCTGCTGCATCATATTATAAGACTGGATACATCTCTTTGAACTTTGATAGCCTGTTCATGCTATGATTTAAGTGAAGAAATGGAGTTTGACACTTTTTGGTAGTCGCAAGGTAGCTTCTTTCTTTTGGGCCCTCCTGCTTGGAATATCCAGGGGTGGCTTGTTGGCCAAACTAGCGAGCGACCCCGATCGAATCATGTGGCTTAGTATTCAACTTAATGATTTCATATTTTATCTCTGGTATGGTGATTCTTAACTTGATATAGGTAATGGCCAGTAATGTTTTTCGGATTTGTTTTGAAGATCATATATTTGCACGAAGCATATGATTGTTCCTTCAATGCCACTGTAAATTATTGATGTTGATTTTGCTTAACACCTTTGAGAACTTAGATCAAACGGCAGCGTTCACACGGGATCCAAGGTGTTCTGCAAATCCTCTAGGCTATGACATTGACGAGGAGATCATCAATCTTACAATTTTTACGCCCCACACATCTTGCTAGTTTTATGCATTGAGGGTGGGTCGGTGTTGAAAGAACAGAGGTGCGTCTTTATCTCCTCGTCCGCTGCAATTCACCACAACCTTTGTGGAATCGGGGAGGGTCGGGCAAAGTTTCTCCAAATACGCCAACGCATGAGCGGCTTCCATTGCTGGGATTATGCCTTCCAATCTAGATAGCAATTGGTATGCTGCAACCAAAAACAGCATGTCACACGAATTTAATCAGGATTGATTTTTGTATTTGTGGCTTCGTAAGGAATGGGGTGTGGGGTCGAATTGTTAACCGTTCAGAGCTTCTTCGTCGGTGACGGTATGGAATTCTGCTCGTCCCGTGTCTTTGAGGAAGCTCAGCTCTGGGCCCACTCCTGGATATTGTAGCCTAGTAATCACAGTGGACAATAGGAACAATAATGGGTTTGGTTCAGCATTTGCAAAACTCTAAAATCCCTTGGTCAAATACAAATGGCCCTTGGAAAAAATTATGTGTAGCTTTGGGCAAATGCAATTACATGTCCAAAACTCTCAAAAGGCTTTTAGCCCAAGGGAGGTCTTGAGAACTTTGGAACATTGCATTTTCGGGATGTAATTTTTTTTTTTCCTTTGAACTTTGCCCTCACTCTACTTTTAGGTTGCCTGAAGGAAGGCTACTAGGGCCAGATTTGGCTTACCAGCCGTCAAGTCCTCGCTATTTTTGAGTTTTTTTTTTAGGAAAATGTCACAAATGATCCCTAAACTTTCATCTAATGTTTAATTTCATCCAAAATTAACCAATTTCGTCATTCCGTTAGTTAAAGTTAACGGAATTGGCTTATATGACTTTTAATCTCTTAAATATAAAATAAAAAAGGACATGTGGAATATCCACATGGAAATTACCTTTAAAATAGGTCAAATTGTGGCTACCATCCAAAAAAGAGATACAAAACCACTTATTTTTCTGTTTTTGTGATCGGTGCTCTCATCTTTGATTGACCTCTAATTTGTTTTCCTTTTTAAAGATATATATTGACTCATAATTCTAATAATCCAACTTAGTTTCACGTCATCAATTAATGCTCCATGTCATCATTTAACGGTTTGAACAAACGGAAGGACTAGATGGAACATTTGTTAATAGTTCAGAGACCAAATTGAGCAAATCGAAAACTCATGGATGAAATTGAATATTAGATGAAAGTTTAGGGACCAAATTGAGCAGATTGAAAACTCAATGATGAAATTGAACATTATATGAAAGTTCATGGACTATTTGTGACATTTTCATTTTCTTTTTATCTAAAAATGGCAAAAAGTTTTTTTGAAGTTTGATTTTGTCGAGCGCCATTTAAGTCAAAATTATTTTTTAATACATTTTAAAATTACAACTTATTAAACACTATTTACTCGTTGGAAAGCCCATATAGCTCAAAGGCTTTTGTATTTTCTCAAGGACATTTTTCAAAACCGAATCATACGCGTATCGTGTATAGAAGTTGAAATAGAGAGTGATCTTTACCCAACGCCAACAGAGTGAGCACCAAGAACTTGGCCTTCCTGGTTCTGCAACAAGTAGCTCATGGCTCCATGGTAGACCCCAACATGGCCTGCGGCCAGAGTGGCCGCGTGCCTCCCTGAGTCAAGGCCAGACCCAGCCGCCTCCACACCAACCAGTCTCACCCCCTCATCACCGACGAACTCATGGAAGATCCCGAGCGCATTGGAGCCGCTCCCGATGCATGCTACCACCACGTCTGGCCGCCCTCCCCACCGCTCCATCGCCTGCCTCCTCGTCTCCCTGCCGATGATGGATTGGAACTCCCTCACCATGCTCGGGCATGGGTGCGGACCCACCACTGTCCCTGTCAGGTAGTAGCTTACCTCCAGGTCGTTCACCCATTGCCTTATGGCCTCTGAGCTTGCATCCTTGAAGCTTCCCTCCACTTCGGTCACCTGCAAGATTTGAACTGGATGTGACTTCCAGCTCATTGGTTTGTTGATGTTGGTGGGAAAGTGATGGGGGTCTAGCCAATGTTCATTTGAAATGTTTTTGTATGTTTCACTGGAGGTTTTTCTTGCTCACTTTCAGGGAAAAAAAAAAAAACTTTGCTAGAACAAACTTGTGCAGATGCAACTTTATGCAAGTTGCATGTGGAATGAAAGTCACTTCATGCAAGAATATGCTAACCTGAGCACCTAGTAGCTTGATTAAAAACACATTAGAAGCTTGCTTCCCCATATCCTCGGAACCCATGAAGACGGTGCAATCCAGAGACAGCTTAGCGCACGCAGCAGCGGTCGCTACACCGTGCTGGCCTGCTCCTGTCGCTGCCACCACTCTCTGCCGGCCCATGCGCTTGGCGATCATCGCCTGGGTGATGGCATTGTTCATCTTGTGTGCGCCGCTGTGGTTGAGATCCTCTCTCTTCAGGTAAATGTCCGGCCCTTCTCCGTTCTCGTTCTTGTAATAGTTGGTGAGCCGCTCCGCGAAGTACAGAGGCGTCTCCCTTCCGACGTAGTCCCTTAGAGCTATGGCCAGCTCCGCCTACAATTTTGTCAATCACAGTTTGGAAAATATATGTGTCAAGTTCATACATATGGTCAGAAAACCAACAATTTCTCTTCCATAGATGTAGCCCACCACTGAAAAAGATGGTCAGAGGAAAATAAGGCAGGGAAATACTAGAAACAAATGTCTCTTATCTCATCCCGGAAAGAGATAAAAAGGAATAAATACGGCTGATTATTAAACCAATAATTTATCATATCATTTTTTTTTTCATGTGAGAAATCTCTCCTCGCGAACCTGAAATTCAGCATCATGCAGAACAAAGTTGAACTCAGCTTCAAGCTTGGCCAAGCAACTCATCAACGTCTCAGGCACAAACTTCCCTCCATAAATCCCAAACTTGCCTCTCCTCTCTCTTCTCTCAACCTCATCGACTTTTCTTTGACGCAGCGCCCTCGCCACGTGCAAAGCTTTCAACCCAATTTTCACGGGGCTAGTAACCGCCAAGTTGTTACTTTCAGCTCGTTTCATGCTAGAGATCGATCGCTCGGTACGAGCAAATAACAATTTGTTGGTGTGGAATAGATCGGATTTGATGCTCAAAGCCATTGACTGAGGAACGAATTCGAGGATTGGAAAGTAAGCAGCTGAGAGTTATTATGCGAACGAGCGATGTGGTTCCCTGATGACAGCGAATGTGTGTTTATACACGAATGGCGTCACGGTCTCTTTCGAAGAATCTTAGCCCATGATTTAGAATTGCTTGGTACAGTGAAAAAGAAGCGCACATGCTTTAAACGAGTTGCACTCTTTTTTTTTTGGTGAAAACGAGTTGCACTTTTGTTTCATTGTTATCAGTACATCTCACGTGCAAAGCTTTCGACCCAATTTTTCCAGAGGTGAAGGGGTAAGTTGCCCCCCTGACGAAAGATTGGTTTTCATTTTCCCCTATTTTATGTTTTTGCCTTGCTCGAACCACAATCACTCTACTCATGTTTCATTTGATAGGATGATGCTTTTGTGCAATTGCTCTGCATATTCTTTTCTTCGAATAACATTCTTGCGTTTGATATGGCTAGAGAGGGTGAATATGTTAGCAGCATGCAATAGTGGGATTCTTCCTATGTACTGTGAGAAGATGAATAAATGTGTTTCTGTTATCCTCTGTGGTCATCAGTCAATCTGCTGCATCATACCATAAGACTTTGGATACATTTCTTTTAGGTTTGATAGCCTGTTCATGCTGACGATTTAAGTGAAGAAATGGAATTTGACACTTTTTCTCTTTGCTTTCCCCTGTGCAGGGAAACGCCGAAGAGGGTAGTCAAAGAAAACGATTGCGGAGTTAATCAGATCAGTCTGTGTCTACTGTAATACTGTGTCTGTTCAGTCATTGATCTTATTGTACTGTAGTGTTGGAGCATGGGAGATAGGCTTCAGGCTAAGAAATCTTGTAAATGTATGGTTTAAGTTGTACCATGGCAATCATAGTAAAAGGTCCCAATCATCTCGCATTATTTTTAAGGATCTTTTCAGATCCTAACAAACAAAAAAATGAAGAGAAGACTGCAAACTAGGGATGTGCATGGTTCAGGTGGGCAGTTCTCGACCTAGAACCGGAAACCGCCCACTAAGGACCAATTCCAAAAAATTGGAACCGGGAACCACTCGTTAGTTACATGGATTTACTTGAGAACCGGACTTCTGGTTCGGTCCGATTATTGGGTGGATCCATGGAACCGGTCTCACAAATAATAATATCGTTTTCCAAATCCCGCCATGAGTATTCTTCATATCGAATAATATTTTTTTTTAAAATTTGAATCGGCTTAATTAAGGGTACCATTTTCCTTTTTTTTTTCTTTAAATTATTGGAAAACACTACCAAAGAAGAAAAATAGGTTTTTATTCCTGTTTTTGAATCATTTTAGTTGAAATCTAAAATATTCTTTAAGTTCAAGGTTTTGATGATTGTCATATGTAGATCGTATTTCCTTTATCCCCTAACAGTGCTTAATCTCTTGCAACCTTTGCTTTACTAAATTCTTTTTGTAGAAACAATTCCACCGGTCCTTCACATATTCTTAAACATGAGTATCTTTTGAAGGAGCCATTTGTTGAGTCGCTGAACTTTACTAAATTCTTATAAAAATATGGAAACCGTGAGATGAGATGGAGCCCTAAAATTAGTAATTTCAAAATTTATTTTAATATTAAAAATTAATAAATTATTATAATATAATTGGCCCGGTCCGGATGGGCGGATCCACCAATGGAATCGGGAACCAGACCGGTACCCACCGGTTCTCATAAATTGAAATTGGGAACCGAATCGGTTCCCTCAAGAACCATCGGTTCTGGGCGGTTACGGTCCAGTTCTAGACGATTCAGGCGGGTCTCGGTTCTTTTGCACACTCCTATTGCGAACAATGGCCCACATCTTACCATCGCCTGCGGTGGCCGTAATGGTTTTGCGCTTTCTCCCCCGTCGAGGGGGGAGGGGTTCGAAACCCTGCGTCCCCATTGTGCGACTCGCCCACGGCTGGGTCTGTGGTGGTGGCCCTGTTCGCCCCGAGTTTACCCCGCTGGCTGCCGGTTGTTCGGGGGTTCCCGGGTCACCAAAAAAAAAAAAAAAATGGCCCACATCTTTTTTGTTTTCTTTGGTAAAATGTAAGAATATGGCCCGCATCTTTTAATACTAATTGTATTGGAGGATTTCATGGAAAACTCATGCGGGTTCAAGTAATGTTATTTAAATGAACGTGGGAGGCAATCTCTCCTTTTTGCAGCCGGGAGTCATTTGGTAGCTGCAGGGTAGCTTTTTCCCTTTTTTTCTGGGTCCCTCCCGCTTATAATATCCAGGGTGGCTTGTTGGCCAAACTAGTGAGCTTTTTGTCTTTTATCAGCAGATCTTTCTCCCGGAGGAAGCGACGCCCGATTGAATCACGTGGCTTAGCATTCAACTTCATGATTTCATATGGGCAATGGCCTATATGGTGATTCTTAACTTGATATAGGCAATGGCCAGTAACATTTTTTGGATTTGTTTGGAAGGTCATATTTTCGCACTGTCATGAGCTAACCCCTTTGACTAGGGAACAAAAGTTAGGTTTAGGAATATTGCTAATTTCGGGCCGATGGCCTATCATTGACTCGGGCTCTTCCAATGCATATCTCTTGTATTTAAATTTTAAACAACTAAACCCACATGAATTTCAATTAAGTAGCCTTCACAAGTCTTTTTTGGTCGGCTAGAAACCGATTAAGATATGAAAGGACATCTTATTATTTGCACAACTAGAAACCGTAGATTTGGGGACTCATGGAAAAATCATGCGGGTTCAAGTAATGTTATTTGAATGAACATGGGAGGCAATCTCTCCTTTTAGCAGTTGGGAGTTATTCGGTAGTTGCAGGGTAGCTTTTCGCCATTTTTTTTTTGTGGGTCCCTCTTGCTTATAATATCCACAGTGCTTGTTGCCCAAACTAGTGAGCTTTTTGTCTTTTACCAGTAGATCTTTCCACCAGCGGAAGCGATGCCTGATTGGATCACGTGGCTTAGCATTCAACTTCATGATTTCATATTTTGTCACCGGTATGGTGATTCTTAACTTGATATAGGCAATGACCAGTAATGTTTTTCGGATTTGTTTGGAAAGTCATATTTTCACGCTGTCATGACGTAAGCCCTTTTAGGGAGGGGAAATTAGATTTAGGGGTATTGCTAATTTCGGGTCCTTTCATTGACTCCGGCTCTCCAAACCCATATTTCGGGCATTTAAATTTTAAACAGTTAATCTTACATGAATTTTAGCTAAAGAGCCATCACTAGCCTTTTTTGATATGCTAGAAAGCAAGTAAGATACAAGAGAATATCTTATTATTTGCGCAACCAGAAACTCTAGACTTGGGGACTTGATTACATTAATCCTAAAACTAATGCGCTTTCAGTAGATAACTCGATTACACGCTAACTAATGCCATAATAGCCAAATGATCATCAGACGATACAAGTCATGTGCCATTGAAAAGTTAATGAGATGTACAACAAGTGTTTAGAAGGCCAATTTAATGAAAATATTAACTTTCCTATTCTACCCCCAAAACTTTCTTGAAAACCCACCGGCCCATTTTAAAAACTAAGTCATTTGACCCGAAATGCCAGATTTATAGAAAGAGGTTCAGGATTTGACCCTAATCGGGTTTGAACATGAGGACATTTGGAAGAAATGCTAAATAACTTTGAAAATTAATGAAAAATTTTGTGCATGTAGAACAGAATGTGCTAAACTTGTTCTCGGTATTGAGTTTTATTGAATGAACAATGCATTAATGCAGAAAAAAACTCTATTGTGAAAAAGGAAAAGGCATTGGAGTCTATCTACATGCGGATGTCGGAAAAAAAAATTCTCTATGAAAAATTGAAAAAAGTCTCTCTATTGTTATGAAAAATTGGGTCAATGCAGAAAAGTCTATCTACATGCGGATGTCAGGAAAAAACTCTATTATGAAAAATTGGGTCTATGCAGAAAAGTCTATCTACATGCGGATGTCAGGAAAAAACTCTATTATGAAAAATTGGGTCAATGCAGAAAAGTCGGGTCTATGCAGAAAAGTCTATCTACATGCGGATGTCAGGAAAAAACTCTATTATGAAAAATTGGGTCTATGCAGAAAAGTCTATACCATTGATGCGGATGTTTGTTTTTCCATTATTTTATTAAATTTTTAAGTTCATCTTTTTACTATAAAACTCATGAAAATGTTTATTACAATAAGGTTAGACCTTTTAGGAAAATACCGTCTTCCAAGTTTTATTGGATAGAATGTTTGGAGATACATCACATGAATCCTCTACATGCGGATGTCAGGGAAAAAACTCTATTATGAAAAATTGGGTCAATGCAGAAAAGTCGGGTCTATGCAGAAAAGTCTATCTACATGCGGATGTCAGGAAAAAACTCTATTATGAAAAATTGGGTCTATGCAGAAAAGTCTATCTACATGCGGATGTCAGGAAAAAACTCTATTATGAAAAATTGGGTCAATGCAGAAAAGTCGGGTCTATGCAGAAAAGTCAATCTACATGCGGATGTCAAGAAAAAACTCTATTATGAAAAATTGGGTCTATGCAGAAAAGTCTATCTACATGCGGATGTCAGGGTCAATGCAGAAAAGTCGGGTCTATGTAGAAAAGTCTATCTACATGCGGATGTCAGGAAAAACTCTATTATGAAAAATTGGGTCTATGCAGAAAAGTCTATCTACATGCGGATGTCAGGAAAAAACTCTATTATGAAAATTGGGTCTATGCAGAAAAGTCTATCTACATGCGGATGTCAGGAAAAAAACTCTATTATGAAAAATTGGGTCAATGCAGAAAAGTCTATCTACATGCGGATGTCAGAAAAAAACTCTATTATGAAAAATAGGGCAGACCCAATTCAAATATGATTTTATCGAAACCATCAAACTTTGGAATACGGATCCGAATTTGCATGCATCAAGTTGAGACGGAGATGAGCAAGTTTTATGTTTGATAAATTTGCAAATGGGGGCTTTAGCTTCATTAAATATGGTAAAACCAACTCAGAAGTTCCAAGAAGATTAACTTCAGGGTTTGGGTGCAAATTGACCATGCACGTTGATCATACCCTACGGACGACTAAACTAGCTTCAATCTTAAAGAAACTAGCGTCAAATGAAAGGTTTGAAATTTTGGTTCAACTTTGATGTTTTGAGGATTTTTAGAAAAAAAGGACATTGATCTCATTAAAAATGCAAAGTCACACACAAGTATTCAGGGTGGACTTGGGCGTGAATTGACCAGGTGCACTGATCGAGCCTTTTGAGTGCCCTCATGTGCTTTGAATTCAATGGAATTAATATAAAAATAAAGCTTGAAATCTTGTTTAAAACTTTCATGAAGAATATGTTGTCAAAACTTGAATGTATGATTTTGTATGAATTTAGGAATGCATGAAGGTCTGACTGCGAACCAAAATTCCAGAATGTCACTGCGACTTTGTGATGTCGAGTAAAAATAGTAAATAAACTTTTTATTTTCTGAAAATTTTTGACAACAAAGATTAGGATGTAAAGAGCATTTTTCGTGTAGACATTGATATCAGATTCCAAACAAAGAATTTTGTGAAAATCAGAGAGTACGTGAAGGTCAATTGGGAATTAAGATTCCAGAAACCAGCGTGTCTCTTTGAATGGTGTTCATACCGTTTAACTGCGTTTGGTTCAATATTTTGAAAACCCATTAAGGAAGTGCAAAGTAGTTTACCCTAAAGGGCTTTGGGCAAATACAAAGACATGCTTTGAGAAACAACCTTGAGACAAATGCGGTTTGGTAGAAAACAAATTTGAAAAGCCATTTAGGTAATTAAAATTAGTTTTTAATTTTTATTTATTTAAAAATTTACTAAATAATATATGCAACTTTTTAAATATAAATTTTGACAATAATGCTATACAAATCATTTTTTTTTTATTTAAAGAAAAGACCAAATTGTTCACTAGTCTAGCAATTGGCTACGGCCATTGGCGAGCTAGATCTGGTGTCGGCGGTAGTTGGTTGAGGTCACCCGAGATCAGGCGACCTCTAGTGAGAGTTGCTAGAGGTCATCCGAGATCACATGACCTCTAGCGAGAGTTGCTAGAGGTTGCACGACCTCGGGCGATCGCCACTTGGGTCTCATGGCTATTGTGTGACCCTCGCTGGTGGCGCGTGACCTTGACCCTCGCTAGAGTTCCCTCGATCTCAAGTGACCTCGACCAACAGCCATCGCCAGATTTAGCTCATTGGACCAGTGAAGGTTTTGGTCCTTTTTAAATAAAAAGAAACAACGGGGGCAAAATTGGAATTTTGAAGAATTGATGATGGTAGTTTTGGAAGAAAAAATGCATTTCAGCGGTTGGCCAAATGCTAGTCCTTTTAGCCTTTCTAATGTTGGCTTTCACTTGAAAGTTCTTTTAAACTGATTGCCAAACGGTTTAGCATTTTTCCAAGGGGTTTTGGAGGTCGAAAGCCTATTGGGAATGCTAAACCAAACGTACTATCATCTCAAATTTTATGAATATTTTATGTGACCTAGAACTAGATGTGATGAACAAATTCCATGAGATATCAACATGCAAATCGCATCATAAAAATTCATAAAAATTTGACAAAATAGTTGGATCAGACAAAACAGAACACATTCAAAGAGTTCGGATTCTAAACTAAAGATCACAACACAATTTTAGCATGCAAACAACGTCATATGACGATGTCTGATATGTCAACACGAACCTAATAAAGATTACTAACATTCTCTAGTAGATCGCATCATGGAAATCGGCCATATACATCATCATATCGTCAACATCGCGCAATCAGTCCAAAAATTGCATTTACACTATCAACATCCACTAATCATGCCTTAACACCCATTGATTAGCATCATATTTATACAAATCCATCTCGAACTATCATTGAGCATTTAGACAGATGATCCTAGCCTTGACCACTTGTGAATGGTTCGAAAATCACAAGTTACCCTTGCTTCATTGGATGAATGGCTTAAAGAGTAATACCTTGGTTTTCTTGCTCTTCGAGCTCAAATAAGCTGACCGACCACCTCTAGACTTCAAGGAATGGCTGAATGTAACTCCTCAAGAAATGCTTCAGAGAATTGGATAACAAATTGTATTTATCTTCCATATCCATCCATTTCTCGTTGATGAGCACCAACAACATCCACCACGATGTGAAACGCAGAGAAACATGGAACAAAAGATATACAAAATGGCATGCTTAGATATATCTTCTGAAATAATGAAACATGATTGAAATCAAATACAAATAATGAAAAATCAATAAATAGTAGTCCTCCTATATCAAAGTTCTTTCGAATGAACTATTTCAAATTTCTACTCTTTGAGACACTTCATCGAGTACGTGATGTGCAACCGATGGATGAATGGATTGTAACTATTAAATTGGCAGATATACTTCAACACAGGGAGAGTAGAACACGTGTAGTTGCCATAACGAAGGGACATAAGAATCAATGTGGCCATACACGAATGTGGCAGACCTATTAATAATCTTTGGGTACAAGAATTTCGAGGTTACATCAATGACAAGCCACATTGGCTTTGAACAAGTCATTACACAAGTACCCATTCCCATATACATCCTCCCTTGGAAAGTATAAATTTATCTCATCCAAATACTATTTTAAAACCCTTCTTGACAAGTATGGGGCTATAAATTAGATTCTTTCAAATCTCCTGAACATGCAACACATTTAGTAGGATGATTTTCTTGCTAGAGAATTTCAGGATTTCTTTTCCTTTTTTCGGCAATATTTGCTGATGTAGAGTTAGCCATATAAAGCTTCTCTTGTTCCTCAACCTTCTTGTAAGACGAGAACATGTGTTTATCCACACAAATGCACCAACCACCAAAAAGTATTATTTGAGACCAAGGATATTTCAAACACCACCACGGCAGCTAGTTTCTCATCCTCTGTCAAATTTAGATGCATGGTTGCACCACCACTTTTGCCTCCGTTTGGGTGTTTCTTGCAATTCTTAGCTTGATGTCCAGGCTTATTGCAAACATAGCATGTCCTTGGGAATTTCTAGGACTGTTCATTCTGCTTGCCTTTCCCTTGAAAGGACTTCATGCTCTTCATATCTTGCTTAGAATTGGAAAAGTCAACAATGTTGGCCTTTGGCTCTATAGGAGAGTTTGCGTTCCTCCAGTTTTCCTCCTTGATTTTGAGACGTAGAATGAGATTTTTAAGGCTTATCTCTTTTTGTTTGTGCTTCAAATAATTTTTGAAGTCTAACCAGCTTGGAGGCAACTTCTTAATAATAACCGCCACTTATAATGATTCACTAAGTAACATTCCCTTAGCAAAGATGTCGTTTAAAATTATTTGCCTGAACCTAGTTCATGATAGAGTTAGAATCTACCATTTTGTAGTCCAAGAATTTGGCAACAACAAATTTCTTAGTGCCCGTGTTCTCAGTTTTGAATTTCTTTTCTAAGACTCCCATAATTGTTTAGCAGTTTCAATGTTGCAATAAACATTATACAAGGAATTTACTAAACAATTAAGGATGCAGTTTCAGCATATGAAGTCCCATGCTTCCAAGCCTCTAACGCCCAAGTGTCGTGACATCTTGCTCATTTGAACTATTTATGGGGCACACCTTCAATAAGTACTTAACCAAATTAAGCATGTTAGATAGAAGAACATCTTCTGCTGCCACTGCTTGAAGCCCATATATGTGAATTTCTCCGATTTCTCATTTGGTGTTACTGGTGTTGGTATCATCAGATTCGACAAAGCTTGTTGAATCATCCCTTCAGAAATTGAATCATATGCCATTTGGCTTGTGTTGTTTTGAAAAACATTCCTGGGTATATCAGTCAAGCGACTTGTACTCTACCACCATATATGATTTCAACCCCAAGGCTTGTAGCATTTGTTCTCGCAACACCAAGCCTTGTGGTTTGAACTTCACCAATCAAAACAACCATAGGAACATCCCCGGAAACATTATAGATATCATTGGATACTTTATTGTTATAAGCCATCTCGATTTTCTGATGATCTCAACAAACTGTAAAAATTAATCTCCTTAAGATTGTTAGAAAAATATAATAATGCATTAGAGAAAATACCCAACACTGTTTTTGTAATCTAAAAATAATTTTTTCGAGAAGGTGATAACAAGATAAATATGAAGTGAGGTATGGCTAACTAAATCTCCTTAAGGCATTAAGTTTTGCTAACGGTGCTAAGCAACTTCACGAATTATGCCTCCTAAGATATGACACCTCAAACCTGTTTGTATTAGCATTATATGAACATGACTTTGTCGAATACTTTTCAAAATCGGCACACTTAAAGAATGACTATAGAGAAAACTAAGGTAGTGCTTTGAGGAGTATATATTCTTTTTTTTGGAACTAAGGAGCATGTCTATTTATAGACGAGAGATACGGCTGATTCCGTTAAACCCTTCTCCTAGAAAAATGATAGGCAGCTGGTCTGAAAGGACATGAATTGAAGAGTCATGTCAGTTGCTCACATTAGTTAAGCTTTAACCTTTAATAATAATATTAAATTCATAAACTGCAGCAATTAAGACATAATGGCTATAGAGAGACGTCTCTTTAATGTTGAGCCATTATAGATTTACGATGATAATCAATTACGAGAACAACATGAGATTCCTCAAGATAATCAGTGGAAAAATCTGAGACAGAGAGAATCGATGGAAAGAGAGAGGAATGAGTAGCAGATGAAGAATCCAAAAATTGAGAGCCTCTCCATGTTCTCTTCCGAATGAAGTTCACGGTCTTGGTCCTGAGCAGGACCTTAAAAGGACGGAGGGAGAACCTCCCAGGGGTGAGAGACCCCATGTCGGGCCCCGTATTCCCTTGAGATAGGGAAGAAAAATAATCCTCTCCACTGCCCTGCCCGCCACAATCCCGGTCTAAACAACCGTGGAGCGGGGGGCACACGGTGAGGGCCGGGATGGAGGCCACGGGCCACTTACTTCGGTAATTAGGACCCGCAGGATCATCCTGCCTAATGAGTCCGTGAGGGATACAAGGCACTACCTTGTATTCCCTGTGGCGGCTAGCTTGGAGGACGAGAGAGAGAGAGAGATTTTTTGGACATAGTGGAGTTTGGCCAACCAAGAAGATAAGAGAGAATTAGTGGTGATTGCTTGAATTCAAGGAGAATTTTTTCAGAGATAGCCTTTTGTTGTTGTTGTTGTTGTGAGGGTTCTCTTCTCCCCGCTCCCCCGACGAACGAAGCCCTTTTCGGTTTTTCCCACCTCTCTTCACAGCTAGACGTTCTCCTGTTCTCCCTCCAACCTTCTTCTTCTCTCGCCCCTCCTCCGGCAGCTCTCTCCCCCGAATGGCCGACGTCCCCCTCCCTCCTCCCCTCCCGCTTTAACTTCTTTTCTCTTTAATGGCCGAAACCCCTCTGCCAACGTCCCTCTCACCCTCTCTCGTCCAGCCTTTTCTCTCTGGTTTAAAAAAGAACTTGGGAGGTCAGGCTCTTTTTTATATATCTTTTATTTTTTTTTTATTATTTTTGAAAAAAAATGGAATACCTAAAATGTCGACAAAAATTCGGGGGTTAACGGGCGTGGAGCATGTGATTGCACCTTCAATATAATTGTAATTTGTTGGGGTTGATTTCGCTTAATGCCCTCGGAGAACTTAGATTAAATGGCAGCACTCATTCAGGATCTAAGTTATATAGTGGAAATTATGAGATACTTCGGTCAGGTGCTCTCCAAATTCTCTAGGTTATAACATTGATGAGGAGACAATCGATCTACACTTTTACACTTTCTATAAATCTTGCTAGTTTTATGAGTCGAGGGTGGGTCGGTGTCGAAAGAACAGAGGCGCGTCTTTGTCTCCACGTCCGCTGCAATTCACCACAACCTTTGTGGAATCGGGGAGGGTCGGGCAAAGTTTCTCCAGATACGCCAGTGCATGAGCAGGCTCCATTGCTGGGATTATGCCTTCCAATCTAGATAGCAATTGATATGCTGCAACCAAAAACAGCATGTTCCACGAATTAATCAGGATCGATTTTTGTTTTCGTGGCTTCGTAAGGAATGGGGTGTGGGGTCAAATTGTTTACCGTTTAGAGCTTCTTCATCTGTGACGGTGTAGTATTCTGCTCGTCCGGTGTCTTTAAGGAAGCTCAGCTCCGGGCCCACTCCTGGATACTGTAGCCTGGTAATCGCAATCGATGATATAAACAATCATGGGTTTGGTTCAGCATTTGCAAATGCAAATGGCGATTGGAAAAAAAAATTGAGGAGGTTTGAGGAGATGCAATTATATCTCCAAAGACTTTTTGACCCAAGGAGGTCCTAAAGAACTTGAGAATGTTGCATTTTCAAAATGTAAATACAATTTTTTTCCTTCAAACTTTGCCTTCGCTCAACTTCCAAGCCGTGTGACACCTGCGAGGCTACTGGGCCAGTTTTGAGTTTTTTCATCTAAAAAAGACAAAAATACTTTCCAAAGTGTGATTTTGCCAAGCGCCATTTAAGTGAAAATTATTTCTTAATACACTTTAAAATTACAACTTACTAAACACTACTTATTTGTTGAAAAACCCTTAGAGCCCAAAGGCTTTTGTATTTTCTCTAAGACATTTCTCAAAATCGAACCAAATGCACATCCTGTCTAGAAGTTGAAATAGAGCAGTGATCTTTACCTGACGCCAACGGAGTGAGCACCAAGAACTTGGCCTTCCTGGTCCTGCAACAAGTGCTCATGGCTCCATGGTAGACCCCAACATGGCCTGTGGCCAGAGTGGCCGCATGCCTCCCTGAGTCAAGGCCAGACCCAGCCGCCTCCACACCAACCAGCCTCACCCCCTCATCACCGACGAACTCATGGAAGATCCCAAGCGCATTGGAGCCACTCCCGATGCATGCCACCACCACGTCTGGCCGCCCTCCCCACCGCTCCATCGCCTGCCTCCTTGTCTCCCTCCCGATGATGGATTGGAACTCCCTCACCATGCTCGGGCATGGGTGTGGACCCACCACCGTCCCTGTCAGGTAGTAGCTCCCCTCCAGTTCGTTCACCCATTGCCTTATGGCCTCTGAGCTTGCATACTTGAAGCTCCCCTCCACTCTGGTCATCTACAAGATTGAACTAGATCAGATTTCCAGCTGATTGGTTTGTTGATGTTGGTGGGAAATTGATGGGGGTCTAGCCAGTGTTCATTTGAAATGCTTCTGTATGTTTCACTGGGGGTTTCTCTTGCTCTCACTTTCAGAATAAAAAACAAACTTTGCTAGAACAGTCCACTCTCTTAAATTTTCCTTATTTATCTGACATATCCGCCCATGAGCACTTGTGCAGATACAACTCTATGCAAGTTGCATGTAAAATGAAAGTCGCTTCATGCAAGAATATTCTAACCTGAGCACCTAGTAGCTTGATCAAAAACACATTGGAAGCTTGCTTCTCCATAATATCGGAACCCATGAAGATGATGCAATCCAGAGACAGCTTAGCGCACACGGCGGGGGTTGCTGTGCCATGCTGGCCAGCTCCTGTCGCCGCCAGCACCCTTTGGCGGCCCATGCACTTGGCGATCATGGCCTGTGCGATGGCTTTGTTCATCTTGTGTGCGCCGCAGTGGTTGAGATCCTCTCTCTTCAGGTAATAGCCACCTCCGCCTGCGATTTTATCGATCACAGTTGGGAAAATATATGCATCAGGTTCGTACATATGGTCAGAAAACCAACAATTTCTCTTCCATAGTTGTAGCCACCACCGAAAAGATGGTCAAAGGAAAACAGGGCAGGGAAATAGTAGAAAATAATGTTTCTTTTCTCGTCCTAGAAGACAAAAGGTGTAAGTTGGAGTTAAAGAGGAACGAATAGTGCTGATTATGAAACCAATAATTTATCATATCAATTTTTTTTTTCATGTGAGAAATCTCTCTACACAAACCTGAAATTCAGCATCATGCAGAACAAAGTTGGAGTCAGCTTCAAGCTTGCCCAAGCAACTCATCAACGTCTCAGGCACAAACTTCCCTGCATAAATCCCAAACTTGCCACTCCTCTCTCTTCTCTCAACCTCATCGATTTTTCTTTCGCGCAGCGCCCTCTCCCCGTGCAAAGCTTTCAACCCAATTTTCACGGGGCTTAGTAACCGCCAAGTTGTTACTTACAGCTCGTTTCATGCTAGAGATCGAGCGCTCGGTACAAGCAAATAACAATTTGTTGGTGAGAAAGAGATCGGATTTGATGCTCGAAGCCATTGAGTGGAGAACGAATTCAAGGATCGGAAAGTAAGCAGCTGAGAATTATTATGCGTACGGGCGATGTGGTAACCTAAAGATATCGAACGTGTGTTTATACGCGAATGGCGTCGTGGTCTCTCTCGAAGAGAATATCAGCTCGTCGTGGCTTAGAATTGCTTGGTACGATGAAGAAGGCGCGCGCATGCTTTAAACGAGTTTGCACGATTGTTTCATTGCCGTCAGCGCATCTCAAGTAAGGTTGACAGTACAAATAAACGAACAAAGTGAGAAATCGATTGCGGGCATCAAGTACTTGCTCGATATTGAAGCCTATCCACTGATCTGTCCTCGTCACAAGCACCCATTTAAGGAAAAATTACCAAAAAAGTTCTAAATTTAGTGCAATTGTACCAGTTTAGTCATAAACTTATTTTTTTTGACTAATTGAGTTCTAACTTTTTTACAATTATTCCCGATTAGTCCATCCAGCCAAAATTAGCCAACCGACGCTAACGTGGCAGCCGGCGACATTTTTTTAATAATATTTTATTTTTAAAAATATTTTTAATCTTTTTTTTTTTTTCCTTTTTCTCTTTGTATTCTTTTTTTCCTTCTCCCTTTTCCTTCTTCCTCCCTTCTCCCTCCTCCTTCCTTTGGCTTCGACGACTGGCCAGGCTAGCCAGTCACTGGATTGAGGCGATCCGGCGGGGTCGCCTCACCGGATATTATATTATTGAGAGCTTGTGCCCGTTTGTGATGGCGGGGGCGAGCCTCTCTTTTCAATTTGTTGGATCTAGTGAGGGCTCGCCTCACGCAGATGAATATTAAAAATAGATTATTACAAGGCCTTGCCGGGCGTGACAATGAGCCCCCCCGCTAGATTTGGCGGGGGCTCACCCCGCCGTCGTTGGGCGTGAGCTTGTCGACTGGTGAGGCGAGCCAGCTGGATTGCCTTGCCAGATCCTACGAGGTTTCGCCTCGCCATCGTTGGGTGCGAGCTCGCCAGATCTGGCAAGGCTCGCCTTGCTAGACCTAGCGACGGCGAGGCGAGCTAGCCTGGTCACCTTAGTCCGACGATTGGCCAGCCCTCCTCTCTGGCAGGTCGCCGGAGCCAAAGGAAGAAGGAGGGAGGAGGAGAGAAGAGAGGGAAGGAGGGAGAGGGAGAAGAAAAAAAAAAAAAAAAAAAAAGATAAAAAAAGATAAAAAAAAAAAAATTCATAAAAATTTCAAAAATAAAATATTATTAAAAAAAAGGCCGTCGGCGCCCCTACCGGCTATCATGTTAGTGCTGGCCGGCCAATTTTGATCGGATGGACTGATCGGGAATAATTGTAAAAGGTTTAGAACTTAATTGGTAAAAAAAAAAGTTTAAAATTGAATTAACACAATTATAATATGTTTATGACTTTTTTGGTAATTTTCCCCCATTTAACACACTGTAAAATGTACATTTGTTGTTCTCATTGTTACAGCCATTCTCTCCTCACCTTTGTTCACTAGTACAGTCGTCGAAAATCTCTATATCAACCTCACCAGCGTCACGCAATAGTGCCATCACCATCTTCAATCTCCGCCTTGCTGGTTGACACCGCCATCTCCATTGACAGCCATTATCAAAGTTCATGCATTTGTGATTCAAAACGTGGAGAATAATGATGAAAGAAGAGAGAAAGGTAATATTCATGAAGAGTACATGAACTTATTTGTAGGTTTTACAAGTGACTATCTATGGTAGCAAAATATTAATTAAAATCGGTTAGGATCAATTAAAGGAAATATATATAATCTCTTAAATATATTTCTAACATCCCCTTGAACTCAAGGTAAATTGAAAGATGTTAACTTGAGTTTGGAGAAAAGATTTGGAAAATACCTAAATGGATGTTTTCAATTGAAGACATTAGTAGCTTGTTTAGCTCATGTATTAGAGACAAGTGGAGCAATACCCGGAAGAATGTGATATCCAATGAAATGTTAGTCTATTTTAAGGTGCTTGGTGCGCCCATGAAAAATATTGTTATGTATTATTTAGATAGCACTTCAGCTACCATAATGACTAACTGTTGCATTCTTATGTTTTCTAGTAACCATCACAATCATAATAACTCTGAAATCCTATCAACAACAGCTTAATGGTTTGTTTTTTGCTACCCATTAGACAAGTGAGGTGCCAAAAAAGAAACAAAACAGTAACCCATAATAAAGCAAAAAAGAAACACCAAATTTTTGGGGTTCAAGATGTAGGAATAGAAGAAACCAAAAAACGAAAAAAGGAATTGCCAGTTTCGGAACTGACCCAAGAATTGGACCCAACTGATTGGTCCGGTCTAATTTTAAGATTGTTTAGTCTGGTTTTAGGTTCTAGGGTGAGAATTGACCCGACCCCAGCTATAATGACCACAACTCCTCATTTATGAGGATTTGGCAACCGAAGCTTTAAAAAGTAAGAGACACTGCACCCCATAACTTTGGAATATTGACTTTTGAGCAAAATGAACTCATTGACTGACCCTTACCTGACTTTTTTCAATTTGGGACTGCTCATTTTCCACTTTCTCACGGAAATAAAATGAGTTCTTGATTGAAAAAAAAAAACTAAAAAAACTTTTTTTAAATGATAAATGGCATCATTTCGCTTGTGGATGCATTTATTGTACATGTCAACACAGTTAGTCACGTTTTAATATCAGCTTACGTGAATTTTTTTTTTTTTTTAAAGGTGAGTCTTTTTGTCCCTTAAATAAAATTTTCCTGCATTTTTTCAGGATCCTTCCACAAATTGAGATAATACTCAAATCTAAAAAAATGCATACCTATTATTAATCCACGTTTTTGTTACTTTTGTATTCTCTTTTTCCGCGCGTTATTCATTTAAATTTTGCCATTTGAAAATCCCATCAATTGAAATTGTTAGCCATAGACGAAGTCGTCCTCCTCTTAGTTTCCACATCAATACTATAATCACTAAAAATAGCGTTGTCCATAAATTCATTAGGATAACTGTCATATAACTTTTCACTTAACATTTAATTGAGTGTCATATAATATTTCAATCGATCAATTGAGTACTATAATTTTAAGAAGCATGACATTTGTGGTGATCATTTTTAGATGAATGCGTGATTTATTATTTGAATATTATAACACTTCTCTTCACGCGTAAGCTAAACTTTGGCCTTAACCTAAATTGTGAAAATATTCAATTGGAGGAGGCAAATATGAGTTTGGAAGATTCGAATTTTTCTGATACCATGTGAGATTTGATGAGATTGTTACTAACTATTTTAAAAGCTAAAATTATTATATGAAGACGTGATTCATTATTTAAATATTTTAAAAAAGTGACGGTATTCAAGTGATTAAAAAGATTATGACATTCATATGAGTGCCATATGAAAGTTACGACACTATGACCCTTACACGATTACAAAAGATCTTTATATTTCAAGTCCTATCTCAAATGTATGGTTCTCGGAATCTCATCACTTTGGGTATTACCTCAGTGGAAGTTCTGAGATCAACATTTTCGACTGTGGTCCTCCAAGCTCAACGACAAAATGTGGTTAGGCATGGCCCCTTTCGTGTTGATTGCAAACTTTCCCTTTTCGTCTCCCGTCCTATTCAATTTGGGTTGCTGGGGTCCGTCCGTCCCGACTTGTCAGGCTCGTCTTGACCTGAATTCACATTTCTTTCTACATCCATCTTTTCGTCTTCCTTTTTACACTTGACGTGCAATTCCTTTTTGTTTCTCATTCCAAATGTAGTGCTTCGCCATTGGTGTAAGTAATTAGTTACTCGTGTAAAACAAAAGTGGGTTAGTTCCCTAAAGAAAACCCCCCAACTCCATGTTTAATCTCAATTTTGTCTACAACCTTCTTTTTAAATTTTTAAATTTTCAACTTTTAGTCTAATTCTCAAATTTGCCAAGGTGTCCAAAATCACCACGTGTTCCTCCCAAGATTAATAATATTAGGAAGTTGTTGTTATTCAATATGAAGGTGAGGATGGTGATGAAGATATGGGTTTTGGTAATGGACCTGTAATTGGCCCTCATGTCTATAATTTTGAAAAAACTTGTGGCGATTTTTGGATGCGTTGGCATATTTGGGAATAAAATAAAAATATGTAAAACTATGTGATTGATATGAGATGTGGAAAATTTTTTCACAGGGTTTGGGTGGAGTTGAAATTATTCCTACCCTATTTGTCATCAAATATAAAGGGATGAATTTAGTTTGACACTAGTAAAAGCGAAGCGTCATTGGCAAATTCGTCAATCCAAAATGAAAACTTTCTTTCTCTCCCTGCGTTCGTGCCCCTTTCACTGTCCGAATGAGTAGCGCGGGACAGCACTTCGTGTTGGGAGTCTTTGTCCCAAATACTGATTGCAAAACATTAAACGCGCGCGTTGATTGATCTTGCTTTTGCCCTTTCATGGCCATTTGGAAATAGGAACGATTTTTAGGTTCAATTTGATTTTGACCTCATGATTTGCGTGGATGCACCATGATAGGAAAATTGAAAGGCTCACGAGTGAACTCTCGAAGGCACCGTTGTTTCGATGGATGTCCGAGCTAGTAGGAATCACCTTGATTCGAGAACAATCATCAAGATTTAGGGTGTGTTTCCTTCATAGGAAACTCAAGATTTGAAAAACATTGAAAAGTAATCAATTATATTGCCTATAAAAATAAATGAATATAAGATATTTTTATCACCTATAAAAATAGTTAATCATAAATTTATTTTTTTAAAGCAATATAACTTATCATATTTTGAGTTTTTTATGAAATAAACGCTTCTTTTAGAAGGGGTGCCAAATTGAATAGCTTTTTCCAAATTAGTAAGAAACGTCTTCAACCACACGTAATTAAAGCAATCAATTCTACCTCACCATTCCGACCAATAAAAATATCTACATCATCATCACAACCAGCAAGCCACATGCCCACATTCCGACAGATATTTATGGGATGGCCAGAAATTTCTCATACGAAATTAGGGGCCTTTTTATAAGACACGCAAAACGTGGCACCTTCTTGAATCATGCCTCTTTCTCATGAAAAATGTGGTTTCCTCTTATGCCACTTAAAAGTCGGGGCACAAACATCTCTTTCTATGAAAAACCTCATGAATAAACATCTATTTAATAAATATAATAGGTGGCAGTTACCATTCCCAAGTTTTGTCCGGGCCACTCATCTTAACCTTTACAAAGAAAAAAAGAAAAGAAAAATTATCGCAAAGGCTCTCTAAGTAGTTTTCATATGAGCGGTTATATTACTCATTTTCACGAGGATTGTGTTTCCTTCGTTCTTGATTAAAGAGAATTTTCTTCGACTGGTCTTTCGATTGATAAGCTACATCAAAGGACATGCCTGAATTTAAGTCTAGTTAAACTTACTTGTGGGCAATATCCACAGCTAACATAGGCATGTGGAATGCTCCTTCCCTTCCTCTTATGCCAAGTTTTGACCCACTTGGTGAACACCCAACTTGCATAGGCACTTGGAAGGCCTGAAATACAAAGACAAGGAGTACGGATGAGGAGCAAACGCTCGAAGGGACTGAAAAAGACCCCCCGGATGGTGTCTATTAACTCTGACAAGAAGGTCCACGGTCCGCCAGTGGCACCACTAATTGATTTGGGAGCTCGACTAGGTTTGACATCCATAATTATTTTGATTATCTCAAATAAGATGAGGTGTTTGCACTACAATCACCATAATTTCTAAATATAGTGTTATCCAAAAATTCATCAGCACGGATAGGCTCTAGCTCTTGTGCAGTGACATAATCTTTTCTTTGATACCTCAAGTCCTATAACAAATGGGGGGTTTGGTTTGTATAGGAAATTTATTTGGAGATATCATTTCAGAAACTCATCACTTTGAGTATTACCTCCGTAGAAATCCGATATCGTTGTTTACGGCCCTTGTCCTTTGAGCTTAATAACAAAACAACGGTGGTTTGGCATGGCCCTTTGCTCTTAATGGCAAACTTTTTAATTTTCATCTCACATCCTAATCAGTTTAAGTTTTGGGATCCATCGTCACTTGCTAAGTTTGTTTCAACTGGAACTACCTCTTTTTCAAATCAATTTTGTTTCCTTTTTTACACATGATGCGCGACTTCTTTGCTTTTTTTCTTTTCTTTTCTTTTTGTTTCCTATCTCATATGTGTGCTTCACCGTTGATATCAGTAGTTGGTTACCTATGTTAAAAATGAAACTTCCTTATCAAGAAACGATTGATATAGGGTCTGAAAAAGTTTTTCTCATCCAGCCAGTGAAGTCAAAATCATTCATTCCCTTTTCATCATCGAATATAAGGAGATGAATTTGGTTTGACATAAGTAAAGTGAATCGTCATCGTGCATCTTCCGTCGTTTGAAAAATGAGAACTTTCTGATTTTGCCTCCTTGTGTCCGGGGCCCTTCACTAATTGCGAAGCACGATGCACGCAAGCTGATTGATCTTGCTTTTGCGTTTTATGGCCATTCTTATGCCAAACGTTTGGAGACACAATGATTTTTTTTTTTTTTTGGGGGTCAGTTTGATCTTGACTTCAAAATTTGCTTGCTCGCACCATGTTGAGGAAATTGACTCATGAACGAATTCTTGAAGGTGCCATGTTTTGAGGGACTTCCAAGCTAGCAGTAATCATCTTCAATTCGAGAAACGAATATCAAAGACTTAGAAAAGCATGGAATTGAATTGCTTTTTCTGAATTAGTTAGAAACGTCTCCAACCGTGCATACCCGAATCAATCAATTATACATAACCATCACAATCAAGATGTCACATGTGGCTGATATTACTCTTGTACAAGGGTAGTGCATTTTTATACGACATGGAAAAGTGAGAGCAACATTGTCTCTCATGTAAAACACAATGCCTTTCGATGGGACACTTGAAAGTTGGGGCAAAATTGTTTTCCAAGTGAGAATTGATGCCTCTTTTCCTGAAAAATCCCACAAATAAGCATCTTTTATCGAACAAAATTAATAAGCGATTAATTATCATATTTAAGTTTTTTTTTTTTTTTTTGAGAAACCTTTTGATGATTTTTACAGTGATGAGACAGAAGAATGGATGTATAAAGGAGCTGTATACATGAATGCACCAGATGGTTCAACTGCTGGAATGGATAGGTCTCAGTTAGGTCCTAAATGCCGGTTGGAATCTAATGAAGTATCCCCTGGAAATTTTTTCAGAGATGAAGGGGTAAGTTGCCCTCCTGACGAAAGAATGGTTTTCCTTTTCCCCTGTTTTCTGTTTTTGCCTTGCTCGAACCACAATCACTCTACTCATGTTTCATTTGATAGGATGATGCTTGTGTGCAATTGCTCTGCATATTCTTTTCTTAGAACAAAATTCTCGTGTTTGATATGGCTAGAGAGTGTGAACATTTTAGCAGCATGCAGTTAGTGGAATTCTTCCTATATGCTGTGATAAGATGAATAAATGAGTTTCTGTTATCCTCTGTGGTCATCAGTCGATCTGCTGCATCATACCGTAAGACCGGATACATCTCTTTGAAGTTTGATAGCCTGTTCATGCTATGATTTAAGTGAAGAAATGGAATTTGACACCTTTTCTCTTTGCTTTCCCCAGTGCAGGGAAACGCCGATGAGGGTAGTCAAAGAAAAGATTGCGGAGTTAATCAGATCAGTCTGTCTTCTGTAATACCGTGTCTGTTCAGTCATTGATCTTATTATACTGTAGTGTTGGAGCATGGGAGATAGGCTTCAGGCTGAGAAATCCTGTACATGAATAGTTCAAGTTGTACCATGGCAATCATAGTAAAAGGTCACAATCATCTCGCATTGTTTATGACGATCTTTTCAGATCCTGACAATCAAAACGAAGAGAAGACTGCGAACGACGGCCCACATCTTTTAATGCTAATTGTTTTGGAGGATTTCATGGAAAAGTCATGTGGGTTAAATTATTGTTATTCAACTGTTCAAAAAAAATTATTGTTATTCAAAAGAAAATGGGAGGCAATCCCTCCTTTTTTGTGGTTGGGGTCATTTGGTAGTGGCAAGGGAGCTTCTTCTTTCTTTTGGGCCCTCCTGCTTGGAATATCCAGGGGTGGCTTGTTGGTGGCTTACTATTCGACTAAATGATTTCATATTTTGTCGCTGGTATGGTGATTCTTAACTTGATATAGGTAATGACCAGTAATGTTTTCCGGATTTGTTTTGAAGATCATATATTTGCACGAAGCATATGATTGTTCCCTCAATGTCATTGTAAATTATCGGTATTGATTTTGCTTTACACCTTTGGAGAACTTAGATCAAACGGCAGTGTTCACACGGGATCCAAGGTGCTTTGCAAATCCTCTAGGCTATGACATTGACGAGGAGATCATCAATCTTACAATTTTTACACCCTATACATCTTGCTAGTTTTATGCGTTGAGGGTGGGTCGGTGTTGAAAGAACAGAGGTGCGTCTTTATCTCCTCGTCCGCTGCAATTCACCACAACCTTTGTGCAGTCGGGGAGGGTCAAGCAAAGTTTCTCCAAATACGCCAACGCATGAGCAGCTTCCATTGCTGGGATTATGCCTTCCAATCTAGATAGCAATTGGTATGCTGCAACCAAAAACAGCATGTCACACGAATTAATCAGGATCGATTTTTGTATTCGTGGCTTCGTAAGGAATGGGGTGTGGGGTCAAATTGTTTACCGTTCAGAGCTTCTTCGTCGGTGACGGGATGGAATTCTGCTCGTCCCGTGTCTTTGAGGAAGCTCAGCTCCGGGCCCACTCCTGGATACTGTAGCCTGGTAATTACAGTTGACAATAGGAACGATCATGGGTTGGGTTCCGCAATTGCAAAACTCTAAAATCCCTTAGCCAAATATAAATGATGCTTGGAAAAAAATTTGGGTAGTTTGGAAAAAAAATTGGGTAACATGGGAAATGCAACTACATCTCCAAAACGTTCCAAAGGCTTTTTTTAGCCCAAGGGAGGTCTTGAGAAATTTGGAATATTGCATTTCCGAAATGTAAATACAAATTTTTAGGAATTTTTCCTTCAAACTTTGCCCTCACTCAACTTCCAGGCAGGCTACTAGGGCTAGATCTGGCCTGTCGGCTGTGGAGTTCTTACCGGTTTTGAGTTTTTTCATCTAAAAAAGGCAAAAATGCTTTCTAAAGTATGATTACCAACATATTGAAAAACCTTTATATCCTAAAGGCTTTTACATTTTCTCAAAGACATTTCTAAACCGAACCAAACACACCCTGTATAGAAGTTGAAATAGAGGGCGATCTTTACCCGACGCCAACGGAGTGAGCACCAAGAACTTGGCCTTCCTGGTCCTGCAACAAGTAGCTCATGGCTCCATGGTAGACCCCAACATGGCCTGTGGCCAGAGTGGCCGCATGCCTCCCCGAGTCCAAGCCAAATCCAGCAGCCTCCACCCCAACCAGCCTCACCCCCTCATCGCCGACGAACTCATGGAAGATCCCGAGCGCATTGGAGCCGCTCCCGATGCACGCTACCACCACATCCGGCCGCCCTCCCCACCGCTCCATCGCCTGCCTCCTTGTCTCCCTCCCAATGATGGATTGAAACTCCCTCACCATGCTTGGGCATGGGTGCGGACCCACCACTGTCCCTGTCAGGTAGTAGCTTACCTCCAGGTCGTTCACCCATTGCCTTATGGCCTCTGAGCTTGCATCCTTGAAGCTCCCCTCCACTTTGGTCACCTGCAAGATTTGAACTAGATGTGACTTCCAGCTCATTGGTTTGTTGATGTTGGGTGGGAAACTGATGGGGGTCTAGCCTTTGAAATGTTTTTGTATGTTTCACTGGAAGTTTTTCTTGCTCACTTTCAGGAAGGAAAAAAAAAACTTTGCTAGAACAAACTTGGGCAGATGCAACTTTATGCAAGTTGCATGTGGAATGAAAGTCACTTCATGCAAGAATATGCTAACCTGAGCACCTAGTAGCTTGATTAAAAACACATTAGAAGCTTGCTTCCCCATATCCTCGGAACCCATGAAGACGGTGCAATCCAGAGACAGCTTAGCGCACGCAGCAGCGGTCGCTACGCCGTGCTGGCCTGCTCCTGTCGCTGCCACCACTCTCTGCCGGCCCATGTGCTTGGCGATCATCGCCTGGGCGATGGCATTGTTCATCTTGTGTGCACCGCAGTGGTTGAGATCCTCTCTCTTCAGGTAAATGTCCGGCCCTTCTCCGTTCTCGTTCTTGTAATAGTTGGTGAGCCGCTCCGCGAAGTACAGAGGCGTCTCCCTTCCGACGTAGTCCATTAGAGCTATGGCCAGCTCCGCCTACAATTTTGTCAATCACATTTTGGAAAATATACGTGTCAAGTTCATACATATGGTCAGAAAACCAACAATTTCTCTTCCATAGATGTAGCCCACCACTGAAAAAGATGGTCAGAGGAAAATAGGGCAGGGAAATACTAGAAACAAATGTCTCTTATCTCATCCCGGAAAGAGATAAAAAGGAATAAATACTGCTGATTATGAAACCAATAATTTATCATATCATTTTTTTTTTTCATGTGAGAAATCTCTCCCCGCGAACCTGAAATTCAGCATCATGCAGAACAAAGTTGAAGTCAACTTCAAGCTTGGCCAAGCAACTCATCAACGTCTCAGGCACAAACGTCCCTCCATAAATCCCAAACTTGCCTCTCCTCTCTCTTCTCTCAACCTCATCGATTTTTCTTTCGCGCAGCGCCCTCTCCACGTGCAAAGCTTTCGACCCAATTTTCATGGGGCTAGCAACCGCCAAGTTGTTACTTTCAGCTCGTTTCATGCTAGAGATCGATCGCTCGGTATGAGCAAATAACAATTTGTTGGTGTGGAATAGATCGGATTTGATGCTCAAACCCATTGACTGAGGAACGAATTCGAGGATTGGACAGTAAGCAGCTGAGAGTTATTATGCGGACGAGCGATGTGGTTCCCTGATGACAGCGAATGTGTGTTTATACACAAATGGCGTCACGGTCTCTTTCGAAGAGAATCTTAGCCCATGGTTTAAAATTGCTTGGTACGGTGAAAAAGGCGCGCACATGCTTTAAACGAGTTGCACTTTTGTTTCATTGTTATCAGTACATCTCACGTGCAAAGCTTTCGACCCAATTTTTCCAGAGGTGAAGGGGTAAGTTGCCCTCCTAACGAAAGATTGGTTTTCGTTTTCCCCTATTTTATGTTTTTTCCTTGCTCGAACCACAATCACTCTACTCACGTTTCATTTGATAGGATGATGCTTGTGTGCAATTGCTCTGCATATTCTTTTCTTCGAATAACATTCTTGCGTTTGATATGGCTAGACAGGGTGAATATGTTAGCAGCATGCAATAGTGGGATTCTTCCTATATGCTGTGAGAAGATGAATAAACGTGTTTCTGTTATCCTCTGTGGTCATCAGTCGATCTGCTGCATCATACCATAAGACTTTGGATACATTTCTTTTAAGTTTGATAGCCTGTTCATGCTGTGATTTAAGTGAAGAAATGGAATTTGGCACTTTTTCTCTTTGCTTTCCCCTGTGCAGGGAAACGCCGAAGAGAGTAGTTAAAGAAAACGATTGCGGAGTTAATCAGATTAGTCTCTGTCTTCTGTAATACTGTGTCTGTTCAGTCATTGATCTTATTCTACTGTAGTGTTGGAGCATGGGAGATAGGCTTCAGGCTGAGAAATCTTGTACATGTATAGTTCAAGTTGTACCATGGCAATCATAGTAAAAGGTCGCAATCATCTCGCATTGTTTATAAGGATCTTTTCAGATCCTGACAAACAAAAAAACGAAGAGAAGACTGCGAACAACGGCCCACATCTTTTAATACTAATTGTATTGGAGGATTTCATGGAAAACTCATGTGGGCTCAAATAATGTTATTTAAATGAACGTGGGAGGCAATCTCTCCATTTTGCAGTTGGGAGTCATTTGGCAGTTGCAGGGTAGCTTTTTCCCTTTATTTTTGGGTCCCTCCTGCTTAAAATATCCAGGGTGGCTTGTTGGCCAAACTAGTGAGCTTTTTGTCTTTTATCAGTAGATCTTTTCCCCGGAGGAAGCGATGCCTGATTGAATCACGTGGCTTAGCATTCAACTTCATGATTTCATATTTTGTCACCGGTACGGTGATTCTTAACTTGATATAGGCAATGGCCAGTAATGTTTTTCGGATTTGTTTGGAAGGTCATATTTTCGCCCTGTCATGAGCTAACCCCTTCGACTAGGGAGCAAAAATTAGGTTTAGGGATATTCTCAATTTTGGGCCGATGGCCTTTCATTGACTCGAGCTCTCCCAACCCATATCTTGGGCATTTAAATTTTAAACAACTAATCCTACATGAATTTCAATTAAGGAGCCGCCACTCGCCTTTTTTGGTCGGCTAGAAACCGATTAAGATATGAGAGGATATTTTACAATTTGCACAACCAGAAACTCTAGATTTGGGGACTTGATTACATTAGTCGTAAGACTAATGCCCTCTCGGTACCTAACTTAGTTACACGCTAACTAATGCCATAGCAACCAAATGATCATCAAACAATACAAGTCATATGTCATTGGAAAGCTAATGAGATGTACAACAAATGTTCAGAAGACCAATTAAACTGATTCTAAGTTATCTGACCTGAAATGGAAGATTTACAGAAAGGGGTTCATGATTTGACCCTATTCGGGTTTGAAAATGAGGACTTTTGGAAGAAATGCTCAATCACTTTGAAAATTAATGAAAATTTGTGTGCATGTAGAAAAGAATGTGCTAAACAAATTCTCAGTTTTGAGTTTTATGAAATGAACAATGGATTAATGCAGAAAAATCTATCTACATGCGGATGTCAGAACAAACTCTATTATGGAAAATAGGGCAGGCCCAATTCAAATATGATTTTATCGAAACCATCAAACTTTGGAATACAGATCCGAAATATGCATGTATCAAGTTGAGACGGAGATGAACAAGTTTTATGTTTGATAAATTTGCAAATGGGGACTTTAGCTTCATTAAAAATGGTGAGACCAACTCAGAAGTTCCAAGAAGATTAACTTCAGGGTTTGGGTGCAAATTGACCATGCACGTTGATCAAATGCTACGGACGACTAAACTAGCTTCAATCTTAAAGAAATTAACGTCAAATGAAAGGTTTGGAATTTGGGTTCAACTTTGATGTTTCGAGGATTTTTAGAAAAAAAGGACATTGATCTCATTAAAATGCAAAGTCACACACAGGTATTCAGGGTGGACGCGGGCGTGAATTGACCAGGCGCACTCATCAAGCCTTTTGAGACCCTCATATGCTTTGAATTCAATGGAATCAATGTAAAAAAAAAAGCTAGAAATCTTGTCTAAAACTTTCATGAAGAACATGTTTTCAAATCTTGAATGTATGATTTTATAAGAAATTTAGGAATGCATGAAGGTCTGACTGTGAGCCAAAATTCCAGAATGTTGTTGCGACTTTGTGATGTCGAGTAAAAATAGCAAATGAACTTTTTATTTTCTGAAAATTTTGATAACAGAGATTAAGATGTAAAAGAGCATTTTCCATGGAGACATCGACATCAGATTCCAAAGAATTTTGAAAATCAGAGAGTAGGTGAGGGTCAAATTGGAAATTGAGATTCCAGAAACCAGCACGTCTCTTTGAAGATTGGCTGGTATCGTGATTTGCTCCCGTAAATCTTCAGGTTTAGAGTACACGTTGAAGGGTTAGTGGGAATCCTCTTCGTCCTTTGCTCAATGTTCGCTCCAAATACATGAAAAGATGAGCTCGGAAATGTTGGAAAAATATAATTACGTATTGGAGAAAAACACACAACACTGTTTTTATAATCAGAAAAATAATATTTCCTATAAGGCGATAACAAAATAAACAAGAGGTGAGATATGACTAACCAAATCTCCTTAAGGTGATTAATTTCTACCAACAGTACTAAGTAGCTTCACAACTATATCTCCTAAGATATAACACCTTGGACTCACTTGTATTAGCACCATACAAACAGGATCATGTCGAACACTTCTCAAAACCGATATACTTATAGAGTGACTATAGAGAAAACTAAGGTAATACTTTTAGGAGTATATATTCTTTTTTTGAACTAAGGAACACCTCTATTTATAAACGAGGGAAATAGCTACAAAAAACTAAAAAATATGAAGTGAAGAGTTATGTTAGTTACGCTCAAATTAATTGAGCCATTAATGAGTTATGTCAGTAATGCTCACATTAGTTGAGACATTAACTTTAATAATAATAATAATAATAATAATAATAATAATAATAATAATAATAATAATAATAATAATAATAATAATAATATAAATAAATAAATAAATAAATAAATAAATAAATAAATAAATTCAGAAAATGCAACAATTATGACATGATCTAAAGAGACATAACGGACAAAGAGACGTAATGGCTACACAATTGAAGAAATGTGTCACTAATGTTGAGCCATTAAAACCTATAATTACAATAATAATCAATTACAATAACAACAATCTCTCACATTAATGGCTCAACATAACATTTTTGACTCATAGAATTCCAAGTGTACTGGTGGAAATACACCACATCAAGATAGGTAGCTCTCATTTTAAACCTTTTTAGTGAAAGTTTATCGAACATATTTAACCAGTCAATGGACTAAGCCTTGACTCGCCAATAGTTTGTATAAGCCCAGACAATAGACCTCATATAGAATATCTTCAAATCAAGACTTGTTCTTGGTTGTGTTCATTTTTTCGGCTTTGAATCTCTCAGGATTCATGCGTGGTTTAGAAAATCTAACTTTTAAAGATTTTCATAGAATTGGCCAACTTCACGCATATAGGTACATTCCTATTAAAGGTTTCTTGCCATACCTGGTTTCTTGCCATACCTAGGATATTGAAATTCAAGCTATAGGAATCATTAAATGCATAGAGTGCCCTTAAAATGCTGTAGGAAGCACTATTGCACCATGGGAATGGGAGATAGTGCACTCACTAGAGCTTCCAAAATTGACATTGTCCTATTGAACCTAGTTTGTGGGATCTCCAATCGCTAGGTTAGATTTCCACCTTGGAACTTTTTATTAGTTTAAAGCTTTTAACCTTATTCCCCTTGATACGCAGTTTATCTTCTCTCTCGACAAACCTTTTGTTGCCAGATCTACAATGTTTTCCTTTGACTTCACAAAGTCCAAAGAAATTATTTCATTCAAGAGCAATTGCCTTGTGGTATTATTTCTATGACGAATGTGGATAGAGTTACTATTATATATCACATTTTGTTCCTTGCAATTGCTACTTGATTGTCATAATGAATGCTTATCGGAGGCATACGTTTTGGCCATAATGGAACATCTTCTCAAAATTGTCGAAGCTACTCTGCTTTTTCAGCAGCTTTATCTAAAGCAACAAATTCAGATTCCATCATGAAACACACTATTAGAATTTGCTTTTAAGATTTCCATTATACCACGACACCTCCTAGCGTATAAACATATCCGCTAGTCAATTTCGGTTCATCAAAATCCAAAATCCAATTGGCATTACAATAACTTTCCAAAACAGCTGGATTTTTGCTATACTACAAAACATAGTCTTTGATTCTTTGCAAATAACCCAACACTCTCAAAAGAGCATTGCAATACTCAAGACTAAGGTTGCTTGTATACCAGCTCAGTTTTCCTACTAAGTGCGTAATATCTAGTATAGTACAATTCATTACGTACATGATGTTGCTCATCACTTGAGAGTACTCTAGTTGTTTCATACCGTTTCAATTATTCTTTCTAAAGTTTAGTGTGGGAGAAAATGATTATTCACATTTTTAATGCCGAACCCTTTAAACTTCTCAATTACCTTTTCAATATAATGAGATTGTGTTAAACTTAGATTATCAAAATTCCTTACAATCTTGATGCCAAGTATAACATGTGCAACACCTAAGTCTTTCATCTCAAAATTTTTCTTGAGAACATTCACGGTGATTTTGATAACTTGAGTGTTATCTCCAAAAAGTACACATCCAATAGTCATGGATTTAGTGTATACACATTTATCACACTCATTAATTCTATATCCATTTTGGATCATTACATGGTCAAATTTTTCATGCCATTCTTTAGGAGCTTGTTTAAGTCCATGCAATAATTTGACAAGTCTACACTTTGTGTTTTTACCCATTGACCTAGAATCCTTTAGATTATTTCATGTAAATTTTTTCATCGAGATCACCATGCAAGAATGCAGTTTTCACACCCATTTGATGCACTTGTAAATTGTATAGCGAATTTATAGCAATTAGCATCCTAACTAATGTTATTCTTATTATAGATGAATAAGTATCAAAGTAGTCTAGACTCTATCTTTGTCTAAATCCTTTGGCAACAACCCGTGCTTTATACTTATTAATGGAACCTTTAGCTTTATGCTTTCTCTTGAATATCCATTTACATCCAATTTGTTTATTTCATAATGGAAGATCAATCAATTCCCAAGTGTGATTACTTAAGATAGACTCAATTTCATTGTTAATAGCTTCTATTCAATGAGAAGCATCTAAAGTTGACATTACCTCTTTAAACGTTTGAGACTCACCTTCTAACATGCGCATTAGAAATTCAGGTTTGAACAAATTTTCAATCCGCAACCTCTTGCTCCTTTGAAGTTTAGCTTTGTGTGCCTCAACTTCATCATTCTCGAAGTCCAATTTTCTAAATCTCTTCTAAGAAGGTTTACCATGATTTGTTTTTGCAAGATATATATCCTTAGAGAATTCAGCATATGATAGTATTGGCACAGGTTTTCACATTTTCAGATTTATGAACCAAAAATATATATGCACTGGTATTTTAAGCATAACTGATGAATATGCAATTTACTGTTTTAGGTCTCAACTGAGTTTGTTTTGGATGAGAAATCGCCATCTTGGCTAGGCACCCCCACGGTTTCAAATTCTAGGATGGCAGCTTTCCATTCCATAAATCATATGGAGTCTTACCTATATCTTCTGAGGCATTTTATTTAAAATATAGTTTGCTGTTAAAACTACTCTGCCCACAAATTCTTAGATAAACCCAAACTTAGGAGCATGGCATTATCCATCTCCTTTAGAGTTCTATTCTTCCATTCAGCAATCAATTTTGCTATAGAGTATACGGTGCAGTTGTTTGAAGAATTATCACTAAACTAGCATACAATTCCTTTAAATTTGAAGAACTATATTCTCCTCCTTTGTCAGACCTAAGCAATTTCACATCGTTTATCAAGTTGGTTCTTGACCTTATATTTATACTTGATAAACATGCTCATAACCTCATCTTTGCTAGTTAATAGATAAACATAGAAAAATTGAGTACAATCATCTATAAAAGTGATGAAGTACTTCTTTTCACCTCTACTTTTTACAAATTATAAATCACATAGATTACTTCGGATTAATTGTAGAGGTTCACTTGATCTTTCAACCGATTTGAATGGTTTCTTAGCAAACTTTGCCCTAATGTAAGTCTTACATTTGTAATGGACATCCAACTGAAACCTTTGAATTAGCCCCAAGTTTTTATTTTCTTCATTGCACCATAGCTTACATTTCTTAATCTACTATGCCATAGGTAATGAGACACAACAATATAAACTGAAGGCTTATCTTTATTAATAGTCTTTGGATACAAAAATTTCTAGGTTACATCAATGAGAGCCACATTGATTTTGAACAAATCATTATACGAGTAACCTTCCCCATATACATCCCCTTTGGAAAGTACAAATTTATCTTATGAAATTCTATTTTGAAACCCTTCTTGAAAAGTGTGGGGCTAAAAATTAGATTCTTCCGAATCTCCGATACATGCAACACATTTAGCAAGGTGATTTTCTTGCCAAATGTGAATTTCATGATCTCATTTCCTCTTTTGACAATATTTGTTAATGTAAAGTTAGCCATATAAAGCTTTTCTTCTTTCTCAGCCTTATCATAAGACGAGAACATGTGTTCATCCACACAAATGTGATTTGTGGCACTTGTGTTCAACCACCAATCAATATTATTTGATACCAAGGATACCTTAGACACCACCACAGCAATGAGTCTCTCATCCTCTATCAAATTCAGATGCATGGTTGCACCACCACTTTTACCTTCGTTTGGGCATTTCTTGCAACCCTTAGCTTGCTAGCCAGGCTTATTGTGAACATAGCATCTCCCTTGGAATTTCTGGGACTATTCCTTCTGCTTGCATTTCCATTGAAAGGACTTCATTCTCTTCCTATCTTGCTTGGAATTGGAAAACTCAATAGTGTTGGCCTTTGCCTCCATAAGAGTGTTTTTGTTCCTCCTATTGTCCTCCTTGATTTTGAGGTGCAAAATGAGATCTTCAAGGCTTATCTCTTTTTGTTTGTGCTTCAAATAATTTTTGAAGTCTAATTAGCCCGAAGGCAGTTTCTCAATAATAGCCACCACTTGAAATGATTCATTAAGTAACATTCCCTCAGCAAATATGTCCTTCAAAATTATTTTCACTTTGTGGATCTAGTTCATGATTGATTTAGAATCTACCATGCTGGAGTCCTCATTTTTGTATTTCTTTTCTAAGGACTCCCATAACTATTTAGCAATTTCAATGTTGCAATAAACATTACACAATAAATTTACTAAGCAATTAAGGATACAGTTTAGGCATATGAAGTCCCTTTACTTTCGAGCCTTTGATGCCCCAAGCGTCATGACATCTTGCTCATTTGGACAAATTATCGGGCACGTCTTCAATAAGTACTTGACTAGATTAAGCATGGTTAGGTAGAAATTTTTTTTCTTTGCCATTGCTTAAAGCCCACATTAGTGAATTTCTCCGATTTCTCATTCGGTATTACTGGTGTTGGTATCATTAGATTAGGCAAAGCTTGTTGAATCATCCTACAAGGAATTAAACCATGTGCCATTTGGCCTGTATTGTTTTGAAACACATTCTCGAGTATATCAATTAAGCGACTTGCACTCATACCATCATAAATGGTTTTAGCCTAAAGGCTCACACCATTTGCTGTTGTAATACCAAGCCAGGTGGTTTGAACCTCACAACTTGAAATGACCATAGGAACGTCCCTAGAAACATTATGGACATCATGGAGTACCTTATTGTTTTTAGCCATCTCGATTTTCTGATAAACCCAACAAATAGTAAAAATTAATCGCCTTAAGATTGTTGGAAAAATATAATTACGTATTAGAGAAAAATATGCAACATTATTTTTGTAATCAGAAAAATAATATTTCCGAGAAGGTGATAACAAAATAAATAGGGGGTAAGGTACAGCTAACCAAATCTCTCTAAGGCGTTAGCTCCTACTAATGGTGCTAAATAGCTTCATAAATTATGCCTCACAAGATACAATACCTCAAACCCGTCTGTATCAGTACTATACAAGTAGGACTTTGTCGATTACTTCTTGAAATTAGCACACTTAGAAAACAAGTATAGAGAAAACTGAAGTAGTACTTTTAGGAGTATATATTCACTTTTTGAACTAAGGAGCATGTCTATTTATAGACGAGGGAAACATCTGCTGAAAATTGAAAGGATATGAATTAAAGAGTCAGTCATGTTAGTTACGTTCATATTATTATTATTATTATTATTATTATTATTATTATTATTATTATTATTATTATTATTATTATTATTATTATTATTATTATTATTATTATTAAATTCATAAAAATGAAGCAATTAGGACATGACCTGAAGAGACATAATGACTACAAATTGAAGAGACGTCTCACTAATGTTGAGCTATTAAAAATGTAATTACAATAATAATCAATTACAACAACAACATAAGATTCCTCCAGAGATACTCAATGGAAAAATCTAGACAGAGAGAATCGGTGGAAAGAGAAAGAGAATGAGTAGCGGCTGAAGAATCCAAAAAGAGCCTCTCCATGTTCTCTGCCAAATGAAGTTCTCGGTCTAGCTTGGAGGACGAGAGAGAGATAGAGTTTTTGGACATAGTGAAGTTCGGTCAATGGAGAAGATGAGAGAGAATTAGTGGAGATTGCTTGAATTCAAAGAGAATTTTTTTAGAGAGGGCTTTTTTTTTTTTTTTTTTTTTTTGGAATTGAGGGTTCTCTTCTCTCTGCTCCCTCGACGAACGAAGCCCTTTTCAGTTTTTTCCACCTCTCTCCACAGCTAGACGTTCTCCTCGCCTCCTCTAGTAGTTCTCTCCCCCAAATGGCCAACGCCCCCCCTCTGTAACTTCTTTTCTCATTGATGGCTGAAACTCCCTCTGCCAACATCCCTCTCTCGTCTAGCCTTTTCTCTTTGGTTTAATAAAGAACATGGGAAGTTAGGCCAAGGGAGAAAGGGCTGAAGGTTTATTAAGGGTGTGTTTGGTAATATTTTTATTCCCGTGAACAGTTTCTTTTCATAAACATTTTTTTTCTATTTCTGTTCTTGAGAATAATTTCTAAGTATTTAAATGCATGTGATGACTAAACAAAATTTCTGTTATCGGAAAAAAGATACGTTCGGTACAATCCTAAATATTTTTGTGATCTAAAATTTCTTTTAATTTATTAATAATTTTATTAATTTTTTTTTTTTCATTTTCTTCTCCTTGCTCTGGTAGGTCACCGGCCTAGCCATGGCTGGTTGGCAATTGGCCAGACAAGGCCAAGTAGGGTCCCCCTAACCGTGGCTCGATGAGGCTCGACCTCGACTGGCCACTGCAAGGTCGGCCTTGCCCACCCAGGTGATACCGATCTTGTGGTGGTTGGGTGAGGTCGAGCTTCCCCGTGGCTAGGCGAGGCTTGGCCTCACCTTGGTTGGGTGAGGCTCAGCTTCGCTACGCCACAGCTAGCGGTCAGGAGGGTCCCTTCGGTGGCCGGCGAGCTTGGGGTGATCTCACCGAGGGCCAGCGAGGTCGCCTAGCCTTGTTTGGCTAGTTGTTGACATTGTCGAGGCTAACGACTGGCTATGCGAAGAAGAGAGGAAGATAAAGAAAGAAAAGGAAGAAAAGAAAAGAAAGAAACAACTTGTTTCTTGTTTCTTGAGTTGTTGTCAGGAACAAGAAATGATTTTGTTTTTTTTTTTTTTTTTTGTTCTATATTTGTTTCCAGGAATAATTCCCAGAAACAAAAAAATTACCAAACAAGTTTCTATTTTATTTATGTTGTGGGGGAACAAAAGAACATAAACACGTGTTTCAGGGAACTTTTACCAAACAACACCTAAATCTCGGAAGTCACCTTTTATGAATTCGATAAAACTTTTTCATAATTTTGGCAATTTTCTAAAAGTCATATCAAACTAAATACATCTTGGTACTTACCATTTCAAAATATAATCACAAATTCTATTACCCCATGCTATCGATCATGTACTAAAGTTATAATTTGTAACTTTAAAAGACGTCATGAATATTCAATTCCCAATTGGTTAATTTTTCCATCCACTCATTTTCCTTACCCTCTGACCCCCACCATCGTTAAGGGGAATCACCTGTCCAAAACCCCGGCTTAAACTTCAAAACCTAATAAATTCCACAATTAGCTTATTCTGTGTCGCTTCATTTTACCGAAAATAAATCTAAGGTGCTTATTTTTCCTCGCCCCGAGTGTACCCCGGACTCGGGCGTTTATTGAGTCCGGAAACAGAAAATGATATTACAAAAAAATAAAAAATTAATTTCTCGTATCTGTAGAAAAAAATCTTAAAACAAAATTAGTCCTTCATGACGCCACCACACGATGCGACGTTCTGTTGAACTCGCACCATATTTAGGTGTTGTTTGATAACGCTTTGAGGAACACTTATTTCTATTAATTTGTTTTCGAGAACATAAATAGAATAGAAATGCGTTTGGTAATATTTTTATTCCTGGGAACATTTGTTCGCGGAATAAATTTGTAGCAGAAACTCAAGAAACAAAAACAAAAACAAAATTGTTTCTTGTTCTCGGGAACAACTCAAGAAATAAGTCTTTCTTTTCTCTTTCTTCCTTTCTTTTCTTTATTTTCTTACTTTTTCTCTTCCTTTTTTCTTCTCCTAATTGGTTGCTGGCCACTAGCGAGGCTCGACGTAGCCTGGATTTGGCGAGGTTGAGCCTCGCCCAACCAAGACGAGGCCGAGCCTCACTCACCCATGGCGAGGCTCGACCTCGCCTGACCACTGTGAGGTTGCCGTTGCCTGGGTGGGCAAGGCTGGTGTCACGGTGGCCGAGTGAGGTCACCTTGGCTAGGGTGAGGCTAAGCCTCTCCGAGGCAAGGTGAGGCTTGGGAGGGGGGGGGGGCTCGCCGGTGGTTGGCTGGCCATGGTCAAAGTCACGGCGATTGGTTAGAGGAAGGAGAAGAAAAAGAGAAAGAAAAATGTAATAAAATTATAAATTAAAAGAAATTCTAAGTTACAAAAATATTTGGGGTCATATTAAACGTATTTTTATTTTAGGAACATAAATTTTATATAGTTTCGAAATATCTTAAAATACTTAGAAATTGTTCCCGGGTATAAAAATAGAAAAAAAGTATTTCTGAAAAGAAATTGTTCTCAATAACAAAAACGTTACAAAACGCACCATAAGTGTGCCAACCCACCAGCCCACATGATTTTATTTTATTTTTATTCATTTTCATCATATGTTTATTTAATTTCATTCTTTTTTTACTATTTTATTATTAATTTTTTTCTTTTTATCTTTTTTTTGGTATAGTTTTGATTATATATATATCTTTTATGAAATGAATGGATACTTTAAAGGTCGACAAAAATTTGGGTGTCAACACACGCGAAGCAAGTGGTTGTCCCTTTAATGTGATTGTAAATTTTCGGTGTTGATTTCGCTTAACGCCTTCGGAAAACTTAGATTAAACGGCAGCATTCATTTGGGATCTAAGTTATATAATGGAAATTATGAGATACTTCGGTCAGGTGCTCTCCAAATCTTATAGGCTATGACATTGACAAAGAGATCATAATGTTACATTTTTATACTTTCTATACATATTGCTAGATTTATGCGTCGAGGGCTGGTCGGTGTTGAAAGAACAGAGGCGCGTCTTTATCTCCTCGTCCACTGCAATTCACCACAACCTTTGTGGAATCGGGGAGGGTCGGGCAGAGTTTCTCCAAATACGCCAGTGCATGAGCAGCCTCCATTGCTGGGATTATGCCTTCCAATCTTGATAGCAATTGGTATGCTGCAACCAAAAACAACATGTCACACGAATTAATCAGGATCGATTTTTGTATTCATGGCTTCGTAAGGAATAGGGTGTGGGGTCGAATCGTTTACCGTTCAGGGCTTCTTCGTCGGTGACGGTATGGAATTCCGCTCGTCCCGTGTCTTTAAGGAAGCTCAGCTCCGGACCCACTCCTGGATATTGTAGCCTGGAAATCACAGTCGACAATACGAACAATCATGGGTTTGGTTCAACATTTGCAAAACTCTAAGATCCCTTAGGCAAATAGAAATGACGCTCGAAAAAAATTATGGGTAATTTTGGGAAAATGCAATTATATAACCAAAACTCTCCAAAGACCTTTACTCTAAAGGAGGTCCCGAGAAATTTGGAATATTGCATTTCCGCAATGTAAATACAAATTTTCCTCCTTCAAACTTTGAACTCGCTCAACATCCAGGTCGTGCGACCCTAGCGAGGCTACTAGGGCCAGATTTGGCTTACCGGCCATCGAGTCCTTGCTGGTTTTGAGTTTTTTTTTTAAAGGTAAAAAGGCTTTCCAAAGTGTGATTTTGCCAAGCGTCATTTAAGTCAAAATTATTTTTCAATACACTTTAAAATTAAAACTTATTAAACACTACTTACTTGTTGGAAAACCTTTGTAGCCCAAGGCTTTTGTGTTTTCTTAAAGACATTTCTCAAAATCGAATTAAACGCCCATCCTGTGTAGAAGTTGAAATAGAGAGCGATCTTTACCCGACGCCAACGGAGTGAGCACCAAGAACTTGGCCTTCCTGGTCCTGCAACAAGTAGCTCATGGCTCCATGGTAGACCCCAACATGGCCTGTGGCCAGAGTGGCCGCATGCCTCCCTGAGTCAAGGCCAAACCCAGCCGCCTCCACACCGACCAGTCTCACCCCCTCATCACCAACGAACTCATGGAAGATCCCCAGTGCATTGGAGCCACTCCCGATGCATGCCACCACCACGTCTGGCCGCCCTCCCCACCGCTCCATCGCCTGCCTCCTCGTCTCCCTCCCGATGATGGATTGGAACTCCCTCACCATGCTCGGGCATGGGTGTGGACCCACCACCGTCCCTATCAGGTTATAGCTCACTTCCAAGTTGTTCACCCATTGCCTTATGGCCTCTGAGCTGGCATCCTTGAAGCTCCCTTCCACTTTGGTCACCTGCAAGATTGAACTAGCTGAGACTTCCAGCTCATTGATTTGATGATGTTGGTGGAAATTGATGGGGGTCTAGCCAATGTTCATTTGAAATGTTTTGTATGTTTCACTGGACGTTTCTCTTGCTCACTTTCAGCAATAACAAACTTTGCTAGAACAAACTTGTGCAGATGCAACTTTATGCAAGTTATATCTGGAATGGAAGTCCCTCTCTTTTATGTGCAAAAGCTGATATCGCTTTACGACACCGGTTCATGCGAGAGTATGCTAACCTGAGCACCTAGTAGCTTGATTAAGAACACATTAGAAGCTTGCTTCTCCATATCTTCAGAACCCATGAAGATGGTGCAATCCAGAGACAGCTTAGCGCACGCGGCGGCAGTTGCTACGCCATGCTGGCCTGCTCCCGTCGCCGCCACCACCCTTCGCCTGCCCATGCGCTTGGCGATCATTGCCTGCGCGATGGCATTGTTCATCTTGTGTGCACCGCAGTGGTTGAGATCCTCTCTCTTCAGGTAAATGTCCGGCCCTTCTCCGTTCTCGTTCTTGTAATAGTTGGTGAGCCGCTCTGCGAAGTACAAAGGCGTCTCCCTTCCGACGTAGTCCCTTAGAGCTATGGCCAGCTCCGCCTACAATTTTGTCAATCACAGTTTGGAAAGTATGTGTCAAGTTCATACATATGATCAGACACCCCAACAATTTCTCTTCCATAGTAGCAGCCCACGACTGAAAAAGATGGTAAAAGGAAAACGGCGCAGGGAAACAGTAGAAAAGAATGTTTCTTATTTCGTCCTAGAAGAGAAAGGTGTAAGATGGAGTTAAAGTGGAATAAATACTGCTGATTATTGAAACCAATAATTTATCATATCAAATTTTCTTTTTTTTTTTTTTTGTGAGAAATCTCTCCTCACAAACCTGAAATTCAGCATCATGTAGAACAAAGTTGAACTCAGCTTCAAGCTTGCCCAAGCAACTAATCAACGTCTCAGGCACAATTTTCCCTCCATAAATCCCAAACTTACCTCTCCTCTCTCCTCTCTCAACCTCATCGATTTTTCTTTCGCGCAGCGCCCTCTTCACGTGCAAAGGTTTCGACCCACTTTTCACGGCGCTAGCAGCCGCCAAGTTGTTACTTACAGCTCGTTTCATGGTAGAGAACGATCGCTCATTACGAGCAAATGACAATTTGTTGGTGAGAAAGAGATCGGATTTGATGCTCGAAGTCATGGAGTGGAGAACGGATTTGAGGATCGGAAAGTAAGCAGCGGAGAGTTATTATGCAAACGAGCGATGTGGTTCCCTGAAGATATCGAACGGGTGTTTATACACGAATGGCGTCACGGTCTCTTTCGAAGACAAGCTCAGCTTGTGGTTTAGAATTGCTCGGTATGATGAAGAAGACGCACATGCTTTAAACGAGCTGAATGATTGTTTCATTGTCATCAGCACATGGCAGGTGAGGTTGACAGTACTAATAAACGAAAAAAGTGAGAAATCGATTGCTTGCATCAAGTAGAATATGCACCATACTACTTCACTGAATACTTGCTTGATACAGAAGCCTGTCCACTGATCTGTCCTCGTCGCAAGCACCCTTCTTTTTTTTTTGGTCGGTGCAAGCACCCATTTAAGTCGCTGTAAAATGTACATTCGTTGTTCTCGTTGTTACGGCCATTCTCTTCTCACTTGTGTTCACCAGTACAGCCATCGAAAATCTCCATATCGACCTCGCTAGCGTCAGGCCATAGTGCCTTCGCCATCCTCAATCTCCGCCTCGCTGGTCGACACCACTGTCTCCATCTACAGCCATTATCGAAGTTCATACTTTTGTGATTCAAAACTTAAGCTATTATATGAAAGCATAATTTATTATTTAAATATTATAATAAAAGTTTTGCCACTTAAATGATCAGAAAAAAAAAAAAATTTATGATGCTCACATGATTTTCGTACGAAAGTTCCCATTATGCAATCACAAAAGATGTTTTTGTATCTCGAGTCTTATCACAAATGTGTGGCTATCGGAATCTCATCACTTTGAGCAGTACCTTTGTAGAAGTTCCGATATGATCGCTTTCAATGCTCGTTTGTTGACCTCAACGACAAAACATTGGTGGTTGGGCATGGTCCCTTCGGTGTTAATGGCAAACTTTCCGTCTCACATCCTGATCGATTTGGGCTCGTGGGGTTCATCCTTTCCGACTTGTCAAGCTCGTCTTGACCTGAATTCACATTTCTTTCTTCTTCAATCTTTTCATTTTCCTTTTCACACTTGACGTGCAACTCTTTTGTGTTTCTAATTCCAAATGTAATGCTTCGCCATTGGTATAAATAATTAGTTACTCGTGTAAAAAAAATGGGTTAGTTCCCTAAAGAAAACCCCCCGACTCTATCTCCAATCTCGATTATATTAGAACCTTTTTTTTCTTTTCTTTTTTGAAATTTTCAACTTTCAGTCTAACTCTCAACTCTGCCAAGGTGTCCAAAAATCACCACGTGTCTCCCTCAAGATTAGTAATATTATTGGGTTGTTCTTATTTGATACAAAAGTAGGAATGTTGATGAAGATGTAGGTTCTGATAATGGACCGATGATTGGCCCTGATGTCAATAGTTTTGAAGAAATTTGTGGCGATTTTTGGACGTGTCGGCACATTTGGGATTAAAGTGAAAATATGTGAAATTTTGTGATTAATATGAAATATGGAAAATTTTCTCACATGTCCGTGTAAAGTTCTTATCCTGTTCCATCGAATATAAAGAGATGAACTTTCCCTCCCTGCGTTCGTGCCCCTTTCACTGTCCGAATGAGTAGCGTGGGCCATCACTGTCGTGTTGGGAGTCTTTGTCCCAAATACTGATTGCAAAAATATTAAACGCGTGCGTTGATTGATCTTGCTTTTGCCCTTTCATGGCCATTTGGGAATAGGAACGATTTCTAGGTTCAATTTGATTTTGACCTCACCATGATAGGGAAATTGAGAGGCTCACTAGTGAATTCTGGAAGGCGCCATTGTTTTGATGGACTTCCAAGCTAATAGGAATCACCTTGATTTTAGAACAATCATCAAGATTTGGGGTGTGTTTTCTTCACTGGAAACTTAAGATTTGGAAAACATTTTTCCAAAAAATAATCACTTGTATTGCTTATAAAAATGAACAAATAAAAAATATTTTCATCACTCAAGAGAAAAATGAGTCATAAATTGATTTTTTTAAGCAATATAACAAATCACATTTTTAGATTTTTATTAAATAAACCCTTGTTTTAAAAGAGGTGCGAGATTGAACAGCTTTTTTTTTCAAATTAATGAGTAACGTCTCCAACAACACGTAAAAAAACCAATCAATTCTACCTCACCATTCTGACCAATAAAAATATCATCATCACGACCAGCAAGCCACACGCACACATTCCAACAGATATTTGCGGGATGGCCAGAATTTTCTCGTATGAAAGTAAGGGCATTTTTATGCGACACAAAACACGGCACCTTCTTGAATCATGCCTCTTTCTCACGAAAAATGCGGTGCCCTTTGATGCCACTTAAAAGTTGGGGCACAAACATCTCTTTCTATGAAAAACCTCATGAATAACATCTATTTAATAAATATAATAAGTGGCAGTTACAAGTTCTGTCCAGGCCACTCATCTTAACTTTTACAAAGATTAAAAACGAAAAAAAAAAAAAAATTTATTGCAAAGGCTCTCTAAGTAGATTTCATATGAGTGATTATATTACTCATTTTCATGAGGATCGTTTTTTTTTTCTTCATTCTCAATTAAAGTGAATTTTCTCCTACCGGTGTTCTTATTGATAAGCTACATCAAAGGACATGCCTGAATTTAAATTCAGTTGAACTTACTTGTGGGCAATATCCACAACTTAAATAGGCATGTGGACTGCTCCCTCCCTTCCTCTTATGGTAAGTTTTGGCCCACCAGGTGAACACCCAACTTGCATAGGCACTTGGAAGGCTTGAAATACAAAGACATGGAGTAGGGATGAGAAGCAAACACTTGAAGGGACCGAAAAGACCCCGTGGGTAGCGTCTAGTAACTCTGACAGGCCCGCCGGTGGCACCACTAACTGATTTGGGAGATCGGCAGGTTGGACATTGATCCAGAACATCTATAATTATTTTGATTATCCTAAACAAGAAGGGGGTGTCTATACTACCATCACCATGATTTCTAAATATAGCATTATCCGAAAATTCATCGATACGTATAGTTTCTAACTCTTGTGCGGTCACAGAAACTTTTTTTTGATACCTCAAGTCCTATATCAAATGGGAGGTTCGGTTTGTATAGGAAATTTACTTGGAGATACCATCTCGGAATCTCATCACTTTTGAGTATTATCTCTATAGAAATTCGACATCATTGTTTATGGCCCTTGTCCTTTAAGCTTAACGATAAACAATGGTAGTTTGGCATGGCTCTTTGCTCTTAATGGCAAACATTTTAATTTCAATCTCATGTCCTAATTGGTTTAAGTTTCTGGGCCCGTCACCACTTTTTGAGCTTGTCTCAACCTGAATGAGGTTTCGTTCAAGATGTTTTTTCTTTTTGTTCCTTTTTACACATGATGCGTAACTTTTCTTTGTTTCTTATCTCATGTACGTGTTTTGCTGTTGGTATGAGTAGTTAGTTACCTATGTTAAAAAAGAAATACCATATCAAGGAGTGATTGATATAGGGTGCGGAAAAAACAAATTTCTCATATGGCTAGTGAAGTCAAAATCATTCCTTCCCTTTTCGCCATTGAATATAAGGAGATGAATTTAGTTTGATATAGGTAAAGTGAAGTGTCATAAATGGTTTCAGCCCAAAGGCTCGCACCATTTGCTATTGTAATACCAAGCCAGGTGGTTTGAACCTCACTAGTCGAAATGACCATAGGAACATCCCTAGAAACATTATGGACATCATGGGGTACCTTATTGTTTTTAGCCATCTCGATTTTCTGATAAACTCAACAAACAGTAAAAATTAACCACCTTAAGATTGTTGGAAAAATATAATTACGTATTAGAGAAAAATATGCAACATTATTTTTGTAATCAGAAAAATAATATTTCCGAGAAGGCGATAACAAAATAAATAGGAGATAAGGTACAACTAACCAAATCTCTCTAAGGCATTAGCTCCTACTAACGGTGCTAAGTAGCTTCATAAATTATGCTTCCTAAGATACAACACCTCAAACCCATTTGTATCAGTACTATACAAGTAGGACTTTGTTGATTACTTCTTGAAATCAGCACACTTAGGGAACGAGTACAGAGAAAACTGAAGTAGTACTTTTAGGAGTATATATCCCACTTTTTGAACTAAGGAGCATGTCTATTTATAGACAAGGGAAACATCTGCTGAAAATTGAAAATTGAAAGAATATGAATTAAAAAGTCATGTCAGTTACGTTCACATTACGCTCATATTATTATTATTGTTGTTGTTATTATTATTATTATTATTATTAAATTCATAAAACTGCAGCAATTAGGACATGACCTGAAGAGACATAATAGCTGCAAATTGAAGAGAGTTCTCACTAATGTTGAGCCATTAAAACATGTAATTACAATAATAATCAATTACAACAACAACATAAGATTCCTCCAGAGATTCTCAATGGAAAAGCCTGGACAGAGAGAATCGGTGGAAAGAGAAAGAGAATGAGTAGCGGCTGAAGAATCCAAAAAGAGCCTCTCCATGTTCTCTGCCAAATGAAGTTCTCGGTCCAGCTTGGAGGACGAGAGAGAGAGAGAGAGATAGAGTTTTTGGACATAGTGGAGTTCGGTCAATGGAGAATATGAGAGAGAATTAGTGGAGATTGCTTGAATTCAAAGAGAATCTTTTTAGAGAGGGCCCTTTTTTTTTTTTTTTTTTTTTTTTGGGAATTGAGGGTTCTCTTCTCTCTGCTCCCCCAACGAACGAAGCCCTTTTTAGTTTTTTCCACCTCTTTCCACAGCTAGAAGTTCTCCTCGCCTCCTCTAGTAGCTCTCTCCCCCAAATGCCCCCCCCCGGCAACTTCTTTTCTCATCATTGATGGCCGAAACTCCCTCTGCCAACATCCCTCTCTCCTTCTCTCGTCTAGCCTTTTCTCTTTGGTTTAATAAAGAACATGGAAATTAAGCCAAGGGAGAAAGGGGTGAAGGTTTATTAAAGGCTCATTTTGTAACATTTCTATTCCTAGGAATAGTTTCTTTTCAGAAACACTTTTTTCTATTTATGTTCTTGGGAACAATTTCTAAGTATTTAAAGGCATGTGATAACTAAACAAAATTTCTGTCATCGAAAGAAAAATACGTTTGGTAAGATCCTAAATATTTTTGTGATTTAAAATTTCTTTTAATTTATTAATAGTTTTATTATTATTATTTTTTTCATTTTCTTCTCCTTCCTCTAGTGGGTCACCGGCCTAGCCATGGCCTATTGGTGATTGGCCAAACGAGGCCAGGCGGGGTCCCCCTAACCATGGCTCAATGAGGCTCGACCTCGACTGGCCACCACAAGGTCAGCCTCGCCCACCCAGGCAATGCCGATCTTGCAGTGGTCGGGTGAGGTCAAGCCCCACCGTGGCCAAGTGAGACTTGGCCTCACCTTGGCTGGGTGAGGCTCAGCTTCGCTGCGCCACAGCAAGCGGTTGGGAGGGTTCCTTCGGTGGCCGACGAGCTTGGGGTGATCTCACTGAGGGCCGGCGAGGTCGCCAGGCCTTGTCTGGCAAGTTGCTGACATTGTTGAGGCTAACGACCAATTACAAGAAGAAGAGAGGAAGATAAAGAAAGAAAAGGAAGGAAAGAAAAGAAAAGAAAAAAAAAACTTGTTTCTTGTTTCTTGAGTTGTTGTCAGGAACAAGAAATGATTTTTTTTTCTTTCTTGTTTATGTTCTAAATTTGTTTCCGGAAACAATTTATTACCAGTAACAAAAAAATTACCAAACAAGTTCTTATTTTATTTATGTTATGGGGAACAAAAGAATATAAACATGTGTTTTAGGGAATGTTACCAAACAGCACCTAAATCTCAGAAGTCACCTTTTATGAATTCGATAAAACTTTTCCGTAATTTTGCCAATTTTCTAAAAGTCATATCAAGCTAAATACATCTTGGTACTTACCATTTCAAAATATAATCACAAATTCTATTACCTCATGCTATCGATCATGTACTAAAGTTATAATTTGTAACTTTAAAAGACGTCATGGAAATTCAATTCCCAATTTGGTTAATTTTTCCATCCACTCCTTTTCCTTACCCTCCGACCCCACCCCACCATCATTAAGAGGAATCGCCTGTTCAAAACCCCGGCTTAAACTTCAAAACCTAATAAATTCCACAATTAGCTTTTCTGTGTTGCTTCATTTTACCGAAAAAAAATCTAATGTACTTATTTTTCCTCACCCCGAGTGGACCCGGACTCGGGCGTTCATCGAGTCCAGAAACAGAAAATGATATTACCAAACAAAATAAATTAATTTCTCGTATCTGTAGAAAAAAATCTTTAAACAAAATTAGTCCTCCATGACACCACCACATGATGCCACGTTCTGCTGGAACTCACATCATATTTAGGTGTTGTTTGATAACGCTATGAGGAACACTTATTTTTGTTCATTTTTTTTCGAGAACAAAAATAGAATAGAAACACGTTTGGTAATATTTTTATTCCTGGGAACATGGTTTTCAGAACAGATTTGTAGCAGAAACAAGAAACAAAAACGAAAACAAAATTGTTTTTTTGTTTTCGAGAACAACTCAAGAAATTAGTCTTTCTTTTCTCTTTCTTCCTTTCTTTTCTTTTATTTTTGGGATATGTTCAGCAGAATTCCTAAAACTTGTCAAGAAAGTGCAATTGAGTCCTAAAACTTACAAAAAGTGCAATCAAGTCCTAAAACTTGTCAAGTTGGTTCAATTGAGTCCTAAAATTAACACCGTCAGATTTACTAACGGAAATTGCTGACGTGGCGTGACGTCATATTTTAAATGAATTTTTTATTTTTCATATGGCTTTTTAAAATTATTTTTTATTCAAAATCTTTAAAAATTAGATTAAAAATAAAAAGGAAAAGATAAATTTATTTTAAAAAACGAAACCATTCAAAAAAAAAAAAAGGCACTAGTGGAGCTTCCGCCACCACCCATCGTCGAGGGGGCCGGCGACGGTTGCCGGCCCTCACCCGCGAGGCCTCGCCGGCCTAGCCTAGGGTTGGCGATGATCGCCCAGATCTGGGCAAGCAGGTGTCGTTTGACGAGGCTTTGTCGGACGGGTCCGAAGGGGAGGAGCAACCGCAACTCAACGAGCTGGTCAACGAGGAGGATGAGGAGGAGCTCGAGGCCGTCGCCGCTTCGCTAGCTCTGCCGATGAGGACGACGCCGCCCCCGCCGCCGATGAGAATGGCGAGGCTAAGGAGGAGGAGGACCATGAGGTTCGGTTGCTCGGCGCACAGATTTGTGGGAGAGGCCGGAGGAAAGGGGCTAAGCGGGAGAAATTGAGGTTTGAGAGGGAGGAATCAATGTTTGAGAGAGAGAAATCAAGGTTGAGAGAGGAAGATCTGAGTCTGCAGGAGAGACTCAAGACTCATCCTGGCCCCCGTCACCTCTGTGGCATCGCTCGTTGTTGGCCCGACGACCAGCCATGAGCCTCGCTGTGCTGGGCTCGCTAGCCCAACACTCACCGCTTGTCTCAATGCCATCCCCGACGTAGTCGTCCTTACAGCCGCTCGTCTCGACGCCATCCGTGTTGCTCCCAAAACCCTACAGCTGCCTGTCTCCATCGGCGTCGCCCCCAGTCGCCGCCGTCCCCTGCGTCTCTTTCCTCGCTAGGCCCGACGCCTGCTGCTCGTTGTCCTCGTTGGCAGAGCTGGTGAAGCGGGTGATGGTTGCTCGCCCAGATCTGGGCGAGCATTGCCGACCCCAAGCAAGGGCTGGCGAGGCCTCGCCCAAGGCAGGCAATGGTTGCCGGCCCCCCGCGAGGGCCGGCGTGCCCAAATTTGGGCGTCCTCGCCCGACCTGGCAGGGGGTGGCCGACCCCTCCGACGATGGGCGGTGGCAAAAGCTCCATCGGTGTCTTTTTTTTTAGTAGTTTTTAAAAAAAAAAAATTAGCTTTCCCTTTTTAGTTTTTAATCTAATTTTTAAAGATTTTGAATAAAAATAATTTAAAAAAGCCATATGAAAAATAAAAAAAATTCATTTAAAATATGACTTTAGCGCCACGTTAGTAGTTTCCGTTAGTAAATCTGACGGTGTTAACTTTAGGACTCAATTGAACCAATCTGAGAAGTTTTAAAACTTGATTGCACTTTTTGTACGTTTTAGGACTCAATTGCACTTTCTTGACAAGTTTTAGGACTTATGCTAAATATATCCCTTATTTTTCTCTTCCTTTTTCTTCCCTAATTGGTCGCCGGCCACTAGCGAGGCTCGATCTAGCCTAGATTTGGCGAGGCCGAGCCTCACCTTGCCAGGACAAGGCCGAGCCCCACTCGCCCATGGCGAGACTTGGCCTCGCCTGACCACTGTGAGGTTGGCGTCGCCTAGGTGGGCAAGGTTGGCGTCACGGTGGCCAAGCGAGGTCGCCTCGGCTAGGGTGAGGCCAAGCCTCTCCGAGGCAAGGTGAGGCTCGAGGGGGAGGGGTCCCTCGCCAATGGTTTGCTGGCCATGGCCAAGGTCGGCAACTGGTTAGAGGAAGGAGAAGAAAAAAAGAAAGAAAAATGTAATAAAATTATTAATAAATTAAAAGAAATTCTAAGTTACAAAAATATTTGGGGTTATATTAAACGTATTTTTATTTTGGGAACATAAATTTTATATAGTTCCAAATATCTTAAAATATTTAGAAATTGTTCCTAGGTATAGAAATAGAAAAAAAAAAAATGTTTCTGAAAAGAAATTGTTCTCGATAATAGAAACGTTACAAAACGCACCCTAAGTAGGCAGCCACACCAGTCCACATGCTTTCATTTTATTTTTATTCATTTTCATCATATGTTTATTTAATTTCATTCTTTTTTTTTTACTATTTTATTATTAATTTTTTTTATCTTTTTGTATATTTATATATATATATATATATATATATATATATATGAAATGAATGGATACTTCAAAGGTCGACAAAAATTCGGGTTTCAACACATGCGAAGCATGTGGCTGTCCCTTCAATGTGATTGTAAATTTTTGGTGTTGATTTCGCTTAACGCCTTTGGAAAACTTAGATTAAACGGCAGCATTCATTTGGGATCTAAGTTATATAATGGAAATTATGAGATACTTCGGTCAGGTGCTCTCCAAATCTTATAGGCTATGACATTGACAAAGAGATCATAATGTTACATTTCTATTGTGACGACTCAGACCCGGGGCAGTACGGAGGGCTGGACTGAGATCGCCTTGGCAATACGCGGGTGAGGCTAAAGGCATGTCTCCCATCCCACATCGCTTAGAGGGAGAGTTCTGTACTAGTTTATAAAGGCTTGGGTCCCTTTAATCTGTATAATGCGTTTTAAAGCCGTGAGGACTCAGTGTCCAAAGCGGTCAATATTATACAGTAGGACCAGGTCGTTACATCTATACTTTCTATACATATTGCAAGATTTATGCGTCGAGGGCTGGTCGGTGTTGAAAGAACAGAGGCGCGTCTTTATCTCCTCGTCCGCTGCAATTCACCACAACCTTTGTGGAATCGGGGAGGGTCGGGCAGAGTTTCTCCAAATACGCCAGTGCATGAGCAGCCTCCATTGCTGGGATTATGCCTTCCAATCTAGATAGCAATTGGTATGCTGCAACCAAAAACAACACGTCACACGAATTAATCAGGATCGATTTTTGTATTCGTGGCTTCGTAAGGAATGGGCTGTGGGGTCGAATCGTTTACCGTTCAGGGCTTCTTCGTCGGTGACGGTATGGAATTCCGCTCGTCCCGTGTCTTTGAGGAAGCTCAGCTCCGGACCCACTCCTGGATACTGTAGCCTGGTAATCACAGTGGACAATAAGAACGATCATGGGTTTGGTTCAACATTTGCAAAACTCTCAGATCCCTTAGGCAAATACAAATGATGCTTGGAAATAGCTTTGGGGAAATGCAATTATATCTCCAAAACTCTCCAAAGGAGGTCTCGAGAAATTTGGAATATTGCATTTCCGAAATGTAAATACAAATTTTCCTCCTTCAAACTTTGCCCTCGCTCAACATCCAGGTCGCGCAACCCTAGCGAGGCTACTAGGGCTAGATCTGGCTTATTTAAAAAAGGCAAAAAGGCTTTCTAAAGTGTTATTTTGCCGAGCGCCATTTAAGTCAAAATTATTTTTCAATACAATTTAAAATTATAACTTATTAAACACTACTTACTTGTTGGAAAACTCTTGTAGCCCAAAGGTTTTTGGATTTTCTTAAAGACATTTCTCAAAATCGAATCAAACGCACATCTTGTGTAGAAGTTGAATAGAGAGCGATCTTTACCCGACGCCAACGGAGTGAGCACCAAGAACTTGGCCTTCCTGGTCCTGCAACAAGTAGCTCATGGCTCCATGGTAGACCCCAACATGGCCTGCGGCCAGAGTGGCCGCATGCCTCCCTGAGTCAAGGCCAAACCCAGCCGCCTCCACACCGACCAGCCTCACCCCCTCATCACCAACGAACTCATGGAAGATCCCCAGTGCATTGGAGCCACTCCCGATGCATGCCACCACCACGTCTGGCCGCCCTCCCCACCGCTCCATCGCCTGCCTCCTCGTCTCCCTCCCGATGATGGATTGGAACTCCCTCACCATGCTCGGGCATGGGTGCGGACCCACCACCGTCCCTGTCAGGTAATAGCTCACTTCCAAGTCGTTCACCCATTGCCTTATGGCCTCTGAGCTGGCATCCTTGAAGCTCCCTTCCACTTTGGTCACCTGCAAGATTGAACTAGCTGAGACTTCCAACTCATTGATTTGATGATGTTGGTGGGAAATTGATGGGGATCTAGCCAATGTTCATTTGAAATGTTTTGTATGTTTCACTGGAGGTTTCTCTTGCTCACTTTCAGCAATAACAAACTTGTGCAGATGCAACTTTATGCAAGTTGCATCTGGAATGGAAGTCCCTCTCTTTTATGTGCAAAAGCTGATATCGCTTTACGACACCGGTTCATGCGAGAGTATGCTAACCTGAGCACCTAGTAGCTTGATTAAGAACACATTAGAAGCTTGCTTCTCCATATCTTCAGAACCCATGAAGATGCTGCAATCCAGAGACAGCTTAGCGCACGCGGCGGTGGTTGCTACGCCGTGCTGGCCTGCTCCCGTCGCCGCCACCACCCTTCGCCTGCCCATGCGCTTGGCGATCATTGCCTGCGCGGTGGCATTGTTCATCTTGTGTGCGCCGCAGTGGTTGAGATCCTCTCTCTTCAGGTAAATGTCCGGCCCTTCTCCGTTCTCGTTCTTGTAGTAGTTGGTGAGCCGCTCTGCGAAGTACAAAGGCGTCTCCCTTCCGACGTAGTCCCTTAGAGCTATGGCCAGCTCCGCCTACAATTTTGTCAATCACAGTTTGGAAAGTATGTGTCAAGTTCATACATATGATCAGACACCCCGACAATTTCTCTTCCATAGTAGCAGCCCACGACTGAAAAAGATGGTAAAAGGAAAACGGCGCAGGGAAACAGTAGAAAAGAATGTTTCTTATTTCGTCCTAGAAGAGAAAGGTGTAAGTTGGAGTTAAAGAGGAATAAATACTGCTGATTATGAAACCAATAATTTATCATATCATTTTTTTTTTTTTTATGTGAGAAATCTCTCCTCACGAACCTGAAATTGAGCATCATGTAGAACAAAGTTGAACTCAGCTTCAAGCTTGCCCAAGCAACTAATCAACGTCTCAGGCACAAACTTCCCTCCATAAATCCCAAACTTGCCACTCCTCTCTCTTCTCTCAACCTCATCGATTTTTCTTTCGCGCAGCGCCCTCTCCACGTGCAAACGTTTCGACCCACTTTTCACGGCGCTAGCAGCCGCCAAGTTGTTACTTACAGCTCGTTGCATGCTAGAGAACGATCGTTCATTCCGAGCAAATGACAATTTGTTGGTGAGAAAGAGATCGGATTTGATGCTCGAAGTCATTGAGTGGAGAACGGATTTGAGGATCGGAAAGTAAGCAGCCGAGAGCTATTATGCAAACGAGCGATGTGGTTCCCTCGAGGATATCGAACGGGTATTTATACACGAACGGCGTCAAGGTCTCTTTCGAAGACTCAACGACAAAACATTGGTGGTTGGGCATGGTCCCTTCGGTGTTAATGGCAAACTTTCCGTCTCACATCCTGATCGATTTGGGCTCGTGGGGTTCATCCTTTCCGACTTGTCAAGCTCGTCTTGACCTGAATTCACATTTCTTTCTACATAAATCTTTTCATTTTCCTTTTCACACTTGACGTGCAACTCTTTTGTGTTTCTAATTCCAAATGTAATGCTTCGCCATTGGTATAAATAATTAGTTACTCGTGTAAAAAAAAATGGGTTAGTTCCCTAAAGAAAACCCCCGACTCTATCTCAATCTCGATTATATTAGAACCTTTTTTTTCTTTTCTTTTTTTAAATTTTCAACTTTCAGTCTAACTCTCAACTCTGCCAAGGTGTCCAAAAATCACCACGTGTCTCCCTCAAGATTAGTAATATTATTGGGTTGTTCTTATTTGATACAAAAGTAGGGATGTTGATGAAGATGTAGGTTCTGATAATGGACCGATGATTGGCCCCGATGTCAATAGTTTTGAAGAAATTTGTGGGGATTTTTGGACGTGCCGGCACATTTGGGATTAAAGTGAAAATATGTGAAATTTTGTGATTAATATGAAATATGGAAAATTTTCTCACATGTCCGTGTAAAGTTCTTATCCTGTTCCATCGAATATAAAGAGATGAACTTTCCCTCCCTGCGTTCGTGCCCCTTTCACTGTCGAATGAGTAGCGTGGGCCATCACTGTCGTGTTGGGAGTCTTTGTCCCAAATACCGATTGCAAAAATATTAAACGCGTGCGTTGATTGATCTTGCTTTTGCCCTTTCATGGCCATTTGGGAATAGGAACGATTTCTAGGTTCAATTTGATTTTGACCTCACCATGATAGGGAAATTGAGAGGCTCACTAGTGAATTCTGGAAGGCGCCATTGTTTTGATGGACTTCCAAGCTAATAGGAATCACCTTGATTTTAGAACAATCATCAAGATTTGGGGTGTGTTTTCTTCACAGGAAACTTAAGATTTGGAAAACATTTTTCCAAAAAATAATCACTTGTATTGCTTATAAAAATGAACAAATAAAAAATATTTTCATCACTCAAGAGAAAAAATGAGTCATAAATTGATTTTTAAGCAATATAACAAAATCACATTTTTAGATTTTTATTAAATAAACCCTTGTTTTAAAAGAGGTGCGAGATTGAACAGCTTTTTTTTTTCAAATTAATGAGTAACGTCTCCAACAACACGTAAAAAACCAATCAATTCTACCTCACCATTCTGACCAATAAAAATATCATCATCACGACCAGCAAGCCACACGCACACATTCCGACAGATATTTGCAGGATGGCCAGAATTTTCTCGTATGAAAGTAAGGGCATTTTTATGCGACACGAAACACGGCACCTTCTTGAATCATGCCTCTTTCTCACGAAAAATGCGGTGCCCTTTGATGCCACTTAAAAGTTGGGGCACAAACATCTCTTTCTATGAAAAACCTCATGAATAACATCTATTTAATAAATATAATAAGTGGCAGTTACAAGTTCTGTCCAGGCCACTCATCTTAACTTTTACAAAGATAAAAACGAAAAAAAAAAAAAACTATCGCAAAGGCTCTCTAAGTAGATTTCATATGAGTGATTATATTACTCATTTTCACGAGGATCGTTTTTTTTTTCCTTCATTCTCAATTAAAGTGAATTTTCTCCTACCGGTGTTCTTATTGATAAGCTACATCAAAGGACATGTCTGAATTTAAATTCAGTTGAACTTACTTGTGGGCAATATCCACAACTTAAATAGGCATGTGGACTGCTCCCTCCTTCCTCTTATGGTAAGTTTTGGCCCACCAGGTGAACACCCAACTTGCATAGGCACTTGGAAGGCTTGAAATACAAAGACATGGAGTAGGGATGAGAAGCAAACACTTGAAGGGACCGAAAAGACCCCGTGGGTAGCGTCTAGTAACTCTGACAAGCCCGCTGGTGGCACCACTAACTGATTTGGGAGATCGGCAGGTTGGACATTGATCCAGAACATCTATAATTATTTTGATTATCCTAAACAAGAAGGGGGTGTCTATACTACCATCACCATGATTTCTAAATATAGCATTATCCGAAAATTCATCGATACGTATAGTTTCTAACTCTTGTGCGGTCACAGAAACTTTTTTTTTTGATACCTCAAGTCCTATATCAAATGGGAGGTTCGGTTTGTATAGGAAATTTACTTGGAGATACCATCTCGGAATCTCATCACTTTTGAGTATTATCTCTATAGAAATTCGACATCATTGTTTATGGCCCTTGTCCTTTGAGCTTAACGATAAACAATGGTAGTTTGGCATGGCTCTTTGCTCTTAATGGCAAACATTTTAATTTCAATCTCATGTCCTAATTGGTTTAAGTTTCTGGGCCCGTCACCACTTTTTGAGCTTGTCTCAACCTGAATGAGGTTTCGTTCAAGATGTTTTTTCTTTTTGTTCCTTTTTACACATGATGCGCAACTTTTCTTTGTTTCTTATCTCATGTACGTGTTTTGCTGTTGGTATGAGTAGTTAGTTACCTATATTAAAAAAGAAATACCATATCAAGGAGTGATTGATATAGGGTGCGGAAAAAACAAATTTCTCATCTGGCTAGTGAAGTCAAAATCATTCCTTCCCTTTTCGCCATTGAATATAAGGAGATGAATTTAGTTTGATATAAGTAAAGTGAAGTGTCATAAATGGTTTCAGCCCAAAGGCTCGCACCATTTGCTATTGTAATACCAAGCCAGGTGGTTTGAACCTCACTAGTCGAAATGACCATAGGAACATCCCTAGAAACATTATGGACATCATGGGGTACCTTATTGTTTTTAGCCATCTTGATTTTCTGATAAACTCAACAAACAGTAAAAATTAACCACCTTAAGATTGTTGGAAAAATATAATTACGTATTAGAGAAAATATGCAACATTATTTTTGTAATCAGAAAAATAATATTTCCGAGAAGGCGATAACAAAATAAATAGGAGGTAAGGTACAACTAACCAAATCTCTCTAAGGCATTAGCTCCTACTAACGGTGCTAAGTAGCTTCATAAATTATGCCTCCTAAGATACAACACCTCAAACCCATTTGTATCAGTACTATACAAGTAGGACTTTGTTGATTACTTCTTGAAATCAGCACACTTTCAGCACACTTAGGGAACGAGTACAGAGAAAACTGAAGTAGTACTTTTAGGAGTATATATCCCACTTTTTTGAACTAAGGAGCATGTCTATTTATAGACAAGGGAAACATCTGCTGAAAATTGAAAGAATATGAATTAAAGAGTCATGTCAGTTACGTTCAATGGAAACATCTGCTGAAAATTGAAAGAATATGAATTAAAGAGTCATGTCAGTTATGTTCACATTACGCTCATATTATTATTGTTGTTGTTATTATTATTGTTGTTGTTGTTATTATTATTATTATTATTATTAAATTCATAAAACTGCAGCAATTAGGACATGACCTGAAGAGACATAATAGCTGCAAATTGAAGAGAGGTCTCACTAATGTTGAGCCATTAAAACATGTAATTACAATAATAATCAATTACAACAACAACATAAGATTCCTCCAGAGATTCTCAATGGAAAAACCTGGACAGAGAGAATCGGTGGAAAGAGAAAGAGAATGAGTAGCGGCTGAAGAATCCAAAAAGAGCCTCTCCATGTTCTCTGCCAAATGAAGTTCTCGGTCCAGCTTGGAGGACGAGAGAGAGAGAGAGATAGAGTTTTTGGACATAGTGGAGTTCGGTCAATGGAGAATATGAGAGAGAATTAGTGGAGATTGCTTGAATTCAAAGAGAATTTTTTTAGAGAGGGCCCTTGTTTTTTTTTTTTTTTTTTTTTTTTTTTTGGAATTGAGGGTTCTCTTCTCTCTGCTCCCCCAACGAACGAAGCCCTTTTTAGTTTTTTCCACCTCTTTCCACAGCTAGACGTTCTCCTCGCCTCCTCTAGTAGCTCTCTCCCCCAAATGCCACGCCCCCTCCCCCCCGGCAACTTCTTTTCTCATCATTGATGGGCGAAACTCCCTCTGCCAACATCCCTCTCTCCTTCTCTCGTCTAGCCTTTTCTCTTTGGTTTAATAAATAACATGGAAATTAAGCCAAGGGAGAAAGGGGTGAAGGTTTATTAAAGGCTCATTTTGTAACATTTCTATTCCTAGGAATAGTTTCTTTTCAGAAACACTTTTTTCTATTTATGTTCTTGGGAACAATTTTTGAGTATTTAAAGGCATGTGATAACTAAACAAAATTTCTGTCATCGGAAGAAAAATACGTTTGGTACTATCATAAATATTTTTGTTATTTGAAATTTCTTTTAATTTATTAATAATTTTATTACTTTTTTTTTTTTTCATTTTCTTCTCCTTCCTCTAGTGGGTTGCCGACCTGGCCATGGCCGGTTGGCGATTGGCCAGACGAGGCCAGGCGAGGATCCCCTAACCATGGCTCAACGAGGCTCAACCTCGACTAGCCACCGCAAGGTCGGCCTCACCCACTTAGGCGATGCCGATCTTGCGGTGGTCGGGTGAGGTCAAGCCCCACCGTGGCCAAGTGAGACTTGGCCTCACCTTGGCCGGTGAGGCTCGGCGCCGCGCCACGGCAAGCGGTTGGGAGGGTTCCTTCGGTGGCCGACGAGCTTGGGGTGATCTCACTGAGGGCCGGCGAGGTCGCCAGGCCTTGTCTGGCAAGTTGCTGACATTGTTGAGGCTAACGACCATTTACGGGAAGAAGAGAGGAAGATAAAGAAAGAAAAGGAAGCAAAGAAAAGAAAAGAAAAAAAAAACTTGTTTATTGTTTCTTGAGTTGTTGTCAGGAACAAGAAATGATTTTTTTTTCTTTCTTGTTTCTGTTCTAAATTTGTTTCGGAAACAATTTATTACCAGAACAAAAAATTACCAAACACGTTTTTATTTTATTTATGTTATGGGGAACAAAAGAACATAAACACGCGTTTCAGGGAACGTTACCAAACAGCACCTAAATCTCGGAAGTCACATTTTATGAATTCGATAAAACTTTTCTGTAATTTTGCCAATTTTCTAAAAGTCATATCAAACTAAATACATCTTGGTACTTACCATTTCAAAATATAATCACAAATTCTATTACCCCATGCTATCGATCATGTACTAAAGCTATAATTTGTAACTTTAAAAGACGTCATGGATATTCAATTCCCAATTTGGTTAATTTTTTCATCCACTCCTTTTCCTTACCCTCCGACCCCACCCCACCATCATTAAGAGGAATCGCCTGTTCAAAACCCCGGCTTAAACTTCAAAACCTAATAAATTCCACAATTAGCTTTTCTGTGTTGCTTCATTTTACCGAAAAAATCTAATGTACTTATTTTTCCTCACCCCGAGTGGACCCGGACTCGGGCGTTCATCGAGTCCAGAAACAGAAAATGATATTACCAAACAAAATAAATTAATTTCTCGTATCTGTAGAAAAAAATCTTTAAACAAAATTAGTCCTCCATGACACCACCACACGATGCGACGTTCTGCTGGAACTCACATCATATTTAGGTGCTGTTTGATAACGCTCTAAGGAACACTTATTTTTGTTCATTTGTTTTCGAGAACAAAAATAGAATAGAAACACGTTTGGTAATATTTTTATTCCTGGGAACATGGTTTTCGGAATAGATTTGTAGCAGAAACAATAAACAAAAACGAAAACAAAATTGTTTTTTTGTTTTCGGGAACAACTCAAGAAATTAGTCTTTCTTTTCTCTTTCTTCCTTTCTTTTCTTTTATTTTTGGGATATGTTAAGCAGAATTCCTAAAACTTGTCAAGAAAGTGCAATTGAGTCCTAAAACTTACAAAAAGTGCAATCAAGTCCTAAAACTTGTCAAGTTGGTTCAATTGAGTCCTAAAGTTAACACCGTCAGATTTATTAACAAAAATTGCTGACGTGGCGTGACGTCATATTTTAAATGAATTTTTAAATTTTTCATATGGCTTTTTAAAATTATTTTTTATTCAAAATCTTTAAAAATTAGATTAAAAATAAAAAGGAAAAGATAAATTTATTTTAAAAACGAAACCGTTCAAAAAAAAAAAAAAAAAAAAGGCACTAGTGGAGCTTCCGCCGCCACCCATCGTCAGAGGGGCCGGTGACGGTTGCCGGCCATCACCCAGGCGAGGCCTCGCCAGCCCTAGCCTAGGGTTGGCGATGATCGCCCAGATCTGGGCGAGCAGGTGTCGTTTGACGAGGCCTTGTCGGACGGGTCCGAAGGGGAGGAGCAACCGCAGCTCAACGAGTTGGTCAACAAGGAGGATGAGGAGGAGCTCGAGGCCGTCGCCGCTTCGCTAGCTCTGCCGATGAGGACGACGTTGCCCCCGCCGTCGATGAGAATGGCGAGGCTAAGGAGGAGGAGGACCATGAGGTTCGGTTGCTCGGCGCACGATTTGTGGGAGAGGCCGGAGGAGAGAGGGCCGAGCGGGAGAAATTGAGGTTTGAGAGGGAGGAATCAATGTTTGAGAGAGAGAAATCAAGGTTGAGAGAGGAAGATCTGAGTCTGCAGGAGAGACTCAAGACTCATCCTGGCCCCCGTCACCTCTGTGGCATCGCTCGTTGTTGGCCCGACGACTAGCCATGAGCCTCACCGTGCTTTGGGCTCGCCCCCAACACTCACCGCTTGTCTCAATGCCATCCCCGACGTAGTCGTCCTTACAGCCGCTCGTCTCGACGCCATCCGTGTTGCTCCCAAAACCCTACAGCTGCTGTCTCCATCGGCGTCGCCCCCAGTCACCGCCGTCCCTGCGTCTCTTTCCTCGCTAGGCCCAACGCCCGCTGCTCGTTGTCCTCGTTGCGGCTGGCGGCGGGTGACGGTTGCTCGCCCGGATCCGGCGAGCATTGCCGACCCCAAGCGAGGGTCGGCGAGGCCTCGCCCAAGGCGGGCAATGGTCGCCGGCCCCCCGCGAGGGCCAGCGTGCCCAGATTTGGGCGTCCTCGCCCGACCTGGCAGGGGGTGGCCGACCCCTCCGACGATGGGCGGTGGCGGAAGCTCCACCGGTGTCTTTTTTTTTTTTAATAGTTTTTTTAAAAAAAAATTAGCTTTCCCTTTTTAGTTTTTAATCTAATTTTTAAAGATTTTGAATAAAAATAATTTAAAAAAGCCATATGAAAAATAAAAAAATTCATTTAAAATATGACTTTAGCGCCACGTTAGTAGTTTATGTTAGTAAATCTGACGGTGTTAACTTTAGGACTCAATTGAACCAATCTGAGAAGTTTTAAGACTTGATTGCACTTTTTGTACGTTTTAGGACTCAATTGCACTTTCTTGACAAGTTTTAGGACTTATGCTAAATATATCCCTTATTTTTCTCTTCCTTTTTTCTTCCCCTAATTGGTTGCTGGCCACTAGCGAGGCTCGATCTAGCCTGGATTTGGCGAGGCTGAGCCTCACCTGGCCAAGACAAGGCCGAGCCTCACTCGCCCATGGCGAGTCTTGGCCTCGCCTGACCACTGTGAGGTTGGCGTCGCCTAGGTGGGCAAGGTTGGCGTCACGGTGGCCAAGCGAGGTCGCCTCGGCTAGGGTGAGGCCAAGCCTCTCCAAGGTAAGGCGAGGTTGGAGGGGGGGTCCCTCACCAATGGTTTGCTGGCCATGGCCAAGGTTGGCAACTGGTTAGAGGAAGGAGAAGAAAAAGAGAAAGAAAAATGTAATAAAATTATTAATAAATTAAAAGAAATTCTAAGTTACAAAAATATTTGGGGTTATATTAAACGTATTTTTATTTTGGGAACATAAATTTTATATAGTTCCAAATATCTTAAAATATTTAGAAATTGTTCCTAGGTATAGAAATAGAAAAAAATGTTTCGAAAAGAAATTGTTCTCGATAATAAACGTTACAAAACGCACCTAAGTGGGCCAGCCACACCAGCCCACATGCTTTCATTTTATTTTTATTCCTTTTCATCATATGTTTATTTAATTTCATTCTTTTTTTTACTATTTTATTATTAATTTTTTTTTATCTTTTTGTATATTTTTAATTATATATATATATATGAAATGGATCGATACTTCAAAGGTCGACAAAAATTCGGGTTTCAACACATGCGAAGCATGTGGCTGTCCCTTCAATGTGATTGTAAATTTTTGGTGTTGATTTCGCTTAACGCCTTTGGAAAACTTAGATTAAACGGCAGCATTCATTTGGGATCTAAGTTATATAATGGAAATTATGAGATACTCCGGTCAGGTGCTCTCCAAATCTTATAGGCTATGACATTGACAAAGAGATCATAATGTTACATTTCTATTGTGACGACTCAGACCCGGGGCAGTACGGAGGGCTGGACTAAGATCGCCTTGGCAGTACGCGGGTGAGGCTAAAGGCATGTCTCCCGTCCCACATCGCTTAGAGGGAGAGTTCTGTGCTAGTTTATAAAGGCTTGGGTCTCTTTAATCTGTATAATGCGTTTTAAAGCCGTGAGGACTCAGTGTCCAAAGCGGTCAATATTATACAGTAAGACCAGGTCGTTACATCTATATTTTCTATACATATTGTAAAAAATCGTTTTTGCTCCTTGTTGATAGTTCGCCTAGCTTTTAAGCTAAATTAGAGGTTCAAATATCATCAGTCTAGAACTTTTTATCCTTAGAAAGAAGTTCTGGTTAGCACCTCATTGGCCTTCTTCCTTTTGGATCTCCACTCAGTTCTTTGTGACCCCACTCCTGTCTTTTTCTCGTATTTGCTGCATGTGGAAAGAATAAGCACAAGTTTTGCAGCTCTGACAGAATGTCATAAACACGGGAACTTGCTTATGATCTCCAGCAGTAAATACTTCTCCAATATACTGAGGAGTAGTGAAATTGTGGTGATTGAAGTAGTTGGCCATGTTAAATTTCCATCTTTCAACTCCAAGCAATATTGTATGATGAAGAATCATCTTCAATAAGGAAAGATTGGAAGTTGAAACCGAACAAGCTTGGTGGTTGTAACTTCTAGATATGTAAACCTACACGTTGGATTGTCATATGATTTGCAGCAGTACTCTGATCATGTGCAGATGCACTTGCATTGCATCTCAAGGACCAGAAGAAAAATCAATTTCCACCTGTTAATTCCCTACTGCTCACATTACCTTTCTTTAACTATATTGTGAAATTCCATTACAACTACGGCCTTCTTTTGGATTCAATAACATGCTGTTCATTTTGTTACACAATTCCTTTTATAATGTGATGCAGGTGGGAGGCCTCGGTGATGTTGTGACTAGTCTATCCCGTGCTGTTCAAAAATTAAATCACAATGTTGACATTGTTCTTCCGAAGTATGATTGTTTGAACCTTGGAAATGAATTTTTTAGCATAATCTAGTGGGACCACCACACACTTACTAGGTGTTATGTGTATCTTGCGTGTGAAGCATTTTTGAAACGGTGCACATTGGGACATTGGTCCTCGACCAGCCTCGAAAGTGCGAAATGGACCAATTCTCCCTAAAATCAGATCTAACTGGCCGGTTGCCGAGTAGATCTAGGCCCAATGCTCACCCTTAGCTTCTTCTTCTCCCCCAAAAAGGCGTTTTTTGGTAATCTATCTATTCAATTTGTTAGACTTTTGATAAGCATCGCTATCAACCCAACAAAAATCGGAGGAGGATCTACAAAACAACGTCGTCGACGTCGTCGTCATGCGCCACGGCTCAAGTCGCGACCATTTCCAAGAAAACAGAAAGCCGCCCTCCGTTCTCATCAGGCGACGTCAACTCAAAATGCCGCTACGAAAAGAAGAAGAAGAAGAAGAAGAAGAAGAAGAAAATAAAAGAAAAATAAAATTAAAGTATCCGGTGAAGCTGAGTAGACCAACTACCAAGCTGCCAACCCGTGCCAAGTCGCCTGTAAACATCCCGCCCCACGCGCCCACATCACGCGTGGGGTACACTCGTCCTAGTCATCGTCATCGTCCCTGTCCTTGCGCGTTCAAAAGAATTCAAAAAATTTCAAAAAAATATTTAAAAATTGCCACATCAGCAATGGGGCACCGGCCGATGTCCACGTCAGCGTCGGCAGGCCAAAATTGGCCGGATGGATTGAATTAGTACTGATCTAAAAAGGTTTAGAACTGAATTTGTCCGATTGAAAAGTTTAGGACTGAATTAGTATCAATACAATAAGTTTATGATTTTTTTTAAATACTTTTCCCGAGTGTCTAGAAAAACATTGAAAATATTGACATGAAAAAGTCATGCACAATGATGCATTTTTATGTTGTTTGCAAACACTTTGATACTAATTTTTGTTAATACAAAATAATGAAATTTCAATGGCATTTTACCAAAAATCCTTATTTTTTGCAAAGTTTTGATATAATTAGATTCCACCTTTAAGTTTGGTGAAGGGGAACATAACTGTCATTTTGTCTTTGAAAAGCTTTAAAGAGTTTTTTATTTTTATTTTTGTGTGATTTCATCTAATCATCCCATAATATGTATATGTATTTGTATATGTATATAGAAAAAAGATTAAAAAAAAAAAAAAAGATTTGATGGTGATATGCACACTAAAAATGTACAAAAATTTACAAACTCGTGACTGTTTTAAAAAGTTATCTATGTTAATTTTTTTATATAGATTTTATTGGACAATTAATCCATAAATCCTCTTAGTTTAGTCGGTTTGGCCTGACCTCCCCTCCCACCTCCCTTCCTCCTTCTCTGCCGGCGCAGACCCTTCCATTCGCTTTATTAATCCATCCCCATTCTTCCTTCAGTTGCTTTCGCATTGCTTCTCCTCACCTCAACGCCGTCGCCGCTCATCTCAAACGGCCAATTTGCTCCGGTCGTCCCGTGGGACCCGCCTCGTCCGTCCGCGTCCCCAGTCGCGCTCCATTCGCCATCGCCCAATAGCCGTCGTCGTCGGCCATCTCCGCTTTCGATTCCTCACGAGGATTGCGGTATGAAAACACGGCCTTAGGGATTAGGGTTTGCAAATGGGTGTTCCGTAATTTTTGGGTTTTTACTGTAGCTGTAGCACTCATTCTGTGGTATTCTCTGATTTTCTCATTTAGATGGCCGAGAAACTAGATGTGGAAGCGATTCCCATGAATGTTGAATGGGAGACCCAAAAAAGAATTTTTGCGGAGATTGGAATGTTCTTAGATGGTTTGGTGAACCTATTGTCGCATGAAAACAAGGTCTTAGGGTTTAAGCTAGTTGAATTCAAAAGTTGGTTTTTACGATTTGAGAGTGTTCGTGCGACAAGATTATAGCGGGAGAATTCGATTATGAGGAATCAGGTGACATTGTACGAAGAGAAGAAATCTGAAATTGACAGCTTGATTGAAAAGTTGAGAGCAAATTTTGCTAGCGCCAGAAGGCTTCGGGAACAGTCTATTGATGACTGTTTTACTCAGCTGACAGATTTGAAATTGTTGATGTCGAGTGCAGAGGGTAGAATAAAAGATATTCGTGGTATGTTACGCATATTTGAGGACATGCTTAATAGAATAGAAAATCATATCAAACTTCATTGCTTTGCGGTCGACATAGAAACTAGAATTGTTGACTTAGAAAAGATTTGATGGTGATATGCACACTAAAAATGTACAAAAATTTACAAACTCGTGACTGTTTTAAAAAGTTATCTATGTTAATTTTTTTATATAGATTTTATTGGACAATTAATCCATAAATCCTCTTAGTTTAGTCGGCTTGGCCTACCTCCCCTCCCACCTCCCTTCCTCCTTCTCTGCCGGCGCAGACCCTTCCATTCGCTTTATTAATCCATCCCCCTTCTTCCTTCGCAAATTTCCATTGCTTCTCCTCACCTCAACGCCGTCGCCGCTCATGTCGCCGTCGCCGTCGCCGCTCATCTCAAACGGCCAATTTGCTCCGGTCGTCCCGTCAGACCCGCCTCGTCCGTCCGCGTCCCCAGTCGCTCTCCAGTCGCCATCACCCAATAGCCGTCGTCGTCATCGCCCATCTCCGCTTTCGATTCCTCACGAGGATTGCGGTATGAAAACACGGCCTTAGGGATTAGGGTTTGCAGATGGGTGTTCCGTAATTTTGGGTTTTTACCGTAGCCGTAGCACTCATTCTCGTGGTATTCTTTGATTTTCTCATTTAGATGGCCGAGAAACTAGATGTGGAAGCGATTCCCATGAATGTTGAATGGGAGACCCAAAAAAGAATTTTTGCGGAGATTGGAATGTTCTTAGATGGTTTGGTGAACCTATTGTCGCATGAAAACACGGTCTTAGGGTTTAAGCTAGTTGAATTCAAAAGTTGGTTTTTACGATTTGAGAGTGTTCGTGCGACAAGATTACAGCGGGAGAATTCGATTATGAGGAATCAGGTGACATTGTACGAAGAGAAGAAATCTGAAATTGACAGCTTGATTGAAAAGTTGAGAGCAAATTTTGCTAGCGCCAGAAGGCTTCGGGAACATCTATTGATGACTGTTTTACTCAGGTGACATTTGAAATTGTTGATGCCGAGTGCAGAGGGTAGAATAAAAGATATTCGTGGTATGTTACGCATATTTGAGGACATGCTTAATAGAATAGAAAATCATATCAAACTTCATTGCTTTGCGGTCGACATAGAAACTAGAATTGTTGACTTAGAAAAAGATTTGATGGTGATATGCACACTAAAAATGTACAAAAATTTACAAACTCGTGACTGTTTTAAAAAGTTATCTATGTTAATTTTTTTATATAGATTTTATTGGACAATTAATCCATAAATCCTCTTAGTTTAGTCGGCTTGGCCTGACCTCCCCTCCCACCTCCCTTCCTCCTTCTCTGCCGGCGCAGACCCTTCCATTCGCTTTATTAATCCATCCCCCTTCTTCCTTCAGTTGCTTTCCATTGCTTCTCCTCACCTCAACGCCGTCGCCGCTCATCTCGCCGTCGCCGTCGCCGCTCATCTCAAACGGCCAATTTGCTCCGGTCGCCCGTCGGACCCGCCTCGTCCGTCCGCGTCCCCGGGCGCTCCGGTCGCCATCGCCCAATAGCCGTCGTCGTCGCCCATCTCCGCTTTCGATTCCTCACGAGGATTGCGGTATGAAAACACGGCCTTAGGGATTAGGGTTTGCAGATGGGTGTTCCGTAATTTTTGGGTTTTTACTGTAGCTGTAGCACTCATTCTATGGTATTCTCTGATTTTCTCATTTAGATGGCCGAGAAACTAGATGTGGAAGCGATTCCCATGAATGTTGAATGGGAGACCCAAAAAAGAATTTTTGCGGAGATTGGAATGTTCTTAGATGGTTTGGTGAACCTATTGTCGCATGAAAACACGGTCTTAGGGTTTAAGCTAGTTGAATTCAAAAGTTGGTTTTTACGATTTGAGAGTGTTCATGCGACAAGAGTACAGCGGGAGAATTCGATTATGAGGAATCAGGTGACATTGTACGAAGAGAAGAAATCTGAAATTGACAGCTTGATTGAAAAGTTGAGAGAAAATTTTGCTAGCGCGAGAAGGCTTCGGGAACAGTCTATTGATGACTGTTTTACTCAACTGACAGATTTGAAATTGTTGATGCCGAGTGCAGAGGGTAGAATAAAAGATATTCGTGGTATGTTACGCATATTTGAGGACATGCTTAATAGAATAGAAAATCATATCAAACTTCATTGCTTTGCGGTCGACATAGAAACTAGAATTGTTGACTTAGAAAAAGATTTGATGGTGATATGCACACTAAAAATGTACAAAAATTTACAAACTCGTGACTGTTTTAAAAAGTTATCTATGTTAATTTTTTTTATATAGAGTTTATTGGACAATTAATCCATAAATCCTCTCAGTTTAGTCGGCTTGGCTTGACCTCCCCTCCCACCTCCCTTCCTCCTTCTCTGCCGGTGCAGACCCTTCCATTCGCTTTATTAATCCATCCCCCTTCTTCCTTCCTTGCTTTCCATTGCTTCTCCTCACCTCAACGCCGTCGCCGCTCATCTCGCCGTCGCCGTCGCCGCTCATCTCAAACGGCCAATTTGCTCCGGTCGTCCCGTCGGACCCGCCTCGTCCGTCCGCGTCCCCAGTCGCGCTCCAGTCGCCATCGCCCAATAGCCGTCGTCATCGCCCATCTCCGCTTTCGATTCCTCACGAGGATTGCGGTATGAAAACACGGCCTTAGGGATTAGGGTTTGCAGATGGGTGTTCCGTAATTTTTGGGTTTTTACTGTAGCTGTAGCACTCATTCTGTGGTATTCTCTGATTTTCTCATTTAGATGGCCGAGAAACTAGATGTGGAAGCGATTCCCATGAATGTTGAATGGGAGACCCAAAAAATAATTTTTGCGGAGATTGGAATGTTCTTAGATGGTTTGGTGAACCTATTGTCGCATGAAAACACGGTCTTAGGGTTTAAGCTAGTTGAATTCAAAAGTTGGTTTTTACGATTTGAGAGTGTTCGTGCGACAAGATTACAGCGGGAGAATTCGATTCTGAGGAATCAGGTGACATTGTACGAAGAGAAGAAATCTGAAATTGACAGCTTGATTGAAAAGTTGAGAGCAGATTTTGCTAGCGCTAGAAGGCTTCGGGAACAGTCTATTGATGATTGTTTTACTCAGCTGACAGATTTGAAATTGTTGATGGCGAGTGCAGAGGGTAGAATAAAAGATATTCGTGGTATGTTACGCATATTTGAGGACATGCTTAATAGAATAGAAAATCATATCAAACTTCATTGCTTTGCGGTCGACATAAAACTAGAATTGTTGACTTAGAAAAAGATTTGATGGTGATATGCACACTAAAAATGTACAAAAATTTACAAACTCGTGACTGTTTTAAAAAGTTATCTATGTTAATTTTTTTATATAGATTTTATTGGACAATTAATCCATAAATCCTCTTAGTTTAGTCGGCTTGGCCTGACCTCCCCTCCCACCTCCCTTCCTCCTTCTCTGCCGGCGCAAACCCTTCCATTCGCTTTATTAATCCATCCCCCTTCTTCCTTCAGTTGCTTTCCATTGCTTCTCCTCACCTCAACGCCGTCGCCGCTCATCTCGCCGTCGCCGTCGCCGCTCATCTCAAACGGCCAATTTGCTCCGGTCGTCCCGTCGGACCCGCCTCGTCCGTCCGCGTCCCCAGTCGCGCTCCAGTCGCCATCACCCAATAGCCGTCGTCGTCGCCCATCTCCGCTTTCGATTCCTCACGAGGATTGCGGTATGAAAACACGGCCTTAGGGATTAGGGTTTGCAGATGGGTGTTCCGTAATTTGTGGGTTTTTACTGTAGCTGTAGCACTCATTCTGTGGTATTCTCTGATTTTCTCATTTAGATGGCCGAGAAACTAGATGTGGAAGCGATTCCCATGAATGTTGAATGGGAGACCCAAAAAAGAATTTTTGCGGAGATTGGAATGTTCTTAGATGGTTTGGTGAACCTATTGTCGCATGAAAACACGGTCTTAGGGTTTAAGCTAGTTGAATTCAAAAGTTGGTTTTTACGATTTGAGAGTGTTCGTGCGACAAGATTACAGCGGGAGAATTCGATTCTGAGGAATCAGGTGACATTGTACGAAGAGAAGAAATCTGAAATTGACAGCTTGATTGAAAAGTTGAGAGCAAATTTTGCTAGCGCCAGAAGGCTTCGGGAACAGTTTATTGATGACTTGTTTTTTACTCGGTGACATTTGAAATTGTTGATGCCGAGTGCGAGAGGGTAGAATAAAAGATATTCGTGGTATGTTACGCATATTTGAGGACATGCTTAATAGAATAGAAAATCATATCAAACTTCATTGCTTTGCGGTCGACATAGAAACTAGAATTGTTGACTTAGAAAAAGATTTGATGGTGATATGCACACTAAAAATGTACAAAAATTTACAAACTCGTGACTGTTTTAAAAAGTTATCTATGTTAATTTTTTTATATAGATTTTATTGGACAATTAATCCATAAATCCTCTTAGTTTAGTCGGCTTGGCCTGACCTCCCCTCCCACCTCCCTTCCTCCTTCTCTGCCGGCGGCACCCTTCCATTCGCTTTATTAATCCATCCCCCTTCTTCCTTCGCTTGCTTTCCATTGCTTCTCCTCACCTCAACGCCGTCGCCGCTCATCTCGCCGTCGCCGTCGCCGCTCATCTCAAACGGCCAATTTGCTCCGGTCGTCCCGTCGGACCCGCCTCGTCCGTCCGCGTCCCCAGTCGCGCTCCAGTCGCCATCGCCCAATAGCCGTCGTCGTCGCCCATCTCCGCTTTCGATTCCTCACGAGGATTGCGGTATGAAAACACGGCCTTAGGGATTAGGGTTTGCAGATGGGTGTTCCGTAATTTTTGGGTTTTTACTATAGCTGTAGCACTCATTCTGTGGTATTCTCTGATTTTCTCATTTAGATGGCCGAGAAACTAGATGTGGAAGCGATTCCCATGAATGTTGAATGGGAGACCCAAAAAAGAATTTTTGCGGAGATTGGAATGTTCTTAGATGGTTTGGTGAACCTATTGTCGCATGAAAACACGGTCTTAGGGTTTAAGCTAGTTGAATTCAAAAGTTGGTTTTTACGATTTGAGAGTGTTCATGCGACAAGATTACAGGCGGGAGAATTCGATTATGAGGAATCGGGTGACATTGTACGAAGAGAAGAAATCTGAAATTGACAGCTTGATTGAAAAGTTGAGAGCAAATTTTGCTAGCGCCGAAAGGCTTCGGGAACAGTCTATTGATGATTGTTTTACTCAGCTGACAGATTTGAAATTGTTGATGCCGAGTGCAGAGGGTAGAATAAAAGATATTCGTGGTATGTTACGCATATTTGAGGACATGCTTAATAGAATAGAAAATCATATCAAACTTCATTGCTTTGCGGTCGACATAGAAACTAGAATTGTTGACTTAGAAAAAGATTTGATGGTGATATGCACACTAAAAATGTACAAAAATTTACAAACTCGTGACTGTTTTAAAAAGTTATCTATGTTAATTTTTTTATATAGATTTTATTGGACAATTAATCCATAAATCCTCTTAGTTTAGTCGGCTTGGCCGACCTCCCCTCCCACCTCCCTTCCTCCTTCTCTCGCCGGCGTAGACCCTTCCATTCGCTTTATTAATCCATCCCCCTTCTTCCTTCAGTTGCTTTCCATTGCTTCTCCTCACCTCAACGCCGTCGCCGCTCATCTCGCCGTCGCCGTCGCCGCTCATCTCAAACGGCCAATTTGCTCCGGTCGTCCCCCGTCGGACCCGCCTCGTCCGTCCGCGTCCCCGGCCGCGCTCCAGTCGCCATCGCCCAATAGCCGTCGTCGTCGCCCATCTCCGCTTTCGATTCCTCACGAGGATTGCGGTATGAAAACACGGCCTTAGGGATTAGGGTTTGCAGATGGGTGTTCCGTAATTTTTGGGTTTTTACTGTAGCTGTAGCACTCATTCTCGTGGTATTCTCTATTTTCTCATTTAGATGGCCGAGAAACTAGATGTGGAAGCGATTCCCATGAATGTTGAATGGGAGACCCAAAAAATAATTTTTGCGGAGATTGGAATGTTCTTAGATGGTTTGGTGAACCTATTGTCGCATGAAAACACGGTCTTAGGGTTTAAGCTAGTTGAATTCAAAAGTTGGTTTTTACGATTTGAGAGTGTTCATGCGACAAGATTACAGCGGGAGAATTCGAGTCTGAGGAATCGGGTGACATTGTACGAAGAGAAGAAATCTGAAATTGACAGCTTGATTGAAAAGTTGAGAGCAGATTTTGCTAGCGCCAGAAGGCTTCGGGAACAGTCTATTGATGACTATTTTACTCAGCTGACAGATTTGAAATTGTTGATGCCGAGTGCAGAGGGTAGAATAAAAGATATTCGTGGTATGTTACGCATATTTGAGGACATGCTTAATAGAATAGAAAATCATATCAAACTTCATTGCTTTGCGGTCGACATAGAAACTAGAATTGTTGACTTAGAAAAGGAAATGGAGGGAGCTGAAAACCAGGCAGACAACGTCATGGGTGTGCATGGAGCCCTCGTTGGAGTATATTCTCTGTTCTACAATGTGGGCAGCTTGCTGCTTCGAAATCGTATTGGTTGCAAATGGTCTCCTTGGGGCTTTGTGATGATCGTGCTGCTTTTTGCCATTGTGTTGGGGATCCAAGTTTTCATCTCATATCGGAGGATACAAAATACTGTCAAGATGGGTGGGATTTTGCAAAGACAATTGGATGACTTGAGGCGGGATGCCTTGAAATTCAACAACACTTCTGGAGACGAATCATCATCATATGGGAGCACATCACATCGTCCAACCTATTTATCGAGGGAGAGTTTGTTGTTTCTTGCTTCAACGCCTGATATAGAGAAAAGTATGTTGGGATTAGCCCAGCGTTACCTGTATCAACTGATCATCCCAGCTATAGGCCTGATTATCATATTCAGCGGAATTATATATTCTGTTTATCAAGATTGCGGTAAGATAATTTCTTTGTGCCTTTTTTGAGTTATGTTCAAGTACTAATGTTTGGTCTGATGTGCTGATGCCTCTATGCTTCTGTGAGGTTTGATTTTCAGTAGTTGAAATAGTTGCAGTTTTCAATGATACAGGATAAAAATAGGAGAAAGAACTGGGTCCTGAAGGCGTGGGAGAGAAGAAGAAGTTGGCCGGTAGTTTTTGCAACAGAGGCCATGACAAACCTCGCTTGAACTTTGAGCGGTTTAGAGTAGGAGGCCTTATTTTGTATAGCGGTTAGAGTAGGAGATCTAGTATGGTGGGTAGAGTAGGAGGCGGCATCATTTTGGCATCTTGTATATTTGCACGCTAGATGTGTTGCTTATATGTCAATTCTGTCTATACATAGTTTCTTTTTGAACTAGTAGAGAGAAAACTGGAGTAGGAGTATATATTCACTTTTTGAACTAAGGAGCATGTCTATTTATAGACATTGTTATTGTTATTGTTATTGTTATGGTTATCGTTATCATTATCGTTATCGTTATCGTTATTATTAAATTCATAAAACTGCAGCAATTAGGACATGACCTGAAGAGACATAATAGCTACGAATTGAAGAGACGTCTCACTAATATTGAGCCATTAAAATCTGTAATTACAATAATAATCAATTACAGTAACAACATAAGATTCCTCTAGAGATAATCAATGGAAAAATCTAGACAAAGAGAATCGGTGGAAAGAGAAAGAGAGAGAATGAGTAGCGGCTTAAGAATTCAAAAAGAGCCTCTCCATATTCTCTGCCAAATGAAGTTCTCGGTCTAGCTTGGAGGACGAGAGAGAGAGAGAGAGAGAGAGAGAGAGAGAGAGAGAGAGAGTTTTTGGACATAGTGGAGTTCGGTCAATGGAGAAGATTAGAGAGAATCAGTGGAGATTGCTTGAATTCAAAGAGAATTTTTTCAGAGAGGTTTTTTTTTTTTTTTTTTTTTTTTTTTGGTTGTGAGGGTTCTCTCTCCGCACCCCCGACGAACGAAGCCCTTTTCAGTTTTTTTCCACCTCTCTCCACAGCTAGACGTTCTCCTCGCCTCCCCTAGTATTTCTCTCCCTAGTATTTCTCTCCCCAAATGGCCAACGCCTCCCCCCTCTGCAACTTCTTTTCTCATTGATGGTCGAAACTCCCTCTGCCAACATCCCTCTCTCCCTCTCCGTCCAGCTTTTTCTCTTTGGTTTAATAAAGAACATGGGAAGTTAGGCTAAGGGAGAAAGGGCTGAAGGTTTACTAAAAGCGAGTGTGGTAATGTTTTTATTCCTGGGAAAAGTTTCTTTTAAGAAACACTTCTTTTTTTTCTATTTCTATTCTTGGGAACATTTTCTAAGTATTTAAAGGAGTGTAATAACTAAACAAAATTTATGTTATCGGAAGAAAAATATGTTTGGTACGATCCTCAATATTTTTATGATTTAAAATTTCTTTTAATTTATTAATAATTTTATTATTTTTTCTTTTCTTTTCTTTTTTCATTTTTTCTCCTTCCTCTAACGAGTCATCGGCCTGGCCATGGCCAATTGGCGATTGGCTAGATGAGGCCAAGCGAGGTCCCCCTAAGCCTTGCCGTGGCTCGGCGAGGCTCGACCTTGAGCGGCCACCATAAGGTCGGCCTCGCCCTCACCCACCCAGGCGATGCTAATCTTGCGGTGGTCGGGTGAGGCTTAGCTTCGTTGCACCATAGCGAGCGGTCGAGGGGGCCCCTTTGGTGGCCGACGAGCTTGGGGTGATCTCACCAAGGGCCGGCGAGGTCGCTAGGCCTCGTTTGGCTAGTCGTCGACATTGTTGAGGCCAACAACCGGTTATAGGAAGAAGAGAGGAAGAAAAAGAAAGAAAAAAAAGGAAAAAAAAAAAAAAAAAAAAAAAAAAATAACTTGTTTCTTGTTTCTTGAGTTGTTGTCAAGAACAAGAAACGATTTTGTTTTTATTTCTTATTTCCATTCTAAATTTATTTTCGAGAACAATTTATTCCCAGGAACAAAAAAATTACCAAACACGTTTCTATTTTATTTATGTTATGAGGAAAAAAAGAACATAAACACGTGTTTCAGGGAACGTTACCAAACAACACCTAAATCTCGGAAGTCGCCTTTTATGAATTCGATAAAACTTTTCCATAATTTTGCCAATTTTCTAAAAGTCATATCAAACTGAATACATCTTGGTACTTACCATTTCAAAATGTAATCACAAATTCCCCATGCTATCGATCATGTACTAAAGTTACAAATTGTAACTTTAAAAGACGTCATGGATATTCAATTCCCAATTTGGTTAATTTTTCCATCCACTCCTTTCCCTTACCCTCCGACCCCACCCCACCATCATTAAGGGGAATCACCTATCCAAACCTCGGCTTAAACTTCAAAACCTGATAAATTCCACAATTAGCTTATTCTGTGTTGCTTCAGTTTACCGAAAATAAATCTAATGTACTTATTTTTCCTTGGCCCCGAGTGTACCCCACACTCGAGCGTTTATCGAGTCCGGAAACAGAAAATTATATTACCAAAAAAAAAAAAAAAAAAATTAATTTCTCAAATCTGTAGAAAAAAAATTTCAAAACAAAATTAGTCCTCCATGGATAGTAGAAAAAAAAAATCTCAAAACAAAATTAGTCCTCCATGATGCCACCACACGATGCGACGTTCTACTAGAACTTGCACCATATTTAGGTACTGTTTGGTAACACTCTAAGGAACAATTATTTATGTTCTTTTGTTTCCGAGAACATAAATAGAACAGAAATGCGTTTGGTAATCTTTTCATTCCTTGAAATAATTTGTTCCCGGGAATAGATTTGTAGCAAAAACAAAAACAAAAACAAAAACAAAATTGTTTCTTGTTCTCAAAAACAACTTAAGAAATAGTTCTTTCTTTTTCTCTTCCTTTCTTCTTTCCTAATCGGTCACAAGCCACTAGTGAGGCTCAACCTAGCCTAGATTTGGTGAGGCTGAGCATCGCTTGGCCAAGATGAGGCCGAGCCTCACTTGGCCATGGCAAGGCTCAACCTCGCCCGACCATCGCGAGGTTGGCGTCGCTTGGGTGGGCGAGGCTGGCGTCACGGTGGCCGAGCGAGGTTGCCTCGGCTAGGGTGAGGCCGAGCCTCTTCGAGGCAAGGCGAGGCTCAGGGGGGGACCTTGCTGGTGGCTGGCCAGCCATGGCCAAGGTTGGCGACTAGTTAGAGGAAAGAGAAGAAAAGAAAAAGAAAAATGTAATAAAATTATTAATAAATTAAAAGAAATTCTAAGTTACGAAAATATTTGGTGTTGTATTAAACATATTTCTATTTCGGGAACATAAATTTTATATAGTTACCAAATATCTTAAAATATTTAGAAATTATTTCCAAAAATAGAAATAGGAAAAAAGTGTTTCTAAAAGGAAATTATTCCCAAGCACAAAACCTTACAAAACGCACCCTAAGTGGGCTAGCCACACTGGCCCACGTGCTTTCATTTTATTTTTATTCATTTTCATCACATGTTTATTTAATTTCATTCTTTTCTACTATTTTATTATTAATTTTTTTTTATCTTTATATATATATATATATATATATATATATCTTTTATGAAATGAATGGATGCTTCAAAGGTTGACAAAAATTTGGGTGTCAACATGTGCGAAGCATGTGGTTGTCCCTTCAATGTGATTGTAAATTTTTGGTGTTGATTTTGCTTAATGCCTTCGGAAAACTTAGATTAAACGGCGGCATTCATTTGGGATCTAAGTTATATAATGGAAATTATGAGATACTTCGGTCAGGTGCTCTCCAAATCTTATAGGCTATGACATTGACAAAGAGATCATAATGTTACATTTTTATACTTTCTATACATATTGCTAGATTTATGCGTCGAGGGCTGGTCGGTGTTGAAAGAACAGAGGCGCGTCTTTATCTCCTCGTCCACTGCAATTCACCACAACCTTTGTGGAATCGGGGAGGGTCGGGCAGAGTTTCTCCAAATACGCCAGTGCATGAGCAGCCTCCATTGCTGGGATTATGCCTTCCAATCTAGATAGCAATTGGTATGCTGCAACCAAAAACAGCTTGTTACACGAATTAATCAGGATCGATTTTTGTATTCGTGGCTTCGTAAGGAATGGGGTGTGGGGTCGAATCGTTTACCGCTCAGGGCTTCTTCGTCGGTGACGGTATGGAATTCTGCTCGTCCCGTGTCTTTGAGGAAGCTCAGCTCTGGTCCCACTCCTGGATATTGTAGCCTAGTAATCACAGTCGACAATACAAACAATCATGGGTTTGGTTCAACATTTACAAAACTCTAAAATCCCTTAGGCAAACACAAATGACGCTTGGAAAAAAAATTATGCATAGCTTTGGGGAAGTGCAATTATATCTCCAAAACTTTTCAAAGGCCTTTACTCCAAAGGAGGTGGTGCTGACAAATTTGGAAAATTGCAATTCCGGAATGTAAATACAAATTTTCTCCTTCAAACTTTGCCCTTACTCAACATCTAGATCACGCAACCTTAGCGAGGCTTCTAGGGCCAGATCTGTTTTACTGGCTGTCGAGTTCTTGCCAGTTTATATCTAAAAAAGGCAAAAATGCTTTCCAAAATGTGATTTTGCCGAGTGCCATTTAAGTCAAAATTATTTTTCAATACACTTTAAAATTACAACTTATTAAACACTACTTACTTGTTGGAAAACTCTTATAGCCCAAAGGCTTTTGTATTTTCTTAAAGACATTTCTCAAAATCAAATCAAACTCGCATCATCCTGTGTAGAAGTTGAAATAGAGAGCGATCTTTACCCGACGCCAACGGAGTGAGCACCAAGAACTTGGCCTTCCTGGTCCTGCAACAAGTAGCTCATGGCTCCGTGGTAGACCCCAACGTGGCCTGCGGCCAGAGTGGCCGCATGCCTCCCTGAGTCAAGGCCAAACCCAGCCGCCTCCACACCGACCAGCCTCACCCCCTCATCACCAACGAACTCATGGAAGATCCCCAGTGCATTGGAGCCACTCCCGATGCATGCCACCACCACGTCTGGCCGCCCTCCCCACCGCTCCATCGCCTGCCTCCTCGTCTCCCTCCCGATGATGGATTGGAACTCCCTCACCATGCTCGGGCATGGGTGCGGACCCACCACCGTCCCTGTCAGGTAATAGCTCACTTCCAAGTCGTTCACCCATTGCCTTATGGCCTCTGAGCTGGCATCCTTGAAGCTCCCTTCCACTTTGGTCACCTGCAAGATTGAACTAGCTGAGACTTCCAGGTCATTGATTTGATGATGTTGGTGGGAAATTGATGGGGGTCTAGCCAATGTTCATTTGAAATGTTTTGTATGTTTCACTGGAGGTTTCTCTTGCTCACTTTCAGCAATAACAAACTTTGCTAGAACAAACTTGTGCAGATGCAACTTTATGCAAGTTACATCTGGAATGGAAGTCCCTCTCTTTTATGTGCAAAAGCTGATATCGCTTTACGACACCGGTTCATGCGAGAGAGTATGCTAACCTGAGCACCTAGTAGCTTGATTAAGAACACATTAGAAGCTTGCTTCTCCATATCTTCAGAACCCATGAAGATGGTGCAATCCAGAGACAGCTTAGCGCACGCGGCGGCGGTTGCTACGCCGTGCTGGCCTGCTCCCGTCGCCGCCACCACCCTTTGCCTGCCCATTCGCTTGGCGATCATTGCCTGCGCGATGGCATTGTTCATCTTGTGTGCGCCGCAGTGGTTGAGATCCTCTCTCTTCAGGTAAATGTCCGGCCCATCTCCGTTCTCGTTCTTGTAATAGTTGGTGAGCCGCTCTGCGAAGTACAAAGGCGTCTCCCTTCCGACGTAGTCCCTTAGAGCTATGGCCAGCTCCGCCTACAATTTTGTCAATCACAGTTTGGAAAGTATGTGTCAAGTTCATACATATGATCAGACACCCCAACAATTTCTCTTCCATAGTAGCAGCCCACGACTGAAAAAGATGGTAAAAGGAAAACGGCGCAGGGAAACAGTAGAAAATAATGTTTCTTATTTCGTCCTAGAAGAGAAAGGTGTAAGTTGGAGTTAAAGTGGAATAAATACTGCTGATTATTGAAACCAATAATTTATCATATCATTTTTTTTTTTTATGTGAGAAATCTCTCCTCACAAACCTGAAATTCAGCATCATGTAGAACAAAGTTGAACTCAGCTTCAAGCTTGCCCAAGCAACTAATCAACGTCTCAGGCACAAACTTCCCTCCATAAATCCCAAACTTGCCACTCCTCTCTCTTCTCTCAACCTCATCGATTTTTCTTTCGCGCAGCGCCCTCTCCACGTGCAAACGTTTCGACCCACTTTTCACGGCGCTAGCAGCCGCCAAGTTGTTACTTACAGCTCGTTGCATGCTAGAGAACGATCGTTCATTCCGAGCAAATGACAATTTGTTGGTGAGAAAGAGATCGGATTTGATGCTCGAAGTCATGGAGTGGAGAACGGATTTGAGGATCGGAAAGTAAGCAGCCGAGAGCTATTATGCAAACGAGCGATGTGGTTCCCTGAGGATATCGAACGGGTATTTATACACGAACGGCGTCAAGGTCTCTTTCGAAGAAAGTGAGAAATCGATTGCTTGCATCAAGTAGAATATGCACCATACTATTGCATTGTTATGTTTCCTAGTAGCCACCGTAACTATAGTAACTCTGAAATCCTATCAACAACAGCTCAATGATTTGTTTTATGCTACCCATTAGATATATTGGAATATGATATGCGAATACGACAGGATCTTGCAATTTACGTCAACGCGAAATCGCTAAAGAAATAAACGAGAAATAATAAGGAGACCAGAAATTTACGTGGTTCGATCTAAGTATCGGTACATATATCCACGGAGAAAGTCAGCAGCAAATAATTCACTATAATCGGAGAATCAGAGTTTACAATCGCTCAAACGCTCAAATGTTTCCCACATCTAGATTTAATTATAAACATAAAGTGTTTATAAATAAATAACTCACTTGGACATAAACTCATGGTACAAAATTATCGCATGTTCAAGCTTTAAGCAAAACGCTCTACATACACCAAAATTAGGAACTCCAGCGTTCGTATTTGGTCAGTGTACGCGAAGTATCTCTTCAAAGCAAGCCGCTTCAAAGATCGTTGGACGTGCGGCTTCGTAGGATTTTTCCACCGTCCACGCACGCAGGAAAAGAATGTATATATGTGTGCCCAAAAGATCAAAACTTTGACTTGGGCCCACCTATTTTGTTTTTACGTACAGACGCTTCTTTTCGTTTCTCGATCGGGTAAGAAAAATCCATACGTGAAATACGTGTGTACAGACGCTTCTTTTCATTTCTTGATCGCGTGCCCAGGTTTGACCTTGGGGGTAAGAAAAATCCCACCAATAAGTGTAACCAATTTGACCTTGCAAGGGCTTCGGCAGCTTCACTCCAAAGGGAAAGAATTCTTTTTTTTTTTTATAATTATTTTTTTTTTTGTGCAACTTTAAAGAGTCCAGCGAATCGTATTTTATAAGTGCTCAAATTCAAGACATAATTTAACAAAATAAGTGAGGTGCCAAAAAAGAAACAATAGCCCGTAGAAAAGCAAAAAAGAAATGCCATGTTTTCCTTACTAAAAGAATGCTTCCCCCCTTCATTTCCTGTACCTTGACCTGGTATTTCATGGGAACGAGGCATCGCGGGATCTAGGGTGGGATCCTTGCCCTCCCCCACTTTTTGGGGTTTGGGTTGTGGCAGAGAGCCCTATGAAAAAGGGTTTTAGGGAAACTCCTCCCAAGAAATCATGTGAGCAGTTTAAAGAGCTCAGGTCTTGCGTACCTATAATTGATCCACATTTGAAAATCCCATCAACTGAGATTCTCAGCCACAAACGAAGACGTCCTCTTCTTACTTTCCATGTCAATACTACAATCACTATAATCACTTAATATAGCCTTGTTCATAATTTTGTTATTATATAACTTTTCAATTGATTAGTTGAGTTCTATAATTTTCATAAGCACGGCAGTTGTGGTGATTATTTTTAGATGAATGCGTGATTTATTATTTGAATATTATAGCACTCCCCCTTACATATAGGTTAAACTTTGGCTTTAATTTAAAGTGTGAAAATATTCAATTGAGGGAAGCAACTAAGAGTCTAGAATATTTGAATTACTCTAATACTATTTGAGATTTGATGAGATCGTTATCAACTGTTGTAAAAACTTAAACTATTATATAAAAGTATGATTTATTATTTAAATATTTTAATAAAAGTTATGATACTTAAGTAATTTGGAAAAAAAAAATTATGACACTATCATGTGTGTCCAACGGAAGTTACTATTATGCGATCACAAAAGATTTTTTTAATATCTTGAGTCTTATCACAAATGTGTGGCTATCGGAATCTCATCACTTTTTTTTTTTTTTGAGCAAGTGGAGTCTCATCACTTTGAATAGTACCTTTGTACAAATTCCGACATGATCGTTTTCGACACTCGTTTGTCGAGCTCAACGACAGAACATTGGGGGTTGGGCATGGCCCCTTTGGTGTTAATGGCAAACTTTCCGTCTCACGTCCTGATCGATTTGGGCTCGTGGGGTTCATCCGTCCCGATTTGTCAAGCTCGTCTTGACCTGAATTCACATTGCTTTCTACATCAATCTTTTCATTTTCCTTTTCACACTTGACGTGCAACTCTTTTTTGTTTCTCATTCCAAATGTAATGCTTCGCCATTGGTATAAATAATTAGTTACTCGTGTAAAAAAAAAAAAAAAAAATGGGTTTGTTCCCTAAAGAAAACGCCCGACTCTATGTCCAATCTCGATTATGTTAGAACCTTTTTTTTTTTTTTTCAATTTTCAACTTTCAGCCTAACTCTCAAATTTGCCAAGGTATCCAAAAATCACCACGTGCCTCCCTCAAGATTAGTAATATTATGAGGTTGTTCTTATTTGATACAAAAGTAGGGATGGTGATGAAGATGCAAGTTTTGATAATGGATCGATGATTGGCTCCAATGTCGATAATTTTGAAGAAAATTGTGGCGATTTTTTGGATGTGCTGGCAGATTTGGGATTAAAGTGAAAATATGCGAAATTATGCGATTAATATGAAATATGGAAAATTTTGTCACATGTCCATGTAAAGTCGAAATTATTGCTATCCTGTTCGCCATAGAATATAAAGAGATGAATTTAGTTTGATACTAGTAAAAACAAAGGGTCATTGGTAAATTCGTCAATCCAAAATGAAAACTTTCTGACTTTCCCTCCCTGCGTTCGTGCCCCTTTCACTGTCCGAATGAGTAGCGTGGCCGACCAAAAAAAAAGAGTAGCGTGGGCCATCACTGTCGTGTTGGGAGTCTTTGACCCAAATACTGATTGGAAAAATATTAAACGCGTGCGTTGATTGATCTTGCTTTTGCCCTTTCATGGCTATTTGGAAATAGGAACAATTTCTAGGTTCAATTTGATTTTGACCTCACGATTTGCGCGGATGCACTATGATAGGGAAATTGAGAGGCTCACCAGTGAATTCTCGAAGGCGCCAAGGCGCCATTGTTTTGATGGACTTCCGAGCTAATATGAATCACCTTAATTTGAGAACAATCATTAGGATTTGGAAAATATTTTTCCCAAAAATAATCACTTATATCACTTATAAAAATGAATGAATAAAAGATGTTTTCATCACGAGAATAATTAGTCATAAATTGATTTTTTTAAGTAATATAACAAATCATATTTTGAGTTTTTTATGAAATGAACCCTTCTTTTTAACAGAGGTGTGAGATTGAATAGCTTTTTCCAAATTAATGAGAAACGTCTCCAACAACACGTAATTAAACCGATCAATTATACCTCACCATTTTGACCACTAAAAATATCATCATCACGACCAGCAAGCCACATGCACACAATCCGACACATATTTGCGGGATGGCCAGAATTTTCTCGTACGAAAGTAAGGGCGTCTTTATGCGACACACAAAACACGGCACCTTCTTGAATCATGCCTCTTTCTCACGAAAAATGTGGTGCCCTTTGATGCCACTTAAAAGTTGGGGCACAAACATCCCTTTCTATGAATAACCTCATTAATAAACATCTATTTAATAAATATAATAAGTGGCAGTTACAAGTTCTATCCGGGCCACTCATCTTAACTTTTACAAAGAAAAAAAAAAAAAAATTATCGCAAAGGCTCTCTAAGTAGTTTTCATATGAGTGATTATATTACTCATTTTCACGAGGATCGTTTTTTTCTTCATTCTTGATTAAAGTGAATTTTCTTCTACCGGTGTTCTGATTGATAAGCTACATCAAAGGACACGCCTGAATTTAAATTTAGTTGAACTTACTTGTGGGCAATATCCACAACAAATAGGCATGTGGAATGCTCCCTCCCTTCCTCTTATGGTAAGTTTTGGCCCACTGGGTGAACACCCAACTTGCATAGGCACTCGGAAGGCTTGAAATACAAAGCATGGAGTAGGGATGAGAAGCAAACACTTGAAGGGACTGAAAAGACCCCGTCGGTAGCGTCCAGTAACTCTGACAAGCCCGCCGGTGGCACCACTAATTGATTTGGGAGATCGGCAGGTTGGACATTGATCCAGAATATCTATAATTATTTTGATTATGCTAAACAAGATGGGGGTGCCTATACTACAATCACCATGATTTCTAAATATAGCGTTATCCAAAAATTCATCGGTACATATAGTTTCTAACTCTTGAGTGGTCACAGAAACTTTTCTTTGATTTCTCAAGTCCTACATCAAATGGGAGGTTCAGTTTGTATAGGAAATTTACTTGGAGATACCATCTCGGAATCTCATCACTTTTGAGTTTTACCTCTATAGAAATTCGACATCATTGTTTACGGCCCTTGTCCTTTGAGCTTAACGATAAAACAATGGTGGTTTGGCATGGCCCTTTGCTCTTAATGGCAAACATTTTAATTTCAATCTCATGTCCTAATTGGTTTAAGTTTCTAGGCCCGTCATCACTTTTTGAGCTTGTCTCAACTTGAATGACGTTTCTTTCAAGATGATTTTTTTTTCTCTTTATACACATGATGAGCAACTTTTCTTTGTTTCTTATCTCATGTGCGTGTTTTGCTGTTGGTATGAGTAGTTAGTTACCTATGTTTAAAAAGAAATACCATATCAAGGAGTGATCCATATAGGGTGCGGAAAAAACAAATTTCTCATCCAGCTAGTGAAGTCAAAATCATTCCTTCCCTTTTCGCCATTGAATATAAGGAGATGAATTTAGTTTGATATAAGTAAAGTGAAGCATTGTTCATAATTCACCGTTTGTTTTCCGTCTGAAAATGAAAACTTTCTGATTTTACCTTTGTGTTTGTGGCCCTTCACTGTGCACATGTAATGACCCGGTCTTGTGAGCGACAAGAGTGTGGCTCCGCCTCAAAGATGGTGAAGGGGGTAGGAATGAACCGAATCCCATATCATTTGGGAATGGTGAGGTAATGTGCTATATAAGGAAACCTTTTTTGAGCAAAACCCAAATGACAAAACTGTAAGGGCACATGGTAAGTGAGTCTTATAACTCAAAGCGGACAATATCATTGACAAGTGGGGGTACAAACTATTCAAAAATATGAATGACTTTTTTTGGGTCTTTTTGATATTGACTTCATATTTTTGTTCCAGTTTTTGCCTCTTCTTCTCCCTCTGAATCAAACTTTTCCTTGCCATAATGGTTCAGTTCTTATTAGTATCAATGATACAAGTCGGACGATTTGCATGCACGCACCACGTTGGGGAAATCGACAGGCTCATGAGCGAATTCTTGAAGGCGCCATGTTTTGATGGACTTCCAACTGGCAGTAATCACCTTCTAATCGAGAATGACCATCAAAGACGTAGAGGCGTGTGGAATTGAATCGCTTCTCCTATATTAGTTAGTAACATCTTCTAGCGCATGCCTGAATCAATCAATTATACATCATCATCACAATCAAGATGCCACGTGTGGCAAGTATTACTCTCGTCAAGATTAGTGCATTTTTATATGACACGGAAATAGTGAGAGCGATATTGTCCCTCGTGTAAAACGTAGTGCCTTTTGATGGGACACTTGCAAGTCAAGGCAAAATTATTTTCCGAGTGAGAATCAATTCCTCTTTTCACAAAAAATCCCACAAATAAATGTCTTTTATCTAATGAAATTAGTAAATGACTGATCAACATACTTAAGTATTTTTGTCCATGCCATTCATTTTAATCTTTACAGAAAAAGATTTGACAAACTCAATCGCAAAGGCAATCAAAGTAATTACCTTACGAATAGTTACATTACTCATTTTCATTACAGACATGCCCATATTTTGAATTTAATTAAGCTTACTTGCGGGCAACCTCCATCACTTATAATTTACCTAGTAGAGATATGATTTTTTTTTTTTCAGTCAGAGATAGAAGGAAAATATTGCCCCTTTTCAAGCAAAGATGAAAGGAAAATATTGCCTCTCTCTCTATAAATAAAAAATAAAAAACCCGTACTAAAAAGTAATTCTTCGTGTCAAGTTTGGACCCAATTGGTGAACTTTAAATAGGCAAGTTATGTTAACTCGCATAGGTAGTTGGAAGGCTTGAAATACAAAGACAAGGAATACGGATGTGAAGAAAACGCTTGAAGGGACTGAAAAGACACCCCGGATGGTGTCTAGTAACTCTGACATGAAAGGTCCGGGGCCCGCCGGTAGTACTACTAATTGATTTGGGAGCCCGGCTAGGTTTGACGTCTGTCCAGCATATCTATAATTATTTTGGTTATCTCTAATAAGATGAGGCGTTTGTACAGCAATTACCATAATTTCAAAATATAGCATTATTCGAATATTGATCGATACATATAATTTCTAACTCTTATGTGGTCACAAAAGCTTTTCTTTGATACCTCAAGTCCTATAACAAATGGGGAATTCGGTATGTATAGGAAATTTACTTAGAGATACCATTTAGGAATCTTATCACCTTTGAGTATTACTTTTGTAGAAATTCGACATCATTGTTTACGGCCCAGAAAAAACAAATTTCTCATCCACCCAGTGAAGTCAAAATCATTCCTTCCCTTTTCACCATTGAATATAAGGAGATAAATTTAGTTTGACATGAGTGAAGGGAAATCCATCATTCACCTTATGTTTTCCATCATTTAAAACTAAAAACTTTCTGAATTTACCTCTGTGTCCAAGTCCCTTCCCTGTGCATGTGTGACGACCTAGTCTTGCGAGGGATGAGAGTGTGGCTTTGCCTTGAGGATAATCAAAGTGGCATGAATGAACCGAATCTCACATCACTTAGGGACAATGAAGTAATGTGCTAAATAAGGGGAAATCCAAATGACACAACTGTGAGGGCACGGGGCAGGTGAGTCCTATAGCCCAAAATAAACAATATCATTGACGAGTGGGATACAAACTGTTTGGAAATACGAATGACTTTTTTGGGGTCAATTTGATCTTGATTTCACAATTTGCATGCACGCACCATGTTGGGGAAATTGATAGGCTCATGAGCAAATTCTTGAAGGTGCCATGTTTTGATGGACTTCAAAGCTAGCAGTAATCATCTTCCATTCAAGAACAACCACCATCAAAGACTTAAAGAGGCGTGGAATTTAATTGCTTTTCCTATATTAGTGAGTAACATCTTCAATTGCACATGCTTGCTTTAGTCAATTGTACATCACCATCACAATCAAGATGCCACATGTGGTTGATATTACTCTCGCACAAAGATAGTGCATTTTTATACGACACGGAAAAAGTGAGAGAGACATTGTCCCTCGTGTAAAACGCAATGCCTTTTGATGGGACACTTGAAAGCATTTTTATACAACACGGAAAAAGTGAAAGCGACATTATCCTTGGTGTAAAACGCAATACCTTTTGATGGGATGTTTTTCGAATCAAGATGCCACATTTGGCTGTTATTACTCTCGCACAAGGGTAGTGTATTATTATGTGACAAGAAAAAAGTGAGACCAACATTGTCCCTCGAGTGTAATGCCTTTTGATGGGACACTTTAGTCAAGGCAAAAATGTGTTCCAGGTGAGAATTGATGCCTCTTTCCACGAAAGATCCCACAAATAAACATATTTTATTCAACGAAATTAATAAGTGACCGATCATCATAAATTTTTTTTGTCCATTTTTTTGGATAAAAAATAATAATTAATTATTATAATTTGGCCCATGCAGGTCACAAACCTGCCACTTTTGTCCATTCCATTCATCTTATCCTTTACAGAAAAAGATTCGACCCACTCAATTGCGAAGGCAATCAAAGTAATTTCCATACGAATAGTTACATTACTCATTTTCATTATGGACACGCCCACATTTTGAATTTAGCTAAGCTTACTCGCAGGCAATCTCCATAGCCTATAATTTACAGATTAGAGATATGATTTTTTTCGATTAGAGATAGAAGGAAAATATTGCCTCTCTCTCGATAAATAAAAAAAAATAAAAAAATTGACCTGTACTACATGGAAAGTGAAATGCTCTGTGTTAAGTTTGGACCCAATTGGTGAACACCCAACTCAACTTAAATAGGCATGTGGAATGCGCCCTCCCTCTTGTGTTAAGTTTTGGCCCACTTGGTGAACGCTGAACACCCAACTTGAGTAGGCACATGCAATGCTTGAAAATTGAAATACAAAATCAACGGAGTAGGGATTAGAAGCGAAAGCCTGAAGGGATCGGAAAGAACCCCGGATAACGTCTAGTGGCCAGGACAAAAGGTTCAGGGCCCGCCGGTGGCACCGCTAACTCGTTTGGGAGCTCGGCTAGGTTGGACAGGGTGGTTGGCCAGTCCACACAGCGAGCGCTTAAGGGCTTCCTCAATGTCTGTATAAATATATATGGTTGTTTCCGTTCTCCTCATCATGTTTCGTCAAATCTAACAAAGAGATTAGGGCGGTTAATCGTCTTGGAGGGTTTTGGAAAAGCCCTTTGTGAGAGTTAGATCGAAGTCTGCAGAGAATTCTCTGAGCTTAAGAGTCGAATGTGGTTGCCATCTGTGTCACAACTCTCGTTATTGCTCCATCAGTGGATGTAGATCCCATAGATTGAACCACGTTTGACGCCTGAACGATTGACCCACGGCTTTGATTAGTTTTGAGTGTTGAAGCTTTCAGGAAATAGTTTCTCCCATGAAAGTTACTCTACCAATAAATTGGCAGGGCACTGGTCTGGTCCATCTCTTTTTTGGTTCTCACCGATGTGGCGTTTTTACTGTGTGCGCACTCTCGGTTGGCCTCCATTCTTGCAGTTCAAAAGTACTACAAGACACTTTTGCCAACTTGAATACCCGAACCACCCCATCAAGGTCTACTACTTAAATCACTGAATCGTTCATCAAATATATGTAAGGTTCTTCCTAGCATAACAGCTATAAGTAAAGTTCCAAATTCATAAGCATTATATGATGATTTCATCATTCCAGGATGAGTCTCTCATATCATTGGAAAGCGTGTCCTGAATGCTCAAAAAATCAGACCCAGATGAATTTTGAGTGACGATGCAGGATCAGTTGATCCACCTGATCACAACCCATTGACAAAGCCAATAACTTCAATTGCAGAACCTTTCACCAGCATAACTGAATAATCAATCTGTCAACAATGTTGAGAACAGAAAAGAAGAAAAAAAAATGTAAATAAACAATCGCAAACTTCCTTAAATCACTGTTGTCAGTGAACTCAGTCATGCCCTTTCCCTTGTCCTCCCTCTCCCCCAAACTCCACCCTCACCTATTTTCGACATCCCTGTAAAATTGAAAAGAACAGTCAAGTTCAAATGTACACAAACTTGTCGACTTTCTACATTTTCTTGTTCATCGAAACATCTTCAGAAAAAGCAAACAAGCAAGTTCTCCTATGCACATCAGCGGGCATTATCGTTCTTTCCTTATCATGTTATAGCCCACCAGGTCTAGTGTTGTAGATTCAGTGTTTTATCCTTTTCTAGAATGAAGCCTTTGACTTTGCTGCTCGAGAGGATCTTGACGATGATGAAGACTTTGGGGATGAAGTCGACTTGCTCTTTTTCCTCTTTTGCTTCTTGGGGATATTTGGAAGATCTGTCGGCAGATTTTCTCTGAACATCTCGGATGTTGATTGCTGTCCCAAGATTTGCTCAAAATCTACCAAAATAAACAAAAGGCGTCAACAAAAGGTGGAAAATGTAGAAATTGAGAAACTTATGTGAAACCTGAAACAAAATGAAAAAGGCAGTTCATTAGCAAATTAGTCATCACTTTACTTCAGAAGATGTAAATAGGATGTGCCACACTACGAGTGCTTATGACATTAAAGAATCAGAGAGATTCAGCAATTTCTTTTTGAACATCCGCAGACCTTACAGGTATCTTCCATAATGAGTTTCTTTAACAGGAACTAGGACATATTTTAGCTGCTATTTTTCCTATCATAACTGGAAATAGATGTTTATCAGTTTGTGAGATGTAGAATGGCGTAATTTTTAACTGCAATGAATTTTAATAAGCCTTTACAAGGGAAAAGTTCATGCTTACATCAAGACAATGTTCAGTTCAAGCATTGAAGTCCACCAATAAGAGCTAATGCCTCACTTCATCTATTGATCAACTACTGAAACATAAGAAATCTAGAGCATCTAGCAGTAGGGTGATTGCATACACACAGAATTAACTTCTTCTTCCTATGTAATCTTTGAGACACAAAAGTTCTACACGAGGTGGGAAGTCAAAAGCAAATGAGAAGTTTGCAACCGCAAGTCATGGGTTGGTGCTGCTATTTGAAAGGGTGGGTTGTGCACAAAAGTGCTACTCATGGAATGTAAAGATCAGTGGTACAGCATCATAGTTAATTCATTTCCATATCCTACACAGCCATGAGCAGTTCACTTTAAAGCTGATGCCAATTAACCTTAGTGAAGAAGATCAATGCACTTGCTCTGATGTGTTCTGTGGAGATCCCTTACTTGAACTACATAAATGCATATGCTACATACAATTATTTCACCATGATTTTAGGGCAAATGAAAAATGACTTAACTTCCATGTTAAACCCCATGTATAAATATAAAAGAACTGTCTATCATTTACAAGCACATGGTGAACCCGTGGACCACCAAAATCAAAAGACATGTCCAGGGCCAAGAGTAAGCAGATTCCCCTTGATAAAGGAAGGATGCTCTCGTGACAGAAGAGCCAAACTGTTTCACTTGGAGGCAAAGAATCTTTGAGAACTTTTTGCCCATAACATAACAAAATAAGCTACAGGAACTAAAACACACAGGCCCTTGAGAATGCATCTGGCACAGCTATGTGACCCGTGAAAGAAAGCAGCCCTCCTCATCCTTGTCTGTTTATGAACCTCCACATGACTCAAACAAATAGACCTAAACATACGTACGAGAGAAAAGAAAATCTCAGCATAAAACTCCTTAGATTTCATTTACTTCCCACATGCCATAATGTTTCATGTTTTTCTTTTCAGAGAAACACTTGTAAAGACAAGAAAACGCGGGATGATTCTAGGAACAGACCTTGAGAGGACCATGTGGAACGAGCCACAGAGGTGGAGTCACCAGGATCGCCAATGGTACCAAGGGAAGTGGAAAAATCAGGTGCATTCTTGAATTCATTCATCTGCATCAACAAGAACAGCATAAATGAGAATCAATCACCATAACCAAGAAATTCTTTTGAATAAACAACGAGAAAAGCGTTCTCCTCTCATATTATTTTGAAAAGATTACACAACGGAAGAATGAAAAAGGACCCAGGAGCTGGAAAGTGAAATTGAACGTCTCTTCCATCTTTCTATCATTTTACTCACCCAACTGGGTCCACTCCCAGACGGACCATCCCACCCGATGTGTGCCACGTGTTTAACATCTGTTGGGTACCCAATTTCTATATCCCTCTCCTTCACAACTGCAACAGAACAGAAGCAGATCACCACCATGGAAGCAGTCCCAGAAGAAACAAAACAAAATGGAATCATGCATCATCAACGTGAGCTCAAAAACATCACTTTTTGAGAGAGGGACCCGAGAAAGAAGAAGAAGAAGAAGAAGAAGAAAACCCATTAGAGAAAAAGATGTGATTATTTTACCAAATATTTGGGAGATGTATTTGAAGCCTTTGTAGATTCCTTTCATCTTGGTTGTCATCGGAGACGCAACAAGCAAAGCAAGATCAATGCAGCAGTAGTAAGGAAGAAAACGGAGAGCGAAGGTGAGACTAATTTATCTCTGACCAACCTCAGGCAGTTACTCTCCCTGTCACCGAATTGGAAAAGGAAAAAAGCAAAGAAAAACAGAGATATTCAGTTAAAGCTGAAATTAGCAAATCTGCATTTTGTTTTCCTAGAATGTTCCAGCTACTTCATTAACTCAGATTATTACTGAATCTCCCACATGGGACCTAATTTGGGAAAATGTTCAGATGCCATGTTTAAGAGGACAAGATCACATTCATGAAACGACTGGCACATAAATTAAAGCTTTACCTTAAAATAAGTGGGCCAAGGTTCAGCAAAGATGCGAGTTTGTCCACAGCTCCTTCGACCATCGCCAAAAGGCTTCATTTTCCATTGTTCTTAACCAGTGTTTTTCATGGAAAAACAAAGGACTAATGCACAGCCTCTCTGTAAATGCCGAAGAGGCGCAGGGCGGGCATGCACCGAAGATTGACCCAGAAAAGGGCCACCCACAAAACAAAGAAGAAGAAAGATGTTAAGGCGATGCAAGATTGAGAAGATGACGAGGAAATTGGATCATGTTTCCTTTCTCCTTGCCTTCTTCAAAAGAAAAAAAGAAAAAGAAATTGGAGACAGAGAGAGAGACAGACAGACAGAGACAGAGACAGAGAGGGAGAGTGAGAGAGAGAGGGTCTAAGAGGAACAGAGGACAAGGTGGGTGAGCATGAAAACCTTCCCAAACGAGGGGCGAAGAAGGAAGGCTGTCAAGGCGTAGAAGGAAGGAATTGATGGAAAGGTCAGTCAGACATTAAAATACAGGGGAGGTGCCTTGCTTGTTCGGAGAGAGAGAGAGAGGACGGAGTGTATTTCTTACAAAAATTCTTGATTTGTCCTCGAACTTGGAGGATCATTATTGTTGCTTTTACTAGTGTCATGTCTCAAATTTTCAAGGAATCTCAACATCAAAATAATTAATTACCATATCATAGGAAAAGTCAAATATGGAAAATCTTGTTATCTTTTATGTGGTTACCTAATAGATGATAGAGACTCTGGTTAGAATCTTTGTTGTCATTAAGAAAATGCTTGTTTGTATGTACCAAAAATTACAAGAGAGTAATTGTCATATCTTTAACTCATGGCTAAATCCAGGGCCAACAAAAAGAAAATCATGGCTAAATGCAAATTTAAAACGCTAATGTAAGAACTTCAATTACAATTACGTTCTCATCCTCGGAATTTTGTTTCCATGATTGCAAGCTGTTGTTGGTATTCTCCATCATCAGTTTATCACATCTTTTTTATTCCTTTATGTTCAAATTATTGAAAAGATATATTTGTCATTTTCATTCATATTTTATGAGTGACATTTGCCATTTATTAAAAAGATTTTTGTTTAATTGCTTAACATTATAAATAGTATAAATTATTTATGTATTTTCTATGAAGATCAAGATAAGTACATGAATGGCAAATTTAGTTAGCAAATGAAATCAATCTGTTTTGCCATGATGAGAATGTCTTAGAATCAATTGAGTTTTTGTTCTAGCACAAAAAAGGGATTCGTTTATTTGTTTGTTTGTTTTATTTTTTATTATTATTATTATTATTATTATTATTATTATTATTTTCTCATTGATGCTTTTAAGCTATTTAATGAACTACGTTGGAAACCGCGCTGCTAACTGACGAAGATTCATCGAGGAAGTGCGGAGGCCGATGCTGTTCCGTGTCTGAATGTTGGAACTGTCAACGGCCCATCGTAGTTTGCAATTGTATATTTTTGGTCCATTTTTTATATGTGTACGAAATTTATAGCATATATTTACGCCATATTACCAATGCGACCACATTTTCTTAAATATGTATATAATTAGGAAAAAGCCACAAAAAACTTCAAATTGTATTCATTATAACACATTTATATTGAAATTTTTTTATTACATCAAAAATCACAAACTATGCTTACTATGACATATTTATCATAATCTTTTTTATGACATAAAAAATCAAAATTTATGCCTATGTGACATATTTACCTTTCGTTGAGGTTTAATCAAATTATTTTTTAACCAAAATAACATCATTTTTATTTTACTTAAGTTGCATAGTTATCATCATGTCAATACTATTTGCTTTCTAGTGTTTATATTGGCAGATTTTGAATGATTCTTATTGTTAAAATTTGATAGAGATAAATGTGTCACGCATATACAAGTTTGAGATTTTTAGTGTTATAAAAAAGTTATAATAAATGTGTCATAATAGGCATAATTTAGGGTCTATCATGGTTTGTGCCCTATATAATTATATGCTCTTATTATATTCATACATGCCAATTTTTTGCACCATGACACTATAAGGGTGGTAAATGTGGAATAAGAAAATTGAAATGGAAAATTTTGAAATCTTTAATTATTTGTGAGATGAAAAATGGGGAAAATTTTGATAGCTAGGGTATTAACGAATGACAGAAGGGATTTTTAGTTTGTTGACCAAAAAAGGTAGATTTTCAAGTTGTGAATAGAAAATAATTTCTTCGATAAGTGTACATATCCTTGATTATTCTGCATATTTGAACTATCAGATAAGAGGTCGCAAGAGCTTAGGTGATACAACATTTGTGCTTTACTTATTTCTTCTTTAATTTTGGATTATTTTTATGTTTTCAATCTAATTCTCTCATTAGAAAGCTTCGTAATATATATGATTTATGGATAACTTAATGAAATCACGGTCCATATATGGACAATAAGGTGAAATTGATTTAGTGATTAACAACTTAAGGAGGAAAAGATAAGGGTAAGAGTAAGAAAGAAGGACAATCAATTATTAATTCGAAGGTGTATAAATTAAGATAATCCGAAAGCTCGAACAAGCTATCATCAACGCAATCCAAATTGCGATTATTGCAGTTGACTCAGGATAGATGGAAGTTTGGTTGATTAGTCATGCAAAAGGCAAAGAGAGAATTAAGAGATGATTCTTAGTTGATAAAATTTTGATCGTCCATTTGTCATGAATTCCTCAATATTCTTCCTTTGAAAGAAATTAATTAGAGGGTCAAACATTTTTATATTTGTTCCTAGGATGATAGGGCATTATTGTTTAATAAGTCTTATTGCCAGCTTTTGCTTCCTATAGCTTTGAAGTTCCATATGTCAACAGCAAATTCCAGAATATTCGTAGTTGAAAATTCATTTTTAGGGAAAAAAAAATTAAGAGAGAGCTTACCAAAAGATATTGAAGTCCAACCATATAAGCCGATGCTATTTTTATAAAGATTTGATGACAGAATATACTCTGTCTCGGCAGCAATTTTCAATTCTTTCGTGCCGGCCACATGATTATAAGACTATATTGAACTGTGACTAATAGAAATGCAACTTGGATTCATCATTCTTTTGGAATGTGGGTATGGGTTGTTTATTGCTATGTCTAAACTCTCACGGTAGAAGGTGATAGGATACTTAGATTATAGGATACTTAGATTATTTATACTTTTGTGCGAGAGATTATATAGAGTGTTACAATAAATAAATTTGGTGCACTTGTTGGTATGTTAGAATATCCAACTCAAAAGTTTAAACTAAGAAGAGGAAACCACATGTATAAAAATAATAATATAAACCTCTTAGACAAATGATGTGGGATACTTTTAACACTTGATCTCTTGTGTAAACTATGTTAGGAATGATATGTGAAATTTGAGCAATGGGTGAGTTGCACACGCAAAATAAACTGGGACAAAATCTAGCTTTGATATAATGTTAGAATGTTGGATCAAAATTTAAGTTAAAAAGTTGAGAGAGAATACATGTAAATAAAGAGCATATGAACCACTTAGACAAGCGATTAGGATACTTTAACATGGTGAAAAAAGGAAAATAAATCATGCATATATGTTGACACATACTAGGGGTAATCTATTTTATGTTGGGCTAGTTCCTACTTTGGAATTAGACTAGAAGGGTTGATTTCCAATTTGTGGAATCGGGAACCAACCACTTGGTCCTGGAACTGGCTTGATTTCTTTTCTTCTTCTTCTTTTCATCCTATTCCTTGATAGGGAATGGAACATTGGAATTGGATAAGGGATTGAAAAGAACGCTGTTTTTGAACTCTTGTGGGAATGGAACATTCTTGTAGGGTAAAAGAGCATCTATAAAGTTGTTTTTGTTTTCTTCTCCTGCCTTTTGGCAATAAAAAAAAAAAAAAAAAAATTATCAATTTGCTCCTGATGGTCCACATCTAGAATCGAAACCAGATCAATTATTACCTGTTCCAAATTTTAGGAATTGGCAACAGAATCACCCAGAATCAGTTAATTCCATCCCATTCCTATGCTTACCCTAATGCGTACATTAATTTGGATGCTACGTCAACTATGTAATTAGTGCACTATTTTCTACTTGAAATCTCTGTTTTTGGTTTTAAAAAATTATGGGTTGATACAAGTATCGATGTACTTTTCATTTTTGTATTTATTCATTTTTTATTCTTGCTCACGGATTGTCGCCACCGCCTGTTGATCACCGCTGTTCACCGCCTGCAACCAAGCGGCGGTGTTCGGCGGGCGGGCGGCATGCCGTATGGCGGCCCGGAGACCGGGCGGCCAAATTTTAGGAATTGGCAACAAAATCACCCAGAATCAATCAATTCCATCCCATTCTTGTACTCACCCTAATGCGTATATTAATTTGGATGCTACGTCAACTATGTAATTAGTGCACTATCTCTACTTGAATTCTCTGTTTTTGGTTTTAAAAAATTATGGGTTGATACAAGTATCGATGTACTCGTTGTTAGTGTCTTCACTTCGGATCCCACATTGATTGCATGATGTTATGTAAGAGAAAAGAGGGCTTTGCGATCGAGAAAACTTGCTCATAGCGCATTTTATCTATTGATGCGCGCTACCATTAAACTACATATCTGTAATTATGGACTTCTCAGAATACGCTATTTAAATAGCTTTGTAAGCTCTACAATGATAGAGCACCAAAGGATGGTCAAAGAATAGACTTTTAGACGCTTTAGGAGCGCCGCATGTTTATCCATTCGATTGCCATATTGAAAGTTATTATAAAGAAAATTCATTAAACTCACACACATTGACCAATTCGTATAGATAAAGGTGTCATGTTTCGAAAGCAAATAAAAATTTCATCCTTCCAACTATCATTTCTCTTTGTGCAATGCTTCTGAGCATAGAATTTCAAGATCCAATGCACTGAAGTTCTTGCGACTTCTCCGGGGGATCTCCTACGACTCCTCGATGGTGCGTTTAGTCGTGTGAAGGATATTATTTTCCCCCTTTTTGTAGCTTAAATATGCTTAGTTGTATCCGATTTTTTTTCCATTATATATTATATTATATAGGCATAGATGGTTGCTAGCACGTTAGGTGTTGTTTCTTTTGGTGGAACACAATCCACATCTCGCTGACTACCACTGCCTAATGTGGCAATCTCTCGGTCGCCCAATGAGCAACCTTGAATTTAATAAATGGTGCAAAGGATCTCCCCATTCTCTCCAACCTCCAATAGAAGCACACAAAAAGGAAGAACATTGTTTGTATAACCGATCCGCAAATAACGTACCAAGAACATATCCAATTCGAGTCAAGTCGCATGGGGCGGATATTATTTATCTAATGAATTGCACAAAGTATCAGATCTGTGGACCCTAGAGAATAATTTCGACACCCACATATGGTATTTTTTGGGACCCTCAATTTGTGATGAAGGGTTGTTTCGTAATTTGAGAACTCGCATGGTACACTTTTGTGATTATGCTTCTGTGTATGTTATTTTTCAAAGTGACCTTGTTCATAATTTGTCATTCATTATCTGTCTGAAATTGATTAGAATAGATCTAGTCTTTGCTAGGTCGCAAGACCGACTAAGGAGATTGATGCCTACTTATATCAAAGGTCAAGAAAGTTGGATGACTTTATGTCATACGATCTGCGGTTGAAGTCCCATCGAGAAATGACCCTAATGGCGATATGATGACCATATCTTGGGAAAATTATGAAAAATATCACAAACATAATGTATTTTTATCAATTCAATTATAAATATTTTAATTATGCCAATTTGATCTTAAAATATTCGTATTTGTGTCAACTAAGTTCATTCGGCAAATTTTAGTCGGAAATTACTGACATGAATAGTGGCTATCTTACATGGGAGAAAAGTAAAAATAAAAAATAAAATAATCATATTGCTTTGGTATCAATTCAATTCTAAATTTTTTTATTGAATCAATTTAGTCATAAACATTTTTAATTGATACTAATTCAATTCATCCGGTCAATTTAGACCAATAGTTGCTGACGTGGATGCTAGTTATCTTATGTGACAAGGCAATCGCTAACATGGATATTTTAAAATATTTTTATATTTTTTCAATATTTATATTATTTTATTAAAAATTTCCTTTTTTTTTTTTTTGACTCTTTCTCCTTTGCCTTGTGGCTGATACCAACTGTGGCTGTGAGGGCGTCGTGGCCCTTGCAAGATCTAGCGAGGCATGACCCTTGCGGCTTGGGTGAAGGCGACCCTCATGGGATCTAGTGAGGGCTCGACCCTTGTGGCCTGGGCACAAGGGCAACCCTCGCCAAACTTGGCGAAGCGTTAAGCCCTCCTAGAGGTCACAAGGGCAACCCTAGCTAGTTTTTGGGAGAGTAACCCTCAGTTATGGTTGGTGAGGGCCGCGACGCCCTCATTGGTCCTTAGCTAAATTTTTAAAAATAATTTAAAAATGTTAATATTAGCGTTAGCTATGTTAAATAGGACGACTAATGTCTATGTTAGTGATTTCTAGTCTAAATTAGCCCGATGGACTGAATTGGTACTTATGCAAAAAGGCCTAAAATTAAATTAGTTTAATTAAAAAGTTTATAACTGAATTGATACCAACGTGTAGTATATTAAAGACTTATAATTTTTCCTCCTACATGGCATGGTTGATTTTTTTTCTTTTCCTTTCTTTATTTTATTTTATTTTATTTTTTTGGCCAGAGGGCCAGCCAAGATTGTTGGCCGACCCTTGCCTGTACTAGACAAGGCCATAATGCCTTAGAGGGCCCTTGCCCAATGCAAGAGAGGGTTGCTGGCCCCCAAGCCCCAAAAAAAAATGTGAAGAAAGGAAAATAAAATTGAAAAAATTCAAAATTATTTTTAAAAATTCAAAATATTATTAAATTTTATTTATGTCAGTGTTGGCCATTCAACCAAGATGGTTGATGTCCATATTGGTGATTTTGGCCAATTGACTCAATCTGTACAAATGCAAAATGTTTATAACAACCTTTTTAGTACTTTTTCCTTATATCTTTTTGTCTAATAATTTCACTAGATTGAACATATATGTGGATATGGACATAGATACGCTGCTACTGAGAACATAATCCTTCGAATATTCATTACTATTCCCTACGATTGGCTTCAATTGCAGGGCACAGAAGCCTTCGAGTTGAGTGGGACTAAATCATTAATTCTATTTCGCAATGGCATTAGTATATGCATGATATTTTTTCTTTCCATGCTCTTGTTATGTTGATGAAATATTCAAGAATTGACATGCCTACATGGTATTCACATAACATGTCGACGTCACTTTCCGATCAAGGGTGTCATCGGAGAAGGAGAGGCCTATCGCCATTCTCAGGTTTTCATTTTTCTTGTTCATTCAAAACACGGCTCGATGCCTGTCTCATGTATACATTCATCGCTGATTTTCCAACTTGCCTAATCACCAATCCAAACACACATCTCTCTCTCTCTCTCCGACGCTGATGATAGTGATGGCAATAAACCTCGCACCGTGTCTCGATTTGGGTTCTTAAAACTTTAATTGGTTTAGTTTTGTTGACCTTAAATCAAGGTCGGCCATCTACGATCGATCTTGCTTCGAGGTCACAACGACGAGGCATAAAAGCGGGAGGTTGAGTGTGCAGGTGGTGAGAAAGAAAGAGACAGAGGAGAGAGTCTGAGAAGATGGTGCAGACAGGGTGTTCAAGGACGCAGCTCCGGAAGTGAGAACCGATAGAGAAGACACAGCGTGCTGGTGGTCATCAGTGTGGACGGCTGGTGCTGGGCCCTGGTGAAGGTGGTGATGGTGTCTGTATCTTTTGTCCAATGGAGGAGCCGTCTAGTCAATTCTGAAATTATTGACATGGTCATAAGTCTTCTAGCGATTAGTCTGTCATATTAGAGTTATCTAACAAAAGTTGACCAGAAAAATCATATTACAATTTCAGGCAACTGTTTAATATTGACAAAATCGAAAAGTTTAAGATCGATTTGAAATCCGTACAATAAATTTAGAATCGATTGAGTAATTTTTCTGACACGTGATTATAGGCAGCGGGCACTAGGTGGGGTGGGCATAGAAGGAGATAACATTCCTTTAATTGAGTGGATGATATTACGTTGGCACGTTCCATGGTACACACGTCACAGTCTAGATATTCTCCTGGGGACAGTTTTAATAAAGGAGGGATGGATTAGATTTTTCAAAACTATGGTCAATCATTGGTGGAGTACTTCTTCCCCAAGCCGAGGTTAGTATAAGGGTCAATTTCCTCATTGATTGATTCTCTAGGTGGAAGTTGGGCTCAGGAAATTCTGCGTTGTACAAGTTTAATCAAGGGTTTAATTGCTGGACAAGCATGCATTAGACGCTAAGCAGGGTATCAATCAATGTGCATCGCTTGGCATTTCACATTGTCATTGGCAATTATGTCTAAACCTAATGATGGATGTGAACACGTCGACCCTCTCTCTCCATTAATCATTGCATTTTTTTATTTTTTATTTTAATGAGTGACATGCTTTCATGTCCTCAAAATAGATTGATTGGAAATAGCTCTCGAATTGTGGCCACGCATCTAAATCCCCGGTTGATCCTTTTGTCTATTCTATAACTTATTGGAATTTTTTATGAACCTACCATTTTCCGCAGGTTTCATGGCATGGCTAATTTAGTAGCTTAGTATTGAAAGACTTCGTTCTCTTTATGGGTTTCAATTAGGGAATAAACCCATGCAACATGGATACGGATGATATCCATATTTGTAATTAGTTCCACCAATTACAAGGCTGTTCAGAAGAAGTAGACAAGACGACATGGCCATGAAACATGCACATAAAAAGATTTGCATGATTCGGTCATAAAACTCATGCCCCTAGATATAGAGAGGACAATTCCTCTAGAAATACTACCATCCATTTCCCACTCAAGATCTCAAATCCAATTACAACGATTTCAGTGATTAGCCTCAACTCCGAATTTTGAAGTTCATCATTAACAAACGTATCAAGTTGTATCTTCTTGTGTCGAAATTAACAACCATAATTTAAGAAAATGGTCTTATATAACGCGGATTGACAGCCTTCTTTAACTCACAAACAACTCTGTCCACTGACTAAAAAGTCAATAGACCCTGGACAAAACTGAGGCTTACTGCGTCATCTCCTCCACAATAGAATTGAGTCTGAACACGCACTTCTTTAAGCTCCGCAACTCATGGTTCGATTATTCCCTTACTCTTATAAAAAAAAAAAAAAAAAAAAAAAAGGGCCCGGGCACATACATTTGATCAAATTCTACTCCTATTTGGAAAAAGAGCAATATGAATTGACCCAGATTATAAAACACGCTCTTTCCTTACCTTTATCCGACATTAATGGCCAACCATGTCAACTACATCTTAAGGTTTATGGCTCGATAATTATTCCATATGTTGAGAAACTAAAGTCGACTTCGTGCTTGGGCTCTGAAAGTATAAGTTCAAGAACAATGCTAGACATATTAAGAGTCACTTACAAAATTAAGTTATTAAGTGATATGGCAGATTTCAGGGATCATTTAAGCAAGCGAGTCACATTAAATACCCAATAACAACCAACTACATCATTTGGTAGATAATTATTTCTGCGGCTTTCGAGGTCTTGTAAGACCATTGTGGTTTTGAATCCGATACAATCAAATGACTAAAAAATTCCCACACCATGCCGGAACCCTAGCCATTGTGGAAGGTATGAAGTTAGTGAGGGAATGAGAAAGGAGAGAGAAAGTTTAGATATAATAGCTGGAGTCAGACAATTTAAGTGCAGTGCTTAAGTTTAGATTGTGTAACGTGGGATGTAGAAGCACTTATCAAGGAGGGCGAGGCCTTGCTCTCTCTTTCATCATATCTTCGGGTGGTTCACTATTATAGATACCTAAATAAACCGTGAATTGGATTGTCAAAGCTTAAATTTGCCGGTCTCTCCCTTTGAATTGGGTTTTCAGTGCCCCTTAACCGCTCTTGAATGCATTATGTATTGAAGCCCATTTAGGTTGTTCTTCGTCTTTAACTATATGATATAAAAAGTAATATTCCAACGAAAAAAAAAAAAAAGATCAAGAACAAGTAATTGTTGGGCTGGCCCATACTTTAGGCTACAGTAAGCCCAAGACTTTATTTCCACAGCGCCAGCAAGGTTTTATACTAAGGTCATCATATGTATGTCGGGGCCAGTCGACCGCATTAAGCCCATTCGAGTGCAACGAACTTCCATAAATTGTTCTTAATATTTCAGAGAGAAAGATGAATTGATGGACGTCCATTAAATCAGTGTTAGCTTCACAGAAGATGCACATTCAGATGTGCAGAGGTTTCAGCCATAGTTCAGGCGAAACATGTCGTTCTGCACGAAAAAGCTTCCTCCTGTCGATGGAATCAAGTGGAACATCTGCAGAAGCGAGGCGTTGAAAGCAAACTTCTTCACTCAACTGAGGCTCGTTAAGACCAACGAAGAAATGAGTAGGAGATGAGAGAGAGAGAGAGAGAGAGACGTGACCTGACCAAACCTCAGCTGATGCTCCTCCCCGGGCAATGCCAAGCTGCCGCTGACGAAAACCACAATACCTCCGCTGGTGGAGGAGGGCTGCGAGTCGATGGTGCTGATATGGTGCTGGCACTTATCGAAGGGCAGCTGCATGAGCTTCTCGGAGATGGCATGTGCTCCCAAAACCTTCTGCCCTTCGAATGTCAGCATCGAGGTCGGCTGGTAGAGAGAAGAGAGAGCGGCTCGATCTGTGTCAAAGAGCTGGTAGTAGTGATCCACAAACGCTCTCCCCACCAATTCAACTTGTTCTTCCATCTCTCTCTCTCTCTCTCTCTCTCTCTCTCTCTCTATCTCTCGTCGCGAGGCTCTTGGAAACGTATATATGGAAGGTGCAGGTCCATAAAGGTGTTCAAGCTTGGGTTTGGGTGAGGAATCAAGAGGGGCAAGAGGGGCAAGAGAAAGAGGAGAAGGCTCTTTTAGTTATTGACCTTTATGCACCTCCCATCTTGAAAAGAGAATAATGACCAAGAGTAAAACCCTAACAATATAGCTCCAATTGGACAGTGGAGGGGCCCAATCTGGTTGAAATACTGATCCGCTCTTTCACAATGTTTTGAGAACTAGTTACTTGTTTTTATGATGAAAAGAATTACTCACCTGGTCTTTACCAAAGTTGATGGAGTAGGTAGGAGATGTGCATGCCATACTTAGCGATGGTTTTCCTTATTCTCGTGGAATTTGTAATGGTTACCTAAAATACGTGTCGATTTGGTAGAGTGAGTAGCATTTTTTATTTATTTATAATGATGCGAGGCTCCAAGCTTAGATAGATCAATTTCGGCAATATTAGTTAAGTACATTGAGATACGTAGCATATGACATGCTGTTGGATCATACATAAGTCGCCAGTACTAATAGTTTATCATAAGATCAGCTGAACGATTTAATGCATGAATTTGGGTGTGTCATTTAGGTACATAATAGAAGGGTCGTTCTCATCAGCTAGATGAAGTTCTAGTAAATATGAGTAAACTAGATGCTTAGGACTTTTCAGTTTGTTCTTCACTTCTTTATTCTTACTTTTGGTTGGACATTGTCGGGTAGCTTTGTCACGGGTCAAACGTAGCCAGCAAGACGCATCATTCGCTATGATCTCCCGAGGCAAGCGAATCTCATAGACGGATTGTGGATGGGCGAAAAAACTCTATTAGATACACATGTAAATTGATTTAGGACGTAACCTCAACTTTGATATAAGATGAAATGATAAGTTTGCATGAAGCTTACTCCTTGACGTAGGAGTAAATTAGGACTAATCCGTAGCAAAGGGGGGATAAAAGTGTAAATGAACTGGTTGCATGGTGGAGAATCCGAACCCCGATTTGCTTTTTATTCGCAAAGTAGAAGAGGCACCAAGATGCCAAAATCGTCCCTTAAAATAGCACAGAATGGAGCCACCACCGCCCTCATCGGGGCATCTTCTATATATTCTCCCTTTTGTTTAAGCCTTCTCTTTACCTTTTTCAATAACTAGGGCAAAGAAAAAGGATAGGTGAGAGAGAAGAAAATAAGTGTGACACCAAAGTGGAGATCTCCTTGTTCCCTCGATCGATTGTTTAGATGGGGAAGCAAAGAATATGTTCCTTTTATTTGCAATAATTCTTTAATAAATAAGGATCCCTACTTTCCCTTTATTATGAAATCGGAGGCCATGTTGAAAAGAACAACGATTTTGGGGACAGAATAAAAAAGATAGACACTACTGTAACCCCCTTAAAGTTGAAATAGGCATCTAGAGACCCCTCCTGACTCAGCCCTAGATGCTTTAAGATCCCTTTTCCAAACTTGCTCCCATCTCGAGTTAAGATGTAGATATATAAACCCATCCCATTATATTGGTTGGGAGCATTCGTAGTGATTGAGGGGATCAAAGATCAAGAAATGAGTTATTTACCAGGCACTTATTTTTCTTACTTCTCGATCCCAACGGAAAGGAACTAACATGCCAAAGATACTAGGTTCAATATACAATACTTATCCAGCAATGCGTCAATGTTTTATTGAATAATTAAAGAAACAAATACATTTTATGTAGGGGTCCCACTTATTTCAAAACCCAATTGAAATTTTACCCCATCTCTTTACCAAGTAAACATCAGTAAGATTTCTAAGTACATCTAGCATTTTCTGAGGAAAAATTAACATATGTTTTGGAAAGAACGTGAAGGATGGACGCTACTGTAACCTCATTAAAGTTGAAATAGGCATCAAGAGATCCCTCCTAGCCCAACCCTAGACGCTCTAAGATCCTTTTTCAAACTTGCTTCTATTTCGAGTTAAGATATAAATAAATAAACTCATCCCATTATATAAATTGGGAGCATTAGTAGTGATTAAGAGGGTTGAAAACCAATAAGTAAGTTAGTTCTTGATTCCTGTAAAAGGGAACTAACATGCTAAAGAAACCAAGAACTAATATTTATGAATACATCTAACATTTTCCAAAGAAAAATTAACTTATGTTTTGGCTTTTGTATTTCTCTTTTAGAGTGATCATGGAAAATTGATAATTTTAGAGAGAGCAATCTTTCCACAAAATCAGGCCAAAAAAATAGAAGAGTTTGCAAAAAATAAAAAGAAAGAGGAGTGAAAATGGGAGAATTACCAAAAAAGTCATAAACCTATTGTAATTGTGTCAATTAAGTCCTAATTTTTTTTTTTTGCCAATTTACTCCTAAACCTTTTACAATTATGCTAGTTTAGTCCATCCCGTCAAAATTGGCCAACCGGTGCTAATGTGGACACCGGCCATCCGGCAAAAGCTAATATGGTAATTTTTTAATATTTTTAAATTTTTTTCAGATTTTTAAATATTTTTTGAATTTTTGAATTCTTTTTTGTTCACCTTCTCTTTCCTTTGGCTAGCCAGCGTCAGCCAGAGGCAAGGGCCGATGAGGTCGATCTCGCTAGCCAATGGCGAGGTTGACATCATCGTCGCTGTGCAAGGCCCGCTAGATCTAGCGAGGCTTGGCCTTGCCCAACCATGGCAAAAGTTGAGCTCACTAGCACTAGCGAGGTTGACCCTCACCATGGCTAGGCAGGGTCGAGCCTCCCTAGATCCAAGGCGAGTGTCGACCTCGCTGGGGGCCGGCTAGGCTCCTCGCCTAGGGATGGCAAGGCTCGACCTCGCCATGACAAGGTGAGGCCGAGCCTTGCTAGATCTGGTGAAATCGGCCTCGCTGGTGGCTGGCGAGGCTCCTCGCCCAAGGACGGCAAGACTCAACCTTGCCAGATCTAGTGACGGCGGCCTCGCTATCGCTAGGCGAGGCTCGCCTTTGTTAGTGGCCAACGAGGATGAGCCTCGCCACTAGCCGATGCTGGCCGACCAAAGGAAGGAGAATGAGGAAAAAAAAAAGAATCAAAAAATTTTAAAAATTGCCATGTTAGCTTTTGCCGAACGGCTAATGTCCACGTTAGTGTCGGCCGGCCAATTTTGGCCGAATAGACTAAACTGGCACAATTGTAAAAGATTTATGACTAAATTGGTAAAAAAAAAAATAATAATTTGGAACTGAATTGGCACAATTACAATAGATTTATGACTTTTTTGGTGAGATGGAGGAAGGATGCTCTAAGATCCCTTTTTGAAACTTACTCCCATTTCAAGTTAAGAGACAAATAAATTAACCCATCCCATTATATAAATTGGGAGCATTTGTAGTGATTGAGAGGGTCGAAAACCAATAAGTGAGTTATATTCTTCTTATTTCTCGATTCCTACAAAAAGGAACTAACATGCTAAGGAACCAAGAAGTAAGATTTATGAATACATCTAGCATTTTTTTTGAAGAAAAATTAACATAAGTTTTGGCTTTTGTATCTATCCTTTTTGGAGGGAGCATGGAAATTTGATAATTTCAAAGAGAGTAATCTTTCCACAGAATCGGGCCCAAAAAAAGAAGAGTTTGTAGCAAAGAAAAAGAGAGAGGAGTGGAAATAGAATGGAGGAAGGACATTTGTAGCGATCGAGAGGGTTGAAATCCAAGAAGTGAGTCATTTATTAGCTAAACATTCTTCTTACTCCTTGATTAATGGAGAAAGGAATTTACATGATAAAGACAACCAAGAAATAAGATTTATGAATACATTTAGCATTTTCGGAAGAAAAATCCACACATATTTTGGCTTTTGTATTTATCTTTCGGAGCAAGCATGGAAAATCGGTCATCTCAGAGAGAGTAATATTTCCACCACATCTGACCAAAAAAAGAGAAGAGTAGAATGGAGGAAAACAAAAAATTAGAAAACATGACAGCTGTGGGATTTGAACCCACGCCCTTTCGGACCAGAGCCTAAATCTGGCGCCTTAGACCACTCGGCCAAACTGTCGACTGTTGACCAAAAGCCCTTACATTTTTTATAAATTCCTTAAAATGTATAGCCATATGCTCTCTCCCAACAAATTTCACCGACACATAATAATGGAGGAGCACGTGCTGCACGTGGTGTAGTGTCTGGGAGGGGATATTCCTAGGGAAAGATATTCTTTATAGTCTAGTAATTTAACCAGTCAATTGCTAGAATAATTTGACTCTTGGCCTAGTGCTCAGCTCACCTATTACAACTGGTTTCTATTATGACTTTGAGCTATCGTTGCTGTAGCTCCAACATGTGTGGGTCCATCTTATTTACGACATATTTCTAGGTGAAAACAATCGATGTAGACACCGTAGACCATAGTTTGATCATACCAATCACAATCACTTGAGGCCCGAGTCTTCAATCTTAGTACAAACTGATCCAGAGATTTTGATTGTCATTGACTCATGAATTCATTCCACACAAATGAATTTTGATGGGGAGGATATTTCCTCTTCAAGACTTAAACCTTCACTATTTTATTGGATCCATCGAGTTCGCTAATTCACACTAATCCATTTTCTTCTCTCCTAAAACTTGTAATTATGCCAAAATCCTCGATTAGGGTAATTTTTGTTGTGGAATAAGTTAAAAGGGTATCAAGACCTTTACAGATTAACGTGACGGGCATGTCGGTAACTTTCTTAATAATGGTGAAAGCTCTTCAATCAAGAAGCTCATCTCTTCGATGAAAATAATTAATAATAATATTTATTTTATTTATATTAAAAAAAGAAAGAAGCAGTCTTGTCCCACTTAAGGGATACCAACCAATCTACAGAATCCTCAAAGTAGACAATTAAAGTAATTAACCCTTGGGGGTTGAATTCCTCTTTTAACCTTTTTTTTAAGGCCAACATCCAATTCTCTAATCAATTATTCAATTCAATAATTTTTTATTTTTTTTATAACATAGTTCTTCAAGTGGGCAATTCTTTAATTCAACATCCCTGGCGGTCAGCATCTCTCCGCTACACATCCAAAAAATTCCAGTTGTCAAGTCCCAAGAAGTTTCGAATTATTGTGTGTGGCCAATCAGTGAGGCTCACATGAAAACACGTGGGCCCCCCCTCCAGCATCTCCATTTTCATTGGCCCCATCATGAAAAATAATGATGGTCACTAGATTGGCAGCTGGATTTTCCTGTTGTAGATCTGTGAATTTTTGGACATCCTTGATACACGCATCATTCCAATTTCTACCCTCAATTGCTAGAGTGCCAATGTCTGCTCTATTTGTCCTTGCCCCTAATAAGAACAATTAGAATATGAGGAAAAGTTACCGATTCAATTTGAAATTTATTGTATAGATGCCAATTTAAATTTGAACATTTCAATTTTGTCAATGCAAGGTTAAATTTTTACGCGAAATTCTAATGACAATTCTTCCAATCAATTGCCGTTGGAAATCATCAGCATGGCGGTCTACATGGGATGTTGTTGATAGTGACTAGACCCACGTCGGTAATTATACTTCCTCTATTTTTTTTCCCATTATTATTTGGTTCTTTGGCATGGTCTCGAAGGTCATACGCATGGGGTGATTTAAAATGGTCAACAACAAGATAAGAAATGTTTTATTTCCAACGAGGCAGTGAACGTTCTGATATACATCTCTCCTTCCACAAGACCCGGCAGAGAGGAATCGGGAGCTTTCTTCATCTCTGCTTTCACAACTTCTCATGCAAGATTCAAGAATGGAGAAAATGGTTTCTCCATTGTCGATTCTCCTCTGCATCTCGCTCGTTCTTCTGGCCGAGCCACGTTCATCGGATGCAGCGCCGCAGTCCAAGGGGTCCTTCGTCGACAACTTCGACATAATGTGGTCGGAGGAGCACTTCAAGACCTCCGCAGATGGCCAGATCTGGTACTTGTCTCTCGACAAAGAAACAGGTAACCGCACGAACCCACTCGAATACCGAATCCTTTTCGCGTTTATTTCTTCAGTCACGGTGTACGCTCCAATCTGCAAAAACGCATGTTGTGACGGCGAAGGTGTTGATCTCGAATAGGCTGCGGGTTCCAAACGAAGCAGAGATACCGATACGGGTGGTTCAGCATGAAGCTCAAGCTCGTGGGAGGCGACTCGGCCGGAGTGGTCACTGCTTACTACGTGAGTTCTTCAACTCCCATTTCTCAACGAGCGTGTCCCTAACGAGCACCCTAACTGCACCGGCTAAGATCACGGAAAGGTTTAAGTATTTCGAAGAAGTGATTGCGATTGTGATCTTGATCGATTCGATCTGCAAATGATGCAGATGTGTTCGGAGAACGGGGCAGGGCCGGAGAGGGATGAGCTGGACTTCGAGTTCTTGGGGAACCGGAGCGGGCAGCCGTATCTGATCCAGACCAACGTGTACAAGAACGGGACGGGCTCGCGCGAGATGCGGCACATGCTCTGGTTCGACCCGACCGAGGACTTCCACTCCTACTCCATCCTCTGGAACAGCCACCAGATTGTGTAAGCTCTCCCTCTCCGTCTCGCTACGCATTGCTCAAGTTCTCGATCAACACGCGACCCTCTTTAAGTTCCGGCCGCTTCTGCAGGTTCTTCGTCGACCAGGTGCCGGTCAGGGTGTTCAAGAACAACGGCGAGGCGAACAACTTCTTCCCCAACGAGAAGCCCATGTACCTCTTCTCGAGCATCTGGAACGCCGACGACTGGGCCACGAGGGGCGGCCTCGAGAAGACCGACTGGGCCAAGGCGCCCTTCGTGTCCACCTACAAGGACTTCAGCTTCGACGGGTGCCAGTGGGAGGACCCCTTCCCGGCCTGCGTCTCGACGACGACCAAGAACTGGTGGGATCAGTACAGCGCCTGGCACTTGTCCGAGGATCAGAAGAAGGACTACGCCTGGGTTCAGCGGAACCTCGTCATCTACGACTACTGCAAGGACACCGAGAGGTTCCCGACCTTGCCTTGGGAGTGCTCGCTCAGCCCTTGGGATTGATCGGCGAGATCTGCTACAGATAGTTTCGGATCATGCGATCCATCCAATTTTCTTTATTTATTTTGACCATGTGATATGTGTAATTCGTTTTGTAAGTTTGTATTATTCATTGATTTCTATTCAGTTAATAGATTCAGCCCAATAAATTAAAACCCTCTTTCTTCTGTACCGATTTACCAAAATAGTTTTGACGGACGAGATTCGGGTATGATTGAGTGTGAGATCGGTACCTCTTCAGGGTATTCTTTTGGAACTTTCCATAGAACTTTCCATATTGATTGCAATATTTTTGTCAATATTACACAAAAGTCGAAGACAAATTCCATAATCATAACAGATGGTTATGTTGAATTTGGGTAATATTAGAGATACAAAGGCTAATTTACAAAGCAAATATAATGTGTAATTCGTTTTTGTAAGCTGTGTCATTCATCGATTTTGATTCAATTGATAGATGCGGTGCAATAAAAAACCCTCTTTTATCTATGCCGATTTATCAAAGAGTTGTGATTGACAAGGTTCGGGTGTAGTCGATGTGGGGTATGATTCATGTGATTGGATCGCTTTCGGCATTAGCCTTGGTCTACATGACGGTACCGGGGACATGTCACTTTTTGATTTACAAAAAACAAAAGCCAAAGCCAAGATTGTTGGTAAATTAAGCCACGAAATCAGCTGTCTTTCAAGTAGAAGCTTCTCTCTCTCTTCTTCCTACTCTTTTGCAAGTCGACTTATGCAGCTTTAGTCCTTTGTCGGAGGATAGAATTGGAGAAAATTGTCAAAAAGTTCTAAATTTATCATACATTTGCCAAATTCAATTTTAAACGTTTTAATTTTGTCAATTCAGTTATGAACCTTTTTCACTTTTTGTTAATTAAATCCATCTAACCAATTTTGGCCAGAAATTGTTGACATGGACGGTCGACGTTAATGTAACATTTTTAAATAATATTTTGATTTTTTTTTCATATTTTTTACTCTCTTTTTTTTGTTTTGAATTTGAGGTCAACTCTCGCTCGAGGCCACAACACCCTCACCAGATTTGGCCAAGCAAGGGCCGCCAAGCCCTTGCCTGGTCCAATTTGGCAAAGGCATTGTGGCCCTTGCTTGTGGCCAGTGAGTTTTGACTTTAGATCTAAAAACCAAATAATAATAAAATAAAATAAAAGTAAAAAAAAAAAAAATCGTAAAATTTTTTTAAAATATTATGAAGGGCGTGCATGTTTGTATTTTTATTTTTTGTTCAAGAACAGATTTTCGTTCTTTTGTTCCCTAACAAAAAAAGAATGTAAACTCGTTTATTTGCATTTTTGTTCAAAATTTGTTTTTTTGTTCTGAAACAAAATTGGAACGAAAATAAGAAGCAAAAAGTTATTTTTTTGTTCTAAACACTTCCTGATAACAAATTTTCTCTCTCTCTCTCTTTTTCTCTTTTTTTTTTTTTTCTTCTTCTTCTTTTCTTCTTCTTTTTTTCTTTGGCGGTCGCCGCCTCGGCCATGGCCGGCGATCGGCCGTCGAGGGCCGACCTTGCTGGAGCGTCACCGGCCCCCGGCGAGGCTCGACCTCACATTGGCCGGGCGAGCTCGAGCTCACCCAGATCCGGTGAGGCCGAGCCTTGGCCGGGCGGGGCCGATGAGCCTCGCCGTGGCCGGGCGAGGCCGTCGGCCCCCATCGGCCGCCGCCGCCTCGACATGGCCGACGACCGGCTAAAAGAAGAAAAAAAGAAAAAATAAATAAAAAAAAAAAGGAAAAATAAAATAAAAATTAAAAGAAACAAAAAAGAATATAAATTTACCAAACGTGTTTCTATTCATTTTTTATTCCCAGAACAAATTTACCAAACGCATATTTGGTCAAAAATTGTTCATTGGAACAAAAATAGTTTTTCTATTTTTGTTCCTCGCCAATTTTTGAACAAACACAAACAAACGCACCCAAAAATGCCACATTAGTAATTTCTAGGCAATGGCCGAATGGACTCAATTAGAAAGAAGTAAAAAGATTTAAGAGTGAATTGGCAAGAAGTGAAAATGTTTAGAATTGAATTGACAAAAGTGTAACAAGTTTATGACTTTTTAAATAATTTTCTCGATAGAAATAGCTCGATGGGATTGATTATTGCTAATGGGGGCATTGACCCAATTGAAGCACCCATAATGACTCCACTAAAAGAGGAATATAATGATCCCATTCAACAAAGATAGCGAAGCGATTGCTAAGGTGAGAGGATTTGAAAGAGAAGCGGCTATTAACAAACTTCTAGGATGGCAAAGGGGACTTGAAGGACCTGAATTGCGAACTAAACACGAGAAGAACGTTCTTAAATTATATATGTAAATCTAGAATAAACTCATAAGAAGCGTATTTTAATGTAATGGCAATGTTTAACATTAAAAATCCAATGTTAAGTAAGCTTAGGTGATGGCATTATTAGGATAGTTGACTTCCTACAAAAATGCCTACTTATATGCTAGATGACAAAATTGTAAAAGTAAGTATGCAACGAGCCAAATGGACAATATTTTAATTAAGTTAATCTATGGTTATTACATTACGATATTACAGCATGGCCTCTTCCGGTAGGTGAATGGTTTGAGAATGAACCACACGGGAATTGATAGGCCTATAAAGACCTAGTCCAACTAGGGCAGGAGGGATCGATGAGTTAAGAGGGTTGAGACAAGATGTGACTCTAGACAGGTTTCTATGATAGTAAATGGGGTAAGAATGAACTAAATCAATACTAAATGGAGAGAAAGTGTTCCTGGATTATATATGTAACACTAGAATTAACTCACGGGAGGTGTAGATGTCTTTTGACGCGGTATTGGAACTTCAATGTCGAACATGTTCAAGTGAGAGGGATAACCCATTGGAGAAATACTTACCTACAGAAAAATGCAACACTCAATACGGGACAAATCAAAACGGACATTATGACGAGTGAATTCATCCAAGTGCGTTGAAAAGAAAATGAGCACAAGTCAATCCCAAAATCGAAACCCCAAATCAACGCCTTAATTCCACACCCTAAAACTGGCGTGTACTTGCCCCATACTTCGGGCAAGCCAAAAAGGCACCTCGCCAGTTTGCATCGATCCCTGATGTTCACATTGCAAGTTCCTGTCGCACGCGCAATGTTCTTCCACCTTTAACTTTTTCCCTTTCTCTCTGATTTTGCTTTCAGTCGGACCGCCGATTGGGGCTTAATGCACTGATTAGGGAATTTGATACAAATGCGCGTGAACGGTCAATTTTTTATAATAATCGGATGAAAATGCCACTTTTTAGGCTAAAAATAGGTCGTCAAAGCCGTGTGCTTGTCATCCGACAAGAAATTTGGTCCTCAATTAGTTGAGGGATTGTTCATGGCACATTTCACCAACTTCAAGGCACCTCTTCAAGGTGATCTTTTGAAATTTTCCCAGTTGATTGCAACATTTTTGTCAATATTTTCACTTCGTAAATTACACAAAATCAAAAAAAAAAAATTTCATAATCATGATCGATTGGTTATATTCTGTTTTTGATTTGAATGCGGGTAATATTAGAGATACAAAGACTAATTCACAAAGAAAATGTAAACGCTGTATAAAGTTTTGCCACGACATTATTTCTAAATTAGTTTTCTTTTAAGCAAAATGCGATTTGGCAAGTGACAAAGCACCGCCCTACTAACGTCCCTTGCTAAGAGAGAAAACGCGCACCCCGTCCACGCTGAGAGCGCATTAAGCAAAAAACAGGACGCCAACAATTCTGGAGATAGCAAAAATCGAACGCCGCCAAGGATTCTGGAGACAGCAAAAACTTCCCAGTTTGGCCCATCTTCTTCTCCTCCTCGATTCGATTAGGGCTTCGAATTTGGGGACGACAGAGAAGCGAAGATGGTGTGCGAGAAGTGTAAGCCGCCCGATCTCCCTTCCTTCCCCTCGATCGATCCGCTGCCCGCTCGATCGAGCGCTCTGCTGCGGTGGGGTTTGTGGGATCGGTGGGTTCTGATTGCTGCGTGTGTGATGTTGGTTCAGGTGAGAAGAAGCTGGCGAAGGTGATAGTGCCGGACAAGTGGAAGGAAGGGGCCAGCAACACCACCGAGGGCGGCGGCCGCAAGATCAACGAGAACAAGCTCCTCTCCAAGAAGGCCAGGTTACCCCTCCCTCCTCTCTCTCTCTCTCTCTCTCTCTCTCTCTCTCTCTCTCTCTCTCTCGCCCTTTCTTTTGGAAGAGGAATTTCGAGGGGGCAGCTGTATTGCTATGCTGCGGACTAGCTGTGGATGTCGAGATTGTAGCTAGCTGATGCGCTTTATTCGGAGAGAGATGTTCTCTAGTTCGATGGTGCTGGTTCTTGTCTTGAGGTGGGGTTTGAAGGCTAATAGGCTGTTTCTGCGAATTGCGATTACTAATTAGGGTGAATTGCGATGACGGGCATTTAGGAGAATTATATGTCATCTGGAAAGTGGCACTTTTTTAAGAGAAGGAGCTAAGCTAGTGTTGAAGCGTGGAAGCTGCTTTTGATATTTGTAATTTGGCGAACTGTGTCATGTTAGTCGGTCAGGAGCATGACTTTTGGAGTAATTGTTTTTGGATTTATTGTCTTGTGAACCAATGGCACTTTTTCCCTGATTAATCTTGATGCGAACCACTAGCGTGTTAAGGTAGAAGAAATCTCTGAATGCACGCTCTAACCTTTGAAGCATTTTCAGATATCGCTCCTTTTTCTGTTTGTTCTGTGTGATTCGTCACTTTTGCTTGACCATCGTTGGTGGGAATGGGCATTATGTTTGTTGTGGATGCAGAAAGTTTTCATCTTTTGGAGCGGGATATATGATTTATGTAGTTCTTTTTTATACAAGTTCGTGCTGCTAAGGGTCCCCGGGATGATTACTGGAATGCACTTCTATTTTAGTGGTTTTATTGCCTTGTCAGTCAGATTTTGGTGAGACAAATCACCTGGGGGCAAAAGGACTGAGCTGGATATCGTAATACTACTGCTAATCCATTCATTTTGGTGAATCAGTGGATGGGTGATGTGTACTGGGGTGTTTTCTTGAAATTCGTGAAATCTGGAAATAGATTCCACACCTATGACAGTTATTGTACATCATTACGTAGTGCCGATGAGTATATTCTAGGAGAAAGAGGAAATCTCTGGTTTATCTTATTTTGTTTGGTTTGATGAAGTCAGTCGTGTTCTTCCATGCATGTTATCTATACTTTAGATAATATCATTTTATATTCTGAAAACGGTTTTCTTGATTTTAGAATGTACTTGCTTGCAGGTGGACTCCTTATGGAAATACAAAGTGCATTATTTGCAAGCAGCAGGTGCATCAAGATGCCAAGTACTGTCACACCTGTGCATACACAAAAGGTGCTTTGCATTTGCAATTTTGTGTTTTTCAAATTCTCCTGCTGTTTTGGAAAGTTTCATCTCTTTGAGCAAGTATTATGTTGCAAGTGCTAATGTTCACTTTTTACTGCAGGGGTTTGTGCGATGTGCGGCAAGCAAGTACTGGACACTAAGATTTATAAACAAAGCAATGTGTAATACAACCATGTTGATCTTCTCTTAAGGATGTCATGACCTATAGTGCCGATTTCTTGCATGACTTCTAACCATTACTTTATCGATATCTAGCAAGAATTTGTTAAATGAGGCTGTAAAGTATGATTTTCATAGGATATGCAATATCTGCATTTCCTGAATGGAATGATCTGCAATTAGTGCTCTTTTCAGTTTCCTTTTTAACAAGCAAAGTTGAATTATGCTTGTGAAAATTCAGTATGCAACATCCAGTTCTGCATTTACCTTCGGCTTTGGACTCTATTGTACAGCAATCTTTCCTTTCCCAGATAAAGATTCTAAAATAACCTGCACTGAATTCTTTGCCATGCATTGTTGTAGAGGAGGATGGATACAGTTTATTTGAAGTTATGGGGAATGGTTCATTGTTTATTCATTTTGGATTTTGCGAACGACTCATTTGGCCATAAGCTTTTGACTAGCTCAGGTCTTAGTATGTTTGGAAAGTTGAGAATCATACGAAACAAGCGGGAGGACCTCAGGTCCTCATCGGTCACCTTGCTCATGCATCTCTGTAGCCCTTGTTCTTCTCTACAGGATCTCCCTTGTCCTCTATGGGGTGGTCAGTGACTATTTTGTCAATACGTGGGAGTGGATACTGTTTTAGTTGTATCCGTGAATGGCTTTTTGCATGGCAACATCAGTTGAATTATTTTCTATGCTGGAACTTAAAAGATAAGGATGAGCACGATTTTCTATTTGACTTTATCCTTCATTGTATCTCTTTAGTTTTGTTTTTGAGCTTGGTGCATCTGATCCGAGGTCTAAAGTTGATGCCTTCCGAAAGATTGGCCATATCTTATGCTTCCGTCTGTTTGTACCATTTCTTCCATCTTATAAGGAAAGTCAAGGAGCAAATTTCTCCAATCCTAAGTGGTTTTACTTTCTTGGGAAAATGACATGAGTGTCATCTTCATACATACAGAGAACAATCTGTATTGATTAATTGTTATTAAACCAACCGATATATCATCTTCCAATTATGATAACTACGTTGATGGTTGTAAACCCGTACAGTAGATGGATATGCGAAAGCAAGAGTAATGTTGTGAGTCATCTTGCACAGCTTTGCTTGATTTGAACATTGATTCCCTAGCGTTACTTTATCCAAATGGTGCATTCTAACTTCTAAACTTTCTTGGGTGATCCCTCAGCAATTCATTTTGATAAGCTTATTGCCTGATGAGATCATAGGTCAGAAAGAAGGCCACGATAGCTACTTTTTTTCCGTATAATGTCAATATTTTTGGCTTGGTAAAGCTATGTGTTATTGTCGTATTTCAAATTCTAACCTTGCACTTCTACTTTCAAGCCCCTCTCGTTTTTTTTTTTTTTGAACAGAAACACCTCTCGTTAGGTCGGTCGAGTGCTCAGTCCCTTTTCATTAATTCCTTTGAAAGAAACCCACGTGCGTATATCAATTGATCTAGAAGTTTAAACATTCATCGTATCACCATGGACACTCTAGAAGTTGCGATTTGACAAGTTCGTACCATATATTTTTAAACTTTAAGTTACACCTTACTTAAGGCATGCATTAGTGGTGAAAAAATAAAGGGAGTAACAATGTCATATCATTAGGGACAACACTAGGGACGACACATTTGTACACTATAACTAGAGAGAACAATATACATCAAGAATCTAAGGTCCTACTTGCAAATACATTGAACCTTGAAAAAAACCAATGGCTTTACCCTAATCATTAGCACCAAACAAAGATCAACCGACAGAAGGAGGGAGGAGAAACTCCATTCCTAAAGATCATAGGAAATGACCTTGAACCTCAATGGGTCTAAGTTCCGAACCCAGATTAAGAAAATCTTCACATCTTAAGGGAAATTTTCTGAGCCAAGCATTCACGTCACTCTAAGTAAGACAGCCATCTTGATTTAGTACTTTCATTGGCTTGTTGAATATCTGGAATTCCAGTACTTCTCGATTTCTTCAGCTGTCCTTCCTGGGATTCTACCAGCAATCAGAGACCACCTGATCATGGATGATATAATTTTGGCTTAGCAATTTCATTTTTGCAAAAAAAAAAAGAGGAAATCATCAACAGTAAAACAGAAGCAGGAAAGAAGCAACAGAACAGGGTCTCACCTTTCTCCAACTAGGTTGTACATTCTAATTACAAGCGTCTCCTCATCTTCCGAGAAATCTAGCTTTGATTCTTCACTTGTCTCTTCTTCACAAAATAACCCAAGACCAAAAAGATAAATAGAACAATATATTTAGGAGAAAACAAATTCTTGGAAGCAGAACAAGGCCCTTGCATGATGCAAAATTAAGGGCATGGACTAATCTTGTTCATGATATAATCAACTCTGGAAACAAAGTTGAAGCCCACCAAAAATAACTGGACTTGAAATCTTGAAATAGGATCAGAAAGAAGAAGTGTTTGATTTGATTGGTGAAAGAAACGGGGGCAGGATCATTAATTACGTCCAGGGTCAAATCTGTTACATATTCGTCAATTAACCATAATCATTCATAGACTTAGGAACTTATATTGATGGGGGATTTACAATAAATCTCGAAAAAGGCAGAAAACCCAGAAAGAAAATTTGTCTTTTTAACTGAAAGCTGAAAACTTTCTACTGCAAGAAGCAGGATAATTGCATCTAGAGTCAAAGCTGATGCTGATGCAAAATAAACAGGAGAAGAAACGAGGGACACATAGTGAAATTAACTTGTCAAAATAGTTTACCTCTGGAGTCCACGTAAGTGTCATCAGAAGAAGAATGTTCAGAATCAGCCATCAGCGAGTAGTGTGAAGAAGACTTGCAGATCTCGGGGCCTTATCTGTCGCTGTTCTTGGAATGTACATAAAATAAAGAGGAGCCGAGAGGGGATTTTACTTGCTGTTGGGGCAATTTGGAGGCGCTTTAAGTACTGGCGTGTATTAATAATGGAAGAAACACACCTTGGAGAAACCATGTTCCCACAAGAAAAGGAACTGAGATAAAAGAAAATTGAAAATGAAAATGCCAAGCAAAGAATGGATGGTGAAGAAGAAGAAGAAGGAGAAGACTGGTAGTTGAAGCTTGTGTGTGGAAGAAGCTGTGTGTGGCTCCTGGTACTGCCTGGAGTCTTTTCAGGTCTGATAGGTAGTTGAATTGGTTGGACTTGTCTTTTACCTTTGGGAATTCTATCTAAATTATTTATTTCCTTTGGCCTTTTGCTGGAATTCATGCATTAAATAAGGGGAACGTGCAATAAAGAAATTCCTGGACCTGGACAAATATGCTCTGTGCAGTGTCCTGGCCTCCAATGTCCCATCAAAAAGCAGATTCTGTGTGCTCTTCATATCTCCACCCACTTGCAGCAGAAAGATTCACAGGAACTACCTTCACCAGTTATGATCCTCGAACTCCTTTAAAATTATTCGAGGACTTGACGAACTAAAAGTGATTTTAACGTAGGATGGGCAATAAGGATAGATGGTTCTTGCATTGAAGGGGGACACAGAGGATAGGCACGACATCTGGTTTTTGTCCTTTTAAGTCATGCTTTGATTTTCACTCTTAGCATTTAAATTAGAGTTAACACTGTTGATATTACCGACTTAGTACCCTATAATTCCCAAGCTGATATGCCATAACCCATTTACCTCAACTAATTTTAGTCTCATAAAAAATACCTAACTAGTATTTATGACCCAAGTCTACACTTCATTAAAATACTTATTGAGAATATTATTCTCCACGTTAGATCCGTTTGCTTTCTACTTGTGTGACACATATGCATTTTGATGAGATACTTGGTGAAATTACGATGAAGGGTAGATTTAAAGCAAGAGTATCATCTTTAATTTTTCTATTTGACGAAAATTAGTTAGAATGTAAATATATCCTGAGACGTCAATTTAAGATTCTTGTGACATAACAGTTTATCTAAATTTTGAGATTTTTAATGGTATTAATGATTGAAAGTACAAATCTCAAAAGATCCCTAACCTAAATCCCAAGATGAAATGGGCGGCAGCAGAAGAGGCCTTCAAAGAGCTTGACTAGTATCTCGCGACTAGAAATTACTACTCGAGCTTCTTTCCACTTGTAGATACGATAAACAGAATCAATTACATCACAATCTCTTTTTTCTCCATCTAATAAGCATACGAATTTTTACGTCTCGTCACAAGTTTTAATATAGGTTAAATTGAATTCTCAATTACCATGTTCTCAATCTATTGAAGTGTGCCTAGTTGGTAGCTACTTTTGTAGATCTCTTTTACACTAGTAGGTCCATTTTAAGGGTTATTTCATTAAGTAGAACAATATACACTTTCCATCATAATCATCCGATAACTCCAAATTAGATTAAGAATACGTGAATAATGAAGAAAGGGCAAAATGGAGGTGGGGCGAGAGAGAGAGAGAGAGAGAGAGAGAGATGGAACAGACAGTACACCTCGACAGAGAAATTTCTCGTACGGTGGTTGTAATGTCTGCATCGATGAAGGTGGGTGATGTGGGGACAAGCAAGAAAAAACGTACTTTCAAACTTTGTTTAATTACATTTACTATTGCAAGAAAAATGATAATCTTCAAGATAAGTACGCAGCCTATTAACTAATGTCCCACTCAACTTTCATTTTGGAAAGGTGTGGGGCAGACAAATAATTTTTTTTTTCCAATTATTTGAAGTTTAATTAATCACTTGAATCAAAAAACGATGAACATGCTCTTAATTAGATAAGATTAGATGAAGCGGATCGATAGTAACATTCCTTTATTTTATTTTATTTTTAGCATAACGACGAGATTGTCAGTGCTTGAACTCTGATGAGGCCGTGTATGACAGTTATATAATGAAGGATTAAAAGCAAATGAGCCTAACCGGTTGAATGGATCATATAGAATTTTATATAGTAGCAAATGTTTCTGCAGTGCAAATATTATTATATTCTTCTGAACTTTGTGATCAACAGCTACAGCTTCCTACCAATCTTGACCAGCAATTTGAAAGCCCTATTTTGTTTTTGCATTTTTGTATGATCATCGATTCTAAAGTATGCTTTACAGATAAGATTTCCAACTTGATATGGTTGACCTTTTAGCAGTTTATGCCTTTTCATAGTATCTCGATATCTTTAATTGCCGCACAAGTTTGTTTGGCCAGCATTGTCAGGACAGTGGTTATTTCATTTATATAATATAATGGGGGATTCTGCACATCTGATTCTCGCCTGATCAGCCCGAATGCCATATGCATTCGATAGGTATGTATTATGATTATCAATTTAGGTAAATCATAATCTAATTTGATCAGCCTTGATATAGAGAGGCTTAGTGCCAACTCTAGCTATAGAGATACAAAACCCAATAAAGGTTTTAATATTGATCGAAGGATTACATATAATCTTCATCTATGTATGATCTCATTGTGACAATTAGATGCTCTCTTCATGGATGCGTTCATTCAGAAGTAGCAACTATCAATAATGGAAGATTCTCAACTCTATCAAAATCCCAAACTTACAAGAAAATGGCGTTTAATTATTATTATTTTCTTAAATTCACCAATTTTGTATCAAGTTATTACTTCTATTTGTCTTGTTTGCCACCTTTAGAATTTACCACCTTTTATTTTATAAACCACTAACCCTAATAGCTAGAATGATTACCAAGTGCGATAGATTTAAGATTGGCAAAAGTAAAAATGTTGAATTAACAAAATTGAAAAATTTATAACTAAATTGGCAAAATTGCGATAGATTTAAGATTTTTTAAGAAAATTTTCCCATATTAATTGAATCTGACCGTTGAACTAGTAATTGAAGAGAAACCAAATCCAAACGATCCGGAATTAAGTTGGTATTATCCAAACTAGAACCTGACTTCTATATTATCAAGAGAGTGAAGCTGAAGATGTCTCGAGGATTATTGAGTCCAACCCGGATTCCACTCAATGCATTCGAGAAAGAACCCGGAACTACCCAAAGCCGAAAACTATATTCAAATTCAAGATAACCCAATTTGAAACCGACTTTCGTGTTCTGGTCAGATTCAAACCGACTTGTCAACCCAACCCCGTACCACTTCTAATTAAAAAGATATGGGCCTCCGAGATTTGCTTTTCAAAAAGTTCATCCCAATGGATCACAACCCAAGAGCTGAAATTGAAATTCGGACTTCCGCATCTCCTGTCCATCTGATTCAAAGTTCTTTATTATTATTATTATTATTATTATTATTATTATTATTATTATTATTATTTTGGGAGAAATCTAATTTGAACTAGTCCGTATTGTTGAATTATTGCAGACAAATTTGACTTCTACCTTTTCAACAGTGCAAGTCAAAATCAACGGCAGTGTTTGTCGACATCTTTCCTGGTGGCCGTATGGGTGCTGACCGATCATGTGGTGGCAAGAATTATCTCTTGCAAAACCATTCATCTTTCAAGAATTATCTCTTGGAAAAACCATTCTTCTTGTTTTATTTTTTTGGTAGAAACCATTCTTCTTGTTGATTACCACCAAATCAAATGATTTTTATTTTCCATGTGAAGTAACAAAAGCCCCCCATGTCAATTTAAGCATCAGGAACATGAATAGCCTTCCCCTTCGAAGGCTTCATGGTTCAACAGAGCTCTGAACTCCGACCATGTGAGGCCTGCCAACATGAAAGTCTTGAAGAACGTGTGTAGAAGAACGTGTGTATAGTGATGTGGTGTCGATCTTGCGTCCAACCTAGCGCAAGTTTGAGTTATGATATCAGTACTCAGTAGTACTAACATGGTTAACTGTCTGGGAGGGTTTGAGAGTATCGATCTTTCATCAGATCTTCAATTCCATATCCGTATCATCCTCACCTGCAGATACATCTAGCATGAAAGAAACTAAAGAATAATTAATATGCAGTTGGAGTCATTTAATCACGCAAGTTTGAGTTATAATATCAGTACTTAGTATTACTAACAAGGTTGACTGCCTGGGAGGGTTTGAGAGTATCGATCTTTCATCAGATCTTTAATTCCATATCCGTATCATCCTCACCTGCAGATACATCTAGCAAGAAACAAACTAAAGAATAATTAATACGCAGTTGGAGTCATTTGATCACACCATGAAAAGAATACAAAAGGGCAACGCTCTGTCCACTAAATTCTCTCCTTCGCTCGTCGGTAAGGGCGTATATCTATCACAAAAGAATGATTTCAGCGAGTCCCGGTCGACTGGCCTAAGAAAAAAGTTCAACTGCGGATGTTCCTTAATTTCTCCGATGAACTAATGAAAAAACAGCCTCCGCCAAGTCGTGTTTACTCTGTTACGCCCTCATTGTCACAATCTACGTTAAAGCTGAAAGCCCCTGCTCATTCAGCAATAGAAATGGTCATACAGATTAAACATGTGAATTCTGGACAAAGACGATTCAGCCGACAAACTGAGCGCGCACATTAAACTTTGACTATCATTTTTACAGTACACTAAATCCCTTCAAGATTCTTCAAATTCATTCATACAGCTGCCATGTTTGGGCTCATACAAGGCTCTCAAAATGGGGAAAAAATATATATGCTGCTTCATAAAGTCGAAAAATCCTTACACGGGTCTTAGATTTGGTTTGCTGTGCAGAATAGCAAGGTCGTCCACGTCCTCTTCAATTGACAAACTCTCAGGATAAGCTTATTTCATGATGTACGAGAACAATGGATTTCTTCACCACATCAATAGTAATTCATCAACACACAATTACATAGGCTACAAAATATTCACCTAAAAAGCCGCCGCGCCAAAGCAAGAAAGCGCCACATACCTTTCCTTTTGGCCTTTCGACAGAGATTGAGGTGGAGCACAGACTCGCTGTGAACGTCGTACTCGGCGAGCGTCCGGACGTCGTTCTTGAGCTCCTTGCCCTCGAAGATCAGCTTCTGCTGATCCATGGGAATGCCTTCTTGGTCCTGTATTCTGACCTTCACGTTGTGGACAGTCTCCGAGCTCTCCACTTCGATGATGACGGTCTTGCCCGTTAAGGTCTTCACATGGATCTGTGTCTGCATGGATAGATGACAGTAACTAAACTTGAACATCGCGATGAATATATGTTATCAAGGGCCTAAAGAACCCTGCGAAGATCGCGAGACGTTACCCGAAGAACACTGAGGGAAGAACAAGGTTGGGGAGTCTCAATCTTGTTCGAACCTCTTCTTTGCTTCAGAGAGTTGCTTGGGATTCTGAAGAGCTTTAGAAGAGATGGCGATGAAGATACAGGGGGCTGGTGGGCCTTGCTTCTTATAGAGCAGCGAGGTTGACTCGGTCAACCGGAAAAAGATCAACCTGTGAAAGGTCCATGTGGGGACACGTGTACGTGTGGGGTTGGAGGGGATTGCTCATGAAATTTCCACGCGGCTTCGTGTGGACACAGTCCCTCTTTGGACTTTGGCCTTTATATATTCTGCTTTGTTCTGTGTGGGGGCCCCACTCGCTCGGTTGCCATTTGATTTGTCCTACTCGAGGATTCCAACAATTGAATCAAGGGGCGACCTTGACCGGCTCTTTATATTTCCACAGTGGTGTTAAATATCCAGAAGGGCGACGAGAGAGACCGCCGATATGTGTCGGTGTGGTGGCTATAGTCTAGACGCGACGATTGGATAGATTAGGTCCGATAAGATTTGAGTTAGACATAAATAAATCAATAAGTTTTTTCAACATAACATATTCAGATATGTTTTTCTTTATTTAGTTCTATGTTCAATCTATCCGTACTCGCCATATAACACATTTAAACTTCATTATATAATATTATTTAGATAAAGCACCCCATTATTATAGAGCAATTAACAAATTAGGATGATCTTAACAAAAAAAAAAAATTCTGAATCATCAGGTTTGAAAATCGAAAGACTTAAAAAAGAAGAAATGTCATGGTTCCATATCTATATGTACTTTAGCAAACATTGGAGAGCACAATTGACGTCAAAAGATGCCTGTCTCTTGTGACTACTGCAATGAGGCTGTTTGGATCGCCGCCGGAGGTGGCCACTAGTTTCGCTACTCTCCTTTTGCTCTCTCTCTCTCTCTATTTTTTTTTTTTTAATTTCTCTTTCTCTTTTCAATCGCAGCACTATTTTTTCCCCAACATTTTGATCCATATAGATCATAAATAAGGTAAATTCAAACCCACGAGATCATATTCTAGTTGAGCCTTATTGTTAGACCCATTTTAACCTATTTCATAAACACAATCTATTGATCAAATATAATCATATACGGTAATCTACAAGTCAAAGTAGATGTTCTAAAATCATTTTGCCACCTGTAAAAGTAGCACTAACACTTTTGCCCACCCACAATTAAATTTAGTGTTCTCAAACTAGATTAGACCGGTCAGTTTTTAGATTGGTAAGAAGACTGTTTTATGGTTCGATCTTGTTAATAGCTTGGATGGTAAAAGAAAAAAAAAAACCTAGTCCAATCTGATGAAATTGGTCAACTTGATCGACATTTCGCTGATTTAACTAGATATTTGATTATGGCTTAAATCTAGTGTAAAAAATTTAAGGGGTGAGATGAGGACAGGCGGATCAATCTTATGACATACCTATCTAACTTAGTAGAACACCGAGGGAAGAACAAGGTTGAGGAGTCTCAATCTTGTTCGAACCTCTTCTTTGCTTCAGAGAGTTGCTTGGGATTTTGAAGAGCTTTAGAAGAGATGGTGATGAAGAAGTAGGGGGCTGGTGGGCCTTGCTTCTTATAGAGCAGCGAGGTTGACTCGGTCAACCGGAAAAAATCAACCCGTGAAAGGTCCATGTGGGGACACGTGTACGTGTGGGGTTGGAGGGGATTGCGCATGAAATTTCCACGCGGCTTCGTGTGGACACAGTCCCTCTTTGGACTTTGGCCTTTATATATTCTGCTTTGTTCTGTGTGGGGGGCCCCCCCTCGCTCGGTTGCCATTTGATTTGTCCTACTCGAGGATTCCAACAATTGAATCAAGCGACGACCTTGACCGGCTCTATATATTTCCATGGACAGGGAGTAGAAGGGCAGAGGAGAGGAAGATGATCGAAGTTTGGAATTTTCTGGTGGGGTTGAGACTATTGGTGTTAAATATCCAGAAGGGCGACGAGAGAGACCGCCGATGTGTGCCAAAGGTTGGTATGGTGGCTATAGTCTAGACATGACGAATGGATGGATTAGGTCCGATAAGATTTGAATTAGTCGTAAATAGATCGATCAGTTTTTTCAACATTACATATACGGATCTGTTTTTCTTTTATGTAGTTCTATGTTCAATCTATCTGTACCCGCCATATAACACATTTAAGCTTCCTTATATAATATTATTTAGATAAAGCACCACATTATAATGGAGCAATTAACAAAATAGGATGATCTTAACAAAAAAAAAAATCTGAATTATCAAGTTTGAAATCAAAAAATTTTAAAAAGAAAAAATGTCATGTACTTTAGCAAACATTGGAGAGCACAATTGACGTCAAAGATGCCTGTCTCTTGTGACTACTACAATGTGGCTATCCAATCACTGCCGCCTGCCGGAGGTGGCCGCAAGTGTCGCTACTCTCTCTCTCTCTCTCTCTATTTTTATTTATTTATTTAATTTCTCTTTCTTTTTTCAATTTTCAATTGTAGGACTATTTTTTTCCCCAACATTTTGATCCATATAGATCATAAATAAGGTAGATTCAAACCCATTGAGATCATATTCTAGTTGAGCCTTATTGTTAGACCCATTTTAACCTATTTCATAAACAAAATCTATTAACCAAATATAATCATATATAGTAATATACAAGTCAAAATAGATGTTCTAAAATCATTTTGCCGCCTGTAAAAGTAGCGCTAACACTTTTACCCACCCACAATTAAATTTAGTGTTCTCAAACCAGATTAGACTGGTTAGCTTAACCTATTAGATTGGAAAGAAGATCATTTTATGGTTCAATCTTGTTAATAGCTTGGATGGTTAAAAAAAAAAAAAAAAGGCCTAGTCAAATTTGGCGAAATTGGTCAAGCTGATCGACCTGTTGCCGGTTTAACTAGATATTTGATTATGGCTTAAACCTAGTGTAAAAGTTTAAGGGGTGAGATGAGAGTAGGAGGATTGATCCCATGATATACCTATCTAACTTAGTAGAAGAGAGGGTTATCCAATCAGCTAAGAGCTCATACCTATCTAATTTAGTAGATGGGCCTATTCAATGCATGCCATAATTTGTTTGTAAAATGATTATTTTATTGGCTTGGGTAGTCAGACCATTTGAATTAGTTGACACGAAAATTGGAGGTATGGTCGACAGTTAAGTATCGAACATGAGCTTGATACGATGATCTACTTTTCTTTGAGGGAGCAGCTTCTTCGGTAATTCGGGTAGCATCACATTTTGAAAGGCGTCAAGGACTTGGGTCACCTCTTTCAGTACCCCGCTTCTTTTGTGTCCTCCTCCTTCAACACTACATTTGACCAATCCAAGTATAGAAAAATTGGTCAAAACTTACTTTTTCTCACATGGCACACAGAAAATATGTAAAGATTTTAGATGCAAAATCACAAAATGGAAGAAATCCACAAGGCTTCGTATAGGTACAGTCCTACTTTGGACTTTGGCCTTTATATTTTCTGTTTTGTTCTGAGTGGGGGGCCCCAGTCGCATTGTTGGCATTTTATTTGTCCTACTCGGGGATTCCAACAATTGAATCAAGCGATGACCTTGACCGCCTCTATATATTTCCATGGAAAGGGAGTAGAAGGGGAGAGGAGAGGAAGATGATCGAGGTTTGCAATTTTCTAGTGGGGTTGCGACTATTGGTGCTAAATATACAGAGGGGCAATAAGAGAGGCCACTGATGCGTGCCGAAGGTTGCGACAGTGACTAGAGTCTAGACGTGGCAAATGAATGGATTAGGTCCAATAAGATTTGAGTTAGTCATAGATAGATTCAATGGTTTTTTCAACATAACGTATTTGGATATGTTTTTCTTTATGTAGTACTATGTTCAATCTATTCGTACCCACCATATAACACATTTAAAGTTCACTATATAATATTATCTAGATAAAGCACCACATTATAATGGAGCAATTAACAAATTAGGATGATCTTAGCAAAAAAAAAAAAACACGATCTAAATTAGTAGGTTTGAAAATCAAAAGATTAAAAAAAGAAGAAATGTCATGGTTCTATATCTACATGTATTGCAGCGAACACTGGAGAGCACAATTGACGTCAAAGATGCCTGCCTCTTGTGACTACTAAAATATGGCCGTTCGGATCGCTGCCGGAGGTGGCTACAAGTGTCGCTACTTTCCTTTTGTTTTCTCTTAGGGTGCGTTTGGTAATGCTTCTATTCCGGGGAACAATTTTTAAATAGAAATAGTTTTTTTTTTTTTTTTTCTGTTTTCAGAAACAATTTTTGAGTATAAAAACGTGCTTGATAAGTGCAAAAATTTCTATTCTGGGAAAGAAATGCATTTGGTAAAATTGTATAATTTTGTTGTTTCTTTTAATTTTTAAATATTTTTTTATTATATTTTCCTTTTTTTTTTCTTCTTTCTTCTTTCTTTTTTCTTTTTTTCTTTTCTCTCATTCTTCCTCTTTGTGGCCGGTCGTCGGCGATTGGTGACCAGGCGGGCGAGGGCCGGCGAGCTCACCGAGTCTCGCTTGATCACTGGCGAGGCCGAGGCCTAAATCTAGCGAGGTTGAGCCCTTGGTGGCCTAGCGAGCACTGCGAGGCTCAGCCTCACCAAATCTGGGCGAGGCCGAGCCTCTCTAGTGGCTTCAGTGGCTAGGCGAGCCTCGCCAGGCCGAGCCTTACTAGTGGGTGGGTGAGCTCGGCCTCACTAGATCTGGACGAGGTCAACCTCGCCCAGCCCAGGCGAGGTCGAGCCTCACCGTGGCTTAGCGTCTTTGGGGGCTAGCGACGCTCCAGCGAGGTCGCCGACCTTCATCTGGTCGATTGTCGGTGCCAACCATGGCTAAGGCCGGCCAAAAGGAAGAAGAAAAAGAAGAAGAAAAGAAAGAGAAGAAAAAAATAGGAGAGAGAAAAATTCTTTGATATGTGAAAAGAGCCAAATTTAGAGAAATCCTAATGGGGCTCTAAGAGTTCCTTGTCCATTTGCTTTGAAATGATTAAGAGACACAAAAGTTTCAACAAGGATCATGTGTGTAAAACAATTAAAAGTGCAAACTTGGTTGACAATGTAAGTGACTAGAAGGATCCATTGTTTTTCGAGTATGTGGGAATACCACAAAGCCAAAGAACATGAGTAGGAAGACACGAGGAATTTGATTCCCAGATTTAGGTTTAAGGCTAAGGAAATGTTGTTCAAGGAAATTATAAGGCATTGAATGAGAATTCCTTTAAGAATAGCCTCAATTTTGTCGATAGGGATAGTGAGGAATTGACTTAGAAGAGATATTGGATCTTGACCAATAAGAGGAGTGGCGAAACCTAAAGAAGCTTTACCTAACCCACTGGCTTTCCAAAACTCCTCAATTGTAGGGGTCAATTCATATTGATAAAACACGAAGGTGGAAGTCATGAGATTCCAAAAATGAGCCATTGCCTTTACCATCACGATACGTGGTTCGACTTTTAATAAAGTCGGGAGGAAGTCTATTAGAACATGTCTAAAAATCATCAAATTTACACATAACATATCCAACATGATGACAAGCAAGTTTTATTAAGAGGCCAAGTTCATATTCCAAATAAAGAAAATGAAACAAAAATATCAAAAGTTTGTCCAGACAGGGGTTGAAACAAGGGTTCGAATTTGATCCCTTATTCGGACTGTAATTTGACTTTGAAAAAAAGGAAAATTGGTCCAAACGATGAGTGATTGGCATGAAATCAGCGAGGTTAGAAACTTTTAAATGTTTTCTACATCTTCCTGGAAGAGCTCGAGTCCAAACTAGGTCAATTTGGGCCCCGTTTGGTTCGACTTTTCCAAGGGGCTTTGGGCCCCCAAAAGTCCATTGGGGAAAATTTTTTATGTTTAGCAAATGTTTTTGAAAGCTCATTTGTCAAATGTGGGCATCTGAATGCTGAAAGCTGAATGCTAGGGAGGAGGTGCTTTGGACATTGGGCATTTTGGAAATGCAACCTCGTCACTGTTCATCTTCTCTTCCCCCTTTGTCTTCTTCTTCCCTGCCCATCTTCTTCCCTATCCATCTTCTTCTTCCTCGCCCATTGGGCTTCTCCGGCAGCCGCCATCGCCGCTTGAGGGTCGCGCATCCCTGGTGACCACCGCTTGTGGGTGGCGCAACCAGTGACCTAGGCGGCGTTGCCTAGGTTGCACGAACCTTAGGTGACGTTTCCTAGTGCTCGCGGACCTTAGGCGATGCCGTTTGAGGTCGCGTGGACCTCAAGCGGCGTCGCCTGAGATCGGCACAAAAATAACAAAGTCAGAAGGCGGAACCGGATCAGAATCGAAAAAAAAAACCTAAACTACTGCAGAATCGTTAATCTTCAGAAGTGTTTTTGGAGGGCCAAATGATGGTCGTTTTGGGTGTGTGACCTATCGTTTTGAAACTCGGGATGTCTATTATCTAATCTTAAGAGGACTTGAGCTCAAATGAGGTCGTTTCGGACCTTGTTTTGGCCAACAGGCCTACGAAAATCACAAATTAGGCTTAAAATCACAATCATCATTCAAATCATCAACAACTCATTGACATTCATACTCATCAATATTAAGCATGTAAAAGCTCCTAATCTTGAATTCTAGCTCCGATCGACTAACTCGATCTCACTTTATCGGATTCGAGCTTCGAATCGTTACATTCGTTGCAATTTTCGTCGGTTTCTATTGCGATTAGTCGGATCAAATCCCGGATCATGATCGGGACTCCAAGAATGTAAATCAAGTCACTATGGCTCGGATCGGGATCAATCGAATCACCGGCTCAAGAAAAAAAAAAAGAAAGAATCGGTCCAAGAGATGAACCAAAACTTAAAGAGAGAGAGAGAGAGAGAGAGAGAGAGAGATTGAGCTATTTGGGTAGGATTTTGGAGGGAGAAATGAAAGAGAGAGGCTGAGGAAAGAGAAAAAATTTGTGCAACTGAAGCCCCTATGTTGAAAATAGAAGAGATTTCACTTATATACTCCCACATTAAGCGATTCTGGCCGAAGGTTCGACCCTACGGCCAAAATCTCGATCCAACGGTCAAAAATCCAGTTCAGAGGCTCCATTATGATCTCAAGGTGTTGGGTAATTGATCTAGTGGGTTTGATTTGCAAAAAACCAAGCCAAAATCGGGAATTGCATCAAAATGTCTAATTATAGGTCAATTTGTAATTTGACGAAATTTGAGGCTTAATTTGTAAAATTTTGGGAAATTGAAGGTCTATAAGTGAAATTGGGATTGAGAGAGTTCCATAACCGGTGGCCGGAGGCCAAGAACCGGCCAACAAGGGCTCGAACTAGCCAGTCTCGCTAGCAGCCGGTCAGACCGACTAAACCGATTCGACCGAATTTTGACCGGTTCTTTACCGGTTTGGTCTGGTTCCTGCCATTTTTTCCACTTAGGACCCTTGTGGCTCAAAAATTTATGCAATTTGACACCTAAAAGACCTAATTGAAAATGAATTTTATCCTTTTTATGAAGAAATTGACCAATTAAGATATAATTAAGCTAATCACACTTTATGAATGTGATCTAAGGGTCTTTTATTGACCTAATTGAATGATTATCATGAAAAAAAAATGAGTCAAAACCATGAGTACTTTGAATTGGGCATAAAGGGCTAAAATGGTAAAATTTGCAATTCAATGGGTAAAATTGCAAATTAATCAAAATTGAACTCAATTAGTGTCACAATTGCCCTATCTAATGAGCTACCCAGAGGTAAGATCACTTACCACATTCAAATTGACCTTGAATTGAAGTGCTCAAACTTAGGTAAAAAATGGATCTAAGCCTAATATTAAAATTAGACCTAAATTTATGAAATGAAACCATAGCCATTAATGGGTCAATTTGAATTTTGTCAATTGAAGCTTAATTCCTTGACTTTCTAATGCTTGGGATTCTTCAAATTGATGAGTTATTGTGTGATTTTCACAAAATTGATCTCGAATTTGGACTTATCTTAAGAAAAAGAGTGAGAAACAATTATCCGTTCGCAAGTTATGACGGATCAATTTTGGTCCCCTAATTAGGGCTCAAAACTGCAATTTGTATCTTGACTCAATAAATCTTGAAATTGAATGCTAAAACAAATTTCAGAGAGTTCCTAAACCAAATGTCAAAGAAGGAACTATATTTAATTATGACTAGAATAAGAGTAATTTTGTTTTTGGTCGATCTAGAACCTAAAATTGAAAAATTCAAAAATCAAGGTTCTTAATCGAATTTTGTGAAATTTTTGACAGAAAAGTTAAATTGCTCAATCTATACAAAAGTAAATCTTACGTTTTTGTTCCTCTTTCTCTTCATTCTCCACTCCCACCCTTTCATCTTAAAATAAAGACAGATAAAACAAACAGTCGAAATATTAGTGGTGATAGGATAAAGCAGAAAATAAGTAGACACTAAATGGTATTGAACGGTCTTAGTAGGGGAGGAAGGGGTTTGGGGAACCATTTTTTTGATAGTTTGCTCTAATATGACAAGTTTCTCAACAAAGTCGTGTAACATACTATCTAGTTTATTGCGAAACGTAACTGACGCCCGCATTTTAGACTCCAGTGGTAGCAGCTCATCAGTCATTAGCTCCCAAAATCTCCCTTAATTAGCATATCTTATTCCTTAAAATAATGCGCATTTACATTTTCTTGACAGACTAACATGAGTAATTATGGAAAAAAACCAAGAGGCAAACCTTAAAATTTATCATATTGGCTCCTGAAATCTCCCTTAATCAACATATCTTAATTTTTGAAATAATGCACATTTACATTTTTTCCACAGACTAACATGAGTAATTGTGGGAAACGACTAACAGACAAACCCTAAAAACTGTCATATTGGCTCTCGAAATCTCCCTTAGTCAGCATATCTCAATCCTTTAAATAATGCTTCGTAGAAGTATAATTTCATTGCTTGAGAGGCATCCGTCAAAGTAGTAATTGTTTATAGGTTAATTAATGGCTCCTATTAATGGAACAAAAGAGGCTCTCCTTCATTTTGCTCAAATAGTAAAAAGTAATGACCCGACATTTTTTTAGCGTAGAGATTAATTACCAATGCGAATCCCAACCAACAAAATGCAGATTGAGTTTGTGGCAATTCCCTATTGCAAAAAGCGATACTCACAAGCAATCTGATTTTAAAATTGAGCTCTAGCTACATTTTTAATACATATCATACAAAGTTGAATTTCTTTCTAGCATTGTATAACTAAGATAAAAGCTTACTTGCTAAATCTCACATTTCCCCAATGTAAGGGACTGGTGTCGGCGCTTTGCCGCTTAAAACACATCAGACCAACTATTATTAATTGAACATAACTCGAAACAAAGCACAAAGAAATTATCTTACCGTAACATTGACAATTAGAATACATTGTGACACCCAATACGATAATCGAACATATAGCTGGCAAGATTAGTTGAATAAGGAAAATACCGAAAAATAGTGATATACTCCACTCTAGATCATACTTTGAAGCAAACTCTATCATAGTCCTTGTAGATGAATTTGTTGAAGAGTTCTAGCAAGTATGTTAGCGTCCTCCCATAATTCCCTTAGTTGTCTGATTAAAATCCGTCTCTTCCTGTCAATGTTTTGTATCTTGTGATATGAAAAGTAAATTTGCCCCAACATCATAAATACAAAAGCCAGTATTAGGCCCATACAAAACCAAGCATACCATGTGCAGTTAATCTTTAAAGCGATTGCTTTATATAGAAGAGAACACACTCCTGGATAACTGCCATGAATAGCCATGATGCCGTTTACTTTGCTTTCCATTTCTACCAACTCTTTTTGCATACTAATCATTTTATTTTCAATGCAACGTTTTTTCCTCTTTCTCTTCATTCTCCACTCCCACCCTTTCATCTTAAAATAAAGACAGATAAAACAAACAGTCGAAATATTAGTGGTGATAGGATAAAGCAGAAAATAAGTAGACACTAAATGGTATTGAACGGTCAATTACTAAGGGAGGAAGGGGTTTGGGGAACCATTTGTTTGATAGTTTGCTTTGATATGACAAGTTTCTCAACAAAGTCGTGTAATATACTATCTAGTTTATTGCGAAACATAATTGACGCCCGCATTTTAGACTCTAGTGGTAGTAGCTCATCAGTCATTTTAACTCCCGAAATCTCCCTTGATCAGCATATCTTATTCCTTTAAATAATGCGTATTTACATTTTCTTGACATACTAACGTGAGTAAGTATGAAAAAAGACCAAGAGGCAAACCCTAAAAATTATCATATTGGCTCCTGAAATCTCCCTTAATCAACATATCTTAATTCTTGAAATAATGCACATTTACATTTTTTCCACAGACTAACATGAGTAATTGTGGGAAAAGACTAAGAGACAAACCCTAAAAACTGTCATATTGGCTCTCGAAATCTCCCTTAGTTAGCATATCTCAATCCTTAAAATAATGCTTCATAGAAATATAATTTTATTGCTTGAGAGGCATCTGTCAAAGCAGCAATTGTTTATAGGTCAATTAATGGCTCCTATCAACGGAACAAAAGAGGCTCTTCTTCATTTTGCTCAAATAGTAAAAAGTAATAACCCGACATTTTTTTAGCGTAGATATTAATTACCAATGCCAATCTCAACCAACAGAATGCATATTGAGTTTGTGGCAATTCCCTATTGCAAAAAGCGATACTCACAAACAATCTGATTTTAAAATCGAGCTCTAGCTACATATCATACAAAGTTGAATTTCTTTCTGGCATTGTATAACCAAGAGAAAAAGCTTACCTGCTAAATCTCACATTTCCCTAAGGGGCTGGTGTCGGCGCTTTGCCATTTAAAACACATCAGACCAACTATTATTAATTGAACATAACTCGAAACAAAGCACAAAGAAATTATTTTACCGTAACCTTGACAATCAGAATACATTGTGACACCCAATATGATAATCGAGCATATAGATGGCAAGATAAGTTGAATAAGGAAAATTCTTGAAAATAGTGATATACTCCACTTTAGAGCAAACTTTGAAGAAAACTCTATCATAGTCCTTGTAGATGAATTTGTTAAAGAGTTCGAGCGAGTATGTTAGCGTCCTCCCACAATTCCCTTAGTTGTCTGATTAAAATCCATCTCTTCTTGTCAACGTTTTGTATCTTGTGATATGAAAAGTAATTTTGCCTCAACATCGTAAATACAAAAGCCAACATTAGGTCCACACAAAACCAAGCATACCATGTGCAGTTAATCATTAAGGCGATTGCATTATATAGAAGAGAACACACTCCCAAATAACTGCCATGAACAGCCACGATGCTATTTACCTTGCTTTCCATTTCTACCAACTCTTTTTGCATACTAATCATTTATTTTCAATGCGACGTTTTTGTTGCTCTTTCTCTTCAGTCTCCATTTCCACCCTTTCATCTTAAAACAATGAAAGATAAAACAAACAGTCGAAATGTTAGTGGTGATAAGACAAAGTAGAAAATAAGTAGATAATAAATGGCATCGAACGGTCAATTACCAGTGAAGGAAGGGATTTGGGGAACCATTTATTTGACAGTTTGCTCTGATATGACAAGTTTCTAAACAAAGTCGTGTAACATACTATCTAGTTTATTGCGAAACATAGCTGACGCCCGCATTCTAGACTCCAGTAGTAGTAGCTCATTAGTCATATTAGCTCCCGAAATCTCTCTTAATCAACATATCTTATTTTTAAAATAATGCACACTTACACTTTCATGACAAACTAATGTGAGTAATTATGGGAAAAGACCAAGGGGCAAATCTTAAAAATTGCCATATTAGCTACCGAAATCTCCCTTAATCAACATATCTTAATTATTAAAATAATGCATATTTACATTTATTTTAACAGACTAACATGAGTAATTGTGGGAAAAGACGAAGAGACAAACCCTCAAAATTGTCGGCTTTCGAAATCTCCCTTAATCAACATATCTTAATCCTTAAAATAATGCACATTTACATTTTCTTGATAGACTAACATGCAGTTAATCATTAAGGCGATTGCGTTATATAGAAGAGAACACACTCCCACATAACTGCCATAGACAGGCACGATGCTGTTTGCCCTGCTTTCCATTTCTACCAACTCTTTTTGCATACCAATCATTCTATTTCCAATGCGACGTTTTTGTTCCTCTTCCTCTTCAGTCTCCACTTTAACCCTTTCATACTAAAATAAGGAAAGATAAAACAAACAGTCGAAATGTTAGTGGTAATAAGACAAAATAGAAAATAAGTAGACTCTAAATGGCATCCACCGGTCAATTACCAGTGGAGGAAGGGGTTTAGGGAACCATTTGTCTAACAGTTTGCTATAATATGACAAGTTTCTGAACAAAGTCACGTAACATACTATTCAGTTTATTGCGAAACATAGCTGACGCCCGCATTTTAGACTCCTGTGGTAGCAGCTCATCAGTCATATTGGCTCCCGAAATCTCCCTTAATCAACATATCTTAATCCTTAAAATAACACACATTTACATTTTCCTGACAGATTAACGTGAGTAATTGTGGGAAAAGACCAAGAGGCAAACCCTAAAAATTGTCATATTAGCTCTCGAAATCTCCTTCAATCAACATATCTTAATTCTTAAAATAATGCACATTTACATTTTCTTGACAAACTAACATGAGTAATTGTGGGAAAAGACCAAAAGACAAACCTTAAAAATTGTCATATTGGCTCTCGAAATCTCCATTAGTCAACATATCTCAATCTTTAAATTAATTCTTTGTAGAAGTATAATTTCATTGCTTGAGAGGCATCCGTCAAAGCAACAATTATTTATAGGTCAATTGATGACCCTTATCAACGGAACAAAAGAGGCTCTCCTTAATTTTGCTCAAATAGTCAAAAATAATGACCCGACATTTTTTAAGCGAAGAGATTAACTACCAAAGCCAATCCCAACTAGTAGAATGCAGATTGAGTTTGTGGCAATTCCCTGTTGCAAAAAGCAATACTCACAAACAATTTGATTTCAAAATCGAGCTCCAAGCACATCTCTAATACATATTATACAAAGTTGAATTTCTTTTTGGCATTGTATAACAAAGAGAAAAGCTTACCTGCTAAATCTCAAATTTCCCCAATGTAAGGGGCTGGTGTCAGCGCTTTGTCTATTAAAACACATCAGACCAACTATTATTAATTGAAGATAACTCGAAACAAAACACAAAGAAATTATCTTACCTCAACCTTGACAATCAGAATACATTGTGACACCCAATACGATAATCGAGCATATAGCTGGCAAGATCAGTTGAATAAGGAAAATCCCGGAAAATAGTGATATACTCCACTCTAGATCAGACTTTGAAGCAAACTCTATCATAGTCCTTGTAGATGAATTTGTTGAAGAATTCTAGCGAGTATGTTAGCGTCCTCCTATAATTCCCTTAGTTGTCTTATTAAAATTCGTTTCTTTCTGTCAACGTTTTGTATCTTGTGATATGAAAATTAAATTTGTCCAACATCATAAATACAAAAGCCAGCATTAGGCCCATACAAAACCAAGCATACCATATGCAGTTAATTATTAAGGCGATTGCGTTATATTAAAGAAAACACACCCCCAGATAATTGCCATAAATAGCCACGATGTTGTTTACCTTGCTTTCCATTTCTACCAACTCTTTTTGCATACCAATCATTTTATTTTTAAAGCGACGTTTTTGTTCCTCTTCCTCTTCAGTCTCCACTTCCACCCTTTCATCTTAAAACAAGGAAAGATAAAACAAATAGTCGAAATGTTAGTGGTAATAGGACAAAACAGAAAATAAGTAGACACTAAATGGCATCGAACGGTCAATTACCAGGGGAGGAAGGGGTTTGGGGAACCATTTTTTTGACAGTTTGCTCTGATATGACAAGTTTCTGAACAAAGTCGTGTAACATACTATATAGTTTATTGTGAAACATAGCTGACGCCCGCATTTTAGACTCTAGTGGTAGCAGCTCATCAGTCATTTTAGCTCCCGAAATCTCTCTTAATCAACATATCTTATTCCTTAAAATAATGCGCATTTACATTTTCTTGACAGACTAACGTGAGTAATTATGGGAAAAGACCAAGAGGCAAACCCTGAAAATTGTCATATTGGCTCCCAAAATCTCTCTTAATCAACATATCTTAATTCTTAAAATAATGCACATTTACATTTTTTCAACAGACTAACATGAGTAATTGTGGGAAAAGACCAAGAGACAAACCCTAAAAATTATCATATTGGCTCTCGAAATCTCCCTTGGTCAGCATATCTCAATCCATAAAATAATGATTCGTAGAAGTATAATTTCATTGCTTGAGAGGCATTCGTTAAAGTAGCAATTGTTTATAGGTCAATTAATGGCTCCTATCAATGGAACAAAAGAGGCTCTCCTTCATTTTGCTCAAATAGTAAAAAGTAATGACCCGATATTTTTTTAGCGTAGAAATTAATTACCAATGCCAATCCCAACCAACAGAATGCAGATTGAGTTTGTGGCAATTACCTGTTGCAAAAAGCGATACTCACAAACAATCTCATTTTAAAATCGAGCTCCACCACATCTCTAATACATATTATACAGAATTGAATTTCTTTCTGGCATTGGATAACCAAGAAAAAGCTTACTTGCTAAATCTCACATTTTCCCAATATAAGGAGTTGGTGTCGACGCTTTGCCTATTAAAACACATAAGACCAACTATTATTAATTGAACATAACTCGAAACAAAGTACAAAGAAATTATCTTACCATAACCTTGACAACCAGAATACATTGTGACACCCAATACGATAATCGAGCATATAGCTGGCAATATCAGTTGAATAAGGAATATCCCGGAAAATAGTGATATACTCCACTCTACATCAGACTTTGAAGCAAGCTCTATCATAGTCCTTGTAAATGAATTTGTTTGAGGATTTCCGTTTATGGACGATTGCTGTTGAAGAGTTCTAGCGAGTATGTTAGCGTCCTCCCATAATTCCCTTAGTTGTCTTATTAAAATCCGTCTCTTCCTGTTAACGTTTTGTATCTTGTGATATGAAAAGTAAATTTGCCCCAACATAATAAATACAAAATTCAGCATCAGGCTCACACAAAACCAAGCATACCATGTGGAGTTAATTATTAAGGCGATTGTGTTATATAGAAGATAACACATTCCCAAATAACTGCCATGAACAGCCACGATGCTGTGCCTTGCTTTCCATTTCTACCAACTCTTTTTGCATACCAATTATTTTATTTTCAATGGCACGTTTTTTTTCCTTTTCCTCTTCAATCTCCATTTCAACCCCTTCATCTCAAAACAAGTAAAGATAAAACAAGCAGTCGAAATGTTAGTAGTGATAGGACAAAGCAGAAAATAAGTAGACTCTAAATGACATCCAACGGTCAATTACTAGTGGAGGAAGGGGTTTGGGGAACCATTTATTTGACAGTTTGTTCTAATATAACAAGTTTCTGAACAAAGTCGGGTAACATACTATCCAGTTTATTGCGAAACATAGTTGACACCCGCATTTTAGACTCCAGTGGTAACAGCTCATCAATCATATTGGCTCCCGAAATCTTCCTTAATCAACACATCTTATTCCTTAAAATAATGCACATTTACATTTTCTTGACAGACTAACGTGAATAATTATGTGAAAAGATCATGAGGCAAACCCTAAAAATTATCATATTGGCTCCCGAAATTTCTTTTAATCAACATATCTTAATTTTTAAAATAATGCACATTTACATTTTTTTGATAGACTAACATGAGTAATGTTGGGAAAAGACCAAGAGACAAACCCTAAAAATTATCATATTGGCTCTCGAAATCTTCCTTAGTCAACATATTTCAATCTTTAAAATAGTGCTTCGTAGAAGTATAATTTCATTGCTTGAGAGACATCCGTCAAAGCAGCAATTGTTTATATGTCAATTGATGACTCCTATCAACGGAACAAAAAAGGCTCTCATTCATTTTGCTCAAATAGTAAAAAATAATGACCCGAGATTTTTTTAGCGTAGAGATTAATTACCAAAGCCAATCCCAACCAACAGAATGCAGATTGAGTTTGTGGCAATTCCCTATTGCGAAAAGCGATACTCACAAAATTTTAAAATCGAGCTCTAGCCACATCTCTAATACATATCATACAAAGTTGAATTTCTTTCTGGCATTGAATAACCAAGAGAAAAGCTTACCTGCTAAATCTCACATTTCCTAATGTAAGGGGCTGGTTTCGGCGCTTTGCCTATTAAAACACATTAGACCAAGTATTATTAATTGGACCTAACTTGAAACAAAGTACAAAGAAATTATCTTACCGCAACCTTGACAACTAGAATACATTGTGACACCCAATACGATAATCGAGCATATAGTTGGCAAGATCAGTTGAATAAGGAAAATCCCGGAAAATAGTGATATACTCCACTCAAGATTTGACTTTTGAGCAAGCTCTATCATAGTTTGCATCAATGACATGGACAAATAAGAACAACAGTTTCTAATGCATCTACAGTTGTGCATTGCCAACTGAATAGATTTTTGGCTATACAGGACGGTTTTAAAGAATATATCCTGATGAGTTTGGTATATGATTAGATTGCACCCCACAATCGTCATCACAAGGAAAAAAACAAACAGTGCAATGCAATTAGTGTAAAAAGAGCTTACTTGGCTGTAATTAAATTAACCTGCAAACATACATGTAGCCAATGTTACCTTATTTCTTCTTTCCCTTGTTTTCAAGTCATGAAACTTCATCCATATATACATTTCTTAAACGCACCGATACTTCATATGACATAACAAAAACCACGAAAGTGATGCAGGTTCTTCCTTTGCAATCGGGGAGTTAATAAGTGTTTCAACCTGCTTAAAAGTCATTTTTAAGTATTGATATATATATTGAGACAACTCCAGCTACATAAGCTCACAATTACATAGAATCTTCAATTTCTTCATTTATAAGATTACAAAAGCATTCTTTAATAGATCTCTGTCTTGGAAGAATTTTTAATTGAGGGATCTTGTCCCAAGCAGAGAAGTAAAGCTTACGATGACCAGCAAAATTGGCATAGGTTAGGCGCAATAATCAATTTAAGCCATTCTACACGCTATACCAACATATGGTGTTCCTCCCTACTGAACGATGTTACACATTGAATTTTCATGGTCAAGGGAGAGAAGTCTCACAGTAGCCTAAATTGAGTTAAATGAATCGTTTTATTTTCTGAAAAAAATAGCAGGAGAAAGGAAAGAACAAAGTACAAAATGCTTACGGGAATGAATTTGTCATTGTATGGATCCCTTATATCTGGATCAATTCCATTCGAATGCCATGAATTTTATATAGTTGAGGAACAATAACAGGATTTCCAGAAATCTCTTTCGAATAAGTGTTTTGAGACCTGCAACCAAAGAACGATGCAAACCTAAGATCGTGTAATGATCAATCTGATATTACCGGCAATACCACTTCCTCCATCAGTAATTGCAAAACCATTTTTTGATAATGAAAAGTAGGATATCAGCAGAAAGGTCAGGAGATTACCAATCAATTTAGAAGGTCACACAGATGAAAAGACTTACAAAATCAAGAAAAAAAGCCAAAGGAACTATGCCCATATCCCTATAACTTTAGCGGGACAGTACATCCATCTTTTGAAAAGAGCAATTTATCCTCAACAAGAGAAATGTCAATCCTCTTTCCAAAGAGAATTATGGTAAATAAAACCAAAATCCCATTTTCCCTAAAAGTCCACACATGAAAAATATCATAAAATATGGATCAGATGAAATGAACAGTTGAATGAATGCGAATTACTAACAGTTATAGCCTTGTCCGAGTAAGCCATAGCTTTCCCAATGAGATGTGCCCCAAATTCAAGGTTGTGGATAGTGAAGACAATCCGAGCTTTGCTAAGACCGTACTACTCATCGTGGTCCTTAAACAACCATGAGACAGGTTGCACCGGACCAATAATGGCAGCGGATGATATCCTACGAAAGATCAAGAAACAGGAAAAGTTAGATCATATTGAGGAGGAAAAATGGAACACTTGCATTTATGATATAAGCTAAAAAAAACATCCTTGCAATTGACAAAAGAAACAATAAGGATATTTAATCTCTACAAGAAGTGAATCTGCCAAAGTGAATATCCATAAACCCTAATATCACCACCTATACATCGAAGTATGCGTATGCATAAATGTCAAAATGCACAAAAAATCAATTCATATGATTAGCAACCAAAATTACTTATACAGTAATCTGGATGTGAAAATCCCTTATTTCTCTGAAAATCATAACCCCAAGGATCAAGAGCAATCAATTGATCTTACAGGATGGAAGCCACTTTGTTGTAGAAACTCTGACGTGGCATGGCAAAAGAAACCCAATCTTTCGCTATCAACGAGAAAATATTGGGTACGTCTTATGTAGACAGCGTGGCAAACAAGAAGGCACTGGGAGCGCGACACGTGTCCTCGGGGACCCATAATTTCGGGCGCCATTTTGAAAATTTTTGTGTACTGTAGCTCGTGGAGAGAGGTTTTTTGTTGCGACTTCTTTCTTTGCGCCTCTCTACCCTCGCTCTCTCTCCCCGACGAAGTCCCTCTCTCTCTCTGCCCTCTCTCTTTCCGACCGGCGACCCACCGCGAGCAACCGACGAACCAGAAGAATACCGGCGAGAGGACCGCGAGCAACCGACCGGCGTGCTACCTCCCTCTCTCTCTGCCCTCCCTCTTTCCGACCGACCGGCGTGCGACCTCCCCCTCTCTCTCTCTGCCCTTCCTCTTTCCGACCGACCGGCGTGCGACCTCCCTCTCTCTCTCTGCCCTCCCTCTTTCCGACCGGCGAACCAGCGCGTGACCGGCGAACCACCGCCTGAACAACACGATAATGTTTAGTTTTTCATCGATTATTAATAAAATCTTCTGTTCCTTATTCTTTTTCAGCAAACAAGTTAAGGGATACCACCGGCATGAACACCGGAACTTCTTCGGACATTGGAAATGCAGTTTACTTGGGTGAGTTCATTCTTCTTTAGCAGTGCATTGTGCTTACATGGCAAATTATTGTGGTTGGAAAGTAAAATGAAACGGCTTGGAGGCTCTCTTTGTCACTTTGATGGAAAAAGTTCATTCTTTGTGATGCATATTAGTATTTATGCCTTGCACATCATACCATGCAGAAAAAGCGAAAATAATCCCAGCAGCAATCTAGGAAACGGATGTCAGTAGATGTAAATGGAAACAAGCGATTTATTATCGTTTCAACAGTCCGAAATTAATTTTTTCCTGCAACCAGTCAAGGTTGATATAAATCCTTACACTGAAAAAAAATAACAGATCGCGACCATGTCATCAATGCTTGTCTTTATTGATCATTCATGTGTGACACTAAGCCCCTGTTATACCCAAAATTCTTTCAACATCGGACTAGAATACTTCCAACTTATGTGATATTTATTTGACATTGTTTAAAATTTGGAAGAAGTTTTCCTACTCCTGAGTTTGTGCTCGCTTTATTGATTTTGCATGCGTGGGTCTATGTCTTTGCGCAAATGTGTCATAGACAGTGATATCTCAATACGCATGACATGAATATCTCATTTTGGGGTTCACAACTTCTGGATAAATTTTTAAAATTGAAATTCTGCCACTTTCTTCCTTTAGGGTAGTTTCGCAATGTTTTGTGGCTTTCGTTTTGTGGCAAGGTTAATCTTTTCTTATTGTGATTCATATGGGGGAAGACGATTTGAGGATTCAGCTGGTAACCATTCTCGATGAGATGTCGACTTTGAGTTTTGGTTTTTATAGACAAGTAGAATCTGTTGAGGCTCCCAAGAGGCCTACGCAAGTTCCCGATGCCATTAAGCACGGGGGATTTATTGCTTATGAGCGCGAAGATGTTAAATATAGGGACCCTAATGTTCGGATGAACGATTGGAAGGAAGTCATGGAGGAGTCCAAACCGGGTCCCCCGTTAAAAACTCGATCTGCCCGGTGCATGGACTGTGGCACTCCATTCTGCCATCGGGTAAGAGTTGTAATGATTTTATTTTATAATTGTGTACGTGCGTACGTACGTATGTATTCTAGATGAATTTTATTGTTTATCGTTCCTTTGGCTTTACTATGCGGGAAAACTCTGGATGTCCTCTTGGAAACAAAATACCCGAGTTCAATGAGCTGGTATACCAAAATAGGTGGCGGAAGCACTAGATCGACCGTTGGAGACAAATAATTTCCCGAGTTTACAGGGCCGTGTGTGTCTTGCACCGTGTGAAGGCTCTTGTGTTCTTGGTATCATTGAGAATCTGTTTCCATCAAGTATTGAATGCTCGATCATAGACAAGGCCTTTTGAGGAGGGTGGATGGTGCCCCGCCACCCCGAGGAAGAGAACGAGGGTATGCCGTCTCTTTATTCAACAACATTAACCAGTCAATTATATCTCGTGCTTTGCTTACTATGCTCTTGGAGAATATGATTGGTAGGCGTTGCTTGAAAAGCTATGTCAAGGCTGTCCATTATGTTCCCTAGAGATGTATCTTTTCTCTGGGGTTCTGTTCAAGTTACATCCCTCCTTTCCTTAATTCACAATGCTTAAGAATTAGCCTTTGGTTTTCCATTGAGTCTTTTGGCTTAAACCGATCGATTTCAGGGTTGGTTGTGACAAAAGATGTTGCCTATTCTAAAGTTAATATCATCAATTCCTTTATGCGCTCGGGAAAAAAGTTGCGATTGTGGGAAGTGGACCGGGTTTGGATTAGGCTGCGGTGACCAGTGAACAGATGGGCCATTTTGTGACGGTGTATGAGCGTGGCGATCAAATTGGGGGCCTAATGAAGTATGGTGTGCCAAACATGAAGACTGACCAAGTGGATGTAGTTCAACGGCGAGTTAACTTGATGGCTTAGGAAGGTGTCAATTTTGTGGTGAATGCCGCGTTGGGAAGGATTCATCATACTCTCTGATAGGCTCCAAAAGGAAAATGATGCTATTGTTTTAGCTGTTGGCGCCACAAAACCAAGGTAAGTTCATTGTGACTTAACTTTGGGGACAAGTTGTAGGAGTTTTTGCACCATGTTCGGTTGATGAGAAAAGCGATATTTATGCTTGTGGATTGAATTTTCCTTCTTGCGGGGACCTTCCCTGTACTGGACGCGAATTGTCGGGTGTTCATTTTGCCATGGAGTTCCTTCATGCAAACACAAAGAGCTTGCTTGACAGCAATCTCAAGGATGGTAACTACATATCTGCAAAGGGAAAGAAGGTAGTGGTCATTGGTGGAGGTGACACTCGCACGGATTGCATAGGAACATCTATCGTGCATGGCTGCTGTAGAATTGTAAACTTGGAGTTGCTTTCTAAGCCACTTTGGAGAAGAGGGCTCCGGCAACCCTTGGCCACGGTACAAATATTACATAAGTTACCTTTTCTCTTGACAACCACAGGAGTACTCTTGCTTATTCCATTATCGTTTATTTTATAGCATGCGCAGTGTAATATTTGCTCACCGTTCTTTTCCTCTGTTCAATGCTGTTTATAGTGGCCTCGCGTCTACCATGTTGATTATGGCCACCAGGAAGCTGCAGCTAAGTTTGGGAAAGACCCAAGGTCTTATGAAGTGCTAACTAAGCAGTTTATTGGTGATGAAAATGGGGTCGTTAAAGGGCTTGAAGTAGTGCGTGTTAGGTGGGAGAAGGATGCTAGTGGGAAGTTTCAGTTCAAAGAAATTGAGGGATCTCGAGGAAATCATTGAGGCTGATCTGGTTTTTCCGCCATGGGATTCCTTGGTCCAGAATCGGTGAGTATTTGAACCGTTCTCTCATATTTGTCAAATAGTTGAGCTGTGCTAAGAAAGGATTTGGCATGGGAAAGTCAAATTTGCATGTAAATTAGTTGTTTTTCTTTCCGTCAAATCGTATAACTTGGTTATTCGGTGTATGTGCTAAAGTAAATTTGATTGGCATGTGGGCCTTTAGAGGCTTACTATTGCCCTAGGAAACCTTATATAATATGGAAAAGTCGAACTGGTTAAAAATGAAGAATGTGAAGATACCTTTTAACCCATACTTATGTTTATGTGCATAGGGCTAGTGCCGGGTGGATGTAAATCTTTTCTCTTTTTCTTCGGACAGTTTATTGACAGCATTTGTGCACATTGTTTTTGCTGGTTTGCCCTTTCCGGACTATTGCGGACAAGTTGGGTCTAGAGAGAGATGGCGGAGTCAAACTTCAAGGGGACTATGGCCGGTTTGTGACCAATGTGGAGGGAGTTTTTGCTCTTTGGGGATTGCTGATGTGGTCGAGTCTGGTGGTGTGGGCCATCTCCGAGGGAAGGCAAGCTGCGGTGCGGGTCGATAGATTCCTCATGCCAAAGGAGGAGGATCTCACCGTCGACCCCGAGGCATATATCTTCTTTCAAATTATTCAATGCGGCATCAATCACTAATTGTATCATGCTCGCCCGTGGGGGAGCCATCTTCAAGTGCTTATTGTTCTTTTATTAATGTAACAAGATTCTCATTGCCACCCACAGTCACTTTTCATCATTGAGGCAATACTTTCGTTCGGGAAGAAGGTGGGTGTAAAATAGAAAAAGCAGAGAATGTCATTTTTTGTCATGTCCTTTCCACAGTTGCTCGTGTTGGAAAATAGGCATCTCGAAGCTTTGATTCATCTCGTTGTTATTTATTGTGCAGTATTGGAAAATAGGCATCTCAAGCTTTGATTCGTTTGTTGTTATTTATTGTGCAGTATTTTGTTGTTTGATCACAAGAATGTAGCACTTTTGAACTTAATTCAACACTTAAAGGTTGAATACGGGACAAGTTCATTGGTCAAGCTTAAGTCGATGCCTTTATTACTGCTCCCACAATTCTCTTGCAAATTGTCTCTTGCAAATTGTCAACGGAGTCTCTCATCAACGCAAGGCTCTACGGAAAGCATTTCCCGCACGTCGATTAATTCTCTCTCTCACACTATTGATAATTGAAACGTGATGTTGTGTTCTTTGTATATCGTCAAATTCAGAGTCGACGGGGTTGAATTATTGCCACTTTTCGATTTTATACTAAGTAGCAATCCCTTGGAGCCGCAGGTTTGCCAAGATTGGTAGGGCAGCGAGAGCTTTGCCTAGCAAGGTAACCAGCCACGTTTGGATCGAAATAAAATCAACATCGACGACGTCATTTAATACAAAGCTTTGTTCTGTCAAAGAAAGCTGAAGGTACTCGAACCTGAAATTGAAACATCATAGTCCAAACATGAAATTGTTATTCATTCAAACCGACAATCCAATAAGCAAAAAGCTTTCCTTATGTTAGGTACTCCAAGAGATTTATGCACACGCAAAGTAGCCCCCGTGAAAAACATTGCGTCTCAATCAGCATTATATTGGACAAATTGGCCATCTTTCTTGGTTCGACTCTTGCCGACTCATCTTCTCATGAAAGGCAATACTCACATTATCAAAACATGCCAATACCTTCTTCGAAACACATAGAACTCCAAAAGAAAAGTAAACCCCTCGAATATCTTTGCGAGTGCATGTAGAACCAACCTTGGTAACAAGAACTTCCTTGAAGAATTCTTCTGAAGAAATCGTATGAGCAAAAGAAAAAAACATAAACTAAACCATTCAATCGCAAAGTATACATCTAACCAAAAAAAAAAAAAATCGCAGTATACAAAATAGTCATCTTTATCCACTCTTTCTGTAGATGATCCATAGCAAAAGACCTCGTATTTCTTCTTGTCAAATATTTGGTTACGCCTCTTCATCGTCCTCAACCATAATCCTCTTGCACGCTTCATAGCAAATGAACATCGTAGGGAAAACCTTAATGACAATCGACACGAACATCGAGGTAGGGAAAACCATAATAGATACATTAGCTATTTAGATTACATGGATGCGGGATAGATTGTAAATATTGTAACGTAGGAGCCAATCCATGTGACCTCCTGAATGATCAAGTCATTGGCAATATTTTTATATATCAAGATGATAACAAGTACAATTTTCCTTCCATGAAGGAAGATCAAGAATTATAATGGTGGCTTGAGATTCAAAAACAAAGTTCTCGAGAAAATGTGTGAACCACTCTTAAATAGCTTACGTAATTGAGTTCCCCATTACTGTAACTGTGAACCACACTTTTACTTAAGAAAACAATATATGTTTCGAATAATACAAGTAAAAAATTACCTCCGATTCAGCCATCCAATAAATTTACACGTGTAACACCAAATGCTTGACCTGTTAAAGAGGAACAACATGCGATCAGCCACAATTTTCATTACTTCAAAGTAAAAAGTCTTCAAAACTATGCAACATAAGTTCCAAATTGATCAAATACATCGACAAAATGATTTCTTTTGTTTTACTGTTTGAAAATGACTTGATAGTCGACATCTTGTTTATCACTTTTGTTGTTTTAGTTTGCACGTTTGTCTTTAGACAATAATTCAATCTTGAACATATGAAGTAATGAAAAATTAGCACTCAAACTATAGAAGGTGTCCAATCTTTCTTGACAATAAACAACTATACTTGAATTTTCACTTTTCTTTCAACATCCATCAAGAAAAAAATTCCCAAGTACGCTTGACAGATTGGACAGGTGCTATAGAATGATTACTTCGAGCAGTCACAAAGTCATGTTTAAGCTAATTTAGACAAACTTCAAAAACTGAAGATTCATATCTTTGGACAATGTCGTCTCACAGCATTATATGATGAACTATTATTTATCATGACAATGAAAATGAAAATGAAAAACATTAACTTGAAGGCCATTCTTACGGAATGTAACAAGTGTCAAGTGGTCTTGGGACACCTCCATGTGGGTCCACTACTATTTCTTGCATGTGAAGTTGATGTATTGAAATACCATTACTACCAATTCAGTACACAAGAAGGTGATGGTCTCAAAAGTTCATTACTTGATAGGTTTCACATGCACCGAGAGATTTGTATTGCCAAACCTACCTAACACTTTACATCAGTTTCAACGCCACCGAGTCATTATCATTTCCAACTGAGCTATGAGAACTAAGAAAATGTTTAGCCTACATGTAAACAGCTGCATTAAAGGGGACACAAATGATCATTAAAGATGTCCATGCATCAAGAAGGCCCCGGTTTCTAAAAGTATTAAGGAAGCGAGAATATGAGAAACAAGATGTACGATAAAAGAGTTCGGGAAGTCACTAGCCCGATGGAATTTACATATTCGAGTGTGATAGGAAACACTACTTTGCTAAACAAATCGGGCAACGTTCGCACATAGAAGAATAAGAAAAAGGCAGGTTCAATTTAAGATACCAAGAAAGTATTCTGCCTTCGTAGTATCTTTATTTTGCAAGAAAACATGGCAAAAGCAAATTCACATGCATAAAGAATCGACGAAAAATGTCCTCGGAATGACTATGCTAGTTATATTACAAAGGGAGAAAAAATGAGAATCAACAAATTGGTATTCAAGAAAAGGAGGAAGTGATTCAAGTCAATCTCCCGGCCCAGTTTGCATAGTTTTCAATAATCTCCCGAGAAACAGGGGAAGGAGACTTTTCACAATGGACTACCAAAAATAAAAACAGAGGCTTTTCCCCGTCTTCTCCTCCCTCAAGAACAGGGTGATTTTTGCCCGTGAAGAAGGCAATTATACTGTGCCTCTAAGCATTTTGCATCAATACATGGCCAATGAGACCGAGAAGGAGTATATCAAACTGCGTTTGTTACTTTAATGGAAAACAATCTAATATGTGACCGATTCCTTCCCACCAAAATCACCGTATTCCCCGTGACTTTTACTCCGAACCAAAGCACTCGGGGATCTTGACGCGAGCGGAACCGGAGATCAACAGCCGGGCGGGTGTGAGACGGTCGGGCACCAACGTTCCAGCGTACAAGACAAGCCGGTGTCGGATCTGGAGCCGGAGGGGGACGCGGTAGTTCGCCGGTCACGCGGTGGTTCACCGCGAAGAGAGGGAGGGCGAGACGAGAGAAGAGCGGGATCGTGATGCGGCGGAACCGGAGATCAACGGGCCGGCGGGTGTGAGGCGGTCGGGCACCAACATTCGAGCGTACAAGACAAGCCGGTGTCGGATCTCGGGGCCGGAGGGGGCGCGGTGGTTCGCCGGTCACGCGGTGGTTCGCCGCGAAGAGAGGGAGGGCGAGACGAGAAGAGCGAGGGACGGACGAGTCGGGGCCGGATCCGGAGCCGGAGGGGGTGGCGCGGTGGTTCGCCGGTCGGAAAAAGCGAGGGAGGGCAGAGAGAGGGAGGTTGCTCGCAGTCGTCTCGCCGGTATCCTCCTCGTTCGTCGGTTGCTCGCAGTGGTTCGCCGGCCGGAAAGAGGGAGGGCAGAGAGGAAGGTCGCACGCCGGTCGGTCGCTCGCGGTCGTCTCGCCGGTATCCTGGTTTGTTGGTTGCTCGCGGTGGTTCGCCGGGCGAAAAGCGAGGGCGAGAGAGAGTTCCTCGGGAGTTCGTTCGGGAGAGAGAGCGAGTGTAGAGAGAGACGAAAGAAAGAACCGAAAACCCTAGCTACAAGTTTAAACATTTTCAAAATGGCGCCGACCTTATGGGTCCCACGAGGACACGTGTCGCGCTGCGACCGCCTTCTTGTTTGCCACGCTGTCTACATAAGACGTACCCAATATTTTCTCCGCTAGATGTTGAGAAAATATTGGGTGGGTTTTCCTCTCCACATAAGCGGTAGGTTAAATCACTCAGCGATTGACACGTGGCGTCACGTAGACGAGGGCATCAAGCGTTCAAAATTCGCGCGGGCCACATGTGAGGCTCACCACTCTGACGCTCCCTCTGCTCTGCTTTCCTCTGCGACGCCTGCACCCTGTCGAATCGTCCTCTCTCTCCTCTCTCTCTCTCTCCCTTCTCCGTTCCGTTCCGTTGCGGGGGAGAACAAAATCGCACAGCTGCTTCTCTTCCCCCTCCTCTGCTCTCTCTGCAGACGTTTCTGCCATGACCGAGCTGGCCAGATTTATCTAGTCCGCCATTCCGTCCTCTCTCCGTCCTCTCTCCCTCCCTTTCGCCGCTTCGAGATAAGGCGCGCCGCCAGAACAGAGCAACGACTCTCCCCACTACCACCAGGCCAAGACGATGGCGGGATCCAAACCTCAGAGGAGGGTTCTTCTGCTGTGCGGAGACTACATGGAAGAGTACGAGGTAGGGCCCCGGGGGTTGGTTCATCGCACCCTATATTCGCTCCGCTGTTTTCTCCGTCGGGTCTCGGATTGAGACGTCTTCTCGGGCTCGGTGGTGTTTTTCTTTTTGGCTGTGGATGCGGCGATGGTCCCGTTCCAGGCGCTTCTCGCGTACGGAGTGTCCGTGGACGCCGTTTGCCCCGGGAAGAAGGCCGGCGATATCTGCCGCACCGCCGTTCACCGATGAGCGGTCACCGTGTCTCTCTCCGTCCCCCCCCGTCCGCTAATCTAGCTCCTTTCGTCTCTTCTCGTTTTTTTGGTCCGTGTCTATCCGTGTCTTTCTCTCCACCCGATGGCGTTGGAGGAGAGATTCTAGTTTCTCTGGCTTTGCTTTAGTGTTCCTTGATTCTCGTTGGGGACGCCGTTTTCGAGAACGGGTTGCCTTTGTAAGTGAACCGTAGTTGAGAAGTTTAAACTAGTTGAACTTGAAGATTTGTAGCAGAGTTCTGAATTTGGCCATCGTGTGTTCGATTAGAAATAGGTTATTGACCACGATGATGGGATGCCTCGAGTAAGGATAAAATGTAACGTGGCACCTTTTTGGATCATTGGTAACTTGATACTCTAAACGTCTTTCGGTTGTAAATCCATCTATACCGTTCATGTATGTATGGTGTCTCCTTCTGAATCATCTATCAAGGTTTCGTTTGCTTCATTAAAACGCGCGAGTCGCATCACAATAGGAGAAGGGGTCCTCTTATGGAAACAAATAAATTCGAGCACAAGTGGTCGGCATTTAAGTTTAGATTCCTTTAACAGCACTAAGGGTTATCTTACAAGAGTCTGATACTACAGGGAATGCAACGCACCTATAGAGTAACGAAGACCTGCAGAAGTGCTATTTCGCCTATTTGAGAAGTACATGGCCTCTGATTGAGTTGAAAAAAATATACATACTAGATCATTTTCTAAATGGTCCAAAGTACAATGGGCGTTTTGAAATTTCACTTTCTTAGCGATGCTGCGTTACATGACATGATTTGCCAACCCCGATGGGAATAAAACCTTACTCCTAGTTTTGTTGATTTTCCGCTTGATATTAGCAGACTTTAATGAGACTGTTATTGTTGAATGATTGATTGAATTCATGTGCCCTGTCAAACTTCACTTCTCTCTCCTTGGTAGTTATTGTCAACTACATCATATTGAATGTGCTAGATGAGTCCCGGTACACTAGGTGACAGTGAGATTCTGCTGTTTGAGCATCTACATGTGATCTCAACTCAAGTTCTTGAGAAAGAAAGGAAATTCATAAAGCATTTATGATTGTTCTACATCAATGTGAATATTGCGAGGCGGATGAATTAAATTAGAAATGCTGAGCATGATCTACATCGAGTTGAAAAAGGCTATTACTTGAAGAGCATGTATGTCATTGTATCATAGTCATTAAACCAATGTCCAAAAAGAGTACGTGATAAGTAAGTATAAATAGAAAAATATTTCAAGCTACCCATTAAGTTCACATTAAATATTAAAATTAGATGAAGTACAAAAGAAAATAGAAAGACCTAACTGAACTAGAAGACATTCCTGTCAATAGCATGATTTAGAACAAGTCTCTTCATGTTCTCACATGAAATTCAAAGCATTCAAAAAGTGTCCTCTTCATATTTTTGGGTTAAAAAGAAAAAAAGAGAACACTCTATGCCCTTACAGCATATGTCAACATCTCACAGTCATACTTGTCTTCTTATCATTGGCCTTATACATCTCAGTGTCCATAACTAACTCTCAGTGTCCATAACTAACTCTCATTGACTAGAACAATCGTCTAGATACCCGTTCTGCTTCAAGCATTTTGTTAAGTCATTACCTGTATTTTAGTTTCAGCAATCCAAGTCCTTGGACTTCGTTATCCGTGGAATAATCTACTTGTCCAATTGTTGTGAGAACCCGTAATGTATCTATTTCTGTGTGGTAGCCTAGGAATTCAAAGGGATGTTGTATGATTGTCTATTTTCACAAACGCATTCAGTATGGGGACATATCATTGTTACAAAAGATGCGGCGCTTGTCTTGGAAGTAATGTGGATTGCAAGGAGATTATGGACATTTTTATTTTTCTTACACGCAAGAAAAAATCAATGATGTATTTAAAATATCTTCTCATTTAAAATATCTTCTCAGTTTACTGAGAACTTTTTAATAATTTCAACATCTATCTATACTAACAATATCAAAATACTCATGTAATTCTTTTCTCATGTGTATATAGAAGAAACCATACTACAACATTTGATAATTTACATATCAGACTTTCAGCCTCATAGATTTCTTTTATTGCTTACATATATCATCTTTAATCTCCATTGAGCTCTTAAAGAGCTGGGACATTGGTTTGTCTTTTCTCAATCTGTAGGCGTTAATTACTCCTTTTTGAGCTTTACCTTCTACGCTGTGCAGACTTATTCCGAGTCTCGGGGGCACAATTTTACATTAAATGCCACATTCGCTGAAATCGAATTCAGTGACTATGATGGCCTAGTCATGCCAGGAGGACGAGCTCCGGAGTATCTTGCGATGGATCAATCTGTTGTAGACTTCGTTAGCAAATTTTCTCATGCTGGAAAGCCAATTACCGCTATTTGTCATAGCCAATTGATTTTGGCTGCTGCAAATATTGTTAAAGGTCGCAAGTGCACAGCATATCCTACTTTTGTGGGACTGTGTGATCGATCTTTGCCGCAGTGCTCACCGGGTTGAACCCGAGAGCCTGTCACCGTATTACGATGGCAATCTTGTGGATCGGGGTTGCATACCCCGGACATCCCGAGTTCATCCAGTCTTTTGTGAAGGCTTTGGGCGGCAGCATTCTTGGGTCGGAAAAACGGATCTTATTTTTATGTGGGGTATGTGTTGAGAATTTACTGAACATTTGGGCAGTAATGGCGTATATGACTTGTGTTCCTGTTTCTATTTCTTTTCAACTGACTAGTAATCCATCTTTTTCTATTTACTTGAGCTTTTTGGAGCTGGTTCTCTGCTATGGATCGCTGGATACTTCCTAACCTCTCTATATCGGTATTGGAATGTGCTACAAGAGTATTGTCTGAAAATGTTTTCAAATAAATTACTCAATTTTTTTTTTTCATTTTCCGTTGCATTTTGTTTGGCTGTCAATTAAAGCTTCTAGTTTCTCAAGAGAGTGAGTTATGGACGGCAAAAGTGCGAGTGATGTTGTTTTGGATTGTAACACATTTTATTGAGCTTATACAGGTTAATTACATAATTGGGATGATTAGTTGAATTTACTTGTGTACTTGTCTGAACTAGTGGTACAGATGAGTCAGCGGTATTTGAGTTATGGAAGTGAAGTATGGTAATTATGATATGTGAAAATATTATTCAAGAGAAATATTTCCTGAAAAGAATTAGTGCTAGCTTGCATTGGATTAGCTCTTTATATTAAAATAGCAGTTGAGCCACTCGTTAAATCCGCATTTGGTTCCATCTAATTCATGGGTCAATTACCGCCATTCTGTTTTAAACAACATTACGAGATCTCTGTTCTAGGTGAGTCTATGATTGTCGGGGTTAGTTGTCACAGGAGGAGTAGTCCTTCCAAGTGGTCAAGTTACTCTTAAGCAATTCCAGTGAAGACTGTCATGGACCCAATTACTTATCCTTATCCTTGATGGATGGTTCATTTAACTTATTTTATTTTTCTGCTATTCAACTAATCAAATTCACTTTTCAATCAAAGAATGACTAAATAGGAAAAACGAGTTACATTGCTCATATTGTTGAATTTATACTTTATCTGAAAGGGAGCAAAAGACATTATGAGTAGTTGCGCTTGTGCATGAATTTGGGCGGTTTCTCACGAGCTCGCTTCTACTTACCATGTCACGAGGCCATACAGTTTAAGTGGAGTTTGATAAAACCTTTTGCCCATGGCTTGCTATTATAGGACTACATGGAAGATTACGAGGTATACGTACCTTTTCAGTCTCTTCAAGCTCTAGGGTGCCATGTTGATGCAGTCTGCCCCAAGAAGAAGAGTGGTGACACTTGCCCAACTGCAATTCATGATTTTGAAGGTGACCGGACTTACAAATGAAGAAACCTGGCCATGATTTTACGCTTACGGTGACTTTGAGGGTTTGGATGCCTCAAGTTATGATGCCCTTGTCATCCCCGGAGGTTGTGCCCCGAATATTTGGCCTTGGATGGGAAAGTGATTGCTCTAGTTAAGGATTTCATGGAGGCCAAGAAGCCGGTTGCCTCCATTTGCCATGGGCAGCAGATTCTCGGGCCGCCGCCGGTGTTCTCAAGGTAGTTTCTGGATAATGGATATTAATAATGGGACAAAACCGTTGATTAGCATGTTATCTCGGTAGCGATTGTAGGAGTTTCTGTATAAATTCATCGGTCTTTTGAGAATGCTCATAATGATCTTGAGCAACTTCTTGTGGTGGCAACTACTTTAACTGCGACTCTTGGCGTCTGTGATTGTGAACTTCTCCATATTTCAATCGAACACTAAGGTAGAATGTATCAGAAAAAGTCACGGAGATAGGCACATGTCCCTTATCTGCTATTCAAGTTTAAATGTATAAGGCTTTTCAACAGATTGGTGTGGTATTAAAGTGTGATGAAATGAAATTAGAGCCAGTGGAATGTGAGGCCCTGTTGAGTTTTAGCATTTGACATGAAAATTTTCTGAAGTTGAATGGCATTCTGTTTTATTGTATCTTGAGATCATCAGGGTATAACTGGTGTATTCATCGTGATTTGTTGCAGGGGAAGAAATGTACAGCATATCCTGCTGTGAAGCTCAACGTGGTACTAGCCGGCGCCACATGGTTTGAACTCCGATCCAATCGATCGCTGCTTCACCGATGGAAACTTGGTCACGGGAGCGGCTTGGCTGGTCACCCGAGTTCATTTTTCAGTTAATGGCACTACTGCGGGTATAAAGGTGAACCTTTAGCCGACATTCGTGCTTGTACATGTATCAAATAAATAGCATGGAGTCTACTTCCGTGCTAGCTATAAGAAGGAAGAATGAGAGAGGTGTGTGTTCTGTGAATCACTTGGAACGGTACATGGCCGTGGATGTTGACAGAGTTTTGCCCTGGGAAGTTTTCTATTATATATGGTCGATTAGTGAATATCACACATTGATTAGTCAATCTCCGCTGATCCAGCATTTTCTATCGTTCATTTGCTGCAGCCTTTTCTTGGTCTTACTAAGAGGTAATTCCCTGCATCAACAATATAATTGCCTCCTCATGTTATGTATTAGGAAAGGTAGCCTGCATTATCAAATCTGTGTGACTTGGCAATTCATTGGCGCTGTGGTTTAGTGTGCATTCTTGTTCGATTGATTCGTGGAGGACAACCTGTCATACTGACTAGAGCTCGGTCGATGTACCTACTTCCTTGTTTTACAATGGGTGGGAACTCATGACATTGATTTCGTTTAAAGATAACAACCTTCTTTGCTTACAAGGTCACATTTAGAACTGATATTAAACAAAGAAAGATTAACCATCGCACTAAACCTAAGCGGATATTTCTCTGCATGAATGTTGGAGTTTTATCAGAGGTATTCGGCATTGTTTTCGTCATCATACTTTCCATCTTCCTTCACATTGGGTCGCCGATCGTCATGAGTTCTCAATGAAAGTGTGACAAGGGACAAAAGGAGTTTCCTTTTGGCTCGATTCTCTCTTTAGTCTTTGTTTGCGAAATGAAGGAAAGTGGATGGAATGAGAGTGGATGCAGAAAATAGAGGATACTGAAACCTGTTAATGCGAAGAAGATCGAGAGAAAACTTTGGACATTGACTGATTTTCTTTCCTTGTCCCTCACTTTTCCTCCTTTTCCTTTTTGAAGAGTTGTCTTTGAGTGTTAAGGATATGTGAGCTTTGTGGAGAAAACTTTGGCATGTACCGATATCCCGTATTTTTCTATTGCGGTCCGAGGAACGAATGAGGAAAGAGATGGAAAGATTTGATCATGAAAGAAGGAAGGAAGAAGAAAGGTTGATGCGTGAACAGCGAGAGAGAGGAGGAGAGATTACTACGTTAGCAAAGGCGAGAATCAGAGCGACAGGAGTAGTATTTGCAGAAAGAATCTAAGGTAAGTATTTGAACTTGATATTGCATTTTCACTAGTTAGTTTCTTTTGCTTTATTTGATTGGTTAAATAGCATCTCTTCTTTTCTCTTTTCTTTACCAACTTCTCTGGTTTTTTTGTTTGGAAGGCGGAGAAAAGGAGACAAAAAGAAGAGCTTCGTCGAGAAAAAGAAGAGAGACGAAAAGCTGCAAAGTGGAGAAGGCCACCGCTCGCGCACTGCCAAGGAATCCATGGAGCTTATGGAGGATGAACAGTGAGCCGATGGAATTGGCCGCTGCAAGCAAGGGGTTGCCTTCAATTGTTAATCCGAATCGTTTAGAAGTGAGGATCTGGTTTATATTTCCTTGCACTTGAATTTGCTTCATGCTGTCATTTTGTAGTAAAGGAGCTGATTTTGACATCTTGAAATTATAGCCAATAGATGCATAAATATGTATCTCTTGTTACTTGTTTCTTGTTTCGGTAGTTACACGGGAAAAAAAAAAAAGATTTCTGGTTTGTTGTATGGTGCTATTCTGGTAATTGAGTATACATGCGTATGTACATAAGCAGGCGCATGCCTCCATGTGTATGCATGCATGCTTTCATTTCTTTTCTCTTTTTAGCCTTACTTCCTTCATCTCCATTTTAAATCCAACATATCATGCATCAATTAAGGGTTCTGCATGGAAGCAGTAAATTGCTTACTGCAATGTAACCCGATACTTGAGCCACCTCCGGATCATTTTCCAACAAAACCCGGCATTTAATAGGAGATGTTTTAAAGTGACCAAGGCTGCGAGTAAGGGCAAACAAGTAACCAATTAGAATGATAATCTTAGTATCAAGGAAATAAATAATTGGCATGGGATACCAAGAGGGTACTAGCCATGGACTTTGCAGACTCAAAGCATAACAAGAATGTGGCTAAACGCTTTATGAATGCGCAGCCTTCGCATGTCAAGTGAGTGCCTATCATTGCACAATCATCTTTAGAGCTTCAGCTAGCACCTCACCCCGATCTCGCTTGAGCCATCGGATATCAATGAGTAACCATACAAAGGGAGAAAGACAAACATCTAGGACTCAGGTTATAGAGAAAATCATGTGAACAAAAGTGCATGAGCAGATGAGTCTAGAAAACCAGCTTGACAAAGAAGGATATGATCTCGTGCCGAAATCGATATTAATTACGCTTAAAAGTGTTGTGGTCATGAGAAATAGATCACTATTCTATCTCCGAACAAAGTCATCTGCATTTAGAGCTATGGTTTATAATAAAATCTGGTAACCGAAAGTGCATGAGCACATGACCTCAAAAAACAAACTTGACAAAGAAGGTACCGAGCACCCAACATAGAAGTGCTAACCTTCCGGGCTGTATTCAAGTATGAGGTTGTATAGCTGAACAAACAAAACTTGCAAATCAACGTTCAAAGCATCGAGATTGTTCCTCATTACTTTAAAAGCAATGATGCAACAGCAAGTCTTTCCGAGACGGTACGCATTTTCCTGAACTGTCCGATTTTCCACAAGAACATGCAAGCTTTTTAAGGTAATATATGAGATCTCCAATATAATCCAAGTCAATCAGGTGAGAAAATTTTCCTAGACCATCCAAACATGGTCCAAGGAGTGGGTGAGCCTCAGTCACATGAGTTGTGCCAGAATCTCCATTAGGTCTCGAAACAAACGAAAGAATGAAGTGATCACGGTATCCCGTTAGATACCATTCACAAAGACAATTTCTAACTCAACTTTATGCACATATTTTAGGTTAATTATAGAGAAAGATTAAATCAACACAGCAAATGGACAGCATCACTTATAATTAAGAACCACACCTTAAATTGGTCCTATGAATTTTTTCATGTCAATCAAGACTCGACCAATATTGAAACCCCGCCTTTCGGTGTCGATAAAACATTTGCTTTGACACGGTAGTACGCACCAAGACCAATATGCCCCACCATGTTCTAATATTTCACTATAGTGTCAAAACCATACACAATGACACATGAAATCACCTGGGCACAATTGACTGCATAGTATGCTTCAGAATAAGAAAATATATCTCAAATACGGCGAAAGTGTCTCGACCGCATCCTTCGGTGCTCCATAATATCTGGATCGAAGCTAGCTGCTTTATAATCAGCAGCAACCTGTTTACACCACCAAGCACCTCAATTTTATGATATGAAATTAAAAAATCAGAGAAAGTAGGCAGTTGTTGCATAAGAATCCCTACCTCTTCCCTCACTATCACAATATTAGTAGTCAACTATGAGAAGAATGTGAAATCGACTTAACAAGAGAACGTTGCAGGAAGAAATGCTGATTTTCCAATTTAGTACACCTATGCCTTTTTTTATAAGGGTCCTCGGAAGTGGAGATCCTCAAGTAACAGGACCGTAGTAATATTGCAACAAGCAAGCACTGCAGTTTTTGATTTTACCAAAGTGAACTAGTTGTTAAGGAAGACGAGGGCAATCTATAAATGGAAAACATTAATTGCAATCAAGTTAAATCAAGGAGTCCAAAACCCTATGGTACCAATAGAGGAATGACCACGACCAGCTTTTAGCTGAATTTAGGAATGGGCTGCCCAACTCTAAAGGATTAGGAATAGGTTCGGTCTAGTCCTCCGATACCCAAAAAATTACCTAGGCAGAATTTCCTTTTCCCTTCCCACCTTGAAAGCTTTCCTTTTCTACCACACATGAAGATATCTAAGAGAGGTCTCAACCGAACCGTCATAGTTTTCTTTTCAGCCAATGCTTGACAGCCAACTGCCATAAACTTTGAGAAAGCTCTTTAAACCATCATATCTTCATTGAGATTTCAGTTCCTCCAAGCTATGGCCAAGAAGAGCTTGGACATTGGATGAAGATATTTAGTGTTTTTTGGGTCATTGTCATCTCTAGGTGTCAATAACCAATTGGAAATTCTGTAACAAGTGGAACCAAATTATGCTTTGGTTCAACTTAGGATGTATTCATATAAGTACTAATCAATTTCTCTTGCCGATGCCCGTGATTTGAGAAACATTTTCATGATTTAGAGATTTCAATGCTCCTTGTGCAAGGAAAATTTAGCTGGTTTAGTGCTTTAAATATGTTACATCGTTCGCCCAATTAGCCTTCCATTAAGTAGGCATTGATGCCTTTTCTCGCAAGCTTGAAGAAGGGGAGAACATGAGAAATCAGAAAAAGCCAAGTAGAGTCAAGGTCTGCTTTCTACAGTCACTCAAGAAACAATAGCAGTACCATGACAAAGCAAATAACTCAGTTTCACCAGGTTTAATACATGAGTTCTACGATGAATGAATAGGGAAATCCTTTCCAGTGTCTTGAATTTTTATGCTGTTTTAGGAGATAAGCTTGCAATGCGCAGCTGAAAGTTGGATTCTCAAAGCTTTAGACCAAAGGACTTATGCTTAAAAAGTGAACTTTCGCCGAGCTACGTTTACGAATTAAACCATCCAATATTGAGGAATTTCCATCTTAAAGGCAGATGCAATAACAATCTAAGAGCTCAAAAACCAAATAAACATAAGAATGCTACTTCTCAAAACAAACAAATACCTATGGTTGATAAACCTAGCAATGTTTCCAAAGGTCGTTGAATCCAAACAAAGAGCTTCATCATCCTTCACACATGGAGCTCCAATCGAATCAAGGAGCACTGATAAGTACGTTTCGCAGCGTCACCCTTCTTCAAATTTCGCTCATGCATTTCCTTGATGGTTAATATTTCACCTATGTACTCACATACAAATGCACCTTTAGGCAGTTCATCCAAAGTGCTTGCAGAGACCCCACCCTTTTCCTTCGGGCGTCATAAACACCTAAAGGACAAAATCAGTCACAAAAGAGTACGAGCTTAAGCTTAAGGGTTCCGAAACAAAGTCACTCACCGCAAAGAGTAACTGGAACACTTTTAAGAATGATAACCACCACAAGGTCCAAATATGACAAAGAGAGCTACAACAGGCAAAAGCTTTAAAATAACATGAAAACAATTCTTTACCCGCATATTATAACTTATGCCCCGCCGCACCACTCGATTGCCACAATGTTTACCACAACCACACTTTCTCCAGCACTCTTTGATAAATTTTCTCTTCAGGTGGCCCTTACACGGTTCTAAAATGTTGTTATCTTTTGACTTTTCTAGAGGGCATTCCCGACAATACAAGTGGTGGCTCTTTTTAGGGTCGCGATTGACAGAAATACACTTCAACAAAAAAGCTTCCTTTACAAGACCTTGCACATGCCTCCAGCTTTGTCACCAACCATCTCTACCTATTACTCATGCTACATCAGGCGAAGAGGAATCAGGAGCTTTTGTTGCCGCATTCATTGCCTTGTATGAGCAAAACTCTACAAAATTCCTAGGGTAGACTGAAGGTTGCCTAGCACTTTCAGGTATCTCTTCATCAAAACGATGGCACAGTTCTTTAGTGGAACACTCACGTCCACACATGCATGTGCACGTCAGAAACAGCTGACTGATTCCACTTGCAGATAAGGGTTCACTGCCCCTTTGCCAAAACAAAGGTAGGTCATTCAAAGTATAGAATGACTATCCCCTTGGCATCTTAATTCAACCTCCATCTGCAAATGGAAGAACTAAGATGATATTAAACTGTTTGATCACTGTTCTGTTAATCTGGATGTACAATACAAGGCCATGTACGTGTCTGTTGAAATAGGAGGCCTGGTTATTGTTCCAAAAAGGTGTTCTCATTCGTAAGTAGATTGAAACAAAAACTAGAAAGCAAGATCACATCTTCGTAGTCTATTCAAAAGCTGTGGCCACAGCCGAAATGGCTGAGGCAACAGCGTTTACTTGTATAAACCATTGATAAAATGAACCAAAAGGTCAAACCAAGAAACAAGGTGTCGGGCCCAAATCAGCAAGTCACACATGCCAAAGACAAAATACAAAACACTACTCTGTAAGCTCATGTTTTGACATAACATGCCATAAGCAAAAGAGCTATGGCTGATACACCAAAATAAATATATCACGGAGAAGGAATTGAGAAGGCTAATTATCCACAAGAATGGTATGAGGTCAAGTACATTTGAGAGGCAAGTACAACAGAACCTCGTAAGATCCATGTCAACAAACGAACAAATTTACACCATCGTCTACTGTACCTTCCATACAGAACCTGCGGCATGAAGATCTTCAGTTCAAGCTGTACAGATATGGCAGGTGCAACTCAGCTTGCAAAAGTGAATGGCACAAAATGCTGACGTGCAATTTACCATTTCAACCTCAATAAACTATCGGAGTTCTTCGGTTTCAAACTTTTTCCATGCTTCCTGCGAAAACATAATTTGCAGATTTTGAGAAGGTGGAGAAGCCATGTCAACAAGCTAACATAAGAATTTGTAATTGTAGAACATCCTCTGACACCCCCACTCCTTTTGAAGAAAAGGGCACTTGAAGATACAGGCCTATCTCTTGGTATATTAATTCTAATAGAAAGTTCAGATTCTCATCAAAATGAAGAACACACTTACTATTCAAATCGGGCTTCTATTTTTGCCCAAAAAAAAAAAATTAGCCTTGATAAGTCTGTGATTTCAAATTTTGCAGCAAACCTACAGGTTTAACCACATCTAAACTCTGAACAAAACACTTTGCTAATACATATGAGCCTTTATGATCATGCAAAATAAGGTTGACCGATCAAGTCTGAACCTAAAGCCGCCACCGCTCTTTCAAATATTGCGCACCGAGCAGCACAAACCTTTGCCGACACCTCAAGGTACGTTCACTCGATAGAGAGTTCGAATCTCCCGGGAAAGCACATTCACTTTCAGGCCGGTCGGTCACGAGCGAGTGAGCGGAGAAAGGGATCGGAAGCGGCGCTCACCTGGAATGTAGGTGTTCTTGGTGAGATCGGCGGCAAAAGCGAGCCGAACCCCAAAGAACGCAGCGGATGACACCGCAAAGAAGTCCACAAGGTCGAAGAAGCGCGTCAGCTCACGCTCGAGTCGCCGGAACAGATTCGCCCGAACAACAACGAGCAGAGATAATCAAAGACCGAGAAGCTACTGCGGTACCTGACGAGGACGCTGTGAGATATGAGCAGAGTCCGCAGCCGAACGATCGATCGAGGCTTCGGCGGAGGTGGAAAGGGCGTCGGCCGAGGCGGAGGTGGGCGTCGGCGTCGGAGTCGGGGGCGACGGAGTCGCGAGAGGGCGTCGGGGCGGAGGCGGCGTCGTCGGCGTCGGAGGCAACCGCCTTGAGGAGCGTCGGAGTCGGGCGTCGGAGTCGCGAGAGGGTGTCGGGGGCGGAGGCGGAGGCGGCGTCGTCGGCGTCGGAGGCAATCGCCTTGAGTCGGAGTCGCGAGAGGCGTCGGGGCGGAGGCGGAGGCGGCGTCGGAGGCGTCGGAGGCAACCGCCTTGAGGAGCGTCGGAGTCGCGAGAGGGTCGAGGCGGAGGCGGCGTCGTCGGCGTCGGAGTCGGGGGCGTCGGAGTCGAGAATGTAGAGAGAGAGCTCGTCGGCGAGAATGGAGAGAGAGAGCAGAGGAGGGGAAGAGAAGCAGCTGTGCGCGAGAATGGAGAGAGAGGGGAAGAGAAGCAGCTGTACGACTTTTTTGTTCTCCTCCGCAACGGAACGGAGAAGGGAGAGAGAGGAGAGAGAGAGGAGAGAGAGGACGATTCGACGGGGGCTCGGGCGTCGCGAGAGGAGAGCGGAGCGGGGAGCGTCGAGTGGTGGGCCCCACACGCGGCCGCGCGAATTTTAAACGCCTGACGCCCTCGCCTACGTGGCGCCACGTGTCGATCGCTGAATGGTTTAACCCACCGCCTACGTGGAGGGTAAAACCCACCCAATATTTTCTCGTTCAGGCCCTTTTCTCAGTGGATTTTACCATAAACCACATATTTCAATAAAAAAAAAAAAAAAAGTGCACAGCCAACGATGACATAGCAAAACTTGTGAACATAATCGCGCTATAGTTGTCATTAACAGGTTCATAAAGAAATTTTTTATATGTCCAGATTGGCGACAACTGTCTTTCACATGTACTGAAAAATGATTATTTACTTTTTAACTATTATTCAACTGAATAGAGGAAACTAAAAAGAAGTTCTCATGCAGGTTGCCTTTGTGTGTTTTCAATATCCTTAAAATATCCACTTTACATTAAAAATGAGATGCAATTATTTTCTAATGATACACAGATGGAAAAAGGACAACTCGCAGGTGTCTAAGGAACTCTTTAGCTTACAAGATCCAGGAGCATCAGTATCGACTGTCAGATCTGAGTATCACAAACTCACAACTATAACAAACAACAGCAGTTCCATGGGCAATATGAGTCCTTACTCTTTAGTCACTAGCAATAATCAACACGTATGTATTCTAAGATGTACGGTCTAAAAGTTGTCAGTTCCATAGCACTCTCAGAACGCAGAGCACAAGGCATCTATAATCCTATGCTGAAATAATAATCTACAAACTATTAGCAGAATTTATGATCCACCCTACCATAAATCAAGTAACTATGCCTCCTTTAATTAGCCACAAAAAGCAACTTCCAGACCCATGGTAGAACAGCATATTTTAGATAAATCAAGTAGATAGTAAACTTTCTGGTACGTGCCACATTAAAGCGGGCACATTCATTTTCCATCCCCTTCAACTTTATCTTTTATGAAATAAATTTCACACTGCAGTTTCCACAAAAGAGTCCCTTCATAGAGCTTTGAAAGACAGCATTTCATATAGAAGCACACAGCTCAGATTAGACATTTCTCAAAAAGTTAGCTTGTAATAGACAACTCCTGTAGTAAGATGGACCCGTGTAATGGAGAGTACGAGTCTCATAAGAAGCAAACGGGTGCTACAGAAAATATTTACCCTTTTTGTGGCTCCAAAAGGTACACCGGAACACCTTCCACCTTTCCATGCGAAACTTTTATTTCATTCCCACCCCAGCCATAACTCCTGTGAAGCTGGAAGTCATTGACCTAATCAAAGGATTTATACAAGAAGTAATTAGAGTACAGTTATAAGGCCAACACTTCCGCAGAAATGTTTAAGAGAGCAGAAGAAATTCAAAAGATATGCAAACTCATGATGAAACTTTAGCCAGCAAAAATATCCTGATTTACTTTATAATCATTCAGCAGAGAAGACTAATACTTAAACTGCCAACAAAGGTCGTGCGCAAGAAAGCTGATCTAATACAAAGCATTTTAAGGCCTCAAGATCAAAGTATTTTAAGGACTCAAGATACCACAAAAAAATGAAAAGGAAAAGCCAAATCAGCTGACCATCTACGTCATCTGTTACATTAAGCAGCAAGCTAAAGCATCCAATAACAATATGAAGCAAGATTACATGTAGCACCATCCGCCATAAAGGAACTCTGAACGTGGTAAAGATATAGGTCTTCCTTCACCTATGGAGGTACAGGCACATCAGGAACAACTTAAAAGTTATTATGTTTAAAATGCCAACTCTAAGATGTTTTGACATTCCCAACCAATGAGAACAATGGACTGCCTTATGCTTGGTCTAGAATCAACGATGTGATGCCATTCCAATTCCAATTCAAAGTTTACTAATGCTAGGTCTGTTTAGGCCCGGCAGTTGGACAAACTGCTTTCCATAGATCTTAACTAATTCATGTTATAAAGGGTTAATTAAGGCAATAGTCACAAAGATTAAGACTAAGACTCTCAGCAGAATCAACATAAATTAAAAAGCAAAAGCATCAGAATTGAAGCTCACAATGCCAAGGTTCAAAAAGTAATACTTTGGAAGAACAATGTCAACATTGTGATTTAATTCTTGAACAGAATGGGATAGACTAGTCACAACTTCACCAAGGCCTCCCACCGGCGTCACATTGTAAAAGGAATTCTGTAACAAAATGAACGGCATGTTATTGAATCCAAATGAAAGCCGAAGTTATCATGGAATTTCACAATATAGGTAAAGAAAGATAATGCGGGCGGTGGGGGAAGTTGTTTTTTCTTCTGGTCCTTGAGAAGCAATGCAAGTGCATCTGCACGTCATCAGACTACTGCAGCAAATCACATGACAATTCAACATTTAGGTTTACATATCTAGTCATATTTAGAAAAAATCATATCTGTTTTAAGAAAGCAAAAATTACAACCACCACGCTTGTTCAGTTTCAACTTCCAAACTTTTCTCATTGAAGAAGATTCTTCATCATACCATATTGCTTGGAGTTGAAAGATGGAAGTTTAACATGGCCAACTACTTCAATCCCGACAGTTTTACTATTTCTATATTGGAGAATTATCTACTGCTGGAGATGATGAGCAAGTTTCATGTTCATGACATACTGTCAGAACTGCAAAACTTGTGCTTATTTTTTCCACATGCAACAAATATAAGAAAAGGACGGGAGTGGGGTCACAAAGGAACTGAGTGGAGAACCACAAGGAAGAAGGCCAATGAGGTGCTGAGCAGAACTTCCTTTTGGTAAGGATAAAAAGTTTGGAGTACTGATTTTTGAACATCTAATTTAGCTTAAAAGCTAGACCAACTATCAAAAAGGAGCAAAAATGATCTTTTACAATATGATGGCATATTTCAGCAAGCTCTCTATCATGTCCCGTCCTTGATTGTCCAGGAATGCCAAACAAGAACCACTCAAGTTCATTCCAATCCCCATGGTGCAGCACATTACAGACTTTGGAGGGTCCTCCAAGGGGCCATGGTGATGGAATATTTCTACTTCTGTGAATGTTCGTCCACAATGCAGGACAAATAGGCAGAATAGTAGGCAAAAACCTACTTCAGCTTTTGACAATTTTTTCATGAGAATAATAAAACTTGCAAAAACATCAAATCCATGTCCATTAAAACTCTGATAGCATTGGCACTCTCAAGTCTATATGATAATCATGCCCCAAGAACAGGATAATGACTACCAACAAAAATAACCACTAATCCGTCTCCAACTAAGTGGAGCTGGTTACATGGATATCCTTGCACTCTCACACTCTCTTTAGTATCAAATCTCAAGTCCACACTGAACAAAATGAGAAGTTGAAGTTGTTGGAAGTATTTTTGAGGAGTAACCAATGGCCAACAGTAGTGTCAAGAAAAAACGGCCTGATAAAGGAGCGCGAAGTAGACAGACAATAATACCTGGAATCACAACATAGAGATTACCCTCGCAATTGGAGCCATTTCAACTGCGATGTATAATGTGTGCATTGGTGGCTCCCTTATTAATCCTCCAAACACAAGTATGTGGTAGTCCATGCCATCTTTGTTGTCAAAAATCCCTCCATCTTCTCTCTCAGAGAACACAAAGTCTATCGTGTAAGCATCCAATGAAACTTCAACTATAAAGCAAGTCAACATGCTAATTAACTTGCACGTAAGAATGATTTTGACTCTGGCTAATAAGAGCACTTAGTGTATGTCAATCAATAGTTATTAAGCGCATAAGGATATAATTCCTTAGAAAATTCACTCCTAGAGACGAGCATCTTGGAATCACGATGAGCTAAAACAATATCTTAAGAGTTCCCGCACATGGTCATATTTCATCATTTCTCTTTCAGCTTTATTCGAGAAGTTAAGAAAGAGAAATTAATAGATCCAAAAACAATTAAACAGGCTGAATACTACTGACTAGTTCTTGTATTTCTAGAGAAGGTGTACAGGCACCCACATACAGACCATTTTGACTTTAAGATTCACCAGTGGCTTTTACATGAGGACCATTTTCTGCAGGTACCATTCTCTGTGGCGGCAATGGCCCATTCCGGTGGGTCGGTTATAGGAGCATCTCAACTAAATTTCTGACTTTCCATGAAAGACTGTGTTCAGCAGGGTGGTAAAACACTGTCACAGTATCTCCTGCTTTCGCACCCAGGCTATGACAACAAAAACGTCTTCAAAGTTCATTTCTTCGTTTCAGCCGTCATACGTGCTGCTTTTTCAGCCTGTGACAAGAAGGTAGAGCTAGAAAAAAAGAGCTAAAAATTGGATTTCCCCGGGGTTGTGCCCTAGGTTGCACGGACACGTTACTTGGGTCTCCGTGTCGTGTCCGACACGTGTCGGAGCGTGTCGGACACGTCGACACGTTCGGACACGCTCGGACACGCGTTGACCGCGTGTCGCATTTGTCGACACGGGGTCAACTTTTGTTGACACGTTTCGACACGCGTGTCCGAGGGTGAGGGAGGAGAGACGAAGCCGCGAGCTGAGCAAAGGCGAGTCGGCGAGAGACGGCCAGAGAGAGAGTAGAGATTGAGGCGAGGGCCGTGAGGAGGAATTTCACGAGGGACGTGCGCGTGGGGAGGGCGGCGTCGTCGTCGAGCGGGGCGGCTACGGTGGCGGCAAGGGGGAGGAGGAGGAGTTCGCGGCGGTGTAGCCTCTCGACGCACAGGTACCGCGTTCCATCCCTGGCAAGCAGAAATCGAGAGGAAGAGAAGAGGAAATGCGTCGTGCGGCGAGGAGAAGGAGAAAAGCGTTGTTAGGGTTTTGGGAATAAAAGAATGAAAATAGGGGATTTGGCGTGGATTTGGCGTGTTCGAGCCTTGGAGGGAGGGGGAATGGACGGTGTCAGCCTGTCAGGTGTCAGGTGGAGGGGAAAAAAAAGTGAAAAATTTCGGGGTAGGAAAGAAACGAGGGAAAAGAGAGTTTGGCCGCGCGGGAGGACGTGGGAACTTATTATTTAATCTAAAGGGTTTGAGCGCCGGGTGAGAGCGAGGGCGGGGGTGGTGGTGGGTGGTGGGGGCTTTTTATTTAATCGAAAAAATTACTAAATAACATTAAAAAATAAGAATACTGTATGTTAAGTTATTAGTATATATTCATTGTAGGTTTTTTTTTAATTATAAATTTGAATCAAATTAAATAAAAATAAAAATATTCATTTAATATATAACGTGTCGGAACGTGTCGAAATTTTCTACTTTTGAGAAATGACGTGTCGGCGTGTCGTGTCGTGTCGTGTCGCGTGTCGCGTGTCCGTGTCGGTGCAACCTAGGTTGTGCCCAATATATATATATTGAAGTAACGCACAACTTGTGCTTTGAACTAAAAGAATATTAATAGATTAATGGGGAAAAGGAAAATCCCAAAACTTCTACCTTATCAAACTCCAATTACACACTGCAGATTTCAAGCACCAAAACATCACGCTTGTGCCCCCACACAAATAACCCTCTCTCTCTCTCTCTCTCTCTCTCTCACACACCAGCAAACCCACAAACCCACATAATCAAGAGCACAAAAAATAGATTGAAAACCGGGAAAAGAGTGAGAGAACCAAGAACGTAGCGTATAAAAAGGCGCTGCAGTAGCATACCAGACACGAAACCAAGAAAAGAAAGAAAGCAAGATTCAGACTTTGGGGGTTCAAAGAAACGATTGATTGATTGACAGACTACTTGGGTCTCGGGACGGGGAGAAAGAAACCCAATGGGTCAAAATCAGAGAAGCGAAAAACGATCGAAACAGCGCGAATTCTACATCAGAACAAGAGTTATAATATAGAAGAAAGGGTGTTTTTGATCGCGAAAGAAACTTACTTCTTCTCCGCAATGCCAAGTTTTCCAACAAGGTGTCAACAAATAAATTCCCCTACCTCTTACCTTACCAAAAAAATAAATAAATAAATAAATGCCCCTACCTTGTCTCTCCACTTGCAGTGCTTTGAAGAGGCGAGTCTAGATGGAAGTGAATTGAAAGAGAATCTCCTTCGGCGAAGATGTGGATCATGAAGGACGACGAGAAACTGAGCGGATTGAGATTGCGATTTGGGGGAGGAAAATGTGAGGGGCGTTGAAGAGAGGAGAACAGAGCAACGGAGGAGAGGGAGAAGGTGGGTGTTTTCATGGAAGAGGAAAGGTGATATAAGAAATTGATTTTTGAAAAATCTGATTGTCATCCTGCCATAGATCTTCCGAGAAACCGCATTTAATGGATATTGGAAGGAAAAACCAGGACTCACCGTGACATCCTCCCCCTAAAAACCTCAATAGTATCACCCATCTCGACGTCGCGCCAATGACTTATCTTCATCCATCCTGCTTTGTTTATGTATGAAAAAAATACCCCTCCAAGGGAAGATCAACTTTGGGCTTGGTTGTGACTTCTCGAGCTCTTTCCTAGAACCTTTCCTTTATCCCACGGTTTCACTTCCACCACAACTTTTAGGTTGGCCTTCCATGGCAACACTATCATCGCAAACTTCTTCAACAGAGGCTTGCTATGAATGTCGACACCGGAATTTTCCTGAAGCTCATAATAGCAAATCCGGTGATCATCTTCAAGATAAGTTCCATTTGCAAATAGCATCCCCATTCAAGAGGGACATCTTCTAGGAATCAGACTATCTCTCTAAAGGGTTTCACAGGATCGTTCATGTTAACTTTGATGTGAAGCTACATTTCGGACAGTGGCATTCCTATGCTAAGTTCAATTTTAATGGATGGAAGTGACTCTGGCACAAAGATGACCTAAATGTGGGAATGATTGAGGATGTTGCAACCTCGACATTGAGCTCGTCTTCAAGAACCTCACTGTCAAAAACAAAAGTTTGGCCATAGATGGATTTTTCGTGTTATTTTTTTATCTTCCCTTTAATCTCCAAGAACGTATCATCATAACCAATTTCAATGCAGAAAGGTCTTCCTTCCTGGGGCTCAAAGAAAACATGAAAATGTGATTTGAAGAAGAGCTCAATTCTTATGCTTATTGTCACAAGATCGAGTGAATGTCTTAGAAGTGCAATGGATACATATATGGAAAGAAAATCCAATTACTAGGGTTCATGATCTTTAACATATCTGAGACATTTAAAGGAAAATTATAAATAAGAGCATAAAGTGGGAGCATTTTTTCAAAATAGAATTCAAAAGCAATCTTATTTCAAATAAATTATGAAGTGGCGGAGTTAGTTTTAAATAAGGGTCTAAATTCGCCTACTAATGAGTACTTAATTTTTCCGGCGGCCGAAACTGGGCAATTTTGTCCCAAACAAAATATGGACAAAGATTAAAACGAAAAAAGAAAAACTGGAAAACCAAAAAAGAAAAGAAAAAGGAAGTCTCAAACCAGAAGAGAGAGAGAGATTGGAGGTGGTGGGGGCGTGCGTCATGGCCGGTTGGATTTTCTCGGCGAGAGCAGTTGACCCTCGGTGAGAGTTGACTGATGCTCGGCTTCATGACAGAGCTTGTCCACGAATCTGGGCTGGCGGAGCTCGATGTCGGGCCTCTCCGGACTCTTCCCGCCGGACGCCATGGTGGAGGTCGAGATCGGTGAAAAGCAGGATGAAACGCATTAGAAGGCTTAACGCTTCTTGAATACACGTCGCATCTTCGTTTTCTCAATTTTTTTTTTTTTTTTTTTTGCAAGGAATTGTGGTCTGGATTTTTCTGGCTTAACGCTTCTTGAATACACGTTGCAAGGACCTCGCCTGATCTCGCCGGAGTTCCGACGCCGGCCGTCTCCTTCATCCGTGCCGGCCCTCTATCGACACTGTTATCCTCCCTAGGTAGTTTATAGTTTATTTTTTTTAATTTTATTGTCATTTATTTATTCATTTTAAATTTTGTTATTATTGTTTAAGTTAGAATATGGTTTGTCAATGTCAATATTTGTGCATTTTGTAGGCATTATCCGCTAGGATTTTGTCCGGAATTAATGTAATTATTAATTTAATCTAAGAGACATTGGATTATTTTTTAATTATATTAATTTTTGGACTTTTGGTAGAATTTTAATTATTAAATCATTATAATTATTAATTTGATCCGTAAGACTTCTGATCATATTTTTAATTATTTTGATCTCTTTGTCGTGATAGTTAGAGTTATGATAATCGTTAATTTGACCTGTGAGATAACATGTTATTTTTTCGATTATTTTAATAATTTATTTTGTTGATGGCTTAGATTTAATATTTATTAATAATTACTTATTTTTAAAAAAAATCAAAAAATCAGAAAATCAAAAATCAAAATTCTGCATGAGCATATAGGTTTAGTAAATGGGACATGTAGGTTTAGTAAATTAGAATTTTTTTAGGATTACATTTTTAGTGTTGCATTTTTAGAAATAAGTTAGGGTTGGACCTAAATTAAATTTTTTAGATAATGTTTGCACATTTTAATTATTTCATTTAAAAAAATAGTTTTCCTAAGATAGGATAGGGTTTAAGTCAAATTAATCCCTAAAATAAATTAGAAAATAATCCATTTTAGATAGTTTAATTAGGGTTTTTATTAATTTTGAATTTCAATAAAAAAATACAAAAATACTAGGTGCATGTTAACTAGTTCACATGATATGATCATTTAATCAAAATTTGTTCATTAGTGAATTTAGGTCATGAGGTGCATAATAACCAGTTTGCATAATATGCCCATTTAATTAAAATTTGCATATTAATAAGATTAAGTCATTTGGTTAAAAAATGCAAATTTTTAAAAGAATTCTAATTTTTAAGAAAATCCAAAAAATAATTGTTTGTTTTGTATGTTTAATTCTTTTGATAAAATTTATTTTATTGAATGTTTAATAATAATTGAGTACTTGTGTGATCACTCATTTGCATGATAGAAATTTAAGTTAGAATAAATCTAAGTTGCCTACAAAAATATTTTTGAAAATTAAAAAGAAATGATACTTGAAAAGGCATTAGAGAAATCTAGTGTAACCAAGTCCGTATTCTTAGTCTCTAGTTCGTGGGAGTAAAATAATCCTCACATTATTTTACTTAGGTGTCTAATCGACCTACCATAAACCGATTAGTGGCGACTCCTAATTAATAATCTTTTACATGTTAATTATTTGAATCTTAAGTTGCGAATTGATATGGGCTTGGGGAAAGTCCAAGCTAAATTTAAAGACTTAGTAGTCCATTAACCTAATTTTAGGTGATGTACCTGAAATTTTGGTCGCGACACCAAATTAACAATATTGATGAAAACCACCCCGTCCGTTGCAGGCGTGGATGGTAGAGCCTTTGCTCTCCCGGTGGAGGCCAAGGTTCGGCCCCTGCGAAGCTGGAGGCCGAAATGTGTGGTGATTTACGCGTGTCGCCGGGTGGTGGTTTCCACTCTATCGACACCCTGCAGGGGTTTTAACGTGACTGTTTCACTACTGTAGCGGTTCCTCCAAAGACCGAAAAAAAAAAAAAAAAAACAATATTGATGAAAAGATTTGATTACACTTTTTAAAAGTTTTAGAATTTAATTATATTTTCATAATAAGTTTTAAAATTTTTGTATATTTATTCTGATTAAAATACTAATAAAAGTGGGACTCTCTTTTCCTTCGTTTCGTCTAGTTTTCTTTGACTCATTCGGAGAAGTTTCTCGCCCTTGTACGGTGATGGAGAAGACAAGTTTCAATCAACTTGGACAGCTCGGCTCCAAAAGAAGGCGGGTTATGAATTCGAATTTCCTACGCGGGAAGAAAAAGTAAGAACTCTGCGCGTTTGTCAAAAAGCAACCTCTCGTTTGTCTGAGATGAAAACGCGTACAGCCGAATCTTTCAGATCAGCGAGATGACCTCCGTAAATTTCGATAGGATATTTTCAATGGTTCAATCATTCCAGCTCCTTACTATTTGTTAGTACTTGTTTCTCGACAATATTTTCAACTTCCCTTTCTTTTGACAAACCCTATCCTAAAGCTCTGGTCGTAAATTTCCTTTCTCCTTCGTTCTTTTCCTTATCTCCTTTCCCTTGAACCTCCCAAAAGCCACCGATTCTCTCGTCATAGATATGCGTCCATGAAGTGTTTTCAGTACTCTAGCATAATCAAAACTTTGCGACTCTCTCTTTCTCTCTCAGAAATTCCATCATTTCTTTCTCCAATTAGAAGCCGAATAACCAGCTTAAGTAATCAGTACCAAATATGAGGAATTTGATGGAAACGAACCTAAACACAGCGGTGGCACCGGTGCCGATCCCAGTAAACAATGGCATAGACGGCATCATCCGGTTCCTGGGAACTTCCAACAAGAAAGTGATGATCGAGCTCCTAGTCATCTTCACCGCCTTCTTGCTCCTCTTCCTCGTCACCTTTGGCTCTTGCCGGCGCCGCTGCAGCAACCGCATGTTCCAGCTCGTCACTTTCACGGCCTACACTCTCTCAACCTCTGTATTCACCTACGCTCTAGGCCTCATGCAAGAGGCTCCGTTCAGCAAGTTATTCCCTGTCTGGGCAGTGTTCCTCGTGATCGTCCTCGGGAGCACCGATTCTATCTCAGCATTCAGTCTTGAGGACAACGAGAAGTGGAAGAGCTACAATTGGCTGGTCATGATGAAATCGTTTTGGTTGATCTTTTTGTTAGACTGGAAATTCCAAGACCCATCCGGCACGGGGGTCGCGACCGCGACCGGGTACCTCCTCCTCATCTTGTCCATGAAGTCCGACGAGAGGGCTCGGGCCTTGATGACGGCGAGCCGGCAATCTTTAGAAAGGAATACAAAAGTGATTGCTGATGATATGAAGAAGGAGCACGAAAGTGGGGGCGTTGCACCTGGTGAAGTCGATCCGATTCGCATGAGAGGGTACACATATTTGGTGAGGGGTGAAGAGGAGAGATGGGTGGGTACCATTGGTCATGCTAAGAGATTCATCAAGAGGTGTCTTGGGAAGAAGGAGGCTGCGCTCGCGCGACACCATCGGACCCCACTGGATAACGTAGACGAATTAATCACCATTGAAAAGGTACATCTTTAACTGTTCGATTTTTTCCCCCTAAACTTCAATTTAATACGGATCTTCTTCTCGCAAAAAGAAAAGAAAAAACATCTCGACTAATTATGAAAATAATACAACAGAAATTATAATAGTATGCATTATAAATTATGTGATACCATAGGATGGAGCATGATCGGACATTAGGAAAATTATCCAGAAAGTCCTAAATTTTTACCAATTCGGTTATAAATCTTTCAATTTTACTAATTAAGTCTTAAATCTTTTCATGTTTTGCCATTTGAATCCATTTAACCAATTTTAAATGTAGATGCTGATAATATTGACGTTTAGAACTAACATACACAATTTTTTATTAATTTTTTTAATCATTTTTTCTTTTTATTTTCCTTTTCTTTCTATCAAGTCCAGCAAGATCCTTGTCCAATGGCCAGTGAGGTTCAACTGATTGGGCTTGGAAGGAATAAAAAGGAAAACAAAGAAAGAAAAAACAGAAAAATTCAGAAATTTAAAAAAAATATATAAAAATTGTCCACATAAGGCAGTTGGCATTTACGTCAGCAGTTTCTAGATGGACTCAATAAGCAAAATGTGAAAATGTTTGTGACTCAATTCACATATTTGAAAGGTTTAGGATTTGATTGGTAAAAAAGTAATAGATTTATGACTTTTTGGACTTAACATAATTTTCTAGCACGCATGATGCATTGAGTGATAAATTTTAAAACTAGCCTCTTTCACATGGATCTATGTTTAGGGCTACTGAGGCACCAAATGACAATATGAACCTCTACCTGCCACAGTATTTTACTTAATCTCAATTATTGATGTGTTGAGTGATAGATTTTAAAACTAACCCCCTTCAATTGGACACATAGTTGGGCTTACTGACGCACTGAATAAGAACACAAATGAAGGTGGAAGATCTCCTCCTGTCAATCCTGATTACATTTGACTCATATTACTTTTGGATTCTTTATCTTAGTTGCATCGTTTATCATACTTAAGTCATTTGATTTCATTTTGCACGTTAGTAAAATTCAATGAAAAATTTAAGTGACAAGGTAGAGGGAAACTAAATGCAAATGAGGCACATTATAACCTCGTAACTTTAAGCAAAGCAGGATTACAATTAGCAATCCTGGCTCAACCTCTTATGGGTGTATGACTCCGCTTAGTTATTTGTGAAATATAAATGGCTCTTGTTTTAAGGAAGTCGGTTGTTCTAAACCCACTACGAGCAACGACTTCGAGAAAAAAAGTGCTGGCATATGAACTCTTGATCTGTGTTTGATGCCACGTTAGTATGTCCGACCAAAATGCTTAAACCATTAAATGGAGGAAGACTAAATTCATATAAGGCAATTTTATAACCATGCATTTAGACAATAAACTAGGCAATAAACTCATATTCAAGCTCAACTCATCACCCAGGTGTGGAAGTGTGAAGGGAGGCTCTTAAGCTCAGAAGGAGACCCCCACAACAACTTCAAGGACGTATGCCTCTCTTTTGCACTCTTCAAGCTCCTCCGTTTAAGATATGCTGGCTATACATTGCCCCAAGAGGCTCACAAGAAGACATGGGACTTGATTCACCATGGATTGCTCTCGAAAGAAGATGGCTACAAGCGAGCATTTCGAGTCGTTGAGAATAAGCTCACATTTCTTTTCGATTTCTTCTACACCAAGTACAGTATCATATTCCAACCTGGCCGATGGTACTTGAAATTGCTCGAGTTTATTTTTGTCACTATTGGCATTTGGACTACGACATCAATGTTGAAGAAATACAAGAATGACAATAAAAATCAGCTGGGCATGAAGTTTGAAGTAATCGTGACCAGCATGATGATACTCTCGTTCATCATGGTGGAGCTTATGCAATTGTTCTTTGTAGGTTTCTCGGAATGGGCTAAAGTGATATTGATCTGTAAGTATGTGCAGAAGAAATCATGGCAAGAAAATGTGTGGATTGAGAGGATAATCGGAGCAATTTGTCGGGTCAAATTGATGAAGCCTTGGGAGCAAAAGCTTCATCAATACTCATTCCTCGAGTCATACTCATATAAGCCTTGCAAGTTATTGAACAACAAAGGAATGGCAGTCTACATTGATCAAACTAGGGATGGCCAGAGACAAAGTGCGCCCATCAAATTGCCTGAAGAAGTCAAGCAAGCGGTGTTTCATGCTCTAAAGTTGAATTACAGTACTAAATTGGAGAATGGACAGGCCTCACTAAGAGTAAACAATGAGTCCAAGAAGCTACTGTGGGCATGTCGGCTTGAGACACAGACTCAGGTCATAATAGTGTGGCACATCGCCACTAGCTTATGTGAGCACCAACTACCTTTGGAAGGATCAGACTCACTTGCAACAAGGAGGAGTTTTCTAGTGGCAACTAGCTTGTCCAAGTATCTAGCTTACTTGGTTTCTTTCGCTCCATCGCTATTGCCGGATCATGCTTACATTACGGAGTCCTTGTTTGATCAGATGATCATCGAAGCCAAGGACTTCTTTCAAAAGTGCAAGAGAATGAAGGACCGGGTTAAGAAGATGAAGGAGAACAATAGTGGTCCTTCTGCGTGTGGAGAAACTGTTATCAACCAGGGTGCTCGGCTCGGGAATCAGCTCGCTAATGATATAAAACACAAGGACATGATTTGGAGGATTTTAGCTGACTTTTGGGCAGAAATGGTGTTATATGTGGCACCTTCGGACAATGCGAAAGCACATGCGGAGCATTTGACCAGAGGAGGCGAGTTTGTGACTCACTTGTGGGCTTTGCTCTCTCTCGCAGGGATTGAAAGAGGTCCTACTAAACCACGTAATGCACTAGAAAGAAGGAATAGCTTCTGAACTAGTCCAGTGTTTGATAGCATTTGTTGCAAGCGCCCGGTGATTGCCATGGTAAATGGTTGCCTATGTACGATTCATATGGATCTCACGCCAGTTAACTGTGCAATGTCTTTGGTCACATCACTTGCAGCTCTTACTATGCATTAAATCTCTTCCTACTATTACATCATATGTATTACGTAGAGACATCTTATTTTTGGTCTTGTAATATAGTTCTAGGAATATTTACCTTGAGTTTATTCCAAAGTGATGACATTATAAACATGATTAGAATCCTTTTGATATATCAAAGACATCGATGTGGAAGGTGGTTCTTGTAGTCAAGATTATGTAACAAAGTTTCACAGTACTTATAGCATTCTTGCTATGGGTAAGATTGAGAACAATTATGTTAAATAGTAATTCCCCTTGATCTGGATTGATCTCTGCTAAACTGATACCCGCCAATTAATTTGGTATGGCTCGCTTTCGAGGATAGATCCTCATGGATGAGCATATAGGGTTGTTCTAGCACCGACCATATTTTGCATAAGGAAAGAACCTAGTCGATCATGGATCATATTGATTCAGATTGGATTGATCGTCTTTTGCAAGAAAGAAGTACCGCCTTGGACATGATTGTCCAATTTTATAGAGAAGATAATATGCGGGATAGCATTTATCTTTTTTTCCTCCAGAGCTTTTCCACAAGATTGCTCATTTGGTAGAAAATGACAGAGTAGATGTTGCATTTGGGTGAATTTTACAACTAAAGCTTCTTTGGTTGATGCAAGGATTTGGCCAAAAGGATTCAGCAGCTGAGGAGAACAAGTGAAAGATAAACTGAAAATTTGTCGTTCCGAGCATGTACTTAAGGAGGCAACGTTTGAGCAAGCTAATCAATCTATATCTAAAAACTATTTGATTCCACCATTCCTCAACGCAAATTAATTGGCTTGACTTGTGGATGTGATTCCCCATTTTGCAAACAGAAATGAAATGAAATAAGAATATCACGTGCCAAGATTAAATGATGTTCCTAACAACACCTATATTAGAAGAGAGTAATAATGACGACAAAGACAGAAAAGGGAGAAAGAAAACTGAGCCTATAAAACCCGATAATGCCAATATAAAAGGTAAAAGGGGATTGCATTTGTCACTAGACCTATAGCCTATACTCACACTAAGCACTTTATTGCCATCATGCTCTAGATCTCCCATTGAAAGAGCTAATGGGATGCAAAAACCAGGTCTCATCGTGAAATCGTCCCCTTGAAAACCTCAATAGTATGGCCCATCTTGACGCCGTGCCATTTGAACGACTTATCTTCATCCATCCCACTCTGCTTATGTATGAAAAAATACCCCTCTAAAGGAAGATTGAACTTTAGGCTCGGCTACAACTTCTCAAGTTGTTTCCTTAGAACCTTTACTTTATCTAACTGTTTTACTTATACTGCAACTTTGAGGTTGGCTTTCCACAGCAACACCATCACCATGAACTTCAGAGGCTTGATGTGCACATCAACACTGGAATTGTCCTGAAGCTCGTAGTCGCACATCCGATGATCATCTTCAAATTTAGTTCCATATGCATACAGCTTCACCCGCTTAAGAGGGACATCTTCCAAGGACCGGGCAAAAGTTTGTCTATAGATGGGTATTCCTTGGTGTTTTTCGATATTCTCTTTGATCTCCAGCATTGTATCATGGAAACCAATTTGAATGCAGAAAGGACTTTCTTCTTGGGGCCCAAAGAACACATCCATTTTCGAGGATTATTGAGTCCAACCTGGATTCCACTCAATGCATTCGAGAAAGACCCCGGAACTACCCAGAGCCGAAAACTATATTCAAATTCAAGATAACCCAATTTGAAACGGACTTTCGTGTTCTGGTCAGATTCAAACCGACTTGTCAACCCAACCCCGTACCACTTCTAATTAAAAAGATATGGGCCTCCGAGATTTGCTTTTCAAAAAGTTCATCCCAATGGATTCCAACCCAAGAGCTGAAATTGAAATTTTGACTTCCGCATCTCCTGTCCATCTGATTCAAAGTTCTTTATTATTATTATTATTATTTTGGGAGAAATCTAATTTGAACTAGTCCATATTGTTGAATTATTGCAGACAAATTTGACTTCTACCTTTTCAACAGTGCAAGTCAAAATCAACGGCTGTGTTTGTCGACATCTTTCCTGGTGGCCGAATGGGTGCTGACCGATCATGTGGTGGCAAGAATTATCTCTTGCAAAACCATTCATCTTTCAAGAATTATCTCTTGGAAAAACCAGTCTTCTTGTTTTTTTTTTGGTAGAAACCATTCTTCTTGTTGATTACCACCAAATCATATGATTTTTATTTTCCATGTGAAGTAACAAAAGCCCCCCATGTCAATTTAAGCATCAGGAACATGAATAGCCTTCCCCTTCGAAGGCTTCGTGGTTCAACAGAACTCTGAACTCCTACCATGTAAGGCCTGCCAACATGAAAGTCTTGAAGAACGTGTGTAGAAGAAAGTGCGTATAGTGATGTGGTGTCGATCTTGCGTCCAACCCAGCGCAAGTTTGAGTTATGATATCAGTACTCAGTAGTACTAAAATGGTTAACTGTCTGGGAGGGTTTGAGAGTATCGATCTTTCATCAGATCTTCAATTCCATATCCGTATCATCCTCTCCAGGATACATCTAGCATGAAACAAACTAAAGAATAATTAATATGCAGTTGGAGTCATTTAATCACGCAAGTTTGAGTTATAATATCAGTACTAAGTATTACTAACAAGGTTGACTGCCTGGGAGGGTTTGAGAGTATCGATCTTTCATCAGATCTTTTAATTCCATATCCGTATCATCCTCACCTGCAGATACATCTAGCAAGAAACAAACTAAAGAATAATTAATACGCAGTTGGAGTCATTTGATCACACCATGAAAAGAATACAAAAGGGCAATGCTGTGTCCACTAATATTCTCTCCTTCACTAGTCGGTAAGGGAGTATATCTATCACAAAAGAATGATTTCAGCGAGTCCTGGTCGACTGGCCTATGAAAAAAGTTCAACTGCGGATGTTCCTTAATTTCTCCGATGAACTAATGAAAAAACAGCCTCCACCAATTCGTGTTTACTCTGTTACGCCCACATTGTCACAATCTACGTTAAAGCTGAAAGCCCTTGCTCATTCAGCAATAGAAATGGTCATACATATTAAACATGTAGATTCTCGACAAAGACGATTCAGCCAACAAACTGAGCGCGCACATTAAACTTTGACTATCATTTGTACAGTACACTAAATCCCTTCAAGATTCTTCAAATTCATTCATACAGCTGCCATGTTTAGGCTCATACAAGGCTCTCAAAATGGGGAAAAAACATATATGCTGCTTCATAAAGTCGAAAAATCCTTACATTGGTCTTAGATTTGGTTTGCTGTGCAGAATAGCAAGGTCGTCCACGTCCTCTTCAATTGACAAACTCTCAGGATAAGCTTATTTCATGATGTACGAGAACAATGGATTTCTTCACCACATCAATAATAATTCATCAACACACAATTACATAGACTACGAAATATTCACCTAAAAAGCTGCCGGGCCAAAGCAAGAAAGCGCCACATACCTTTCCTTTTGGCCTTTCGACAGAGATTAAGGTGGAGCACAGACTCGCTGTGAACGTCGTACTCGGCGAGCGTCCGGACATCGTTCTTGAGCTCCTTGCTCGCGAAGATCAGCTTCTGCTGATCCATGGGAATGCCTTCTTGGTCCTGTATTCTGACCTTCACGTTGTGGACAGTCTCCGAGCTCTCCACTTCGATGATGACGGTCTTGCCCGTTAAGGTCTTCACATGGATCTGTGTCTGCATGGATAGATGACAGTAACTAAACTTGAACATCGTAATGAATATATGTTATCAAGGGCCTAAAGAACCCTGCGAAGATCACGAGACGTTACCCGAAGAACACCGAGGGAAGAACAAGGTTGAGGAGTCTCAATCTTGTTCGAACCTCTTCTTTGCTTCAGAGAGTTGCTTGGGGTTTTGAAGAGCTTTAGAAGAGATGGTGATGAAGAGTAGAGGGCTGGTGGGCCTTGCTTCTTAGCGAGGTTGACTCGGTCAACCGAAAAAAAATCAAGCTGTGAAAGGTCCATGTGGGGACACGTGTACGTGTGGGGTTGGAGGGGATTGCGCATGAAATTTCCACGCGGCTTCGTATGGATTCACTTTGGACTTTGGCCCTTATATTTTGTGCTTTGTTCTGTGTGGGGGGGGCCCCACTCGCTCGGTTGCCATTTGATTTGTCCTACTCGAGGATTCCAACAATTGAATCAAGGGGCGACCTTGACCGGGTCTATATATTCTTTTCATGGAAAGGGAGTAGAAGGGCAGAGGAGAGGAAGATGATCGAAGTTTGGAATTTTCTGGTGGGGTTGAGACTATTGGTGTTAAATATCCAGAAGGGCGACGAGAGAGACCGCTGATGTGTGCCAAAGGTCGGTATGGTCGCTAGAGTCTAGACATGACGAATGGATGGATTAGGTCTAATAAAATTTGAGTTAATCGTAAATAGATTGATCAGTTTTTTCAACATAACATATTCGGATCTGTTTTTCTTTATGTAGTTCTATGTTCAATCTATCCGTACCCGCCATATAACTCATTTAAACTTCATTATATAATATTATTTAGATAAAGCACCACATTATAATGGAGCAATTAACAAATTAGGATAATATTAACAAAAAAAAAATCTGAATTATCAGGTTTGAAAATCAAAAAATTTAAAAAGAAAGAAATTTCATGTACTTTAGCGAACATTGGAGAGCACAATTGACGTCAAAGATGCCTGTCTCTTGTGACTACTACAATGTGGCTATCCAATCGCTGCCGCCTGCTGGAGGTGGTAGGAAGTGTCACTGCTCTCTCTCTCTCTCTCTATTTTTTTTATTTAATTTCTCTTTCCTTTTTCAATCGCAGGACTATTTTTTCCCCAACATTTTGATCCATATAGATCATAAATAAGGTAGATTCAAACCCATTGAGATCATATTCTAGCTGAGCCTTATTGTTAGACCCATTTTAACCTATTTCATAAATAAAATCTATTAACGAAATATAATCATATATAGTAATATACAAGTCAAAATAGATGTTCTAAAATCATTTTGCCACCAGTAAAAGTAGTGCTAACACTTTTACCCGCCCACAATTAAATTTAGTGTATTCAAACCAAATTAGACTGGTTAGCTTAACCTATTAGATTGGAAAGAAGATCATTTTATGGTTCGATCTTGTTAGTAGCTTGGATGGTTAAAAAAAAAAGAAAGGCCTAGTCAAATTTGGCGAAATTGGTCAACCTAATCGACTTGTCGCCGGTTTAACTAGATATTTGATTATGGCTTAAACCTAGTGTAAAAAGTTTAAGGGGTGAGATGAGAGTTGGAGGATTGATCCCATGATATACCTATCTAACTTAGTAGAAGAGAGGGTTATCCAATCAGCTAAGAGCTCATACCTATCTAAATTAGTAGATGGGTTATTCAATGCATGCCATCATTTGTTTATAAAACGATTATTTTATTGGCTTGGGCGGTTAGACCATTTGAATTAGTTGACACGAAAATTGGAGGTATGGTCGGCGGTTAAGCATTGAACATGAGCTCGATCCGATGATCTACTTTTTTTCGAGAGAGCAGCTTCTTTGGTAGCTCAGGCATCATCACATCTTGAAAGGCGTCAAGGACTTGGGTCACCTCTTTCAGTACCCCGCTTTCTTCTGCGTCCTCCTCCTTCAACACTACCTTTGACCAGTCCAAGTATAGAAAAATTGGTCAAACCTTACTTTTTCTCACATGGCACACGGAAAATATGTAAAGATTTTAGATTCAAAATCACAAAATGGAAGAAATCCACAAGGCTTCGTATAGGTACAGTCCCACTTTGGACTTTGGCCTTTATATTTTCTGATTTGTTCTGAGTGGGGGGCCCCACTTGCATTGTTGGCGTTTTATTTGTCCTACTCGAGGATTCCAACAATTGAATCAAGCGACGACCTTGACCGGCTCTAAATATTTCCATGGAAAGGGAGTAGAAGGGGAGAGGAGAGGAAGATGATCGAGGTTTGCAATTTTCTAGTGGGGTTGCGACTATTGGTGCTAAATATACAGAGGGGCAATAAGAGAGACCACTGATGCGTGCTGAAGGTTGGGACAATGGCTAGAGTCTAGACATGGCGAATGAATGGATTAGGTCCAATAAGATTTGAGTTAGTCATAGATAGATTGATAAGTTTTTTCAACATAACGTATTTGGATCTGTTTTTCTTTATGTAGTTCTATGTTCAATCTATTTGTACCCGTCATATAACACATTTAAAGTTCACTATATAATATTATCTAGATAAAGCACCACATTATAATGGAGCATTTAACAAATTAGGATGATCTTAGCAAAAAAAAAAAAAAAAAAAAAACACAATCTGAATTAGTAGGTTTGAAAATCAAAAGATTAAAAAAAGAAAAAATGTCATGGTTCTATATCTACATGTACTGCAGCGAAACACTGGAGAGCACGATTGATGTCAAAGATGCCTGCCTCCTGTGACTACTACAATATGGCCGTTCGAATCGCTGCGCAGAGGTGGCTACAAGTGTCGCTACTTTCCTTTTTGTCTTCTTTTAGGGTGCGTTTGGTAACGCTTCTGTTCCGGGAAACAACTTTTAAACATAATTAGTTTTTCTTTTCTTTTCTTTTCCTACAAACAATTTTTGAGTATAAGAACGCGCTTGATAATTGCACAAAGTTTTTATTCCTTGAAAAGAAATGTGTTTGATAAAATTGTATAATTTTGTTTTTTCTTTTAATTTTTTAATATTTTTATTATATTTTCCTTTTTTTCTTCTTTCTTTCTTTTTCCTTTTTCTTTTTTTCTCATTCTTCCTCTTTGTGGCCGCGGCGACGGCCAATGATCGGGCACAAGGGTCGGCGAGCTCGCCGGAGTCTCGCCTGATCACTGGCGAGGCCAAACCTCACTAGTGGCCTTAGTGGCCAGGCGAGCCTCATCAGGTCGAGCCTTACCGGTGGCTGGGTGAGCTCAGCGAGGTTGTCGGCCCTCGTCTGATTAGTTGCCAGCACTAGCTATGGCCAAGGCCGATGACCGGCCAAAAGAGAGGAGAAAAAAAGAGGAGAGAGAAAAATTCTTTGATATGTGAAAAGAGCCAAATTTGGAGAAATCCTAATGGGGCTCTAAGAGTTCCTCTTCCATTTGCTTTGAAATGATTAAGAGACACAAGTTTCAACAATGATCATGTGTGTAAAACAAATAAAGGTGCACACTTGGTTGACAATGTGAGTAACTAAAGGATCTATTGTTTTTCGAGTACGTGGGAATACCACAAAGCCAAAGAACATGAGTAGGAAGACACGAGGAATTTGATTCCCAAATTTAGGCTTAAGGCTAAGGCAATGTTGTTCAAGGAAATTATAAGGCATTGAATGAGAACTCCTTTAAGAATAGCCTCAATTTTGTCGGTAGGGATATTGAGGAATTGACTTAGAAGAGATATTGGATCTTGACCAATAAGTGGAGTGACGAAACCTAAAGAAGCTTTACCTAACCCACTGGCTTTTCAGAATTCCTCAATTGTAGGGGTCAATTCATATAGATTAAACACGAAGGTGGAAGTCATGAGATTTCAAAAATGAGCCATTGCCTTTACCATCGCGATACATGGTTCGACTTTTAATAAAGTCGTGAGGAAGTCTATGCATTTTTCCATGTAGTCTTAATGTCTTGGGTCGAGATTCTCCCATAAAGTCTTGAGATTCCCAGGCACGACGATTACATCCACTTCGACTTTACCCATCTAAACCTAAACCTAAAGGGGCACCCATGTTAAAACGTATCGTCGTTGAAATATAAAACGCATAATTGAAATATGGATAGTAAGAAGATAAGAATGATAAAAAAGGAACGATATCCTACCCACCAAACACATGGCAAGCACAAATCACATGTCACATGAAACTGTGAGGTTTCGACGCCTAAGGTGAGAGTGTTAAAGGCTCAAGGTTCCCATCCCAAATATCCACCGCTATTATCGTTGGTCAGTGCTATTTTTATTGGTTGGGATGAGTATGTAAGTAATGGATTACCATGAGTTTCACTTGCAGATTCCACCCATAAACCCTCCTAAGGTCCTAGATTGGGCGATTGGGGTTTTAGACCACGGTTGTGTGTGCAATGTCGTGCTAAAGCTTGTAAACATGCATTTAAATTTAAACATCCAACACTTCAATAGAAACCCTCATACATTCATACATCCTTACACCACTTTCAAAACAAAAGGTTTACAAGCATGTCTCCCATTATAACTCCCACCTATAAGACCATTTAACACGAGGCTAGCGACTAATCTGATTTTCCACACGACTTTGACATGTAGGCGATTATAAACGAGACATGTTAGTTAAAGCACAACAACCATTTTTAAATGGCTTCAAGTCTTCTTAATCTAGTAACCAGTCCCCAGTGAAGTCGCCAAGCTTGTTGTGATCTGAACTTGCCGCCCTTGAATCCCTCATTATCGCGAGGAGAGTAAAGGGGGAAAGGTCGAGTTTAGGAGTATTTGATCACCAGAGTTCTCTCACGGCTCGCGTTTCCAAAAGGCGTCATCACCTCGTTTATTGGATCAAGCTTCTCGTGAGTTCCCTCCACGAGATCGTGAGCTCTCCCAAGCTCGTACCTCGCGTGACAGTAGAGTGTCGCGATCCATACCCACATGAGCGACACCTTAGAAAAAGGGGTTCGGTGTGGATATTGGATTTAAGGGTATCTTTACCATGGTAGCCCTCTCGTCAGGCTCGCTCATAAGAATGGCATCACTTCATCCTTTGGGTTACTTCCATATTGAGTATGCTAAACCATCATGAGTTTCATCAAAACTTATACCCTGCGCGATAGGTTATTTGTAGGGTCTAGTTGTTTATAACAACCTAAAAATAAGACAAGAGTCGTCATTAGCCTCATTTTAGAGGTCGGCTAGAAAAATCAATTAAGGGTTGGGAGTGTTCCCTCAATTTCTACGCAACCAAATATATAGGTTCAGGAACTTTAGTTACGCTAATATTTCTATTAGCGCCATTTCAATACCTAAACAGTATGTTATATTTTTCTAACATGTCCATGCGTTTCTTTTTACATTTTTAGGATCGTTTGTCCTAAACTAAGTAATCATGCGTGGTTAGTCATTTTCATTCTTTTCTATTTCTAGAAAAACAAGAAAAGAAAACAATCAATGGAATTGAAATTGCAAAACTGTAAGTAAACAAACAAGGAAATGAATAAATCTATCATGCAATCCTTAAAAATATAAAAGAGAAAAATAATTAAAAAAGATGAGAGAAAGCTCGCAACTTATCGATAAGTGACTGCCCCATACCTGTTATTAGCTACTTGTTTTCTTTTTTTCTCTTTAGCCAGTAGCATTACATTTTTTTTTTCTCGTCTTTCTATGAAATGAGTGAAATACATTATAATTATTTCTTGTCTTTCTTTATTTTCAGATGAAATGAGTGAAATTGAGAGTCCAAATGAAAAAATACAGCATATTGAAGCTAAAATAATTGATATCCAAAAGGAATTAGTGGAGATGTAGGACAAGGCAAATGGAGTTTTGGTTGTATTTAACAATCATCTTGAGATTTATATTATGCTTTACAATGTCGGAACAATGATGCTCAATATGCACTCATACATATGGTTATTTTGGATTTTAGGGACTTTTTTTAATATGGATGACGCTCCAAGTTATGAATTCATACTCGAAGATACAAAAGATTGGTAGGAAGTGAGCGAGTTTGATCAAAGAGTTGACTGAACTACATGTTGAGGCTTAGATATTGAGTGACTCTAGAAGATTGGTAGAAGGATTCTCAACTCTTGCTTCTAACTTGAAGCACAGTCTATCGGCATTTTCCTACATTTTCATGTCTCTGATCATCCCAGTTTTATGCCTGCTTATCATATGCGGTGGAATGATTTATTACTCTCCTCAGGAAGACCGTAAGATAATTTCTCTATACTTTTTTTTGAGTTATGTTCAATTACTAATGTTTAGTCTAATGTGCTTTAATAGTTAAAGTAAACGAAGTGCCGAGACCTGTCCTTAAATTCACTGAGGAAATATGAGAATATGCCGAAAAGAAATTCAACTTTGTATGCTATGTATTAGAGATGTGGCAATCCCAACTAGCATAATGCAGATTGAGTTTGTGGCAATTCCCTGTTGCGAAAAGTGATACTCACAATCTGGTCTTAAAATCGAGCTCCAGCCACATCTTTAATACATACAAAGTTGAATTTTTTTCCAGCATTATATAACAAAGAGAAAAGTTTACCTACTAATTCTATTTAAGGACTAGTCCCCACACTTCGTTTGCTTTGACTATCAAAGCACATCAGACCAAACATTAATAATTGAACATAACTCAAAAAAAGCACAGAGAAATTATCTTACTGCTTTTCTAAGAAGAGCAATAAATCATTCCACCACATATGATAAGCAGACATAGAACTGGGATGATCTTACATGAAAATGTAGGAAAATGCCGATAGACGATGCTTCAAGTTAAAAGCTAGAGTTGAGAATCCTTTTGCAAATCTTCTAGAGTCACTCAATGTCTAAACCTCAACATTTAATTCAGTCAACTCTTTGATCAAACGCGCTCGCTTCCTACCAATCTTTTGTATGTTCGCGTATGAATTCATAACTTGGAGCGTCATCCTTACTTAAAATGTCCCCAAAATGATCATATGTATGAGCATATTAAGCATCACTGTTTCGACGTTATAAAGTATCATATAAACCCAAGATGATTATTAAATACAGCCAAAACTCCATTTGCCTTGTCCTGCATTTCCACTTATTCCATTTGAATATCAAGGATTTTAGCTTCAATATGTTGTATTTTTTCATTTGGACTCTCAATTTCACTCATTTTATCTATAAAAAAAAACAAGAAATAATTGTAATGTATTTCACTCATTTCATCAAAAAACAAAGAAAGACAAGGAAAAAAAATATGTAATGCTACTAGCTACAGGGAAAAAAAGAAAACAAGTAGCTAATAACATGTATGGGGCCGTCACCTACCGATGAGTTGCAGGCTTTCTCTCTCTCACATATTTTTTAATTGTATTTCTCTTTTATATTTTTTAGGATTGCATGATAAATTTATTGATTTCTTTGTTTGTTTACTTACTGTCTTGCAATTTCAATTCCATTGATTATTTTCTTTTCTTGTTTTTCTAGAAATAGAATAGAATGAAAATGATTAAGCACGCATGATCACTTAGTTGAGGACAAATGATCCCAAAAATGTAAAAAGAAACGTATGAACATGTTAGAAAAACACAACATACTGCTTAGATACCGAAAGGCGCTAATAGAAATATTAGCGTAACTCAAGTTAGTCAAGGATGAGACATGATAGCGAGCTTGTTGAGCAGAACTTCCTTTTGCTAAGGATAAAAAGTTTAGAGTATTGATATTTGAACCTCTAATTTAGCTTAAAAGCTAGACCAACTATCAAAAAGGAGCAAAGATGATCTTTTACAATATGATGGCATATTTCAGCAAGCTCGCTATCATGTCTCGTCCTTGATTGTCCAGGAGTGCCAAACAAGAACCACTCAAGTTCATTCCAATCCCCGTGGTGCAGCACATTATAGACTTTGGAGGATCCTCCAAGGGGCCATGGTGATGGAATATTTCTACTTCTATGAATGTTCGTCCACAATGCATGACAAATAGGCAAAATAGTAGGCAAAAACCTACTTCAACTTTTGACAATTTTTTCATGAGAATAATAAAACTTGCAAAAACATCAAATCCATGTCCATTAAAACTCTGATAGCATTGGCACTCTCAAGTACCATATGATAATCATGCACCAAGAACAGGATAATGACTACCAACAAAAATAACCACTAATTCATCTCCAACTAAGTGGAGCTGGTTACATGGATATCCTTGCACTCTTGTCGCGACCTACCCCTCAAGGGAGGGAATCGGTTTAAAGGTATTGCCTAAAGAATGGGCCTATAGCCCATGATTAGACGCGGACTCTTTCAAGCTCATACCCCGCATGACGTTGGGGTATTTTTAAGAAATTTGCAAAAAAAGAGTCGCCACTAGCCTATTGGAGTTGGCTATAAACCAAGTAAAGTACGGGAGTATGCCACACTTCCTACGCAACCATAGAATCTAGAGTCGAGGACTTGATTAAATTAATTGATCAATTAGTGCATTTTTGGTACTTAATATTGTTCATTTAAAAAAAAAAGATTTTTGTCAAGCAGTTTGGATTGATTTTATACCTATCTATTAACATGCGAGGTGATAATGAGGGTATGCAACCATTAAATTAACAATTAACCAAGGAAAAATGTTCAAATAAATTGCATGAGCGAGCAAATATTTAACATTAGGAAAAGATAAATGCCAATCTTAATTGGATTAAAGGAATCAAAATAGCAAAAGTATGCAAACAAGGGTAATTATATTTGAGAACAATTGAAACCCTAAGGTACAATCCTAAAGGTTTACTCAATTTTTTTAGCATAATTTTAGAGTTAAGAGACTCCCAATTTTGAGAAAATAACTTATAAAGTCTTTTTTTAAAAATTTTCAAAAGAAATTTTGAATTTCCTAACATTTTTCAATTTTCAATTTATTTTTTATTTTTTATTTTTCTAATTATTATTATTATTATTATTATTTATAAAAAACTCGAATTTTCAATATTTTCTAAAAAAATCAATTTTTTAATGTTTTCTTAAAGTTGTTGAACTTTCGGAAAAGTTTTTGAATTTATATATATATTTTTTCAATTTTTTTAATTTTTTATTTTTAAAATTTTTAAAATATTTTTTTCTTTTGTCCTATTCACTGCACTCTCCCTTCCCTTTTCAGCGACTCTTATTCCCGAAGCCACTTTCTCTCTTTTCTTTTTCTCTTTTTTTTTTTAATTTCTTTTCTTTTCTTTTCCTTTTTTTTTTTTTTTTCTTTTGCCTTTTGGTCTCCTTCTTCTTCGTGCGTTCTCTGCACGCCGGACGCTCCTTCTACGCCTTCCCTAAACTTCACCCAGACAGCAACACCAGCATAGCAACCAGCGACCCTTCCACCGCCGAACTTCCGCCGGCCACTAGTTGGCCGGAGATCATCACCATCATCGGCCGAGCATACCCTCCTCGGCCAAACACCGAACAAGCAACAACGACGATGGGAACGTAGCGAACGACCACACGACCGACGCCCAAGGTCACCCAACACCACCGGAACATCACAATAGAGCGCGACATGCTCGGACAACTCGATTTCAGTCAAAGACAAAGCCACGGAGACTGGATCTCGTTGTGGAATTCTATCAAACAGGAGGGCGCTCCTGAATCACGCGTTGCTAGCTCAACTAGGACCCGAACCCAAACCAAGAGTCTCACCAACAAACAAAGACATACAGCAACCAAAGAGGGAGTGGACAGGGCCGGAGTTCACGCAAACCATTCGAAGGCAAACTCCGGCCCGGGATACACAGAACCGGGTGAAAACAGGGCGCAAGGAGGACGTACCGGATCCAATTTGAGGACGTTGGCCGAGGGGTCGTCAGGCGGGGCTCGCGCGCAGCTGAGGCGACGGCTGAAGCTCCCTTCCTCCCTTAGTCACTTCCTCGCTCGGACTCCTCCTCTCTCTCTCTCGGTTTCTCTCTGTGTTTTGTCTCGACTTCGTCTTCAGCCTCTTGCCCCTCCTAGTTCGGACGGCGGGCAACGGGCGGACGGACGGGCCTCCGGCAACGACTCGCTGCTCCCTCGAGCTTCCCTCCTCCCTCTGGTTCCGTTCTCTCCCATTCGGACTCTCCCCTTATATTGCCTTCTCTTCTGCAGGTCGTCGCGCGAAGAGCCCTGCCGTGCCAGCTGCTCCCGACCCGCGGATCACGCTGGCCGCCTGCCATCCCGATCCGCCTGCTCCTCCATCGCTGCCCCTTCTGCTGCTCTGTTTTCTGTTTTTGCAGGTCCTGCAGCGAAGACCAGCTGGAGGGAGGAAACCAGCTCATTCGCGGGCTGAGCTGAAAGGAAAAAGGGCTGGGCCGGGCCCAGCGCGAGGGGAAAAGAAAGAGAGGTGGGCCGGGCCAAGGGATCCGGCCCGACCCGGCCTTTTTAATTAAAATTTTTTAATTTTTTAATTTTATTACTATTATTTGTTTTAGCGACTAATTCCTAATTTTTAATACTATTAAGTCTTAAGTAGAAAAGCGAAATTTAGATGTCAACAACTCTCACACTCTCTTTAGTATCAAATCTCAAGTCCACACTGAACAAAATGAGAAATTGAAGTTGTTGGAAGTATTTTTTAGGAGTAACCAATGGCCAACAGTAGCATCGAGAAAAAACGGCCTGATAAAGGAGCGCGAAGTAGATAGACAATAATACCTGGAATCACAACATAGAGATTACCTTCGCAATTGGAGCCATTTCAACTGCAATGTGTAATGTGTGCATTGGTGGCTCCCTTATTAATCCTCCAAACACAGGTATGCGGTAGTCCATGCCATCTTTGTTGTCAAAAATCCCTCCATCTTCTCTCTCAGAGAACAGAAAGTCTGTCATGTAAGCATCCAGTGAAATTTCCACTGTAAAGCAAGTCAACATGCTAATTAACTTGCGTGTAAGAATGATTTTGACTATGGCTGATAAGAGCACTTAGTGTATGTCAGTCAATTAGTTATTAAGCAGCATAAGGATATAATTCCTTAGAAAATTCACTCCTAGAGACAAGCATCTTGGAATCACGATGAACTAAAAGAATATCTTAAGAGTTCTCGCACATTGTCATATTTCATCATTTCTCTTTCAGCTTTATTCAAGAAGTTAAGAAAGAGAAATTAATAAATCCAAAAACAATGAAACAGGCTGAATACTACTGACTAGTTCTTGTATTTCTAGAAAAGCTGTACAGGCACCCACATACATAAGACTCACCAGTGGCTTTTACATGAGGACCATTTTCTGCAGGTACCATTCTCTGTGGTGGCAATGGCCCATTCCGGTGGATCGGTTATAGGAGCATCTCAACTAAATTTCTGACGTTCCATGCAAGACTATGTTCAGCAAGGTCGTAAAACACTGTCACAGTATCTCCTGACAACAAAAACGTCTTCAAAGTTCATTTCTTTGTTTCAGCCGTCATACGTGCTGCTTTTTCAGCTTGTGAGAAGAAGGTAGAGGTAGAAACAAAGAGCTAAAAATTGGATTTCTCCGGGGTTGTGCCCTATATATATATAACTAAAAGAATATTAATAGATTAATGGGAAAAAGGAAAATCCCAAAACTTCTACCTTATCAAACTCTAATTACACTCTGCAGATTTCAAGCACCAAAACATCATGCTTGTGCCCCACACAAATAACCTTCTCTCTCTCTCTCTCTCTCTCTCACCAGCAAACCCACGAACCCACATAATCAAGAGCACAAAAAAATAGGTTGAAAACTGGGAAAAGAGTGAGAGAACCAATAACGTAGCGTATAAAAAGGCACTGCAGTAGCATACCAGACACGAAACCAAGAAAAGAAAGAAAGCAAGATTCAGACTTTGGGGTTCAAAGAAACGATTGATTGATTGATAGACTACTTGGGTCTCGGGAGGGGGAGAAAGAAACCCAGTGGGTCAAAATCAGAGAAGCGAAAAACGATCGAAACAGCGCAAATTCTACATCAGAACAAGAGTTATAATATAGAAGAAGGGATGTTTTTTATCGCGAAAGAAACTTAGTACTCCGCAATCCCAAGTTTTCCAACAAGGTGTCAACTAATAAATGCCCCTACCTTGTCTCTCTCCACTTACAGTGCTTTGAAGAGGCGAGTCTAGAGGGAAGTGAATAGAAAGAGAATCTCCTTCGGCGAAGAAGTGGATCATGAAGGATGACGTGAGACTGAGCGGATTGAGATTGCGATTGAGAGGAGAGGAAAGAAGACTAAATTAGATACAAATTTCACGCACGAAGACTAAATTATGTTCCAAAAAGACCTAAGAAAGTAATAATGACAATAACGACGAAAAAAAAGAGGAACAAAAAATGGATCTCAGAAAACCTAATAATGCCAATATAGAAGATAAGAGGGGATTGCATTTGTCGCTAGACCGTTAAACTCTACTCATAAGAAGAACCTTATGTCATCCTGCCATAGATCTCTTGGGAAACCGCGTTGAATGGATATTGGAAGCAAAAACCAGGACTCACCGTGACATTGTCCCCCTAAAAACCTCAATAGTATCAACCATCTTGACGTTGCGCCATTTGAATGACTTATCTTCATCCATCCTGCTTTGTTTATGTATGAAAAAAATACCCCTTCAAGGGAAGATTGAACTTTGGGCTTGGCTGTGACTTCTCGAGCTCTTTCCTAAGATTCTTTACTTTAAACCACGGTTTTACTTCCACCACAACTTTCAAGTTGGCCTTCCATGGTAACAATATCATCGCGAACTTCTTCAACAAAGGCTTGCTATGAATGTCGACACTAGAATTTTTTTGAAGCTCATAATAGAAAATCCAGTGATCATCTTCAAGATCAGTTCCATTTGCAAATAGCATCCCCCGTTCAAGAGGGACATTTTCTAGGAATCGGACTACCTCTCTAAAGGGTTTCACAAGATCGTTCATGTTAACTTTGATGTGAAGCTGCATTTCGAACGGCGGCATTCCTATGCTAAATTCAATTTTAGTGGATGGCAGTGGCTCTGGCACAACGATGACCTAAATGTGGGAATGATTGAGGATGTTGCAACCTCGACATTGAGCTCGTCTTCAAGAACCTCATTGTCGAAAACAAAAGTTTGGCCATAGAGGGATTTTTCATGTTATTTTTTTTATCTTCCCTTTAATCTCCAAGAATGTATCATCATAACCAATTTCAATGCAGAAAGGCCTTCTTTCCTGGGGCTCAAAGAAAACATGAAAATGTGATTTGAAGAAGAGCTCAATCCAGATACTTATTGTCACAAGATTGAGTGAATGTCTTAGAAGTGGAATGGATACATATATGGAAGGAAAATCCAATTATTAGGGTTCATGATCTTAAACGTATCTGAGACATTTGCACAAGGGAGGGACCACTAATTGATAAAGGAAAATTAGAAATAAGGGCAGAAAGTGGGAGCATTTTTTTCTAAATAGAATTAAAAAGCAACCTTATTTCAAATAAATTTTGATGTGGTGGAGTCAGTTTTAAATAAGGATTTGAATTTGCCGGCTAACGAGTACTTGATTTTTCCAACGGCTGAAACTGGGCAATTTTGTCCCAAACAAAATATGGACAAAGATTAAAACGAAAAAAGAAAAACTGGAAAACCCAAAAGAAAAGAAAAAAAGAAGTCTCAAACTAGAAGAGAGAGAGAGATTGCAGATGGTGGGGGCGTACGTAATGGCCGGTTGGATTTTCCCGGCGAGAGCAGTTGACCCTTGGCGAGGGTTGACTGATGCTCGGCTTCATGACAGAGCTTGTCCACGAATCTGGGCTGGCGTAGCTCGATGTCGGGCCTCTCCGCACTCTTCCAGGCAGACGCCATGGCGGAGGTCGAGATCGGTGAAGAACAGGATGAGGCGCATTAGAAGGCCTAACGCTTCTTGAATACACGTCGCATCTTCGTTTTCTCAATTTTTTTTGCAGGGTGGTCTGGATTTTTCTGGGTTAGATTTTTATGGAAACACTTTTCACATAACATTTTAATTCCTTAAATGGGTTGAAGCTTGACCATGGATTGATTTTGATTTTTTGATTTACCCAAGTCAGAATCTTGTTAATGGATTCAAACACATCGCTGAACCCGATAACCCGATTGCCAATGCACCGCCGGCTTCCAGTAGCTCAGGGGTGCAATCTCCCAAAGATAAGGAAGTGAGATGGATGTTGCGGGATTGCTTGGCCGCTCTCCAGGCCGAAGTAAAGAAATCAGCATCATGCCCTTTGCTAGAAGGATACCCATGTTTCAGCAACCGAAAAAATCAAGTGTCGCTTGCGGAAGAAAATTTGGTCAGCCAATATGACGGAACCCTTATTTGAGACTGATTTGGTCATTTCAGATATCATATGAAACAAAATTTAAAGAAAAAAAGTAACAAAAATTCTACATTAGAGAGTGAAAATAATTTTAAAATGCCACATTAATAATTTCTATTAGCCAAATTAACAGTGTTGATAGAAGGATTTGATTATATTTTTGAATTTATAATTTAATTAAAATTTCATAATAAATTTTAGGATTTTTATTATACTTATTCTGATTAAAATATTAATAAAAGTGGGACTCTCTTCTTCCTTTGTTTCTTCTAGTTTTCTCCGTTGTCTCATCCGGAGGAGTTTCTCACCCTTCTATAGCGATGGAGAAGAGAAGTCTCAGTCAACTTGGACAGCTCGTGCAAGGCACCAAATGAAGGCAGCTTGTGAATTTCCCACACGTGAAGAAAAATTGAGGACTCCTCTGGGCGTTAGTCAAAAAGTACCATCTCTTGTCTTAGATGAAAAAGTGTGCAGCCGAATCCTCAAAATCAGAGATGAACTCCGTAAATTTAGATAGGGTATATCGTTAGTGGTCCAATGATCCGGTTCCTCTCTAAAAATCGAGAATCGGATCGGTTATTTCAGCTTTCAAAAATTAAGAATTAAGAATCAGATCAATTATCATGAAAATCACTTAGAATCGGCTGGTTCGATCCAATCTAGATTGATCCTTCGTTTGGACCAGGACCGTTATACACTCCTATTTTATAGTACTTGTTTCTAAATGGTATAATAAGTTATGAACATGTTACCACACTCCTCTTAATCTGCCTTTTCTTGCACATTTGAAGGCACACGTTTCTCAGGTTATTGAGCCGGTTCAATTTGAAAACCAACTTGAATGAGTCAAACCGTTTAGTTCAATAGCAATTCCAAAGTGAATCGCCTGATTCACAACACGATTTCTTGAACTGCTCACGGCTCCACTCAAGTTCATAACCACAGGTGACTTCCTGGACCCTGAAACCAACCACTGTACTTATTCTTGAGATAAAATATCGCATGTGTGAGAAATTTCTCATACCACATACTTCACAAGTGTCAAGTAGACTGTACTAGACCCAATTGATAAATTGACACGTATATACGTAGAATGAAGATATTTTGGACTTCCCTATCTTTTGGCAAACCCATCCCTAAAGCTCTTGCCATCAAGTTCCCTTTTTTTTTCGTTCTTTTCCTTCTCTCCTTTCTCTTGATCCTCCCAAATGAGTAATTTAGAAAAATATTTTTCTTAAAATAATCATTTATATGTTTTATAAATATAAACGAATGAAAAATATTTTGATCATCCACAAAATTATTTAGACATAAATGATTATATATAATAAAAACATTTTCCATTGAATTATTATTTCAAGTTATCGTTTTTAGGAAAATATTTACAAATCATTTATAATCCACGAAACAAATTGAGTGTTAAGATGATTTAGTGAGGGTTGAAGAGGAGAGATAGGCGAACGGCTTTGTTCGTACTAAGCGATTTATCAAGAGGAGTCGAGGGAAGGAGGAGGCCGTGCCGGCACTAAACCACTGGGTGACATTGGAAGAAGACAAATTGATGAGAAAATGAGAAAATATTAGGTGGGTTTAACCCTCCACGTAGGCATATGGGTAAGACAATCAGCGATCGACACGTGGCACCACGTTGGCGACGGCGTCAGGCGTTCAAAATTCGCGCGGGCCGAGCGTGGGGCCCACCAGTCTGACGCCTCCTCTGCTCTACTCTCTTCTGCACGCCTGCGCCTGTCGAAATCATCCTCTCTCTCCTCTCTCTCTCCCCCGTTCTCCGTTCCATTCCGTTGCGGGGGAGAACAAAAGTCTTTACCAAAGCTGCTTCTCTCCCCCTCCTCTGCTCTCTCTCTCCATTCTCGACTCCGACACCCCTCAAGCCGGTTGCCTTCGTCGCCCCCGCCTCCGACGCCGACGACGCCGCCTCCGCCTCCGCCCCCGACGCCCTCTCGCGACTCCGACGCTCCTCAAGGCGGTTCCCTCCGACGCTGACGACGCCGCCTCCTCCCCCGACGCCCTCTCGCGACTCCGACTCCGACGCCTCCGACGACGCCTCCGCCTCCGCCTTCGCCCCTGACGCCGACGCCCCTCTACCTCCGCCTTCGCCTTCGCCTCCGCCTCCGCCTTCGCCCGACGCCGACGACGCCGCCTCCTCCCCCGACGCCCTCTCGCGACTCCGACTCCGACGCCGACGACGACGCCTCCGCCTCCGCCTCCGCCTTCGCCTCCGCCTCCGCCTTCGCCCGACGCGACGTCGACGCGACGCCCCTCCACCTCCGCCTCCGCCTCCGCCTTCGCCTCCACAGTTGCCTCCGTCGCCCCCGACTCCGACGCCAACGCCCCCCGCTTCCGCTTCGGCGAGGGACATCGACGACCTGCCCGAAGAACGCGGCCAACTATCCCGTCGGTCCTTTTGGCACGAAGGTTAGCCTCATAGAGTGGATTGCGAATCCGAGATCTGCATTTTATCTCTTCAACATGTATTCTTACCATGAGATGTGATAGTTTGTGTCTATAGACCGATCTGTTTACACTTGGAGTGCATTATTGGTCTCATGCTGCTTTTGATAGTTGTATTTTACTTATTATCTAATCATTGTTCGTTTGATGCGCTACGCAACGTCTCGCGTTTGATGTTTATATATGGATCTTTGCGCTGATGAGTTCCTTTCCATTTTGTCAAGACATTCAAGTCGAAGACTGCGGTTATAGGCACTTCTAAATATTTGAATGGGAGAGTTTTTGGTTTTTCTGAGAATGTTGGATTAGTTAATCGCTATATGTTCAAATGGTGCGGATGTTTTGTCTTTTCTGTTTTACGAACGAGCGCTTGCTTGTGAACTCATGCTGTCACTTTGCATTCAATTTTGTCGATCCGGTGAAACAAAGTGATAAATACAATTGACTATTTTTTTCCCCATTTGCTAAGTGCTTATCACAAAATGAAATCATTGGCTCAACAGACCAAAATACAATTGTCTTCATTGGGGAAAAAAGACTGTCTTCGGTCATCCGTTGTCTTTCCACTCCATGGCAATGTTTTCCCCATTTGCTAAGTGCTTATCAATTTCCATACATTTTTATTCTATATGTCAAAACGATGCAGTGCTTTTCTTCTCTTTCTTGATCGCTGGGTGTTTCTCAATTGTTAACTTCATTCTCACTTTGCTTGTCATTCATTTTGTGTCCCTTTTTCTGTCACACTTCGCTAATTGATTGTTCAATCTTTTGAAGCATAATGCTCCTCACTTCATGCGATAATCAGATCTGAATATTATAAAAGCTTGTGTATTTGGCAAGACTGATGATCAAGTGAACTGCCTATTTCAGGTCATATAACACAACTGTCTTCATTGGGCAGCCACCAAAGCCTTACTTTCTTGATCCCGACATCGGTAGTGACCTCACATCGCTCCAATGTGATGCATTTTATTTTTGAAAATTTAGTGTGGACTTAGGAATGCTTGTGAAATTTGAATCCGTGATGGAAATCATGATGATCCTGCTGGAGTGGTATGTGATGAGTGGCCAAATGCTTGGTTTAATAACTTCCTGCATGTTTTTGTGTGTATAAATTATGGACTTGCAAAGTATCCATTTTACATGTCTGTCATGTTTGTGGAAAGGTGCAAAAAGCGTAAGTGCTCGTCTCAACTGAATGACGAAGTAAGAGCAAATTTTCCCTTAAAAAGTCAGATCAGGCGTTTGTTTATAATGTACAGCATTGGGCCTCCATATCGTAAATATTTGTTGTAATGCTGGACATATTGTTTTAAGATTTTTTGTGGCCCCAACATCATCAAACTTCTGTCCAGGCTTCTTTTCAATTAAGAGAAAATCAGAAAGAGCTTGAAAAAATTGTCCTCTCAAAGAGATACATGCTTCCACATGTGATACAAGAAATGGGACTTTAGTGTATGAATAATTGGGTTTACAAATTGATGTGTGCCCTTGCTAATTTTATTATGTGGTCACTTATTTCAAGCATCATCTTCACCCTTTAAATAATTAGGTATTCTGATTTGTATTCTTCATCGTGGATGCTTTTAGATGGTGTCTTTCACAGCGACCCTAATTGACTTCTACATTAACGCTGTTGCTCTTTTGGTTTGTTTTGTATTTTATTAGAAGGGAACTCTTGAAGATTTATTTCTATTTTGAAGACATCACCTCAATTAATTTGCACGTGTAAAGTTATCGAATGGCTGAATCGTAGGTAATTCTTTACTCATACAATGTGAAATATATTGTCACACAATGTGAAATATATTTTGTTTTATTTTGATGTTATTTTTTTATTGAATATTTATTGTTCATTTCGTTGCAGCATGAAACTTCCCATCTTGCACATGTAATACGTGATATGGAAAATGATTTTGAGTTTGCCATCGGGATGGTTTTTTCTAATGAAGATGAAGCATATTATAAGTATGTGGCTTATGCAATTGGAAAAGGATTTGGAGTGAGGAAGGGTCATACGGTTAAAAATAGGAAAGGAGAAATAACTCGACAAACATTTTTGTGCAATTGTGAGGGCCATTCTGTCACCTCATATGATCAAGAAAAGAAATTTGAAAAGGAGAAGTGTCTCCTTGATGGAGATGAAGGAAGTAAGGCTAAAAAGAGAAGTGTCTCCTTTCTCCGTGATGCAATTTTGGGTGCATAAGAGAGATGAACGCATGCTGTCAAGGTTCAAGAAATCTCGTCAGCCAAAGATGCCACGGCTAAATCAGAAAGTTCCTTGGTCTAGTGCTCAGGCTGGCCGGTATTACATTATCGTCACTGAGCTACTGAATTTAAGGCCGCTCAAGGGATTCTGGTGAATAATTTATTCATAAGAAAATTTACAGAATACCATTGAAAGAAAGATTATGAGCCCATGGTGGCAAAAAAAGAAACAAAATGATAGGAGACTTTTCTATTTAGGGGATTGGAGAAATCTCATGAAGTTAAATTATAGTGAATTCGATTGTGTGGCACGTAAGACCTTGTAATACTTCAAATTACACAATGAAAGATCTCCCTTCGTATCTTTATCTCGTAATTTTTCACTTTGGGTTGTCAAAATCTGGTTTACTTCCCATGTTCGAGGAACAAAAGCAATATTGTTGCCATTATAGGAGTCTCATTTTTCTCCTCCTTTTTGCATTTGGTGTTGCTTTAAGGTTGTAAGCTATGGTTGAGGTCTGCCTTATCTCCAAGCATCATGCGAAGCACACTTGTTGGGCAGTGTTTCCATTCTCGTAATGGAAAAATTCATAAGGATATCTTTGAACTTTTCCAGCCACTTTTGCAGGCATGCATTTATCTCATGTCCTTCAATTACTTCTTTTACTTTCAAGTGCTGATGTCTGTGATGGGTAAATTTTGACTTCTCCAGTCTCTTGAAGCTTGGCAAGATGGCGAGCTTGAGAAGCAAAGAAGGAATTTTCTTTATTTTCTCCTCCATCAAGTGCCGCTTAGCAGAACTTCAAGTGTTCTTACTAGACAAAAAGCTCGCCGGTACATATTCTCTTGTGAGTTCGGGTAGTTTTATCTCGGTGCACTTGTTTGGTTTGTCTAATGGGCTGATCTTTCTTGTTACTTATTCAATCTCGTGTTTCGTATAGCTTTTCTTATCATACACAGAGGTTACAAGATGAATCCACCTTCTCCCCTTTTGAATGTTCATATATGTGGTACGGCTATATCTACTCTATATCTGTGCCTTTTTTGCATTGAATTTTCTTATGAATTTTGCTCTATGCACATTAAGGGAAAATGATGAAGGCTGCATCTTGAGGGATGATTGCCCCTCAAGTTTAGGCATTCTTACCTGAGAGTCAGCTTTTATTTCACAAATGATCGTTTATTAGATTCAAATATTTCATCATGGAGGTGTATTGGCTTTACTCATCCCTCTTTCTTTCCCAATGAACTCTATCTATTGTGAATGGAACTTTAGTGTCCAATCTCAGAGTTTAGAATTCTTGACATGTACAAGGAAGAAGGATAATATTGCTCATTTATGAAAATACTGAACTGGACAGGGGTCCCTCTCTTGTGTCTTCCTTGAAGGATTCTTCTCTTCATCCTTCTTTGCGGCAACCTGCCCTTGATCTCATTCAAACTATCTTGGTCTCGATGCTTTCTGCCTTAATATCATCAGCCTTAAGTTTTCACACATGCCCAAGTATTGGTAGAGGTGCCATCAAGTTGAATGATGATGAAGATGATGATCGGCCAGCATTTCTTCCATATGGTGTGGAGGAGGAGGATTTTGGTGCGTGGGGTGGTTTCGTTCACAAAATATGGTTGTTTCTCGGGAATATAGAGGATGGATGTGCATCCCCATGTTATGCACTGATGTTTTGGTTGAAATTGATCCCAATGTTCTTCCATTGTCATTTACCAAGGCTGTCTTTTGGGCCGATCTCGCTTGTTGTTTGTCGAACCTGATATTAATGGGGAAAAATATCTTCCAATTCAATCTTGACAAAATCATTTGCTGCAGAAATGTCATCAGCATTTGGATGGAAGGTTCCTACTGGCTCTAATTCGTTGTCATTTATGTAGTATCGTGTTTTTTTTTTTTTTTGAACTGATGTAGTATCGTGTTTAAACATCGATGTTGTTGTATGTCCCGATGACATATAGAAAATAATGCATATTGCCTTTACTGTAGTTCAAAGTTGCAAAAGATTCTGTCCTGCTGTAGTGAGTACTTGAAATGCTCCAGAACTAGGTCAATGGTGCACCAAATAAAAACAATCATATTGTAGTTTTTTTGTAAAAGATGACTGAAACCATCTGCTGGGTAGGTTAAACTCCTCCATGATTGGAAGACAATGTTTCCCACAAATATACCAGGTGTCATTCTAGAGAACATTCCCATCTCATCTTATTCAATATGATAGATTGTAGATCCTATGGAGTTTCTTATCTCTCCATCACTCGTATTTTCTACTTGGAAATAGCAGTTATGCTCACATAACTCATAACGACAAGCAAGCGGTAAAGCAGAAAATTTGCCTCAATCAAATGTCAACACACAAGACACGCCTATTAGAACTCCTTGTGAAGTCTCCACGACGTTTTTTGTGAAAATTATTCTGTTTCTTGTCTCAACATCTAGACATAGGGACAACTCTAACTTCATCAAGCACGGGGCCACACAGAGAGCCAAAGTTGTCGATCCTGGTGTGGTAGAATGAACTGAAGAAAGTGAGCCTTGTCCTTGCTTAAAGTGCTTTGAACTTGAAACTGGCGGTCTTGAACCTCCCCTTCCCTTGCGATTGGAAAGGGACTTTGAGGGTGTCTTTAGCAGCAAAAGCTTCCACCATCATCGAGCCATGGCAGCCATTCCTTGTGTCTCCAACGGCGAAGGTGAGATTGTAGCATTTACTCAGGAGGGTTCTTATGATTTGGGCAATCGCACTTTCTCTTCCCGCAACTAGCTCTACCGCTGCGAGTCCAAAGGGGACGTTGAAGTGCTTCTTGTCTATGAACTTCACCGCCTTGAGAGATTCAATGATCCAACCAGGAAGGGGAGATGTGAGATCCTCCCGTCTTGGGGGAGGAGTACACCATTGGATGAATTGATCGGGCGGTGGGGACCCTCCTCAAATCCGGCGTTCTTCACCAAGTTATCTCGCACATTCTCAAAGGTCGAGTGGTGGAACTTGGATTTGAACTTCTCCAGAGCCAAATATATACAGCCACGTGATGTAGATGATAAAACTTCTGGTTCACAAAAAGAAAGTTTGTCTAGTCTTGCCTAGAGAGGCAAAGCTTAAAATTAGGTTTTCAGCTTGAAAGCAAATCAAACAAATGTCACCCACGAAAGAAAAGAATACCGTACTCAATCACCCATTCTAAACAACAAAGGTTAACATGAGACTAGGTAATTAAATTTCTTGAGTAAAAGTTAATTTGTCCGCAAATTGTCAAACAACAAAGGGAAAGTTGACACAACAAAATACCTTCATTAGCATCCGGAAGGCTTCCTTCGTTTGGAGAAACTCTTGAATCCTGCAGATAGAAAAAAACTTAATGAATAAGGCACTTGTAGGAATTATCTTGCTCACATATAGCTAAAACAGAGTACCTTTCTTCCGGGAACAAAGTCGATTGTGGTGACTTATTCATATATCCAATGTTAACATCATTTAGTATGATGGTAATTGTATAGAATTATTCTTGACAACAATGGAACACTGGTGAATTTTCTAGAAAGGATTGGGCCATATTTCCTTTCTACTGAATTTAAGGTACACGATTAAAACAGAGCATAGGAATTTAAAAGCTTGTCTTAGCTACCATAGAATCCTAGTTAAAACAACAATATCACACAATCAATGAATCAATGGAGTGAAATTGGTCTTAACAATGTCATCGCTATAAAAAAGCTACCGCTGAACAACTCAAGGTTCCGTGCATAGTGGCATGATCGAGATTAACAATTGAAGGCAACCCCTTGCTTGCAAAGAGCCAATTCCATCAGCTCCACTGCTCATCCTCCATAAGCTCCATGGATTCCTTGGCAATTCCGAGCAAAGGGCCTTCTCCACTTTGCAGCTTTCCATCTCTCTCGCTTCTTTTTCTCAACAAAGCTCTTCTTTTTGTCTCTTTTTCTCCGCCTTCCAAACAAAAAACCAGAGAAGTTGGTAAAGAAAAGAGAAAAGAAGAGATGCTACTTAACCAATCAAATAAAGCAAAAGAAACTAACCAGCGAAAATGCAATATCAAGCTCAAATACTTACCTTAATAGATTCTTTCAGAAATACTTCTTCCGTCACTCGATTCTCGCCTTTGCTCACGTAGCAATCTCTCCTCCTCTCTCGCTGTTCACGCATCAACCTTTCTTCTTCCTTCCTTCTTTCACGATCAAATCTTTCCATCTCTTTCCTCATTCGTACCTCAGCCGCAATAGAAAAATACAGGATATCGGTGCATGCCAAAGTTTTCTCCACAAAGCTCACATATCCTTAAGTGATAAATGAAAACCTTTCTCCTCAAAATATTCTCTCTCTACTGCTTTGCAAATTCGGTTTTCATTAGCTTCAACTTCCCTAGCGATTTGGGCTTCTTCAATCTGCAACAAAATGACATTTTTGGTCACCCTAAAGCTATATCAAAAGTGATGACAATACTATGCTCTCGAAGCATCGGAATTACCTTCCGTTTTCTCTTGACATGCGTCGAAGTATCATGCAAAATTGTCCTGTCGGGGGGGTAGAAGAATCGTCTTGACCGATAAATGGATGGCTTCCTTGGTGAGCATCCATTTGAATGTTAACAAAAGACTCGGCTGAAGGGAATGATCATCTCTCAGTGGGGATAAAACACAGTTTTGCTCTCTATCTTCTTGTGAGACACGGCATACTTGCAGTTGGTGACCTCGAACACCATCAACACTAGGCAGCTTCTCACTTCCATCAATAAATGACACATCGGTAGTTGGCCCATCCACCGGGACATCAAGATAGTGAGTTTGGGCAATCCGTCCGGGGGTATGGTATCTTGCGGGCTGGTCATGCAAAGAATCGATACTCATGGTGGAGAAGTCTTGAAGCAACCTGGATAATCACACATAACGCAAATATTGGCAATCCACATATGACTTCGAAAATTGAATGTTAACAAGCGAAACTAGCATCAATTTTATTAGATTCTTCTAAGAGTAGTTAAAGTTCTTAAAATTAAAAAAGACAATTCCAGTTTTCATATAGAAAGACAAGAAGAACAAACTTGTAAAAGTATCGAGAAAGGACATGTAGGGTGTAAGTATATAGGAAGTAACAAACCTTTATCTCGCATGATGGTGAGCGTTTTCTCGCAAAATGAACCACCGCATAAAGTAGAAATGACTTCTTCACAACCTTTAACCTGAAATCACAAGTTCCTCCATTGAAATTCATCAAAGCAAAAATAACAAATAGAGAATGTCATTCTAGAATCCATTCGGTATAGATACATGACAACTCCATCTAGGTATAAGATGGACTACCAGAGAATGCATTCGAAGTGCATTTCATCGTCATTCTTAGCAAATATAAACACAAGTTACAAATAACAACCAAATCCGCATCCTTAATGAATGAAGTATGACCAAAACAAATCGGATTTTCTTTGATTACCCAAAAAGATACCAGCAACAAGGTGAAGCCTGTTGCCTAAAACGTTTTGAAATTGTTCGCCTATATTCCAAAGGTGCTGTAAACCCAGCAAATAGTAGTACATCAAATGTGCTTGTTACATAAGTGATTGAAATGTCAGGCAACACATGGTAGAGATTGATGTCGCACTTCATCCACATGCTGTATTACATGCCACGTCTACTTTCTATTCGTTTCTTATGGATAGTAGATGGAGTGACCCAATAGAAATGTCATTATTGGAACCTCGATTACACTATGCTGGTATGCTTTACACATGGTGATAAGGTAGCCATAGGGATTGAAAGTTTACAATATACAGTGATACGACTATGAGTATCCCCAACCTTAAATGAACCTTGAGTAATTCATCATCTGTCTTTTCTTAAACACAATATGTAGGGTCAGAGAAAAGTGAATCCAATAACAGATACTCACTAGCCAGAGTCAATGTTGAATTCCATCAGAAGGAAAGCAGGATCAAGACCTCTATCTTAGCAAAAAAAAATGGAAGAGCCCTCCACGGAATATGATTCCCCAATTAGGTCGAATTATGTGACATTCATAATCATAGGCTTCTTCAATTGTGGACCAAATCCAGTAGATAATGCCAATTGCCTAAGTATTTCTGGCCATGTCAATGGATTCAAATGCTTCTGCCACTTGCGTATATCAAAACCCCAAGCATATGCCTATGAAAAAATTTAAAAGTTCATTTATTCTTTAAACAAAGTTTAGATAGTTTACCCCTTCAACAATCTGTGGATGTCCACCTTCGGGATTGGCAGCATTATTTTGATTTATAACCAAACCAAGATGGCAGTGTCCTTGCAACATCTTCGATGTCTCTAATTATTGACTTCAAAAGAGCAACATGTAGTTCGCCCAACAATCTTGAATCCTGCCATGAAGTAGAATGTGCAGATGGGCATAAAAATTAATAAAAGGAAATCTTATGAGAAACAAAGATATCCAATTAGAGGGAACCTTGCTTACATAGTCGTGAAAAGCTTGACCTGGTAGAGTGCAAACGGATAATGCAACACCCATCGTCCCAACCATTTTCTGATGCAAGCTTCGCCTCTGCTGCAACATCCTTAAGTCAGAGCCCAGCTGCAGCTGCAACTCCGCGATCTTATATTGACAAATGAAAGCAAAGAATTATATCAGTATTCTTCAGTTTCACTACTATAAACGTAGGGCAAGAAGTGTGGAGTCTCTCAACAACAATGAACCATAGATATTGCCAGATGCATGAAAACTTCAGAAGAATAATCTGAAAGGGATGTCCTGACTTTCTTAATTAAAAATTCAAAAACTTTCTACAAATTGATTTGCCAAAACAGGACCTTCCTATGTTAAAGATCTATTACAACAAGAAAATACGAGAGTTTTTAAAGTTGACGTAGTCACTCGAATAGATGAAAGTGATGGTGGCAAAAATTAAGGATACAAGCGTGGACCATGAGAAGTGGGGAAGGAAAAGATTCTTGTTTAGTGCCAAAAGGGACATTTAAAGCACAATATTTAAGAGAGAAAGAGACCACAAACCTTGTGAACTAGAAAAGTCCCTGCCAATCCTCTCCTCCCGACTATGCCTTGAGGGGGAGGTAAAAGCACGCATCTCCGACAATCACCATCTGCAATAAGGCATAACCTTTTGACACCAGTCTCCAAAGATATGTTAACATCACAATCACATCTAGAAGTAATTACAGGGGAAGTACCTCAACCATGTAACCTTCAGATTTAGCCAGCTCAGCAGCCAATCCAAAGTTCAAGCGATCACCTGTATAATTCTGCAAAAGGGAGATTGTAATCCTTCTTCTGTTTTGGACATATGTCATCGCATAGGGAAATAAGTACTTGTGGTCTATGCGGCTGCTAGAACTGCATAAACTCCCAGAATTTCCGTGGCAATGAAAGTGCCGTTTACAAAATTTTTAGTTTTTCCCTTGTATACACAAGTTTCCATGTATGCCAAAATACTCTATAAGGTGGTAGGATAAAGTAAAGGAAGTACCTTGACAATAAGTAGACACCCCATTGGACTAGTTACAACTCGGATGCCCTGAAATATATACAATAGAGCAAAATGAATTTCATAGACAAGGAGACAAAACATAAAGCAAGAGATCCATGACATTTTCCTTGTTTAGTCATATAATCATGAGAAAACATACAGCTAGAACAGCATCAACTAGTGGAGAAGCAAAAACATCACCACATATTGCAGCTGCTAGCATCCCTTCACCCACGAATCCGTAATGAGCCGGCTCATGGCCACTACCGTCACCCGACAAAGAAATAGCATAGATCATTGAACCGGAGATTCTTATGCATAAATCATGGTCCGTTGAAGTCCATCACTTTCCTTCTAAATGATTGAACTGTAAATGAATTAATTGGGTAGATGAAGTAGAAGCCATGGGGAATGAGGAGTTGCGAATGATCAACGGTTTCTAAATGAGAGGTAAAAAAAGTGTTTCTGAATATAGAATCATTGGCGAACCGAAAGATAACAACTATATCACGCCGATGCCATGGACATCACCGACAAAATAAGAATTCAAGAAATTCAATGCGCACAATTAGATTCTAAAACATTAACATAGAAATGCAGGGAAGACAACATTAACCTGATATAACGACGACCTTGTCATATGTAGCGGCGAAATATCAGCCCGCAACACGACCTTCACCTCGCATTTCCACCAATAGGATTGGAACGGTCGTGTGAGTTACCGAATAAACCGTAAGACTCATGAAAGAAGCATAAAAAAAAAAAATTACGAAAGGGCGTCGGCGACGGCGTCGGGGCGGAGGTGGCGTCGGAGTCGTCGGAGTCGTCGGCGTCGGAGGCAACCGGCTTGAGGGGCCTCGGAGTCGGGGGCGACGGAGGCAACCGGCTTGAGGAGCGTCGGAGTCGGGGGCGTCGGAGTCGCGAGAGGGCGTCGGGGCGGAGGCGAAGGCGGGCGGCGCGTCGTCGGCGTCGGAGGCAACCGGCTTGAGTCGGGGCGTCGGAGTCGCGAGAGGGCGTCGGGGCGGAGGCGGAGGCGGAGGCGGCGTCGTCGGTGTCGGAGGCAACCGGCTTGACTCGGGGCGTCGAGTCGCGAGAGGGCGCGGGGACGTCGGGGGCGAGGCGAGGCGGCGTCGTCGGCGTCGGAGGCAACCGGCTTGAGTCGGGGCGTCGGAGTCGCGAGAGGGCGTTGGGGGCGGAGGCGGAGGCAAGGTCGTCGGCGGGTCGTCGGAGTCGAGAATGGAGAGAGAGAGCCGGCGAGAATGGAGAGAGAGAGAGAGGGAGGGGGAGAAGCAGCTTTCGTAAAGACTTTTGTTCTCCCCCGCAACGGAACGGAACGGAGAACGGGGGAGAGAGAGAGGAGAGAGAGGACGATTTCGACAGGCGGCTCAGGCGTCGCAGAGGGGAGAGTAGAGCAGGGGAGCGCGAGTGGTGGGCCCCACGCGGCCCGCGCGAATTTTGAACGCCCGACGCCGTCGCAACGTGGCGCCACGTGTCGATCGGCCGATTGTCTTACCCATATGCCTACGTGGAGGGTTAAACCCACCTAATATTTTCTCCAAATTGATCACCATTGAAAAGCTATATCTACAATCGGTTGATTATTTTTATTTTTTTTAGCTTTGATTTAATAAGTATTTTATTCTCATGCAAAAAATTGAAAAAAAATCTATAAAATTATTGATTAGTTGTGAAAAGCACATCAGCGCTTGTTTTTCAAATAGATTTTTTTTTTTAATTTCAATTTAGTAAGGATTGAAAAGAAATTTCAAATCATGTCAATTGGTTGTGAAAAAGTAGAACATAAATGATGACACTAAGCTATCTCATTAAACAAGAAAATATTAAGTGGGCGGTCACAACATATCACCGTGCACCCCAACCAATCAGGAAGCTTCGCATGGCTCCACATCAGCAAGTGGGCTCCACCTAAGTAATATCGACATCAACACTACACAACATGATACGCCGATATGTTATTTCTCAAAAACTAAAAATTTCAACATATTGAGATGTGTTATATTTTAAATGTATATTTCTATATATACATGATAACTTATCATTTTTATAATTAATTTAATCAAATTAATTTGATTCAAATTTACAAATATATAAATAATAAAAAGAGCCCCTAATGAATTTATATTAAAAATATTAATTCACAGTTTATTAATATTATTTATTATTTCGATTTCACAAATTCAATAATTCATAAAATTTCAAGAAAAAAAAATTCTATAATCTAGACCACGTTTCAAAGCGTGTTGGAAGAGAAGAAGAGAAAAAAAAAACTTGGGAGATGAATTGTTTTACATCAGAAGTGAGAGTTAGAAAATAAAAATAAAAATTAGGATTTTCTTTTTTCCTCCTTTATCGTTTTAATTGTTCTTTTATATATTTATATTTTAAGTTCTCAATTATTGAAAATTTTTAAAATTAACCTCGTGAATGTCAAAATAATGTATCGAAATTCTGAATTTGCATTTTGGAGTTCCAAACTCTAGAATTGACCAGTAATAAGATTTTTCAATATTTATTAATCGAGTGTCAAAAAATATCAAAGTATTTAAAAGTGTCGACTACGTATCGAAATATCTGATACGGTATAAAAACTTCTAGAGAATATTGACACTTCATAAATCTCCACCGCTCTTTCTGTAAAGAAAAAAAGAATCTCCTCTCTTATATTTAAAAATTTTACCTCAATAATAGGCTTGCACACATTATTGACACGGCGGAGCTGCTGCAGAGAGTCATTCCTCTTTCTCTCTCCTCATTTTTCTCCATCCGTGAGGTGAGGAGCGACGCTTTCTCTGTCGCCCTAGGCCTGCACGCATTAACTGCCTCGAGGAGAGAGAAAGGGAAATAACTCTCCGCAGTAGTACTAGCGACGTACGGAGAAAAATGGGGAGAGAGAAAAAGAAATAACTCTCCGCTCAGGTCTAGCGCCACAATTAATGCGTGAAGGCCTATTATGCAGGGAAATTTTTTAAATAATGAGGAAATTTTTATTGTCTGTGGAGAAAGATAGGTGGGGATCATTTAGGCTTGTTTGTTTGTTTGTGTTTTTTTTGTGTTTTTAAACACTTTTTCTGTTTTTTCCTGGGAACAAAAAGGAACAGAAACGCGTTTGGGTGCGTTTCTGTTCCTTTTTGTTCTTTTGTTCCCAGGAACAAAAAAGAAAACAGAAATAAGAAACACAAATTTTGTGTTCTTATTTCTTCGAAACACATTAGAAACACTTCTTATTTTCTTTTTTTTCTTTTTCTTTTTTCTTCTTTTGGCCGGTCGCCGCGACGGCCGGCGGGCCTCGCCCGGCCACGGCGAGGCTCGCCGACTGAGGTGGCTCGGCGAGGCCGAGCCTCGCCGCCGGGCGAGCTCGGCCTCGCCGGATCTGGCGAGATCGAGCTCGCCCGCCCGCGAGCTCGATCTCGCCCGATCCGGCGAGGCCGAGCTCGCCCGGCCGGCCGGCGAGGCTCGGCCTCGCCGAGCCACCTCCAGTCGGCGTCGCCGGGCGGTGGCCCTGGCGAGGCCGAGCCTCGCCGCCGCCCGGGCGAGCTCGCCTCGCCGGATCCGGGCGAGCTCGCCCGGCCCAAGGCGAGGCCGAGCCTCGCCCGCCACGGCGAGGCTCGGCCTCGCCGGGGGCCGGCGAGCCTCGCCGTGGTGGGCGAGGCCGGGCCCAGGGCCGCCGGCCGGCCGCCGGCCATGGCCGAGGCCGGCGACCGGCCAAAAGAAGAAAAAAGAAAAAAGGAAAAATAAGAAAAAATAGAAAAAATAAAAGAAATACAAAAATTATACAAATTTTACCAAACGTGTTTTTGTTCAAAATTGTTCCCGGAATGTAAAACACTTTTTTCTATTTCTGTTCCCTGGAACAATTTTTAAACAGAAACGCAAACAAACGCACCCTTACTGACGTGAAGCTACGTGAAGCTTTCTAATTGGTGGGAAGTGCACGGTATCGTGTTGGCCGGCTCTCCTAATATTTTCTTGTCCTCTGTGAGGATTTATCTCAAGGAATCTCAATTATTGATGCGCTGAGGATAGATTTCGAAAGTTACCTCATTTACAAGAATCTATGGTTGGGATTACGAATCTGTGGTAGGGACCACCGAGGCACTTCATCATCTTTGATTAGTTGTTTTCCTTCTCTCCTTGCTCTCCTTTCCAAAGGCCACCGATTCTCTAGCAGTTCATGTCCATAAAGATGTTTTCACTACTCTAGCATAATCAAACTCTCTCTCGGAAATTCTACCATTTGTTTTTTTAATCAGAAGCTGAATAGCCAGCGAAGTAATCAGTACCAATCATGAGGAATTTGATGGAAACGAACCAAAAGATGGCAAATGAGCTGGCGACAGTTAGAAACTGCAATGTCACGTTGGGCAACATGAAGTCCCTGAAAACTCCCATGGGGAGGCTCTTGCACATCGAGCTCCTAGTAATCTTCAACGCTTTCTTGTTCCTCTCACTCGTCACTGTCAGCTCGTGGCGACGTCGCTTCAACAGCAAGATGTTCTGGCTCTTCATTTTCACGGCCTACAATCTCTCAACCTTCTTACTCACCTACGCTCTAAGCCTCATGCACGATGCTCCGTCCCACAACGAGCTATTCCCCATCTGGGCAATGCTCCTCATGATCGCCTTCGGGAGCACTGATTCTATCTCCGCGTACTGTCCTGACGACAACGAGCAGTGGAAGAGAAACAATTGGCAGCTCCTGATCAAATCGATCTGGTTGATTGAATTGTACTTCCGCGACGGGTCCAAAGTGTTGGTCGCGGCCGAGTGCCTCTTCATTGTCTTGGCCGTGAAGTTCTTCGAGAGGGCTCGGCCATGATGGCGGCGAGCCGGCATTCTTTGGAGTCGACCACAAAAGTGGTTGCTGATTATTATATGAGCGTCGAGTACGAAAGTAAAGGCCATTCAGCTGGTGACGTGGATCTGGTTTTCGATCGAGAAAAAAGAAAAAAAGTTGATCCGGTTAGCATGAGAGGGTATACGTATCTGGTCTGGGGTGATGAGGGGAGTATTTTGAGATTGGCGATTGGCAGTATTCGTTCTTTCCTGAGGTGTGTAGGGATTCCCGGCGTCCAGGAGGCACCGGACTATCGGGTGCCATTTTGTGGATCCCATCTAATCACCGTTGAAGAGGTATACCAATAGTCGTGTGATTATTTTTATTTTTCCCAACTTTGATTTAGTAAGGATTTTCTTCTCATGCTAAAAATTGGAAAAAAAGAAGTGCAAAAAGGTTACCCAAATCATAAGGACACAAACCTTTTTTCACCACTGAAGTGGTATACCAACAATCGTCTGATTAGTACTGAGGCATGGAATAAGAACACGAATGTGGGTAGAAATCTCCTTCTGCCAACTCCTAGTTACTTTTGAGTCATATTGCTTTTGGGTTCTTTATCTCGGCATGCTTTCATTATACTAATGTGACTTTCATTCTAACGCAAAAGTTAAAAGTATTAAAAAGATGAAGACTATTCATATTGGGCACATTATATTTACGTACTTAAGCCACGTGAGATTACAATTACTACTCCCCTTCCGTGTAAGTCTACCTCTTATACGTGTGCGACCTGACTTAGTTATTTGGGAAATAAATAGCTCCTGTTTTGTGTGAGCTAGCTTTAGTAAATTCATCATGGTTGCCAAGTTTGGTATGGGCAAATCTTTGTTGGCCGCGGTGGCTAGCTAGGCAAAGGGTGGGGGCGATGTCGAAGCAGGCGTGCAACCAGGCCGAGATGAGCGACATCACTTGTTCCGGCCGTCTCCGTCAAAGCCCCGAGGAGCAAGAAGGCCTTCCCGTCTAGGCTAGCTAGTTGAGGTTTTTCATGGGCTAGGCTTAGTTAGGCTTTAGTTTTAGGCCTAGGTTTATATTGGGAGTTCGGGCCAGGCTTAGTCTTTTTATCCTTGGATGTGGCCTCCCTTAGGGCAATGCCCCTAAAATCAATGTCTTTTCCCTTCCAAATGGAAAAGAGAGGTCGCGGCAACTCTTGACTTGTATTCTAATAAGACATTTATATGTCTTGGTATAAACCATTAGGTGGAAAAAGGCTGCACATTAGTAAGACACATTATAACCACGTATTCGAACACTTAACTTGTCCATAACCTAATGTGCAAGCTCAACTCTTTAATCAGGTGTGGAATTGTGGAGGCATGCTCTCAAGCCCGCAGGGAGGAAGCCCCCACAACAAGATGAAAGACAAATGCCTCTCTTTTGCACTCTTCAAGCTCCTCCGTTTGAGATATGCTTGCTACTCATTGCTCCAAGAGGCTCATGATAATGCGTGGAAGTTGATTCGCCATATATTGCTTTCACAAGAAGACGGTTACAAGCGAATGTTTCAAGTTGTTGAGGTCGAGCTCACATTCCTCTTCGATTTCTTCTACACCAAGTACGGTATCATATTCCAACGTGGCTGGTTGCTAATCAAATTACTAGAGTTAATGGGCATCGCCATGGGCATTTGGGCTACTATATCACTCTTGAAGCAGCACAAGAGACACAACAGTAACTGTCGACTCACCACTATGCCAAATGGGTTGAGTGTTGACGTATTCGTTACTATTGTGATGACAATCTCGTTCATCATCATGGAGCTCATGCAATTCTTCTTTACGGTTTTCTTGGACTGGGCTAAAGTGATATTTATTTGCAAGTATGTGCAGTACAAGTCTTTGCAAGAGAATTTGTGGATTGGGAGGATGATTAGAGCAATATGTGGGGTCCGATCGCGGAAGCCTTGGGAGAGAAAGCTTCGTCAGTACTCATTCCTCGAGTCGTACTCCTATAAACCTTCCAAGTTATTGAACAATGCAATCATGGCGGCCTTCATTGATCAGACTAAAGATGGCCAGAGACAGAGTAAGCCGATACAATTGGATGAAAATGTGAAGCAAGCAGTGTTTGATGCTTTGAAGTCGATCAAAGATATTAAATTGGAGAACGGAGAGGCCTCATTGACAAGAAACCTTGTATCCGACAAGCTATCATGGGCATGTCAGCTTGAGACACAGACTCAAGTTATAATGGTGTGGCACATCGCCACTAGCTTCTGTGAACATCAACTACCGCAAGAAAGATCAAACTCGTCTATAATGACGAATTCGCTAGTGGCAACTAACTTGTCCAAGTATTTGGCTTATTTGATTGCTTTCGCTCCATGGCTACTGCTTGATCACCCTTCGGTTTCTGACAACGTGTTCAATCAGGCAATCATTGAAACCAAGGACTTCTTTAAGAATTGTAAGACAATGGACAACAGGGTTGAGCAGATGAAGAGAATGGGCTGGGGCTGGCTTGGGCGTAAAGGAAATGTTATCGAATGGGGTGCTCAGCTCGGATATCAGCTAGTGAATGATATAAAACACAAGGAAACTATTTGGAGGATTCTGGCCGACTTTTGGGTGGAACTGGTGTTGTATGTGGCACCTTCGGACAACGCTAGAGCTCATGCGGAGCATTTGGCTAGAGGAGGGGAGTTTGTGACTCACTTGTGGGCTTTGCTTTCTCATGCAGGGATCGAGAGAAGGCCTCCTAAAAAGCCACGTAATGTATTGGAGAGAAGCAAGAGCCACTGAACTAATCCAGTGTTTGGTAGCATTAGTTGTAATTAATCGATGATTGTGATAATAAATAGTTGCTTTTGTATGTTTCATGTGGATCTCGTGCTCCGTAGCAGTGCAATGTGTTTGGTTGCACCACTTGCAATTTTCACTATGCAATTAATGTAATAAAATATTGGGTACAACTGGTTTGTCAAGTTAGCAATAAAATACTTCCATTTATTGATTGACACGTGTTCAACAGGGGGCCCATATTTCAGATTTTTTAGAAATCAATTTCACTCACCTTCTCTCTTCCATGAACCCCCACCTTGTCTCTCTCAATTGTACAACGCTTTGAAGAGCTGAGTCTGGTGGAAAGTGAATAGAGAGAGAATCTCCTTCGTCGAAGACGGAGGTGGATTGTGAAGGCCAACATGAGACTGAGCGGACTACGACTGCAATTGAGAGGAGAGGAAGGAAGGGAGAGATCCGCGAAGGGAGGAAAGCCAGAGAGCACGATCGGAGAAGACATCGAAGAGCTTGGAGACAAGGGAGGACACCTGGAGGAGGAGTGATTGGGCTCGCCGGATGGGTGGGAGGGAGAGATCGGTCAAGGAGATGTTGGGTGTGGCAGCGGCGGTGGCGGACGAGGGGACGTTGGGATGTTGGTGCGGCTACTGGTGGGAGGAGGCGGCGATAGTGAATTTAGGGGAGGAAAATGTGAGGGGTGTTTAAGAGAGATAGAAGACAGAGCAATAGAGGAGAGGGAGAAGGTGGCGGTATTCATGGAAGAGGAAAGGTGATAGGGAAAAGAATTTTCTGAAAAACCTGAAATGTGGGCTTTACTAGACACATATTAATCAACAAGTGAAGTGTTCTATTGCTGACTTGGCAGATGGGATTGAAATAGATGCAAATCTCATGCATCCAGACTAGATTATGTTCCAAAACACTTACATAAGAGGAGAGTCATAATGAAATAAAAATAAAAATAAAAAGGAAGAGAAAGAAGAAATGGATCTTAGAAAACCTGATAGCGTCAATATAGAATATAAGAGGGGATTGCATTTGTCGCTAAACAATTGTAATGAATTCACACTAAGAACCTTATTGCCATCATGCCATCAATGTTCCGAGAAATTGTGTTGAATGGATATTGGAAATAAAAACCAGAAATCACAGTGATGGTGTTCCCCTGAAAACCTCAATAGCATCACCCATCTAGATGTCGTGCCATTTGAACGAATTATCTTCATTCATCACGCTCTCCTTTTGTATGAGAAAATACCTCTATGAGGGAATCGAGCTCGACTGCAGCTTCTCAAGCTCTTTCCTTAGAATCTTTACTTTATCCCACGGTTTCACTTCCACTACAACTATTAGGCTTGCTTTCCATGGCAACACCATCACCACGAACTTCTTCGACAAAGGCTTGCTACGCTTGTTGACACTATAATTTTCCTGAAGCTCAAAATCGAATATCCGGCAATCATCTTCAAGCTCAGTTCCATCTGCAAACAGCATCACCCACTCAAGAGGGACATCTTCTAGGAATCGAACTACCACTCTCAAGGGTTTCACAGGATCGTTCACGTTAACTTTGATGGGAAGCCGTATTTCGAATGGTGGCGTCGTATGCTAAGTTCAATTTGAGTGGATGGCAATGGCTTCGGCATAACAATTAGAGGTGTGTAAAGGAACCGAAACCCGCCTGAACTGCCCAAAACCGGACTGGAATTGCCCGGAACCAATGGTTCTAAAGGGGATTGGTCCAGCTTTCAATTCCAATTGATGGGAACTGATGAATACCAGTCTAAATCCTAGTTCCATGGGCCCACCCGTTCACCCTCCCAACTGAACTAGACTGATTATATTATAATAATATATTAATTTTTAATATTAAAAGATAGAGATTAATCTCTGATTTCGAGATATGCTCGAATTTGAGTGTGAATGATGTGCAATATCTCCCTCTCGATCCATGCCGGCTAGTGTTTGAAGAAATGCCTAAACCAAATTTGTTAGGATTAATCTTTGATTTCGAATTGTCAGATTGAGTACGTGAATATATGGTGTGCGGTATAGGCTTTTTGTTAATTACTGGGCATATTATCATTCAAATTTCATCTCTACTGAGTCCGAATCTCTTCAATATTTGGTTACCTTGGCTTTGTGCTTCGGCCATATCTCTATGAATGTCCTCTGTATTTGTGATGTGGCTACGATCGTAAGTCTTGAATGGATGATGAAGAGGATGAATGTTGCCAAATTCCCATATGTTGGTCGAAGGCAATCGGAGATGGAGGTCCAATGATGGTTTGAGCATATGATGTTACAGGAGCTATGGCATTCTGGGTTTAAATGTCTTATTTTTGGGTAATGGGATGAAGAATTCAAGAAAGAAATAAAATAAGATAAAAAAAAAAGAAGGAAAAAACTTCTTGATTAGTTCCATGGATCCACTCGGGAACTGAATCCATGTACTTAATGGGCAGTTCTCAGTTCCAATTTTTTAGAATGGTTCTTAGCAGGTGGTTCCTGGTTCTAAGGTGGAAACCGCCCCCTCAAACCATGCACACTTCTAACAACAATGATTGAAATGTGGGAGTGATTGAGGATGCCACAGCCTCGACATCAAGCTCGTCTTCGAGAACCTCGTTAGTCGAAAGCAAAAGTTTGGCCACATACGGGTTTTCTGTGGTATGTTTTGATCTTCCCTTTGATCTCCAGGACTGTATTATCGTAACCAATTTCAATGCAGAAAGAACTTCCTTCCCGGGGCTATAGAAAAAAAAAACATGAAAATGTGATTTTAAGAAGAGCTCAATCTAGATGCTTATAATCACAAGATTGAGTAAATGTATTAGAAGTGGAATGGATACATATATGGAAAGAAAATCCAATTACTAGGGCTCATGATCTCAAGTGTATTTGAGACATTTGCACGTGAAAGGAATCGCTAATTGATAAGGAAAATTATAAATAAGGGCATAAAGTGGGAGTATTTTTTCAAATAAAAATTTACAATTAACCTTCTTTCAAATAAATTCTGAAGTGTTGGGTTCAATTTAAAATAAGGATTTGAATTCACCGGCTAACGAGTACTTAATTGGCCAAAACAGTGCATTTTTGTCCCAAACAAAATTTGGACAAAGATTCAAACGGAAAAAGAAAAACTGGAAAACCAAAAAAATAAAAGAAAAAGTAAAAGAGAAAAAAAAAGTCTCAAACCTGAAGAGAGAGAGAGAGAGAGAGAGAGAGAGATTGCAGGTGGTGGGGGCGTGCGTCATGGCCGGTTGGATTTTCTCGGCGAGAGCAGTTGACCCTCGGTGAGGGTTGACTGATGCTCGGCTTCATGACAGAGCTTGTCCACGAATCTGGGCTGGCGGAGCTCGATGTCGGGCCTCTCCGGACTCTTCCCGCCGGACGCCATGGTGGAGGTCGAGATCGGTGAAGAGCAGGATGAAACGCATTAGAAGGCTTAACGCTTCTTGAATGCACGTCGCATCTTCGTTTTCTCAATTTTTTTTGCAAGGAATTGTCGTCTGGATTTTTCTGGGTTAAATTTTTATGGAAACACTTTTCAAAGGACATTTTAATTCCTTAAATGGGTTGAAGCTTGACCATGGATTGATTTTGATTTTTTGATCCATCCAAGTTGGAATCTTGTTAATAAATTCAAACATGTCGCTGAACCCGATAACCCGATTGCCGATGCACTGCCGGCTTCTAATAGCTCAAGGGTGCAATCTCCCGAAGGTAGGGAAACTCTGATTCTATTCTTAGCTACGTAAGTGAGATGCATGTTGCAGGATTGCTTGGCCGCTCTCCAGGCCGAAGGAAAAAATCAGCATCGTGCCCTTTGCTAGACGGATACCCATGTTTCAACAGTTGAAAAAAATCAAGAGTTGCTTGTTTGTGAAAATTTGGCCGGCCAGTAAGATCGAGCCCTTATTTGAAACTGATTCGATCATTTCAAACATTTATATGAAACAAAGTACACTTTTAGACATTTATTACCTTTACCAAAAAAGAAGAAGTACACTTTAGACATTTTAGCCTTTTTTCAGTTTTTTAATCTCATCTAAATACATTTAAAGGGAAAAAATAACAAAAATACTACATATGAAAGTGAAAATAATTTTAAAATGCTACGTTAGTATTTTCTGTTAACCAAATTAATAGTATTGATTAAAGGACTTGATTATACTTTTTTGAAAATTTTAGAATTTAATTGTACTTTCATGATAAGTTATAGGATTTGTTGTATACTTATTATGATTAAAATATTAATAAAAGTGGGACTCTTTTTCCTTCGTTTCTTCTAGTGTTCTCTATCGACTCATCCGGAGGAGTTTCTCGCCCTTCTATGGTGACGGAGAAGAGAAGTCTCAATCAACTTGGACCGCTCGTGCAAGGCTCCAAAAGAAGGCAGGTTGTGAATTTTCTATACGTGAAGAAAAATTGAGGCTTCTCTGCGCATTAGTCAAAAAGCAACCTCTCGTTTGTCTTAGATGAAAACGCATGCAGCCGAATCCTCTAGATCAACGAGATGACCTTTGTAAATTTTGATAGGGTATTGTCAATGGTTCAATCGATCCGGTCCCTTACTTAAAATTAGAAACTAGATAGGTCATTTTAGCTTTCTAAACTTGAGAACTAAGAATCAGATCGATTACCACATAAACCACTCCTAATTGGCCGATTCTAATCCAGTTCGATTTTCAAGTTGGACCAGGACTGTTACACATCCCTATTTTATAGTACTTGTTTTTCGATGTTATAATAAGCTATGAACAAGTTACCTCATTCTTGTTAATCTTCCTCTTCTTGAACACTCGAAGGCACACGTTTCTCGTGAAGGCTATGAGCCCGTTCAACTTGAAAACCAACTTGAATAAATCAAACGTTTAGTTTAAGAGTAGTTCCAAGGTGAGACTACCCGATTTCTTGAAACGCCGGCGGCTCCGCTCAAGTTCATAACCACATGTGACTTCCTAGCCAGCAAAACCAACTGCATACTTCACAAGTGCCAAGTAGACTGTACTAGGCCAATTGATTGACTGATTGACACATATATAGGGAGAGGACCCACTGTTTGGAATTTTGTTAGTACTTACCAAAAGTTCAAAAAAAAAAAAAAAAAAAATGGCAAAGATAATTTCGACTTCCCTTTCTTTTGACAAACCCATTCCTAAAGCTCTCGTCGTCAACTTCCTTTCTTTTTCGTTCTTTTCCTTATCTCCTTTCCCTTGAACCTCCCAAAAGCCACTAATTCTCCCGTGATAGATATACGTCCATGAATTGTTTTCAGTACTCTAGCATAATCAAAACTTTGCGTCTCTCTCTCTCTCTCTCTCATAAATTCCATCATTTCTTTCTCCAATTGGAACCTGAATGACCAGATTAAGTAATCAGTACCAATAATGAGGAATTTGGTGGAAACGAACCTAAAGACAGCGATGGCACTAGCGCCGATCGCAAGCAACAATCTCATCATGGACTTCATCATGCTGCTGGGGAGGCTTGCGAGGATCGAGCTCCTAGTCATAGTCACCGCCTTCTTGCTCCTCTTCCTCGTCACCTTCGGCTCATGCCGGCGCCGCTGCAGCAGCAGCATGTTCCAGCTCGTCACTTTCGCAGCCTACACTCTCTCAACCTACGCACTCACCTACGCTCTAGGCCTCATGCAAGACGCTTCGTTCAACGAGTTATTCCCTGTCTGGGCAGTGTTCCTCGTGATCGTCCTCGGGAGCGCCGATTCTATCTCGGCATACAGTCTCGAGGACAACGAGAAGTGGAAAAGCTACAAATGGCTGGTCCTGATCAAATCGATGTGGTTGTTCATTTTGGTAGACTGGCGATCCCGAGACAGTTCCAACATGGGGGTCGGGGTCGCGACCACGTACCTCCTCTTAATCTTGTCCTTGAAGACTGACGAGAGGGCTCGGGCCTTGATGGCGGCGAGCCGGCAATCTTTGGAGAGGACTACAAAAGTGATTGCTGATTATATGAGCGTGGAGCACGAAAGTGGGAGCGTTGCACCTGGTGAAGTCGATCCGATTCGCATGAGAGGGTACACGTATTTGGTGAGGGGTGAAGAGGAGAGATGGGAGTATAACTTTGTTCTTGCTAAGAGATTCATCAAGAGGTATCTTGGGAAGAAGGAGGCTATGCCCGCGCGGGACCATCGGACCCCATTGGCTAACGAAGATGAATTAATCACCATTGAAAAGGTATATCTTTAACTGTTCGATTTTTTTTTCCCCTAAACTTCAGTTTAATACAGATCTTCTTCTCGCCCATAAAAAAGAAAAAGAAAAAAAAAAGATCTCAATTAATTGTGAAAAAGGTACAACAGAAATTATAATAGTATGCATTATAAATTACGCGATACCATAGGATAAAGCATCATTGGACATCAGGAAAATCGTCCAAAAATTCCTAAATTTAGTACACTTTTACTAATTCAGTTCTAAAACTTTTAATTTTGTTATTTGAGTCCTAAATCTTTTCATGTTTTGCTATTTGAGTTTATCTAACCAATTTTAAATGTGGACACTGATAGTGTCAACAGTCGGCACTAACATGCACAATTTTTTATTAAATTTTTTTTCTTTTCCTTTTATTTCAATCAAGTCTAGCAAGGGTTGCTTGCCAATTGTTGCCGGTCACGGCCGAGGCGAGGTTGACAATAGTCGAGGCCTAGCTGACAAAATGTGAGGGCTAGCGACCCTTGTCCAAAGTGGCCGTGAGGTTCAATTGACTAGGCTTGGAAGGAATAAAAAGGAAAACAAAAAAAGAAAAAAACAGAAAAATTCAGAAATTTTAATAAAATTATAAAAATTGTCCATGTAAGACAATCGGCATCTATGTTAGTGATTTCCAGATGGACTCAATGGGCAAAACATGAAAATGTTTAGGACTCAATTTGCAAATTTGAAAGGTTTAGGATTGGATTGGTAAAAGTGCAATAGATTTATGACTTTTGGACCCAACATAGTCTTCTAGCACACATGATGCATTGAGTAATAAATTTTAAAACTAGCCGCTTTCACATGGATCTATGTTTAGGACTATTGAGGCACTAAATGACCATATGAACCTCTCCCTGCCACGGTATTTTAATGAATCTCATTTATTGATGTGTTGAGTGATAGATTTCAAAACTAACCCCCTTCAATTGGACATATAGTTGGGCTTACTGACGCACTGAATAAGAACACAAATGGAGGTGGAGGATCTCCTCTTGTCAATCCTGATTACATTTGACTCATATTACTTTTGGATTCTTTATCTCATCATGCATCATTTATCACACTTAGGTCATTTGATTTCATTTTGCACGTTAGTAAAATTCAATAAAAAAATTTAAGCGACAAGGTAGGGGGAATCTAAATGCAAATGAGGAAAATTATAACCTCGTAACTTTAAGCAAAGCAGAATTACAAGTAGCAATCCTGGCCCAACCTCTTATGGGTGTATGACTCCGCTTAGTTATTTGTGAAATAGAAATGGCTCTTGTTTTAAGGAAGTCAGTTATTCTAAACCCACTAGATGCAACGACTTCGAGAAAAAAGTGCTGGCATATGAACTCTTGATCTGTACTCTGATGCCACGTTAGTATGTCCAACCAAAATGCTTAAACCATTAAATGAAGGAAGACTACATACATATAAGGCACTTTATAACCACGCATTTAGACAATAAAATAGGCAATAAACTTATATCCAAGCTCAACACTTCACCCAGGTGTGGAAGTGTGAAGGGAGGCTCTTAAGCTCAGAAGGAGACCCCCACAACAAGATCAAGGACATATGCCTCTCTTTTGCACTCTTCAAACTCCTCCGTTTAAGATATGCTGGCTACACATTGCCCCAAGAGGCTCACAAGAAGATGTGGGACTTGATTCATCATGGATTACTCTCGAAAGAAGATGGCTACAAGCGAGCATTCGGAGTCGTTGAGAATGAGCTCACATTTCTTTTCGATTTCTTCTTCACCAAGTATAGTATCATATTCCAGCCTGGCCGATTGCACTTCAAATTGCTCGAGATTATTTTTGTCACTATTGGCATTTGGTCTACGACATCATTGAAGTATTACAAGAGACATGACAATAAAAATCAACTGGGCACTATGCCAAATGGGTTGAGAATTGAAGTAGTGGTGACCAGCATGATGATAATTTCGTTCATCATGGTGGAGCTTATGCAGTTCTTCTTTGTATGTTTCTCGGAATGGGCTAAAGTGATATGGATCTGTAAGTATGTGCAGAAGAAGTCATGTCAAGAAAATGTGTGGATTGAGAGGATAATCGGCGCAATTTGTCGGGTCAAATTGATGAAGCCTTGGGAGCAAAAGCTTCATCAATACTCATTCCTCGAGTCATACTCATATAAGCCTTGCAAGTTATTGAACAACAAAGGAATGGCAGTCTACATTGATCAAACTAGGGATGGCCAAAGACAAAGTGTGCCCATAAAATTGCTTGAAGAAGTCAAGCAAGCGGTGTTTCATGCTCTAAAGTTGAATTACAGTACTAAATTGGAGAATGGACAGGCCTCACTAAGAGTAAACAATGAGTCCAAGAAGCTATTGTGGGCATGTCAGCTTGAGACATAGACTCAGGTCATAATAGTGTGGCACATCGTCACTAGCTTCTGTGAGCGCCAACTACCGTTGGAAAGGTCAGACTCACCCGCGACAAGGAGGAGTTTTCTAGTGGCAACTAGCTTGTCCAAGTATCTAGCTTACTTGGTTTCTTTCGCTCCATCGCTATTGCCGGATCATGCTTACATTACGGAGTACTTGTTTGATCAGGCGATCATCGAAGCCAAGGACTTCTTTCGAAAGTGCAAGAGAATGAATGACCGGGTTAAGAAGACGAAGGAGAACAATAGGGGTCTTTCTACGTGTGGAGAAACTGTTATTAACCAGGGTGCTCGGCTCGGGAATCAGCTCGCTAATGATATAAAACACAAGGACATGATTTGGAGGATTTTGGCTGACTTTTGGGCGGAAATGGCGTTATATGTGGCACCTTCGGACAATGTGAAAGCACATGTAGAGCATTTGACCAGAGGAGGCGAGTTTGTGACTCACTTGTGGGCTTTGCTCTCTCACGCAGGGATTGAAAGAGGTCCTCCTACTAAACCACGTAATGTACCAGAGAGAAGGAATAGCTTCTGAAGTAGTCTAGTGTTTGATAGCATTTGTTGCAAGCGTCCGGTGATTGTCATGGTAAATTGTTGCCTATGTACGATTCATATAGATCTCACGCCAGTTAACTATGCAATGTCTTTGGTCACATCACTTGCAGCTCTTACTATGCATTAAATGTATTCCTATTATTACATAATATGTTTTACGCAAAGACATCCTATTTTTGGTCTTGTAATATAATTTTAGGAATATTTACCTTGAGTTTATTCCAAAATGATGACATTATACACATGACTAGAATCCCTTTGATATATCAAAGGCATCGATGCAGAAGGTGGTTCTTGTAGTCAAGATTATATAACAAAGTTTCATAGTACTTATAGCATTCTTGCTATGAGTAAGATTGAGAACAATTATGTTAAATAGTAATTCCCCTTGATCTGGATTGATCTCTGCTAAATTGATACCCGCCAATTAATTTGGTATGGCTCGCTTCTAGGATAGATCCTCATGGATGAGCATATAGGGTTGTTCTAGCACTGACCAGATTTTGCATAAGGAAAGAACCTAGTTGATCATTTCTTAGGATCATATTGATTCAAATTGGATTGATCATCTTTTGCAAGAAAGAAGTACCGCCTCAGACACGATTGTCCAATTTATAGAGAAGATAACATGTGGGATAGCATTTATCTTTTTTTCCTCCAGAGCTTTTCCACAAGATTGCTCATTTGGTAGAAAATGACAGAGTAGATGTGGCATTTGGGTGAATTTTACAACTAAAGCTTCTTTGGTTGGTGCAAGGATTTGGCCAAAAGGATTCGGCAGCTGAGGAGAACAAGTGAAAGATAAACTGAAAATTTGTCGATCAGAGAATATACTTAAGGAGGCAACGTTTGTGCAAGCTAATCAATCCATATCCAAAAACTATTTGATTCCACCATTTCTCATCGCAAATTAATTGGCTTGACCTGCGGAAGTGATTCCCCATTTCGCAAACAGAATTGAAATGAAATAAGAATTTCACGTGCCAAGATTAAATGATGTTGCTAACGACACCTATAAAGAAGAGAGTAATAATGACGACAAACACAGAAAAGGGAGAAAGAAAAACTAAGCCTATAAAACCCAATAACGTCAATATAAAACGTAAAAGGGGATTGCATTTGTCACTAGACCTATAGCCTATACTCACATTAAGCACTTCATTGTCATCATGCTCTAGATCTCCCATTAAAAGCGCTCATGGGATGCGGAAACCAGGTCACATCGTGAAATCATCCCCTTGAAAACCTCACAAGCACCGGCTAAGATTTGGGTCCACGGAAAACTGTAGGATATTACAGACAAACCCTTGCAATAAATAGCCTCCAAGTTCCAAAATTAAAGATTTCAACCAAATCAAGATTAACAAATGATCATCTGTCTAGCTTAATTTCCACCAAACAACACATACAGTCCACCCTACCGAAAGTTGATCAGAACGACACATGCAGTCCACCCTACTGAAAGTTGATCAGTGCGTCCCTGTTCTGATACAACAAACTGCAGCCGCATTGAAGCAACCGTCTCATACCCCTTAAGCAACACAAAGCATGTCCAAAAGGTAAATACATGAGCCATTACAATATGAGCCCAAAACATGCCACATGGTGCATAAAAAGAATAGTATCTAATAACCGATACCAAAATATAACAAGAGTCCAGTAAGCACTGAAGTGATATTAAATGCAAATGAGAATGACATTTCTTTCTCATGTTTTTAGAAGGTTAGTTGGTTCTCCCCCTTTATTTCCCTAGTGATTTAGATGGCAGTAACTCTCCTACATAACACTGGTAAAGAGAAGGACTGTTCTTCTTCACGAGAAACATCTAAATCAAGTACCAATTAATTAATGCAACATTTATCTATATGCACGACCATTAGCTGCACTCTGCTTCTAACAAACATGGAAAAAAGTCATTATTGTTGTCGGGTTCAAGTGGAGTCAAATATCATGACTATCATAATTAATGTACTTCGATTGAAGACCACCACATTCAATTACAGTACATAAGATAACACCACACGTCCAAGATTACAGAGTTGGTGAACCCCCCCAATCACAGAATAATTCCTTTCCAACTTTTCAGGTAAACTCTTTTTATCCTTTCATCCTCAGGTCAATTGTTTCAATACAACTAAAATAATACAAAAGAGTCACGCCCCAAACTGAAAGCCTATAGAGCAAGCCTTGTGAAAATAAGCAACATGTCCACTACAATTGGAGTCACGCCCCAAACTGAATACCGACTAGCAGCCTATCAACCGTTGAAACATAGACTCACATTGGCGATTACCAAAAAAGGAAAAGAAAGCTGGACCAAATGAGCAAAAGTTCCATACGTAACTGATCCTAGTGGGACATTTGAAATTGAGAGTTTGTCAGTATTGCTAGAAGTCACACACTCGAGCTTGGCCAGCTCTACAATGCTATTCGTCCAATTTACTGGTACCAAAATAGTCCGTGCCAGGAATGCCAGAGGAACAAATATCTTCAGTCTGCATCAATGACATGGACAAATAAGAACAACAGTTTCTAATGCATCTAGAGTTGTGCATTGCCAACTGAACAGATTTTTGGCTACACAGGACGGTTTTAAAGAATATATCCTGATGAGTTTGGTATATGATTAGATTGCACCCCACAATCGTCATCACAAGGAAAAAAAACAAACAGTGCAATGCACTTACTGTAAAAAGAGCTTACTTGGCTGTAATTAAATTAACCTGCAAACATACATGTAGCCAATGTTACCCTATTTCTTCTTTCCCTTGTTTTCAAGTCATGTAACTTCATCCATATATGCATTTCTTAAACTCGCAAATACTTCATATGACATAACAAAAACCACGAAAGTGATGCAGGTTCTTCCTTTGCAATCAGGGGAGTTAATAAGTGTTTCAACCAGCTTAAAAGTTATTTTTAAGCATTGATATATATATTGAGACAACTCCAGCCACATAAGATCACAATTACATAGAATCTTCAATTTCTTCATTTATAAAATTACAAAAGCATTCTTTGTTGTAGAAACTCTGATGTGGCATGGCCAAAGAAACCCAATCTTTCGCCATCATTGTTACAGCCATATATGCAGCCTCTCCAGAAAATTCCAGGCCCTTTTCTTAGTGGATTTTACGATAAACCACATATTTCAATTATAAAAAAAAGTGCACAGCCAACGATGACATAGCAAAACTTGTGAACATAATCGCGCTATAGTTGTCATTAACAGGTTCATCAAGAAATTTTTTATATGTCCAGATTGGCGACAACTGTCTTTCACATGTACTGAAAAATGATTATTTACTTTTTAACTATTATTCAACTAAATCAGAGGAAACTAAAAGAAGTTCTCACGCAGGTTGCCTTTGTGTGTTTTCAATATCCTTAAAATAACCACTTTACATTAAAAATGAGATGCAATTATTTTCTAATGATACACAGATGGAAAAAGGACAACTCGCAGGTGTCTAAGGAACTCTTTAGCTTACAGGATCCAGGAGCATCAGTATCGACTGTCAGATCTGGGTATCACAAACTCACAACTATAACAAACTACAGCAGTTCCATGGGCAATATGAGTCCTTACTCTTTAGTCACTAGCAATAATCAACACGCATGTATTCTAAGATGTACGGTCTAAAAGTTGTCAGTTCCGTAGCACTCTCAGAACGCAAAGCACAAGGCATCTATAATCCTATGCTGAAATAATAATCTACAAACTATTAGCAGAATTTATGAACCACCCTACCATAAATCAAGTAACTATGCCTCCTTTAATTAGCCACAGAAAGCAACTTCCAGACCCATGGTAGAACAGCATATTTAAGATAAACCAAGTAGATAGTAAACTTTCTGATACGTGCCACATTAAAGCGGGCACATTCATTTTCCGTCCCCTTCAACTTTATCTTTTATGAAACAAATTTGACACTGCAGTTTCCACAAAAGTGTCCCTTCATAGAGCTTTCAAAGACAGCATTTCATATAGAAGCACACAGCTCAGATTAGACATTTCTAAAAAAGTTAGCTTGTAATAGACAACTCCTGTAGTAAGACGGACCCATGTAATGGAGAGTATGAGCCTCATAAGAAGCAAACGGTGCTACAGAAAATATTTACCCTTTTTGTGGCACCAAAAGTACACTGGAACACCTTTCACCTTTCCATGCGAAACTTTTATTTCATTCCCACCCCAGCCATAACTCCTGTGAAGCTGGAAGTCATTGACCTAATCAAAGGATGTATACAAGAAGTAATTAGAGTACAGTTATAGGGCCAACACTTCCGCAGAAATGTTTAAGAGAGCAGAGGAAATTCAAAAGATATGCAAACTCATGATGAAACTTTAGCCATAAAAAATATCCTGATTTACTTTATAATCATTCAGCAGAGAAGACTAATACTTCAACTGCCAACAAAGGTCGTGTGCAAGAAAGATGATCAGATACAAAGCATTTTAAGGCCTCAAGATCAAAGTATTTTAAGGACTCAAGATACCACAAAAAAATGAAAAGGAAAAACCAAATCAGCTGACCATCTACGTCATCCGTTACACTAAGTAGCAAGCTAAAGCATCCAATAACAATATGAAGCAAGATTACATGTAGCACCATCCGCCATAAAGGAACTCTGAACGTGGTAAAGATATAGGTCTTCCTTCACCTATGGAGGTACAGGCACATCAGGAACAACTTAAAAGTTATTAATTTAAAATGCCAACTCTAAGATGTTTTGACATTCCCAACCAATGAGAACAATGGACTGCCTTATGCTTGGTCTACAATCAACGATGTGATGCCATTCCAATTCCAATCAAAGAATGGGCTGGGCCAGGCTCTCTCGTAGAATGGCTGCTTCGCTAGGCCCCGTGGCTGTTGGGCTGGGCAGGGCGGGTCTTGGGTTTTTGGTACTTCGTTATTTTTGGGTCCGAAAGTTCGGATTTCGGCTGTCGGGTTATTGAGGGACAATTGTTTACTCAAACCGACCCGTCGGGTCGTTGCCCAAGCCTGCCCCCACAGCCCGGAAACATCTTAAGGAATCGCGGTTAGGTCTACACAAACTAGACCTGATTGATGGGGTGAACTCGTTTTTTTCCAAAAATTCTTAGTCTTCATATGGATCCCAAAATTTTTATCCAAATTTGGCATCTCTCCTTTTAGGTTCTTTGGATTGACATGGTCTACTATAGGCTATCCCTCTATATACGTTTTTAGTATCAAGCTCTTACTTAGTGGTTGTCTTTAAGAATAAACCACCAAACTCTTATTTGCCAGGGATTGATCAATTTTTGCAATGAATAATTTTCTTGCACTCCTCACTCATTTCTCTTCCAACTAGGATTTGTGTCCGTTCCATTCTATGGATTTTGTTCAACACAAAACGGAAAAACCAAAAACTAACGAACTTTAATGATTTTATACTACGTCCTTTATTACATACAAAAGTTCAATTGATTTTTTTTTAAACAGTAGTGGAGTCTCTATAATGTAATGTACAATTAACACCTACAAACTAAGGTTCCCTTTCATTCTGTTTAAAAATGGTATATTTTCTCAAGCTCTCCAAAATCCATGTGAAAGATCATGTTTCGTGAAACTTGTCACATTGTGTGTCCATTTCCTTTTCCAAGTTTCACAGGCTGGTAGATCACAATATAGACTTTAATTTTACCAGCTTACCAGACTCATATATTAGTAGATGAAATTCTTATTTAATCATATTCTATGATAATGAGAGAATCTATGTATTTTGGTATTTGTTAAATTGAAGTTGTAATATGATGAATTCAGTCTCTTTTGTGTGGCTTGATCTATCAATTCTTTCAATCCTTTTGCTTTCGGTACTTCTTCGATCCTTAAGTTTGAAAAAATATGAGAGGCAGGGCTGATGCTTTCAGTATTACTACAAAATATACTATTATTAATTTCACCTTCAAATAGCAAATCCCATTTGTATTTCATATTTTCCTTGTTCGATTAATGATCATTCAACTACTAAAACCCGTATCTCGCACTCTCGAATCCATTAATCACAACATTTGTTGGAGTTTGATACAAAAAATCCTGCAAAAGTTTACGTGGCTTTATATATATAGAACTTCCCCATAAAGAAATCTTAAAAGACGCATCTAGCGATAATTGAAATGCCGAATTATGCAAAGACATCACGTCATGCTATACATAATGGGTGGCGAGAGTTTCACATAGACAACTGTAGGAGTTCTTGCTAATTGAGTATGATGGTAAGAGAAGCTCTAAAGTGCAATTTTTTATTCAACTGAATTGGAGAGAATCAAATTTATGTTACAAAAAGAAAAGAAAAAAAACATTAATTGTGCAAAAAGACCAAGAGGCAAACCCTAAAAATTTTCATATTGACTCCCGAAATCTCCCTTAATTAACATATCTCAATCCTTAAAATAATGCATATTTACATTTTCTTGACAGAGTAACATGAGTAATTATGGGAAAAGACCAAGAGGCAAATCCTAAAAATTGTCATATTGGCTCCCGAAATCTCCCTTAATCAACATATCTCAATCCTTAAAATAATGTACATTTACATTTTCTTGATGGACTAACATGAGTAATTGTGGGAAAAGACCAAGAGGCAAACCTTAAAAATTGTCATATTGGTTTCCGAAATCTCCCTTAATCAACATATCTCAATCCTTAAAATAATGCACATTTACATTTTCTTGACAGACTAACATGAGTGTGGATAATACATATTACATATATTAAATTTACAAAACGAATTATCTTCTCCTAGAATATTAGTATCCATATTGATTCATGGCTTGTCAGTGTGGACCATGCGTATATGCTTCTTGAAGATGTCATTTCAATGTGTTCGATTGATCATTCTTTGTGATGTTTGTTGCATTTGAAAGTCCATGTTACCTACTTTCATTTTGATCAAGTGATATTTTCTATAGAGGAATGGGTACTCATTCCTTCTTACCCGCTATCCATGAGTACTCATTCCATACACCGGTTTACTTTACAGTTCATTTGCTATATTGCGTCACACTTTCAGTTCATTATCCGGTACCGATAACAATTAATTTTTCTCTTTTCTTCGTAGAAGCATTTTTGGTGAAAAATTGACTACGAGGCATGGCTTTGTCCCGTGCCCATTCCTCTATTTCCTATCCCATCTTAAGCAAAGATATTCTTAAGATTAACAAATAATCCCAAAGAGACTGTATACATAGAATTGACATATAAACAACACATCTAGCGTGCAAATATACAAGATGCCAAAATGATGCTGCCTCCTACTCTACCTGCCATACTAGATCTCCTACTCTAACCACTATACAAGATGAGGCCTCCTACTCTAAACTACTCAAAGTTCAAGAGAGGTTTGTCATGGCCTCTGTTGCAAAAAAAACTATCGGCCAACTTCTTCTTCTCTCCCACGGCTTCAGGGACCCAGTTCTTTCTCCTCTTTTTCTCCTATATCATGAAAATTGCAACTATTTCAACTACCAAAGATCGATCCTCACAGAAGCATAATTTCATTGCTTGAGAGGCATCGGTCAAAGTAGCAATTGTTTATAGGTTAATTGGTGGCCCCTATCAACAGAACAAAAGAGGCTCTTCTTCATTTGGCTCAAACAATAAAAAACAATGACCCGACATTTTTTTAGCACAGAGATTAACTACTTAAGCCAATCCTAACTAGCAGAATGCAGATTGAGTTTGTGGTAATTCCCTGTTGCGAAAGCGATACTCACAAACAATCTAGTTTTAAAATCGAGCTCTAGCCACATCTCTAATACATAGCATACAAAGTCGAATTTATTTCCGGAATTGTATAACCAAGAGAAAATTTTACCTGCTAATTCTCATATTTCCTCAGTGAATTTAAGGATAGGTCCCGGCACTTCGTTTGCTTTGACTATCAAAGCACATCATACCAAACATTAATAATTGAATATAACTCAAAAAAAGCACAGAAAAATTATCTTATTGCCTTCTTGAGAAGAGTAAGGGTGTGCATGGCAACGTTTCTATTCCAGGGAACTATTTTTTTCAGAAATAGTTTTTCTATTTCTACTTTGGGAACAATTTCTGAGCAAAATAAGGTGTTTGGTAATTATAAAAAAATTTTATTCTTGGAATAGCAAAAAGAGTAGAAATGAATTTGGTAAAAATTTATAAATTTTTATATTTATTTGATTTTTCTTCTTACTCATGGACCGCCGACTACCAATTATTGTCGCACGACCGCCGCACGACCGCCGCACGACCGCCGCACGACCGCCGCTGTCGCCGACGCCACCGCAGGATTGCCGCCCACGGCACACTAGCCACGTAAATTGTCGATAACTCAAAAAAAGCATAAAGAAATTATCTTACTGCCTTCTTAAGAAGAGTAATAAATCATCCCACCGCATATGATAAGCAGGCATAGAACCGGGATGATTAGAAGAAATACGAAAATGTAGGAAAATGTCGATAGACCATGCTTCAAGTCGAAGTAAGAGTCGAGAATCCTTCGCCAATCTTCTGGAGTTACTCAATGTCGAGCCTCAACAAGAAATTCAGTCAACTCTTTGATCAAACTCGCTCACTTCCTACCAATCTTTTGTATCTTCGAGTATGAATTCATAACTTAGAGCGTCATCCCTATCAAAAAAAGTCCCCAAAATCCAAAATGACCATATGTATCAGTGCATATTGAGCATCACTATTCCGACGTTGTAAAGCGTCATATAAACCCCAAGATGATTGTTAAATACAACCAAAAATCCATTTGCCTTGTCCTGTATCTCCACTTGTTCCTTTTGGATATCAAGTATTTTAGCTTCAATATGCTGTATTTTTTCATTTGGACTCTCAGTTTCACTCATTTCATCTGAAAATTAAAAAAGACAAGAAATAATTGTAATGTATTTCACTCCTTTCGTCAAAAAACAAAGAAAGATGAGAAAAAAAATTTGTAATGCTACGGCTACAAGGAAAAAAAAAGAAAACGAGTAGCTAGTAATAGGTTTTGGGCAGTCACGTACCAGTAGAGAAAATCATTTTCTTGATAGTTTCTTCTATAGCAACAAGTCTATCACCACAGTTCTTTATAATATCATCCATTGTTGTAATGTTATTTACTTGTATCATCCATTTCAAGCTTCAATGGCGCATGCTTAGAACTGAATAGGATTTCCACATGTTCCAAAAGTTCGTTTTTGACATCCAACTCTACATTCGCCTTCCTAATCAAGTCCATCCTTGTTCGATTAATGATCATTCAACTACTAAAACTCTTATCTCACACTCTCGAATCCATTAATCACAACATTTGCTGGAGTTTGATGCAAAAATCAAGCCAAAGCTTACGTGGCTTATATGTATATAAAGAACTTCTCCATCAAGCAATCTTAAAAGACGCATCTAGGGATAATTGAAATGCCGAATTATGCAAAGACATCACGTCATGCTATACATGATGGGTGGCGAGAGTTTCATATGGACAACTTGAGGAGTTCTTGCTAATTGAGTATGATGGTAAGAGAAGCTCTAAGTGCATATTTTTAAATCGACTCAACTGAATTGGAGAAGAATCAAATTTATGTTACAAAAAGAAAAGAAAAAAAAACATTAATTGATCGACCAAGAGAGAATCAAATTTATGTTATAAAAAGAAAAGAAAAAAAAATTAATGGTGAAAAAAACATATCTCAATCCTTAAAATAATGACCAAGAGGCAAACCCTAAAAATTGTCATATTGGCTCTCGAAATCTCCCTTAATCAACATATCTCAATCATTAAAATAATGCACATTTACATTTTCTTGACAAACTAACATGAGTGTGGATAATACATATTACATACATTGAAATTTACAAAACGAATTATCTGCTCCTAGAAAGTATCCATATTGATTCATGGCTGGTCGGTGTGGACCATGCGTATATGCTTCTTGAAGAGGTCCTTTCAATGTGTTCGATTGATAATTCTTTGTGATATTTGTTGCATTTGAAAGTCCGTGTTACATACTTTCATTTTGATCAAGTGATCTTTTCCATAGAGGAATGGGTACTCATTCCTTCTTACCCGCTATCCATGAGTACCTATTCCATACATCGGTGTACTTTACAGTTCCATTTGCTATCTTTCATCACCCTTTCAGTTCATTATCCGATACCAATAACAATTAATTTTTCTCTTTTCTTCGTAGAAGCACTTTTTGGTGAAAAATTGACTGCAGGCCATGGCTTTGTCCCGTGCCCATTCCTCTATTTCCTATCCCATGCTAAGCAAAATATTCATAAGAGCAATAAATAATCCGAAAGAGATTATGTATAGACAGAATTGACATATAAACAACACATCTAGCGTGCAAATATATAAGATGCGAAAATGATGCCACCTCGTACTCTACCCGCCATACTAGATCTCTTACTCTTACCCACTATACAAGATGAGACCTCCTACTTTAAACCGCTCAAAGTTCAAGAGAGGTTTGTCATGGCCTCTCGTTGCAAAAACTACCGGCCAACTTCTTCTTCTCTCCCACGCCTTCGGGGACCCAGTTCTTTTCCTCTTTTTCTCTTGTATCATGAAAATTGCAACTATTTCAACTACAAGATCGATCCTCACGAAGCATAATTTCATTGCTTGAGAGGCATCGGTCAAAGTAGCAATTGTTTATAGGTCAATTGATGGCCCCTATCAACAGAACAAAAGAGGCTCTCTTTCATTTGGCTCAAACAATCAAAAACAATGACCCGACATTTTTTAGTGCAGATATTAACTACTAAAGCCCATCCCAACCAACAAAATGCATATTGAGTTTGTGGCAATTCCCTGTTGCGAAAAGCGATACTCACAAATAATCTCTAGCCACATCTCTAATACATAGGTCGAACTATTTCTTTTAAGAAATAGTTTTTCTATTTTACTTCCCGAGAACAATTTCTGTATAACTCAAAAAAAGCACAGAAAAATTAAAATAAGGTGTTTGGTAATTATACAAAATTTTTATTCTTGGAATAGCAAAATAAGAGAAATGCATTTGGTAAAAAATTATAAATTTTTATATTTATTTGATTTTTCTTCTTACTCATGGACCGCCGACTACCAATTATTGTCGCACGACCGCCGCACGACCGCCGCACGACGCACGACTGCCATCGCCGCCGACTGCCACCGCAGGATTGCCGCCCACGGCACACTAGCCACAGAATTGTCGATAACTCAAAAAAAGCATAAAGAAATTATCTTACTGCCTTCTTAAGAAGAGTAATAAATCATCCCACCGCATATGATAAGCAGGCATAGAACTGGGATGATTAGAAGAAATACGAAAATGTAGGAAAATGTCGATAGACCATGCTTCAAGTCAGAAGTAAGAGTCGAGAATCCTTCTGCCAATCTTCTGGAGTTACTCAATGTCGAGCCTCAACAAGAAATTCAGTCAACTCTTTGATCAAACTCGCTCACTTCCTACCAATCTTTTGTATCTTCGAGTATGAATTCATAACTTAGAGCGTCATCCCTATCAAAAAAAGTCCCCAAAATCCAAAATGACCATATGTATCAGTGCATATTGAGCATCACTATTCCGACGTTGTAAAGCGTCATATAAACCCCAAGATGATTGTTAAATACAACCAAAAATCCATTTGCCTTGTCCTGTATCTCCACTTGTTCCTTTTGGATATCAAGTATTTTAGCTTCAATATGCTGTATTTTTTCATTTGGACTCTCAGTTTCACTCATTTCATCTGAAAATTAAAAAATACAAGAAATAATTGTAATGTATTTCACTCCTTTCGTCAAAAAACAAAGAAAGATGAGAAAAAAATTTGTAATGCTACTGGCTACAAGGAAAAAAGAAAACGAGTAGCTAGTAATAGGTTTTGGGCAGTCACGTACCAGTAGAGAAAATCATTTTCTTGATAGTTTCTTCTATAGCAACAAGTCTATCACCACAGTTCTTTATAATATCATCCATTGTTGTAATGTTATTTACTGTATCATCCATTTCAAGCTTCAATGGCGCATGCTTAGAACTGAATAGGATTTCCACATGTTCCAAAGTTCGTTTTTGACATCCAACTCTACATTCGCCTTCCTAATCAAGTCCATCCTTGTTCGATTAATGATCATTCAACTACTAAAACTCTTATCTCACACTCTCGAATCCATTAATCACAACATTTGCTGGAGTTTGATGCAAAAAATCATGCCAAAGCTTACGTGGCTTATATGTATATAAAGAACTTCTCCATAAAGCAATCTTAAAAGACGCATCTAGCGATAATTGAAATGCCGAATTATGCAAAGACATCACGTCATGCTATACATGATGGGTGGCGAGAGTTTCATATGGACAACTTGAGGAGTTCTTGCTAATTGAGTATGATGGTAAGAGAAGCTCTGAAGTGCATATTTTAAAATCGACTGGATCGGAGAGAATCAAATTTATGTTATAAAAAGAAAAGAAAAAAAATTAATGGTGAAAAAAGACCAAGAGGCAAACCCTAAAAATTGTCATATTGGCTCTCGAAATCTCCCTTAATCAACATATCTCAATCATTAAAAATAATGCACATTTACATTTTCTTGACAAACTAACATGAGTTTGGATAATACATATTACATACATTGAATTTACCAAACGAATTATCTGCTCCTAGAAAGTATCCATATTAATTCATGGCTGGTCAGTGTGGACCATGCGTATATGCTTCTTGAAGAGGTCCTTTCAATGTGTTCGATCGATAATTCTTTGTGATATTTGTTGCATTTGAAAGTCCGTGTTACATACTTTCATTTTGATCAAGTGATCTTTTCCATAGAGGAATGGGTACTCATTCCTTCTTACCTGCTATCCATGAGTACCTATTCCATACATCGGTGTACTTTTATAGTTCCATTTGCTATCTTTCATCACCCTTTCAGTTCATTATCCGATACCAATAACAATTAATTTTTCTCTTTTCTTCGTAGAAGCATTTTCGGCGAAAAATTGACTGCAGGCCATGTCTTTGTCCTGTGCCCATTCCTCTATTTCCTATCCCATCCTAAGCAAAAATATTCATAAGAGCAATAAATAATCCGAAAGAGATTATGTATAGACAGAATTGACATATAAACAACACATCTAGCGTGCAAATATATAAGATGCGAAAATGATGCCACCTCGTACTCTACCCGCCATACTAGATCTCTTACTCTTACCGCTATACAAGATGAGACCTCCTACTTTAAACCGTTCAAAGTTCAAGAGAGGTTTGTCATGGCCTCTGTTGCAAAAACTACCGGCCAACTTCTTCTTCTCTCCCACGCCTTCAGGGACCCAGTTCTTTTTCCTCTGTTTCTCTTGTATCATGAAAACTGCAACTATTTCAATTACTGAAGATCGATCCTCACAGAAGCGTAATTTCATTGCTTGAGAGGCATCGGTCGAAGCAGCAATTGTTTATAGGTCAATTGATGGCCCCTATCAACAGAACAAGAGAGGCTCTCTTTCATTTGGCTCAAACAGTCAAAAACAATGACCCGACATTTTTTTAGTGCAGATATTAACTACTAAAGCCAATCCCAACCAACAAAATGCATATTGAGTTTGTGGCAATTCCTGTTGCGAAAAGCGATACTCACAAATAATCTATTCCCGGGAGCTATTTCTTTTCAGAAATAGTTTTTCTATTTTTACTTAGGAACAATTTCTGTGTAAAATAAGGTGTTTGGTAATTATACAAAATTTTTATTCTTGGAATAGCAAAAGAGAGAAATGCATTTGGTAAAAATTTATAAATTTTTATATTTATTTGATTTTTCTTCTTACTCATGGACCGCCGACTACCAATTGTTGTCGCACGACCGCCGCACGACGGCCGCACGCACCGCCGCATCGGCCGCCACGACGCCACCGCGGATTGCCGCCCACGGCACACTAGCCACAGAATTGTCGATAACTCAAAAAAAGCATAAAGAAATTATCTTACTGCCTTCTTAAGAAGAGTAATAAATCATCCCACCGCATATGATAAGCGAGGCATAGAACTGGGATGATTAGAAGAAATACGAAAATGTAGGAAAATGTCGATAGACCATGCTTCAAGTCGAAGTAAGAGTCGAGAATCCTTCGCAATCTTCTGGAGTTACTCAATGTCGAGCCTCAACAAGAAATTCAGTCAACTCTTTGATCAAACTCGCTCACTTCCTACCAATCTTTTGTATCTTCGAGTATGAATTCATAACTTGAGCGTCATCCCTATCAAAAAAAAAGTCCCCAAAATCCAAAATGACCATATGTATCGGTGCATATTGAGCATCACTATTCCGACGTTGTAAAGCGTCATATAAACCCCAAGATGATTGTTAAATACAACCAAAAATCCATTTGCCTTGTCCTGTATCTCCACTTGTTCCTTTTGGATATCAAGTATTTTAGCTTCAATATGCTGTATTTTTTCATTTGGACTCTCAGTTTCACTCATTTCATCTGAAAATTAAAAAATACAAGAAATAATTGTAATGTATTTCACTCCTTTCATCAAAAAACAAAGAAAGATGAGAAAAAAAAATTTGTAATGCTACTGGCTACAAGGACAAAAAAAAAAAACGAGTAGCTAGTAATAGGTTTTGGGCAGTCACGTACCAGTGAGAAAATCATTTTCTTGATAGTTTCTTCTATAGCAACAAGTCTATCACCACAGTTCTTTATAATATCATCCATTGTTGTAATGTTATTTACTGTATCATCCATTTCAAGCTTCAATGGCGCATGCTTAGAACTGAATAGGATTTCCACATGTTCCCAAAGTTCGTTTTTGACATCCAACTCTACATTCGCCTTCCTAATCAAGTCCATCCTTGTTCGATTAATGATCATTCAACTACTAAAACTCTTATCTCACACTCTCGAATCCATTAATCACAACATTTGCTGGAGTTTGATGCAAAAAATCATACCAAAGCTTACGTGGCTTATATGTATATAAAGAACTTCTCCATCAAGCAATCTTAAAAGACGCATCTAGCGATAATTGAAATGCCGAATTATGCAAAGACATCACGTCATGCTATAGATGATGGGTGGCGAGAGTTTCATATGGACAACTTGAGGAGTTCTTGCTAATTGAGTATGATGGTAAGAGAAGCTCTGAAGTGCATATTTTTAAATCGACTTGGATCGGAGAGAATCAAATTTATGTTATAAAAAGAAAAGAAAAAAATTAATGGTGAAAAAGACCAAGAGGCAAACCCTAAAAATTGTCATATTGGCTCTCGAAATCTCCCTTAATCAACATATCTCAATCATTAAAAATAATGCACATTTACATTTTCTTGACAAACTAACATGAGTGTGGATAATACATATTACATACATTGAAATTTACAAAACGAATTATCTGCTCCTAGAAAGTATCCATATTAATTCATGGCTTGTCGGTGTGGACCATGCGTATATGCTTCTTGAAGAGGTCCTTTCAATGTGTTCGATCGATAATTCTTTGTGATATTTGTTGCATTTGAAAGTCCATGTTACATACTTTCATTTTGATCAAGTGATCTTTTCCATAGAGGAATGGGTACTCATTCCTTCTTACCCGCTATCCATGAGTACCTATTCCATACATCGGTTTACTTTATAGTTCCATTTGCTATCTTTCATCACCCTTTCAGTTCATTATCCGATACCAATAACAATTAATTTTCTCTTTTCTTCGTAGAAGCATTTTTTGGTGAAAAATTGACTACAGGCCATGGCTTTGTCCCGTGCCCATTCCTCTATTTCCTATCCCATCTAAGCAAAAATATTCATAAGAGCAATAAATAATCCGAAAGAGATTATGTATAGACAGAATTGACATATAAACAACACATCTAGCGTGCAAATATACAAGATGCCAAAATGATGCCACCTCGTACTCTACCCGCCATACTAGATCTCCTACTCTTACCGCTATACAAGATGAGACCTCCTACTTTAAACCGTTCAAAGTTCAAGAGAGGTTTGTCATGGCCTCTGTTGCAAAAACTACCGGCCAACTTCTTCTTCTCTCCCACGCCTTCAGGGGACCCAGTTCTTTTTCTCCTCTTTTTCTCTTGTATCATGAAAATTGCAACTATTTCAACTACTAAGATCGATCCTCATAGAAGCATAATTTCATTGCTTGAGAGGCATCGGTCAAAGTAGCAATTGTTTATAGGTTAATTGATGGCCCCTATCAACAGAACAAAAGAGGCTCTTTTCATTTGGCTCAAACAATAAAAACAATGACCCGACATTTTTTAGTGCAGATATTAACTACTAAAGCCAATCCCAACCAACAAAATGCATATTGAGTTTCTAGTTTTAAAATCGAGCTCTAGCCACATCTCTAATACATAGCATACAAAGTCGAATTTATTTCTCATAACAAATAATCTCATATTTCCTCGGGGGATAGGTCTATTTTGCTTTGACTATCGAAATAGTTTTTCTATTTTTAATATAACTCAAAAAAGCACAGAACAATTTCTTATTGCGAGTAAAATAAGGTGTTTGGTAATTATACAAAATTTTTATTCTTGGAATAGCAAAATAAGGTAGAAATACATTTGGTAAAAATTTATAAATTTTTATATTTATTTTATTTGATTTTTCTTCTTACTCATGGACCGCCGACTACCAATTGTTGTCGCACGACCGCCGCACGACCGCCGGCCGCACGACCCGCCGCACGACGGCCGCACGCCGATCGCCACCGCGCCGCCCACGGCACACTAGCCACAGAATTGTCGATAACTCAAAAAAAGCATAAAGAAATTATCTTACTGCCTTCTTAAGAAGAGTAATAAATCATCCCACCGCATATGATAAGCAGGCATAGAACTGGGATGATTAGAAGAGATACGAAAATGTAGGAAAATGTCGATAGACCATGCTTCAAGTCAGAAGTAAGAGTCGAGAATCCTTCTGCCAATCTTCTGGAGTTACTCAATGTCTGAGCCTCAACAAGAAATTCAGTCAACTCTTTGATCAAACTCGCTCACTTCCTACCAATCTTTTGTATCTTCGAGTATGAATTCATAACTTGGAGCGTCATCCCTATCAAAAAAAGTCCCCAAAATCCAAAATGACCATATGTATCAGTGCATATTGAGCATCACTATTCCGACGTTGTAAAGCGTCATATAAACCCCAAGATGATTGTTAAATACAACCAAAAATCCATTTGCCTTGTCCTGTATCTCCACTTGTTCCTTTTGGATATCAAGTATTTTAGCTTCAATATGCTGTATTTTTTCATTTGGACTCTCAGTTTCACTCATTTCATCTGAAAATTAAAAAATACAAGAAATAATTGTAATGTATTTCACTCCTTTCGTCAAAAAACAAAGAAAGATGAGAAAAAAAATTTGTAATGCTACTGGCTACAAGGAAAAAAAGAAAACGAGTAGCTAGTAATAGGTTTTGGGCAGTCACGTACCAGTAGAGAAAATCATTTTCTTGATAGTTTCTTCTATAGCAACAAGTCTATCACCACAGTTCTTTATAATATCATCCATTGTTGTAATGTTATTTACTGTATCATCCATTTCAAGCTTCAATGGCGCATGCTTAGAACTGAATAGGATTTCCACATGTTCCCAAAGTTCGTTTTTGACATCCAACTCTACATTCGCCTTCCTAATCAAGTCCATCCTTGTTCGATTAATGATCATTCAACTACTAAAACTCTTATCTCACACTCTCGAATCCATTAATCACAACATTTGCTGGAGTTTGATGCAAAAAATCATGCCAAAGCTTACGTGGCTTATATGTATATAAAGAACTTCTCCATCAAGCAATCTTAAAAGACGCATCTAGGGATAATTGAAATGCCGAATTATGCAAAGACATCACGTCATGCTATACATGATGGGTGGCGAGAGTTTCATATGGACAACTTGAGGAGTTCTTGCTAATTGAGTATGATGGTAAGAGAAGCTCTGAAGTGCATATTTTTAAATCGACTGGATCGGAGAGAATCAAATTTATGTTATAAAAAGAAAAGAAAAAAATTAATGGTGGAAAAAGACCAAGAGGCAAACCCTAAAAATTGTCATATTGGCTCTCGAAATCTCCCTTAATCAACATATCTCAATCATTAAAAATAATGCACATTTACATTTTCTTGACAAACTAACATGAGTGTGGATAATACATATTACATACATTGAATTTACCAAACGAATTATCTGCTCCTAGAAAGTATCCATATTAATTCATGGCTGGTCAGTGTGGACCATGCGTATATGCTTCTTGAAGAGGTCCTTTCAATGTGTTCGATCGATAATTCTTTGTGATATTTGTTGCATTTGAAAGTCCGTGTTACATACTTTCATTTTGATCAAGTGATCTTTTCCATAAAGGAATGGGTACTCATTCCTTCTTACCTGCTATCCATGAGTACCTATTCCATACATCGGTGTACTTTACAGTTCCATTTGCTATCTTTCATCACCCTTTCAGTTCATTATCCGATACCAATAACAATTAATTTTTCTCTTTTCTTCGTAGAAGCATTTTCGGCGAAAAATTGACTGCAGGCCATGGCTTTGTCCTGTGCCCATTCCTCTATTTCCTATCCCATGCTAAGCAAAAATATTCATAAGAGCAATAAATAATCCGAAAGAGATTATGTATAGACAGAATTGACATATAAACAACACATCTAGCGTGCAAATATATAAGATGCGAAAATGATGCCACCTCGTACTCTACCCGCCATACTAGATCTCCTACTCTTACCGCTATACAAGATGAGACCTCCTACTTTAAACCGCTCAAAGTTCAAGAGAGGTTTGTCATGGCCTTTGTTGCAAAACTACCGGCCAACTTCTTCTTCTCTCCCACGCCTTCGGGGACCCAGTTCTTTTTCCTCTTTTCTCTTGTATCATGAAAACTGCAACTATTTCAATTACTGAAGATCGATCCTCACAGAAGCATAATTTCATTGCTTGAGAGGCATCGGTCGAAGCAGCAATTGTTTATAGGTCAATTGATGGCCCCTATCAACAGAACAAAAGAGGCTCTCTTTCATTTGGCTCAAACAGTCAAAAACAATGACCCGACATTTTTTTAGTGCAGATATTAACTACTAAAGCCAATCCCAACCAACAAAATGCATATTGAGTTTGTGGCAATTCCCTGTTGCGAAAAGCGATACTCACAAATAATCTATTCCCGGAAACTATTTCTTTTCAGAAATAGTTTTTTCTATTTTTACTTTGGGAACAATTTCTGAGTAAAATAAGGTGTTTGGTAATTATACAAAATTTTTATTCTTGGAATAGCAAAAGAGTAGAAATGCATTTGGTAAAAAATTATAAATTTTCATATTTATTTGATTTTTCTTCTTACTATGGACCGCTGACTACCAATTGTTGTCGCACGACGGCCGCACGACGGCCGCACGACGGCCGCACGACGGCCGCACGACGGCCGCACGACTGCCGCTGTCGCCACCGCCGCCACCACCACGGGATTGCCGCCCACGCACACTAGCCACGTAATTGTCGATAACTCAAAAAAAGCATAAAGAAATTATCTTACTGCCTTCTTAAGAAGAGTAATAAATCATCCCACCGCATATGATAAGCATGCATAGAACTGGGATGATTAGAAGAAATACGAAAATGTAGGAAAATGTCGATAGACCATGCTTCAAGTCGAAGTAAGAGTCGAGAATCCTTCGCCAATCTTCCTGGAGTTACTCAATGTCCGAGCCTCAACAAGAAATTCAGTCAACTCTTTGATCAAACTCGCTCATTTCCTACCAATCTTTTGTATCTTCGAGTATGAATTCATAACTTGGAGCGTCATCCCTATCAAAAAAAGACCTTAAAATCAAAAATGACCATATGTATCAGTGCATATTGAGCATCACTATTCCGACGTTGTAAAGCGTCATATAAACCCCAAGATGATTGTTAAATACAACCAAAAATCCATTTGCCTTGTCCTGTATCTCCACTTGTTCCTTTTGGATATCAAGTATTTTAGCTTCAATATGCTGTATTTTTCATTTGGACTCTCGGTTTCACTCATTTCATCTGAAAATTAAAAAATACAAGAAATAATTGTAATGTATTTCACTCCTTTCGTCAAAAAACAAAGAAAGATGAGAAAAAAAAATTTGTAATGCTACGGCTACAAGGAAAAAAAAAAAACGAGTAGCTAGTAATAGGTTTTGGGCAGTCACGTACCGTAGAGAAAATCATTTTCTTGATAGTTTCTTCTATAGCAACAAGTCTATCACCACAGTTCTTTATAATATCATCCATTGTTGTAATGTTATTTACTGTATCATCCATTTCAAGCTTCAATGGCGCATGCTTAGAACTGAATAGGATTTCCACATGTTCCCAAAGTTCGTTTTTGACATCCAACTCTACATTCGCCTTCCTAATCAAGTCCATCCTTGTTCGATTAATGATCATTCAACTACTAAAACTCTTATCTCACACTCTCGAATCCATTAATCACAACATTTGCTGGAGTTTGATGCAAAAAATCAAGCCAAAGCTTACGTGGCTTATATGTATATAAAGAACTTCTCCATCAAGCAATCTTAAAAGACGCATCTAGCGATAATTGAAATGCCGAATTATGCAAAGACATCACGTCATGCTATACATGATGGGTGGCGAGAGTTTCATATGGACAACTTGAGGAGTTCTTGCTAATTGAGTATGATGGTAAGAGAAGCTCTGAAGTGCATATTTTTAAATCGACTGGATCGGAGAGAATCAAATTTATGTTATAAAAAGAAAAGAAAAAAATTAATGGTGAAAAAAGACCAAGAGGCAAACCCTAAAAATTGTCATATTGGCTCTCGAAATCTCCCTTAATCAACATATCTCAATCATTAAAAATAATGCACATTTACATTTTCTTGACAAACTAACATGAGTGTGGATAATACATATTACATACATTGAATTTAACAAACGAATTATCTGCTCCTAGAAAGTATCCATATTAATTCATGTCTGGTCAGTGTGGACCATGCGTATATGCTTCTTGAAGAGGTCCTTTCAATGTTTTCGATCGATAATTCTTTGTGATATTTGTTGCATTTGAAAGTCCGTGTTACATACTTTCATTTTGATCAAGTGATCTTTTCCATAGAGGAATGGGTACTCATTCCTTCTTACCGCTATCCATGAGTACCTATTCCATACATCGGTGTACTTTACAGTTCCATTTGCTATCTTTCATCACCCTTTCAGTTCATTATCCGATACCAATAACAATTAATTTTTCTCTTTTCTTCGTAGAAGCATTTTCGCGAAAAATTGACTGCAGGCCATGGCTTTATCCCTGTGCCCATTCCTCTATTTCCTATCCCATGCTAAGCAAAAATATTCATAAGAGCAATAAATAATCCGAAAGAGATTATGTATAGACAGAATTGACATATAAACAACACATCTAGCGTGCAAATATATAAGATGCGAAAATGATGCCACCTCGTACTCTACCCGCCATACTAGATCTCCTACTCTTACCGCTATACAAGATGAGACCTCCTACTTTAAACCGCTCAAAGTTCAAGAGAGGTTTGTCATGGCATCTGTTGCAAAAACTACCGGCCAACTTCTTCTTCTCTCCCACGCCTTCATGACCTAGTTCTTTTCCTCTTTTTCTCTTGTATCATGAAAACTGCAACTATTTCAATTACTGAAGATAGATCCTCACAGAAGCATAATTTCATTGCTTGAGAGGCATCGGTCGAAGCAGCAATTGTTTATAGGTCAATTGATGGCCCCTATCAACGAGAACAAAAGAGGCTCTCTTTCATTTGGCTCAAACAGTCAAAAACAATGACCCGACATTTTTTAGTGCAGATATTAACTACTAAAGCCAATCCCAACCAACAAAATGCATATTGAGTTTGTGGCAATTCTCTGTTGCGAAAAGCGATACTCACAAATAATCTATTCCGGGGAACTATTTCTTTTCAGAAATAGTTTTTTCTATTTTTACTTCGGGAACAATTTCTGAGTAAAATAAGGTTTTTGGTCATTATACAAAATTTTTATTCTTGGAATAGCAAAAGAGTAGAAATGCATTTGGTAAAAATTATAAATTTTATATTTATTTGATTTTTCTTCTTACTCATGGACCGCCGACTACCAATTGTTGTCGCACGACCACCGCACGACGGCCGCACGACCGCCGCACGACGGCCGCACGACCGCCGCACGACTGCCGCACAATCGCCGACTGCCACCGCAGGATTGCCGCCCACGGCACACTAGCCACAGAATTGTCGATAACTCAAAAAAAGCATAAAGAAAATATCTTACTGCCTTCTTAAGAAGAGTAATAAATCATCCCACCGCATATGATAAGCAAGCATTGAACTGGGATGATTAGAAGAAATACGAAAATGTAGTAAAATGTCGATAGACCATGCTTCAAGTCAGAAGTAAGAGTCGAGAATCCTTCTGCCAATCTTCTGGAGTTACTCAATGTCTGAGCCTCAACAAGAAATTCAGTCAACTCTTTGATCAAACTCGCTCACTTCCTACCAATCTTTTGTATCTTCGAGTATGAATTCATAACTTGGAGCGTCATCCCTATCAAAAAAAGTCCCCAAAAAAAAAAATGACCATATGTATCAGTGCATATTGAGCATCACTATTCCGACGTTGTAAAGCGTCATATAAACCCCAAGATGATTGTTAAATACAACCAAAAATCCATTTGCCTTGTCCTGTATCTCCACTTGTTCCTTTTGGATATCAATATTTTAGCTTCAATATGCTGTATTTTTTCATTTGGACTCTCAGTTTCACTCATTTCATCTGAAAATGAAAAAAGACAAGAAATAATTGTAATGTATTTCACTCCTTTCGTCAAAAAACAAAGAAAGATGAGAAAAAAAAATTTGTAATGCTACTGGCTACAAGGAAAAAAAGAAAACAAGTAGCTAGTAATAGGTTTTGGGCAGTCACGTACCAGTAGAGAAAATCATTTTCTTGATAGTTTCTTCTATAGCAACAAGTCTATCACCACAATTCTTTATAATATCATCCATTGTTGTAATGTTATTTACTGTATCATCCATTTCAAGCTTCAATGGCGCATGCTTAGAACTGAATAGGATTTCCACATGTTCCCAAAGTTCGTTTTTGACATCCAACTCTACATTCGCCTTCCTAATCAAGTCCATCCTTGTTCGATTAATGATCATTCAACTACTAAAACTCTTATCTCACACTCTCGAATCCATTAATCACAACATTTGCTGGAGTTTGATGCAAAAAATCATGCCAAAGCTTACGTGGCTTATATGTATATAAAGAACTTCTCCATGAAGCAATCTTAAAAGACGCATCTAGCGATAATTGAAATGCCGAATTATGCAAAGACATCACGTTATGCTATACATGATGGGTGGTGAGAGTTTCATATGGACAACTTGAGGAGTTCTTGCTAATTGAGTATGATGGTAAGAGAAGCTCTGAAGTGCATATTTTTAAATCGACTGGATCGGAGAGAATCAAATTTATGTTATAAAAAGAAAAGAAAAAAATTAATGGTGAAAAAGACCCAGAGGCAAACCCTAAAAATTGTCATATTGGCTCCCGAAATCTCCAAAATAATCCATATTTACATTTTCTTGATAGATTAACATGAGTAATTGTGGAAAAAGACCAAGAGGCAAACCCTAAAAATTGTCATATTGGCTCGTGAGTAATTGTGGGAAAAGACCAAGAGGCAAACCCTAAAAATTGTCATATTGGCCCTAATCAACATATCTCAATCATTAAAAATAATGCACATTTACATTTTCTTGACAAACTAACATGAGTGTGGATAATACATATTACATACATTGAATTTACCAAACGAATTATCTGCTCCTAGAAAGAATCCATATTAATTCCTGGCTGGTCAGTGTGGACCATGCGTATATGTTTCTTGAAGAGGTCCTTTCAATGTGTTCGATGGATAATTCTTTGTGATATTTGTTGCATTTGAAAGTCCGTGTTACATACTTTCATTTTGATCAAGTGATCTTTTCCATAGAGGAATGGGTACTCATTCCTTCTTACCTGCTATCCATGAGTACCTATTCCATACATCGGTGTACTTTACAGTTCCATTTGCTATCTTTCATCACCCTTTCAGTTCATTATCCGATACCAATAACAATTAATTTTTCTCTTTTCTTCGTAGAAGCATTTTCGGCGAAAAATTGACTGCAGGCCATGGCTTTGTCCTGTGCCAATTCCTCTATTTCCTATCCCATGCTAAGCAAAAATATTCATAAGAGCAATAAATAATCCGAAAGAGATTATGTATAGACAGAATTGACATATAAACAACACATCTAGCGTGCAAATATATAAGATGCGAAAATGATGCCACCTCGTACTCTACCCGCCATACTAGATCTCCTACTCTTACCGCTATACAAGATGAGACCTCCTACTTTAAACCGCTCAAAGTTCAAGAGAGGTTTGTCATGGCATCTGTTGCAAAAACTACCGGCCAACTTCTTCTTCTCTCCCACGCCTTCAAGGACCCGTTCTTTTCCTCTTTTTCTCTTGTATCATGAAAACTGCAACTATTTCAATTACTGAAGATCGATCCTCACAGAAGCATAATTTCATTGCTTGAGAGGCATCGGTCGAAGCAGCAATTGTTTATAGGTCAATTGATGGCCCTTATCAACAGAACAAAAGAGGCTCTCTTTCATTTGGCTCAAACAGTCAAAAACAATGACCCGACATTTTTTTAGTTCATATATTAACTACTAGAGCCAATCCCAACCAACAAAATGCATATTGAGTTTATGGCAATTCCACATTTGCGAAAAGCGATACTCACAAATAATCTATTCCGGGGAACTATTTCTTTTCAGAAATAGTTTTTTCTATTTCTACTTCGGGAACAATTTCTGAGTAAAATAAGGTGTTTGGTAATTATACAAAATTTTTATTCTTGGAATAGAAAAAGAGTAGAAATGCATTTGGTAAAAATTTATAAATTTTTATATTTATTTGATTTTTCTTCTTACTCATGGACCGCCGACTACCAATTGTTGTCGCACGACCGCCGCACGACTGCCGCACAATCGCCGACTGCCACCGCAGGATTGCTGCCCACGGCACACTAGCCACAGGATTGTCGATAACTCAAAAAAAGCATAAAGAAATTATCTTATTGCCTTCTTAAGAAGAGTAATAAATCATCCCACCGCATATGATAAGCAGGCATAGAACTGTGATGATTGGAAGAGATACGAAAATGTAGGAAAATGTCGATAGACCATGCTTCAAGTTAGAAGTAAGAGTCGAGAATCCTTCTGCCAATCTTCTGGAGTTACTCAATGTTTGAGCCTCAACAAGTAATTCAATCAACTCTTTGATCAAACTCGCTCACTTCCTACGAATCTTTTGTATCTTTGAGTATGAATTCATAACTTGGAGCGTCATCCCTACCAAAAAAGTCCACAAAATCCAAAATAACTATATGTATGAGTGCATATCGAGCATCGCTATTATGACGTTGTAAAGCATCATATAAACCCCAAGGTGATTGTTAAATACATCCAAAACTTCATTTGCCTTGTCCTGCATCTCCACATGTTCCTTTTGGATATTAAGGATTTTAGCTTCAATACGCTATATTTTTCATTTGGACTCTCAATTTCACTCATTTAATCTGAAAATAAAGAAAGACAATAAATAATTGTAATGTATTTATCTCATTTCATCAGAGAACAAAGAAAGGCAAGAAAAAAAAATTGTAATGCTACTAGCTATAGGGAAAAAAAGAAAATAAGTAGTTAATAACCGGTATGGGGCAGTCACCTACCAATAGAGGAAATCATTTTCTTGATAGTTTCTTCTAGAGCAACAAGTCTATCACCACAATTCCTTATAACATCATCCATTGTCGTAATGTCATTCACTGCATCATCCATTTCAAGCTTCAATGGCGCATGTTGAGCATTGAACATGATTTCCACATGTTCCCAAAGTTCGTTTTGGACATCCAACTCTACATTTGTCTTCCTAATCAAGTCCATCCTTAGTTCCTTGGCCACCTAAACGAGACCATCAAAGAATATCAATTTCATAGCATTTAAGGAAAAATAAAATAAAAGGACTCGAGAATTCAGTCAAATAAACATCGATGTCGTTTCATTATAGTTTTGGGACTCCCCACAATCACCATAAAATCTACTTCAAAATGGACGGTACAAATGACAAAGGAAATGGAGAGAAACTTATTTTGCCTAAATAAGCATAGTAAGACTTCACAAAACCAAGAACCATATCAGCATCCTTCACTTTCACTTCCCCCATAACTTTCAGCTTTCTTTTGTTTTCGCTTTCGCTTTTCCCTAGTTATCAGCATCACAAGCCTAACAACATTATCCAAATGATCAAAGATCCAAAGAGAAACAGCCATGCAGTGCAACTATACAAACCTAGAAACCTCTTTCGGGTGTGTCTCCCTATATAAGTGATCTCTAATCTAGAAGGAGGCTGCCCCAATCAGTCCCATTTTCTTTGTCTCGGTGTTTTGTCCGTTGGAATGGCATTTGTTTTTGGTGACATTAATGTTGCCAGAATAAGTCCGGTGCCGGAGTAGTGGCTGGCAAAGATGACTTGGTGATAGTTGGCGATATTAGGTGTTGACGTTGGATCAATTAGAGATCCGGCATGAGTTAGTTTGATGAAGTTTTGAAGATCTCGTTGAGGAAGACCGCCCAAGGAAGAAGACAGGGCAGGGGAAATAGGAAAAAAGAATAAAAGATAGAAAATAGAAAAAAAAATAAAATTCCATGAGCTTAATAGAGGATATGCTGGGTTGGGCTTATGCTTCGGTAGCGCATGATAATTGTTGGACAATTTTATTTTTTAAAATTAATAACATTAGATACCAAAAGGGTATTAATTAGTTAATTAGTGTAATCAAGTCTTCCAATTTAAATTCTTTGGTTGCGTAAGGAGTAAAGTATATTCTCACACATCACTTTGTTTCTAGTCAACCCTAATAGATTAATGGCAACTTATTTTGAGAAAATTCTCACAATATCAATTTGAATATCCAACGTCTTGCAAGACTTGGACTTGGGAGAGCCCATGTTTAAAATGAGGGCCGTAAGCCCATCTTTTAAGTAATATCTTTAAACCTGAGAGGTAGGTTGCGACAATAAAGATTGAAAAATACTTCAAATCATGTTAGTTGATTGTGAAAAAGTAGAACATAAATTATGACACTATTCTTTATTAAATACATTCATCCTCTACGAGTATCCTCTTTATTGCAAAGTATCTCAATGAATCTCAATTATTGATGCGCTGGGGGATTGATTTCAAACATAACCTCATTCACATGAATCTATGGTTAAGATCACGAATTTGTGGCATGGATTACTGAGGCAATTCATTATCTTGATTAGTTGTTTTCCCTCTCTCCTTTCCCTCGGACCTCCCAAAGGCATCGATTCTCCAGTAGTTTTTGTCCATAAAGATGTTTTCAAAACTCTAGCATAGTCAAAACTTTGAATCTCTCTCTCTCTCTCTCTCTCTCTCTCTAATAGAAATTCTAACATTTGTTTCTCTAATTAGAAGCTGAGTAACCAGCGAAGTAATCAATACCAAACATGAGGAATTCGACGGAAATGAAACTAAAGATGGAAATGGCGCTGGCAACAATCAGTAACTGCAATGTCACGTTGGGCAGCATGAATTCCCTAAAAACTCCCGTGAGGAGGCTCTTGCAGATCGACCTCCAAGTCATCTTCACCACCTTCTTGTTCCTCTTACTAGTCATCTTTAGCTCGTGGCTACGTTGCTGCAATGGGGAGAAGTTCCGCTTCTTCATTTTCACGGCCTACAATCGATCAACCTTCTTACTCACATACTCTCTAAGCCTCATGCACGATGCTCCGTGTTGCAACAAATTATTCCCCATCTGGGCAATGCTCCTGATGATCACCTTTGGGAGCACTGATTCTATCTCCCCATACGGTCTTGACGACAATGAGCAGTGGAAGAGAAATAATTGGTAACTCCAGACGAAATTGATTCGGTTGGTTTGGTTGATGGAGTTGTACTTCCGTGATGGGTCCAAGGTTGGGGTCGTCGCCGGGTGCCTCGGCTTCATCTTGGCCATGAAGTTCTTTGAGAGGGCTCGAGCCATGATGGCAGCGAGCCGGCATCCTTTGGAGGAAAATGCGGAAGTGGTTGTTGATCATATGATGAGGGAGCACGAAAGACGGGGCGTTTCAAGTGGTGAAGTCGATCCGGTTAGCATGAGAGGGTATACGTATTTGGTGAGGGGTGAAGAGGAGGGATGGGTGAATGGCTTTGTTCGTGCTAAGCGATTCATCAAGAGGTGTCTTGGGAATGGGGCAGCGCTGGCACCGAACTACCAGATGACATTGGGTACAAACAAACTGATCACCATTGATCGTCTCATTATTTTTATTTTTCTGAATTTTGATTTAATATGGATTTTCTTCTCAGGCTAAAAATTTATAAAAAAAAAAAAGGGGCAAAACCATCTTGATTTGTTGTGAAAAAGTAACACTATACACTGCCAATGACGTAGACGAGTTGATCCCCATCGAAAAAGCACATCTTCAATTATTTAAATTTTTACATTTTTCTTAATTTTGATTTAGTAAGAATCTTCTTTGAACAAAAGAACAACATAAATTATCTCAATTGGCTGTGAAAAAGTAAAAAAATGATGAATCTATGCATTATTAATGACATGATACCACAACATAGATCAAGATAAGACATTCATCCTCTATGAAAATCCTCGGCCTTGCAAAGTATCTCAATGAATCTCAATTATTGATGCTCTGAGTGATAGATTTCAAAAGTAACCTTTTTTTTTTCACATGAATCTATTGTTGGGATTACTGAGGCACTAAATAAGAACATGAACAAGGGTAGAAAATCTCCTTCCATCAACTCCTAGTTACTTCTAACTCATATGACTTTTAGGTTCTTTATCTCGCCATGCTTCCATTATACTTAAGTGACTTGATTTCATCAGGCGTATTCTAAGTTTGATGCAAAAGTTTAAATTGTTAAATAGATAAAGACTCTATTTATATTGTGCACATTATAATTACATACTTAAGCCATGTGAGATTACAATTACTACTCTCCTTTTGTGTGAGTTGACCTCTTACACGTATAGGACCTAACTCGGTTATTTAGGAAATAGACACAATGCTTTTTTGTTTTATAGATTTTTCTTAATTTTGATTTAGTAAGTGTCGAAACCTAAATTTTGGTAAACCTTTTAATCATTTATTAATTGCATAGAAAATTAAGGATTAATTTTTAATCCTTAAATATAAAATAAAATTCATTAAATTGCATCACATATAGAAATTAGGAACATTTTGCATTGCTAGCATTAATTATTAAAATTTTCGGAAAATTATTAATTTTTTTAAATTAATAAAAAAAAAAAAACATATTAAAAAATTTAAAAAAATTAATTAAAACGCCGGCGGTGAGAGGAGCTACTAAGACGGGTCGGCAGTGGCAGCTGGCTGGCATGCGCGCCGGTCCTTGAAAGCAAGAGAGGGAGCGTGAGTGGCGGGGGGGTTCTTCTTCCACGGGAAAGCCAGAGAGCGAGCGAGAGAGAGAGAGAAGCGATCGTATTTATTCACGAGATCTTCAGCGGTTGTAGCGGGGGGAGGTGACATCGCGGCGGTGAAGGACCGAGGGGGGCTTCTTAAGGGAGAAATCCATAGAGAGAGACAGACAGACAGACAGAGACAGAGAGGAGCCGAGAGAGATAGGGGCCGAGAGAGCGAGAGCTGAGATTGAACGGAGAGGAAGAGGGAACTTCGGCCGACACCTTGACCCTGCGCGAGCTCCGTCCGACGACCCCTCCCGGTAGTCGACCTCGAGCCCGAACCAGTAAGCCTCCGTTTTTCCCTCGCTTTGCCCTCCTTTTGGGGACGCCGGACCGGCGTTCGTGGCCGTCCGGCTCACGTGAACTCCGGCCCCCGTAGTTCTTTAGCTAGGTCGCTGGGTGGGTGTTGGCTGTGTGCTGAGGATCCCAGCCCCGTTTGGAGTCTCGGTTGAGCCGGAAAACTTATATGCTTCGGTAGCGCACGATACCTGTTCGTGAAAACGCCTCTGGTAGATCCGTGAACTCTTTCTCTGATTTTGGTTTTGCTCCAGCCTTTGAGGAAGACAATCAGAAGAGGGATAAATAAATCAGGTGGAAGTTGCGCGGATGGCTTAATTAGGTTTTAATTAGCATCGGCTTAAGTGGGTTTAGGCTCGTTTCTGTTTTCATGGGTTTAACAAAGTCTATTATAGACTTTGGGCTCAGCTAGGATTTGTTAAGTTCGGGTCTATTCCGGTTCTACTTGGACCGGTGATTTTCGGGCCTGATTTGTTTTGGTCTGGCTTAAGAAAACTTGGGCTTATATTGCTGTGGAGTGGGCTTAGTATAATTAGAAGAAGGGCCGGGCCAGCGAAATAGGTTTATTCGGGCCGAGCCTTAGGGCCGGTCCGAATTCTTGACCCAACCTGGGCCTCTAGGGTCCGGATCAGACCCACATCCGGACCGGATCCCTGACCCGATCCGAGTTCTTTTTTTAGAATTAAAAATCATTTTAAAAATTAAATATTCCGAAGAATTCCAAAAATTAGAATTCCTCGAAAAGCTTTAAAATAGTTTTTGGGTAGTTTTATCAAAAAACGTGGAAGCTTTGGATCTTAAGTTGTGCTCAAAATTTGAACAAGTCCTTATGGCTTTACCATAGAGTTTCGATAGTTCTTGGAGACGAAAGTCCTTGATTGCGCACTTTCAATATGATGATTATGATCTCCCTTTGCTTAGTTAGGATTGGCATTTATTTATTTCTTAGCGCTGAATGCTTGCTTTTACATACAATTTATTCTATATGGCTTTGGTTGCTGATTGTTATATTAATGACTATGTCCCTATATGATCACTTCACATATTAATGGATGGGTATAAGATCAATCAAGACTATCTGAATTTTTTTTAAAGTAACAAGATTAGGTACCGAAAATGCACTAATTAGTTAATTAGTGTAATCAAGTCTCCAACCTTAGATTTTCTTATTGCTTAAGAAGTGAAGTACGTTCCCACACATCACTTGATTTCTAGCAAACCATAATAGGTTAATGATGGCTCATTTTTATAAAATTCTCACAACGTCAATTTGAATACATAACGTCACGCTAGATTTGGACTTAGGAGAGCCCACGTCTAAAATGAGGGCCATATGCCCATCTTTCAAGCAATATCCTTAAACTTATTTTCCTCCATACCGAGGGGTAGGTTGTGATAGTAAGGATTGAAAAAATACTTCAAACCATGTTGGTTGGTTGTGAAAAAGTAGAACATAAATTATGAGACTATGCTTTATTAAAGACACTTATCCTCTGCGAGTATCCTCTTTACTGCAAAGTATCTAAAAAAATCTCAATTATTGACGCGCTGAGGGATAGATTTCAAACATAACCTCATTCACATGAATCTATGGTTGGGATCACGAATCTATGGTAGGGATCATCAAGGCACTTCGTCATCTTGATTAGTTGTTTTCCTTCTTTCCTTCGGACCTCCCAAAGGCACCGATTCTCTAGCAGTATATGTCCATGAAGAGGTTTTCAGTAGTCTAGCATTGTCAGAACTTTGAAACTCTCTTTCACACAGAAATTCTACCATTTGTTTGTCCAAATAGAAGCTGAATAACGAGGGAAGTCAACAGTACCAAACATGAGGAATTTGATGGAAACGAAGCTAAGCACAGCGATGGTGCGGGCACCGCTCGCGAGGATTGAGCTCCTAGTCATCTTCACCGCCATCTTGCTCCTCTTCCTCGCCACCTCTGGCTCATGCCGGCGCCTCTGCAGCAGCAGCATGTTCCGGCTCGTCACTTTCGTGGCCTACACTCTCTCAGCCTATGTATTCACCTATGCTCTAGGGCTCATGCAAGACACTCCGTTCAACGAGTTTCTCACTGTCTGGGCAGTGTTCCTCGTAGTCGTCCTCGGGAGCACCGATTCTATCTCAGCATACAGTCTCGAGGACAACGAGAAGTGGAAGAGCTACAATTGGCATGTCTTATTCAGTTTGTTATGGTTGCTCTTTTTTATAGAGTGGCCATTCCTAAAAAGTTTTAACATGGAAGGCGCGACTGCAACCGTGACCCTGACCGTGACCCCAGCCGCAGTATACCTCCTCTTCTTCTTGTCCTGGAAGTCTGACGAGAGGGCTCGCGCCTTGATGGCAGCGAGCCGGCAATCTTTGGAGAGGAATACAAAAGTGATTGCTGATTATATGAGCGTGGAGCACGAAAGTGGGGGCGTTGCACCTGGTGAAGTCAATCCGATTCGCATGAGAGGGTACACGTATTTGGTGAGAGGTGAAGAGGAGAGATGGGTGGATAACATTTTTCTTGCTAAGAGATTCATCAAGTGGTGTCTTAGGAAGAAGGAGGCTGTGCTCGCACGGGACCATCGGACCCCATTGGATAACGAAGATGAATTAATCACCATTGAAAAGGTATATCTTTAGCTGTTCGATTTTTTTTCCCCTAAACTTCAATTTAATACAGATCTTCTTCTCGCACAAAAAAAACATCTCGATTAATTGTGAAAGAAAAAAATAACAGAAATTATAATAGTATACATTATAAAGGGAAAAATACCAAAAAAAGTCATAAACCTATTGCATTGGTATCGATTCAATCCTAAACTTTTCAATTGGACCAATTCAGTCCATCCGGCCAATTTTGGCCTATCGGTACTGACGTGGACATCAGCCAATAACTGGACGCTGACGTGGCAATTTTCAAATATTTTTTTGAATTTTTTCCTTTTTCGTTTCTTTTTTCTTTTCTTTTTCCTTTTCTTTTCTTCTTTCTTCCTCCTTGGACTGTTCCGACAGTGGCCGGCGAGGGCCTCGAAGCCCTTGCCTATCGCCAGCGAGGGTTGCGGCCCTCGCCTAGCCTCTCCCAAGGCCGCCGGCAAGGCAGCTTTGCCCGGATCTGGGCGAGGCTAGCCTTGCCCTAGCCTTGCCGCAGGCAAAGGCAACCTCGCCCGTGGCCGGCGAGCCCAACACGGCCCTCGCTAGGCCTTGCCGGGGTGAAGGCAGCCATCGCACACGGCAAGGTCAGGGCGAGGCCGAGCGAGGGCTGCAAAGCCCTCGCCAGCCACCGGTGAGGGTCGCGACCCTCACTCGGCCTCGCCCAAGGCCGCGGGCGAGGTGGCTTCGCCATGATCTAGGCAAGGCCAACCTCACCTTGGCCTCGCCCCTCACTTGTGGCTAGCGAGGCCAAGGTGAGGCTAGCCTCGCCCACATCCGGGCAAAGCCGGCTCGCCGGTAAGCCCGGGAGAGGTCGGGTGAGGGTCGCGACCCTCGTTGGCGGCGGCGAGGGCTTTGAGGCCCTAGCCTAATGGCCCGCGAGCCTCACCGAAGGCTCGCCGACCACCATTGGAACAGTCCAAGGAGGAAGAAGGAAGAAAAGAAAAGGAAAAAGAAAAAGAAAAAGGAAAATGAAAAGGAAAAATTAATAAAAATTGAAAAAAATTTAAAAACATTTTAAAGATTGCCACGTCGGCGTCCAGTCATCGGCCGATGTCCACGTTAGCGTTGGCAGGCCAAAATTGGCCGGATGAACTGAATGGTGCAAATGCAATAGGTTTAGGACATTTTTGTACTTTTCCCCATTATAAATTACGTGATACCATAGGATAGAGCATGATTGGCCAAAAAGTGCTAAATTTTGTGCACTTTTACCAATTTGGTCATACATATTTCAATTTTACTAATTGAGTCCTAAATCTTTTCATGTTTTGTCATTTGAATCCATCTGACCAATTGTAAATATGACCAATTTTAAATGTGGATGCTGATAGTGTCAATGGTCGGCACTAACATGCACAATTTTTTATTAAAATTTATTTATTTTTTCTTTTCCTTTTCTTTCTATCAAGTCCGATAAGGGTTGTCGGCCAATTCTTGCCGGTCACGGCCGAGGCCCAGCCAACAATAGTCGGGGCCTAGCTGACAACATGCGAGGGCTAGCGACCCTTGTCTAGTGGCTAGTGAGGTTCAGCTGACCGGGCTTGGAAGGAATAAAAAGGAAAACAAAGAAAGAAAAAACAGAAAAATTCAGAAATTTTTAAAAAATTACAAAAATTGTCCACCTAAGATAGTCGGCATCTACGTTAGCGATTTCCAAATGGACTCAATGGGTAAAACATGAAAATATTTAGGACTCAATTCACAAATTTGAAAGGTGTAGTATTGGCTTGGTAAAAGCATAATAGATTTATGACTTTGTGGACTCAACATAGTCTTCTAGCACGCATGATGCATTGAGTGATCAATTTTAAAACTAGCCTCTTTCACATGGATCTATGTTTAGGACTATTGAGGCACCAAATGATAATGTGAACCTTTACCTGCCACAGTATTTTAATGAATCTCAATTATTGATGTGTTGAGTGCTAGATTTCAAAACTAACCCCCTTCAATTGGACATACAGTTGGGCTCACTGACGCACTGAATAAGAACACAAATGAAGGCGGAGGATCTCCTCCTGTCAATCCTAATTACATTTGACTTATATTACTTTTGGATTCTTTATCTCAGCATGCATCGTTTATGATACTTAGGTCATTTGATTTCATTTTGCACGTTAGTAAAATTCAATGAAAAATTTAAGCGACAAGGTAGAGGGAAACTAAATGCAAATGAGGCACATTTTAACCTCGTAACTTTAAGCAAAGCAGGATTACAATTAGCAATCGTGGCCCAACCTCTCATGGGTGTATGACTCCGCTTAGTTATTTGTGAAATAGAAATGGCTCTTGTTTTAAGGAAGTTGGTTGTTCTAAACCCACTACGAGCAACGACTTCGAGAAAAAAGTGTTGGCATATTAACTCTTGATCTGTGTTCTGATGCCACGTTAGTATGTCCAACCAAAATGCTTAAACCATTAAATGGAGGAAGACTACATTCATATAAGGCACTTTATAACCATGCATTTAGACAATAAACTAGGCAATAAACTTATATCCAAGCTCAACTCATTACTTAGGTGTGGAAGTGTGAAGGGAGGCTCTTAAGCTCGGAAGGAGACCCCTACAACAAGTTCAAGGACGTATGCCTCTCTTTTGCACTCTTCAAGCTCCTCCGTTTAAGATATGCTGGCTATACATTGCCCCAAGAGGCTCACAAGAAGACATGGGACTTGATTCACCGTGGATTGCTCTCGAAAGAAGATGGCTACAAGCGAGCATTTCGAGTCGTTGAGAATGAGCTCACATTTCTTTTCGATTTCTTCTACACCAAGTACAGTATCAAATTCCAGCCTGGCCGATTGCAGTTCAAATTGCTGGAGTTTATTTTGGTCCCTATTGGCATTTAGCCGATTGCAGTTCAACTGGGCACTATGCCAAATGGGTTGAGCGTCGAAGTAGTCGTGACCAGCATGATGATAATCTCAATCATCATGGTGGAGCTTATGCAGTTCTTCTTTGTAGTTTTCTCGGAATGGGCTAAAGTGATATGGATCTGTAAGTATGTGCAGAAGAAGTCATGGCAAGAAAAAGTGTGGATTGAGAGGATAATCGGAGCAATTTGTCGAGTCAAATTGATGAAGCCTTGGGAGCAAAAGCTTCATCAATACTCATTCCTCGAGTCATACTCATATAAGCCTTGCAAGTTATTGAACAACAAAGTAATGGCAGTCTACAGTAATCAAACTAGGGATGGCCAGAGACAAAGTGCGCCCATCAAATTGCCTGAAGAAGTCAAGCAAGCGGTGTTTCATGCTCTAAAGTCGAATTACAGTACTAAATTGGAGAATGGACAGGCCTCACTAAGAGTAAACAATGAGTCCAAGAAGCTATTGTGGGCATGTCGGCTTGAGACATAGACTCGGGTCATAATAGTGTGGCACATCGCCACTAGCTTCTGTGAGCGCCAACTACCGTTGGAAAGATCGACTCACCTTCAACAAGGAGTTTTCTAGTGGCAACTAGCTTGTCCAAGTATCTAGCTTACTTGGTTTCTTTCGCTCCATCGCTATTGCCGGATCATGCTTACATTACAGAGTACTTGTTTGATCAGGCGATCATCGAAGCCAAGGACTTCTTTCAAACGTGCAAGAGAATGAAGGACCGGGTTAAGAAGATGAAGGAGAACAATAGCGGTCCTTCTGCGTGTGGAGAAACTATTATCAACCAGGGTGCTCGGCTCGGGAATCAGCTCGCTAATGATGTAAAAGATAAGGACATGATTTGGAGGATTCTGGCTGACTTTTGGGTGGAAATGGTGTTATATGTGGCACCTTTGGACAATATGAAAGCACATGTGGAGCATTTGACCAGAGGAGGCGAGTTTGTGACTCACTTGTGGGCTTTGCTCTCTCACGCAGGGATTGAAAGAGGTCTTCCTACTAAACCACATAATGTACTAGAGAGAAGGAATAGCTTCTGAAGTAGTCCAGTGTTTGATAGCATTTGTTGCAAGCGTCCGGTGATCCTCATGGTAAATGGTTGCCTATGTACGATTCATATGGATCTCATGCCAGTTAACTATGCAATGTCTTTGGTCACATCACCTGCAGCTCTTACTATGCATTAAATGTATTCCTACCATTACATCATATGTTTTACACAGAGACATCCTATTTTTGGTCTTGTAATATAATTTTAGGAATATTTACCTTGAGTTTATTTCAAAGTGATGACATTATACACATGACTAGAATCCCTTTGATATATCAAAGACATCCATGCGGAAGGTGGTTCCTGTAGTCAAGATTATGTAACAAAGTTTCACAGTACTTATAGAATTCTTGCTATGAGTAAGATTGAGAACAATTATGTTAAATAGTAATTCCCTTTGATCTGGATTGATCTCTGCTAAACTGATACCCACTAATTAATTTGGTATGGCTCGCTTTCTAGGATAGATCCTCATGGATGAGCATATAGGGTTGTTCTAGCACTGACCAGATTTTGCATAAGGAAAGAACCTAGTCGATCATCTCTTAGGATCATATTGATTCAGATTGGATTGATCATCTTTTGCAAGAAAGAAGTACCGCCTCGGACACGATTGTCCAATTTTATAGAGAAGATAACATGTGGGATAGCATTTATCTTTTTTTCCTCCGGAGCTTTTCCACAAGATTGCTCATTTGGTAGAAAATGACAGAGTAGATGTTGCATTTGGGTGAATTTTACAACTAAAGCTTCTTTGGTTGGTGCAACGATTTGGCCAAAAGGATTCGGCAGCTGAGGAGAACAAGTGAAAGATAAACTGAAAATTTGTCGATCAGAGCATGTACTTAAGGAGGCAACGTTTGTGCAAGCTAATCAATCCATATCCAAAAACTATTTGATTCCACCATTTCTCATCGCAAATTAATTGGCTTGACCTGTGGATGTGGTTCCCATTTCGCAAACAGAATTGAAATGAAATAAGAATATCACGTGCCAAGATTAAATGATGTTCCTAACGACGCCTATATAAGAAGAGAGTAATAATGACGACAAAGACAGAAAAGGGAGAAAGAAAAACTGAGCCTATAAAACCCGATAACGCCAATATAAAACGTAGAAGGGGATTGCATTTGTCACTAGACCTATAGCCTATACTCACACTAAGCACTTTATCATCATTATGCTCTGGATCTCCCATTGAAAGCGCTAATGGGATGTGAAAACCAGGTATCATCGTGAAATCGTCCCCTTGAAAACCTCAATAGTATCGCCCATCTTGACGCCGTGCATGTTATATGTTGGATCAAAGTTTAAGATATATCTTGTAACTTCTAAATAATATTGCAAGCTCATCTTGACTTAATATCATTTTTTTTTCTCATAGAGATGTTATAGTATGTGTCATTCGATATATCACTATTGCGACCTAAATGTTTATATAAAAGTCTAAATATAATAACATAAATAAAAAAATAATTATGACCCAACCATATTAAGAGTTAGAAAGTCGGAAAAATATAATTACCTGGAATCATCAATAAATGCCAAATACATTAACAACCTACTATTAGCGACAAAATATTTACTAAAAATATAAGAAAGGAATGATGTGACTATTCTTATTTTGAAAATAAATCAAGAGAATTCTAGATATGCATTCTTGGGAAAGAAATAAATTTCTTTAAGATACAAATTGAATATTATAATTTTTTGGAAGATATTCAACAATTCTCTTTGTGATGCTTTGTCGGGAATATTGAGATATCCATCAACTATTGTCAAAACGAAAAAAAAAAAAAATAGAGATAAATTAGTTACCAACAACAAAAAGGGAGAATTTCCATTAAAAAAAAAAAAAAAAAAACATGAACTGAAGTATATGGAATTCGAAGATGATCTTAAAGGAAATCAATTCGATCTTGAAGGAAACCGATTCTAATTCCCTGTAAATAGAGAGGGCAGAACTAACTTTACTCTTAAAAAGATTCTTCTACCTTGCTAGCTTTTTCAACCCTAAGACTAAATGAAGATTACCATAAATTGAGGAAATCTATTATTTATGCTTTCATCTCTCTTACTTGATTCATATTATTTTACATGCTCGAAATATTTCATGTACTTATATCATGATTCAATCAATATAGCAATTTCATATCTCATTCATTCTCTTAATCGGAGGAGAAATTTGTATGAGGGGGTTTGGATTCACTTCAAAAATAAGTTCATGTGACTTGAGAGTAGATTTGATTAATGTGAATGTTATGTCGTTATAATTTTCTGTATTTTATTTGTCGTACAAAGATTCACATTGAGACCAATATTTAGCACAAAATAAGAAATATTATAAAGCAAAAACCTCCAAATATTTTCCGACAAGGGAGAAAATAAAGACGTACGGAGGTTCTTGCTTCCTAGCGTGTTTTTTCCAACCTCAAGGAAGACGAAGTGAGCGAATTGAAAAGAAAATTCTTTTCTTGGCAGAGGAAAAAGTTCTTACTCCCTCGCTTGGCAACCGTTAGCCATGATTCTCATAGTGTGATTTATGCAATACGCGAATGTAGGAAGCATCTTAATGTATTCTTTCCTTTACTTTTTAGTAATGACGTGGGGGATCCGAAGCTTTTTTTTAATAGTCAAGGTGATCTATAGATATTTTCTTCGTCTAATTTAGTATATGAACTTTAAAAGTCGGATTATTGTAGTCTTTTTGTTCAATATATTGCCACGTCACACGTATTTTTTTTACGCGGACTGCCAAATTAGGTTTTATTGGGCTAAATAATGGTGTGTATCGTCACCTCGTTTTCCCAAGTCAGCAAATCTTTATTTCCTTTCTTTTCGGGCCAAAATAATGAGATGTGGAAGCCACGAGGACGCTAGCATGAACAAATTTATAATCACCACATTAGTTAATACGGTTATAAGTTTTTACGATAGGCATTTATTGGACTTTTGATAATTCAAAGCCCAGATCGAACCGAAAAAAAGTCGTGACTTCACATTCAACGCTGTAGAAAAGTTCCGGAATCACCCATATTATTATTCTTTTGTTTCTATGGAAGCACTTTAAATCCTCATAGACTAGCTGATCGTAAAATTCTCACTTCAGTAACTTGAATCCGAAAGCTAAGTCAACAACATTTTAGAAAACCGTGTGATTCGCAATGAGCTCCCAAACTTGTTTCTACAGAAATTCTTCATTAACATTTATTACGTTTCCACACTCCATAACCCCTTCAACGATTTCTTCATTTCTTGAGGGAAATAATACTTCTACTTTGAGCTATTTTAAAGTACTTTATTTAAATGCAGTTTGTTATAAATTCAGGTCATGACATCTTCCAATGTAGTAACCTTGTGAGAGATGTCTGCCATCGAACCTTACATGATGCACATGGATCGAGCAATTTAATTCCTGCAATTATGAAGATTGTCCAAGACAAATTCGGATGCCCCATTAAAAAAAAAAAAAAATTTGACATTCTCATTTTAGTTCCTGTTGTCCCTCCTTGCTCTATAAGAACTAGAGTTAATACCTTGAAAAATCCCAAACTGGTATACTTGTGACAAATTTACCAAAAACTATTTTTTTTACTATGAAAAACCCCAAACTGATACACCTGTGACAAATTTACCTTGACTAATTATAAAAAACCCTAAACTGGTACATTTATGACAAATTTACCCCAAACTAATTTATTCGACCACAAAAAACTACAAACCGGTAAATTTGTGACTAATATACCATCTGCTAAATTAGATTAATACCACAAAAAAATCACAAAAATTGTAAACTATGACAAATAAAGTGTAAAATCCCAAATTTGTATACCAGTCAATTGTCATGTGTCATTTAACTTTATAATTTAACAAGAAAATTTAACTAAAACTAATAGAGGGTAAATTTGTCACAAGTGTATCGGTTTAGGGTAAATTTGTCAAAGGTATACCAGTTTTTGGTTTTTGGTGGTAAAAAAAATAGTTTAGGGTAGATTTGTCACAGATGTACCAGTTTGAGGTTTTTCAGGGTATTAACCCTAAGAACTAAGATTTTGTCCCCAAACTTTATGAGTTGCTTTCACAATGTTTACATTGCTTTTTGTTTTCCTTCTCTCCTTTCCCTTGAACCTCCCGAAGGCCACCAATTCCCTACCAGTTCATGTCCATGAAGATGTTTTCGGTACTCTAGCATAATCAAACTCTCTCATAAATTCTACCATTTGTTTCTCCAATTAGAAGCTGAATTACCAACGAAGTACCGAACATGAGGAATTTGATGGAAACGAACCTGAAGACGGAGATGGCGCTGGTGGCGATGAGAAACTGCAATGTCACGTTGGCCAACTTGAAGTCCCTGAAAACTCCCATAGGGAGGCTATTGCAGATCGAGCTCCTAGTCATCTTCACCACCTTCTTGTTCCTCTTACTTTTGCCTTCAGCTCGCGGCGACGTCACTCCAACAGCAAGAAGTTCCAGCTCTTCATTTTCGTGGCCTGCACTCTCTCAACCTTTTTACTCACCTACGTCCTAAGCCTCATGCATGATGCTCCCTCGCGCAACGAATTATTCCCCGTCTGGGCAATGCTCCTGATGATCGCCTTCGGGAGCACCGACTCTATCTCTGCATACAGTCTCGAGGACAATGAGCAATGGAAGAGAAACAATTCGAAGCTCCTGGTCAAATCCATTTGGTTGGTCTGGTTGATGGACTTGTACTTCGGCGACGGTTACAAGGTGGTGGTTGCAGCCGAGTGCCTCTTCATTGTCTTGGCCGTGAAGTTCTACAAGAGGGCTTGGGCCATGATGGCGGCGAGCCGGCATTCTCTGGAGAGGAGTACAAAAGTGCTTGCTGATTATATGAAACGCAAGCACAACAACGAAGGCGTTTCGCTTGGTGAAGTCAATCCGGTTAGCATGAGAGGGTATACGCATTTGGTGTGGGGTGAAGAGGGCAGTATTTTGAGACTGGTGATTGGCAGGATTCATTCTTTCCTGAGGCGTGTAGTAGGCGTCGTCGCGGAGGCACCGGTCGCGGAGGCACCGGACTACCAAGTGCCATTGGATGAAGACCAGTTGATAACCATTGAAAGGGTACTATACCAACAATCGTCTGATTACTTTTATTTTTTTAAACTTTGGTTTAATAAGAACTTCTGCCCACGAAAAAAAAGATTAAAAAAAGTGCAAAAAGGTTACCCATATCATAAGAACGCAAACCTTTTTGGCCATTGAAGAGATATACCAACAATCGTCTGATTATTACTAAGGCACTGAATAAGAAGACAACCGAGCGTAGAAATTCTCATTGTATCAACTCTTGATTACTTTTGGGTTCTCTATCTCAGCATGCTTCATTCATTGTACTTAGGTGACTTGATTTCATTTGGCTTGTTCAAAGTCTAATGCAAAAGTTCAAGCTATTAAATAGAGAATTTATATTCATATGGGCCACATTATAATCACATACTTAAGTCACGCGGGATTACAATTACTGCTCCCCTTCCGTGTACGACCTGAGTCGGTTATTTGGGAATAGGCGCAGCTCCGGCCCCCGCCTTCCTTCCTCTTTTTCCTCTCTCTCTCTCTCTCCCTCGCACGTGCTGGGAGAGGACACAGCTATACCAGGAGTCTAGCTGCAATTTCCGAGGGGGCCGGCAGAGAGAGCACGCACAGTCGGGGACGGAGATTGAGGAGAAAAAGAAACGGGAAAAGAGGGAGAGGGACCGAGAAAAATGAAGGGTAGAGAGGAGAGTGGGGCTCATGCCTTCGGCTCGACTACCCTCGGACGCCATCGTCGCCCTTCAACAGCCCCCAGCCCGCGCCCTCAAAAGCCTTGCTTCTCTGGCGCCCATATTTCCGGTGGGACCTTTCTTTTTGGCGTCCAAACCTCCCTCGTCCCGAGGATCCCAGCTCAGCGACCTCTCAGTGGCCGGTCATGGCCCGATTTGCTTCGGACTAGCCTTCTGTCTGTCTCCGCTGAGCCGGATAGGGACCCGCAGATGCACACCCCCCCCCCCCCAACCCGTGCCCGGCCGACAACCCCTGTTTTCCCTTGCTTTGTTCTTGTCTCGGCCGACTGGGGCTGAGACTCGCCCACGCTCGCTTGCACTCGGTTTCAAGCATCGGCGAGCCTTCCCCGGTCGCCGCGGAGCTCTTTTTTTCTCATCTGCGTTGTTTGTCGGTGTGGATTCGAGCTTCGAACGGATCTGTTTTCCCTTTTTAGTCAGCGTGTACTCAGTGTTCGTTAAAATGTCAGACTCGGCTTCATTTTTGTGCTCTCCATTTATGGCGAATCGGCACCCCCGTGTAACGCTCACCTTCGCCCTCTTTCGTGATTTCTGTGCTGGTTGTTCGGGACCACCCGCGATTTCGTTTCACTTCAGCCCTGGCTTTTTTTTTTTTTTTTTTTCCTTCCATTTGGTAACCCGACCGGTGGTGGGGAGGTCGACCGGTGTGTGGCGAGCTAGATGAGTGTTGAGTAGAGGTGTCAAAATGAATCATGAACCTACTTTTGGACTCATATTTTATTTATATGGGTTATATATAAGTTATATATGAGTTAGAGACTTTTAAAAGCCTAACTAAAATTGGGTCAAAAAAGTAAGTCTTTTTTTTTTTTTTTTTTTTTGGTCGAAAAAGTAAGTTAAATTTAAATGGATCAAAAATAGCTCAAAACTCATAACTCATTTTCAACCAATTTAAAAATATCAAGTGGGTTAGAATAGAACTCATTTCCAAGTTTCCAATCCAAGTCTCACATACTTTTTGCCTCTTTAACTTTATAAAAAGTTTTCTATAAAAATCAAAATTATAATTATCTTTTATATTTCATTTTTTCATTTGTTTTTTCTTCCATCTTCCTTATCCGATGGTTGGCATGGTGATGGGCCAGGTGAGGCTCGAGCTTGTTGGCCACATGCAAGCTTGACATCACCAACAACAACCTCATCAATCGTCAACAAGGCCTCGTCCTTGCCAGATTGAGCTCACCATCATAGAGCGAGCTTGAGTCTCCCCAAATCTAGCAAGGCCAAGCTTGCCCAATGCCAGGCAAGGCTTGAGCCTAGCTAGATTTGGCGAGACTTGAGTTCGGCCTCGTCGACGATAGGCAAGGCTCAAGCCTCGTTAGATTTGGCGAGACTTGAGCTCCTCAACATTGGTGAGATTGAGTCCCACTAGATCCGGCAAGAAGGCCGAGCTCACTCGACATCGGTGAGGCTCGATCTTGCCGACGACTAGAAAGGCTCAAGCTTCACGAGATATGGTGAGCTCTATGGTCGGTCATCGGTTGTTGTCGTGGTAAATGGCCAAAGAATAAGAAAAAGAAAAAGAAAATTAAAAATAAAAAAGTATATTTAAAAAATAAATAAAAATTCGATTTTTAAACAAAAAATAATTAAAATTTTTATTTTTCTAAAAATATTTTAAAAAATTACAAAAATTACCCATTAAATTTGTATTACATAAAAGTGTTTTAGCAATATCATTTTTTTTAAAGATATTATAAAAATAAATTTTCTTAGGTTTAGTTAAAGATTTTTCACATTATAGTTTTCAATTGCTCAATAGTATGTTCACTTCGGACAAGAGAAGCATGTGTATGGTCTAATTCTTTATAAATATTTCAATTTATAAAATTTATAAAATTTTTATTTTATTTACTATTTATTTATTTTTAAATTTAATTTGAAATTTTAATCAAATTAGCATTAATTTAAAGTGGACGTGGATTTTCCTTGAATATCAATGGGTTTTAGCAATACGGGTCAAGTCGGGTATGAGTAACTGGATTCACACTGCATGTATATGAGTCAAAACAAGTTAAATGGGTCAACCCACTTTTGACTCGACACAAACCCGGCCCGATCCATCCATTTGACGGGTCTAATGTGGAGGGGTGGCTGCGTCAAGACCAAGTGTGGTGGCATCAAGATCGCCTCGGACCAGCCAAGTCCGGCCGAGCCAAGTCTCGGTCAACGGCGGTGGCTGGCCGGCACGGGCCGAGGCATCACTAGAGTGGGTGTGCAACCAGTGAGACAAGTGATGCTACTCGTTTTGGCTGTCTCCGTCTAGGCCGAGAGGAGTAGGGAGGCACTGAGAGGGAGTTAGGCTAGGCCTGTTGGCCGACTGAAGGCCTTCCTGTTTGGGCAGGTTGGCTAAGGTTTTTCGTGCGCTATTAGTTGGGCTATGGTTTTAGGATTAGGTTTACATTAGGAATTCAAGAGGGCATAGTCTTTTTATTTTGGTTTTAGGAGGAGCTTGAAAAAAAAAAATTAGGATTGAATTAGCACAATTGTAATAGGTTTATGACTTTTTTTGGTAATTCTCCTGTTCCATTTGCATATAGCTTCAACCGCTCAAAAGGGACATCTTCTGGGGACTTGACAACCTCTCTCAGGCATTTAATAGGGTCGTTCACTTCAACTTCTATGGGGAGCCGCAATTGGGATGGCGGTGTTCCGATGCATAATTCAATCTTAGTGGATGGTGGTGGCTCTGGTGCGACAATGAGCCAAGTGCCCTAGCGATTGATGATGTTGCAGCCCTAGGCATCGAGCTCGTCATCAAGGGCCTCCCTATTGAAGACCGAAGTTTGTCTATGGATGGGTCCTTGGTGTTTTTGGATCTTCTCTTTGATCTCCAGGACTGTATCATGGAAACCAATTTGAATGCACAAAGGACTTCCTTCCTAGGGCTCAAAGAACACATCCATTCTCGAGAAAAAATGCCATGAAATTGTTCTGTGATGAAGCTCAGTCTGAATGCTTATGGTTACAAGATTGAATCAATGAGATAGATGGGGATTGAACACATATATGGAAAGAAAATCCAATAACTATGGTTCACGATCTTAGTGTATCTGAGCCACTTGCATAAGTCACCACCAATTGTGTAGTTAAAGATGCTTCCATCTCATGAAGTATCTCTTCAATGTCCACAGTCCCCACGTGCAGCATTTCATGAGTTAAACATACAGCGCGAATGATGGAAATTCTTTATACATATAGTTTCTTTTCTTTTCTTTTATCATTTCTTTGGCTAATGAAAATAATTTAAATTGAAAATATAGGCTGTGCTCGGAGAATAGAGTTTAAGATCAACATACGTGTTGATGCGGCTTCACGTAATGAGTCATCGCCTTCGCTCTTTTAGCTTGAGATTGATTTGCAATTAATATACGAAATATTATTATCATTTATTCATAATTATAATTGTTGGTTGCTTGTTGTATAAACAAACAAAATGTGTTTCTCCTTGTCCCACATAAGAAAGTTGGGAGAAAATGGAAGAAGATGGGAGAAGATGGGCCACTTTATAAACGTGAGCCTTTTCTAATGTGTTCAAAGAAAGCTTTGAGGTTTGGACTATACCCATAATACCTACATGTAGGTGCGCCAATATTTGCAAGATTATATTTATTTTAAATTTAATTTTCAGTTTCATATGGTTATCTTGTTAACCTTTATTAGTCGAAAGGTTGTGTTAATTCATTCAATATTTTTGGAAATATGAAATTCAGAATTTTATTTTAAAAAAATATTATTATTTATTGTTCCGAATTTTATATACCTTTTCAAGATAGCCTTAGAAATTATCCTTATTCAGTTTGTAACATTTCACGAAATGTTGCATTTGTTCACTCCACAATTTTTCCCAAATGGTTTCCTTTGTTCACATTGCAACCTTTTCCAAAGGATTGTCTTTGTTCACTTTGCAACTTTTCTCGCAGAGTTACCTATGTTCTTTAAGATCAATATTTTTATATATGTTAGTTTTTGGCATGAATGAGAATTGAGTCTTTTCGAGTCTTCTTTTTAAAACTATAGTCATTATTTCGATTGTTTTCTAGATAGACATTAAAGAAATACTAGAATTGCTATATAATATTCTCATTTGAGACTTTCTTATATATTGGAGGATATTTGCTGGTGACCATTAAAACAATATTGTAAGACAAATAAATTCTTAAAAAAAGTGATATCACACCTTGAAATCTGACTTGATTACTCTATCCAATTTGAAGCCATATTTTCCTATAATAACCTTTTCTTTCGGCTCCCTATGAAATTAAGCATATCTTACAGAAATGAAATTACCATATGTGGAATCATGTCTCTTCCTTATCAGTCATCTTAAACCCAGCCTTGTTGAGGCTCAATTTTCTTCAAATTAGGATCAGGTGTAAATTTGCTATAAGCATGTCCATCATAAGATCGATCAATTTGATATTGTGTCAATTCAAATTTATAGTAGCAAACTTCTCATAAAATCAAATTTGAATAGGAATGGGTTGGTCGAATAGGGTGGAACGGTAGGCAAGTCGAGTAAATTTTTGGGAATCAACTTCATCTCATTTACACTAGACTAACAAACGCATTTTCTGGTATCTGTTTCTAAATGGTATAATAAGTTATGAGCATGTTACCACACTCCTATTGATTTTCTTGTCTTGCACATTCGAAGGCACACATTTCTCCTGTATACTACTGAACAAGTTCAACTTGGAAACCAATTAGATCAATCAAACCGTGAAGTTCAAGATCAGTTCTAAAGTGAAACATTCCGATCCACAGTACAATTTCTTAAGAAAGTCTGCTCAACTCAAGTTCGTAGCCATAGGTTAGTTTCCTTGACAGTGAAACCAACGACTGCACTTGTTTAACCAGCACGTCAAATCATCAGAATCAGAATGCAATGAAGTGGAATCATAATCGGCACATAAAATGGACATGGTATCTTAGATTGGAAAAATTAAAAATGGAAAGAAAAGGTTGAGAGACATGTACATGAAAGTCTAGACTCTTGATAAGCATACAACTGAACTTGCCACGGCCACACTTGACCATACACATCTTTCATTGTGTACTTCCAATCCCATGATCACAACACATCTGTATCCAATGTTCAAAAAACTCGGATCATGGCCAACGTTAGTTGTGCCATGTAGAACCTCCAACATTCATGTCAACGATTTCAGGCCAAAAGTGGCTCAAATAACTGAATTAACAAATTATCAATAAGTTTATGAATAAATTTGTCAAGTTAAAAAGTTTATGACTAAATCAATATCTATATAATAGGTTGAGCATTTTTTTTTTTTTTTGGTAATTTTCCAAAAGTAGTGCTAATGCTTCCACCCAACTTTAGTTTAATTTAGTGTTTTCAAATTAAATCCGGACCGGGCCAGTCAGTTTAATCGAATGGACTGCGAACCAGACTGTGATTTAGTCTGGTTTTGTCAATGGCCTAGACGGTCAAGAACCGATCAAATCCCGTGACACCAGTCAACCTGGTGGACCCGTCACCGGTTTGACCGGATCTTTGACTATGGCTGGGACTCATGTGTGAATTTAAGGGTGAGGAACAGGAGAACGGACCCCATGATCTCATGAAGGTAGAAGAGATATTTAGCCAATCAGCTAAGTGATCATTCCTATCTAACTAGATACCTAAGCATACTTAATATATGTCCCACACTTCTTTCGTTAAATGTTCAATTTATATTGACTTGGCGGCCGAATCAGTCGAGTTGGCTGACCCAATAGCCGGAGGCTATGCCAATTCTTTGACCAGTCCGAGTATAGAAACATTGGTCAAATCTTACTCATTTTTTCGTATGGCAAATGCTAAAAGTACACAGATATAGATTCAAAACATAAACAGAAAGAAATCCCAATGTAAGGAAGAATTCGATATGAAAAAGACCTCTAAACCATCACAACATTTATGTGAATTATCTATACATCAAATGAGATGCGATAAGTTAAGATTTAAAATATAATTCCTGTCATACTCTAATAAATTAGACTCTTTACTTGGGATTTTCAACATAACATTAGATTCAAGTTTTGGCTAGACTTGAAAATTCATGCTTTCTGTGTATTTTGTTGATCGTATCCCCCAAATCATCAATCTCAAGTGTTGTTTTGTATCTGAGTTTCATGAGAGATGAGGTATTAAAATATCTCATATTACTTATTTACAGGTTTTCAATTGGCCTAATATGCATGAAGTCACCTTCCACGTGATAGTTTAGGCTTTTAGATAAGATTGTTGTATATGTATTGACCAAGCTAAGAGGGGACTAGTGGTGGTTCACTCCATAGGTCCAAAAATTGCATAGACTTTCGAGTGAAAATTTAAAATATATATATATAGAACATAGTATGTATATGTTATTTACTAAAAACACTTAGTGGCCCCCCAACCTCAATTTCGCGGTCCCCCATTCTGCAAACATGACTTCAAGCTGGTTTCGCATATCAGGATTCACATTTAACAGCTTTGTTAGTAAATCATCCAATTATATGAATGGAGTGTTAAAATGTGAAACACATTTGTGTGCTCTGACAATATAATCCTTTGGATTTGATTTTTTGAAATATATATTTACAATTCTTATTAACCCTATCTTCATCAGCAATTTCCTTACTGAGCCAGAACATTACTAATACAAAAAGAAGTGACCATAATTGATCAAATAACACCGTACAAGTTTCTAAAGACAGCACAAACTAAAGTTAAAGCGAATTGAAAAGAAATATTCTTTTCTTGGCAAAGAAAATTTCTTTAATATGCCCTCCCTTTATGTTGTGTCTTTTACTTTTACTTTTTCTCTTTCCCAGAGGAGTGTTAAACAAGCATCATTCTCGGCGAGCCGAGCATATCATCTTCAATTAGAAGATACCAACGTTAATTTGGTAAGTTTAACAAGTTGGTATAATTGAGTCAATAAGATGTTAGTAAATCATTGACTAGTCGCTAAATTGGAAAACTCAAATGGAAATTGGTAGTTCCAAAAAAAAAAAAAAAAAAAAACATAAAAACAAACAAAATTAGTCATTTTAACACGCTAATGCCATACCAAAATAAATGTTTGCAATTGTTTGTAATTAGAAACAATCAATTAATATCGGTACTCCTCTAGAAATGTTAGTAAATTACTAACACGTGACAGGTCAAGCAAGTTGCCAATCAAATTTTTGTCACCCACAAAATTCGATAGTTGCCAACACTTTCATGAATTTACAGGTATAGAAATGATTTTGACACAATGGAACATTGGAATCATCCGTAATCATCCAATTAAACTATGTAGGATGTAGTTCAGATCCTCGTAGAGCTAGCGTAACATTCTCGCCTTAGCAAAAGCCATCCGACTCCTTCGTTCTTTAATACCGTTTAGACTTTATCATTCATTTATTTTCTTTTGTAGACTGGGGCACAGATGTGGCTTATGCATGCAATATTTAAGGGCGCGTTTGATAACGTTTCATTCCAATTTTTGGGAATAATTTTTAAACAGAAATGGTTTTTTTATTGTTTATGTTCCAAGGAACAATTTTTGAATATAAGAACGTATTTGGTAATTGCAAAAATTTATACTTCGTGAACAAAAATACGTTTAGTAAACTTGTATAATTTTTTTGTTTCTTTTAATTTTTTAATATTTTTATTTTATTTTTCCTTTTTTTTCTTCTTCTTTTTTTTCTTTATTTTTTCTTTCTTCCTTTTGGCCGGTCGCGTGGCCTCGGCCATGGCCGGCGACTAGCTGACGAGGGCCGACGGCCTCACCTAGCCACAGCAAGGCTCGCCAGCCCTTGACAACCGGTTGCCGACCATGGCCGAGGCTGGCGACCGGCCAAAGAAAAAGAAGAAAAAAAAGAAGAAGAAGGGTTTCCGGAAGTGTTCCCCGGAAACAAAAATAAATTTTTTTACTTCTTGTTTCTGTTCCAAAACTGTTTTAGGGAACAAAAAATCGATTTTTTGTTCTCAAGAACAAAAGTGTAAACAAACTTGTTTTTGTTCTTTTTTTTGTTCCCCGGAACAAAAGGCCATAAATTTTTGTTTTTAAGAACAAAACACAAATAAACAAACAGGCCATAACTTATACTAATTTGAACACAATTGGTGGAATTTGACCGAATAACCTGGATTCCTAAACTGAAAATCTCTCAATACACTAGCCAAGTGCGCCAATTTTGAGGCTTTTCACTTTATTCTATAAAAAAGAAATGGACAGCATGTGCAAAATCCATAATAACTTATGCAAAAATAAGAAGGAAAGAAAAACACATATCTCTCTATGTCATATGTTACCTATGTTCCCTTTATATATGCATTAATTCAGCACCATTTCTTTTAACAGTGCAAACAATACTTTCTCATTGTTTGCGTAATCTTAGAGCGCGTTTGGTAACGATTCTGTTCCCAAGAAGAGATTTTGATATGAAATTATTCTTTTTGATTCTATTTCCAAGAACAATTTCTAAGCATTATAAGCCGTTTGGTAATTGTCCAAATTTTTTTATTTTGGAATAGAGTTGTGTTTCACCGAGTTCATTGATTCTGTTCCAAATCAATTTCTTTTAATTTTTAAATAATTTTGTTTACTTTTTTTTCTTCTTTTTTTTCCTCTTTCTCCTATTCTTCTTCTTCTTCCGGTCGGCCGCCAATTTGTCGACCGCCGACGAGGGCCGGCGACCACACGGAGCGTCGCCGGCCCTCGTAAGGCGGGCCACCTCACCGGAGCGTCGCTAGCCCTCGGCAAAGCCGACGACCTCACCGAGCGTCGCCGCCCTTGGCAAGGCCAGCCCTCGTCGGCCGAGCCTCGCCAGCAACTGGGCGAGGCTCGCCCAACCCCGCTGAGGCTCGACCTCGCAAGATTTGGCAAGGCCTCGCCTTGCCGGTGACTAGGCCAACCTCACCGAGGCTGGCCAAGCGTGCCCGCCTCGCCGTGGCCAGCAGCCTTGCCGGGCCGCGAGCCTCGCCGGGCTAGGCAAGCCTTTGCCTCACCGATGGCCGGGCTTGCCTCCGACGAGCTCGTTGGACCTCACCCTGGCCTGGTGAGCTCGTCGAACCAGTTCCGACAATTGGTGGCGGCGACGTACGGTGGTGGACGGTGGCAGCGGGATGGCGGTCAATGAATAAGAAGAAAATAAAATAAGAAGAAGAGAAAATAGAATAATAAAAAGAGTTGATTTTTTATTCTTAGATTTGTTCTCGGAATAAGAATCAACTTTTTTTTTTATTCTTGATTTTGTTTCAAATCAACTTTTGGGAACAAAAAAAATAGAAATTTGTTCCCGGGAACAAAAAATCAGAATCGAGTATTGTTTGTATGGTTACCAAATAGCCCCTTAACATACCTTCATTTGGAGAAACAAATATTGGGGTCCTCGCAATTTCGTTATTCGCACTTTAGTCCCTATAATGTGATATTTAATGCCTAAACTTTCATGATAATGTAATTTTGCCGCCTGGGTATTTTTTTTTTTTTTTTGGCAGACCGCTACTTGGCATTGATGTGAAGCCAAAAATGGTGTCAATTCTATTCTTCTAACGTAACCAAGCTAAATCACAATCTAAAATGATAGATAGTCTTATTTGACTATAAAAGCACTTTACAATATATTTATATATTAGTAGAAAAGGGTGGGAAGCGAACTAAAAATTGTCAGACTTTAAAGACTGAATGCACTTTACCAATAAGTTCTAATAAAGATTTAATATTCTCTGACATCACCGGTAAAAGAAAATCATTTCTACATAATATATTTGATGCAGGTGCACAAGATACTATTCTTTAAGGAGCCACGCTCACGTAATCTTCCCTTTGAATTTTGCTTTTTCATTTTAATAAAGCCATTGATTCCATACTTCAAGAAAATCCCTCTCTTGTCTCTATGCCTCTCTCTCTCTCTCTCTCTCTCTCTCAGAAGCTGAATAGCCTAGTGAAATCATCAGCTCTAGAACATGAGGAAACTGATCGAAACAAGCCAAAAGACGATGGCGGTGGCAACAATGACAATCTACATCACAAAGGGCTTCATGCGGTTCCTCGAAACCGCTAAGAGAAGGCTTTAACGTTTCGTGCTCCTGGTTGTCTTCACTGCCTTCTTTGCTCTTTTCCTTCGCCTCGTGCGGCCACCGCTGCAATAGCGGCACGTTCTGCTTGTTATCTTCACAGTTTACACGCTCTCGACTTACATACTAACCTACACTTTAAGCCTCACCCACAAAGTTTCATTTCTGCAATGATTTTGTTTTATAGAATCATGAGCGTGGAGACTTGATTATCTACAGGCTCAAGAAACACTTTGCATGGCCCATCACCCTTCTCACTTGATTGTGGTTAATGAAGTCTATTTGATGTGGCATTTGTTTAACTTAAAGATGTGGAAAGATGTGCTAGTTTTTGAGTCAATTTGATGAGTTCAATTGATATTGGCTTGGATGATGAGGTATGTGCTTTGATTCATTTTTTACATTGCCTAATAGCTGGAGCAGTACCATTGTTGCTTTTAGTACTTCCTCTTGGTCAAGAATTTGGCGTTTGATGAGGTTCACAATCTGATTCTGAGTGAGAATAACCATTAAAGAGAATCCAGTGAACCCATGTTTATCGGTTTAATAGGAGAAAATAGAGAGAGAATGCGTTGATACGAGTACAATGAATATGTATAGATGTAGTCAGCCTAAATAATACACTTGTCTATTGAAACTATGGTAAAATGGAGCATCTTAGAAGGAATGGCCTAAAGTTAAGAAACCAAAAGGTAGTTGTAAATATTGCCGCAACAGCTAATTGTAAATAGAATAGTGCAAATTTATCTTGTGTATCACTGAGAATTCATCATTTGACATATGGTTGTTAGATTATGATTAATCTTTTCATGCTATTTCAAATTGAAATTGGCTTACTATTTGCAATGCCTAGATAGTGGTAAAGTGCAGTAGTGAAACAATAATGAGTGTAATGTTGTCGGCAATGCCACAATTAAAATGAATGACAATATGATGAGGATATTGATTGATGTGAGACAAATTCTAGAGTGGAAAGAAGAACCAATTTCCTTTAGTCCTCCGGATTTATCTAGGTCTTGGTTCACTTCAAATTTGAGATGCCATAATGATAATGAAAGGAATCAAGCATAGTAAGCAGTATGAGCTCTAAGAAGAGAAAGTGATGGAGTTTACCACTAAGATGTCAAATGCATCAATTTAAAAGCAGGAATTGTGACATATGCGTATGGGACACATTGGTGAGAGAAGCCTAAAAGTTCAAAGTGGGAGGAATCTATCGTATGGTAATGTGGTTAAGAAGCTGAATGTATATGGGTATGGGTGTTATAATTAGAGCAAACAACAGAAACTACAATTTAGTAGAACTATCAGAAACCAAGGAGATTGCAAAGTTACTCCAATGTTCGCAAGATTTATACTAATAGTTGTGGATAACTACTTAAAGAAAACCCTAGTGTTGGTGCTATGGCACTAGTTTGATGCTATTTTCAAGATCATGTGGTTTAAGGCTTCGACTGAAATGGAGACTTGTCAAAAGATCAAACATGTGTAGACTGACAATGACATGGAATTCTATTTGAAGCTTTTAAATGAATTTTTACAGAGAGGAAGTCATAGTGAGACATTGTACTAGTGCTATTGAACCTCAATAGGTCACAAAGTTGATGATCAAAATGCTTTTGGAGACTTCCCATGAAATGCACATTACTGTTGATATGGCTTGGAGATTTCTGTCGGATGCGCTTTGTGTGATGAGCTACATGGTGAATAGATCCTCATAGATTGCAATCAAATGTCAAGTATCATCAGGTAATGTTATCGATTATTATGTTCTTAGAATACTTAATTCCCATATTATGTTCAAATGAGTGCTATAAGCTTGATAGGTACCCATTATGACAATATATTTTGTCGTATTTTGAAAGCAACAAGATATCAACAAATTGATTTTAAAAAATGGTTATATGAGGTGCAAGCCCATGATTAACAAATCAATTATATAAATATTAATTATATTTGTGCTAAATATGATGCTTACTAAGAGTAGACATGATATACTTGACATATATATAGAATTAGAGGATTAAAAGAATTATCCGTTGTCATGTAAACAGAATAATATTACATGCTTCACAGACAACTGAATATAAAAAATAAAAACAACTAATAGCAAATCAATAGAAAAAGAGTTATCCATTATTACAAAAAAGTCCATAGAACGGGGGAAAAAAAGCATCAGAGCGCTATATTACACGGTTCAGCGTATTTTACAAGCAAATAAATATGAGTAAGTCCGTAGTTATGGACTACTCTTTTGATTAGAACTCTAAATTTGGTAAAATTCCAATACTCTGTAGTTGATGAGAACAAACTTCTATTATTTGTATGATTTATACCACTAGACAATTGATAAGACAAAGTAAGTCTATAACGTATGGAAACACAATTGACAAAGCATTATGCCCTATTTGACAAAATGATATTAAAATATTGATTAAAAATTACATAAAATGATGGTCCATATTTAACAGATAAATGAAGTAAACATGATCAAAGTAAGATGATAACACATATTTTACGTACATAAGAATATTACAAATTAATAATTTATTTACTGATTAACACAAGTATTTTATTGAATAAAAAATTACTTTACAAGGACTCTATGACATGATGGTGCATATTTCATATATATAAAATGTTGAGGATCGATTAAAAAAAAAAATATATGTAGTATGAATGATACCCTCTGTTCCGACCCCAAAAGAAAAATGATGCCCTCTGTTTGATAAATTAAGGACGTTAAACGATAATAAATAAATTAAAAAGTTTATCGCTAAGGAATTATAGGTCAAATCTTACAAATAATGAATATTAAAGAATCAATAAATGGAATTATATTTAAATAAAAAAGAATACATGATTACAAAATTATAGTATATTTTTAAAGCGTCTTCATGATTAAATATGATAAAAGCATAATGAATGATTCCCTTATGATTCAATGCAAAATCAGAGATCACTCTTACCGTTTTGCAATTTAGATGCTTTTAAAAGAGTTTGATAATACAGAGATACATAATATAAAACAATTTTCACAAATAAATGAAGTTGGACGATCCTTAGAAAAACCATATATAACATGTCAGTCCATATCCAACGAATAGATGGCTTTAGAGAATAATTATATGTCATTTTTATTTTGAAAAAACAAAAATAAATTTTTGAATATGAAAAGCTGTAATTAAGTAATTTTTTTTAGAATTAAAATATATTTTTAACATACAATTTCCCAAATTCATAAATAAATATGATTAATTAATCATTAGTGATGACTCTTATGATTATATGCATAATTATAGATAGCGTTTAATATTTATATTTGAAAATTGCATGTCACCAAGCATCTAAAACAATATTAAGAGCCCATTACTTTAAATTTTTAAGTTATTCATATATGTTAAATGAATTAACAAATGTTATTTATATCACTTAATAGTTGATGAAGATAATTCTTGTCGCCTTACAATTGAAGAGAGTTAGAGTAAGTTTTGAAAGAGCTTTCGAACGAGTTTTTGTATTATATGTGTTTTGATTAGGTCTTGAGAGAATTCACACCATAAAGTACATTTTAATAAACACATACTTTACAAATAAATGTATGCCGTAAATGATAAAAACAAAAATGAATAGAAGATCAAAACAAGAGTTGCCTATGATTTGAAAAAATATATAAAGAAAAATTTATATGCCTAGATATTGCTTCTAAGAAAATAAAGATGGGTACATATTAGACTGGCATCAAATAAATTTAACTACATTTAGTAATGATAACTGAAACTTCACGTTAATTTCATCAGGGGTGTTACTTCTTTAAAAGAAAGTCAAATAAATGGGTATGTGCTCGGATCCATTAAACCTAAAAAAAAAAAAAAAAGGCAAGTTTGATGGACTTCATAGAGCACTCAAGATAATATCGTTAGACATTCCGTGTACCCATAGAGTTGGTCAATTAAAAGATATATACAATCATCTATTGGTGTTGTTTAACCCATTTAGCTAATCTAAAACATTTTTTTAATAGCAGCAAAAAGTTCAAAATATTATCTGCATTATACTTCAAGATATATCTTATGTAACTTCTAAACAATATCTTATGTTCCTTTTGATTTTTTAACATTTTTTTATAGAGATATTATAGTATTTTGCCTTCAATATATCACTTTTGTGACCTGAATGTCTATATAAGATTCTAGATATATAACATAGATAAAAAATAATAATAATATTAACCAATAATTATGATACAACCATAGTAAGATTTGAAAAGTTGGAAAACTAACCAGAAGCATCAATAAATGCCAAATATATTAACAACCAACTGTTACTGTTAACAATGAAATTTTCACCAAAAATAATATGGAAGGAATGACGAGAATATTCTTATTTTGAAAATAAATTAGGGGAATAATACATATGCATTCTTGGGAAAGAAATATAGTGAATTTCTTTGAAATACAAATTGGATGTTACAAATTTTTGTGAGATATACAATAGTTCTCTTTGTGATGCATTGTGACAAATGACGAGATATCCATCAATTATTGTCAAAATGAAAAGATAAAATAAAATGGTTACCAAAAAGAAAAGGAGAATTTCCATAAAAGAAGTAAATTATACTATATGGAATTGGAAGTTGATCTTATTGGAAATCAATTCTAATTCTCTATAAATTGAGAGGAGCAAAAACAATTTAAATCTTAGGAACATTCTAGACGAATTAACTTGCTAGCTTTTTCAACACCAAAACGATCACACAAAATGAAGATATCAATAAATTGAAGAATTCTATTATTTATGCTTTCAATGTTTCCAATTGATTCATATTTATTTTAAGTGTTCGAATCGATACCTTGAGTCAATAGATAATGCAATCTTATATCTCATATATTCTTTTAATATGAGGATAAATCTGCTTGATAGGGTTCATTTTCACTATATATATTATGTAGATTTAGATGCAAATTTGATTGATGTGAATATTATTTCACGTTGGAACTAATATTTAAGAAATATAATCTTAGCGTTGCTAGTCTACTTAAAAAGCAAACTAAAAGCAAAAGGCCTCATATATTCCGTTCCGACAGGGTGGAAACAAAGAAGTACGGAGGTTTTTGCTTTCTTTCTTTGCAAGAGGCCTTGTGTGCTTTTTTTTTAATCTCAAGGGAGACAAAAGTGAGCAAATCGAAAGGAAAATTCTTTTCTTGGCAGAGAAAAAAAGTTCTTGCACTCCCTTGCTTTCCTAAAGAGTGTGACTCATGCATAACGTAGATGCAGATTGCAGAGCAAGCGTCTTAATATATTGTTTTCTTTCCTTTTTCTTTCGGGGTAATGACCCGGGGGTCCCAAACTTTTTTTTTCCCAATATTATGAATATATATATTTGTCTATTTTAATTTATGAGCTTTCAAGAATCCGCATATTATAGTCTTTCTGTTAAGCATTACGTCACATGCACTTCTTTACGTGGACTGCTGCCATGTCAGTATTTATTGGCTAAAATGATAATGTCTTTATTGCCCTGTTCAGTCAGCAAATTTTCTTTCCTTCCTTTTAGGGCCAAAATAATGAGACATATTTCTATTGTATAGGTTATATACATATATAAGCAGCGTGCATGCTAGCATGAAAAATCTATTATTGCCATGTTAGCTGACGGTGTTATAAGTTTTAACGGAAGGACCACATTGATTGGATTTTTAGAAATTCAAGACCTAGAGTAAAAAAGAAAAGGTTAAGAGATCATATTGAATATTAAAGAAATTCAAAAATGGCCCATATTATTATCCTTTTGTTTCTATGGAAGCATAATCCTCATAGACTAGCTAATTGTAGTGCTCTCACCTCAGTAAAATTGAATCCTAGAGCAAAGTCTACAACATTACAGGAAACTATGTCATATACAATGAGCTCTCACAACCCGCTCAATGGGTTCTTCATGTCTCAATGGCAATAATACTTCTACTTTTAGCTATGTAAAGTAATTTGTTTCGACGTAGCACATTATGCATTCGAGTCATAGAATCTTCCAATGTAGTAATCTTGTGAGAGACGTTTGCCATCAAACCTTACTTGATGCACAAGGATCGAGTAGTTTAATTCCTATGATTGTGCAAATTATCCAAGACAAATTCGGATGCCCCACATTATTAAAAGAAAAAAACGACATTCTCGTTTTAGTCCCTGGCATCCCTACTCTATAAGAACTAATATTTAGTCCTCAAATTTTATCTGAGTTACTTGGCCTGGTTGGCATTGCAATCCGTCGCAATGTTTACATTTCTTTGTGTTTTCCTTGTCTCCTTTCCCTTGGACCTCCCAAAGGCCACCGATTCGCTAGCGGTTCATGTCCATCAAGATGTTTTCAGTACTCTAGCATAATCAAACTCTGTCCCAAAAATTCTACCGTTTGTTTCTCCAATTAGAAGCTGAATAACCCGCGAAATAATCAGTATTGACCATGAGGAATTTGATGGAAATGAACCAAACGACGGGGACGGGGTCGGTCACAATCACAAACTGCAATGTCACGATGGACAACATGGAGTCCCTGAAAACTCCCATGGGGATGCTTTTGCAGATTGAGCTCCTAGCCATCTTCACCGCTTTCTTGCTCTTATTCCTCGCCATCTTCGGCTCGTGGCGACGTCGCTGCAACAACAAGACGTTCCGGCTTGTCATTTTCACGGCCTACACTCTCTCAACCTACGTACTCACCTACGCTCTAGGCCTCATGCACGATGCTCCGTCGCGCAACGAATTATTCCCCGTCTGGGCAATGTTCCTGATGGTCGCCCTTGGGAGCGCCGATTCTATCTCTGCATACAGTCTTGAGGACAACGAGCAGTGGAAGAGCTACAATTGGCAGCTCGTGATCAAATCGATTTGGTTGTTCTTGTTGATAGACCTATACTTCCGCGATAGGTCCAACGAGATGAAGGCGACCGAGTGCCTCTTCCTCGTCTTGGCCGTGAAATATGACGAGAGGGCTCAGGCCTTGTTGGCGGCGAGCCGGCACTCTTTGGAGAGGAATTCAAAAGTGGTTGCTGATTATATGAGCCGGGAGCACGAAAGTGGGGGCGCTTTGAGTGGTGAAGTTGATCCGCTTACAATGACAGGGTATACGTATTTTATGAGGGGTGAAGAGGAGAGATGGGTGAATACCTTCGTTCGTGCTAAGCGATTTATCAAGAGGTGGTGTCTAGGGAAGAAGAAGGCCGCGCCAGAACGGGACTACCGGATGCCATTGAAGAAAGACAAATTGATCACCATTGAAAAGGTATATCTACAACAGCTGATTATTTTTATTTTTCTGAGCTTTGATTTAGTAAGGATTTTCTCCTCATGTAAAAAATTTACAAAAAATAATATAAAATCCGCAAAATCATCTTGGTTAGTTGTGAAAAGCATAACAGTGCTTTATATATATATATAGATTTTTCTTAGCTTCGATTTAGTAAGGATTAAAAATAAACAAAATAAAATCATCTCAAGTGGTTATGAAAAAGTACAACAAAATGATGACACTATATTTTGGATGTCATGTTATGGGTAGCCTTGCCTTGTATTGGGCCGCAAAATACAATCTTGTTGGGAAAATAAATTTTGGTTGGAAAATTTAGAGTGGGCTACTATCCATCTCGCCGATTGAAGTTTCAACCAGTCCCTAGTCCGCTTTGCTTTTGGAGTGTTATGCTATATAATTTGGAAGGAGCATAACAACATTATTTTTTAGAATCAGACCCTCTTCATTCTGAATCAATCCCTCTTCATTCCGGCTATGAAGATGCATTTGTATAAGGCTATTAAAGATAAGGCTCTTACTTTCAAACATGTTCTTGATACTTCTAGGAACAGAAGATTACAACGTAGCTAGGGTATCCATTCGTCTATCTTTGATTGACTTCAGTGGCCCCGTCTGTTTGGGCTTGGTTTTTGTTGCATTGTTCGCCTCTTATATTCTCCTTGGAACCACGGCACCCTGACACTCTTCTTTATCCTTTGGTCTTCTTGAGTGTCTGCTTAGTGTTGGTGCCGGGCCTCCTTTTTGTAAATCTGATTGGCAAAGTCTATACCATACTTACTTTTACCAAAAAAAAAAAAAAAAAAACAATAAAAATGATGACACTATGTTTTATTAGAGACATGATTCCACAGGGTAGATTAAAATAAGTCATTCATCATTTACGAGGATCCTTTATCTTGCAAAGTATCTCACCGAATCTCAATTATTATTGCACTGAGGGACATATTTCAAGAGTAATCTCTTTCACATAAATCTATGGTTAGGACTACCGAAACACTAAAGGAGAACATAAACTAGGGTACCCACCTTGCGTTGGACTCGTTGGTTCGCGCTTTGCCCCCTCATCCGGGAGGCGAGAGGTTCGAAACTTCACACCCCCATTGTGCGACTTAAGTGGGGTGCCGTGGGAGGTGGATTCCTGTGCTAGTGCCCCCCCGAGTTTACGTCGCCGGTTGCTAGCTGTACGGTGGTTCTCGAGTCATAAAAAAAAAAAATCATAAACAAGGGTACAGTATGTGCTTGTGTCAACTCTCTATCAATTTGTAACTCACATTACTTCTAAGTTCTTTATCTCAGCATACTTCATTTATTACACTTAGGTGATTAAATTCCATTTGGCCTATTGTTAGTCTAACACAAAAGTTTAAATTTGATAGAGGAAGAGTAAATTTATATAAGGCATGTTGTAATTAAGTACTTAAGTGATGTGGGATTACAATTACTACTCCCCCTTCCATATAAGCCAACCCCTTAAACGTGTATGACTTAGCTTGTTATTTGTGAAATGGACACATCTACTATTTTGGTTAGCTAGTTGTTGTAAATTTTATCGAGAGTAATAAGTTTAAGAAGGAAGTGCCAGGACTTGAACTATTGACTTATGTTTTGATACGATGTTAGTATTGGTTAAACGGTTAGGTGGAGAAAGACTGCATATAACAAAACAAATTATAACCACGTTATGGCCATAAACTTAAATGTGAAGTTCAATTCCCCACTCAGGTGTGGAAGTGTGAAGAGTGGCTCTTAAGCTCACAAGGAGGGGACCCCCACAACGAGCTCAAAGACATATGCCTCTCTTTTGCACTCTTCAAGCTCCTCCGTTTGAGATATGCTGGCTATCCATTGCCCCAACAGGCTCACGAGAATGCACGGAAGTTGATTCACGATGGATTGCTCTCACAAATTCACGATGAATTGCTCCCACATGAAGACGATTGCAAGCGAGCGTTTCGAGTCGTTGAGGTCGAGCTCACATTCCTTTTCGATTATTTTTACACAAAGTATGGTATCATATTCCGGCCCGGCCGGTTGCTAATCAAATTGATGGAGTTTATGAGTGTTGTTATGGGCATATGGGCTACGACATCCCTCTTGAAGGATTATAAGAGACTTAACAATAACTGTCAACTAGTCACTATGCCAAATGGGTTGACTGTTGATGAACTTGTGACTAGTTTGATGATAATCTCGTTCATCTTCATGGAGCTCATGCAGTTCATCTTCATGGGTTTCTTGGAATGGACCAAAGTGATATTGATCTGCAAGTATGTGCAGAATAAGTCATGGCAAGGGAATTTGCAGATTGAGAGGATGATCAGAGCAATATGTAGGGTCCACTTGCTCAAGCCTTGGGAGCGAAAGCTTCATCAATACTCATTCCTCAAGTCGTACTCCTATAAACCTTTCAGGTTATTGAACAACGAGTCTTTGGCGGCCTACATTGATCAAACCAAGGATGGCCAGAGACAAAGCAGCCCAATCAAATTGCCTAAAGAAGTGAAGCAAGCGGTGTTTCATGCTCTGAAATTTAAAAGCAATACTTAATTGGAGAATGGACAGGCCTCACCGAGGAGAATAATGTGTTCGAGAAGCATGTCGTGGGCATGTCTTCCTAAGACACAAACTCAAGTCATAATGGTCTGGCACATCGCCACTAGCTTCTGCGAGCACCAACCGCTAGTAAGATCAGACTCATCGATAAGTTCAAACTCCCCACGATCGAGGAATATTTTAGTGGCGATTAGCTTATCCAAGTATCTGGCTTATTTGCTTGTTTTCGCTCCACGGCTATTGCCAGATCACCCTTACGTTGCAGAGTATGTGTTCGATCAGGTGGTCATCGAAGCTAGGTACTTCTTTGAGGGATGCAAGAATTTGAAGGACCGGGTTACAAGGATGAAGAGGATGGGCAGTGATAATTCTATGCTTGATAAAAAAATTATTGAACAGGGTGTTGAGCTCGGGAATCGGCTAGTGAATGATATTAAAGACAAGGAAATGATTTGGAAGATTCTAGCCGACTTTTGGGTGGAATTATTGTTGTATGTGGCGCCTTCAGACGATACGAAAGCACATGTGGAGCATTTGGCTAAAGGAGGCGAGTTTGTGACTCACTTGTGGGCTTTGCTCTCTCACGCAGGGATCCAAAGAGATCATTCCAGTGTTTGATAGTATCAGTTCCAAGTTACCGGTGATTGCTATAATGAATGTTTGCTTATGTATGATTCATGTGGATCTTGCGCTAGTTAATTGTGCAATGTATTTGGTTACATCGCTTGCATTTCTTACTATGCATTATACGTAATCCTCGCTTCGTATGTATTTCTCAAAAACATCCTATTTTTGGTTTAGTAATAATAATCCAAGGGATGGATTCACCTAGAGGTCATTCCAAAGTGATAGCAAAATACACATGTTGGAATTCCTTGGAATATCCATGAAAGTTCTTTGCCAAAGATGGTTCTTGTAAATAAGATTATGTAATAAATTTTATTGAACTCTAAATTTTGACAACTCGTTTAATCATTCATTAATCCCATAAAAAAAATTAGGGATTAATTTTTAACCCCTAGCAAAAATAATTTTCATTAAATTGCACGACATATAGACATTACAAGCATTTGCATTGACAGTAATAGAAGTTTTTAAAGAAAAACTAAAAAGGAAAGAAAAAGAAAAAAAATAATTAAGGACATTAATTGAAAAAAAAAAAGACGAAAGAAAAGAAAAGGGGAAAAGCGAGACCGGGCTGGGGGCGGATCGGCTCGGCCTCTTTCATTTCCTTTTTCTTTCTCTTCGCCTGGGCGGCCCACCTTTCCTTTATTTTACCCAAGACTGGCCCAGCCTTCTCTTTCTCTTGCTCTCCCTCTCTTTCCCTAACGCGTTCTGTAGAAAAGAGAACAACGTACGCGAACAAAAGGACAACATAGAGGAGACAAGGCAGAGCGGAGGGCGTCGCGCCAGGGTGGGGACCTCCTCGTCTTAAAACGCTCGTCCCATTCAACCCCTGCTTTGCCATGTTCCGAGTAAGACGTGGAGACTCGTTGTCTGCGGTTCATGCTTGTGACAAGCCTGAATAAGTTGGTTGCGTTGGTTCCGAACATTGCTTGCCGATTTCCTTTAAATCTGGCCGTAAGTTCGAGTCCCGTGTGGGTCAATACCTTCGTCTCAATCCATGCCAACTACGTGTTCGATGAAATACATAAGCTAGGTCCATGATCATCAGCTTGCATTATCCATTGTTAGAGAAAAGCAAATATATCAAATTTTAGACATTCTTTGTTCAAAACACTGACCACTTGGCACATTCGTTTCCTTCCACTCATCGTTGACTTGATTTTTACCATATCCGAGCATCTTACCAAACATCCGTCTTTGCCATTGTGGGCGCTCTATGTGGCTCAATGCTAATGGACAGTGATTCTTTACGAGAAATACGGTCTTTAAATCATTGATACAAATGAGGATTTTAGGTAAAAACTCAAGCTAGCCTCATCTCAACTTTCTCATTCACATCCTGTGCGTATTTGTTCTGCCTGGTTTTTGTTTAAAAAAAAAAAATGTTTGATTGCTCATAGCGGCGCTTGGAAGAGATGGTTAATGGCATTGTCTGTGGATGGTGGTGCGTGGTGGTTGCATATAGCTTGTGGTTGTGCACGGGTTACTTTTAACTTGAAGCTTGAACGTGTTAAGTATGCAAGTTTCTGGAGGTTCTCAGTTCACCGGGGAAGAAGCTGCGGGTGTGCATTGGGGTCTGAAAGACCATGTTGAGATGGCTAGAGTGGTGAGTTATGGGCTTATTAAGCCGTAGGTTTAATGCGAGTAGGCTTGAGTGTTGAAGTTGAGTTGGGTTTGATTTATTTTAGGTATTTTCCAAGCTGGGCTAGGAACAGTTTTGAAAGAAAAGAGGTTTTAGTATGGGCTGGGTTTATTTTAATGGAATGGGCTAAAGAATTTGAGAGGGCTTGATACACGAGGCCCTGATTTAGTTCCCCGGCCAGCTTCATAAGACGAGTCGCTGCCCACATCCCTAATTCGGGAATTAAAACTTTTTAAAAGAGTTTTTTTAAAAAAAAAGATAAAAATTCGAATATATTTGAAAAAATTAATATATATATATATATAGAAAAATGCTTGGAAAGAGGTCTTCATGAATTTTTTTTTTTTTTTAGCAATAGATTTAGTTTAGTTTCACTTGACTAGTATACATGTAGCTTAGTCCTAGCATAATATCCTTTAGAAAGAAATTGAATATAATTTGATTTTAACTTATGGGGGATTATATCCTAGGGCTTATACCATGGCCGTGTAAATTATTTGTCCGACTTGTATTAGGCTTTCTTTTTCACGTTTACTTTAAAGTCATTTCAATACTTGGATGTTTAGGGCATGTTTGTTTAAATGTGTTTCTGTTTTTGGAAAACAAATTATCGTTCTTTTGTTCCGGAAAACAAAAAAAGAATAAAAATCGCGTTTGTTGATTTTTTGTTCTCGGAATAGATTTGGAATATAAACAATAAGTAAAATAAACTTATTTCTTGTTTCCAGGAACACTTCTAAGAAACACTTTTTTTTTTCTTTTCTTTTTCTTCTTCTTCCTTTTGCCAGTCACTGGCCTTAGCCATGGCCGGCGACCTCGCCAAAGCATTGCCGGCCCCCAAGAGAGGCCGAGCCACAGTGAGGCTCGTCGGCCCAAGCCTCGCCGTGGCTTGTCGTGGTCGCGCGAGGCTCGGCCTCACTAGGCCATCTTTTGGCCAGGGCCTAGCAATCCCGACATACCCTCCCCCTTCACCGCTAGCCCTTCCGGCGGTGGCGGTGAGGGCTCGGCCCTCAACCGCCTCCCCCTTCTTTTTTAAATTTTGTTTTTTAATATTTTTATTTTTATTTTTAAATGTTTTAAATAAAATTAGTTTTAATTTTAATTTTATTAATTTTTATATTAATTTTTTTCCACGTTAGCACCAAAATGACGCCATTTTTGTATTGTCTAGCCACATCAACGTGCAAAACGACATTGTTTTGCACTTCCTTCGCCAAAAAATCGCAACGTCAGCATTTTGACCGGATTTTTGCAAGAGTGGTACTTAAATGATCAATTTTGCTATGATTTTAGCATTTAAATATCACTTTTCAAACTTTTGGCACTTAAGTGTCCCTCCTTGCCAAGTTTTGGCACTTAGGGTGTACTTCTACCTCTTCATCCATCCTACTTTGTTTATGTATGATAGAAATAGCCCTTCAAGGGAAGATCGAACTTTGGGCTTGGCTGTGGCTTCTAAAGCTCTTTCCTTAGAACCTTTACTTTATCCCACGATTTCACTTCGACCGCAACTTTCAAGTTGGCCTTCCATGGCAACACTACCATCACGAACTTCTTAAACAAAGGGTTGTTACGAATGTCGACACCAAAATTTTTTTGAAGCTCATAATAGCAAATCCGGTGATCATCTTCAAGATCAGTTCCGTTTGCAAATAGCATCCCCCATTCAAGAGGGACATCTTTTAGGAATCAGACTACCTCTCTAAAGGGTTTCACAGGATCGTTCATGTTAACTTTTATGTGAAGCTACATTTCGGATGGTGGCATTCCTATGCTAAGTTCAATTTTAATGGATGGAAGTGACTCTGGCACAAAGATGACCTAAATGTGGGAATGATTGAGGATGTCGCAACCTCGACATTGAGCTCGTCTTCAAGAACCTCACTGTTGAAAACAAAAGTTTGGCCATAGACGGATTTTTCATGTTATTTTTTATCTCTTTTTAATCTCTAGGAATGTATCATCATAACCAATTTCAATGCAGAAAGGTCTTCCTTCCTGGGGCTCAAAGAAACGTGAAAATGTGATTTGAAGAAGAGCTCAGTTCTTATGCTTATTGTCATAAGATTGAGTGAATGTCTTAGAAGTGGAATGGATATAAATATATATGGAAAGAAAATCCAATTACTAGGGTTCATGATCTTTAACATATCTGAGACATTTACACTAGGAAGGGACTGCTAATTGATAAAGGAAAATTATAAATAAGGGCATAAAGTGGGAGCATTTTTTCAAAATAGAATTCAAAAGCAATCTTATTTCAAATAAATTATGAAGTGATGGAGCTAGTTTTAAATAAGGATCTAAATTTGCCTACTGATGAGTACTTAATTTTTCCGGCGGCCGAAACTGCGCAATTTTGTCCCAAACAAAATATGGACAAAGATCAAAACGAAAAAAGAAAAACTGGAAAACCAAAAAAGAAAAGAAAAAGGAAGTCTCAAACCAGAAGAGAGAGAGAGATTGCAGATGGTGGGGGCGTGCGTCATGGCCGGTTGGATTTTCTCGGCGAGAGCAGTTGACCCTCGGTGAGGGTTGACTGATGCTCGGCTTCATGACAGAGCTTGTCCACGAATCTGGGCTGGCGGAGCTCGATGTCGGGCCTCTCCGGACTCTTCCCGCCGGACGCCATGGTGGAGGTCGAGATCGGTGAAGAGCAGGATGAAACGCATTAGAAGGCTTAACGCTTCTTGAATACACGTCGCATCTTCGTTTTCTCAATTTTTTTTGCAAGGAATTGTGCTCTGGATTTTTCTGGGTTAAATATTTATGGAAACACTTTTGATCATGGATTGATTTTGATTTTTTGATCCGCCCAAGTCGGAATCTTGTTAATGGATTCAAACACGTCGATGAACCCGATCACCCGATTGCCGATGCACCGCCGGCTTCTAGTAGCTTAGGGGTGCAATCTCCCGAAGGTAGGGAAACTCTGATTCTATTCTTAGCTACGTAAGTGAGATGCATGTTGCAGGATTGCTTGGCCGCTCTCCAGGCCGAAGGAAAAAGTCAGCATCATGCCCTTTGCTAGACGGATACCCATGTTTCGACAGTTGGAAAAATCAAGAGTCGCTTGTTTGTGAAAATTTGGCCGGCTAGTAAGATCAAGCCCTTATTTGAAACTGATTCAATCATTTCAGACATTTATATGAAACAAAGTACACTTTAGACATTTTAGCCTTTTTTCAGCTTTTTAATCTCATCTAAATACATTTAAAGGGAAAAAAATAACAAAAATACTATATATGAGAGTGAAAATAATTTTAAAATGCTACGTTAGTATTTTCAGTTAACCAAATTAACAGTATTGATGAAAGGATTTGATTACACTTTTTGAAAATTTTAGAATTTAATTGTACTTTCATGATAAGTTTTAGGATTTTTTATAGATTTTTTATGATTAAAATACTAATAAAAGTGGGACTCTCTTTTTTCTTCGTTTCTTCTAGTGTTCTCTATTGACTCATCCGGAGGAGTTTCTCGCCCTTCTATGGTGACGGAGAAGAGAAGTCTCAATCAACTTGGACAGCTCGTGCAAGGCTCCAAAAGAAGGCAGGTTGTGAATTTTCTATACGTGAAGAAAAATTGAGGCTCCTCTGCGCATTAGTCAAAAAGCAACCTCTCGTTTGTCTTAGATGAAAACGCGTGCAGCCAAATCCTCTAGATCAACGAGATGACCTTCGTAAATTTTGATAAGGTATTGTCAATGGTTCAATTGATCCGGTTCCTTACTTAAAATTAGAAACTAGATAGGTCATTTTAGCTTTCAAAAATTGAGAACTAAGAACCAGATCGATTACCACAGAAACCACTCCTAATTGGCCAATTCTAATCCAGTTCGATTTTCAAATTGGACCAAGACCGTTATACATCCCTATTTTATAGTACTTGTTTTTCGATATTATAATAAGCTATGAACAAGTTACCTCACTCTTGTTAATCTTCCTCTTCTTGAACATTCGAAGGCACACGTTTCTCGTGAAGGCTATGAGCCCGTTTAACTTGAATAAATCAAACCGTTTAGTTTAAGAGCAGTTCCAAGGTGAAACTGCCCGATTTCTTGAAAGGCCGGCAGCTCCGCTCAAGTTCATAACCACATGTGACTTCCTAGACAGCGAAACCAACCGCATACTTCACAAGTGCCAAGTAGACTGTACTAGACCAATTGATTGACTGATTGACACATATCTAGGGAGAGGGCCCACTGTCTGGAATTTTGTTAGTACTTGCCAAAAGTTCCAAAAAAAAAAAAACATGGCAAAGATAATTTCGACTTCCCTTTCTTTTGACAAACCCATTCCTAAAGCTCTCGTCGTCAACTTCCTGTCCTTTTCATTCTTTTCCTCATCTCCTCTCCCTTGAACCTCCCAAAAGCCACTGATTCTCCCGTGATAGATATACGTCCATGAAGTGTTTTCAGTACTCTAGCATAATCAAAACTTTGTGTATGTGTGTGTGTGTGTCTCTCTCATAAATTCCATCATTTCTTTCTCCAATTGGAACCTGAATAACCAGATTAAGTAATCAGTACCAATAATGAGGAATTTGGTGGAAACGAACCTAAAGACAGCGATGGCACTAGCGTCGATCGCAAGCAACAATCTCATCATGGACTTCATCATGCTGCTGGGGAGGCTTGCGAAGATCGAGCTCCTAGTCATAGTCACCGCCTTCTTGCTCCTCTTCCTCGTCACCTTCGGCTCATGCCGGCGCCGCTGCAGCAGCAGCATGTTCCAGCTCGTCACTTTCGCAGCCTACACTCTCTCAACCTACGCACTCACCTACGCTCTAGGCCTCATGCAAGACGCTTCGTTCAACGAGTTATTCCCTGTTTGGGCAGTGTTCCTCGTGATCGTCCTCGGGAGCGCCGATTCTATCACGGCATACAGTCTCGAGGACAACGAGAAGTGGAAAAGCTACAAATGGCTGGTCCTGATCAAATTGATGTGGTTGTTCATTTTGGTAGACTGGCGATCCCGAGACAGTTCCAACACGGGGGTCAGGGTCGCGACCACGTACCTCCTCTTAATCTTGTCCTTGAAGACTGACGAGAGGGCTCGGGCCTTGATGGCGGCGAGCCGGCAATCTTTGGAGAGGACTACAAAAGTTATTGCTGATTATATGAGCGTGGAGCATGAAAGTGGGAGCGTTGCACCTGGTGAAGTCGATCCGATTCGCATGAGAGGGTACACGTTTTTGGTGAGGGGTGAAGAGGAGAGATGGGAGTATAACTTTGTTCTTGCTAAGAGATTCATCAAGAGGTATCTTGGGAAGAAGGAGGCTGTGCCCGCGCGGGACCATCGGACCCCATTGGCTAACGAAGATGAATTAATCACCACTGAAAAGGTATATCTTTAACTGTTCGATTTTTTTTCCCCTAAACTTCAATTTAATACGGATCTTCTTCTCGCACCCAAAAAAAAAAAAAATCACGATTAATTGTGAAAAAAAAATACAACAAAAATTATAATAGTATGCATTACAAATTATGCGGTACCATAGGATAAAGCATAATTGGACATCAGGAAAATCGTCCAAAAATTCCTAAATTTAGTACACTTTTACTAATTCAGTTCTAAAATTTTTAATTTTGTTATTTGAGTCCTAAATCTTTTCATGTTTTGCTATTTGAGTTTATCTAACCAATTTTAAATGTGGACACTGCTAATAGTATTGACGGTCGCACTAACATGCACAATTTTTTAATTAAAATTTATTTATTTATTTATCATTTTCTTTTTATTTTTTTCTTTTCCTTTTATTTCAATCAAGTCTAGCAAGGGTTGCTTGCCAATTGTTGCCGGTCACGGCCGAGGCGAGGTTGACAATAGTCGAGGCCTAGCTGACAAAATGTGAGGGCTAGCGACCCTTGTCCAGTGGCCAGTGAGGTTCAATCGACTAGGCTTGGAAGGAATAAAAAGGAAAACAAAAAAAGAAAAAACAGAAAAATTCAGAAATTTTAATAAAATTATAAAAATTGTCCATGTAAGACAATCGGCATCTATGTTAGTGATTTCCAGATGGACTCGGTGGGCAAAACATGAAAATGTTTAGGACTCAATTTGCAAATTTGAAAGGTTTAGGATTGGATTGGTAAAAGTGCAATAGATTTATGACTTTTAGACCCAACATAGTCTTCTAGCACACATGATGCATTGAGTAATAAATTTTAAAACTAGCCGCTTTCACATGGATCTATGTTTAGGACTATTGAGGCACTAAATGACCATATGAACCTCTCCCCAACGGTATTTTAATGAATCTCATTTATTGATGTGTTGAGTGATAGATTTCAAAACTAACCCCCTTCAATTGGACATATAGTTGGGCTTACCGACGCACTGAATAAGAACACAAATGGAGGTGGAGGATCTCCTCTTGTCAATCCTTATTACATTTGACTCATATTACTTTTGGATTCTTTATCTCATCATGCATCATTTATCACACTTAGGTCATTTGATTTCATTTTGCACGTTAGTAAAATTCAATAAAAAAATTTAAGTGACAAGGTAGAGGGAATCTAAATGCAAATGAGGCAAATTATAACCTCGTAACTTTAAGCAAAGCAGGATTACAAGTAGCAATCCTGGCCCAACCTCTTATGGGTGTATGACTCCGCTTAGTTATTTGTGAAATAGAAATGGCTCTTGTTTTAAGGAAGTCAGTTGTTCTAAACCCACTAGATGCAACGACTTCAAGAAAAAAGTGCTGGCATATGAACTCTTGATTTGTACTCTGATGCCACGTTAGTATGTCCAACCAAAATGCTTAAACCATTAAATGAAGGAAGACTACATACATATAAGGCACTTTATAACCACACATTTAGACAATAAAGTAGGCAATAAACTTATATCCAAGCTCAACACTTCACCCAGTGTGTGGAAGTGTGAAGGGGAGGCTCTTAAGCTCGAAGGAGACCCCCACAACAAGATCAAGGACGTATGCCTCTCTTTTGCACTCTTCAAACTCCTCCGTTTAAGATATGCTGGCTACACATTGCCCCAAGAGGCTCACAAGAAGATGTGGGACTTGATTCATCATGGATTACTCTCGAAAGAAGATGGCTACAAGCGAGCATTCGGAGTCGTTGAGAATGAGCTCACATTTCTTTTCGATTTCTTCTTCACCAAGTATAGTATCATATTCCAGCCTGGCCGATTGCACTTCAAATTGCTCGAGATTATTTTTTCACTATTGGCATTTGGTCTACGACATCATTGAAGTATTACAAGAGACATGACAATAAAAATCAACTGGGCACTATGCCAAATGGGTTGAGAATTGAAGTAGTCGTGACCAGCATGATGATAATTTCGTTCATCATGGTGGAGCTTATGCAGTTCTTCTTTGTATGTTTCTCGGAATGGGCTAAAGTGATATGGATCTGTAAGTATGTGCAGAAGAAGTCATGGCAAGAAAATGTGTGGATTGAGAGGATAATCGGCGCAATTTGTCGGGTCAAATTGATGAAGCCTTGGGAGCAAAAGCTTCATCAATACTCATTCCTCGAGTCATACTCATATAAGCCTTGCAAGTTATTGAACAACAAAGGAATGGCAGTCTACATTGATCAAACTAGGGATGGCCAAAGACAAAGTGTGCCCATAAAATTGCCTGAAGAAGTCAAGCAAGCGGTGTTTCATGCTCTAAAGTTGAATTACAGTACTAAATTGGAGAATAGACAGGCCTCACTAAGAGTAAACAATGAGTCCAAGAAGCTATTGTGGGCATGTCGGCTTGAGACATAGACTCAGGTCATAATAGTGTGGCACATTGCCACTAGCTTCTGTGAGTGCCAACTACCGTTGGAAAGGTCAGACTCACCCGCGACAAGGAGGAGTTTTCTAGTGGCAACTAGCTTGTCCAAGTATCTAGCTTACTTGGTTTCTTTCGCTCCATCGCTATTGCCAGATCATGCTTACATTACGGAGTACTTGTTTGATCAGGCGATCATCGAAGCCAAGGACTTCTTTCGAAAGTGCAAGAGAATGAAGGACCGGGTTAAGAAGATGAAGGAGAACAATAGGGGTCTTTCTACCTGTGGAGAAACTGTTATTAACCAGGGTGCTCGGCTCGGGAATCAGCTCGCTAATGATATAAAACACAAGGACATGATTTGGAGGATTTTGGCTGACTTTTGGGCGGAAATGGTGTTATATGTGGCACCTTCGGACAATGTGAAAGCACATGTAGAGCATTTGACCAGAGGAGGCGAGTTTGTGACTCACTTGTGGGTTTGCTCTCTCACGCAGGGATTGAAAGAGGTCCTCCTACTAAACCACGTAATGTACCAGAGAGAAGGAATAGCTTCTGAAGTAGTCTAGTGTTTGATAGCATTTGTTGCAAGCGTCCGGTGATTGTCATGGTAAATGGTTGCCTATGTACGATTCATATAGATCTCACGCCAGTTAACTATGCAATGTCTTTGGTCACATCACTTGCAGCTCTTACTATGCATTAAATGTATTCCTATTATTACATCATATGTTTTACGCAAAGACATCCTATTTTTGGTCTTGTAATATAATTTTAGGAATATTTACCTTGAGTTTATTCCAAAATGATGACATTATACACATGACTAGAATCCCTTTGATATATCAAAGGCATCGATGCGGAAGGTGGTTCTTGTAGTCAAGATTATATAACAAAGTTTCATAGTACTTATAGCATTCTTGCTATGAGTAAGATTGAGAACAATTATGTTAAATAGTAATTCCCTTTGATCTGAATTGATCTCTGCTAAATTGATACCCGCCAATTAATTTGGTATGGCTCGCTTCTAGGATAGATCCTCATGGATGAGCATATAGGGTTGTTCTAGCACTGACCAGATTTTGCATAAGGAAAGAACCTAGTTGATCATTTCTTAGGATCATATTGATTCAAATTGGATTGATCATCTTTTGCAAGAAAGAAGTACCGCCCCAGACACGATTGTCCAATTTATAGAGAAGATAACATGTGGGATAGCATTTATCTTTTTTTCCTCCGGAGCTTTTCCACAAGATTGCTCATTTGGTAGAAAATGACAGAGTAGATGTGGCATTTGGGTGAATTTTACAACTAAAGCTTCTTTGGTTGGTGCAAGGATTTGGCCAAAAGGATTCGGCAGCTGAGGAGAACAAGTGAAAGATAAACTGAAAATTTGTCGATCAGAGAATATACTTAAGGAGGCAACGTTTGTGCAAGCTAATCAATCCATATCCAAAAACTATTTGATTCCACCATTTCTCATCGCAAATTAATTGGCTTGACCTGCGGAAGTGATTCCCCATTTCGCAAACAGAATTGAAATGAAATAAGAATTTCACGTGCCAAGATTAAATGATGTTGCTAACGACACCTATAAAGAAGAGAGTAATAATGACGACAAACACAGAAAAGGGAGAAAGAAAAACTAAGCCTATAAAACCCAATAACGTCAATATAAAACGTAAAAGGGGATTGCATTTGTCACTAGACCTATAGCCTATACTCACATTAAGCACTTCATTGTCATCATGCTCTAGATCTCCCATTAAAAGCGCTCATGGGATGCGGAAACCAGGTCACATCGTGAAATCATCCCCTTGAAAACCTCACAAGCACCGGCTAAGATTTGGGTCCACGGAAAACTGTAGGATATTACAGACAAACCCTTGCAATAAATAGCCTCCAAGTTCCAAAATTAAAGATTTCAACCAAATCAACATTAACAAATGATCATCTGTCTAGCTTAATTTCCACCAAACAACACATACAGTCCACCCTACCGAAAGTTGATCAGAACGACACATGCAGTCCACCCTACTGAAAGTTGATCAGTGCGTCCTTGTTCTGATACAACAAACTGCAGCCGCATTGAAGCAACCGTCTCATACCCCTTAAGCAACACAAAGCATGTCCAAAAGGTAAATACATGAGCCATTACAATATGAGCCCAAAACATGCCACATGGTGCATAAAAAGAATAGTATCTAATAACCGATACCAAAATATAACAAGAGTCCAGTAAGCACTGAAGTGATATTAAATGCAAATGAGAATGACATTTCTTTCTCATGTTTTTAGAAGATTAGTTGGTTCTCCCCCTTTATTTCCCTAGTGATTTAGATGGCAGTAACTCTCCTACATAACACTGGTAAAGAGAAGGACTGTTCTTCTTCACGAGAAACATCTAAATCAAGTACCAATTAATTAATGCAACATTTATCTATATGCACGACCGTTAGCTGCACTCTTGCTTCTAACAAACATGGAAAAAGTCATTATTGTTGTCGGGTTCAAGTGGAGTCGGATATCATGACTATCATAATTAATGTACTTCGATTGAAGACCACCACATTCAATTACGGTACATAAGATAACACCACACGTCCAAGATTACAGAGTTGGTGAACCCCCCCAATCACAGAATAATTCCTTTCCAACTTTTCAGGTAAACTCTTTTTATCCTTTCATCCTCAGGTCAATTGTTTCAATACAACTAAAATAATACAAAAGATTAAACTGAAAGCCTATAGAGCAAGCCTTGTGAAAATAAGCAACATGTCCACTACAATTGGAGTCACGCCCCAAACTGAATACCGACTAGCAGCCTATCAACCGTTGAAACATAGACTCACATTGGCGATTACCAAAAAAGGAAAAGAAAGCTGGACCAAATGAGCAAAAGTTCCATACGTAACTGATCCTAGTGGGACATTTGAAATTGAGAGTTTGTCAGTATTGCTAGAAGTCACACACTCGAGCTTGGCCAGCTCTACAATGCTATTCGTCCAATTTACTGGTACCAAAATAGTCCGTGCCAGGAATGCCAGAGGAACAAATATCTTCAGTCTGCATCAATGACATGGACAAATAAGAACAACAGTTTCTAATGCATCTAGAGTTGTGCATTGCCAACTGAACAGATTTTTGGCTATACAGGACGGTTTTAAAGAATATATCCTGATGAGTTTGGTATATGATTAGATTGCACCCCACAATCGTCATCACAAGGAAAAAAACAAACAGTGCAATGCACTTACTGTAAAAAGAGCTTACTTGGCTGTAATTAAATTAACCTGCAAACATACATGTAGCCAATGTTACCCTATTTCTTCTTTCCCTTGTTTTCAAGTCATGTAACTTCATCCATATATGCATTTCTTAAACTCGCAAATACTTCATATGACATAACAAAAACCACGAAAGTGATGCAGGTTCTTCCTTTGCAATCAGGGGAGTTAATAAGTGTTTCAACCAGCTTAAAAGTTATTTTTAAGCATTGATATATATATTGAGACAACTCCAGCCACATAAGATCACAATTACATAGAATCTTCAATTTCTTCATTTATAAAATTACAAAAGCATTCTTTGTTGTAGAAACTCTGATGTGGCATGGCCAAAGAAACCCAATCTTTCGCCATCATTGTTACAGCCATATATGCAGCTTCTCCAGAAAATTCCAGGCCCTTTTCTTAGTGGATTTTACGATAAACCACATATTTCAATTAAAAAAAAAAGTGCACAGCCAACGATGACATAGCAAAACTTGTGAACATAATCGCGCTATAGTTGTCATTAACAGGTTCATCAAGAAATTTTTATATGTCCAGATTGGCGACAACTGTCTTTCACATGTACTGAAAAATGATTATTTACTTTTTAACTATTATTCAACTAAATCAGAGGAAACTAAAAGAAGTTCTCACGCAGGTTGCCTTTGTGTGTTTTCAATATCCTTAAAATAACCACTTTACATTAAAAATGAGATGCAATTATTTTCGAATGATACACAGATGGAAAAAGGACAACTCGCAGGTGTCTAAGGAACTCTTTAGCTTACAGGATCCAGGAGCATCAGTATCGACTGTCAGATCTGAGTATCACAAACTCACAACTATAACGAACAACAGCAGTTCCATGGGCAATATGAGTCCTTACTCTTTAGTCACTAGCAATAATCAACACGCATGTATTCTAAGATGTACGGTCTAAAAGTTGTCAGTTCCATAGCACTCTCAGAACGCAGAGCACAAGGCATCTATAATCCTATGCTGAAATAATAATCTACAAACTATTAGCAGAATTTATGAACCACCCTACCATAAATCAAGTAACTATGCCTCCTTTAATTAGCCACAGAAAGCAACTTCCAGACCCATGGTAGAACAGCATATTTAAGATAAACCAAGTAGATAGTAAACTTTCTGATACGTGCCACATTAAAGCGGGCACATTCATTTTCCGTCCCCTTCAACTTTATCTTTTATGAAACAAATTTGACACTGCAGTTTCCACAAAAGTGTCCCTTCATAGAGCTTTCAAAGACAGCATTTCATATAGAAGCACACAGCTCAGATTAGACATTTCTAAAAAAGTTAGCTTGTAATAGACAACTCCTGTAGTAAGACGGACCCATGTAATGGAGAGTATGAGCCTCATAAGAAGCAAACGGTGCTACAGAAAATATTTACCCTTTTTGTGGCACCAAAAAGTACACTGGAACACCTTTCACCTTTCCATGCGAAACTTTTATTTCATTCCCACCCCAGCCATAACTCCTGTGAAGCTGGAAGTCATTGACCTAATCAAAGGATGTATACAAGAAGTAATTAGAGTACAGTTATAGGGCCAACACTTCCGCAGAAATGTTTAAGAGAGCAGAGGAAATTCAAAAGATATGCAAACTCATGATGAAACTTTAGCCATAAAAATATCCTGATTTACTTTATAATCATTCAGCAGAGAAGACTAATACTTCAACTGCCAACAAAGGTCGTGTGCAAGAAAGATGATCAGATACAAAGCATTTTAAGGCCTCAAGATCAAAGTATTTTAAGGACTCAAGATACCACAAAAAAATGAAAAGGAAAAACCAAATCAGCTGACCATCTACGTCATCCGTTACACTAAGTAGCAAGCTAAAGCATCCAATAACAATATGAAGCAAGATTACATGTAGCACCATCCGCCATAAAGGAACTCTGAACGTGGTAAAGATATAGGTCTTCCTTCACCTATGGAGGTACAGGCACATCAGGAACAACTTAAAAGTTATTAATTTAAAATGCCAACTCTAAGATGTTTTGACATTCCCAACCAATGAGAACAATGGACTGCCTTATGCTTGGTCTACAATCAACGATGTGATGCCATTCCAATTCCAATCAACGAATGGGCTGGGCCAGGCTCTCTCGTAGAATGGCTGCTTCGCTAGGCCCCGTGGCTGTTGGGCTGGGCAGGGCGGGTCTTGGGTTTTCGGGTACTTCGTTATTTTTGGGTCCGAAAGTTCGGATTTCGGCTGTCGGGTTATTGAGGGACAATTGTTTACTCAAACCGACCCGTCGGGTCGTTGCCCAAGCCTGCCCCCACAGCCCGGAAGCATCTTAAGGAATCGCGGTTAGGTCTACACAAACTAGACCTGATTGATGGGGGTGAACTCGTTTTTTTCCAAAAATTCTTAGTCTTCATATGGATCCCAAAATTTTTATCCAAATTTGGCATCTCTCCTTTTAGGTTCTTTGGATTGACATGGTCTACTATAGGCTATCCCTCTATATACGTTTTTAGTATCAAGCTCTTACTTAGTGGTTGTCTTTAAGAATAAACCACCAAACTCTTATTTGCCAGGGATTGATCAATTTTTGCATTGAAAATTTTCTTGCACTCCTCACTCATTTCTCTTCCAACTAGCATTTGTGTCCGTTCCATTCTATGGATTTTGTTCAACACAAAACGGAAAAACCAAAAACTAACGAACTTTAATGATTTTATACTACGTCCTTTATTACATACAAAAGTTCAATTGATTTTTTTTTTAAACAGTAGTGGAGTCTCTATAATGTAATGTACAATTAACACCTACAAACTAAGGTTCCCTTTCATTCTGTTTAAAAATGGTATATTTTCTCAAGCTCTCCAAAATCCATGTGAAAGATCATGTTTCGTGAAACTTGTCACATTGTGTGTCCATTTCCTTTTCCAAGTTTCACAGGCTGGTAGATCACAATATAGACTTTAATTTTACCAGCTTACCAGACTCATACATCAGTAGATGTAATTCTTATATAAGCATATTCTATGATAATGAGAATCTATGTATTTTGGTATTTATTAAACTAAAGTTGTGATGTGATGATTTCAATCTCTTTTGTGTGGTTTGATTTATCAATTCTCTCAATCGTTTTGCTTTTAGTACTTCTTCGATTCTTAAGTTTGAAAAAAATATGATAGGCAGGGTTGATGTGGGTGTAGTTTGGTCTGCATCAGTATTACTACAAAATATACTATTATTAATTTCACCTTCAAATAGCAAATCCCATTTGTATTTCATATTTTCCTTGTTAGATTAATGATCATTCAACTACTAAAACCCGTATCTCGCACTCTCGAATCCATTAATCACAACATTTGTTGGAGTTTGATACAAAAAATCCTGCCAAAGTTTACGTGGCTTTATATATATAGAACTTCCCCATAAAGAAATCTTAAAAGACGCATCTAGCGATAATTGAAATGCCGAATTATGCAAAGACATCACGTCATGCTATACATAATGGGTGGCGAGAGTTTCACATAGACAACTCTAGGAGTTCTTGCTAATTGAGTATGATGGTAAGAGAAGCTCTAAAGTGCAATTTTTTATTCAACTGAATTGGAGAGAATCAAATTTATGTTACAAAAAGAAAAGAAAAAAACATTAATTGTGCAAAAAGACCAAGAGGCAAACCCTAAAAATTTTCATGTTGACTCCCGAAATCTCCCTTAATTAACATATCTCAATCCTTAAAATAATGCATATTTACATTTTCTTGACAGAGTAACATGAGTAATTATAGGAAAAGACCAAGAGGCAAACCCTAAAAATTGTCATATTGGCTCCCGAAATCTCCCTTAATCAACATATCTCAATCCTTAAAATAATGTACATTTACATTTTCTTGACGGACTAACATGAGTAATTGTGAGAAAAGACCAAGAGGCAAACCCTAAAAATTGTCATATTGGCTTCCGAAATCTCCCTTAATCAACATATCTCAATCCTTAAAATAATGCACATTTACATTTTCTTGACAGACTAACATGAGTGTGGATAATACATATTACATATATTAAATTTACCAAACGAATTATCTTCTCCTAGAATATTAGTATCCATATTGATTCATGGCTTGTCAGTGTGGACCATGCGTATATGCTTCTTGAAGAGGTCATTTCAATGTGTTCGATTGATCATTCTTTGTGATGTTTGTTGCATTTGAAAGTCCATGTTACCTACTTTCATTTTGATCAAGTGATATTTTCTATAGAGGAATGGGTACTCATTCCTTCTTACCCGCTATCCATGAGTGCTCATTCCATACACCGGTTTACTTTACAGTTCATTTGCTATATTGCGTCACACTTTCAGTTCATTATCCGGTACCGATAACAATTAATTTTTCTCTTTTCTTCGTAGAAGCATTTTTGGTGAAAAATTGACTACGAGGCATGGCTTTGTCCCGTGCCCATTCCTCTATTTCCTATCCCATCTTAAGCAAAGATATTCTTAAGATTAACAAATAATCCCAAAGAGACTGTATAGATAGAATTGACATATAAACAACACATCTAGCGTGCAAATATACAAGATGCCAAAATGATGCTGCCTCCTACTCTATCTGCCATACTAGATCTCCTACTCTAACCACTATACAAGATGAGGCCTCCTACTCTAAACTACTCAAAGTTCAAGAGAGGTTTGTCATGGCCTCTGTTGCAAAAACTATCGGCCAACTTCTTCTTCTCTCCCACGGCTTCAGGGACCCAGTTCTTTCTCCTCTTTTTCTCCTATATCATGAAAATTGCAACTATTTTAACTACTAAAGATCGATCCTCACAGAAGCATAATTTCATTGCTTGAGAGGCATCGGTCAAAGTAGCAATTGTTTATAGGTTAATTGGTGGCCCCTATCAACGAACAAAAGAGGCTCTTCTTCATTTGGCTCAAACAATAAAAAACAATGACCCGACATTTTTTTAGCACAGAGATTAACTACTAAAGCCAATCCTAACCAGCAGAATGCAGATTGAGTTTGTGGCAATTCCTTGTTGCGAAAAGCGATACTCACAAATAATCTAGTTTTAAAATCGAGCTCTAGCCGCATCTCTAATACATAGCATACAAAGTCGAATTTATTTCCGGAATTGTATAACCAAGAGAAAAGTTTACCTGCTAATTCTCATATTTCCTCAGTGAATTTAAGGATAGGTCCCGGCACTTCGTTTGCTTTGACTATCAAAGCACATCATACCAAACATTAATAATTGAATATAAATAAAAAAAAGCACATAAAAATTATCTTATTGCCTTCTTGAGAAGAGTAAGGGTGTGCATGGCAACGTTTCTATTCCGGGGAACTATTTCTTTTCAGAAATAGTTTTTTCTATTTCTACTTTGGGAACAATTTCTGAGTAAAATAAGGTGTTTGGTAATTATACAAAACTTTTATTCTTGGAATAGCAAAAGAGTAGAAATGTATTTGGTAAAAATTTATAAATTTTTATATTTATTTGATTTTTCTTCTTACTCATGGACCGCCGACTACCAATTGTTGTCGCACGACCGCCGCACGACCGCCGCACGACGCCGCTGTCAATCGCCGATCGCCACCGCAGGATTGCCGCCCACGGCACACTAGCCACGGATTGTCGATAACTCAAAAAAAGCATAAAGAAATTATCAAACTGTCCCATTCCTCTATTTCCTATCCCATGCTAAGCAAAAATACTCATAAGAGCAATAAATAATCCAAAAGAGATTATGTATAGACAGAATTGACATATAAACAACACATCTAGCGTGCAAATATATAAGATGCGAAAATGATGCCACCTCGTACTCTACCCACGATACTAGATCTCCTACTCTTACCGCTATAAAAGATGAGACCTCCTACTTTAAACCGCTCAAAGTTCAAGAGAGGTTTGTCATGGCCTCTGTTGCAAAAACTACCGGCCAACTTCTTCTTCTCTCCCACGCCTTCAGGGACCCAGTTCTTTTTCCTCTTTTTCTCTTGTATCATGAAAACTGCAACTATTTCAATTACTGAAGATCGATCCTCACAGAAGCATAATTTCATTGCTTGAGAGGCATCGATCGAAGCAGCAATTGTTTATAGGTCAATTGATGGCCCCTATCAACAGAACAAAAGAGGCTCTCTTTCATTTGGCTCAAACAGTCAAAAACAATGACCCGACATCTTTTTAGTGCAGATATTAACTACTAAAGCCAATCCCAACCAACAAAATGCATATTGAGTTTGTGGCAATTCCCTGTTGCGAAAAGCGACACTCAAAAATAATCTATTCCGGGGAACTATTTCTTTTCAGAAATAGTTTTTCTATTTCTACTTCGGGAACAATTTCTGAGTAAAATAAGGTGTTTGGTAATTATACAAAATTTTTATTCTTGGAATAGCAAAAGAGTATAAATGCATTTGGTAAAAATTTATAAATTTTTATATTTATTTGATTTTTCTTCTTACTCATGGACTGCCGACTACCAATTGTTGTCGCACGACCGCCGCACGACCGCCGCCAATCGCCGACGCCACCGCCACCGCAGGATTGCCGCCCACGGCACACTAGCCACGATTGTCGATAACTCAAAAAAGGATAAAGAAATTATCTTACTGTCCCATTCCTCTATTTCCTATCCCATGCTAAGCAAAAATATTCATAAGAGCAATAAATAATCCAAAAGAGATTATGTATAGACAGAATTGACATATCAACAACACCTCTAGCGTGCAAATATATAAGATGCGAAAATGATGCCACCTCGTACTCTACCCGCCATACTAGATCTCCTACTCTTACCGCTATACAAGATGAGACCTCCTACTTTAAACCGCTCAAAGTTCAAGAGAGGTTTGTCATGGCCTCTGTTGCAAAAACTACCGGCCAACTTCTTCTTCTCTCCCACGCCTTCAGGGACCCAGTTCTTTTTCCTCTTTTTCTCTTGTATCATGAAAACTGCAACTATCTCAATTCTGAAGATCGATCCTCACGAAGCATAATTTCATTGCTTGAGAGGCATCGGTCGAAGCAGCAATTGTTTATAGGTCAATTGATGGCCCCTATCAACGAAACAAAAGAGGCTCTCTTTCATTTGGCTCAAACAGAAAAAAACAATGACCCGACATTTTTTTAGTGCAGCTATTAACTACTAAAGCCAATCCCAACCAACAAAATGCATATTGAGTTTGTGGCAATTCCCTGTTGCGAAAACCGATACTCACAAATAATCTATTCCGGGGAACTATTTCTTTTAAGAAATAGTTTTTTCTATTTCTACTTCGGGAACAATTTATGAGTAAAATAAGGTGTTTGGTAATTATACAAAATTTTTATTCTTGGAATAGCAAAAGAGTAGAAATGCATTTGGTAAAAATTTATAAATTTTTATATTTATTTGATTTTTCTTCTTACTCATGGACCGCCGAGTACCAATTATTGTCGCACGACCGCCGCACGACCGCCGCACACCGCCGACGCCACCGCAGATTGCCGCCCACGGCACACTAGCCACAGGATTGTCGATAACTCAAAAAAAGGATAAAGAAATTATCTTACTTGTCCCATTCCTCTATTTCCTATCCCATGCTAAGCAAAAATATTCATAAGAGCAATAAATAATCCAAAAGAGATTATGTATAGACAGAATTGACATATAAACAACACAACTAGCGTGCAAATATATAAGATGCGAAAATGATGCCACCTCGTACTCTACCCGCCATACTAGATCTCCTACTCTTACCGCTATACAAGATGAGACCTCCTACTTTAAACCGCTCAAAGTTCAAGAGAGGTTTGTCATGGCCTCTGTTGCAAAAACTACCGGCCAACTTCTTCTTCTCTCCCACGCCTTCAGGGACCCAGTTCTTTTTCCTCTTTTTCTCTTGTATCATGAAAACTGCAACTATTTCAATTACTGAAGATCGATCCTCACAGAAGCATAATTTCATTGCTTGAGAGGCATCGGTCGAAGCAGCAATTGTTTATAGGTCAATTGATGGCCCCTATCAACGAACAAAAGAGGCTCTCTTTCATTTGGCTCAAACAGTCAAAAACAATGACCCGACATTTTTTAGTGCGAGATATTAATTACTAAAGCCAATCCCAACCAACAAAATGCATATTGAGTTTGTGGCAATTCCCTGTTGCGAAAACCGATACTCACAAATAATCTATTCCGGGGAACTATTTCTTTTCAGAAATAGTTTTTTCTATTTCTACTTCGGGAACAATTTCTGAGTAAAATAAGGTGTTTGGTAATTATACAAAATTTTTAGTCTTGGAATAGCAAAAGTGTAGAAATGCATTTTGTAAAAATTTATAAATTTTTATATTTATTTGATTTTTCTTCTTACTCATGGACCCCGACTACCAATTGTTGCCGCACGACCGCCATGCACGACCCGCTGTCGCACACGCCGACGCCACCGCAGGATTGCCGCCCACGGCACACTAGCCACAGGATTGTCGATAACTCAAAAAAGGATAAAGAAAATATCTTACTGTCCCATTCCTCTATTTCCTATCCCATGCTAAGCAAAAATATTCATAAGAGCAATAAATAATCCAAAAGAGATTATGTATAGACAGAATTGACATATAAACAACACCTCTATCGTGCAAATATATAAGATGCGAAAATGATGCCACCTCGTACTCTACCCGCCATACTAGATCTCCTACTCTTACCGCTATACAAGATGAGACCTCCTACTTTAAACCGCTCAAAGTTCAAGAGAGGTTTGCCATGGCCTCTGTTGCAAAAACTACAGGCCAACTTCTTCTTCTCTCCCACGCCTTCGGGGACCCAGTTCTTTTTCCTCTTTTTCTCTTGTATCATGAAAACTGCAACTATTTCAATTATCAAGATCGATCCTCACGAAGCATAATTTCATTGCTTGAGAGGCATCGGTCGAAGCAGCAATTGTCTATAGGTCAATTGATGGCCCCTATCAACGAACAAAAGAGGCTCTCTTTCATTTGGCTCAAACAGTCAAAAACAATGACCCGACATTTTTTTAGTGCAGATATTAACTACTAAAGCCAATCCCAACCAACAAAATGCATATTGAGTTTGTGGCAATTCCCTGTTGCGAAAAGCGATACTCACAAATAATCTATTAGGGAACTATTTCTTTTCAGAAATAGTTTTTCTATTTCTACTTCGGGATCAATTTCTGAGTGAAATAAGGTGTTTGGTAATTATACAAAATTTTTATTCTTGGAATAGCAAAAGAGTAGAAATGCATTTGGTAAAAATTTATAAATTTTTATATTTATTTGATTTTTCTTCTTACTCATGGACCGCCGACTACCAATTGTTGTCGCACGACCGCCGCACGACCGCCGCACGACCGCCGCACACCGCCGACCGCCACCGCAGGATTGCCGCCCACGGCACACTAGCCACACAGGATTGTCGATAACTCAAAAAAGGATAAAGAAATTATCTTACTGTCCCATTCCTCTATTTCCTATCCCATGCTAAGCAAAAATATTCATAAGAGCAATAAATAATCCAAAAGAGATTATGTATAGACAGAATTGACATATAAACAACACATCTAGCGTGCAAATATATAAGATGCGAAAATGATGCCACCTCGTACTCTACCCGCCATACTAGATCTCCTACTCTTACCGCTATACAAGATGAGACCTCCTACTTTAAACCGCTCAAAGTTCAAGAGAGGTTTGTCATGGCCTCTGTTGCAAAAACTACCGGCCAACATCTTCTTCTCTCCCACGCCTTCAGGGACCCAGTTCTTTTTCCTCTTTTTCTCTTGTATCATGAAAACTGCAACTATTTCAATTATCAAGATCGATCCTCACGAAGCATAATTTCATTGCTTGAGAGGCATCGGTCGAAGCAGCAATTGTTTATAGGTCAATTGATGGCCCCTATCAACAGAACAAAAGAGGCTCTCTTTCATTTGGCTCAAACAGTCAAAAACAATGACCCGACATTTTTTTAGTGTAGATATTAATTACTAAAGCCAATCCCAACCAACAAAATGCATATTGAGTTTGTGGCAATTCCCTGTTGCGAAAACCGATACTCACAAATAATCTATTCCGGGGAACTATTTCTTTTCAGAAATAGTTTTTTCTATTTCTACTTCGGGAACAATTTCTGAGTAAAATAAGGTGTTTGGTAATTATACAAAATTTTTATCCTTGGAATAGCAAAAGTGTCGAAATGCATTTTGTAAAAATTTATAAATTTTTATATTTATTTGATTTTTCTTCTTACTCATGGACCCCCGACTACCAATTGTTGCCGCACGACCGCCGCACCACCGCCGCACGATCGCCGCACACCGCCGACCCCCCACCGCAGGGATTGCCGCCCACGGCACACTAGCCACGATTGTCGATAACTCAAAAAAGGATAAAGAAATTATCTTACTTGTCCCATTCCTCTATTTCCTATCCCATGCTAAGCAAAAATATTCATAAGAGCAATAAATAATCCAAAAGAGATTATGTATAGACAGAATTGACATATAAACAACACAACTAGCGTGCAAATATATAAGATGCGAAAATGATGCCACCTCGTACTCTACCCGCCATACTAGATCTCCTACTCTTACCGCTATACAAGATGAGACCTCCTACTTTAAACCGCTCAAAGTTCAAGAGAGGTTTGTCATGGCCTCTGTTGCAAAAACTACTGGCCAACTTCTTCTTCTCTCCCACGCCTTCAGGGACCCAGTTCTTTTTCCTCTTTTCTCTTGTATCATGAAAACTGCAACTATTTCAATTACTGAAGATCGATCCTCACGAAGCATAATTTCATTGCTTGAGAGGCATCGGTCGAAGCAGCAATTGTTTATAGGTAAATTGATGGCCCCTATCAACGTAACAAAAGAGGCTCTCTTTCATTTGGCTCAAACAGTCAAAAACAATGACCCGACATTTTTTTAGTGCAGATATTAACTACTAAAGCCAATCCCAACCAACAAAATGCATATTGAGTTTGTGGCAATTCCCTGTTGCGAAAAGCGATACTCACAAATAATCTATTCCGGGGAACTATTTCTTTTCAGAAATAGTTTTTTCTATTTCTACTTCGGGAACAATTTCTGAGTGAAATAAGGTGTTTGGTAATTATACAAAATTTTTATTCTTGGAATAGCAAAAGAGTAGAAATGAATTTGGTAAAAATTTATAAATTTTTATATTTATTTGATTTTTCTTCTTACTCATGGACCGCCGACTACCAATTATTGTCGCACGACCGCCGCACGACTGCCGCACCATCGCCGACTGCCACCGCAGGATTGCCGCCCACGGCACACTAGCCACAGGATTGTCGATAACTCAAAAAAGGATAAAGAAATTATCTTACTTTGTCCCATTCCTCTATTTCCTATCCCATGCTAAGCAAAATATTCATAAGAGCAATAAATAATCCAAAAGAGATTATGTATAGACAGAATTGACATATAAACAACACATCTAGCGTGCAAATATATAAGATGCGAAAATGATGCCACCTCGTACTCTACCCGCCATACTAGATCTCCTACTCTTACCGCTATACAAGATGAGACCTCCTACTTTAAACCGCTCAAAGTTCAAGAGAGGTTTGTCATGGCCTCTGTTGCAAAAACTACCGGCCAACATCTTCTTCTCTCCCACGCCTTCAGGGACCTAGTTCTTTTTCCTCTTTTTCTTTTGTATCATGAAAACTGCAACTATTTCAATTACTGAAGATCGATCCTCACGAAGCATAATTTCATTACTTGAGAGGCATCGGTCGAAGCAGCAATTGTTTATAGGTCAATTGATGGCCCCTATCAACGAACAAAAGAGGCTCTCTTTCATTTGGCTCAAACAGTCAAAAACAATGACCCGACATTTTTTTAGTTTAGATATTAATTACTAAAGCCAATCCCAACCAACAAAATGCATATTGAGTTTGTGGCTATTCCCTGTTGCGAAAAGCGATACTCACAAATAATGTATTCCGGGGAACTATTTCTTTTAAGAAATAGTTTTTTCTATTTCTACTTCGGGAACAATTTCTGAGTAAAATAAGGTGTTTGGTAATTATACAAAATTTTTATTCTTGGAATAGCAAAAGTGTAGAAATGCATTTTGTAAAAATTTATAAATTTTTATATTTATTTGATTTTTCTTCTTACTCATGGACCGCCGACTACCAATTGTTGTCGCACGACCGCCGCACGACCGCCGCACGACTGCCGCACAATCGCCGACTGCCACCGCAGGATTGCCGCCCACGGCACACTAGCCACAGGATTGTCGATAACTCAAAAAAAGGATAAAGAAATTATCTTACTGTCCCATTCTTCTATTTCCTATCCCATGCTAAGCAAAAATATTCATAAGAGCAATAAATAATCCAAAAGAGATTATGTATAGACAGAATTGACATATAAACAACACATCTAGCGTGCAAATATATAAGATGCGAAAATGATGCCACCTCGTACTCTACCCGCCATACTAGATCTCCTACTCTTACCGCTATACAAGATGAGACCTCCTACTTTAAACCGCTCAAAGTTCAAGAGAGGTTTGTCATGGCCTCTGTTGCAAAACTACCGGCCAACTTCTTCTTCTCTCCCACGCCTTCAGGGACCCAGTTCTTTTTCCTCTTTTTCTCTTGTATCATGAAAACTGCAACTATTTCAATTACTGAAGATCGATCCTCACAGAAGCATAATTTCATTGCTTGAGAGGCATCGGTCGAAGCAGCAATTGTTTATAGGTCAATTGATGGCCGCTATCACATAACAAAAGAGGCTCTCTTTCATTTCGCTCAAACAATCAAAAACAATGACCCGACATTTTTTTAGTGCAGATATTAACTACTAAAGCCAATCCCAACCAACAAAATGCATATTGAGTTTGTGGCAATTCCCTGTTGCGAAAACCGATACTCACAAATAATCTATTCCGGGAACTATTTCTTTTCATAAATAGTTTTTCTATTTCTACTTCGGGAACAATTTCTGAGTAAAATAAGGTGTTTGGTAATTATTCAAAATTTTTATTCTTGGAATAGCAAAAGAGTAGAAATGCATTTGGTAAAAATTTATAAATTTTTATATTTATTTGATTTTTCTTCTTACTCATGGACCGCCGACTACCAATTGTTGTCGCACGACCGCCGCACGACCGCCGCACGACTGCCGCACGACCGCCGACCGCCACCGCAGGTTGCCGCCCACGGCACACTAGCCACAGGATTGTCGATAACTCAAAAAAAGTATAAAGAAATTATCTTACTGTCCCATTCCTCTATTTCCTATCCCATGCTTAGCAAAAATATTCATAAGAGCAATAAATAATCCAAAAGAGATTATGTATAGACAGAATTGACATATAAACAACACGTATAGCGTGCAAATATATAAGATGCGAAAATGATGCCACCTCGTACTCTACCCGCCATACTAGATCTCCTACTCTTACCGCTATACAAGATGAGACCTCCTACTTTAAACCGCTCAAAGTTCAAGAGAGGTTTGTCATGGCCTCTGTTGCAAAAACTACCGGCCAACTTCTTCTTCTCTCCCACGCCTTCGGGGACCCAGTTCTTTTCCTCTTTTTCTCTTGTATCATTAAAACTGCAACTATTTCAATTACTGAAGATCGATCCTCACGAAGCATAATTTCATTGCTTGCGAGGCATCGGTCGAAGCAGCAATTGTTTATAGGTCAATTGATGGCCCCTATCAACGAACAAAAGAGGCTCTCTTTCATTTGGCTCAAACAGTCAAAAACAATGACCCGACATTTTTTTAGTGCAGATATTAACTACTAAAGCCAATCCCAACCAACAAAATGCATATTGAGTTTGTGGCAATTCCCTGTTGCGAAAAGCGATACTCACAGATAATCTATTCCGGGGAACTATTTCTTTTCATAAATAGTTTTTTCTATTTCTACTTCGGGAACAATTTCTGAGTAAAATAAGGTGTTTGGTAATTATACAAAATTTTTATTCTTGGAATAGCAAAAGAGTAGAAATGCATTTGGTAAAAATTTATAAATTTTTATATTTATTTGATTTTTCTTCTTACTCATGGACCGCCGACTACCAATTGTTGTCGCACGACCGCCGCACGACCGCCGCACGACTGCCGCACAATCGCCGACTGCCACCGCAGGATTGCCGCCCACGGCACAGGATTGTCGATAACTCAAAAAAAGTATAAATAAATTATCTTACTGTCCCATTCCTCTATTTCCTATCCCATGCTAAGCAAAAATATTCATAAGAGCAATAAATAATCCAAAAGAGATTATGTATAGACAGAATTGACATATAAACAACACGTATAGCGTGCAAATATATAAGATGCGAAAATGATGCCACCTCGTACTCTACCCGCCATACTAGATCTCCTACTCTTACCGCTATACAAGATTAGACCTCCTACTTTAAACCGCTCAAAGTTCAAGAGAGGTTTGTCATGGCCTCTGTTGCAAAACTACGGCCAACTTCTTCTTCTCTCCCACGCCTTCGGGGACCCAGTTCTTTTTCCTCTTTTCTCTTGTATCATGAAAACTGCAACTATTTCAATTCTGAAGATCGATCCTCACGAAGCATAATTTCATTGCTTGAGAGGCATCGGTCGAAGCAGCAATTGTTTATAGGTCAATTGATGGCCCCTATCAACGAACAAAAAGAGGCTCTCTTTCATTTGGCTCAAACAGTCAAAAACAATGACCCGACATTTTTTTAGTGCAGATATTAACTACTAAAGCCAATCCCAACCAACAAAATGCATATTGAGTTTGTGGCAATTCCCTGTTGCGAAAAGATACTCACAAATAATCTATTCCGGGGAACTATTTCTTTTCAGAAATAGTTTTTTCTATTTCTACTTCGTGAACAATTTGTGAGTAAAATAAGGTGTTTGGTAATTATACAAAATTTTTATTCTTGGAATAGCAAAAGAGTAGAAATGCATTTGGTAAAAATTTATAAATTTTTATATTTATTTGATTTTCTTCTTACTCATGGACTGCCGACTACCAATTGTTGTCGCACGACCGCCGCACGACCGCCGCACGACTGCCGCACAATTGCCGACTGCCACCGCAGGATTGCCGCCCACGGCACACTAGCCACAGGATTGTTGATAACTCAAAAAAAGCATAAAGAAATTATCTTACTGCCTTCTTAAGAAGAGTAATAAATCATCCCACCGCATATGATAAGCAGGCATAGAACTGGGATGATTAGAAGAGATAAGAAAATGTAGGAAAATGTCGATAGACCATGATTCAAGTTAGAAGTAAGAGTCGAGAATCCTTCTGCCAATCTTCTGGAGTTACTCAATGTTTGAGCCTCAACAAGTAATTCAATCAACTCTTTGATCAAACTCGCTCACTTCCTACGAATCTTTTGTATCTTCGAGTATGAGTTCATAACTTGGAGCGTCATCCCTACCAAAAAAGTCCATAAAACCCAAAATAACTATATGTATGAGTGCATATCGAGCATCGCTATTCTGACGTTGTAAAGCATCATATAAACCCCAAGATGATTGTTAAATACATCCAAAACTTCATTTGCCTTGTCCTGCATCTCCACATGTTCCTTTTGGATATTAAGGATTTTAGCTTCAATACGCTGTATTTTTCATTTGGACTCTCAATTTCACTCATTTAATCTGAAAATAAAGAAAGACAAGAAATAATTGTAATGTATTTCACTCATTTCATCAGAGAACAAAGAAAGGCAAGAAAAAGAAATTATAATGCTACTAGCTATAGGGAAAAAAAGAAAATAAGTAGTTAATAACCGGTATGGGGCAGTCACCTACCAGTAGAGGAAATCATTTTCTTGATAGTTTCTTCTAGAGCAACAAGTCTATCACCACAATACCTTATAACATCATCCATTGTCGTAATGTCATTCACTGCATCATCCATTTCAAGCTTCAATGGCGCATGTTGAGCATTGAACATGATTTCGAAATGTTCCCAAAGTTCGTTTTGGACATCCAACTCTAATTTGTCTTCCTAATCAAGTCCATCCTTAGTTCCTTGGCCACCTAAACGAGACCATCAAAGAATATCAATTTCATAGCATTTAAGGAAAAAAAAATAAAAGGACTCGAGAATTCAGTCAAATAAACATCGATGTCGTTTCATTATGGTTTTGGGACTCCCCACAATCACCATAAAATCTGCTTCAAAATGGACGGTACAAATGACAAAGGAAATGGAGAGAAACTTATTTTGCCTAAATAAGCATAGTAAGACTTCACAAAACCAAGAACCATATCAGCATCCTTCACTTTCACTTCCCCCATAACTTTCAGCTTTCTTTTGTTTTCGCTTTCGCTTTTCCCTAGTTATCAGCATCACAAGCCTAACAACATTATCCAAATGATCAAAGATCCAAAGAGAAACAGCCATGTAGTGCAACTATACAAACGTAGAAACCTCTTTCAAGTGTGTCTCCCTATATAAGTGATCTCTAATCTAGAAGGAGGCTGCCCCAGTTAGTCCCTTTTTCTTTGTCTCAGTGTTTTGTCCGTTGGAATGGCATTTGTTTTTGGTGACATTAATGTTGCCAGAATAAGTCCGGTGCCGGAGTAGTGGCTGGCAAAGATGACTTGGTGATAGTTGGCGATATTAGGTGTTGACGTCGGATCAATTAGAGATCCGGCATGAGTTAGTTTGATGAAGTTTTGAAGATCTCGTTGAGGAAGACCGCCCAAGGAAGAAGACGGGGCAGGGGAAATAGGAAAAATAATAAAAGATAGAAAATAGAAAAAAATAAAATTCCATGAGCTTAATAGAGGATATCTTTGGGTCGGGCTTATGCTTCGGTAGCGCATGATAATTGTTGGACAATTTTATTTTTTAAAATTAATAACATTAGATACCAAAAGGGTATTAATTAGTTAATTAGTGTAATCAAGTCTTCCAATTTAAATTCTTTGGTTGCGTAAGGAGTAAAGTATATTCTCACACATCACTTTGTTTCTAGTCAACCCTAATAGATTAATGGCAACTTATTTTGAGAAAATTCTCACAATATCAATTTGAATATCCAACGTCTTGCAAGACTTGGACTTGGGAGAGCCCATGTTTAAAATGAGGGCCGTAAGCCCATGTTTTAAGTAATATCTTTAAACCTGAGAGGTAGGTCGCGACAGTAAAGATTGAAAAAATACTTCAAATCATGTTAGTTGATTGTGAAAAAGTAGAACATAAATTATGACACTATTCTTTATTAAATACATTCATCCTCTACGAGTATCCTCTTTATTGCAAAGTATCTCAATGAATCTCAATTATTGATGCGCTGGGGATTGATTTCAAACATAACCTCATTCACATGAATCTATGGTTAAGATCACGAATCTGTGGCATGGATTACTGAGGCAATTCATTATCTTGATTAGTTGTTTTCCCTCTCTCCTTTCCCTCGGACCTCCCAAAGGCATCGATTCTCCAGTAGTTTTTGTCCATAAAGATGTTTTCAAAACTCTAGCATAGTCAAAACTTTGAATCTCTCTCTCTCTCTCTCTCTAATAGAAATTCTAACATTTGTTTCTCTAATTAGAAGCTGAGTAACCAGCGAAGTAATCAATACCAAACATGAGGAATTCGACGGAAATGAAACTAAAGATGGAAATGGCGCTGGCAACAATCAGTAACTGCAATGTCACGTTGGGCAGCATGAATTCCCTAAAAACTCCCGTGAGGAGGCTCTTGCAGATCGACCTCCAAGTCATCTTCACCACCTTCTTGTTCCTCTTACTAGTCATCTTTAGCTCGTGGCCACGTCGCTGCAATGGGGAGAAGTTCCGCTTCTTCATTTTCACGGCCTACAATCGATCAACCTTCTTACTCACATACTCTCTAAGCCTCATGCACGATGCTCCGTGTTGCAACAAATTATTCCCCATCTGGGCAATGCTCCTGATGATCACCTTTGGGAGCACTGATTCTATCTCCCCATATGGTCTTGACGACAATGAGCAGTGGAAGAGAAATAATTGGTAACTCCAGACGAAATTGATTCGGTTGGTTTGGTTGATGGAGTGGTACTTCCGTGATGGGTCCAAGGTTGGGGTCGTCGCCGGGTGCCTCGGCTTCGTCTTGGCCATGAAGTTCTTTGAGAGGGCTCGAGCCATGATGGCAGCGAGCCGGCATCCTTTGGAGGAAAATGCGGAAGTGGTTGTTGATCATATGATGAGGGAGCACGAAAGACGGGGCGTTTCAAGTGGTGAAGTCGATCGGGTTAGCATGAGAGGGTATACGTATTTGGTGAGGGGTGAAGAGGAGGGATGGGTGAATGGCTTTGTTCGTGCTAAGCGATTCATCAAGAGGTGTCTTGGGAATGGGGCAGCGCTGGCACCGAACTACCAGATGACATTGGGTACAGACAAACTGATCACCGTTGATCGTCTCATTATTTTTATTTTTCTGAATTTTGATTTAATATGGATTTTCTTCTCAAGCTAAAAATTTATTAAAAAAAAAAAGGGGCAAAACCATCTTGATTTGTTGTGAAAAAGTAACACTATACACTGCCAATGACGTAGACGAGTTGATCCCCATCGAAAAAGCACATCTTCAATTATTTAAATTTTTACATTTTTCTTAATTTTGATTTAGTAAGAATCTTCTTTGAACAAAAGAACAACATAAATTATCTCAATTGGCTGTGAAAAAGTAAAAAATGATGAATCTATGCATTATTAATGACATGATACCACAACATAGATCAAGATAAGACATTCATCCTCTATGAAAATCCTCGGCCTTGCAAAGTATCTCAATGAATCTCAATTATTGATGCTGCGAGTGATAGATTTCAAAAGTAACCTTTTTTTTTTTCACATGAATCTATTGTTGGGATTACTGAGGCACTAAATAAGAACATGAACAAGGGTAGAAAATCCCCTTCCGTCAACTCCTAGTTACTTCTAACTCATATGACTTTTAGGTTCTTTATCTCGCCATGCTTCCATTATACTTAAGTGACTTGATTTCATCAGGCGTATTCTAAGTTTGATGCAAAAGTTTAAATTGTTAAATAGATAAAGACTCTATTTATATTGTGCACATTATAATTACATACTTAAGCCATGTGAGATTACAATTACTACTCTCCTTTTGTGTGAGTTGACCTCTTACACGTATAGGACCTAACTCGGTTATTTAGGAAATAGACACAATGCTTTTTTGTTTTATAGATTTTTCTTAATTTTGATTTAGTAAGTGTCGAAACCTAAATTTTGGTAAACCTTTTAATCATTTATTAATTGCATAGAAAATTAAGGATTAATTTTTAATCCTTAAATATAAAATAAAATTCATTAAATTGCATCACATATAGAAATTAGGAACATTTGCATTGCTAGCATTAATTATTAAAATTTTCGGAAAATTATTAATTTTTTTAAATTAATAAAAAAAAAAAAAACATATTAAAAAATTTTAAAAAATTAATTAAAACGCCGGCGATGAGAGGAGCTACTAAGACGGGCCGGCAATGGCAGCTGGCTGGCATGCGCGCCGGTCCTTGAAAGCAAGAGAGGGAGCGTGAGTGGCGGGGGGGTTCTTCTTCCACGGGAAAGCCAGAGAGAGAGCGAGAGAGAGAGAGAAGCGATCGTATTCACGAGATCTTCAGCGGTTGTAGTGGGGGGAGGTGACATCGCGGCGGCGAAGGACCGAGGGGGGGCTTCTTAAGGGAGAAATCCATAGAGAGAGAGAGAGAGAGACAGACAAACAGAGACAGAGAGGAGCCGAGAGAGATAGGGGCCGAGAGAGCGAGAGCTGAGATTGAACGGAGAGGAAGAGGGAACTTCGGCCGACACCTCGACCCTGCGCGAGCTCCGTCCGACGACCCCTCCCGGTAGTCGACCTCGAGCCCGAACCAGTAAGCCTCCGTTTTTCCCTCGCTTTGCCCTCCTTTTGGGAACGCCGGACCGGCGTTCGTGGCCGTCCGGCTCATGTGAACTCCGGCCCCCGTAGTTCTTTAGCTAGGTCGCTGGGTGGGTGTTGGCTGTGTGCTGAGGATCCCAGCCCCGTTTGGAGTCTCGGTTGAGCCGGAAAACTTATATGCTTCGGTAGCGCACGATACCTGTTCGTGAAAACGCCTCTGGTAGATCCGTGAACTCTTTCCCTGATTTTGGTTTTGCTCCAGCCTTTGAGGAAGACAATCAGAAGAGGGATAAACAAATAAGGTGGAAGTTGCGCGGATGGCTTAATTAGGTTTTAATTAGCATCGGCTTAAGTGGGTTTAGGCTCGTTTCTGTTTTCATGGGTTTAACAAAGTCTATATTATAGGCTTTGGGCTCAGCTAGGATTTGTTAAGTTCGGGTCTATTCCGGTTCTACTTGGACCGGTGATTTTCGGGCCTAATTTGTTTTGGTCTGGCTTAAGAAAACTTGGGCTTATATTGCTGTGGAGTGGGCTTAGTATGATTAGAAGAAGGGCCGGGCCAGCGAAATAGGTTTATTCGGGCCGAGCCTTAGGGCCGATCCGAATTCTTGACCCAACCTGGGCCTCTAGGGTCCGGATCAGACCCACATCCAGACCGGATCCCTGACCCGATCCGAGTTCTTTTTTTAGAATTAAAAATCATTTTAAAAATTAAATATTCCGAAGAATTCCAAAAAATTAGAATTCCTCGAAAAGCTTTAAAATAGTTTTTGGGTAGTTTTATCAAAAAACGTGGGAAGCTTTGGATCTTAAGTTGTGCTCAAAATTTGAACAAGTCCTTATGGCTTTACCATAGAGTTTCGGTAGTTCTTGGAGACGAAAGTCCTTGATTGCGCACTTTCAAAATGATGATTATGATCTCCCTTTGCTTAGTTAGGATTGGCATTTATTTATTTCTTAGCGCTGAATGCTTGCTTTTCCATACAATTTATTCTATATGGCTTTGGTTGCTGATTGTTATATTAATGACTATGTCCCTATATGATCACTTCACATATTAATGGATGGGTATAAGATCAATCAAGACTATCTGAATTTTTTTTAAAGTAACAAGATTAGGTACCGAAAATGCACTAATTAGTTAATTAGTGTAATCAAGTCTCCAACCTTAGATTTTCTTATTGCTTAAGAAGTGAAGTACGTTCCCACACATCACTTGATTTCTAGCAAACCATAATAGGTTAATGATGGCTCATTTTTATAAAATTCTCACAACGTCAATTTGAATACATAGCGTCACGCTAGATTTGGACTTAGGAGAGCCCACGTCTAAAATGAGGGTCATATGCCCATCTTTCAAGCAATATCCTTAAACTTATTTTCCTCCATACCGAGGGGTAGGTCGTGATAGTAAGGATTGAAAAAATACTTCAAACCATGTTGGTTGGTTGTGAAAAAGTAGAACATAAATTATGAGACTATGCTTTATTAAAGACACTTATCCTCTGCGAGTATCCTCTTTACTGCAAAGTATCTAAAAAAATCTCAATTATTGACGCGCTGAGGGATAGATTTCAAACATAACCTCATTTACATGAATCTATGGTTGGGATCATGAATCTATGGTAGGGATCATCAAGGCACTTCGTCATCTTGATTAGTTGTTTTCCTTCTTTCCTTCGGACCTCCCAAAGGCACCGATTCTCTAGCAGTATATGTCCATGAAGAGGTTTTCAGTAGTCTAGCATTGTCAGAACTTTGAAACTCTCTTTCACACAGAAATTCTACCATTTGTTTGTCCAAATAGAAGCTGAATAACGAGGGAAGTAAACAGTACCAAACATGAGGAATTTGATGGAAACGAAGCTAAGCACAGCGATGGTGCGGGCACCGCTCGCGAGGATTGAGCTCCTAGTCATCTTCACCGCCATCTTGCTCCTCTTCCTCGCCACCTCTGGCTCATGCCAGCACCTCTGCAACAGCTGCATGTTCCGGCTCGTCACTTTTGTGGCCTACACTCTCTCAGCCTATGTATTCACCTACGCTCTAGGGCTCATGCAAGACACTCCGTTCAACGAGTTTCTCACTGTCTGGGCAGTGTTCCTCGTAGTCGTCCTCGGGAGCACCGATTCTATCTCAGCATACAGTCTCGTGGACAACGAGAAGTGGAAGAGCTACAATTGGCATGTCTTATTCAGTTTGTTATGGTTGCTCTTTTTTATAGAGTGGCCATTCTAAAAGTTTTAACATGGAAGGCGCGACTGCAACCGTGACCCTGACCGTGACCCCAGCCGCAGTATACCTCCTCTTCTTCTTGTCCTGGAAGTCTGACGAGAGGGCTCGCGCCTTGATGGCAGCGAGCCGGCAATCTTTGGAGAGGAATACAAAAGTGATTGCTGATTATATGAGCGTGGAGCACGAAAGTGGGGGCGTTGCACCTCGTGAAGTCGATCCGATTCGCATGAGAGGGTACACGTATTTGGTGAGAGGTGAAGAGGAGAGATGGGTGGATAACATTTTTCTTGCTAAGAGATTCATCAAGTGGTGTCTTAGGAAGAAGGAGGCTGTGCTCGCACGGGACCATCGGAACCCATTGGATAACGAAGATGAATTAATCACCACTGAAAAGGTATATCTTTAACTGTTCGATTTTTTTTCCCTAAACTTCAATTTAATACAGATCTTCTTCTCGCACAAAAAAAACATCTCGATTAATTGTGAAAGAAAAAAATAACAGAAATTATAATAGTATACATTATAAAGGGAAAAATACCAAAAAAAGTCATAAACCTATTGCATTGGTATTGATTCAATCCTAAACTTTTCAATTGAACCAATTCAGTCCATCCGGCCAATTTTGGCCTATCGGTATGTACGTGGACATCAGCCAATAACTGGACGCTGACGTGGCAATTTTCAAATATTTTTTTGAATTTTTTCCTTTTTCGTTTCTTTTTTCTTTTCTTTTTCCTTTTCTTTTCTTCTTTCTTCCTCCTTGAACTGTTCCGACAGTGGCCGGCGAGGGCCTCGAAGCCCTTGCCTATCGCCGCGAGGGTTGCGGCCCTCGCCTAGCCTCTCCCAAGGCCGCCGGCAAGGCAGCTTTGCCGGATCCGGGCGAGGCTAGCCTTGCCCTAGCCTTGCCGCAGGCAAAGGCAACCTCGCCCGTGGCCGGCGAGCCCAACACGGCCCTCGCTAGGCCTTGCCGGGGTGAAGGCAGCCATCGCACACGGCAAGGCCAGGGCGAGGCCGAGCGAGGGCCGCAAAGCCCTCGCCAGCCACCGGTTAGGGTCGCGACCCTCACTCGGCCTCGCCCAAGGCCGCGGGCGAGGTGGCTTCGCCATGATCTAGGCAAGGCCAACCTCACCTTGGCCTCGCCCCTCACTTGTGGCTAGCGAGGCCAAGGTGAGGCTAGCCTCGCCCACATCCGGGCAAAGCCGGCTCGCCGGTAAGCCTGGGAGAGGTCGGGTGAGGGTCGCGACCCTCGTTGGCGGCAGGCGAGGGCTTTGAGGCCCTAGCCTAATGGCCAGCGAGCCTCACCGAAGGCTCGCCGACCACCATTGGAACAGTCCAAGGAGGAAGAAGGAAGAAAAGAAAAGGAAAAAGAAAAAGAAAAAGGAAAATGAAAAGGAAAAAATTAATAAAAATTCAAAAAAAAATTTAAAAACATTTTAAAGATTGCCACGTCAGCGTCCAGTCATCGGCCGATGTCCACGTTAGCGTTGGCAGGCCAAAATTGGCCGGATGAACTGAATGGTGCAAATGCAATAGGTTTAGGACATTTTTGGTACTTTTCCCCATTATAAATTGCGTGATACCATAGGATAGAGCATGATTGGCCAAAAAGTGCTAAATTTTGTGCACTTTTACCAATTTGGTCATACATATTTCAATTTTACTAATTGAGTCCTAAATCTTTTCATGTTTTGTCATTTGAATCCATCTGACCAATTGTAAATATGACCAATTTTAAATGTGGATGCTGATAGTGTCAATGGTCGGCACTAACATGCACAATTTTTTATTCAAATTTATTTATTTTTTCTTTTCCTTTTCTTTCTATCAAGTCCGATAAGGGTTGTCGGCCAATTCTTGCCGGTCACGGCCGAGGCCCAGCCAACAATAGTCGAGGCCTAGCTGACAACATGCGAGGGCTAGCGACCCTTGTCTAGTGGCTAGTGAGGTTCAGCTGACTGGGCTTGGAAGGAGTAAAAAGGAAAACAAAGAAAGAAAAAACAGAAAAATTCAGAAATTTTTAAAAAAAATTACAAAAATTGTCCACCTAAGATAGTCGGCATCTACGTTAGCGATTTCCAAATGGACTCAATGGGTAAAACATAAAAATATTTAGGACTCAATTCACAAATTTGAAAGGTGTAGTATTGGCTTGGTAAAAGCATAATAGATTTATGACTTTGTGGACTCAACATAGTCTTCTAGCACGCATGATGCATTGAGTGATCAATTTTAAAACTAGCCTCTTTCACATGGATCTATGTTTAGGACTATTGAGGCACCAAATGATAATGTGAACCTTTACCTGCCACAGTATTTTAATGAATCTCAATTATTGATGTGTTGAGTGCTAGATTTCAAAACTAACCCCCTTCAATTGGACATACAGTTGGGCTCACGACGCACCGAATAAGAACACAAATGAAGGCGGAGGATCTCCTCCTGTCAATCCTAATTACATTTGACTTATATTACTTTTGGATTCTTTATCTCAGCATGCATCGTTTATGATACTTAGGTCATTTGATTTCATTTTGCACGTTAGTAAAATTCAATGAAAAATTTAAGCGACAAGGTAGAGGGAAACTAAATGCAAATGAGGCACATTTTAACCTCGTAACTTTAAGCAAAGCAGGATTACAATTAGCAATCCTGGCCCAACCTCTCATGGGTGTATGACTCCGCGTAGTTATTTGTGAAATAGAAATGGCTCTTGTTTTAAGGAAGTTGGTTGTTCTAAACCCACTACGAGCAACGACTTCGAGAAAAAAGTGTCGGCATATTAACTCTTGATCTGTGTTCTGATGCCACGTTAGTATGTCCAACCAAAATGCTTAAACCATTAAATGGAGGAAGACTACATTCATATAAGGCACTTTATAACCATGCATTTAGACAATAAACTAGGCAATAAACTTATATCCAAGCTCAACTCATTACTTAGGTGTGGAAGTGTGAAGGGAGGCTCTTAAGCTCGGAAGGAGACCCCTACAACAAGTTCAAGGACGTATGCCTCTCTTTTGCACTCTTCAAGCTCCTCCGTTTAAGATATGCTGGCTATACATTGCCCCAAGAGGCTCACAAGAAGACATGGGACTTGATTCACCGTGGATTGCTCTCGAAAGAAGATGGCTACAAGCGAGCATTTCGAGTCGTTGAGAATGAGCTCACATTTCTTTTCGATTTCTTCTACACCAAGTACAGTATCAAATTCCAGCCTGGCCGATTGCAGTTCAAATTGCTGGAGTTTATTTTGGTCCCTATTGGCATTTGGCCGATTGCAGTTCAACTGGGCACTATGCCAAATGGGTTGAGCGTCGAAGTAGTCGTGACCAGCATGATGATAATCTCAATCATCATGGTGGAGCTTATGCAGTTCTTCTTTGTAGTTTTCTCGGAATGGGCTAAAGTGATATGGATCTGTAAGTATGTGCAGAAGAAGTCATGGCAAGAAAAAGTGTGGATTGAGAGGATAATCGGAGCAATTTGTCGAGTCAAATTGATGAAGCCTTGGGAGCAAAAGCTTCATCAATACTCATTCCTCGAGTCATACTCATATAAGCCTTGCAAGTTATTGAACAACAAAGTAATGGCAGTCTACATAATCAAACTAGGGATGGCCGGAGACAAAGTGCGCCCATCAAATTGCCTGAAGAAGTCAAGCAAGCGGTGTTTCATGCTCTAAAGTCGAATTACAGTACTAAATTGGAGAATGGACAGGCCTCACTAAGAGTAAACAATGAGTCCAAGAAGCTATTGTGGGCATGTCGGCTTGAGACATAGACTCGGGTCATAATAGTGTGGCACATCGCCACTAGCTTCTGTGAGCGCCAACTACCGTTGGAAAGATCAGACTCACCTTCAACAAGGAGTTTTCTAGTGGCAACTAGCTTGTCCAAGTATCTAGCTTACTTGGTTTCTTTCGCTCCATCGCTATTGCCGGATCATGCTTACATTACAGAGTACTTGTTTGATCAGGCGATCATCGAAGCCAAGGACTTCTTTCAAACGTGCAAGAGAATGAAGGACCGGGTTAAGAAGATGAAGGAGAACAATAGCGGTCCTTCTGCGTGTGGAGAAACTATTATCAACCAGGGTGCTCGGCTCGGGAATCAGCTCGCTAATGATGTAAAAGATAAGGACATGATTTGGAGGATTCTGGCTGACTTTTGGGTGGAAATGGTGTTATATGTGGCACCTTTGGACAATATGAAAGCACATGTGGAGCATTTGACCAGAGGAGGCGAGTTTGTGACTCACTTGTGGGCTTTGCTCTCTCACGCAGGGATTGAAAGAGGTCTTCCTACTAAACCACATAATGTACTAGAGAGAAGGAATAGCTTCTGAAGTAATCCAGTGTTTGATAGCATTTGTTGCAAGCGTCCGGTGATCCTCATGGTAAATGGTTGCCTATGTACGATTCATATGGATCTCACGCCAGTTAACTATGCAATGTCTTTGGTCACGTCACCTGCAGCTCTTACTATGCATTAAATGTATTCCTACCATTACATCATATGTTTTACACAGAGACATCCTATTTTTGGTCTTGTAATATAATTTTAGGAATATTTACCTTGAGTTTATTTCAAAGTGATGACATTATACACATGACTAGAATCCCTTTGATATATCAAAGACATCCATGCGGAAGGTGGTTCCTGTAGTCAAGATTATGTAACAAAGTTTCACAGTACTTATAGAATTCTTGCTATGAGTAAGATTGAGAACAATTATGTTAAATAGGAATTCCCCTTGATCTGGATTGATCTCTGCTAAACTGATACCCACTAATTAATTTGGTATGGCTCGCTTTCTAGGATAGATCCTCATGGATGAGCATATAGGGTTGTTCTAGCACTGACCAGATTTTGCATAAGGAAAGAACCTAGTCGATCATCTCTTAGGATCATATTGATTCAGATTGGATTGATCATCTTTTGCAAGAAAGAAGTACCGCCTCGGACACGATTGTCCAATTTTATAGAGAAGATAACATGTGGGATAGCATTTATCTTTTTTTTTCCTCTGGAGCTTTTCCACAAGATTGCTCATTTGGTAGAAAATGACAGAGTAGATGTTGCATTTGGGTGAATTTTACAACTAAAGCTTCTTTGGTTGGTGCAACGATTTGGCCAAAAGGATTCGGCAGCTGAGGAGAACAAGTGAAAGATAAACTGAAAATTTGTCGATCAGAGCATGTACTTAAGGAGGCAACGTTTGTGCAAGCTAATCAATCCATATCCAAAAACTATTTGATTCCACCATTTCTCATCGCAAATTAATTGGCTTGACCTGTGGATGTGGTTCCCATTTCGCAAACAGAATTGAAATGAAATAAGAATATCACGTGCCAAGATTAAATGATGTTCCTAACGACGCCTATATAAGAAGAGAGTAATAATGACGACAAAGACAGAAAAGGGTGAAAGAAAAACTGAGCCTATAAAACCCGATTACGCCAATATAAAACGTAGAAGGGGATTGCATTTGTCACTAGACCTATAGCCTATACTCACACTAAGCACTTTATCATCATTATGCTCTGGATCTCCCATTGAAAGCGCTAATGGGATGTGAAAACCAGGTATCATCGTGAAATCGTCCCCTTGAAAACCTCAATAGTATCGCCCATCTTGATGCCGTGCATGTTATATGTTGGATCAAAGTTTAAGATATATCTTGTAACTTCTAAATAATATTGCAAGCTCATCTTGACTTAATATTATTTTTTTTTCTCATAGAGATGTTATAGTATGTGTCATTCGATATATCACTATTGCGACCTAAATGTTTATATAAAAGTCTAAATATAATAACATAAATAAAAAAAATAATTATGACCCAACCATATTAAGAGTTAGAAAGTCGGAAAAATATAATTACCTGGAATCATCAATAAATGCCAAATACATTAACAACCTACTATTAGCGACAAAATATTTACTAAAAATATAAGAAAGGAATGATGTGACTATTCTTATTTTGAAAATAAATCAAGAGAATTCTAGATATGCATTCTTGGGAAAGAAATAAATTTCTTTAAGATACAAATTGAATATTATAATTTTTTGGAAGATATTCAACAATTCTCTTTGTGATGCTTTGTCGGGAATATTGAGATATCCATCAACTATTGTCAAAACGAAAAAAAAAAAAAAAATAGAGATAAATTAGTTACCAACAACAAAAAGGAGAATTTCCATTAAAAAAAAAAAAAAACATGAACTGAAGTATATGGAATTCGAAGATGATCTTAAAGGAAATCAATTCGATCTTGAAGGAAACCGATTCTAATTCCCTGTAAATAGAGAGGGCAGAACTAACTTTACTCTTAAAAAGATTCTTCTACCTTGCTAGCTTTTTCAACCCTAAGACTAAATGAAGATTACCATAAATTGAGGAAATCTATTATTTATGCTTTCATCTCTCTTACTGATTCATATTATTTTACATGCTCGAAATATTTCATGTACTTATATCATGATTCAATCAATATAGCAATTTCATATCTCATTCATTCTCTTAATCGGAGGAGAAATTTGTATGAGGGGTTTGGATTCACTTCAAAAATAAGTTCATGTGACTTGAGAGTAGATTTGATTAATGTGAATGTTATGTCGTTATAATTTTCTGTATTTTATTTGTCGTACAAAGATTCACATTGAGACCAATATTTAGCACAAAATAAGAAATATTATAAAGCAAAAACCTCCAAATATTTTCCGACAAGGGAGAAAATAAAGACGTACGGAGGTTCTTGCTTCCTAGCGTGTTTTTTCCAACCTCAAGGAAGACGAAGTGAGCGAATTGAAAAGAAAATTCTTTTCTTGGCAGAGGAAAAAGTTCTTACTCCCTCGCTTGGCAACCGTTAGCCATGATTCTCATAGTGTGATTTATGCAATACGCGAATGTAGGAAGCATCTTAATGTATTCTTTCCTTTACTTTTTAGTAATGACGTGGGGATCCGAAGCTTTTTTTTAATAGTCAAGGTGATCTATAGATATTTTCTTCGTCTAATTTAGTATATGAACTTTAAAAGTCGGATTATTGTAGTGTTTTTGTTCAATATATTGCCACGTCACACGTATTTTTTTTACGCGGACTGCCAAATTAGGTTTTATTGGGCTAAATAATGGTGTGTATCGTCACCTCGTTTTCCCAAGTCAGCAAATCTTTATTTCCTTTCTCTTCGGGCCAAAATAATGAGATGTGCAAGCCACGAGGACGCTAGCATGAACAAATTTATTATCACCACATTAGTTAATACGGTTATAAGTTTTTACGATAGGCATTCATTGGACTTTTGATAATTCAAAGCCCAGATCGAACCGAAAAAAAGTCGTGACATCACATTCAACGTTGTAGAAAAGTTCCGGAATCACCCATATTATTATTCTATTGTTTCTATGGAAGCACTTTAAATCCCCATAGACTAGCTGATCGTAAAATTCTCACTTCAGTAACTTGAATCCGAAAGCTAAGTCAACAACATTTTAGAAAACCGTGTGATTCGCAATGAGCTCCCAAACTTGTTTCTACAGAAATTCTTCATTAACATTTATTACGTTTCCACACTCCATAACCCCTTCAACGATTTCTTCATTTCTTGAGGGAAATAATACTTGTACTTTGAGCTATTTTAAAGTACTTTATTTAAATGCAGCTTGTTATAAATTCAGGTCATGACATCTTCCAATGTAGTAACCTTGTGAGAGATGTCTGCCATCGAACCTTACATGATGCACATGGATCGAGCAATTTAATTCCTGCAATTATGAAGATTGTCCAAGATAAATTCGGATGCCCCATTAAAATTTTTTTTTTTTTTGACATTCTCATTTTAGTTCCTGTTGTCCCTCCTTGCTCTATAAGAACTAGAGTTAATACCTTGAAAAATCCCAAACTAGTATACTTGTGACAAATTTACCAAAAACTATTTTTTTTACTATGAAAAGCCCCAAACCGATACACCCGACAAATTTACCCCCGACTAATTATAAAAAACCCTAAACTGGTACATTTATGACAAATTTACCCCAAACTAATTTATTCGACCACAAAAAACTACAAACCGGTAAATTTGTGACTAATATACCATCTGCTAAATTAGATTAATACCACAAAAAAATCACAAAAATTGTAAACTATGACAAATAAAGTATAAAATCCCAAATTGGTATACCAGTCAATTGTCATGTGTCATTTAACTTTATAATTTAACAAGAAAATTTAACTAAAACTAATAGAGGGTAAATTTGTCACAAGTGTACCGGTTTAAGGTAAATTTGTCAAAAGTATACAAGTTTTGGGTTTTTGGTGGTAAAAAAAATAGTTTGGGGTAGATTTGTCACAGATGTACTAGTTTGAGGTTTTTCAGGGTATTAACCCTAAGAACTAAGATTTTGTCCCCAAACTTTATGAGTTGCTTTCACAATGTTTACATTGCTTTTTGTTTTCCTTCTCTCCTTTCCCTTGAACCTCCCGAAGGCCACCAATTCCCTACCAGTTCATGTCCATGAAGATGTTTTCGGTACTCTAGCATAATCAAACTCTCTCATAAATTCTACCATTTGTTTCTCCAATTAGAAGCTGAATTACCAACGAAGTACCGAACATGAGGAATTTGATGGAAACGAACCTGAAGACGGAGATGGCGCTGGTGACGATGAGAAACTGCAATGTCACGTTGGCCAACTTGAAGTCCCTGAAAACTCCCATAGGGAGGCTATTGCAGATCGAGCTCCTAGTCATCTTCACCACCTTCTTGTTCCTCTTACTTTTGCCTTCAGCTCGTGGCGACGTCGCTCCAACAGCAAGAAGTTCCAGCTCTTCATTTTCGTGGCCTGCACTCTCTCAACCTTTTTACTCACCTACGTCCTAAGCCTCATGCATGATGCTCCCTCGCGCAACGAATTATTCCCCGTCTGGGCAATGCTCCTGATGATCGCCTTCGGGAGCACTGACTCTATCTCTGCATACAGTCTCGAGGACAATGAGCAATGGAAGAGAAACAATTCGAAGCTCCTGGTCAAATCCATTTGGTTGGTCTGGTTGATGGACTTGTACTTCGGCGACGGTTACAAGGTGGTGGTTGCAGCCGAGTGCCTCTTCATTGTCTTGGCCGTGAAGTTCTACAAGAGGGCTTGGGCCATGATGGCGGCGAGCCGGCATTCTCTGGAGAGGAGTACAAAAGTGCTTGCTGATTATATGAAACGCAAGCACAACAACGAAGGCGTTTCGCTTGGTGAAGTCAATCCCGTTAGCATGAGAGGGTATACTTATTTGGTGTGGGGTGAAGAGGGCAGTATTTTGAGACTGGTGATTGGCAGGATTCATTCTTTCCTGAGGCGTGTAGTAGGCGTCGTCGCGGAGGCACCGGTCGCGGAGGCACCGGACTACCAAGTGCCATTGGATGAAGACCAGTTGATAACCATTGAAAAGGTACTATATCAACAATCGTCTGATTACTTTTATTTTTTTAAACTTTGGTTTAATAAGAATTTCTGCCCACGAAAAAAAAGATTAAAAAAAGTGCAAAAAGGTTACCCATATCATAAGAACGCAAACCTTTTTGGCCATTGAAGAGATATACCAACAATCGTCTGATTATTACTAAGGCACTGAATAAGAAGACAACCGAGCGTAGAAATTCTCATTGTATCAACTCTTGATTACTTTTGGGTTCTCTATCTCAGCATGCTTCATTCATTGTACTTAGGTGACTTGATTTCATTTGGCTTGTTCAAAGTCTAATGCAAAAGTTCAAGCTATTAAATAGAGAATTTATATTCATATGGGCCACATTATAATCACATACTTAAGTCACGCGGGATTACAATTACTGCTCCCCTTCCGTGTACGACCTGAGTCGGTTATTTGGGAATAGGCGCAGCTCCGGCCCCCGCCTTCCTTCCTCTTTTTCCTCTCTCTCTCTCTCCCCTCGCACGTGCTGGGAGAGGACACAGCTATACCAGGAGTCTAGCTGCAATTTCGGAGGGGGCCGGCAGAGAGAGCACGCACAGTCGGGGACGGAGATTGAGGAGAAAAAGAAACGGGAAAAGAGGGAGAGGGACCGAGAAAAATGAAGGGTAGAGAGGAGAGTGGGGCTCATGCCTTCGGCTCGACTACACTCGGACGCCATCGTCGCCCTCCAACAGCCCCCAGCCCGCGCCCTCAAAAGCCTTGCTTCTCTGGCGCCCATATTTCCGGTGGGACCTTTCTTTTTGGCGTCCAAACCTCCCTCGTCCCGAGGATCCCAGCTCAGCGACCTCTCAGTGGCCGGTCATGGCCCGATTTGCTTCGGACTAGCCTTCTGTCTGTCTCCGCTGAGCCGGATAGGGACCCGCAGATGCACACCCCAAACCCGTGCCCGGCCGACAACCCCTGTTTTCCCTTGCTTTGTTCTTGTCTCGGCCGACTGGGGCTGAGACTCGCCCACGCTCGCTTGCACTCGGTTTCAAGCATCGGCGAGCCTTCCCCGGTCGCCGCGGAGCTCTTTTTCTCATCTGCGTTGTTTGTCGGTGTGGATTCGAGCGTCGAACGGATCTGTTTTCCCTTTTTAGTCAGCGTGTACTCAGTGTTCGTTAAAATGTCCGACTCGGCTTCATTTTTGTGCTCTCCATTTATGGCGAATCGGCACCCCCGTGTAACGCTCACCTTCGCCCTCTTTCGTGATTTCTGTGCTGGTTGTTCGGGACCACCCGCGATTTCTTTCACTTCAGCCCTGGCTTTTTTTTTTTTTTTTTTTCCTTCCATTTGGTAACCCGACCGGTGGTGGGGAGGTCGACCGGTGTGTGGCGAGCTAGATGAGTGTTGAGTAGAGGTGTCAAAATGAATCATGAACCTAGTTTTGGACTCATATTTTATTTATATGGGTTATATAAGAGTTATATATGAGTTAGAGACTTTTAAAAGCCTAACTAAAATTGGGTCAAAAAAGTAAGTCTTTTTTTTTTTTTGGTCGAAAAAGTAAGTTAAATTTAAATGGATCAAAAATAGCTCAAAACTCGTAACTCATTTTCAACCAATTTAAAATATCAAGTGGGTTAGAATAGAACCCATTTCCAAGTTTCCAATCCAAGTCTCACATACTTTTTGCCTCTTTAACTTTATAAAAAAGTTTTCTATAAAAATCAAAATTATAATTATCTTTTATATTTCATTTTTTCATTTGTTTTTTCTTCCATCTTCCTTATCCGATGGTTGGCATGGTGATGGGCCAGGTGAGGCTCAAGCTCGTTGGCCACATGCAAGCTTGACATCACCAACAACAACCTCATCAATCGTCAACAAGGCCTCGTCCTTGCCAGATTGAGCTCACCATCATAGAGCGAGCTTGAGTCTCCCCAATTCTAGCAAGGCCAAGCTTGCCCAATGCCAGGCAAGGCTTGAGCCTAGCCAGATTTGGCGAGACTTGAGTTCAGCCTCGTCGACGATTGGCAAGGCTCGAGCCTCGTTAGATTTGGCGAGACTTGAGCTCCCTCAACATTGGTGAGATTGAGTCCCACTAGATCCGGCAAGGCTGAGCTCACTCGACATCAGGTGAGGCTCGATCTTGCCGACGACTAGAAAGGCTCAAGCTTCACAGATATGGCGAGCTCTATGGTCGGTCGTCGGTTGTTGTCGTGGCTGGCAGATGGCCAAAGAATAAGAAAAAGAAAAAAGAAAATTAAAAATTAAAAAGTATATTTAAAAAAATAAATAAAAATTCGATTTTTAAACAAAAAATAATTAAAATTTTTATTTTTCTAAAAAATATTTTAAAAAATTACAAAAATTACCCATTAAATTTGTATTACATAAAAGTGTTTTAGCAATATCATTTTTTTTAAAGATATTATAAAAATAAATTTTCTTAGGTTTAGTTAAAGATTTTTCACATTATAGTTTTCAATTGCTCAATAGTATGTTCACTTCGGACAAAGAAGCATGTGTATGGTCTAATTCTTTATAAATATTTCAATTTATAAAATTTTTAACATTTTTATTTTATTTACTATTTATTTATTTTTAAATTTAATTTGAAATTTTAATCAAATTAGCATTAATTTAAAGTGGACGTGGGTTTTCCTTGAATATCAATGGGTTTTAGCAATACGGGTCAAGTCGGGTATGAGTAACTGGATTCACACTGCATGTATATGAGTCAAAACAAGTTAAATGGGTCAACCCACTTTTGACTCGACACAAACCCCGCCTGATCCATCCATTTGACCGGTCTAATGTTGAGGGGTGGCTGCGTCAAGACCAAGTGTGGTGGCATCAAGATCGCCTCGGACCAGCCAAGTCTGGCCGAGCCAAGTCTCGGTCAACGGCAGTGGCTGGCCAGGCACAGGCTGAGGCATCACTAGAGTGGGTGTGCAACCAGGCTGAGACAAGTGATGCTACTCGTTTTGGCTGTCTCCGTCTAGGCCGAGAGGAGTAGGGAGGCACTGAGAGGGAGTTGGGTCGGATTGGTGGTGAAGTCGGGCTGGATTTAGGCTAGGCCTGTTGGCCGACTGAAGGCCTTCCTATTTGGGCAGGTTGGCTAAGGTTTTTCGTGCGCTATTAGTTGGGCTATGGTTTTAGGATTAGGTTTACATTAGGAATTCAAGAGGGCATAGTCTTTTTATTTTGGTTTTAGGAGGAGCTTGAAAAAAAAAATTAGGATTGAATTAGCACAATTGTAATAGGTTTATGACTTTTTTGGTAATTCTCCTGTTCCATTTGCATATAGCTTCACCCGCTCAAAAGGGACATCTTCTGGGGACTTGACAACCTCTCTCAGGCATTTAATAGGGTCGTTCACTTCAACTTCTATGGGGAGCCGCAATTGGGATGGCGGTGTTCCGATGCATAATTCAATCTTAGTGGATGGTGGTGGCTCTGGTGCGACAATGAGCCAAGTGCCCTAGTGATTGATGATGTTGCAGCCCTAGGCATCGAGCTCGTCATCAAGGGCCTCCCTATTGAAGACCGAAGTTTGTCTATGGATGGGTCCTTGGTGTTTTTGGATCTTCTCTTTGATCTCCAGGACTGTATCATGGAAACCAATTTGAATGCACAAAGGACTTCCTTCCTAGGGCTCAAAGAACACATCCATTCTCGAGAAAAAATGCCATGAAAATGTTCTGTGATGAAGCTCAGTCTGAATGCTTATGGTTACAAGATTGAATCAATGAGATAGATGGGGATTGAACACATATATGGAAAGAAAATCCAATAACTATGGTTCACGATCTTAGTGTATCTGAGCCACTTGCATAAGTCACCACCAATTGTGTAGTTAAAGATGCTTCCATCTCATGAAGTATCTCTTCAATGTCCACAGTCCCCACGTGCAGCATTTCATGAGTTAAACATACAGCGCGAATGATGGAAATTCTTTATACATATAGTTTCTTTTCTTTTCTTTTATCATTTCTTTGGCTAATGAAAATAATTTAAATTGAAAATATAGGCTGTGCTCGGAGAATAGAGTTTAAGATCAACATACGTGTTGATGCGGCTTCACGTAATGAGTCATCGCCTTCGCTCTTTTAGCTTGAGATTGATTTGCAATTAATATACGAAATATTATTATCATTTATTCATAATTATAATTGTTGGTTGCTTGTTGTATAAACAAACAAAATGTGTTTCTCCTTGTCCCACATAAGAAAGTTGGGAGAAAATGGAAGAAGATGGGAGAAGATGGGCCACTTTATAAACGTGAGCCTTTTCTAATGTGTTCAAAGAAAGCTTTGAGGTTTGGACTATACCCCATAATACCTACATGTAGGTGCGCCAATATTTGCAAGATTATATTTATTTTAAATTTAATTTTCAGTTTCATATGGTTATCTTGTTAACCTTTATTAGTCGAAAGGTTGTGTTAATTCATTCAATATTTTTGGAAATATGAAATTCAGAATTTTATTTTAAAAAAATATTATTATTTATTGTTCCGAATTTTATATACCTTTTCAAGATAGCCTTAGAAATTATCCTTATTCAGTTTGTAACATTTCACGAAATGTTGCATTTGTTCACTCCACAATTTTTCCCAAATGGTTTCCTTTGTTCACGTTGCAACCTTTTCCAAAGGATTGTCTTTGTTCACTTTGCAACTTTTCTCGCAGAGTTACCTATGTTCTTTAAGATCAATATTTTTATATATGTTAGTTTTTGGCATGAATGAGAATTGAGTCTTTTCGAGTCTTCTTTTAAAACTATAATCATTATTTCGATTGTTTTCTAGATAGACATTAAAGAAATACTGAATTGCTATATAATATTCTCATTTGAGACTTTCTTATATATTGGAGGATATTTGCTGGTGACCATTAAAACAATATTGTAAGACAAATAAATTCTTAAAAAAGTGATATCACACCTTGAAGTCGACTTGATTACTCTATCCAATTTGAAGCCATATTTTCCTATAATAACCTTTTCTTTCGGCTCCCTATGAAATTAAGCATATCTTACGAAATGAAATTACCATATGTGGAATCATGTCTCTTCCTTATCAGTCATCTTAAACCCAGCCCTGTTGAGGCTCAATTTTCTTCAAATTAGGATCAGGTGTAAATTTGCTATAAGCATGTCCATCATAAGATCGATCAATTTGATATTGTGTCAATTCAAATTTATAGTAGCAAACTTCTCATAAAATCAAATTTGAATAGGAATGGGTTGGTCGAATAGGGTGGAACGGTAGGCAAGTCGAGTAAATTTTTGGGAATCAACTTCATCTCATTTACACTAGACTAACAAACGCATTTTCTGGTATCTGTTTCTAAATGGTATAATAAGTTATGAGCATGTTACCACACTCCTATTGATTTTCTTGTCTTGCACATTCGAAGGCACACATTTCTCCTGTAGACTACTGAACAAGTTCAACTTGGAAACCAATTGGATCAATCAAACCGTGAAGTTCAAGATCAGTTCTAAAGTGAAACATTCCGATCCACAGTACAATTTCTTAAGAAAGTCTGCTCAACTCAAGTTCGTAGCCATAGGTTAGTTTCCTTGACAGTGAAACCAACGACTGCACTTGTTTAACCAGCACGTCAAATCATCAGAATCAGAATGCAATGAAGTGGAATCATAATCGGCACATAAAATGGACATGGTATCTTAGATTGGAAAAATTAAAAATGGAAAGAAAAGGTTGAGAGACATGTACATGAAAGTCTAGACTCTTGATAAGCATACAACTGAACTTGCCACGGCCACACTTGACCATACACATCTTTCATTGTGTACTTCCAATCCCATGATCACAACACATCTGTATCCAATGTTCAAAAACTCGGATCATGGCCAACGTTAGTTGTGCCATGTAGAACCTCCAACATTTATGTCAACGATTTCAGGCCAAAAGTGGCTCAAATAACTGAATTAACAAATTATCAATAAGTTTATGAATAAATTTGTTAAGTTAAAAAGTTTATGACTAAATCAATATCTATATAATAGGTTGAGCAATTTTTTTTTTTTTTTTTTTTTTTTCAAAAGTAGTGCTAATGCTTCCACCCAACTTTAGTTTAATTTAGTGTTTTCAAATTAAATCCGGACCGGGCCAGTCAGTTTAATCGAATGGACTGCGAACCAGACTGTGATTTAGTCTGGTTTTGTCAATGGCCTAGACGGTCAAGAACCGATCAAATCCCGTGAAACCAGTCAACCTGGTGGACCCGTCACCGGTTTGACCGGATCTTTGACTATGGCTGGGACTCATGTGTGAATTTAAGGGTGAGGAACAGGAGAACGGACCCCATGATCTCATGAAGGTAGAAGAGATATTTAGCCAATCAGCTAAGTGATCATTCCTATCTAACTAGATACCTAAGCATACTTAATATATGTCCCACACTTCTTTCGTTAAATGTTCAATTTATATTGACTTGGCGGCCGAATCAGTCGAGTTGGCTGACCCAATAGCCGGAGGCTATGCCAATTCTTTGACCAGTCCGAGTATAGAAACATTGGTCAAATCTTACTCATTTTTTTCGTATGGCAAATGCCAAAAGTACACAGATATAGATTCAAAACATAAACAGAAAGAAATCCCAATGTAAGGAAAAATTCGATATGAAAAAGACCTCTAAACCATCACAACATTTATGTGAATTATCTATACTTCAAATGAGATGCGATAAGTTAAGATTTAAAATATAATTCCTGTCATACTCTAATAAATTAGACTCTTTACTTGGGATTTTCAACATAACATTAGATTCAAGTTTTGGCTAGACTTGAAAATTAATGCTTTCTGTGTATTTTGTTGATCGTATCCCCCATATCATCAATCTCAAGTGTTGTTTCGTATCTGAGTTTCACAAGAGATGAGGTATTAAAATATCTCATATTACTTATTTACAGGTTTTCAATTGGCCTAATATGCATGAAGTCACCTTTCATGTGATAGTTTAGGCTTTTAGATAAGATGCTTGTGTATGTATTGACGAACCTAAGAGGGGACTAGTGGTGGTTCACTCCATAGGTCCAAAAATTGCATAGACTTTCGAGTGAAAATTTAAAAAAAAATATATATAGTACATAGTATGTATATGTTATTTACTAAAAACACTTAGTGGCCCCCCAACCTCAATTTCACGGTCCCCCATTCTGCAAACATGACTTCAAGCTGGTTTCGCATATCAGGATTCACATTTAACAGCTTTGTTAGTAAATCATCCAATTATATGAATGGAGTGTTAAAATGTGAAACACATTTGTGTGCTCTGACAATTTAATCCTTTGGATTTGATTTTTTGAAATATATATTTACAATTCTTATTAACCCTATCTTCATCAGCAATTTCCTTACTGAGCCAGAACATTACTAATACAAAAAGAAGTGACCATAATTTATCAAATAACACCGTACAAGTTTCTAAAGACAGCACAAACTAAAGTTAAAGCGAATTGAAAAGAAATATTCTTTTCTTGGCAAAGAAAATTTCTTTAATATGCCCTCCCTTTATGTTGTGTCTTTTACTTTTACTTTTTCTCTTTCCCAGAGGAGTGTTAAACGAGCATCATTCTCGGCGAGCCGAGCATATCATCTTCAAATAGAAGATACCAACGTTAATTTGGTAAGTTTAACAAGTTGGTATAATTGAGTCAATAAGATGTTAGTAAATCATTGACTAGTCGCTAAATTGGAAAACTCAAATGGAAATTGGTAGTTCCAAAAAAAAAAAAAAAAAAAACATAAAAACAAACCAAAATTAGTCATTTTAACACGCTAATGCCATACCAAAATAAATGTTTGCAATTGTTTGTAATTAGAAACAATCAATTAATATCAGTACTCCTCTAGAAATGTTAATAAATTACTAACATGTGACAGGTCAAGCAAGTTGCCAGTCAAATTTTTGTCACCCACATAATTCGATAGTTGCCAACACTTTCATGAATTTACAGGTATAGAACTGATTTTGACACAATGGAACATTGGAATCATCCGTAATCATCCAATTATACTATGTAGGATCATCCAATTAAACTATGTAGGATTCAGATCCTCGTAGAGCTAGCGTAACATTCTCGCCTTAGCAAAAGCCATCCGACTCCTTCGTTCTTTAATACCGTTTAGACTTTATCATTCATTTATTTTCTTTTGTAGACTGGGGCATAGATGTGGCTTATGCATGCAATATTTAAGGGCGCGTTTGATAACGTTTCAGTTCCGGGGAATAATTTTTAAACAGAAATAGTTTTTTTATTGTTTATGTTCCAAGGAACAATTTTTGAATATAAGAACGTATTTGGTAATTGCAAAAATTTATACTTCGTGAACAAAAATACGTTTAGTAAACTTGTATAATTTTTTTGTTTCTTTTAATTTTTTAATATTTTTATTTTATTTTTCCTTTTTCTTCTTTTTTTTTTTTTTTTTCTTTCTTCCTTTTGGCCGGTCGCGTGGCCTCGGCCATGGCCGGCGACTAGGCGACGAGGGCCGACGGCCTCACCTAGCCACGGGTTGAGGCTCGCCAGCCCTCGACAACCGGTCGCCGACCATGGCCGAGGCGCGACCGGCCAAAGAATAAAGAAGAAAAAAGAAGAAGAAGAAGGGTTTCCGGAAGTGTTCCTGGAAACAAAAAATAAATTTTTCCTACTTCTTGTTTCTGTTCCAAAACTGTTTTAGGGAACAAAAAAATCGATTTTTTGTTCTCAAGAACAAAAGTGTAAACAAACTTGTTTTTGTTCTTTTTTTGTTCCCCGGAACAAAAGGCCAGAAATTTTTGTTTTTAAGAACAGAAACACAAATAAACAAACAGGCCATAACTTATACTAATTTGAACACAATTGGTGGAATTTGACCGAATAACCTGGATTCCTAAACTGAAAATCTCTCAATACACTAGCCAAGTGCGCCAATTTTGAGGCTTTTCACTTTATTCTATAAAAAGAAATGGACAGCATGTGCAAAATCCATAATAACTTATGCAAAAATAAGAAGGAAAGAAAAACACATATCTCTCTATGTCATATGTTACCTATGTTCCCTTTATATATGCATTAATTCAGCACCATTTCTTTTAACAGTGCAAACAATACTTTCTCATTGTTTGCGTAATCTTAGAGCGCGTTTGGTAACGATTCTGTTCCCAAGAAGAGATTTTGATATGAAATTATTCTTTTTGATTCTATTTCCAAGAACAATTTCTAAGCATTATAAGCCGTTTGGTAATTGTCCAAATTTTTTTATTTTGGAATAGAGTTGTGTTTCACCGAGTTCATTGATTCTTTCCAAATCAATTTCTTTTAATTTTTAAATAATTTTGTTTACTTTTTTTTCTTCTTTTTTTTCCTCTTTCTCCTATTCTTCTTCTTCTTCTGGTCGACCGCCAATTTGTCGACCGGCCAGACGAGGGCCGGCGACCTCACTGGAGCGTCGCCGGCCCTCAGCAAGGCGGGCCACCTCACCGGAGCGTCGCTAGCCCTCGGCAAAGCCGACGACCTCACCAGAGCGTCGCCGGTCCTTGGCAAGGCCAGCCCTCGTCGGCCGAGCCTCGCCGAATCCCAGGCGAGGCTCGCCCAACCCCGCCGAGGCTCGACCTCGCAAGATTTGGCAAGGCCTCGCCTTGCCGGTGACTAGGCCAACCTCACCGAGGCTGGCCAAGCAGGCCTCGCCTCGCTGTTGGCCAGGCAGGCCTTGCCGGGGCCAGGCGAGCCTCGCCGGGGCTAGGCAAGCCTTTGCCTCACTGATGGCTGGGCTTGCCTCCGACGAGCTCGTTGGACCTCACCCTGGCCTGGCGAGCTCGTCGAACCAGTTCCGACAATTGGTGGCGGCGACGTACGGTGGTGGACGGTGGCGGCGGGATGGCGATCAATGAACAAGAAGAAAAGAGAATAAGAAGAAGAGAAAATAGAATAATAAAAAGAGTTGATTTTTTATTCTTAGATTTGTTCTCGGAACAAGAATCTACTTTTTTTTTTATTCTTGATTTTGTTTCAAATCAACTTTTGGGAACAAAAAAAATAGAAATTTGTTCCCGGGAACAAAAAATCAGAATCGAGTATTGTTTGTATGGTTACCAAATAGCCCCTTAACATACCTTCATTTGGAGAAACAAATATTGGGGTCCTCGCAATTTCGTTATTCGCACTTTAGTCCCTATAATGTGATATTTAATGCCTAAACTTTCATGATAATGTAATTTTGCCGCCTGGGTATTTTTTTTTTTTTTTTTGCAGACCGCTACTTGGCATTGATGTGAAGCCAAAAATGGTGTCAATTCTATTCTTCTAACGTAACCAAGCTAAATCACAATCTAAAATGATAGATAGTCTTATTTGACTATAAAAGCACTTTACAATATATTTATATATTAGTAGAAAAGGGTGGGAAGCGAACTAAAAATTGTCAGACTTTAAAGACTGAATGCACTTTACCAATAAGTTCTAATAAAGATTTAATATTCTCTGACATCACCGGTAAAAGAAAATCATTTCTACATAATATATTTGATGCAGGTGCACAAGATACTATTCTTTAAGGAGCCACGCTCACGTAATCTTCCCTTTGAATTTTGCTTTTTCATTTTAATAAAGCCATTGATTCCATACTTCAAGAAAATCCCTATCTTGTCTCTATGCCTCTCTCTCTCTCTCTCTCTCTCTCTCTCTCTCGCAGAAGCTGAATAGCCTAGTGAAATCATCAGCTCTAGAACATGAGGAAACTGATCGAAACAAGCCAAAAGACGATGGCGGTGGCAACAATGACAATCTACATCACAAAGGGCTTCATGCGGTTCCTCGAAACCGCTAAGAGAAGGCTTTAACGTTTCGTGCTCCTGGTTGTCTTCACTGCCTTCTTTGCTCTTTTCCTTCGCCTCGTGCGGCCACCGCTGCAATAGCGGCACGTTCTGCTTGTTATCTTCACAGTTTACACGCTCTCGACTTACATACTAACCTACACTTTAAGCCTCACCCACAAAGTTTCATTTCTGCAATGATTTTGTTTTATAGGATCATGAGCATGGAGACTCGATTATCAACAGGCTCAAGAAACACTTTGCATGCCCCATCACCCTTCTCACTTGATTGCGGTTAATGAAGTCTATTTGATGTGGCATTTGTTTCACTTAAAGATGTGGAAAGATGCGCTAGTTTTTGAGTCAATTTGATGAGTTCAATTGATATTGGCTTGGATGATGAGGTATGTGCTTTGATTCATTTTTTCCATTGCCTAATAGCTGGAGCACTACCATTGTTGCTTTTAGTACTTCCTCTTGGGCAAGAAGTTTGACGTTTGATGAGATTCGCAATCTGATTATGAGTGAGAATAACCATTAGAGATAATCTAGTGAACCCATGTTTATCAGTTTAATAGGAGAAAGTAGAGAGAGAATGCGTTGATACGAGTACAATGAATATGTATAGATGTAGTCAGCCTAAATAATACAGTTGTCTATTGAAACTATGGTAAAATGGAGCATCTTAGAAGGAATGGCCTAAAGTTAAGAAACCAAAAGGTAGTTGTAAATATTGCCGCAACAGCTAATTGTAAATAGAATAGTGCAAATTTATCTTGTGTATCACTGAGAATTCATCATTTGACATATGGTTGTTAGATTATGATTAATCTTTTCATGCTATTTCAAATTGAAATTGGCTTACTATTTGCAATGCCTAGATAGTGGTAAAGTGCAGTAGTGAAACAATAATGAGTGTAATGTTGTCGGCAATGCCACAATTAAAATGAATGACAATATGATGAGGATATTGATTGATGTGAGACAAATTCTAGAGTGGAAAGAAGAACCAATTTCCTTTAGTCCTCCGGATTTATCTAGGTCTTGGTTCACTTCAAATTTGAGATGCCATAATGATAATGAAAGGAATCAAGCATAGTAAGCAGTATGAGCTCTAAGAAGAGAAAGTGATGGAGTTTACCACTAAGATGTCAAATGCATCAATTTAAAAGCAGGAATTGTGACATATGCGTATGGGACACATTGGTGAGAGAAGCCTAAAAGTTCAAAGTGGGAGGAATCTATCGTATGGTAATGTGGTTAAGAAGCTGAATGTATATGGGTATGGGTGTTATAATTAGAGCAAACAACAGAAACTACAATTTAGTAGAACTATCGTAAAACCAAGGAGATTGCAAAGTTACTCCAATGTTCGCAAGATTTATACTAATAGTTGTGGATAACTACTTAAAGAAAACCCTAGTGTTGGTGCTATGGCACTAGTTTGATGCTATTTTCAAGATCATGTGGTTTAAGGCTTCGACTGAAATGGAGACTTGTCAAAAGATCAAACATGTGTAGACTGACAATGACATGGAATTCTATTTGAAGCTTTTAAATGAATTTTTACAGAGAGGAAGTCATAGTGAGACATTGTACTAGTGCTATTGAACCTCAATAGGTCACAAAGTTGATGATCAAAATGCTTTTGGAGACTTCCCATGAAATGCACATTACTTGTTGATATGGCTTGGAGATTTTACGTCGGATGCGCTTTGTGTGATGAGCTACATGGTGAATAGATCCTCATAGATTGCAATCAAATGTCAAGTATCATCAGGTAATGTTATCGATTATTATGTTCTTAGAATACTTAATTCCCTTATTATGTTCAAATGAGTGCTATAAGCTTGATAGGTACCCATTATGACAATATATTTTGTCGTATTTCGAAAGTAACAAGATATCAACAAATTGATTAAAAAAACAGTTATATGAGGTGCAAGCCCATGATTAACAAATCAATTATGCAAATATTAATTATATTTGTGCTAAATATGATGCTTACTAAGAGTTGACATGATATACTTGACATATATATAGAATTAGAGGATTAAAAGAATTATCCGTTGTCATGTAAACAGAATAATATTACATGCTTCACAGACAACTGAATATAAAAAATAAAAACAACTAATAGCAAATCAATAGAAAAAGAGTTATCCATTATTACAAAAAAAGTCCATAGAACGGGGAAAAAAAAGCATCAGAGCGCTATATTACACGGTTCAGCGTATTTTACAAGCAAATAAATATGAGTAAGTCCGTAGTTATTGACTACTCTTTGATTAGAACTCTAAATTTGGTAAAATTCCAATACTCTGTAGTTGATGAGAACAAACTTCTATTATTTGTATGATTTATACCACTAGACAATTGATAAGACAAAGTAAGTCTATAACGTATGGAAACACAATTGACAAAGCATTATGCCCTATTTGACAAAATGATATTAAAATATTGATTAAAAATTACATAAAATGATGGTCCATATTTAACAGATAAATGAAGTAAACATGATCTAAGTAAGATGATAACACATATTTTACGTACATAAGAATATTACAAATTAATAATTTATTTACTGATTAACACAAGTATTTTATTGAATAAAAAATTACTTTACAAGGACTCTATGACATGATAGTGCATATTTCATATATATAAAATGTTGAGGATCGATTAAAAAAAAAATATATGTAGTATGAATGATACCCTCTGTTCCGACCCCAAAAAGAAAAATGATGCCCTCTGTTTGATAAATTAAGGACGTTAAACGATAATAAATAAATTAAAAAGTTTATCGCTAAGGAATTATAGGTCAAATCTTACAAATAATGAATATTAAAGAATCAATAAATGGAATTATATTTAAATAAAAAGAATACATGATTACAAAATTATAGTATATTTTTAAAGCGTCTTCATGATTAAATATGATAAAAGCATAATGAATGATTCCCTTATGATTCAATGCAAAATCAGAGATCACTCTTACCGTTTTGCAATTTAGATGCTTTTAAAAGAGTTTGATAATACAGAGATACATAATATAAAAAATTTTCACAAATAAATGAAGTTGGACGATCCTTAGAAAAACCATATATAACATGTCAGTCCATATCCAACGAATAGATGGCTTTAGAGAATAATTATATGTCATTTTTATTTTGAAAAAACAAAAATAAATTTTTGAATATGAAAAGCTGTAATTAAGTAATTTTTTTTAGAATTAAAATATATTTTTAACATACAATTTCCCAAATTCATAAATAAATATGATTAATTAATCATTAGTGATGACTCTTATGATTATATGCATAATTATAGATAGCGTTTAATATTTATATTTGAAAATTGCATGTCACCAAGCATCTAAAACAATATTAAGAGCCCATTACTTTAAATTTTTAAGTTATTCATATATGTTAAATGAATTAACAAATGTTATTTATATCACTTAATAGTTGATGAAGATAATTCTTGTCGCCTTACAATTGAAGAGAGTTAGAGTAAGTTTTGAAAGAGCTTTCGAACGAGTTTTTGTATTATATGTGTTTTGATTAGGTCTTGAGAGAATTCACACCATAAAGTACATTTTAATAAACACATACTTTACAAATAAATGTATGCCGTAAATGATAAAAACAAAAATGAATAGAAGATCAAAACAAGAGTTGCCTATGATTTGAAAAAAATATATAAAGAAAAATTTATATGCCTAGATATTGCTTCTAAGAAAATAAAGATGGGTACATTTTAGACTGGCATCAAATAAATTTAACTACATTTAGTAATGATAACTGAAACTTCACGTTAATTTCATCAGGGGTGTTACTTCTTTGAAAGAAAGTCAAATAAATGGATATGTGCTCGGATCCATTAAACCTTAAAAAAAAAAAAAAAAGGCAAGTTTGATGGACTTCATAGAGCACTCAAGATAATATCGTTAGACATTCCGTGTAATAGAGTTGGTCAATTAAAAGATATATACAACCATCTATTGGTGTTGTTTAACCCATTTAGCTAATCTAAAACATTTTTTAATAGCAGCAAAAAGTTCAAAATATTATCTGCATTATACTTCAAGATATATCTTATGTAACTTCTAAACAATATCTTATGTTCCTTTTGATTTTTTAACATTTTTTTTATAGAGATATTATAGTATTTTGCCTTCAATATATCACTTTTGTGACCTGAATGTCTATATAAGATTCTAGATATATAACATAGATAAAAAATAATAATAATATTAACCAATAATTATGATACAACCATAGTAAGATTTGAAAAGTTGGAAAACTAACCAGAAGCATCAATAAATGCCAAATATATTAACAACCAACTGTTACTGTTAACAATGAAATTTTCACCAAAAATAATATGGAAGGAATGACGAGAATATTCTTATTTTGAAAATAAATTAGGGAATAATACATATGCATTCTTGGGAAAGAAATATAGTGAATTTCTTTGAAATACAAATTGGATGTTACAAATTTTTGTGAGATATACAATATTTGATGCATTGTGACAAATGACGAGATATCCATCAATTATTGTCAAAATGAAAAGATAAAATAAAATGGTTACCAACAAGAAAAGGGAGAATTTCCATAAAAGAAGTAAATTATACTATATTGAATTGGAAGTTGATCTTATTGGAAATCAATTCTAATTCTCTATAAATTGAGAGGAGCAAAACAATTTAAATCTTAGGAACATTCTAGACGAATTAACTTGCTAGCTTTTTCAACACCAAAACGATCACACAAAATGAAGATATCAATAAATTGAAGAATTCTATTATTTATGCTTTCAATGTTTCCAATTGATTCATATTTATTTTAAGTGTTCGGAATCTGATACCTTGAGTCAATAGATAATGCAATCTTATATCTCATTTATTCTTTTAATATAAATCTGCTTGAGGGGTTCATTTTCAAATCTATATTGATAGGTTCATTTTCACTATATATATTATGTAGATTTAGATGCAAATTTGATTGATGTGAATATTATTTCACGTTGGAACTAATATTTAAGAAATATAATCTTAGCGTTGCTAGTCTACTTAAAAAGCAAACTAAAAGCAAAAGGCCGCATATATTCCGTTCCGACATGGATAAAACAAAAGAAGTACGGAGGTTTTTGCTTTCTTTCTTTGTAAGAGGCCTTGTGTGCTTTTTTAAATCTCAAGGGAGACAAAGTGAGCAAATCGAAAGGAAAATTCTTTTCTTGACAGAGAAAAAAAGTTCTTGCACTCCCTTTCTTTCCTAAAGAGTGTGACTCATGCATAACGTAGATGCAGATTGCAGAGCAAGCATCTTATATATTGTTTTCTTTTCTTTCTTTTTTTTTTTTCCCAATATTATGAATTTTTTTGTCTATTTTAATTTATGAGCTTTCAAGAATCCGCATATTATAGTCTTTCTGTTAAGCATTACGTCACATGCACTTCTTTACGTGGACTGCTGCCATGTCAGTATTTATTGGCTAAAATGATAATGTCTTTATTGCCTTGTTCAGTCAGCAAATTTTCTTTCCTCTCTTTTTGGGCCAAAATAATGAGACATATATTTCTAATTGTATAGGTTATTTACATATATAAGCAGCGTGCATGCTAGGATGAAAAATCTATTATTGCCATGTTAGCTGACGGTGTTATAAGTTTTAACGGAAGGACCACATTGATTGGATTTTTAGAAATTCAAGACCTAGAGTAAAAAAGAAAAGGTTAAGAGATCATATTGAATATTAAAGAAATTCAAAAATGGCCCATATTATTATCCTTTTGTTTCTATGGAAGCATAATCCTCATAGACTAGCTAATTGTAGTGTTCTCACCTCAGTAAAATTGAATCCTAGAGCAAAGTCAACAACATTACCGGAAACTATGTCATATACAATGAGCTCTCACAACCCGCTCAATGGATTCTTCATGTCTCAATGGCAATAATACTTCTACTTTTAGCTATGTAAAGTAATTTGCTTCGACGTAGCACATTATGCATTCGAGTCATAGAATCTTCCAATGTAGTAATCTTGTGAGAGATGTTTGCCATCAAACCTCACTTGATGCACAAGGATCGAGTAGTTTAATTCCTATGATTGTGCAAATTATCCAAGACAAATTCGGATGCCCCACATTATTAAAAGAAACGACATTCTCGTTTTAGTCCCTGGCATCCCTACTCTATAAGAACTAATTTTTAGTCCTCAAATTTTATCTGAGTTACTTGGCCTGGTTGGCATTGCAATCCGTCGGAATGTTTACATTTCTTTGTGTTTTCCTTGTCTCCTTTCCCTTGGACCTCTCGAAGGCCACAGATTCGCTACCAGTTCATGTCCATGAAGATGTTTTCAGTACTCTAGCATAATCAAACTCTCTCCCAAAAATTCTACCGTTTGTTTCTCATATTAGAAGCTGAATAACCCACGAAATAATCAGTACCGACCATGAGAAATTTGATGGAAACGAACCAAACGACGGGGACGGGGTCGGTCACAATCACAAACTGCAATGTCACGATGGACAACATGGAGTCCCTGAAAACTCCCATGGGGATGCTTTTGCAGATTGAGCTCCTAGCCATCTTCACCGCTTTCTTGCTCTTATTCCTCGCCATCTTCGGCTCGTGGCGACGTCGCTGCAACAACAAGACGTTCCGGCTTGTCATTTTCACGGCCTACACTCTCTCAACCTACGTACTCACCTACGCTCTAGGCCTCATGCACGATGCTCCGTCGCGCAACGAATTATTCCCCGTCTGGGCAATGTTCCTGATGGTCGCCCTTGGGAGCGCCGATTCTATCTCTGCATACAGTCTTGAGGACAACGAGCAGTGGAAGAGCTACAATTGGCAGCTCGTGATCAAATCGATTTGGTTGTTCTTGTTGATAGACCTGTACTTCCGCGATAGGTCCAACGAGATGAAGGCGACCGAGTGCCTCTTCCTCGTCTTGGCCGTGAAATATGACGAGAGGGCTCAGGCCTTGTTGGCGGCGAGCCGGCACTCTTTGGAGAGGAATTCAAAAGTGGTTGCTGATTATATGAGCAGGAGCACGAAAGTGGGGGCGCTTCTTGAGTGGTGAAGTTGATCCGGTTACAATGACAGGGTATACGTATTTGGTGAGGGGTGAAGAGGAGAGATGGGTGAATACCTTCGTTCGTGCTAAGCGATTTATCAAGAGGTGGTGTCTAGGGAAGAAGAAGGCCGCGCCAGAACGGGACTACCGGATGCCATTGAAGAAAGACAAATTGATCACCATTGAAAAGGTATATCTACAACAGCTGATTATTTTTATTTTTTCTGAGCTTTGATTTAGTAAGGATTTTCTCCTCATGTAAAAAAATTTACAAAAATAATATAAAATCCGCAAAATCATCTTGGTTAGTTGTGAAAAGCATAACAGCGCTTTATATATATATATATAGATTTTTCTTAGCTTCGATTTAGTAAGGATTAAAAATAAACAAAATAAAATCATCTCAAGTGGTTATGAAAAAGTACAACAAAATGATGACACTATATTTTGGATGTCATGTTATGGGTAGCCTTGCCTTGTATTGGGCCGCAAATACAATCTTGTTGGGAAAATAAATTTTGCTGGAAAATTTAGAGTGGGCCTATATCCATCTCGCCGTTTGAAGTTTCAACAGTCCCTAGTCCGCTTTGCTTTTGGAGCGTTATGCTATATAATTTGGAAGGAGCAGAACAACATTATTTTTTAGAATCAGACCCTCTTCATTCTGAATCAATCCCTCTTCATTCCGGCTATGAAGATGCATTTGTATAAGGCTATTAAAGATAAGGCTCTTACTTTCAAACATGTTCTTGATACTTCTAGGAACAGAAGATTACAACGTAGCTAGGGTATCCATTCGTCTATCTTTGATTGACTTGATGGCCCCGTCCTGCTTGGGCTTGGTTTTGCTGCATTGTTCGCCTCTTATATTCTCTTGGAACCACGGCACCCGACACTCTTCTTTATCCTTTGGTCTTCTTGAGTGTGCTTAGTGTTGGTGCCGGGCCTCCTTTTTTGTAAATCTGATTGGCAAAGTCTATACCATACTTACTTTTACCAAAAAAAAAAAAAAACAATAAAAATGATGACACTATGTTTTATTAGAGACATGATTCCACAGGGTAGATTAAAATAAGTCATTCATCATTTACGAGGATCCTTTATCTTGCAAAGTATCTCACCGAATCTCAATTATTATTGCACTGAGGGACATATTTCAAGAGTAATCTCTTTCACATAAATCTGGTTAGGACTACCGAAACACTAAAGGAGAACATAAACTAGGGTACCACCTTGCGTTGGACTCGTTGGTTCGCGCTTTGCCCCCTCATCCGGGAGGCGAGAGGTTCAAATTTCACACCCCCATTGTGGACTTCAGTGGGGTGCCGGGAGGTGGATTCCTGTGCTAGTGCCCCCGGGTTTACGTCTGCCGGTTGCTAGCCGTACGGTGGTTCTCGAGTCATAAAAAAAAAAAAAAAAATCATAAACAAGGCTACAGTATGTGCTTGTGTCAACTCTCTATCAATTTGTAACTCACATTACTTCTAAGTTCTTTATCTCAGCATACTTCATTTATTACACTTAGGTGATTAAATTCCATTTGGCCATTGTTAGTCTACACAAAAGTTTAAATTTGATAGAGGAAGAGTAAATTTATATAAGGCATGTTGTAATTAAGTACTTAAGTGATGTGGGATTACAATTACTACTCCCTTCCATATAAGCCAACCCTTAAACGTGTATGACTTAGCTTGTTATTTGTGAAATGGACACATCTACTATTTTGGTTAGCTACTTGTTGTAAATTTTATCGAGAGTAATAAGTTTAAGAAGGAAGTGCAGGACTTGAACTATTGACTTATGTTTTGATACGATGTTAGTATTGGTTAAACGGTTAGGTGGAGAAAGACTGCATATAACAAAAACAAATTATAACCACGTTATGGCCATAAACTTAAATGTGAAGTTCAATTCCCCACTCAGGTGTGGAAGTGTGAAGAGGGCTCTTAAGCTCACAAGGAGGGGACCCCCACAACGAGCTCAAAGACATATGCCCTCTTTTGCACTCTTCAAGCCCTCCGTTTGAGATATGCTGGCTATCCATTGCCCCAACAGCTCACGAATGCACGGAAGTTGATTCACGATGGATTGCTCTCACAAATTCACGATGAATTGCTCCCACATGAAGACGATTGCAAGCGAGCGTTTCGAGTCGTTGAGGTCGAGCTCACATTCCTTTTCGATTATTTTTACACAAAGTATGGTATCATATTCCTGCCCCGGCGGTTGCTAATCAAATTGATGGAGTTTATGAGTGTTGTTATGGGCATATGGGTTCCACATCCTCTTGAAGGATTATAAGAGACTTAACAATAGCTGTCAACTAGTCACTATGCCAAATGGGTTGACTGTTGATGAACTAGTGACTAGTTTGATGATAATCTGCCATCTTCATGGAGCTCATGCAGTTCATCTTCATGGGTTTCTCGAATGGACTGAAGCGATATTGATCTGCAAGTATGTGCAGAATAAGTCATGGCAAGGGAATTTGCAGATTGAGAGGATGACGGAGCAATATGTAGGGTCCACTTGCTCAAGCCTTGGGATTAAAGCCCATCAATACTCATTCCTCAAGTCGTACTCTATAAACCTTCCAAAAGTTATTGAACAACGAGTCTTTGGCGGCCTACATTGATCAAACCAAGGATGGCCGAGACAAAGCAGCCCAATCAAATTGCCTAAAGAAGTGAAGCAAGCGGTGTTTCATGCTCTGAAATTTAAAAGCAATACTAAATTGGAGAATGGAGGCCTCACGAGGGAGAACAATGTGTTCGAGAAGCCAGGTGGCATGTCTTCCTAAGACACAAACTCAAGTCATAATGGTCGGCACATCGCCACTAGCTTCGCGAGCACCAACCGCTAGTAAGATCGGACTCGTCGATAAGTTCAAACTTCCCACGATCGAGGAATATTTTAGTGGCGATTAGCTTATCCAAGTATCCGGCTTATTTGCTTGTTTTCGCTCCACGGCTATTGCCGATCACCCTTACGTTGTGAGTATGTGTTCGATCAGTGGTCATCGGCTAGGTACTTTTGAGGGATGCAAGAATTTGAAGGACCGGGTTACAAGGATGAAGAGGATGGGCAGTGATAATTCTATGCTTGAT